>OV121134.1:4800000-7200000 GCA_921294245.1 Brassicogethes aeneus
ACGAGGGAGATCTTGTAGACCCCTATGAAAACCTTTCTGATGACGATCCTGAGTATTTTCCTGGGCGAGAAGAAGACGATTTAGCGTCAGCGCCAAAGAAAAGAAAACTAACACAATATTTTCAAATGCTTACAAAACCCAAGGATAAGGGAAACGGTTCAGCTGCAGCGGCGGTAGCACCTTCCTCCGACCCAGGTTCATCTGCAACCTCTGTGGTTTACTTGCAAAAGGACCATCAAGCAAAATTTAATAACAGCCCCATGCTAGATGGAAAATTTTATAAAGTGATAAAATTTGATGGAAAGGACCATGTAGAAGCGTCTTGTCAATTATGTCTTCCTAATCACAAAGTAATTAAACTTGAAATTAATTACGTAAAAAAACCAAATTGATTTTTTTGATGATAGGTTATTAAAGGATCTGCAGAGACGACCACCAATTTTGTAAAACACCTGAGGCGAATGCACTTGACAGGATTCTCTTCTTATATCAAATATAAATCAGAAAAGCAGATGAACAGACAGACTGTGGAAATCACGTCACCAACACTATCCTCCAGTAAGCTACGATAAACAACATTAACATCGGCAACACACAATAAATTGGTCGGTCAAGCAGAATTTAACAAAAGGATTGTCTACTTCATAATTAATACGATCTCTGCTATATCTCATTGATCATCCTAGTTTTAAAGCCATGTTTAATGGATTTAATGTAAAAGTTATGGGCCGTAAATCTGCAAAACACACCAAGACGACTTGAAGGTACAGATAAGCAAACAAAAATTCTTGTGCTCGACAGCCCACATATGGTCATCAAAACGTCGTAGTTTCATGGGGGTGACATTACATTGGTTAGATGACAATTTGCAAAGGGTTTCTGTTGCTCTCGCTTGTCAAAGATTCCGTGGGGTTCATAATTATAAAAACATTGCAAAAATGTTAGACTACATTAATGTAAAGTATGGAATAAAAACCAATCAAATTATTGCAACAGTCACAGATAATGGCAGTAATTTCGTCAAGCCTTTTAAGGAGTTTACGTTGCAAGAATCTTCACCGGCTATATTCATGAGCAAAGTAAGCCATTCACTTAGCGATGATATCGACGCCGATGAAGAATCCGATGCTGATGATGATATCAAAATCATGGAGATTCCAGAATCAGATTGTGATTTTGCAACAGGGATTGAACCTGTAATTATGTTACCAAAACATTTTCGTTGCGCTAGCCATACTCTAAATTTGATCGCGACCACAGATTGTGCGAAAGCTATAGCTTCGAATGTAGGAGTTCGTACCAAGCACATGCATGCTATTGAGAAATGCCGTAAGCTATGGACAAAGGCGAGAAGGTCAGGAACCGCCGAAATTATAATGGAAGTTTTGGGTCACACCTTGAGCTACCCTGGCGAAACACGTTGGAACTCGTACTTTGACTCTATATCGCGGATTCTGCATGAAGACACCAAACCGAAAATGGCCGCACTTCATCAAAAGCTGGGGCTTCCTAATTTCAAAGATGCTGAGATACAATATTTGGAAGATTACTGTCAAATATTGAAGCCGTTGGCTACAGCTCTCGATATACTGCAGGGTGAAATAAACACTTATTATGGCTACTTACTTCCGACTCTGATATCTCTTGCAAACCAATGGGAAAAGATGAAAGCCGTGTTTCAGGACCCAAGACATTTCAGTGCAAACTTGATTTTAAATGCATGCTCCCAAGCATTACGAACGAGGTTCTCCGCCATGTTTGAGTTGTCCTAAATTTAAGCTTCGCTGGTTCACTGCACTGAAAAATCAAAATCAATCCAGTATCACAGCGGATTCTCTGAAGCAAATAGTCATTTCATCAACAGAACAGCTGATGGAAGTACTGGATTCTGGAAACTTTGATGGAGGTGACAGCGACACTTAGGATCAGGATTTGGAGTATGATGGGTATTTCGATTTCAGTGAACCTAACGATGTACCTGGACCTAAGGCTTCGTCTTTGTCATCTCAGATCCAAACCCAAAGATCAAGAGAATCCCAAAAACAGGATAAAAAAAGTCTAAAATTGAACTCGAAGTTCTGCATTATCTCGAGGACAAGAGGACCAATCTCTCCATATTGGACGACTACCCGCATGTGAAAAAACTTTTCACGCGTTATAATACGTGTCTGCCATCATCGGCTGCAGTGGAGCGTTTATTTTCGTACGCGACCATAATTAACAATCCACGTCGTCATGCTTTAACTGACGAAAACTTTTAAAAATTGGTCAAATAGGATTGTAAAAAAACGTGTTTTATTTTAGGTATACCTAAATAAGATATACCTATAGTCAATAGGCTATAGAAATAAGGTAACAATATTCCTTTAAAAGATAATTAAAAAATAAAGTTAAGGCAAAGCAAAACGAGATACAAGCCGGCCTTGGTTGATAATTAACATAAAGTTAAATATCAATATTTTATGAAGGCATTAGGCCGGCTAGTATTTAGTTTTGTATTCGTTTTTTAATCGCCCCATTTCTCTAGCATTTCTCCCAACATTTCATAACTAAAGTGTACTCGGTACTTTGTACTCGTATGGGTACTTGAGTACAACGGTACTGTACTTGTACTTGGTACTCGAGTACTTTTATATAAGAGTACTTGTATTCAGTACTCGAGTACTTTTTCATTGTACTCGGAACAGCTCTGGCTGCAGGGGTATAGTTTTCTAGTCTACGTTTTGTTTGTTATTGTCATTGTCCTTGTGCTGGTCAGATTGTTCCTGCACTTGGAAAAGTGTGTCAGTTGTTTTATGTATCGCCGACGGTGGTCGAGTGGTTAGTGCATGCTGACTACAAGCCGGAGGTCGTGGGTTCGAATCCCACCAGGGGTATGGCTGTTTATTTGTATTTGTCCTATTGTGTATTAGTCCTTCGGAGGGGACTTTAAGCCCGCGGTCCGTTCCTACCCCTAACCCGCACAAGCCATTCAGTTGGCTTATGGGACTTCTTAAGAAGTAAGGGTGGAACTAAAAGAGCACTTTTGTATATATAAACTTTTGTATATTTAAATAAATTACTTTGGAATTTTAGTCTTGGACGTATGGTCTAAATGTCTCTAAGTTTGTCCTAGTCTGTGTCCCCAGGCAGTTTACGTCGTGTTTTTCAAACAATTATAATGTTAATTCCCCCTTTTTTGTTTAAATATTATGGTAAATTTGTCATTAATTCTTTGCGTGTACTTAAAATGTATTTTGTCCTGCGTTTTATTCCGTTTCGTTGGTTGGTGCTTTAAATGTACCTCCTGTGGTATATTTATCTTTTTATGTTTGGATTGGTTTTATTGATTTTATTTTATTATTTTATTGAGATTTATTAGGTTGGCGTTTATTTATGTTTAGTCGAGTTTGTTTAGGATATATCTTAATGTCTATGTTATAGATTGATTTATGGGTTGATGTCAACTAATTTTTTTTTCAGTATTTTTTAGTCATGCAATTAGATAAATTACTTATCCGAATTAATGTCTTGATGTTCTGCAGAATTTAGACTGTCGCGCGGCCTGCCGCGGCACGCCGTTCTTTGATCTTGACCGCTTCCACTCGCAATTGGCACGTGTTGTATGTGTTGATAACCAGGTAAATTTCCGTTGTGACTTATCTCGCACATTTTTTACGCCCGTAGCTCACTATGTAACTTTAAGCCGGAAAAACACGCACTTTTCACTCTTTTTTTTTATTTCTTAATTTATTAATTAATTCTTTTTATTGTTTATTAATATATTTATTTTTTATTGATTTTCTTTTGCACTTGTTTTCGATTGACTTAAACACTTTCACCGTTGTGACCCGAACGCGCCTGAAGAGCGCTGATTTACTACAACTTCATGCCTCTACGTGTAGAACGAGAAAATCATATTATAAAATTTATTCCAATTATATAAAAAGTAGACATTTTCCAGAGGACAGTTCTTGTTGTTATACAAATGTTTTTTAAAATGATACGATTACAAGGCATCACGCATTACCTTTAGATTAGGGCACATGGATGATTCTTCCAAATCAACTACTTTATTTTTTACAGACTTTTTAGCCATGTTTTCTTTTGCATCCATTTTATCATCACAGGTGTTGTAGGGAAATACTCTATGTAAAAAGCTAGAAATTGTGTCAATCCTTTGAATGGAATGCTATTTTTGTTCTTTCTATTGGGGTATTTTGAAAAACCACAACAATCTTCAGCCTAACAAAGATCATCATCAATAAAGTTGCTTCCTCTTCTTCTTCTTCTTATTTATATGCACACCTTTCCAACCCGTGAACGTTATTTGATACAAAATTTGATTCTTTAACTTAGAGTTTAGAGATTCAAAAGCAAATATAAATCTTATAAACTTGTGCACAACTTTCTTGGTTTCAGTGTTAAAAATTGCAATTTCCTTTGCCCAGAACGGTAAACCATGTTTATTGTCTTCAAATCCTTGGATATCTACTAAAAGCATGGTGCTAGTATTTGTATGGTTATTCGTTTGAAACTACTTTGTATGTTTTTAAATGCAAGTACACGAATGATTTTGGTAGTTTTATAAATGCTATTTAAACTTTAATATATCAAATAGTAAATTAATTGGTATGTTTATTATTTTCTAAAATTATTTTGGTGTACTTATAAGTAAAAGTGAAAAAGTTAAAAAGAATGTTACAATTAACCAGACTTGGTAATTTTATTTCACTTAAAATATAGATGTTTAAGTTAATTAATCTACGGTTTAAATGCGATTTCCAATGTTAATGGAAAATATGATACCAAAAAACAAAACAATGCTATCATACCAACAATACCATCCACTTTATTTAAAAACTATATCTTGGTTAAGGGTCCAAAAATATACAATATACTAAAAACGAATTAAAAAATATACGAACTTTTAATCTATTTTGTAAAAAAGTAAAAAAAAATTATACGTCTGAACAAAAATTTTATAGAAAGTGTCCTATCGTAACCAAAAAACAGTTACAATATAATAGTTCAATTGTGCCTTTACCTAAATTTTATTGTTGTCAATTAATCAATTTACGTTCTTATTTTAGTTATTTTTTTTTACAGATTAATGGAGCTATATAATTTCAAATAATAAAACAATTTAAGCACAACACGATTTCTTACTAAATCAGGTGAACATATAAAATTTAAACAAATTATGTACTTAAATCTTTCAGTAAAATTTTGCTCAATAAAATTCTATTATTCTATTCCAATGACATTTATCGGAAAAGAAATATGCAATTAAAAGTAGTGCATTTTAAAAACAAAATGGAAAAATGCAGAAACTGTCGTAGGTTTTGTTGATACTCTAATCATTTTTCATGATCATTTATTTTTTCATTTAGCGAAATGAATAAGTTTATTAAAATTTATGTTGGCATCATGTTTTTTTTCACAACGCCATCTAACATTATCTAATGTAAACATATAAAAACAAATATCGCTATCTATATTTTACCAACGTTAGTTATGCTTTTTATCGATAGGGAACTTTTTATTTAGTTTTGATTTATTTACCTTATCTAAAACAATGCCATCTATCATTATCTGGTAAAAACATATAAAAACAAATATCGTTATTCATATTTTAGCAACGTTAGTTGCACTATTTATTCATAGGGGGCCTAGTGACTTTTATTTCTTTAAGTTTTATTTACCTTATCTAAAAACCAGATCCACGGATCGAGAGGTCCGTGGCTCAGTTCTTGACAGGGCTTTTTTTGTTTTTCAGGAAAATAAAAGAAAGTATTAAGGTACCCATCCAACATCAATACACAATTTTATGTGAAGGCTCGGTGGTCCAATTGTTAAGGCAGTTGGCTTCGAACCAGACCTATGAGGGTTCAATTCCCAGTTCAGCTTTTTGTTTTCTGAAAAATAAAAAGAGATAACTTCATTGGATTGTTATTAGCATTTGGAAAGTAGATTTTTCTTAAATGACAAAATATAACTTTATTGGAAAGTCGATTTCCCCTTAATGACATTTTCTAATCACCTAATTATGTGACTTAAAATGTCGTAAAATACTCATTAATGGGTATTTAATTACTTTTTAATTTGGTCTATCACCTATTCTGCTCGCGTGATTGATTGACCCTTAAGACACGGTCCTAATCGTATTTTACAAGATGTGAGTATTTTTGTACAATTTTAATAATAATTTATGTATGGGGAAGTCCACGCCAAATCGGCCAAGAGTAAGACTTCATGTTTCCGATTTACTTCAAATTTTCAGGGTCGATAGAGGAACTGAAGTAATGGAAAAATTTAAAATTTATGCATTTTTGTAGGTTTTACAAAATAAACAAAAAAAATGTCACTTCTCGTATTTTTCGATTATTTAAAAACCAGAAAGACGAAAAATTTCAAAAAAAAATCATATAAACATATTTTTTGGCGCTCTTTAAGAAAAAATAAAAATAAAAAAATTTTCACTAGTAATACCACTAGAGGTCAAATTATTTCCGGAAATTTTTTCGAGCTCATGAATATTTTGAAAATTATCCCGAGTCGAAGACGAGGGATAATTTTCTAAAAATATTCATGAGGGAGAAAAAATTCCCGGATTTAATTTGACCTCGTGTGGTATTCGGTAAGAAAATTCCACACCAAATTGTGTTTAAATAATTAAAATTTATTTTTTGATTTAACTTGACCTCGACTTGATTATTTAGTTACCATGGCAACTAAGTCAACCCCAACCTAAAAGTTATTTCAGTTTTGAAGCTGTCAAGCGGCACGACGTAAAAAAATGTGAAATTGTCTGCTGTAATGATCAATCATCGTGCAATGACTTATTTACCCGCATTATTAGAGGATTGTGGCTCCTACTTAAAGAAAAAAAATTTGTTTTGAATTGTTCACGAATATTTGCATCTTAACTATTCAAAACTCAAAGTGCTAAATGGAAAAAAAGGTGAATAGAATAGTGTCTAAATATTATATATATTTCATTAGACATAGACATTTAATTTATTTCAAGTCCTGCATTTTCGCCATTAAGAAGAAAGGAGGTGTCCAACGAATATAGAAAACATCTAAACTTTGTAATGGAAATGTATCAAAATTATCATGTAAACAAATAAAAACCAGATTGTCAAAAAAATATTCTGTCATTATAAACGTCAAAAAATTTCCAGTATAATTCGCTGTTGGGTACCCACGAGGAAAAATTTCCACTTAAATTCAACCGTTGCCATGGTGATCTATGAAAAATACACGTTTTGATTGGTTAAAAATTACAGGTGTGGAATTTTCTTCAAAATTCTCAAAAAAAATCTAATTTTTTTTAATTAAAATTTAAATTTCCAAAAAACGCTAGATCAAATTTAAAAAACAAAAAACATGATGATAGCCCCAAGTTTTCCGCAAATTTTGACTACTTATTTTTAGGGGGGACTCCAATCGTCGCCACAGATCCAAGCCTACGCGTAAGATACGCCGCGGCGCGGTGTTCCGAGAGACGTGCGCTCGGTCTAACGGAGAAAAAATGGTTTAACAATTCTCTCTCTCTCTTTCTCTCACACACACATTAATATTTTTAAACTATATTTTATCCAAATTATTTCTCTTTCTAATTTATTAAAAAATAAACATAACAATCAAATTAAAATATCGCCGATGGTTTAGCAATAACTTCTATGTGCAAATTAAAAAGAAAAGCTTAACAAATTTAAAAAAACTTACTATTCCAATAAAAATGTTTTAGTTTAATTAGGTATTTTTCTAGGTACTCTACTCTAGGTACTTAGCTCTCGTTAAAAAAATTTAAGAAAACATAGGTTTTTATTTTAACTAAGAAGGAAAAAGTAATAATAATTACTAATATTCTATGATTTTACTAATAAATTCTTTGACAAATATTGTTCAGTTCACAGTTTTCATTAATATTTAACTAGTTAAAGACATAACATATAAAGATTTTTTAGCAAAAATGTTAAAGAAAATAGTTAAAAATTAAACTCAAAATGGAATTTTAACCATAAATATATTTTCGACCAGTTTAAATTGTTTAAGTCAATGTAGCTAACTGCGACGTTTCCTGAGTCTCAATAAAAAAAACGAAACGTAATTTTAAAGTTTACAATCTCCAATAATTAACAAAAATAAAAAGATGATGTAATTACTAATTCCATCATCTTTTTATTACTTATTAGACACCTCTGGAAAAGAAAGTGATAAGCAAAAATTTGGCGAAATAATATAACTTAAATTTTAAACGTAAATAAAATTACTTTTACAGTATAAGTTATATTATTTGGTAAAGTCGCGACTATGGTATTTTAGACATTTAATTTTTGTAAAATTCCCTTCCCCCCAAAGGCCTTCAATTTTAGCTTTAAATTAAAATAATCCATTATTTTGTATAATGCCATTAAGACGTGTATATATCTATATCTATGTAAGATTCAAATGGAATGAATATATGCAGTTATAGGTATAAAATTAAAATAATTAATTACTTAACATATTAATAAAATTGGTATTTTATTTATTCAGAAAACCACATGTGGTGGAACTAACTGCAGTTAGTTCAATAAAACCAGGGTTCATGATTTGCATATTTTAATTTGCAACTGCTGCAAATTTTAAAATATGTAGACAAATAACTTTTTCTTTCTTAGTTAAAATAAAAACCTATGTTTTCCTAAAAAAATTTAACGAGAGCTAGAAGATTACCTAGAAAAATACCTAATTAAACTAAAACATTGTTATTGTAATAGTAAGTTTTTTTTTTAATATTTTAAGCTTTTCTTAAGTCGGTTAAAAAATTTTAATTTGCACATAAAAGTTATTGCTAAACCATCGACGATATTTTAATTTTATTGTTTTTTTTTAATAAATTTGAAAAAAAATAATTTGGAGTTTTAATAAAATAGGTATAGTTTGAAAATATTAATGTGTGTCTGAGAGAAAGAGAGAGAGAGAGAGAATCGTTAAACCATTTAGACCGAGCGCACGTCTCTCGGAACCGCGCGCCGCGACGTAGCTACGCGTAGGCTTGGATCTGTAGCGACAATTTGACATGGCATTTCTTTACAAAAAAATTTGAGTCCCCCATAAAAATAAGTAGTCAAAATTTGCGGAAAACTTAGGGCTATCATCATGATTTTTTTTTTAATTTGAGGTAGCGTTTTTTGGTATTTTAAATTTTAATAAAAAAAATATTTTTTTTTATAATTTTTGAACAAATTTTTTTTATTTTTATTTTATCATAAAGAGCGTCAAAAATAAGTTTATATGATTTTTTTCAAATTTTTTGTCTTTCGGGTTTTTAAATAAGGGGCCGTTCGTAAAATACGTCACGCTAAAATCAGCTTTTTCTGACACCCTCCCCCCCATTGTCACGCTGTGTCATGCTTTCTGTGACCCCCCTAGAAATATTTCGTCACAAAAACTAACACCCCCTGAATATGGTAAATTTCAATTTATAGTACACAAATTTTGAGAATTTAAGTAATTTATTTAGTTTTTATAATAAAATTTAAATAAAGTAATAAATATCTTTTATAACGAATAAATAAATAATATTTTATGTGATCTATGTTTGTTACTGAGTCGAGAGCCCAGGGTGCGTGGAAACGTTACTCTTTTAAGTATTGGAAAAACAAAGAAACCAATTGTGACGGATCGCAACGCCGCTAGAGCCAAGTCAAAAAGCTTATGTCAAAAAATAAACAAAAATAAATATATCAAGTTACTATTTATTGTAATAAAATTGTATACGTTTGAAAGTCTATATATTTACTAAATACGAAATAAATGATGAAAATTTAAAAATAAATATAGTCAATAAAAATACTTATTAAAAATATTTTAATGAAAGGCGAACGTCACGTTACCATACACCCCCTGTCCCCCCTTGTCACACTTTGTCACACTCAGCAAGAGCCCTCCCCCCTTGTGTGCGAACGTATTTTATGAACGGCTCCTAATAAAAAAATAAGAGAAGTGAGTTTTTTTGTTTATTTTGTAAATCCTACAAAAATGCATAAAATAGGTTGAAATTTTAAATTTCTCTATTACTTTAGTTCCTCTATCGAACCTTAAAATTTGAAGCAAATCGGAAACATGAAGTCTTACTCTTGGCCGATTTGGCGTGGACTGCCCCATATATAAATTATTATTAAAATTGTACAAACATACTCACATCTTGTAGACTATATAAAATAACATTGGAAATTTAGGACCTAATTTTTTTAAATGGAAGGGGTATGACAAAAACCAATGAAATACTACAGTGGAATATTGTCGCTGGTATATAAAGTGTAAGCAAATTTAATGTTTGAATAATCAGCATCAAATTAAAATTTAACCTGTTTGGTATTTTTTTTAGGAAACCTCTATGAAATATAAAATGAACTTCCATATTACCATCTAATTATATATAATAAAAAAGCAGGTGTGTCGGTAAGTGGACAAAATCACTTAATATTAAAAAACTAAGAATGTTTGTGAATGTGCAATATATTATAGTAAGCAGTGTGTCATCTGTCATTTCTCACCTGTCATCTGACAACTTAACTACGTCGCATTATTACTTAATATTTTGTTGAGTCTTCCTTTTGAAAGTAGCAACTGTAAAAAACATTTAGAAAAGCGGATTCGCAACCGTGCCTTTGAAGAGACAACGTTGATTTGAGAGGTGTGCTGCAAATATCAAACTTAGTGCTAGAAGATTCCTTCTTTCCGTAAGTTTTTACTCCCATTTATTATCACTTCATTTTTGCTTTCATATCATTGCTTAGAATAGTTAGTTCAATAGAGTAGTTAACCAAAAAAGGGGATCATGTTTGATCCCAAAAAACCCACGGATGATCCGGGGGGTGGCCAAGAGGGAGAATACCTAAAAGAAATTAATGATGCTTTAAAGAGTTCGCCCTCTTCTAGGGAGGCAGCTCGAATTCTGCTCGATTTATGCGATAATGTTAGGTGTAATACAGATGAATTGTTTTTTTCTCAACTGGATATCTCGCAGGAAACAAAAGAGGAAATAAATTTAGCGGTAAAAAACGGGTTTTTGATAGCTCCTAGAGAAGAAAGAATAGATATTCCTGAAAAAAAAAATTAAGATTCTTTCAAATATTAAATTAAATGTTGAGCCCATGGAGGTTCACAAGGAAGTAGCGGCGCGTGACCTTGCAGAAAAAAAGCGAAAAGAAACCTTACAAAACTTAATAATTTACGGTATGATTTAAACGATACAGGCCCATTTATAGTAAATGTAGAAAGCATGGAAGGGATTTTAAATTATTTCAGTATAGGTAAAATGTTATCAAAGGAGTTAGAATCAGATATTTTTAAAATAGCTAAAAGAGGCCGAAATAGGGTGGCGCTTTACTTTAAGAAATATGATAGAGCTAATAAATTTTTAGAAAATAATGGATTTTTGCAAACCAATAAATTTAAAGCATTTATCCCTAGACACCTAATAACCTGTAAGGGTCTGATAATAAATTTAGATGGGGATATTAGTGAAGAAGAAATTACGAATAATTTGAAGGTTATGGGTAGAACTAGAGAAATTTTAAATATTAGAAGAATTAAAAGAAAGATTAGGGATGAAGTGGGAACAATTAAACTAGTTAATACCCCTCTGGTAGTATTTACGGCTAGGGGCAAGGTAGTTCCAGATAAATTTGAGTTATTTTTATTCTCTGTTAATGCGGAAAAGTACGTAGATCCGGTTATTCAGTGCTTTAATTGCCTTAGATATGGTCATACTCTCACTCAGTGTAGAGGAAAGGCCCGTTGTTGTAGATGCGGGGAGGATTCTGAAAAAGACCATCCTAATTGTTCTATCTCTTGTGTTTTTTGTGGGAAGGAACATACGGCCACTGAAAAAGGAATTAATTTTAAAGTCCGAGTATGTCCAGAGTTTTTAGGACAAAAAAAATTAAAGAGGTGATGGCTAATTATAATCTCTCCTTCTTTGAGGCTGCTCAGAGTGTCCCTCCAGCTAACCTCCTCGGAAACAGTTAACTCAGTTAATCAATCCAATAATTTTATAAATTCTTCTGTTTCATCTTTTCCTAGTCTTCCAAGAACCTCCTTGGAGGAAGATATAATCCCTATTAAAAAGAATTTTAATTTCACCAAAATCCTGGAGAAGTCTCCTCCAAGAACGCCCACTAAAAGAAATAATTTTTTTAACAATGATGCTTTAGTAAATTCTAATGGGAGGATTCATGAATCCCCCAATAAAAAATTTATCAATTCCCAAGGTAATGCTTGCCCTGGTCCTAGGGTGGACTCAAACCCTACAAATGAAGACTTTGTCCAGCTATTTATTAATATGTTTAAAGAAAATCCAACATTTATTTTTGAATTAATAAAAAACACTTTAAAAATTGATATTCCGGTCCGGGAGGGGGCGTATTCTCAGGGTCCATCTTCACGGGATGCTTGAAAATTATTCACTGAAATATTCACAGTTTTTATGCAAATAAAACAGATCTGTTAAATCTTATACATTTGCATAATCCAGATATAGTTTCAGTGTCAGAGACCTGGATTAAGCCAGAACATTCTGTCAATGTGAAAGGTTATAATATTATTCTTAATTGTAGAGATGATGGAAAGGGAGGTGCAGCTATTTTAATTAAAAAATGTTAATTTAATTGAGTATGAGAAAGTACAATTTCTGAACATTAGAGTTAGAGATTTATGTATTGGGTCGGTATATATCTCTCCCAGTGCTTGCGTTAATGACCGTCTGTTTCAAAAAAAATTTTCAAGTCTTGGTCAAAAATTTATTTTGGTGGGAGATTTTAATTGCCACAACCCTGCATGGAATAACTATTCCATGCAGGGTTGTGGCAATTAAAATCTCCCACCAAAATAAATTTTTCCATTCGGATTGGTTGTATAACTATACAACCAATCCGAATGGAAATAGGTTAAGGGCGTTTATTGACCAAAATGATATATTTCTTTTCAATGATGGAAACCCCACATTCTTCAATAGGTATGGTAACAGTGTTATCGATTTAGCCCTTTGTTTTTCTAATTTAGCATGCCTAGTTACAGAGCAATCTCTAATGGTTGTGTTTAGCAATGCAAGTAGCAGGGTGAAAAGGGGAGGTTTTTTTTCATCCCAAAAGAGGAATTTTAAAGGAGCAGATTGGGAAAATTACTCAAAAGATGTTGTTAAGTTTAATTCTCAGGTGGATAATATGTCCTACACAAAATTTCATGACATTTTAATGGAGGCTGGAAATAGGAATATCCCATATAAAAAATTCGGTATCAATAAAAACTTTTGCCCATGGTGGGACCTTGAGGGTTCTTCACTTATTAAACACAGAGCTAAAGCCGTTAAGCAGTGTTATAATTTAACGGTAGAGTATCGTCTTTTGTACACGCTAAGAAAGTAATTGCGGAGGTTAAACTTAAATTGAAAAATAAAAAAAGGGCAGCGTTTATTAAATTTGCTTCTAGTCTAAATAGGGAGAATGACTTGACTGAAGTATGGAAATCTATAAGGGGCTACAGAAAGTCCTTTGACAGTGGTTTATTTTTTACAAATAGGAATGATTCCTGGAAACCCGCTTTTATCGACGTATTAGCTCCCCCATCTTGTGCTAATTTGCCTGTTTTCGCTAGAACCAATAATCAGGAAGCTGAAGACATTTTTAATACCCCCTTTAATATGAGTGACTTGGAAGGCATTTTGGGAAATCTTAGGGACTCGGCTCCGGGGCCTGATGCAATCTCGTTTAGCATGTTAAAACATTTACCGAACGAGTTTATAAAGTATTTATTGACATTTTTTAATAATATTTTGTATGACCATGGGCAAATTCCGGAGGAGTGGTTTAATTTCTCTATTATTCCTATTCTTAAAACTGATAAGGACCCCTTATCTCATCTTAGCTATAGACCAATAGCTCTTTCATCCTGTGTGCGGAAGGTCTTTGAACACTTAATTAAACTTCGGGTGGAATGGTGGGTGGAAAGGAGGGGGATCCTTCCTCCTTTCCAATTTGGCTTCAGAAAAGGAAGGGGAACCTTTGACAATATTGCAAATTTATATCTCGATATAGCCAATGGATTTATAAGTGGTAAGAAAACGTTGGCTGTATTCTTGGACATCGCGTCTGCTTATGATAACGTTCTTCCGGAAATTCTCTGTCAAACTCTTGAAGATATTGGGCTCCCCAAAAATTGGGTGAAATTGTTGTATAGGTTAACTTACAAAAAAAATGTCGTAGTTAATACTTCCTTAGGGGTAAAACTTGGTAGAACCTCCTATAAAGGTCTTCCCCAGGGATCAGTCATCAGTCCTCTATTGTTCAGTATCTATACTCGATCAATTATGGATGCGGTAGGTATAGGTGTTGACATTTTGCAATACGCAGATGATATTGTCCTGTATTCATCCCATAAAGAGGTTAAATTATCTGAGGTTAGATTGAATGCTTCCCTATATACTATTTCACATTGGCTTCAAGACAGGGGTCTGTCCCTAAGAGCGGAGAAATGTAAAGCCCTGCTGTTTGCAAAGTCGGCTAGCTATGTACCATGTTTAAAAATTGACCACTCCAGGATTGAACTTGTGGACTCGTATAAGTTCTTGGGGGTTGTATTCGGTAAGGGGCTAAATTGGAAACTTCATGTGACTGATTTATACAACAAATGTTTCAGATTGGTTAATATGTTGAAAAGCATTACCAGGGTTTGGTGAGGTGGTGATCCTAAAACATTATTAACGATATACAGGGGCTTAATTAGATCACGGCTGGATTACGGGACTGCGGCGTTTGGTATGATGCCTAAGGCTGTTCAGGGTGCTTGATAGAATTCAATATGCTGCCTTAAGGGTTTGTTTGGGAGCTATGAGGTCAACTCCGACTAATGCTTTGCAAATAGAGGCAGGGGATCCGCCTCTGAAGTTAAGAAGACAATGGCTTTCGGATAAATATATGCTAAAGTCCTTGGCTTGTAGGGACTCCCTGATTCTAAACAAGTTGGAGTTGATGAGAAACCTAGTTGTTTCGTCGAATAAAAAAGAAGTATACTCAGAGGAGATTCCCTTGCTTAATTCCTTTTTGAGATTGGTTCTACATAGAGACGTAATAATAATTAATAAAGTTCTCCCAATATACAAATTGGACCTAGTTAAACAACTAGTACGAATTCCCATAACATATAATGCTGTTATTGATAAAGATTCTGCCTTAGGTGTAAATAACATTTTTAGAGAGTTTATTGAACATAAATGGCCAGAATTTTCATATATATTTACTGATGGCTCCGTTTTTCCACATATAGCTACTTCTTTTAGTGTATATATCCCTAATATAAAAGCTGAAAAGACGGTAAGGATTAGTAGTATGGCTTCAATATTTACGGCAATATACTTTGCTATGGTGGAAGTAAGCAAGCGAAATATTAAAAAGGCAGTAATTTTCACAGACTCTTATAGTTCTCTTCTAAAAATTGATAGTTGGCATGTTAACAGTAAAAGTGGGAATATTGTAATGGGAATCCGGAACATTTATTTTGATATTTTGAAGAATGGGGGCACCGTGCACCTTTGTTGGGTCCCGGGGCATGTGGGTATAGTAGGAAATGAACACGCGGATAAACTTGCAAAAAGGGGTATTGAATTAAATGTTAATAATGAAATAAAAATTCCTGTCGATGATTAAAGATAAAGATAAAGATAAAGATAAATTTATTCAGCAAAAAATTACAAAATTAATAAACAATATAACAAATGTTAGCTTTGTCAAATAAAAAATTAAATGATGATTGGTTGAGTTTTTGGGAGGTTTCTTCGCTTAAAAGGGGTCGTAATTATGCTATAATGAAAGATAAACCTTCGAAGACTCCATGATTGATTATTGTAATAGAGAATTTATTACTACTGTATGTAGAATTAGAGTTGGTCATTGTTGTTTTCCTGCGCACTTATTTAGGATAGGAGTTAAGGATGATCCATTTTGTGCCTGTGGGGAGTATGGGGATTTGAATCATATATTTTTTAATTGCAGTCTTTTCACAAATGAGATTAATGATTTATACAATAACCTTCTTAACCTAGGCCATCCCCTGCCGTTATCCATCAATGCTGTAGTTGCTTACCCATTGCATGATACATTTGACTTGCTTTATAAATTTTTGAAAATGTGTAAAATTAAACTATGATATGATAGTATTCCTTTTTCCAGATTTTTGTTTCCTTAACCTTTGTTGTGTTCGTCTAACCTTGAAATAGGCACCGAAAGAAGACAAATTGAATACTAGAAAGGCAAAAAATAAGGGTAGATCAAAAGTTTAAATAGGCACGGTTGTAATACTAGTACCTGGCTAATAAGGACTACTGTCCAGGGCCATATTGGCGAAGGCCAAGTTGAGAAGAAGAAGAGTCTTCCTTTATTTGGTTTTCTGAAATACATCCTCAAAATCTCCGTTATGAATCATTCACAGAAAAAACTCTATCGTACAGTCAATAGCAGTCTTATTTTTGGATGTGTTCACTTTGTTTCAAGCACAGGAATATTCTTGTTAATTAAAAATAATTGCTGCAAGTTAAAATCTAAAATTATCTTGAATATAAGTTTAGTTTATTTAATAACAAGACAATCATTGAAAAATAATAAAACATTATTATGTTTTTAATCAAAAGAATATTTTAATGAATATTACATTTTTTTGAATAATAATCATACTTATTGTTGCTTCCAATTTTCTATTTTAAAAAATAGCATATTTTAGACAAATAATCATATTATTCCATTAAAATAAAATGTATCAATACATTCAACAACTTTTTTCTAACCAATAGAAGAATCATTGACTCAACACTAATGTAGTTTATAACCAAAAAAGATAATATTAACCGAATATTAAAGGGTTTAAATAAATATGTCTATAATATTAATCCAATGAAAGTTATTGTTGATCCAAACGTATTGGTTTTATAACACACGCAAAATTAGGGGGGGGAGTGTTGAAGTTGATGTTAAATTAATATTAAAAATGGGTGTCGCCACCTATGATCAATACTGGGAAACAACAATATATAAATAAGAGATTTCTGCTTTATCAAGACAGACAAAGAAAAATTAATGTAACGCTTTTTACTCTGAAAATTTATAATTTAAATAAGTAGCTTTTAAAGTTAAATAAAGAGTTTAGTTAAAGTTTGTTGTAAAGTTGTACAAAGGAAAACCCATAGGTTATGGGTCCAGGCAATAAAAGCGGAAATTGAAACGTGGAATAACTTAAAAAAGCGTGGAAGATTAAATGTGAGGTTAAGTAACCAGGTGACGGAAATTAAGTTAAAAAAAAAACATATTATCCTATTGAGAAAGAAAGAAAACCCACCAGAATTTTGGAAACTGTCTCAAGCGATGTATGTGGCCCTATTAATCCTACAACTTATGATGGTTATCATTATTATGTTAGTTTTATAGACCATTTTTCACATTTCTGTGAAATATACTTAATTAAGAAAAAAAGGAAGTTATACAAAAGTTTAAAGAATATATAGGACTTACATCATCTAAATTCGCTGTGATAATGGGTGAGAGTACTCCTCAAAGAATTTTGTAAAATAATGGGTATTAAAATTCAGTATACTGTTCCCAGGCCCTGGCGAAAATGAAATGTGCAAAAAGTGTGCAAAATTATTTGAGAACAATGTGCCAACAATGTGCAATCTTTTAAAAAAATGATGTGCGGAGGGTGGAAAATGGAACATGAAACAATGTGCAAAACCAAAAATTTAAAAGTGTGAATAATCACTGGACAATGTTCTAAAGGGAACTCCTTTTGATTTTTCACATTATTTGCACACTGTTTCTTGCCACCTGTGTGCCTATTACAAAAACAGATTCTTTTTGGTGACCTATAAAGTCTACACATAATTGAAATATAAATATCCTTATAATAATATTAATCATATAAATATTTTTTTCAAAAAAATTAAAAAAAAATACCTACAATGTAGGTCCTACATACTGTATTTTATTAAGAAAAATCCCTGCACTGTCAACTCCACGAAGGGGATTCCTTTGATCTTAGCAATAGGCCGAGAAGCGATACATAAGATGGAATCTACCTCACCTTTTAAATAAATGTTGTACCCCAACTCAAGCGAGATATATCTAAAATGTGCTTAAACTGTTGAGTGATCGCTAAAACTGTACAAACAATGTGCTATAAAAAGTTGTAATATAAGCGTCATAAATGAGAAATATTAAAGCGTGCTAACAGTGTGTATAAAATGTGACATGCGTAAGATAGACTGAAGCTTTGCAAAATGTCTTTAAACAATGTACTAACACTGTGCAAACAATGGTCTAAAATATAATGTAATATAAGCGTGACATATGACAAATAAAAAGCGTGATGTCAATGTACATAAAGAGTGAAAAAACTTAGTTATTTCAAAAAGTGGGAAATTACCACAAAGTAGCGTTTATGCACATTGTTACAAATACACACTTATTGCACACTTTTCATGCACGCTTTATTTTCGCCAGGGGGAATCCACAGCAAAACGGAGTAGCAGAAAATTGTAATAAGACAATTATGAATACAGTTAGATGTTTATTAATAGATTCTAAACAAAACAAAAATTTTTGGGGAGAAGCTGTCCGTTGTGCTGTTTACCTTATTAATCCCACAGAAAGCAGGGCTTTGCCGCAGAATTATGGTATGGTCACAAACCAGATTATAACAAAATAAAGCTTTTTGGTTGTGAAGCATTTAATTTAATACCCAAAGAAGACAGGTCATGCAAGCTTGATGTAAAAAGTAAGAAAATGATTATGGTAGGTTATGCAGACAATGGCTACAGACTTTGGGACCATCAGGAAGGTAAAATTGTGCATGCCAGAAATGTAATATTTAATGAAAAGAAAAATCCAAATGATTCGACAGAAAACCCAACAAAAATAATTTTGGAAAGCCCCCAAAATGAAGAAGAAAACAGAAATGAAGACAAAAACAATTCTTATCAGAGACACAGTATCCGACCTAGAAAACTGCCAAACCAGATATAGTAAATTGGGAGTCCGCCTGGGCAAACCATAGTTTTGGCCTGTCCGCCCAAAATGGCGGCAACTTGACGGCCACCCGGTTAACGGATGGCGCGTGGCGTAACCCGCCGGCGAGTGGGTTATCAGCCGGTGCACTACCGGCGCGATGTTCCTGCGATTGCTGCGCCATTTGTTGGGCTAATCGCGTGTTCTCCTCTTGTAAGGCCGCGAGTTGAGTTCTGAGCTCCTCTGCAGACATTTTCGGTGCGTGTGTAGACGGACGCGTTGAAACAAACTTCACAAACACTGTATCACGTCGGGGTCACCATTGTGGGATGGTGGCGATAGAAATCCCAGCTTAATTATGTGAATTTATTTGTAACAACTTAACAACTCAACAACTTAACAGCAAATAGTGTATAAAATATCAGGACTACAAATTGCGACGAGTAGCGTGTAGGTAAGACTGACCGACGCGTCTTTTCTTCCCGGCTCAGCCACATCTTGGCAGATGCTGTGACACTCGACCTTTGCCCCGGGTTCGTCCATTTGCGGGCAAAGGGTGTCTTGTCGCTTCTTGGCTTGGGCGAGTCGCCACATAAGTATCTTTTAAAGTTAAATAAACAGTTTAAATAAAGTGTGTTGTTTATTGCAAATCATACAAAGGAAAACCCATAGGGAGCATAACGAAGACGCCTTTCTTCAGCCATTAGCATAGACAGGGAAATAAATAAAACTGTTATTTCTATGAGCATACATCTATGGCCATTAGTGCCAAATACGCGTCACGCGTGTTGTTTAACAACAATCGTTTTCTATGGTTTTGTGCTTTATTCTTTATATTATATATAATGGAAGATGTGCTAAAAAGTTGGGTTTGCAAGATCTTATTTCCGTGTTTAATGGTAAGTACATTTATTTATTTTATTGAGTACCCACCTATAAATGTTTGCATGGAAGTTTAGGTGGTTCCGAATACCGGCGATTGCGGCGTAATTAAAACTTGAATACCTTGGATTTTCATTTATACGTTCAAAAAACTTTTCTATTTTGGTACCTAATTGCAAAAATATTAATATTTACGGTGAAAAAAAATAATGTGCGAAGGAAAAAAAATTCTGTCAAACATTAAAATTTTTAGGCTTGGAAATGGTACTTTAAATTAAAAGTAACAAAATAATTCAATTTTATGATTAAAAGCAAGCTACATAAAAATATTTAAAAATATATTTTTATTAAAAGTTTGTATGCAATTGGATTCAATTTAATCTAATTAGACATATACACGGAGAGAAATGTATAGTAAATTTTAGATAGTAAAAAAAATATAGTAAAATTTACTTTAACAAATTTTTAGGGTAACAATATTATATATTCGTCAATACAATATTAAGATTGTAATACAAAATAGTATTTTTTATTATACAATTTTAGTAAAGATTACAACACCAATTTTACTAAATCATAAATGTATAATATTGTAGCGAGTACCGCTCTGGATATCGGCCGGTTAGTCATCGCCGGTGAGTCATCGCCGGTGACTCAGCGCTCGAATAATCGAGAGTGTGGAGCTCGCTGGAATGTTCCAGAAGACTTGGGCGCCAAATATATAAGAAACGGAGCAGCACAGGGCAGTCAGTTAAGATTTGGTACTCGCGGCGAAATAAATAAATATAAGTGCAAATAAATAGACTCTTGAACAATAGTGATATATAAATAATTAGTAGTTAAGTGTTTAGTTAGTTTTATAGTGTTTTAAGTGTAGTTAAGTTATTAAATAAATAGTTTAGTTCGTTAATTAATCAGTGCGTGTTTTAATTCACACTACGAACAGTTAAAAACGTTACATTGGTGTCAGGAGTGCGGTTAGTGTGAAACTTCGCGAAAATGGTTTCGTTAATGGACTTAAAAGTGGCGGACCTTAAGCGGGAGCTGGAAGAACGAGAATGTGAAACAACTGGAAAAAAGAATGTGTTGCAGCAGCGGCTTCGAGAAGCGTTGGAGCAGGAAGGTGAAAATCCAGATACGTATTTATTTGAAGGCCCGTGTGATATGCATTTAATGTTGCAAAATTTAAACGAAAAAATGTTGGAGAATTCTAACAATTTGAAAGGTGATTTAAAACAGAACATTCTAGAAAATTCTAAAGAACTCAAAGTCGATTTACAACAAAAGATTCTGGAAAATGTCAACGATTTAAAGGATGATTTGCAACAGAAAATGGTAGAAAATTCTAGCGATTTAAAAGTCGATTTGCAACAGAATATGGTGGAAAATTCCAACAATGTAAAGGATGATTTGCAGCAGAAAATTCTGGAAAATTCTAAAAATTTAAAAGAATATTTGGAACAGAAGATTCTAGATAATGTCCAAGAATTGGAAGAGAAAATGGGGCAGAAATTTGACGACGTAAGGATGGAATTGAATGACGTAAGGATGGAATTGGATGATAAATTGGAAGTCAAAATTAAAGAAATAAATAGTAAACTGACAGCTGTAAATCTACCCATGATGCTGGCGGAACCAGGAACAATGCCGGAGGGGAGCCGAGTTCGAATGAAACCACCTCAGTTCGATGGAAAAACTTCTTGGACGAACTACATCCGTCAGTTTGAGGCAGCAGCAAAAGCAAATGGCTGGCTACCAGAAGAAAAAGCTACAGCATTGACTCTGGCTTTACGCGGAGATGCAACGACCATCTTGCAGACACTCTCTCCCAATGAACAAGAAGATTACGAAGCGTTGGTTAAACATCTGGAACTGCGATATGGCCAGACACATCTGGAACATGTGTACCATTCCCAACTGAAGAATCGCTGTCAGAAATCTAACGAGACTTTGCAAGAATTTGAGGCTGATATTGCACGCTTGGTCCGGCTAGCATATCCAGCTACTCCAACGACCGTTATGGAACGATTAGCGGTTCAAGCCTTTTTGGATGGACTTCGGGACAACAAAACAAGACAGGCTCTGACGTTGGCTCGTCCGAGCCAACTGGTTGATGCATTGGCCCGAGCTTTGGAATTCGAGGCGGCAAAGCAGAGCTGCAGGAGCCAGCCTAGAATTAGGAGAGTCGAGGAAGAAAAAGAGGAGGAACCCAGTATAATTGAAGAAATCAGACGAGTTCTTAGAGAGAATCTACCAGAAAAGAAGGAAATCCGGTGTTGGAGATGTGGAAAGCTTGGACATATACGAAGTCGTTGCAGAAAAAGCCTGGAGACGCCGACTTCATCTCAGTCGGAAAACTAGATAGGGTCGAGGAAAAGGGGCTACCGTCGACCTGTAACCAGCATGCCCCAGAGAATATCGAACGTGTTGCATCTCTTCTACACCAGTCCAGCAGTGTTTTTGTGGATGGTTTAATTAATGGAAAATTACATGTGCTGCTGCTGGATACAGGTGCGACGAAGACAATTATTCGGCCAGATATTGTCGAAAAGTCCAAGATAAAATCTACCAATCGGCGACTACGTACTGCAACGGGAGATACTGCTACTGTTCATGGAGAAGTGGACATCACGATGGTCATAGGAAACACGAAATTTAAACATCGAGCATTAGTAGCAGATATTGAAGATGAAGTTATTGTAGGCATGGACATTATGAACTCTATAGGATTTGAACTAAACTTTCAACAAGGAATATTAAGAGTAAATGGAGAAGAAGTCGTGTTGCATCGATCGAAAGAAAAGAATATTCGTGTAATGTTAACAGAAGATGCTTTGATACCGGAACAAAGCGAGATGATATTGAAGGCTTCCTTAAATTGTAAATAAGAAGATGGAAGTATAATGCTTTTGGAGCCGAGAATTGATGACAAAGAGATCGTTGTAGTGGGGAAGACTTTAATACGTGTCGGAAAAGAAGTGCCAGTAAGAGTATTGAATGTTAATGGTTACTCTGTGAACTTGAAAAAAGGAATCGTTGTGGGGAACTGTTCTTCTGTTTCCTCAATTATTAGAAGCATTCGTGAGTCTGGAGTTCCGGCCAAGAAAATTAGCAATGAATTGACGACTCTGCTTTTGACTTCTTCAGGACCTAAAACCAAATGAGAGAATAAAGCTGAGAGAGCTGATACACAACTATCAGGACGTCTTTGATGATGGACAAGAAAAGAAGGGTAGGACAAGAATTGTCCAGCATAAAATTAACACCGGTGATGCACAGCCTATTCGACAGTCGGCAAGAAGGCTGCCACTTGCCAAGCGAGAGGAGGCTGATAAAATTGTGCATGAAATGGAGAAGGAAGGGGTGATCGAACCATCCAACAGCCCATGGTCTTCCCCAGTGGTGTTAGTTAAGAAAAAGGATGGATCAACTCGATTTTGCGTCGATTTTCGTCAGCTGAACAACGTGACGAAGAAGGACAGCTACCCTCTGCCTAGGATAGATGACACCCTGGATACATTGGCTGGATCCCAAATATTTTCGACTCTGGATTTGAAAAGCGGTTACTGGCAGGTTGAAATGGCACCAGAAGATAGAGAAAAGACGGCGTTTACCGTGGGTGCTGGACTGTGGCAGTTTACTGTCATGCCGTTTGGACTATGGAATGCCCCTGCAACTTTTGAAAGGCTCATGGAAATGGTTTTGAAGGGACTATCCTGGAAGACTTGCTTGGTGTACCGTGACGACATCATTGTGGTTGGGAAATCATTTGAAGACCATATGAAGAACCTGAAGGAAGTCTTTCAGCGCTTAAGAAGTTCCGGCCTGAAGCTAAGCCCGAAGAAATGTCACTTGTTCCAGAGGGAAGTGCAGTATTTGGGCCATGTTGTTTCGAGTCAAGGAGTGGCAGTGGACAAACAGAAGGTGAAGACGGTGCGGGAATGGCCAATACCGAAGAACAAACATGACTTAAGAAGCTTTCTTGGATTATGCACCTACTACCGTCGGTACGTACCAGGATTCGCAAAGGTTGCTAAGCCTTTGACACGTTTAACAGAGGGAGAAAGACGATTCCAATGGGACGACGAATGCCAAGAAGCCTTTAAAAACCTGAAAAACGCGTTGACCAGCTCACCAGTCCTGAGTTATCCTCTTCCGGATGGTGAATTTATTTTGGACACGGACGCCAGCAATGTGGGACTGGGAGCTGTTTTATCGCAGATTCAAGAAGGAAAAGAGAAAGTTATTGGATACTTCAGTAAAACTCTATCGAAACCAGAGCGAAATTACTGTGTTACTCGACGCGAACTGCAGTGGTAAAATCAGTCGAACACTTTTACAAGTATCTGTATGGAAGAAAATTCTTGCTAAGAACGGATCATGCTGCCCTAAAATGGCTTTTGAAATTCAAGAATCCTGAAGGACAGGTAGCAAGATGGATTGAGAGACTACAGGAGTTCGACTTTGACACAGAACATCGGGCTGGGACCATCCATAGAAATGCTGACGCCTTGTCAAGAAGACCGTGCCCGGAAGACTGTAAACATTGTCTCAGGGCCGAAGAAAAGGATGTGTTTGTTCTCAGGACTACAATCGTCGATGATCATTGGCAATCCGCTGAGATTCAACAAGACCAGGAAAGGGATCCGGATTTGAAGCTTATCATCGATTGGAAGAAGAACGACAGTAAACCAACGTGGCAGGAAGTCGCCCAATATTCGCCGAATGTGAAATCGTACTGGGCCCAATGGAATTCCATCATCTTAAGTGACGGGCTTCTAAAGTGCGTTCTGGAGATGCCAGAAGGGGGGGAAGACCGGAAGCAGATAATAATCCCCAGAAACAGGATACCAGAAGTGCTGCAGGAAATCCATGATGGAAATACTGGAGGACATCTTGGGGTCACCAGGACGCTCGGAAGACTTAGGGAACGGTTTTATTGGGTCAACAGCCAACGAGATGTAAAGGAATGGTGCAAGAAGTGCGCCGTTTGCGCGGCAAGCAATGGACCCCAGAAGCGCCCAAAAGCCCCAATGCGACAGTACAATGTGGGCAGCCCCTTTGAAAGAATTGCAATCGACGTGGCGGGTCCATTTCCGGAAACAGAATCTGGAAATAAATACATCATCGTTGTAATGGACAGCAAGTGGACAGAAGCGTACGCTTTGCCAAACCAGGAAGCCGCCACAGTAGCCGATGCCCTTATTAAGGAGTGGATTTGTCGTTTTGGTGTCCCAATGGAAATGCATTCAGACCAAGGCAGGAACTTTGAATCTATATTGTTCCAGAATGTGTGTAAGATTCTTAACATTCGGAAGACGAGGACGACCGCATTACATCCGCAGTCTGATGGAATGGTGGAACGAATGAATCGAACGATAAATAGGTACCTTTCGAAGGTAGTCTCTGATCACCAAAGAGACTGGGACCGCTTCCTTCATCTGTTCCTGTTGGCGTACCGTTCTTCTATCCACGATACAACTGGCCAGACACCCGCTAGCATTGTTATGGGGCGTGAACTTCGTCTACCTTGTGACCTGAGGTTTGGTTGCCTACCAGGGGATGATATTGCTGGAGAAGATTACGTCAACAATTTACGTAGGAAAATGAGCGACATTCACAGCCGAGTTCGTTTAAACATCCAGAGTGCCAGTGATAGAATGAAAGAGGCATACGACATCAAGGCGGAAAATGGAGGATTTCAACCTGGAGACCTAGTTTGGTTATACAACCCTCAGCGCCGTCGTGGTTATTCACCGAAGCTGCAGACTTCTTGGGAGGGACCATACGAAGTCATGGATCGAATAAATGACATCATCTACAGGATCAGGAAACAACCAAGAGGAAAGCCGAAAGTGATCCATTTCAACCGATTGGCCCCTTACGCTGGAAACAATGATCAAATAGACGATGCTAGAGTAAGGAGAGTTAATCCGCCGGAAGACAACTTGCCTTTTGAAGACTTCATGTATTTATATTCGAGCGGTAAAAAAGCTCGGTATGGTGTCACTCGAGAAGAGCAAAAAGATCTGTTCACGGTTTCGGCCGATTACTCCTTGGCTCACTGTGTTGCGGAAGACCTTAGGATGTCCAGGGGAATAGCGGTTGTCTTTAAAAACAAATTTGGACGGGTCGACGAGCTACAAAGGCAGAGTCCCAAAGTTGGATAGGTGCTTGAAATTGTGGATAATGAGCAGATAGGTAACCGAAGTATCTATCTGGTAACGAAGCAACTCTCCAATCAGAAGCCAAACTACCGTGATGTATGGAATGCCTTAAATAAATTGAGGGATACCCTTTTGTCCAAGGACATCATGAACCTGGCGATACCAAAGATTGCTTGTGGACTTGACGGTTTGGACTGGAGAATAATTAGAAGTATGGTGGAAGTTATCTTCAGATTTAGTGGCATGCACATTCTTGTCTGTTGCCACAACCCTAAAAGAACAACCGGAAGGAAGACCGTAGACTGCTACTTCTATAGGACGTCACAATGCAAGTTTGGATCTCTATGCAAATATCGCCATGGAGCTGAGGACCATTTTCGGGACGAAAATGTTTTAAGACGGGGGCAATGTAGCGAGTACCGCTCTGGATATCGGAGTGATGACTCATCGCCGGTTAGTCATCGCCGGTGAGTCATCGCCGGTGACTCAGCGCTCGAATAATCGAGAGTGTGGAGCTCGCTGGAATGTTCCAGAAGACTTGGGCGCCAAATATATAAGAAACGGAGCAGCACAGGGCAGTCAGTTAAGATTTGGTACTCGCGGCGAAATAAATAAATATAAGTGCAAATAAATAGACTCTTGAACAATAGTGATATATAAATAATTAGTAGTTAAGTGTTTAGTTAGTTTTATAGTGTTTTAAGTGTAGTTAAGTTATTAAATAAATAGTTTAGTTCGTTAATTAACCAGTGCGTGTTTTAATTCACACTACGAACAGTTAAAAACGTTAGGTACAATATATATTTTAATTTATTATTACCTACAATATATATTTTAATTTTTAATATGTTCGTATAGTAAATTGATTTTACTATCTACAAATAGTAATATTTACTATATAAAGTAATATTTACTATATGACTTAAGCATTGTACATCCAATATTATAATCGATTACACATTAATAAAAAATATAGTAAAACTTTTATGTTTAAGGTAAATAAACAATATATTTAAATATAATATACAATATAGTAACTCATGACATTTTAAACATTCAATTTTCTTAGTTTCTTTAATAAACTTTCTTGACCCATTACTGGTAATACTTATAAGAAAGAATTTAACCTACTTGGTTGCATAGTATGTACCGATTGCGGCAAAGCCCACGTCGCGACGCGTCGTTAGACAGTGTGGATCACGTGATGTTCTTACATCTCGCCTCTGTTGGCTTACCAACCATGTTATATAAGCTCAGGTATTTCTTTGTTTTGGGTGTGTTCCACTACTACAAGTTGCTCGACAGTATCGTGTCGACACTGATGATACCCAATATAGGTCAAAACCTGTCTGTCGGTATTTGAAGTTGATGGAACGCACTCAAAACAAAAAACTTTGGCGAGGTGTAGGTTCAATTCTTTCTCATAACATTTTTGTATATTAAAAAGTACAATAAATATGGAATGACATATATTCCGTAAAGTGTTACAGAATGAAATATTCTATCATCTGATGAAGGAATAAACACTCGTGGCGACATCTCTGTTTTTAATATCTAACAAATTTTAGACCGATCCAACCTCACTTTCTTCCAATTAAATTATTTGTCTATGGTATTTTTTGGAAACGTAGAAAAAGTATAGTCTGAAACACGTTTGGAATTGCATATAGCCCTCTCGTGAAACCGTCAAACTCGCCTTCGGCTCGTGTGACAAACTTTTCACTCGAGCGGAATATGCCGTATTCCAAACTTGTTACAGAATATACTATTATGTTATTAACTGTAATTAAAAAAGTTTAATAGAAGTAATAAGGAATAGAAGTAAGTATACTTACTTAGGTCGAAAATAAAACAATATATTGTTTTATTTTCGACCTTTCTGTACAGTTTATTTAATTATATTGCTACTATTCAATTAAAGAAAATTGCATTTTCTTCATTGAAAGCTTTTTTTCAAACTTCAATTCAATTATAATTACTTAGCTATATATATATTTGTTTTATTAATTTATATAGCTATTTATAATTGAATTGCATTTTAATAAAAAGCTTTTAATGAAGCAAATACAATTTTCTTTAATTGACTAATATAAATATAATTAAATAAAATTTAGAGAAAGGTCGAATCAAAAATAGTTTCAATAATGAATAATATATAATATAATTATGATACAATATACAGTTGATTAAAATATTTCTTAAAATTTAATTAATTACATAAATTAATCGATTTCTCTTCCTTAGTTTCCTTTTAAGAATAGGTACTATTTATCTTATAAATGAATTTGTTGTAGAATAATTATAATATAATAACAGCAATATTCATATATTATATCACGAGAACTATGAATTTAATCGGTTAAACTAGGCTCAGTAGTTTTTTGTTTGGTTTTTGTTGGAAAATGTTGAATGCAAAATAATTTAATAAAATCACGAGACCGCGAAGCGGTCGTGGGGTTTTATTTTTAATTATTATGCATGAAACTATTTTCCAAAAAGAAAAAACAAATAAAAAACTTACTGAGCATATTTTGACAGATTAAATTTATAGGTTGTGTGATATACGTCTAGATTATTTCTCGAATTAAAGGAAACTATTTGACAATTCATTAAATCTGACGTATGTGTCAAAATTTATAAATATTTTTTTAAAGAAAATTCCATTAATTTAAGGTATTTAATAAGTAATAATTGATATTTCGTAAACTGGATAACTTATATTTTATTGATTTTTAAAAAATGTTTGTTAAAACTTGTAAATAACACCATAAAATCGTAAACAAAAATCCAATATGGAGTCTAAAATTTAATCGCTGTTAAATAGTTCTAGTGATTTAATCGCTTATTTAAACGAAATTTATTCGAAAATTTAAGGCTTTTGATTGGTTCATATTATAATGAGGGAAATAATCATTTATAAAGATAAGTTAATTTTCATGCAAGGAAACTAATGTTTAAAGTTTAAACCAATATCAGACTATTGTTGGTATAAAATTATAACAAAAATTAAATGCTTTAACAAGTTTTTCAATATTTGCCTATTGTTAAAATAATCAAAAAATATATTCCTTTTTCAAAGACATAACTATTATTGAGTAAAATCTAACTATGTTCTGGGAATACGGAATAGTGTATCATTAAATAAAAGTTATTATGTTTGATGATACGATAGTTTTTTTTCTGTCTACCTTGAAAAACTATGTAGGTACAGGGTGGTCCACCTATGGTGACCCATATACTTATCTCAGAAACTACTGGAGTCACAAAAAATTTGCAAGGAAGAAATATTCACGTAGAAAAAATTTTTTTTTTAAATATTATATTTTCATTAATACAGGGTGTTCGGTTTTCCGTGGAACGATACCAACTTTCTTATTTTCAATGGAACACCCTGTATTTTTTTGCATTTTTAGATTCTACACACTATTTTAGGTATACTTTGTAAATATATTAATTAAGAAAATGTTAATACTTTTTGAGTAAAATTAAAATTTATCATAATTTCTCTAAAAGTAGACATTCGCTAAAAGTTAAAAATAACCAACTAAAACTTATTATTTTTTATATTATGTAGTATTCATTTCTTTAATAATGACCAAACTATAAGTTAAATCTTTTTTTTACAAAATATTATACAGGGTGATTTCTATGCTCCATTGAAAATAGCGATTTTAAAAGTTCAAAATCTTTTTTATTTTCAATGGAACACCCTATATATTTTTACATAATTGGATAAAATATGTAATTTCCTTACTTTTTATTTATATATGTCCTATACCTAAACCCAACAGAAAAAAAATATTCGCATTTTTCGCAATTAGTAGCTTTGTGCGTATGGTAATTATTATTATAATAATATATATTTATATATAACAGCATTTTTATTTGTTGTTAGTTTAATTTATTTATTTTAATAATGGAAATATAACTAAGTTAATTAGAAAATCCACAAAATTAATTTTCTACCTTATTGTTATTAATAAATTACCTTACTTTCTCTTTGGGAATACCCTCAGGATTAAACTAGGCACGAGTGTATTTAATTTAGGTAATAAAGAAATACTATAAAACAAATAAAAGGTAAATCTGCTATTACTTTAATTTGATAATTACGATTGTTAGCTAGTTACAAGAAGATTAGAGATATTATACACCTGCATTTTAAAGGAAGGTTGAACATTTAATTTAAAATATATTGTTTATACTTTTGAAATTTGTTTTATTTATTTTCCAGATTAAATCTGCTTCCATTTTAATCATTTAATATTGTAGAAGTATACACATCAAAAAGAATACACCCGTGCCTATTTTAATCCTGATGGTATTCCCAAAGAGTAAGGGAATTTATTAATAACAATAAGGTAGAAAATTAATTTTGTGGATTTTCCAATTACCTTAGTTATATTTTTATTATTAAATAAATAAATTAAAATAAAAATGCTCTTATATATAAATATATATTATTATAATAATAATTAACATACGCATAAAGCTACTAATTGTGAAAAATGCGAATATTTTTTTTTCTGTTGGGTTTAGATATAGGACATATATATATAAAAAGAAAGGAAATTACATATTTTATCCAATTATGTAAAAATATATAGGGTGTTCTGTTGAAAAAAACACGATTTTAAACCTTTAAAATCGCTATTTTCAACGGAGCATAGAAAACACCCTGTATAATATTTTATTAAAAAAAAAAAATTTAACTTATAGCTTGGTTATTATTAAAGAGATGAATACTACATAATATAAAAAATAATAATAAGTTTTAGTTGGATATTTTTAACTTTTAGCGAATGTCTACATTTAGAGAAATTTTGATAAATTTTAATTTAACTCAAAAAGTATTAACATTTTCCTAATTAATATATTTACAAAGTATACCTAAAATAGTGTGTAGAATCTAAAAATGCAAAAAAATACAGGGTGTTCCATTGAAAATAAGAAAGTTGGTATCGTCCCACGGAAAACCGAACACCCTGTATAAATGAAAATATAATATTTTAAAAATATTTTTTACTACGTGAATATTTCTCCCTTACAAATTTTTTGTGATAAGTATATGGGTCACCTTACGTGAACCACCCTGTACAAAAAAATAATTGTAATAGGTATATTTATACACTTAAAATTAATATTTTATTTTTATAATTTATTATTAATAAAAGCAAAATGGTCTTAAAACCACCTTTAAATAAATTTTAAATACTATTCCTACAATATAAATTAAAAACGTACAAAACACCCGAAAGGCGTTTTAAAACATATTAGTCGTAGCACATAAGTTTCGTAAAAACAAGGAATGGGCGGTTTAATTGAATTTTAAAGAGTTTATTATACGCGCCCATTAACTTGGTTTCTCCCAACTAATATTATTTTCTGAGAAATTATTAATATATTATTAATTAATAAAATATAGCTTTATATCGATTGGTACATAACGCCAAATGGTTTTGAACAAATTATAACAAAAAAACTAAACAATATTTTTTTTAGTCAGATCATACCTATTATACATTTGGAAAAATATTTGTATACAAATAACATTATTCAGATAAAAATCATCAGGTTGCACTCACTCTTTAAAAATGAACCTTAAATTTGTTATAACTTTGCGTACCCTAATTCCATAGCATTCCAGGAGTTTTTTTTGTACTTGATACCTTCTGACTTTTTTTAAATACTATTCCTACAATATAAATTAAAAAACGAAAGGCGTTCTGAAACATATTAGTCGTAGTTTCGTAAAAACAAGGAATGGGTGGTTTAATTGAATTTTAAAGAGTTTATTATACTTGCCCATTAACTTGGTTTCTCCCAACTAATATTATGACAGGAGCGGGATACACTGAATGCGTAAAAAAATACTTTTCAGAATTAAAAATTTTAACCCTACCTGCCATGTTTGTATATGTTAGTTTGTTTCACGTTTATGACAACATAAACTCCTATAAGACGGTAAAGAATGATAAAACTAGGCACTCTGAAAACATAAGAACTGAATTTTCGAGAATTTGCGCCAGCAGAAATGGTTCAAATTATTTTGGGCCAATCTTCTATAATAAAATTCCTTTAAAAATAAGAATGTTAACAAGAAAAAAATTTGAAACTTCAATAAAAATATTTTTAATAAACAATTCTTTTTATAGTTTAGATGACTTTTTAAGCTGTGATTGTCAAAATATGTAGTAATTAGTCTTTCTATGCTTGTACTAGGTATATCCATTTTATAATAAATTATTAATTTTAATGTTGAAATTTTAAATGTAATTTGTGTATCTATTTTGTAACTTGTATTTCGACTTGTGTAAACTTTTTGTACTTAACACGAATAAAGATGATTATGATTATGATGATTATGATTATTATGATTATTTTCTCAGAAATTGTTAATATATTATTAATTAATAAAATATAGCTTTATATCGATTGGTAGGTACATAATGTTAAATGGTTTTTAACAAATTATAACAAAAAAACTAAACAATATTTTTTTTTAGTCAGATGATATTATACATTTGGAAAAATATTTGCTTACAAATAACATTATTCAGATAAAAATCATTACGTTGCACTCACTCTTAAAAATGAACCTTAAATTTGTTATAACTTTGCGTACCCTATTTTCCATGGCGTTCCAGAAGTTCTAACTTGATACCTTCTGACTTTTTTTAAGGATACATCCAATTAAAAGAAAATATTTTAAAATGCCTGCTATTTCTTGTAAAAGTTTTAACAATTTTTAGGAATTTTAAAAGTATTTGCATCATAAGGATAATGTTATTTGCAAACAAAGATATTCCAGAATATTTACTTTGATAGATTTTATTGGATTGTTTTTTAAACAGCTCAACAATATGAACCACTGGATATAATAAATATTCTAAAACTTAATTTTTCTAATAAAGCAAAACATGAATTAATTAATTATTTTTAAAAGTCATATTCAGTTTTGAATGAAATTTTAAAATGATGCTTTCCTATAGTGTAATTTGTAGTATAAATTATATTCAATAACAGGGCCATACTGATTCATCAACGTACAGAGTACATGTGAACGGCCAAACGGATTATGATGGAATTTGGTATGAAAGTGTTTAGGTCTTGGAACGGGACGGGAGTGGGAATTTTTAACTTTTTTGATATTTTTTTTAAGTTTAACTTCTTTGCGAACGGGGTAAACGAAAAATTACGAAAGAGTTTCAGAATAGCTTAAAGGCTCAGAAAAGTAAGGCGCGCCGTTTGATTTTTTATTCAGGAATTATTTTTTCTCCCTTGAATTTCACATATCTCTAAATCTCTAAATTAATTTCAGGTGTGTAAAATTAATTTCAGATATTTCAAATTAAAGTTGCTTATGTTATATTTATTTATAATAATAATAATAATAATAATATTTATTGTCATCAAAAGAAATACATGACACGTCACACAAAAGATAAGGATTACAAGTTGTATAGAGAGCATTATATGTACAATGTGTATAATATGTATAGATAAAATAGTAGTATTAAAGTGTATTTATATAGTATAAAAGGTAAGCAGAATATTAAACATAGAATCACAGTGAGAACAAAACAAATAATAAAATTAAAAAAACATTAGGTGTATAGATTATAATTTAAAACTATCACAGAAAATTATGACTTAAAAACTCTTCTAGGGTGGAGAAGTCTTCTTGAGTAAGTATATCTTTCACATGTTTAACGTAAAGATTTTGTTTTAAAAACTTTATTTTTGCAGGTAACCTATTGTAAAGTTTTGGGCCCCAATAATCCACAAATTGTTGGGTAGAGGATTTGCAGTGGTAAGGAATTCTCAGCCGCAACTTGTTCCTTGTGCTTAAACCAGCTCTTCATTTTTAGGAAAGCTGGGTAGGTTGTTATGTACTTGTTTTAGTGCTTCCAAGATATTAATCGAAGTTAGAGTGACAATTTTGTGTTTTTTAAAAGCAGGTCTGCATGAATCTCTTGGTCCAAGATCATACATTAACCGTATAGCCTTTTTTGAGTTTTGAAGATACGTTCAGTGCTACCATATTAATATACCATTGCTAAGGAGGCTTTGAAAGCTTGAAAAATAAGCAGTTTTTAATACATGAGCGGGTGTAATATTTTTAAGTCTTCGCAGACTGTACAGTTGTTTTGAAAGTTTGTTGCAGGTTTTTTCAACATGGGTTGCCCAATTTAGCCTACTATCCACATGTATTTCTAGGAACTTCACTGAAGAGAGGACCTGTTTCATCCCAAAGTTGAGTATTTCTGTTTTTTCAGTGTTTATTTTTAATCTGTTTGCCAGAAACCAGTCTTCTGCTTCTGTTAAAAGCTTTTGTTGTTTTTCCTGGACTAGATTAGTATTTTTTTCTTTGATTAAGAAGGAAGTGTCATAACAATATAAGCAAGTATTAAGACTATGTTGTGACCTTATGTCATTGATGTAATAAAAAGTATGGGCCCCAGTATAGATCCCTGTGGCACTCCAAATTTGACTGGAAGCTCTATTGATGATTTTGCTTTAATGGAGACATACTGACATCTTTTATTCAGATATGACTTAAGTAAGGTAAATATTGGACCTCTGAAACCATAAAAAAAACAATTTTTCCAGAAGAAAGTTATGTGGTACTGAATCAAAAGCTTTGCTCAAATCTAGGTTTACCATACTTAAGCACTCACCTTGGTCCATTGTTTCACAAATAAATTTAATTGCTGTAAGTATACTATAGTGCTGTTGTTGTACTTCGTTTTTCTCTATAACCATGTTGACTGTAACTTAAAAGTGTATTATTTTCTAGAAATTTTACCATTCTATTTTTTATTGTTAGTTCGAAAATTTTTGATAGGCATGGTAGAATAGAAATGGGTCGGTAGTTTCCATTATCCTCCTCATTGCCCTTTCCTTTATATACATAGGTATAGGTATGATTTTTGCTATTTTCAGTTCTGTGGGAAAATATCTTTCTTGGAAGCATTTATTAATAATAATTGTTACTGGCATGATAAGTTCATCTGATACGATATTAATCATTTTTGTTGTAATATTATAGGTGTCAGTCGTATTCTTTTCTTTGATTTGTTTAAAATTTCGCCTTGTTTTATCTAGTGAACAATCAAAAAGGTAAAAGGTATTTTCATTATTCAAACTAAGGTTTTTTAGCAGGTCCATGGGGAGTGTGGGGGTGTGCCTTAGGTTTTCAAATATGTTCTGCCCTACATTTGAAAAAAGGCATTGAGTTCTTCTGAATTTTTAAATGTTGATTCGTTGTCTTCTTTCTTTTGTTCTTTGCTTATTATTTGCCAGATTGCTTTTTGTTTGTTTGTTGCATTATTTATGAATTGCTCATTTTGACATTTCCTTGTTCTTATTATTTCCTTTATGTACAGATTTTTATATATTTTGTATGTTTCTTGGGATTCTTTATTTTTTAGTACTTGTAAGATGGTGTTGAGAGCATCAAGTTCATTTTTCATTTTGTATAGCGCCTCTGTTTTACATTTTGGTTTTTTTCCATTAATAGTGATTTTCTTTTTCTTTACAGGTATACAAGTATCATACGTTTGCAGTAGGATAGTATGGAAGCATGTAAAGGCCTCTGATGCTGTCTTTGATTCAAGTACTTTTTCCCAATCCACCTTGAGAAGATTTTCTTTAAGCAGGTAAGTATTTGGTGCATTTATTTGACGGGTTTCAATGAATTGGTGTTTTTCAGGTTCCATATTTATCATTGGAAGTTGGATAAATTGACCTGGGTGGTCTGAAATGTGTAATTCTTTAGTTTGTTTTCTCAGGTACTTTTTGTTATTAATAAAAACATAATCTATGCAGGTACTTGTGATTTTATTTATTCTAGAATTTTCCCAGAAAACATTATAAAGTCCATAGCTTTCCATTATATCCTTTAGATTGATCAGTTCCTTGCTCTGTATTAAAAAATTTATATTAAAATCACCTGCTAGAATAATTGTTTTTCCATTGAATTTATTATGAACACTTCTATGATAGAAGTTCTATCTGGTCAAAAAAAAGGTTTGTAAATTTCCAGTGGGTACTCTGTAAACGGATTTTATAATTGAGTTCATATTTGGAATACTAACTCTAACTGTTTCAATGTCCTTTTCCACAGTTAACGCCTTGATTTCACCAATTTCCACTCCTTTATACTTATTTTTCAGTAGAATTGTAGACTTTAGTTGGAACGTGGAACTTGAAATAATACTTTTATATCTGATTCCAACTTTTATTATTAAAAGTTTTTTACAGCAAAATTAACAAACTGTTTTATTTATTATTTTTTACTATGACAATATAAATAAGAACTACTTGATATTTATAAAATACAAAATAAGATTTAATTGTCAAAACCCAACACTCCCCCTCAATTTAACATCTTCATATTTTTATTATTCTTGAATTCCCATATTCGTACGCAGCTTAACAAATTGAGTCTTCGGAATTGGCTTAGTGAGTATATCAGCCAGTTGATCTTTAGTGTTGATATATACCACTTTTATTAACTTCTTCTCGTGCAAATCCCGAACAAAATTGTATTTTATGTCGACGTGTTTAAGTCGCTTGTGTTCCCATTTTGAAAGTAGGTGAATACAGGACTGATTATCTTCATAAATTGTAGGTGGAATTTTGCTGCTGATATTGAGGTCAACCAGCAGATTTTTTAACCATGTCAGCTCTGTTGCTGCTGTCGCCAAAGCAATGTATTCAGCTTCTGTACTCGAAAGGGATTGCGCGTCCATTTCTTCTTTTACAGCTTGCATCCATTCCTCCTTGTCTATACAGGGCGCAATATCCTCAAAATTCTTTGGTACATCTTCTACGAAAGTTTCTGCGTGCATTGCCAAGATAGGTTGGCAATCGTTTTTTTCTTTTTGATTTTCGAAATTGTTCTTGTTGTTGGTCTTCTAAAATTTCTGTTTTCTTTGTATTTTCGCGTTCGGAAATTTCTTCTTATTCTTGTTGTTGGTCTTCTAAAATTTCTGTTTTCTTTGTATTTTCGCTTTCTGAAATTTCTTCATATTCTCTTTCTTCTCCTTTATCCTCTTCCCTTTCTGGTATTTGTTCAAGTACAATATCACCTTCTTTGTTTGAGACTTCGTCATCTTTGTTGTGAATCCATTTCTCGCTGCTTAAACCATTGAAAGAGAACCGAGATTCGTCAAAAATCGCATCTCTGCTAAAAATGATTTTTCGATCTTCTGGGTTCCAAAATTTATATCCATTTGAGCAATATCCTATAAAGAAACATTTAATTGACCTTGAGTCAAATTTTCCTTGTAGAATTTGTTTGGGAATTTTCAGATAGGCGATGCATCCAAAAATCTTCAATTTATTAACATTGAGTTTGTCGCCGAACCAAAATGCAGCCGGAATTTTGCCATTCAGAGTCGTAGTCGGACTCCTGTTAATTAAATAGACCGCAGTTGGAACCGCTTCTCACCAAAATGTTTTTCAGAGTTTGCAATTCAACAGCATGCACCTAGCTTTGTCTAAAATGGTGCGATTCATTCTCTCCGCAACTCCATTTTGCTCTGGGGTGTATCTAATTGTGAATTCGAACTGTACTCCGCAATTCTCAAAAAATTCTTTGATTTCTTTCGAAATATATTCTCTTCCATTATCACATCTGAACCGGCTTATTTTCATGTTAAAATGAGCAGTCGCCATTGCTTGCAAAATCTTAAAAAAATGTAAAACTTCACTTTTAGAATTCAAATTGTAACTCGCAGTAAAATGTGTGTAGTCATCAATAAAGGTAAGTACTATTGCGGCCGATAAAAAGTAATCGACTAATTTTCCCGTTGTAAATATGGTTGTCACCAGTGGCATTTCAAAAATAATTTTATAAAATTAAGTAACGTCATCTTAAATTAAGTAAAGTCATTATTTAATTATGCCTTACCATACTTTAAGTGAAGCTATATTATCGCCAAAATTGGAGAAGGATGGTCTCAACAACAAATAGCAGATGAAATAAACTGCAGCAAAAGCGCTATTTAAAAATTAAACAAAAAGTGGGTGGAAACTGGTGATCTGAGTAGGGTAATGGGTTCGGGGCGTAAAAGAAAGACAACTCCAGTAAACGACAACGAGTTGGTTGAATATGTGAGGCAAAACCCATTTTCTAACTCCATTCAAGCCAAAGAGGAAACCAACTTCCCAGCATCTGTTAGGACGGCAAGAAAACGTTTGCGAGAACAAGGTTTATTTAACTGCGTGAGTGCTAAAAAGCCTTGCTTGACGGATGTTAATAAAGAGGCAAGAGTGGAGTTTGCAAATAATTTTTTAAATCAAAACGCTAAATATTGGGAGCGAGTAGTCTTTTCAGATGAAAAAATATTTCAATCCTGCTACAATGGGCAACTGCGAGTTTATCGTCCCTGAAACCATAAGTTTGATGAAGAATACCTCCACAAAACTGACAACAGCGAAAGATTTTCTGTCCACGTGTGGGCGTGGATATCATCTTCAGGGGCTGGTATAATTCATATTGTAGAAGGCCGATTAACTGGGAACCGATACGTGGAAATTTTAAACGATGTAATGCTCCCGTCAGTGCAAGAAAGATTTGATAATGATTTTGTGTTTCTATACGTAACACTTTATGATTTATCTTTCCTGATCAAAAAAATATATTTTTTTCATTTTAAGGACTCGCCAGTTCACACTGCTCATGTGGTTCATAATTGGCAAGAAGAAAATCACATTACAACGCTTCCTTGGCCGTCAAGAAGCCCCGATTTAAACCCAATCGAAAATATTTGGGGATATCTCGTAAAAAAATATATAAATATGAATTTAGACCAAGAAATAGAGAAGACCTTATTAATGCAATTCAAAATGAGTGGAACAATTTGGAAGAAAATTACGATATGCAAAATTTAATTAGTTCCATGCCTAGGAGATTACAAAATGTTATAGAGAAGAATGGTGGTTCTACCAAGTATTAATTATTTTTTTTTAAATGGAGTTTTTATAGGATTACAAATGTGTAAGATAATGCCCGAGGGAGGGCTGAATGAAAAAATTGCCAGGGCCGGTTTTTTCTGAGCCCATCCAACCCTGGTTGGCTCATCTTTTATAATTGTTATAGTCTTAGTATACTATTTCTTTTTAAGTTTAAATTTATTTATTTTGGTCGCCCAATAAATAATTTGTTCTTTTTGTTTGTATTGCGAATAAACATGCTTTATATAATTTAAGTTCTTTTATTAAAAAATTAAATATGTCATACACCTATGATTTTTTGTCAAAATAATTTAATTGACATGACTGACGTAAAAAACCCTACTTACAATAGACAATTTTTAAGAAAAACATGCAACTTGATAAAGAATTGATTACTTTTTATCGGCCGCAATAGTACATATTTCTTCAAATCATGAGAAATGGGATTAATGGGGCCAATGAGATCGCTATGCACTAACTGCAGTGGTCTTGTTGCTCGTTGTCTCTCTTGATTGTGTGGCTGAGCAGGTTGTTTTCCTTCAATGCATACTGGACATAATTTCTTCGTTTCTTTTGAAAAATCAATCTTCATTCCACTGGTTTGACTTTGCATCTTCTTAACGTCCATAAAATTCAAATGCCCCATCCTTTTGTGCCAAAGTTGATATTCTTCATTTTTCGTGATTAGATTAGCAACAACAGCTTTTCTAAAATTCAGTTCATAAAGTTGTATTTCATTTCTGATAGCAATTGCGATAATTTGGTCTTCTTTCATTATTAAACCACGGCCATTTTCAAAAATTATACGAAATCCCTTCATTTCGAGCTTTCTTACCGACAACAAATTGTAATGTAGTTTTGGTACAGACAGAATATCTTTTACCGTTATCGTATTTTCCTTTCCATTTACTATACTTGTGAGTTGAATTTCCCCGGTAAGTTTGGCCTCCAGGAATGATCCAGATTTTGCGACTTTAATTTTTACTGGTGCGTCAAGTTTTTTTGTTTTGGATAGCTTAACGGATTCGCTTATTAAATGTTCCGTTACTCCCGAGTCGAGAAACCATTTTACTTTGTCGCTTGTGTGATTGCCTGTCAAGGCTGAAAAACAATAATTGCTGTCGTTTTCTGGTGCTGTCGTAGCGCCTGAATTTTTATTTTTCATGTCATACGCCCTTTTTCTGCATTCGCTATAACGATGACCTCGTCTCTTACAATAGTTGCAACTAAAAGGGAACCTTTGCGATAAACTTCCTTGTACTTGCTTTTGACCAGGTCTCGGATATATTTTCTGCTGCGTGGCGAAAGCCGTCGATGACGGAAGTTCTCCGCCGCTAGTATTTGTCAGGTCATTCTTTTTATTTTATTCATCTAATAATCTGTTTTTGACAAACGCGACAGTTAAACTTTCTGTTGACAAAGTTTCAATAGCTGTTACCACATTGTCATATTCGGGGGGCATTGTCAGCAAAAGATGACAGACAATATCAATTTCTTCCAATTTTCCACCCGTTGATCGCAAATTTCTAACCATTTTATCAAATTTCAAAAAATGATTACCAAGAGTATCATTTTTCGCATCGAATTTCAAACTTAGAAGGTACTTACGAGTAAGCAATTGACTAGCAATTCCTTTTCGTTGAAACGTATTCTCAAGCGTACTCCACAAATCAAATGCTGAGATTTTATCCTTGGCATACTCCAGATGACTATCGGCGATCCGCTGAATGATTGTGATTTGCATTTTCAGTCCTTTTTTTCGTGTTCGGCCAATTGCTGTTGTTTTGCTGTTCGTTGATGTTCGCTGTCACTTTCGAGGAACTTAACTTTTTTTTTTGTATGCTTCGGTTACATATTGCAGTAAATCCTTTTCGTACAATAGGGTTTCAATTCGGAACTTCCAATTATCAAAATTTGAGCAGTCAAACAATGAGATTCTGTATTTTTCTGTTTCTTCTGCCATTGTTCTGTTTTTTTTTTAATTGAATTAAAATTAAATTTTTATTTGCCGCGTAGCCCTGGGCCCATAACCTGTAGACTTTAGTTGGAACGTGGAACTTGAAATAATACTTTTATATCTGATTCCAACTTTTATTATTAAAAGTTTTTTACAGCAAAATTAACAAACTGTTTTATTTATTATTTTTAACTATGACAATATAAATATATAATATATTATATATAAATATATAATATAAATAAGAACTACTTGATATTTATAAAATACAAAATAAGATTTAATTGTTAAAACCCAACAAGAATCAATACTCATCCATGTTTATAAAGATTTCTTGAGTAAGAACTTATTATCTTGTAGTTTTCAACATTTAACATTGGAATTTTATCACTTGATATCCAGTGTTCAGTGATGCAAATAATGTCAAGTTGATTTTCATATAGTATGATTGATAGCTGATCAATTTTTCTCGAGTTTATAAATGATTCGATGTTTGTTTTTGTAACTTTTCTTTGTATACGATGCAGATAGATCCAGACTCTCTTTTCCACACCCACGAATCCAGATGAGCCTTCTTTTGTACCCAAAGTCCTTTTCTTCTTTTTTGATTGCACTAAAGTATAATTTTCTTCATTTTGTGTTTGTTTATTTAGTTGCGTGTTTTGGAGGTTATCTGTCAAAGCATGATCTTGCGGTGTTGTCGATGTTTCGTTTTTCTTTGATGTATTAGGATTTTGTGACGTAATTTGTATATTCCCGTTAAAAAAGATTGTATATAATTGTATAAAATTATATAAAAAAATGGCCCGATATAATTGGATAGGATTCTATACAATTATATAGAAGTATATTATATATATTATATAAGAAAACCGACCCGATATAATTATATAGAATTCTATACAATTATATATAATTATATATAATCATATATTATTATATTCCTGCAAAAAGTCACCAACTGAAATTTTGTAAAAATCTTAAAGGTTAAATTTACTAACCAAATTTACCTTATCTTTAATGTATAAAAGTCAGTAAGTGCTTTAAGCATTATATGCATATATGACTTATACATTAAAGTTATGGTTATTTGGATATATAAACAACAATCCACACAACTATGTTTTTTTAAGATTTTCACAAAATGACAGTTAGTGACTTTATTTATTTATTTATTTTTTTATATTTTTTACATAAGTTTTTATGCAGGAATATAAAAATATAATGTCATCAAAACCTGCTCACCATTATTATTGGAGCTACAAAGTCGGTTAAATTAGCAAATTAGTGGTATTTTTACAGAAAACAATTAAACGTCGGGTTTCCGAAGTTATTACAAAAATAACATTTTTTTTTTAATGGGACACCCTGTATATTTTTACTTATTTTGAAACAAAAAATTATTATAGCATTACTATAGTTGTATTAATATCTCATGGCGGGTGACCTTGGGCGCGCAAACGTCACAAATCCGTCAAATCACGCTGTCGCCGTCCTAAAATCATACTACCCCAGGGTTGGCAATGCTAGCATGATGCTAGTAGCATCAGCTGATATTTATTGACATATTTAAACATATTTATAGGCTAGAAATTTGTCATATCATATTTGTTATACCTAATATTATATTTGTTATATTTGTTCTATTATTATATTTGTTATAATATTATATTTCTTATATTATATTTGTTATACGAAATGAATAACGCCAAAAAAGTGGTGTTTCTTTGAGGACGGTGCAAAGAATTGACAAAGAGGGTAAAACGAAACCAGCCGACAAGAAATTCACTTCGCCACGAAAAACTATTAATAAACCAAATCCCAAGACAACAGTGGATGAGTTTGATGAAGAAGTGATAAGAACTATTATCTATAGATTTTCGATAACACATAAACAACGACCAACTTTAAAAGCGGTTTTTGAAGCTGTCAAAATTGATTGCCCTCATTTGACTGGAAAAATATCTTCATTTCAAAAAATTGTCCGAAAATTAGGATTTCGATGAAAAAAAAACCGTGGATAATCGCAAACTTCTTGTTGTAAATTATATCAATAAAGTTTGTGGATTGGGAAGATGGGAGAGAGGTATGACATGGGCTTGGGGTTGTAAGATTTGTTATGTTGTTGTCACTCGTGTTCCTTTACGCGGATGACAGCATCGTGGCAATTCTTACTTTAGGGGTCTCCCCCTCTCTCTCTTCTTCTTCTTCTTCTTGTTGAAAAGCGGACATCAGAGCGAAAGGACTATTTTCTTGAGAAATCTCAAGAAATATAAAGAAGAGGGTAGAAACATTGTGTACAATGATGAGACATATCTGCACAGTTTACATAGGTACTGTGCCCAAGTCTTGGAATGATGGCAGCAACAAAGGTTTGAAATCGCCAGTTTCAAAAGGTCAAGGCTAATAATTGTACACTGCGGTGGAAAAAAAGGTTTTGTACCAAACGCTGATTTGATATTTAAATCTGGTCGAAAAACAGGTGATTATCACGACGACATAAATCACAATAACTATAAAAAGTGGCTAGAAGAGAAGTTGCTGCCCAATTTAGAGCCAAATTCAGTTCTTGTGATTGATAACGCTTCATATCAAAACGTTCTTTTGACACCGAACCCTACATTAAGTTGGACTAAAGCGGCTATACAAAAGTGGTTATCGGAACGAAATATATTCTTGAAAATAAGGAAACAAAGCCGGAGTTGTACAAAAAGATTCAAATCAACAAACCGGTGCATAAGAATTACGTAATTGATCATTTATTAGCACAACATGGTCATGTAGTCTTGCGTTTACCACCCTACCATCCCGAGCTCAACCCCATCGAAGGCATATGGGCGTTGCTTAAAAATCATATCGCAGCCCACAATGTGACTTTTAAATTAGATGATGTGTGTAAGTTGGCGGAAGACAAATTGAAAAATATTGGAGTTGAGGAATGGTAGAAAGTATGTGCGCATGTGGCAAAATCTGAGGAGGAGTACATTTCAAGAGAACATTTTACCGACGACGTTCATGAATTTATTATAAGGGTTATTAATGATTCTGTCTGAATGTAATTATTTTTAAACAAATTAAGATGACAATGATTTCTAACATAGCTATGTACCTATCCACTCCTAAAAACTGGATTTGAATAATAATTATTAATCTGCATCTTCGATTTTGGAGATTGATAATTATTGTCTCACAGACAATTATATTTAAAAATGTTTTATCCTTCATGTTTAAACTTGCATTTGGGCAGTAAGAGCCTAATTGGCTCAAGTCCAATTCTCTTGAAAGAAAGAATAAAAAAAAATTATAGAAGAAAAATGTTGCATATTTTTAAAATATGTAAGCCTTTTGTCTGAAAAGCACATTTAGAAGTTTTAGAACTTATTCATAATATGATATATACTTGTATTAGCAGTAAATCAACATATTTTGCCATACACAAGAAAAATATGAAATAAAAAACTTTAGGTACATTTTTACAGCAAAATTCGGATTATACACAGATTCTATTATTTTTTTTTTACTGAAATCCATTATATATTTTACAGATCATTGCTCAACAGTTGAAGACCTTGCTGCAAAAAGGGAGTAACTTTTACAAAAGTGACTTTTACACCCTTACAACTGTGAACTAGACTATTCTGAATTGTTTAATGCAAAGATGACTCAAAAATAACTTTTATGGAGTTTGCCGCAGGGTTTTCCTTTTTGCAGCAGGGTCTTCAATTGCAGTCATTATCTAATGTTACAATATATTTCATAAAATAAAGAAAAAAACGCTTAACTATATTAGTTGACAGATGACAGATTTGGGAAGCATCCATAGACATTTAAGTTAACATAAAGGTCTATGGAAGTGACGGATGTTTTTAGTTTCTATTTATTTATTAAATTGAATGGCGTCTGTCAGCGTCTCTCAAGGTCACCCGCCATGAGATATTAATACCACTATACCCTAAACTTAAAAATACACAATTAATAAGCACTGGAACTTTCTAATGGTTGTTGAAATATCCAAATTATAACAATCAGTCAAGCAAATTAGTTTTATTTAAGCTTTAACTTGAAGAGAACACTATAATATAACAAACACACTTTATGAAGCATACGATATCTAGATTCACGCCTCAGAAAAAGAATTTCTTCTAACAAAAGGCGACAAAGAACACCAAAACACGCCATCTTAGCTTTCTCTCAAATACTCCAGTGTTACCACCATAACGTATGGCGGCAAAATTAACACAAACTATTAAATGAGTACAGATTGCGTTTGTAATTAAATGTTTAAGGTAGAGACCTCTAAACATGTTAATACCTTACAAACAATCGTTTCTTAAGGTGTTTGAACAATTATTAATTACCAGCCGTGATTCTGCGCATGCGTATTAAGTTGGCTGCTATCCAGTTGTATTTTGTGGTCATATAACAAATACACAAAATGTAATCTTGTTTTTCTACTCCCACTTCCACTCCCAGTATCGCTCATGTTTCCAAAATATTTTAAATACACATTGACAAGCTGTTACTTTATGGCGTTTTAGTCAAGGGCTGAAATTTTAATTAAAATTCTACTTGCGAATCTTCACCAAAAATAAATCGATTTATAAGAATCATTATCACTTACCCACATAATATTAAATAATCCTTACTTTTTTTGTAATCAAAATCCTTAACCAATTGAAAATAATTTTTTTAATGATGTGATTATCCAGTTACCTGGATAATTTTCTTAAATTATATATAATTATATAGAATTGTATATAATTATAAACAATTTTATATACCTTAAGGTTAATTGAAAAAAACATATATTTATATAAAATTGTATAGAATTATATACAATTTTACATACCTTAAAAGAGACTTATATATAATTTTATATATAGAATTGTATATAATCATATAAAATTATAAACATTTTAAATTTTAAAATGCCTTAAAAGAGACCTATATATAATTTTATAGAATTGTATATAATTATATAAAAGTATATAAAATTTCATATAGAGTTATATATAATTGTATATAATTATATAAATTCCATATTTTTAAAAAAATATTTTATATAGAATTATGTATAATTGTATATCATTATACAGTGCTTGCAAATCTAAGTCCGACCGCGTTGGAAAGGATGGTTGTTTAATACCCGCGTGAAAAGAATAAGGATAGAATGCCAAACAGAATTTGATTGGTCAGAGCGTCAGGCTTGCGTATTGTAAGCGCCTTCTGTTTGGCGTTCTATCCTTGTTATTTTCACGCGTCCTTCCCAAACCGGTCGGACTTGGATTTGCAAGCACTGTATATAAACTTTATATAATTATATATGAATTATATATAACTCTATATACATTTTATATAATGATATACAACTATATAAAATCTTTTTTTATCGGGTTCTTTTTGTTTGTTGGTAGAGTTTTACTCATCATGGCAACGTCGACTGGAGTCTCGTATCCGGTGGATATGCTTCTGGTAGGCTTTGGAGGTGCCGCTATCTGTTGAATATTTTTCGTGACTTACTTTTCTGCCACAGGTATCTGTAATTTTTTTAACCTGTTCTTGTAGGTTTTCGATTTTTTCTTTTAGCAAGATATTATTTTCTTGGAGAATAAAGTTTTTGCTTTCCATTTCACTTACTAGCCTTTCCAGATAGGATATTTCTTTGTATGTGTTCATTGGTAACGTTTTTAGCTGGTTGCATATTTGAGGTTATGTTTTCATCTTCTGTTTTGCAGCAGATAACTCTGGTTTTATCAATAGACCTATTCCATAAAACGGACTTTTGGATAGCGCTTGCGTGAAAAGGCACGTCGTATTTTTTTAATTATATAAAAGAGAAAGAGATACCACTCTTCTTTAGGCACGCGCTATCCAAAAGTCTGTTTTATGGGATAGGTCTATTGTATGGATGTTCTTCTTTTTGAGACTTACATGAAAGCCGTTGCCACAGTTTATGCATATTGCAACCGATATAGTTGTTGTAATACAGCACGTAAGCAGTTTTTTAGAGGAGGCTTCATCAGGATCACCTGTTCCGCCGGCCATTAGAACATAATAAAATATAATATTTTATAAATAAAAGATACCGAGTCAGAAACTTAATTTATTGCATTAAAAATATTATAGGACAAATTAAAAAAATGCAGTAAATTTTATTGTTAAACTGATATTTTTAATTTCTTTAATAAAAAATATCATGGGACAAAATTATAATTGGACTTTGGAGCAACATAATAGGAGAAATTTATAATTCAAATTAACAACATTAGTAGAGTAACAAAGGAGTTTTCACTCCACCACTTCACATTCGACCACATGGTGGCGCCACTTGCCGGGTTTTAAATTCAAAATGGCCGCCACCGTCAACCAATTGCAGAAATGGGCCTGGCATGTTGAATTCGAAATGGCTGCCAACCAATTGTAAAAGTATTTTTTTTATTATTATTTTTAATGTGCCTTTAACAGGCACCAGGCCCAATTACAGAAGTTCACAATGACAAACACAAATAAACAGCTATACCCCTGGTGGGATTCGAACTCACGACCTCTCGGCTTTTAGTCCGCAGTGCTACTACACCAACGAGGGCGATGCAAAATTAATATATTTATAGTGGTGAGATGTATATGCGGGGTTCGGAAACGTTCGGATTGATCAAAAATGACCGAAATGTAAATTTATTCTGGCGCCACACTGACGGTGTTTTCCTCACACGTTGACACGCACTTCCCTAGAGGCCCTTGGGGCCTTTCCGCATGTGATGCCACCTGTTGGAACTATACGTATACTACAGGGGCGTACAAAATTAGCTCAAACAAATATTACGGGGGCGCACAAAATTAACCTAAAAATGACAGGTGTCAAAATGTCAGGTAACGCCCCCGCCCCTCCGTCTCCGCCACCGCCACCTCCCCCTGCGCTCGTTGACACCGCCCCCTTCGCCGCACAGAAGCGAAAATGCAAATTTTTGCGGTCGAAACTAAAAATATCCAAATCAATAATTTTCTTCCAAAATTTATTGCAGCTAGTAGGTAAGGCATCTAGATATGTCAAATGAATATTATAATTTGTCAAATCCAAATGACATTACGCCGTCAATAATTTCAATTGAACAATTTCACATTGTATTGTTTATATTTTTTGCCATAATCACAAACTTTAAATATTATTCAGTTATTGGTTTTATTTTTTTGAAGTGTAAGGCATGAATATCATACCTGGAGGTAAGTAATATTAATTTATATAAGAAAAATAAGTAACTTTTGATTTCTTTGAATCCATAAAGTAACTTCATTAAAGGCTTTATTTTTGTATATTATTACGTAATTCAGTAAAGGATTTGGTTGCTGATCGAAAGCGATCGAGTGAAGTTATTTTTATAAATTATTGCCTACATTAGTCGTTTATGAGTCGCAATTAAAAAATCTTGCGGAAGGTTGCGGTTTTACTCAAAAAATATTGTTTTTTAAAAGACTTCCTTTCAAAAGTCAAATTATTATATACCTCCATTGGAGGTCCTCCAATACTAATAATAATGACATTTTATATATGTCAGTTGACCCTAACCTAAAAATGATGTTACAAAGTTCGTGGAGCTGTATCCGTGGTACCCTATGCCAACCACAGTCCACAAGATTTTAATGCATAGCTCTAAAATTTTAGCAGAAGCAATACTTCCAATAGGTCAATTGGGGGAAGAAGCTCGAAATAAGGATATAAAGAGGTACCGTAAAAGTCATGCTAGAAAATTTTCAAGAATTTAAAATTTAGAAGATGTCGTTAATGTTGTTTTAGTATCTTCAGATCCATATATTTCGAGCTTAAGAAAAAAAATTAAAAAGCTACGATGAAGATGTCCTTAAGCTTTTGCATGAACCTACAATTTATAAAAAATCTGTCAGTTCAGATGAAAATATTGAAGAAGAGATTACAGAGTGATTAAGCTCTGTATTCCTTTTATATTAAATGTTTTAACTTAATTTTAATTATTTACTTTTTATTAAAATTTCACCTTCTGTTTCTGGAAATACATTCCAGTGTTTATTTTATTCTTCTTAATTAGGTTTTAAGCAAAGAAAAAAATAATTCACCATCTTGAAGTGGCAGCCATTTTGAATAAAATATAATAAACAGTATACTAGATTTTTCTGTCACCAGAACTAAAAGTGTTCACAATTTTTGAACAATCGGTTGGGTGGAAGTAGGTTAAAATCGATTTCATAGATTTGTTTACTAGTTAGTTAGTTAAAAGAAGGGAGCTGAGAGTGTAAAAACGATTAAATTCGATTGAAAATTTTATTTTTTTAGCTTTTATATTTTTTAAAGTAAATCACGTGATTTTAAAATTAAAAAAAAGTTTCGACCATACATTTTGGATTTTTCGCCTCTGTGCGCCGCCTTATCTTTGAATTCCTTTTAATTCCATGTTGTTTTAATTGTCATTTTAAATAAGCTTCCCGTTGGCCTTCCCGAGTTTGTGGAACCATGACCGAAAAAGGTTGGCTGGCCGGCCCTGACTTAAAAACTCACTGCGCAGTCGGGACACCCTGTATGCATAACTATTTTTTTAATAACAATATAACATCGGGATTTAATTTTCACTAAAATGTCAAGGGACTGTATAATATATATATACAGTGTATATAAGCAGTAAGAAACAAACTTAGTTTACAAATAAAGCAATAAAATAAAGTAAACATGTTTTACTAGTTCAGTTTAAATAAACGAAATGAAATAAAAAATAAAATGGGACGCAAATCAAATCCGTTACCTTCCATAAACTAATTAGCAGTCAGTAAAAAGAAGTTTCTTAATTAAACTTTCCGTTGGAATTTAAGTGGGTAAACAGAAAATTAAAGGAAAACCATGCCGGGACATATGTAAACGACGAAGGCTATACTCCGGTCGTTTTGAATAAGTTAATTTTATCTGAAACAATGTAATTACTCGACATGGCTCGCTCCAGATAAGAGTCTTATCAACGCCCGAAGCACGCACTTACTTGTAATAAACGTAATTTACAAATGAACGTTGACAGACATAAATGATATGCCACAGTCAAGAAAGTCGTTTTCGTTAACTAACGATTGAAGGAAGCGATGTTGAATAATATTATATCCATCCGAATGTACCACTTTCTACTTTTCACTTGCCCACTCCACTTTTAAGAAGTTTTTACATTTTTACAGACAGCCCAAACATTTAAATCCATTTTCCTGCATAAATTTCGATATTGTTAAAACTTTGGCATGAAAACATTAAAAATAATTTCATTATGCGATTACAGTAAATATTTTATTTTAATATTGGGTACCCTTTAAAAAGTTTTTATTATTTAATTAAATATTATTCTTATTTTAAATAAACTTTCTGATCCATAACCTTTTGTTTTTTTTTTAGGTTAAGCTCTGCCCATCGCCAAGGAGGAGCAACTAAAAAAAAAATAATCAAATGCCAGGTCACTTATTGTCCGATTTATAATTCCTAGCAGTTGGAACCGTATAGGGTTTAAAAGTAATTATTGTTTTTCTAAAATAAATCGCAGAAGAACAAGAAAATATTTGGACATTTTTGACGGATCGGTTTTAAATCAGCTTTTTAAGCATTCTAAGTAAAAAATTCATTTAAGTATGCTCCTAACAACGGCGTTCTTTATACCCATATACTTACCACACATATACAGATCATTTTGGATTCAGGCTGTTTCCTTTTCGTGGGGTTAAAGTAGGTGCTAGCTACTTATGCAGTTTTACACATGCCTGGGCCGTGTTGTCAGATGTAATTATATTCTTATATTATTTTCGTTATTATAAAGCTTATAAAAATACTTTATATTGCATAATTTATAAGGACCTATTGATTTTTTAATCTCTTACTTTTTAATATTGCATTAGTTTGCTGCTTTTATAACATTATAAATAAATAAAAAATACCAAGAAAATGTTGCGTTCCTAAGAGGCAACAGGAAAATAATTATATTATCGCGGTAATGGGACATCCATTAATTACGTAAGGAATTTTTCTGATAATTTGGACCCCCCCCTTTGAGATTTGGTGAGATCTCTCAAGTGAGATTTTAGCCATTAAACTTTCTTTGCGGACAACAAAAAAATGATTTTTTTTAACAAATATAATTATAATACATATTTTTTAAACTCAAAAGTTGAAATGTGATTTTTAATGACCCCCCCTAAATATCTTTTATACAATTTATTATATTTTATTTTTTGTTACACACATTAATAAGGCCCGGATTTTAGGTAAAACACCTTTTGTTGGTTTTTTAGGTTATCAAGATATTTTTTTGTATTTTCCCGTTTTATGAAAAATGGAGTGATCTGACTAAGTTTTATTTGACCTAAAATACCTTTTTTATATTTTTTTCACCTATTTTCCTTTTTTGCACCTATATAAATTGTATTTTTAATACCTAAAATAATCTTTTTTTACCCGTCCTGTGATGTCGAACGATCATTCTCTTGGTTTAAAAATGGTTTGACTGATAAACGCACTAGCTTTACTTCTGAAAACTTGGAGAAATATTTTGTTGATTAGGCTAGTGTTTTTTGTTTGTGAACAAGTTTTATTATTATTAAACATTTTCTATTTTATTTAAAATATTCTAATAGATTAAATATTCGATTTGAAATTTGAATCGAATATAACTATAATAATTAATTCAAGCAGCTTATGTTCTGTGAAGCAGCATCCACAGTGTGGATTCCACACCCTCAGTATTATTAATCTCATGGGCACTTAAAGAATTATTAAGTACCAATACAATTTCAAATCCCATACAATTATCTCATTTCCAATTCTTGACCAAAAATATAATAACTTTTACAGCAAAACAGTGCGCATTTTAAAACTAGTTTTAATATTTTTTAATATAACCTAATTTCTTAAACTTACATTTGGATTTATTCATAACCAACAAACATTACCTATTGATTTTTTAATCTCTTACTTTTTAATATTGCATTAGTTTGCTGCTTTTATAACATTATAAATAAATAAAAAATACCAAGAAAATGTTGCGTTCCTAAGAGGCAACAGGAAAATAATTATATTATCGCGGTAAGGGGACATCCATTAATTACGTAAGGAATTTTTCTGATAATTTGGACCCCCCCTTTGAGATTTGGTGAGATCTCTCAAGTGAGATTTTAGCCATTAAACTTTCTTTGCGGACAACAAAAAAATGATTTTTTTTTTAACAAATATAATTATAATACATATTTTTTAAACTCAAAAGTTGAAATGTGATTTTTAATGACCCCCCCTAAATATCTTTTATACAATTTATTATATTTTATTTTTTGTTACACACATTAATAATAATAATAATAATAATAATAATAATAATAATTTATTTGCAGTAACTGTAAAAATATACATCAATGATTTACAATAAAACACAATTGCACATTTCTGCAAAAAGGACTGAAAGGCAGTAATTACTGATACAAGTTTCAGCCCAGAAACAACTATAAATAATTTACAAAATAGACATTTAAACAATTTAACACTATGGCATTATCCTAAATAAAATAAATAAATAATACGCCCGCAAGAGGCTTTCTGCGAGCCAAAAATGGCTAACCAATAAATTTAACACAACATCTAGATATAAATAACACTAAAAATGAACAAGCCTAAATTATAACTAATCTAAAGTAATCTAAATTTGGCTACGAAATAATATTTCTTTAAATTTAAACTTAAAGTTTGAAAGGTTAAGGTTTTTAAGGAGTAATGACAGTCCATTGTACAGCCAGTAAATGTTGTATAAAAAAGATCTCTCAAACGATGCTGTATGATGTAAAGGTGGAGAAAGCATACCCTTGAAACGCAAATTCAAGGTGTGAACGTCGCTTCTAAAGGTAATTTTGTTATACAAATATGGGGGAATTTTACCAATAATAATTGAATGATAGAGCGTCACGGCGTGTAACTTACTTCTATTTAGCATACTAAGCCAGTTGGCGGTTTTAAGTTTTAAGGAAACAGAATCGTATTTCCGAATTCCATAGATATAACGCAAGCAACTCCTCTGCACTCGTATACGAGTTTCATCAGATTTAGTCAAACATGGACCATAAACCACGTCACAATAATTAAAGTGACTCAGAACTAACGAGTCGCATAGTTTTATTTTTAAATCATGGGAAAGGATGTGGCGGTGAGAAAAGAGAGTTTTAAGACTAGCATAGCTCTTTTTTAAAACGTTTGTAATGTGTGAAGAAAATCTTAGGTTTTCATCAAACATTAACCCCAGATTTTTTGCCGTTTTGGAATAAACCAAATCCTTCCCTTTGACCAATATTTGGCAATTTCCTAAAAATGCATCCCTATTCTTTCCAAACGTAATGTAGCATGATTTAGATGAATTAATTTTAATTAAGTTGGTGGGTTTCGGAAGTTTTTACCAAGCTATCTAAGTCTTTATTTATATGATCAGCAGCTTGAAGCATTTCTGATGGTAAACAGGAGTACACCAATTGTGTATCATCTGCGTATAAATATGGCTTGCAGTGGTTCAGAGAGTTGATAAAATTAGACGTGTATAAACAAAACAACAAGGGTCCCAAAATGGAGCCCTGTGGAACACCGCATCCAACAAAAGCTTTACGTGACTCACCCTTATTAGTTTTGACAAACTGTCTTCTTAAACTTAGATAGTTTTCAATAAGTCTAATGGCTTCTTTTGAAAATCCAATATAATGTAGAATAGAAAGGAGTATTTTATGGTTTATAGTGTCAAAGGCTTTCGAGTAATCTAGGAGTATTAAAATAGATGTTTTACCTTGATCAGTATTTCTTAAGATATCATCCACCACGTCTAAGAGAGCTGTGGCACAACTAAAGCCTTTTCTAAAGCCTGATTGGCAAGGTGGTAAGATATTGCCATTATTGATATAAGTTCTAATTTGAAAATTAATTATTTTTTCTAGGACTTTGGATAGCACAGGTAAAATTGAAATAGGGCGCAGTTCATTTAAGCTGGTTATATTAGTTTTTTTTGGCAAAGGAAGCACTTTTGTTACTTTCCATACCTCTGGAAACACAGAGTCCAATAAACAAGAATTAACTATATTTGTAATATACGGTAAAATGTAAGGACAGCAAAGTAGTAACATGTAAATGCTTATTTCTTCCACACCTACAGCTCTAGTTTTAATTTCCAATAGATATTTGTACACAACTTGTTCCGAAACCAAATGAAAATAAAAATAAGGATTAACATTATTTATTTTGTTGTCATTATAAAATTTTATTAATTTGGCATCAGGGGTTTTATTTACAGAAAACTGAAGAAAAAAGTCATTTATATTATTAGGATTGTCAAGAGATTCTGGAAGCTGATTAGATTTCTTTTTTTTATGAATGTCAAGTGTATCCAGTTTCTCCCACAATGCTTTATTTTTATTTTTGTTTTTGTTAACACAATGTTGTAAGTAACTTTTTTTTTCTGCTCGAATGGAATTAGTTGTAAAATTTTTTAAACTCTTATAGTAAATCCAGTGATCCTCCTTTTTGGTTTTTTTATATTTATTCAAAGCTTTATCTCTTAACTTCATTAATCTGTCCACGTTATCTGTTAACCACGGAGGCTTAAATTTGTTTACTGTTAGTTTTTTTAAAGGAGCCAAAGTATCAAATATATTTAATAGTATTTCATTGAAGATTTCTACCTTATTGTTAACATTATTATCAAATAAAATATTATTAAATGGAGAAATCGATAAAAATTCCAATAACAAATCTTTGTTTATTCTCTTTAAATTTCTTATACTAATAGTTTTGGGTTTTTTATTTTCGATTTTTAATTTTAATGAGCAAAAGGTTAACATGTGATCAGATACATTAAATACCTCCCTGGTTCCATTGTGGTAATTGTCAAATTGATTGGGAATTAGAATGATATCCAATAGAGTGGCTGTAGACTTTGTTAAACGCGTGGGACTGTTTATGATTTGTTTTAGATTAAAGGTATCTATTAAATCCATAAATTTTATTGTGTCATTATTATTACTAATTAAATCAATATTAATATCACCTCCACAGAAAGTTTCGCCATACACTGGGAGAAGCCCAGATAAGGTGTCCTCAAATATCTCATGAAATTCGGAAACACTCTTAGAAGGGGGTCTATATATAACTCCAAAGGCACAAGAAACGTTATTAACATTTAAACTTACCCATAACTGTTCTAAACAATCGCCAGAGTTGACGCTGAGCACGTGACACCTTAAATCATTCCTCAAGTAAAAGCCAACTCCACCCCCTCTTAAACCTCTATCCTTTCTTACCAGATTAAAACCATCTATTTGTACAACATCATCAGGAACATTATTTGATAGCCAAGTTTCGGAAATACCTATAATATCATAACCTTCCCTTAAAACAAAAGTTTTAAAGTCGGAAAAGCTATTAGTAAGTGATCTCACATTCATATAGGCAAAACTAATATCCCTCATAGTGTTACCTATACCAGATTTTACCTTACAATTTATAAAAAACAAACAAACTTAATTAATAAAAATAAAAGAAGAAATATAATTCAAAATGTTTTACCTAATACTATAGTATAGTAGTAAACTACATTCATAAACAATTTATAAATAAATTATAACAAAAACAATTTATTTTAAAACCAATTATTCAATTTTTGATGCAGAACGAGTTGTTATTTTAGAAGAATCAGAGGATGATTTATTAATTTTGCTTTTTTTTGCTTCTTGTGTTGTATTCCCTTTTTCTTCTTCAATTAAGTTTACTTGAGATATTGTTCGTTTTGGCCGGTTTTCTTCAGTATTTGTGTTATTCTTTTGGTATTCCAATTTCTTTATTTCTTCCAGAGATATTATTTTTCCATCAACTTTTATTCCGTCATACAAAATTTATACTTTTTTACCGTTTGTTACAGCGTCTTTTTTATATTTTAGCAGCAATTTAGTATTTTCTTGGTCTTCAACACATAAATCGTGACTTATTGCAATGTTGGTGTCTTTTAGTTTATAACAATTTTTTATAACTAAAAGCTTTTTATAATTTGAAATAAACTCAATGACAACTGGTTTTTTGGCTTTAGTTCCTATTGGGTAAATACAACTTATATCTGATTCCGATATTTCTACTTTCAAAACTCCAGAGAATAATTCAATAACCGCTTTTTTAAGGTTTTCAGTTGTACTTCGCTAAAATCTGCCATTCTGGTTTGATTAATTTTTAGGTGTGTGGGTTGGTTTATTTATGTACGATTTCTCATATAAAAACCATACGTTTTTTTCCATATAAGTATACGTTCGAGTTAGGTTATTTGTTTATAGCATTTATTTATTGTCACGTTCTGTGTTTACTATTTTTGCGTAGTAATTTTTAATATTGACAATATTTTCTTTATTTTTTATTGTTTAACTTTATTATGATTTATTTGTTGTTGTTTCAAGAGTTATATAGTAAGTATTGTTCATACCTTATGAAAATGCTGTTTATCTAAAGCAGTACACACATCACAATAAGGCCCGGATTTTAGGTAAAACACCTTTTGTTGGTTTTTTAGGTTATAAAGATATTTTTTTGTATTTTCCCGTTTTATAAAAAATGGAGTGATCTGACTAAGTTTTATTTGACCTAAAATACCTTTTTTATATATTTTTCACCTATTTTCCTTTTTTGCACCTACATTGTATTTTTAATACCTAAAATGAACTTTTTTACCCCTCCTGTGACGTTGAACGATCATTCTCTTGGTTTAAAAATGGTTTGACTAATAAACGCACTAGCTTTACTTCTGAAAACTTGGAGAAATATTTTGTTGATTAGGCTAGTGTTTTTTGTTTGTGAACAAGTTTTATTATTATTAAACATTTTTTATTTTATTTAAAATATTCTAATAGATTAAATATTCGATTTGAAATTTGAATCGAATATAACTATAAGAATTAATTCAAGCAGCTTATGTTCTGTGAAGCAGCATCCACAGTGTGGATTCCACACCCTTAGTATTATTAATCTCATGGGCACTTAAAGAATTATTAGGCACCAATACAATTTCAAATCCCATACAATTATCTCATTTCCAATTCTTGACCAAAAATATAATAACTTTTACAGCAAAACAGTGCGCATTTTAAAACTAGTTCTAATATTTTTTAATATAACCTTAAACTTACATTTGGATTTATTCATAACCAACAAACATTACCTATTGATTTTTTAATCTCTTACTTTTTAATATTGCATTAGTTTGCTGCTTTTATAACATTATAAATAAATAAAAAATACCAAGAAAATGTTGCGTTCCTAAGAGGCAACAGGAAAATAATTATATTATCGCGGTAAGGGGACATCCATTAATTACGTAAGGAATTTTTCTGATAATTTGGACCCCCCCCTTTGAGATTTGGTGAGATCTTAGCCATTAAACTTTCTTTGCGGACAACAAAAAAATGATTTTTTTTTAACAAATATAATTATAATACATATTTTTTAAACTCGAAAGTTGAAATGTGATTTTTAATGACCCCCCTCCCTAAAAATAAGATTTGGTAAGATTTTGCTAGACTCCTCGCCCACATTTTCGTTTCACGTAATTAATGGATGCAAATGCAAGACAGTTTCATATGAATTATCGATTGTCAGAGCCGGCCCGAAGTTTTTTGCCTCTCTGGGCAAAAAAAAAACTTTCTGCTCCTTTTTTTATTCAGCAGAAAAAAAATTACATTGTCCCGTCCTCAACAGTCAATTATTAAAATTATGTAGACATAAGTATATACTTATTGCTATATTGCTTATGTTTCTTTTATTTAATGTATAGCCTAATAAAAGAAGAATATATTAAACAATTTTGATGCCAAAATACTATAAAATACATTACCTACAATATTTTTTATAGTATAGTTATACGCACAAATATTATATTCTTAATTCAAATCAAATATAAGTTTACTTGTGTTTATTTTTAAATAAAATAAATTTAAATACACAAAAAAATATTTATTTACATTAAATAACCAATATTTGTATGGTTTAACCATAGGAGAAAATTTAATTGAAGTAATTATTCTTAATAGTAATAGATAAATTAAACTAATTTTTTGTATAAAATTAAACTTAACAAAATTATTATTTAATATTTTTTATAGTATATATATATACTTATACGCACAAATATTATATTCTTAATTCAAATCAAATATAAATTTACTTGTGTTTATTTTTAAATAAAATTATTATTTAATATTTTTTATAGTATATATATATACTTATACGCACAAATATTATATTCTTAATTCAAATCAAATATAAATTTACTTGTGTTTATTTTTAAATAAAATCTATTATGTTTTGTTGAAAACTTCTTTATTAAATGAATATATTAATTTATTTTAAGTAAACTTTAATATTTACAAAAGTATAATTTCTAAATTTAAATACACAAAAAATATTCATTTACATTAAATAACCAACATTTTTATGCTTTAACCATACAAGAAAATTTAGAGAACGCCCTGTCCTAACCCTAGCGAATTTAATAGCGAACTTTAATATTTACAAAAGTATAATTTCTACATTTAAATACACAAAAAATATTCATTTACATTAAATAACCAACATTTTTATACACAAAAAATATTCATTTACATTAAATAACCAACATTTTTATGCTTTAACCATACAAGAAAATATAGAGAACGCCCTGTCCTAACCCTAGCGAATTTAATAGCGAACTTTAATATTTACAAAAGTATAATTTCTACATTTAAATACACAAAAAATATTCATTTACATTAAATAACCAACATTTTTATGCTTTAACCATACAAGAAAATTTAATTGAAGTAATTATTCTTAATAGTAATAGATAAATTAAACTAATTTTTTGTATAAAATTAAACTTAACAAAATTATTATTTAATATTCCATATTATAAAAATAATTTTTAGACTAAACTTGTTTCAAATATACAAATCCAAAACAATCGGTATTTTAAAATTACAGAATTATTTTTGTGTTCTCTTGTTTTAAAAAAATTAGTTAGTACATATTGTTCTGTTGATTTTAATAGAATATGTACTCATACATTGTCCACTGCTTTAGTAAAAAATACTCAAAGCAATAATAATCCATAACTTTGGTTGCAAAGCAATGTAATACAACAGGCGTACGACGTACGCCGTACGTTGATCCGATCGGCCTCCTGACGTCACAGTTTTGATGCAGGAGTGGGGGCTACACTTTCGCCTGGTATAGAGAACGCCCTGTCCTAACCCTAGCGAATTTGTTGAACCGTAAAATAACGTTGATTTTGCGTTGATTTAGTGTTTAACTCTATAAATGTCAAAGGAAGTTTTAAATTTAGCGTTATTTTAAAGTTAAAGCAGTTAATTTCAACGCTCAGTCGACGCAAAATAATTTCGTTGGTTTGAACCAAAAAATGAAACAGAAACAGAAATTTAACGCTGTTCACAACCGAAAACTTAACTGTACATAGATTTAAATTGTTGGGTTATTTTTTATAAAATTGGGACTACTTTGCGTTGACATTTTTTTTCTCAACACAAACCTAACACAATTGTAGGTGCTTTGCTCCATGAAATAGTAAGTTAAATATAATTGACTGAGGGCCGGTTTATCAATGTCCAACTAAAAGTGGCGGTTAAGTATCTTACAGTTACCTTTATCTGACAGTTATCTGAATAGAAGTGTTTTTCTTCACCTCGTACGGTTCCAGTTTCGTATCTGCCAGTTTAGTAATTCGGCAATTATGCAACACTGTCAAGATACACTTTAATTGGTTAAATTTAAATTCATGGCATGCGCATAAAACAAATAACCTCAAACGATTCTTATTTTGTATATATTGTTATGCCTCTTTATTATTTTATAGGTGTAGATATGTATTATTTTATAGGTGTAGATATGTTTTTAAATAAAAATACGCAAGTAGATAAATATCTTTTATACAATTTATTATATTTTATTTTTTGTTACACACATTAATTTAAAAATATCGCATTTTTAAAATACCTTTATCAAAAAAATCTATCGGTTCAAATTGTTATCTTGATACGTGGACAAATGTAGAACTTGTACCTACGTATCCGTAAAAGTTTCTATTTCCTCCTCTATATTTGCTTCTTCAGCGGATATCTAAAAATCGTCATAATTTTGAAAATGTTCTTCTCATTTGTTATGTATAAAATAATTAATTAATCGTCCTGAAAATGTTAATTTTTAGGTTTGTGGGATCGTTAATCATGAATTTAAAATCAAAATTAGTAAATTTAAAATGGTGGATCAAAAATGGCGGATTTAAAAAAAAATGTTAATCGTCCTAAAATTTTTAATTTTTGCAGTCGCTAATCAAGAATTTGATATCAAAATTATTTAATACAAACCAATGTACCAAAAATGGCGGATTTTTTTTTAATTATTAATTTATTGTGAGTATTAGGTTCGGCCTAATTCGGTTGTAAGGTTACTAATTTAGTATTATTGTAATAATTGTTAAATGGGAAATGAAAAAATAAAATACACTTGCGTACAAAATTTCAATGTTTATTAAATTAAAATTATACTATTACATTATTAGTCATAGTCATCAATATCTATTTCTTCAGCTGCACTTTCTTTAATAGGTTCAAGGAGCTCAATGACAGCAGGATGCAATGATTCATTACCTTTCACCTTTAATTTTTGTAAGCTTATAATAAGCGGGTCCGAGGTTACAAGGAGCCGACAAAAAACGTCCGACATTGACTTTTCTCGAGAAGATTTTCTTGAAAAATTTTCGCGGTACTGACGAATATCTTTGCAAAAATAATTTTTTCTGTATATTTGTTATCCTATTATAAAATCTTAAAAATATATTTACTAAGCATCACTGCGTTTAACCGCGACTACTGTCTTAAATCCGGGCACGAACGTGTATATTATTGTTTTATTAATTTTCGCGCAAGTGGCTGCAGCCAATTTTTTAAGAACCTTATAATAGACACTTCAATGAACGTTTCCCCGTAAAAAACGTCTTCCGCAAATGCCCACATTTTAACTTATTCCAATTAAAAAAAAACGAAAAAATCGAAAAAAATTTAAAATCAGGCCATTATGTTAGTATAAATTTTAACAACAAATAATTTTTTTTTCAAAAATGTAATTTTTTAAAATTATTGTACATACCTTCAGAAACATTTTCCATTTTGAACTGTTAAAATCGAACAAGTCGTTAACGAAATAATAGCACTTTTGTTGCACAATCAAAATCAACACAATAACTGTTTCCAAGCAATTGCAAAAAGGGTTAAATATAACTGCCCTATGGATCAGGTGGGGCGATTTTATACCTAAACTCTTTGGTTTTTAAATACTTCAAACATTTCTCTACCTGTATGAATTAAAATAATGTCATAATTAATAACTTTATTTTTAGGGTTTTGGCCAAGGTCAAGCACGATTCGGACCAGTGTGAGTCGGTAGGATCCAAAAGTTGGGACTTTTGGTGAAAGTGCTAAAAGCTCAGTTCCAACTCTTCACCCAGAAAACGGACCAAACCTAACCAAACTTAAGAAGCAATTATTGGAAGGATGCTAATGTAAGTACCCCCAATTTAATATCCTAAATATTGATTTTTATAAGGTATAATCCTTATCCTTTTTATAAATAATACCATATTTTAATTATTAACGAAAGACAACTTACATGTCGATAGTGACAACGAAAATGAATATATCTCAATAAATGATGCAAGTGTAATTTTCTGGAGAGCAATCTCTACTTGTTGATTTCATCGAGGCGGTCGATTACGCAGATGAAAATATAAATCCGGTAAAACGCGGAATTTTACCATTTATAATAAAAACAAAAATTTTAGGTAGGGCCAAAACATTAATTTCGGCAAAAAATTTCCTTATGAAAATGCTCGCCAATTTATTGTAAAATAGAAAATTTACTTGTTAAAATATGCGGAGCCTTAGCAAACGATTTAGAATTAACAAAAGAAGAAAAAACCGATTTAACTAAGTCTTATTAACGTTTAGGGTTAAAAATTTAGGATTAAAAGATCCTTTGGGATCACTAATTCGCGCACAAAAACCTTCTAGATTATCAGAAGCTGCACAGTGGAGTCCACGTCTAACTCGCAGCGGAGCATCAAAAGCAGCTCAGCAGGTGAGACCTGAAGATGGTACATGAGATTGTACCGAAACGTCGTCAGACATACGATTCTTTTAAGAACCAAAAACCGACATATATTAATAATAATAATATTAATTAAATATATATATTAGGGTGATTAGGGTGGTAAAAAACTCATTTTTTGGCAGGCTCATTTCTTTATCTATACGAAACTTTTGAGTTTGGTCCCGAGAAAAAAAACAAAAAAAAAGTATGTTTTTTAATCACACATATATATATATATATATATATATATATATATATATATATATATATATATATTATATTATATATTAGGGTGGTCCTTATTTAGGGTGTGTTCGAATTTTTCTTCACGATAGTCCTAAATAGGTTCCAAATATATAAAAAAAATAATGTGCCAAATCGCAGCCAAAGTTTTAAATGGAAATAACATGGGAAAAGTTCTGTTATTACTTTGGATTTTTTTAAGTAATGAATAAATATTCTTTTAACAAATTTAACGCTCTACAAAAAAGGTTTCTTGTGATTTTTTGCTAACTTGATTGGTTCAAAAGTTATTTGAGGTCAAAATCAAAGTTTTAATCAATTCCATGGATTTTCCATTTTTATTGTGGTTTGATGATTCAAAAAAATGTAAAAAGGGTTATAATTTATATTCTAGATGACTTTTCTTATCTTGACGTTTGCTCTAAAAAGAAAAATATTTATTGATTAAATATATTTATTGATTAAATATATTTTTTTTATTTAATGCATAACCTAATTATAGAAGAATATATATGAGAATTTTGATGCAAAAATAATAAATTACCTACAATTTTTTTATAAAAACAGTTTTGTGATTTGTCCCGTCCATCCGCTTGAAATGGCCGTCCATTGAAATTTTAATAATATATTATTCAAAAAAATACCAGATGGTAAGGCGGTCGCTTGGCATGCTTCTCTGGAACAAGTGACCTTTCTTCTTGCTAAGCTTTAGGTTGGAACTTCTTATGCGCTGAAAAACTTCCTTCAGGTTCCTCATATTGTCCTCAAAAGATTTTTCAACCACAATGATATCGTCAAGGTACACCAAGCATGTCTTCCAAGATAGACTATTTCCATGAATCTTTCAAAAGTTGCAGGGGCATTAGATAGTCCAAACGGCATGACAGTAAACTGCCACAGTCCTGTACCAACGGCAAACGCCGTCTTCTCTCTATCTTCTGGTGCTATTTCAGCTTGAGAAGAACCAGTAACCGCTCTTCAAATTTAAAGTTGAAAATATCTGTGATCCAGCCAATGTGTCCAGGGTGTCATCGATCCTAGGTAGAGGGTAGCTGTCTTTCTTCTTCACGTTGTTCAGCTGACGATTCCTTTCTTCAAGTTCACAGAGTAACCATTAACATTTAATACTCTTACAGGCACTTCTTTTTAACACGTATTAAAGTCTTCCCTACTATAATTCCTCGACCGACCTCTTTGTCATTAATTCTCGTCTCAAGCAGCATTATACTTCCATCTTCTGATTTAGAATCCAAGAAAGCCTTCAATATCATCTCGATATGTTCCGGTATCAAAGCATCTTCTGTTAGCATTACACGAATATTCTTCTCTTTCGATTGTTGTAACACGACTTCTTCTCCATTTACCCTCAATATTTCATGTAAAAGTTTACCTAACGAGTTCATAATGTTCATACTGTAATGGTTCCGTAAATGTTTATAAATATATATTAATTTTAATTTTAAAATATGATTATGTTAAAATTGTTTAGTGGGTGGGAAGGTATGGGTCCGCCAGCGGCCTTTACTTAATCTAGCAGGGGAATGGGAACAAACTGACTATAATAAGCCAGCCGCTCCCATTGTCTGCATATGAATTATCTGGACGACAGTGATACCTTGATAAGCTGAAAGAGAGTTAGTCATTAATTAATTCTAAGCGAAAAAGAGGAAAATGTATGTTTTATGAACGGAGAGAATATTGAATGTAAAAGTAAAAGTATGAAACTAGAGAGTGTAAGCTGTCCTGTAGATGGTCGTCTATTACTCCGCGTATGCCTCAGTGACAACGTCGATCCCCTGGGTTATAGTCCAGGACGCCATGGAGCGCCCTGTTTGTGATCGCGTCAGCACGCTCCATCGTGGACTTCGCTTTGTCATATATATATATATATATTTTGTCAACTCAGGTATGCTCAGTTCATCGCGTACTTGTGAGTTCCTCAAGAACCATCTGGCCCTGGTGATAGCTCTGATGAATTTGGACTGCTCGATTTCAAGCTTATTGAAATGTGTCTTGGCCGCGGTTGACCATGCCGTGCAGGCATAGGTAGTGATTAGTCTGATAATGGCCGTCCAGATTATTTTTTGTTCTTAATATTTAATAGGTTGCTGGCGTAAAGTAATCTTAGAGTTTTTATGATTTCTGATGTTTTGCCCAGTGTGACGTCTATTTGGTCTATTCTACTTCTCATCGAGATAGTTGGCTATTTGGGCCAATGGGATATTTTAGTCTCCAAATTTCAGGTTAGCTGGCAATGCTTCACTTTTCCGAAAGAGAATAGCTTGTGTTTTATCTGGATTTATTTTTACCCTGTATCTATCCGCCCAGGACTTGGATAGGTTAGAACTTCTGTAGAGGAAGGCAGTATGGTCAGCATACATTGCTGACATCACACCAGGAGTGCGGGGAAAAGCAGCCATGTAAAGGTTAAATGGAGTAGGTCCCAGCACTCAATCCTGGGGAAAACCCGCGCCAATTATTGAAGGAACGGCTCGACAGGTACGATGGTATAAGCTTGACCAGCGGCGGTGAGATTTCCATATTGATCAATTTGACCAGCAGGGGTATTTGGGTTCACTGAATACAAATCTGACATCCAAAATTCAGAAATTTAATTCGTTCATTACAAAATGGCAGGCGCCTTGCAATAAAAAAATTTGGTTTCGTCGGAAATTGCTCAAATTTAGTTTTTCCAAAGAAACACCCTGTATATTTTTGTATATTTGAAATCTGGAGAAAATTTTGAATCCGAAAGATGTACATTCGCTACCATTTTGCAATTGACCTTGAATTTTTGTCCACTTTTATTTTTCAATACAGAAAGCTGCAATTTGGAGAATCAGTTAGTTTTACCATCCAAATTTGCAGTAAAATGCATAAATAGTAAAAGTTGCTGATGAATTGTTTTTTTAATTAACTCAACTTTTTTAAATACCAGATTGGCTGCTAATGTTTTTTTAAATCCATATGGTTTTCCTAATCAAAACCCACCATTTTTATAAAAATTCGTTTAGTGTTTTCCTCGAAAATTACACTTATGAAACACTTAAATTACAAAAAAAAAATTAAGATCATTTTAAAATTCCCCTATGTATCGAATTCAAAATTTTCTCCTGATTTTAAATATACAAAAATATGCAGAGTATTTCATTGAAAAAACAAAAGTTAGCATTATTTCCGGGGAAACCGGAAGTTTTGTGGTATCCATTGAAGGTTGAAATAATTATAAATTAACTCTTTATTATTAATCTATTCCAAACTTTACTAGTAAAAAAGGAGTGAGTCGGTTTTTGGTTACACCCTGGAGAAGAGGCAAATTGGGGCAATAAATAAAGGCACATGAGTAATCTGTAGACGTTATCAAACAAAACAAATATTGCGATCACAAACAGGGCGCTCCATGGCGTCCTGGACTATAACCCAGGGGATCGACGTTGTCACCGAGGCATACGCGGAGTAATAGACGACCATCTACAGGACAGCTTACACTCTCTAGTTTCATACTTTTACTTTTACATTCAATATTCTCTCCGTTCATAAAACATACATTTTCCTCTTTTTCGCTTAGAATTCATTAATGACTAACTCTCTTTCAGCTTATCAAGGTATCACTGTCGTCCAGATAATTCATATACAGACAATGGGAGCGGCTGGCTTATTATAGTCAGTTTGTTCCCATTCCCCTGCTAGATTAAGTAAAGGCCGCTGGCGGACCCATACCTTCCCACCCACTAAATAATTTTAACATAATCATATTTTAAAATTAAAATTAATATATATTTATAAACATTTACGGAACCATCACAGTATGAACATTATGAACTCGTTAGGTAAACTTTTACATGAAATATTGAGGGTAAATGGAGAAGAAGTCGTGTTACAACAATCGAAAGAGAAGAATATTCGTGTAATGCTAACAGAAGATGCTTTGATACCGGAACATATCGAGATGATATTGAAGGCTTTCTTGGATTGTAAATCAGAAGATGGAAGTATAATGCTGCTTGAGACGAGAATTAATGACAAAGAGGTCTGTCGAGGAATTGTAGTAGGGAAGACTTTAATACGTGTTAAAAAGAAGTGCCTGTAAGAGTATTAAATGTTAATGGTTACTCTGTGAACTTGAAGAAAGGAATCGTCAGCTGAACAACGTGAAGAAGAAAGACAGCTACCCTCTACCTAGGATCGATGACACCCTGGACACATTGGCTGGATCACAGATATTTTCAACTTTGAATTTGAAGAGCGGTTACTGGTTCTTCTCAAGTTGAAATAGCACCAGAAGATAGAGAGAAGACAGCGTTTGCCGTTGGTACAGGACTGTGGCAGTTTACTGTCATACCGTTTGGACTATGTAATGCCCCTGCAACTTTTGAAAAACTCATGGAAATGGTCTATCTTGGACGATATCATTGTGGTTGAAAAATCTTTTGAGGACAATATGAGGAACCTGAAGGAAGTTTTTCAGCGCATAAGAAGTTCCAACCTAAAGCTTAGCCCGAAGAAAGGTCACTTGTTCCAGAGAAGCATGCCAAGCGACCGCCTTACCATCTGGTATTTTTTTGAATCCATTGAAATTTTAATAATATTTAATCAATAAATATTTTTCTTTTTAGAGCAAACGTCAAGATAAGAAAAGTCATCTAGAATATAAATTATAACCCTTTTTACATTTTTTTGAATCATCAAACCACAATAAAAATGGAAAAACCATGGAATTGACTAAAACTTTGATTTTGACCTCAAATAACTTTTGAACCAATCAAGTTAGCAAAAAATCACAAGAAACCTTTTTTGTAGAGCGTTAAATTTGTTACAAGAATATTTATCCTATCTGTTTATTAGTTCATTACTTAAAAAAATCCAAAGTAATAACAGAACTTTTCCCATGTTATTTCCATGTGTGATTAAAAAAAATACTTTTTTTTTGTTTTTTTTTCTCGGAACCAAACTCAAAAGTTTCGTATAGATAAAGAAATGAGCCTGCCAAAAAATGAGCTCTTAATTTCAAAATTAAGATGCTCCGCACTTTTCGAGTTTTTTACCACCCTAATCACCCTAATATATATATTTAATTAATATTATTATTATTATTATTATTATATGTCGGTTTTTGGTTCTTAAAAGAATCGTATGTCTGACGATGTTTCGGTACAATCTCATGTACCATCTTCAGGTCTCACCTGCTGAGCTGCTTTTGATGCTCTGCTGCGAGTTAGACGTGGACTCCACTGTGCAGCTTCTGATAAGCTAGAAGGTTTTTGTGCGCGAATTAGTGATCCCAAAGGATCTTTCAATCCTAAATTTTTAACCCTAAACGTTCATAAGACTTAGTTAAATTGGCTTTTTCTTCTTTTGTTAATTCTAAATCGTTTGCTAAGGCTCCGCATATTTTAACAAGTAAATTTTCTATTTTACAATAAATTGGCGAGCATTTTCATAAGGACATTTTTTGCCGAAATTAATGTTTTGGCCCTACCTAAAATTTTTGTTTTTATTATAAATGGTAAAATTCCGCGTTTTACCGGATTTATATTTTCATCTGCGTAATCGACCGCCTCGATGAAATCAACAAGTAGAGATTGCTCTCCAGAAAATTACACTTGCATCATTTATTGAGATATATTCATTTTCTTTGTCACTATCGACATGTAAGTTGTCTTTCGTTAATAATTAAAATATGGTATTATTTATAAAAAGGATAAGGATTATACCTTATAAAAATCAATATTTAGGATATTAAATTGGGGTACTTACATTAGCATCCTTCCAATAATTGCTTCTTAAGTTTGGTTAGGTTTGGTCCGTTTTCTGGGTGAAGAGTTGGAACTGAGCTTTTAGCACTTTCACCAAAAGTCCCAACTTTTGGATCCTACCGACTGCGTCACTATATGTTTTTTCCTTTTAATTTTAAGTTTTAAAAAAGAAATGTTTATTTGTAAATCACTTTATTAAGATTTTTATCTGTTATACAATTGCAACGTGAGAAGGTGTTACACGATAGTTAGCTACACACACGTCTGACTTTAATTTTGAACGCTCTCAACGTAAGGCGCGATAGATATGCTTAAAGGATAGGTCAGTGGCGTTTGGTATTGGTTAACTTAAATAATAAAAGAATGAAATACATTTCTAACTATGACAAGGATAATTATATAAAGCAAATTAAGTTAAAAAAGGAAACATGTATATTTTATACATAACAAATGAGAAGAACATTTTCAAAATTATGACGATTTTTAGATATCCGCTGAAGAAGCAAATATAGAGGAGGAAATAGAAACTTTTACAGATACGTAGGTACAAGTTCTACATTTGTCCACGTATCAAGATAACAATTTGAACCGATAGATTTTTTTGATAAAGGTATTTTAAAAATGCGATATTTTTAAATTAATGTGTAAGGCCCGGATTTTTAGGTTATAAAAAAGTGATAAAAGGTTCCTAAATTAGGTGATATTTTTAATATAATAGGTTATTATTTTAGGTACCTATATTTTAGGTACTTAATTAAAAAGTTAATATTGGTTGGCCTGTATTTTTAGGTTATAAAAAAGTAAAAAAAATGCAAAAAATAGTTATAAAATTAGGTTATTATTTTAGGTGCCATTAGGTACTTAAAAAAAAAATAAGCTGATTTATTGAAATAAAATGTTTTCATTATAATGTCGATATCGTTGTAAAACCATACATAGGTCTTATGTAGTTTTAGTTACATTATAATTGCTCTCTTAATGTCCGGCAATAAAGGATTTAAATTAAAAATGAAATAGTTATTTAAATAATATTTATTATTAACATTAACTGAACACAAATGTTTGGTTGGAAAAATAACAAATAAAATAAAAGATTCTTTAAAAAAGTAAATATATCATATGATATATCACAAATAATGTAAAATAGCAAAAAAAAACATAATAGGAACTCTAAAATTACAAAAAAAAAACAAAATAGGAACTCTAAAATCAAAAAAAATAAATGTTATTAATTTATTTAACGATTATATGCATGACAGACAAAATATTTCTCCAAGTTTTCAGAAGTAAAGCTAGTGCGTTTATCAGTCAAACCATTTTTAAATCAAGAGAATGATCGTTCAACGTCACAGGACGCGTAAAAAAAGTTCATTTTAGGTATTAAAAATACAATTTAGGTGCAAAAGGAAAATAGGTGAAAAAAATATAAAAAAGGTATTTTAGGTCAAATAAAACTTAGTCAGATGACTCCATTTTTTATAAAACGGGAAATATAAAAAAATATCTTTAAAACCTAAAAAACCAAAAAAAGGTGTTTTACCTAAAATCCGAGCCTTATTAATGTGTGTAACAAAAAATAAAATATAATAAATTGTATAAAAGATATTTATCTACTTGCGTATTTTTATTTAAAAACATACCCATATCTACACCTATAAAATAATAAAGAGGCATAACAATATACACAAAATAAGAATCGTTTGAGGTTATTTGTTTTATGCGCATGCCATGAATTTAAATTTAACCAATTAAAGTGTATCTTGACAGTGTTGCATAATTGCCGAATTACTAAACTGGCAGATACGAAACTGGAACCGTACGAGGTGAAGAAAAACACTTCTATTCAGATAACTGTCAGATAAAGGTAACTGTAAGATACTTAACCGCCACTTTTAGTTGGACATTGATAAACCGGCCCTCAGTCAATTATATTTAACTTACTATTTCATGGAGCAAAGCACCTACAATTGTGTTAGGTTTGTGTTGAGAAAAAAAATGTCAACGCAAAGTAGTCCCAATTTTATAAAAAATAACCCAACAATTTAAATCTATGTACAGTTAAGTTTTCGGTTGTGAACAGCGTTAAATTTCTGTTTCTGTTTCATTTTTTGGTTCAAACCACAGACCACCAAAACAAATGGACGGCGCATTGCCATTCAATAACAATGCATTGTTTGCGGTCAACAAACGGTCACAGTCTAAGCGTCAAATTTGAGATAGAATTTTATGTTTTCTTCCAGTGACGTCAACAAACGGTCACAGTCTAAGCGTTAAATTGGCGATAGAATTTTATGTTTTCTTCCAGTGACGTATTGGGATTAAAAAAATAATAAGTAGGTAGGTACAATTGGCGTCCTCGAAATGTGAACGATTTTTGGTTGTCATGGATTTTTTTCATAAAATTAATTTGTTTATTCCTGGCTTTGGCCAGTGGTGTTACAAATAGAGGGGATAATATTAAGAATAGGAATAATTTTTAATAATATTTTAACAAACAGTAATATATACAATATTACAAATAAATTAACTTTAATTTGGTTTTGTACAACAATATTAACATGTAGGTAATTAACAAATAAAAATAACATAGCAAATTTAACATATTGCTCAAGAAAATTGGTCTTTGCGTGAAATAGCTGCAGATTTAAGTGTCTTAAGCTCTTCCAAATAATTTTCAAGAGCATTCCGTAGATCATTACGGTTTGCTGGCTTAAAAAACTGTGCTGCTGCTCATAAGCTATTTTAATACTTAATTGCAGAGCCATTAGCTGCCACAACACTTTGCAATCTTCTTGGCATGGACATTATTAGGTAACGCATGTCGTATGACTCAGCAAGAATTTTCAATAGCATTCCATAGATCATTTTGGTTTGCTGGCCCAAAGTCCCGTTGATATATTTTTTTAACTATAAAACCCCACACGTTTTGTTGTTTACCCACTCTGTAACCACGCGAGCTGTGTGAACTGGTGCATTGTCCTGCAATATAATATATATTAGGATCATTTTTGTATACTATACAGTTTTTTAACATGTTGGAATATAACTTTTTCTGGAAACACATGTCTAACTGAAGGTAGCATAACGTTGTCCAAAATCGTCGTATAGCCGTTAATCTACCATCAATTTCCCAACATATTGGACGCTTATCAACTCCCAAACATTTATGGAAAAGCGTCCACTATTTGAGGTTCTTAATGTGTAGTTATTCTCAAATCTTGCGTCTCTTGGACGATATACACGCTACCTTCCATTATTGCAAGATTGGATCGTTTTTTCATCAGACATTTTAACATTATTCCAAAATCCCTCTCCATAATTTAGATGGACTCTCCTGGGCTTATTTTCGTCAGTTAAAAAAACCTTATGAGCAGCATCACAGTTTTAAGCCAGCTGTTAAAGAGATCCTGGAAATTGTGTATCTTCTCGGACCTTAACTGCGCTATTAAAAGAATTTTGCCTAATATGTGCGACAAGAGCATTGACTTCATTTTCTTTGGAGATTTTACATACACCTTGCCTGATAATCATCAAAAAAGATTATAATCTTTGTTGTTCTAGCCAACGTTTCTTGATATAAAATATGCAGCTTTTACTGATATTTAAATCTGCAGCCACTTCACTTAAAGACCAATTTTATTTTAATTTGGCTATTGTCCTGGACCTCTGAGCCTCAGTTAAGTGGGGTGGAATTTTTGATTTTGCAATTGACAACTATTATCAAATTTGACAACTACCGACGACACTGATGCAAAGCCCATATTACACGATAAAATTTTATCGTTCACATTTCGGGGACGCCAATTGTACTTACGAACGATATTTCCATGTATTGTTATTTTTAGTAAAAAATAATGTATTTAAACTCTATAATTAACTTAAACACGATAGAAATACACAAACGAAAACACAAAAGAACAAGCTGTCAACCCACAGAACATAACCTTTTTCTATGCTGTCAAATATGACGAATTTACCAACGTTGTTAATATTTAATTTTAATAATTATTAAATGATTTACTTTCTTTAAATAGAGAAAAATATCTAAAGAAAATGATGAACAAATCCTTTTTAAAATTTTTTTATTATTCAAACGAATTACTGGTAATTATTAATGTTCATTATGTTATGATGAACGTACAAAAAGGCGTGTAATCTATACTTCTGACAACGTTGGAAGCCGTGTTTCTTTCGACGGTGTTTAGAATGTGAAACTATGCTTTAATCGCTTTTTAAACGTAAACAAATCCGTCCATTTGTTTTGGTGGTGTGTGGTTCAAACCAACGAAATTATTTTGCGTCGACTGAGCGTTGAAATTAACTGCTTTAACTTTAAAGTAACGCTAAATTTAAAACTTCCTTTGACATTTATAGAGTTAAACAACGCAAAATCAACGTTATTTTACGGTTCAACAAATTCGCTAGGGTTAGGACAGGGCGTTCTCTATACCAGGCAAAAGTGTAGCCCCCACTCCTGCATCAAAACTGTGACGTCAGGAGGCCGATCGGATCAACGTACGGCGTACGTCGTACGCCTGTTGTATTACATTGCTTTGCAACCAAAGTTATGGATTATTATTGCTTTGAGTATTTTTTACTAAAGCAGTGGACAATGTATGAGTACATATTCTATCAAAATCAACAGAACAATATGTACTAACTAATTTTTTTAAAACAAGAGAACACAAAAATAATTCTGTAATTTTAAAATACCGATTGTTTTGCATTTGTATATTTGAAATAAGTTTAGTCTAAAAATTATTTTTATAATATGGAATATTAAATAATAATTTTGTTAAGTTTAATTTTATACAAAAAATTAGTTTAATTTATCTATTACTATTAAGAATAATTACTTCAATTAAATTTTCTTGTATGGTTAAAGCATAAAAATGTTGGTTATTTAATGTAAATGAATATTTTTTGTGTATTTAAATTTAGAAATTATACTTTTGTAAATATTAAAGTTTACTTAAAACTAAGTTTTAACGTATATAAAAAATAAATCAAAGAGTGAAGATGTAATTGTAAAGGAATTACCTACAGATCCCAATAAAAATAAATCATTTATGGTGGGGGTACCATTTACAGAGATTGGTGTAGGTATAGGAAGATTTAGTTTTAGTAAATTTAATAGTTACAAAAAACAAACCGAAGAAAGTAAGCCCCCAAGCAATTTTTTAGAGGCAAATAACCACAAAAACCTTAAAAATGTAAATAATAAATGCTTGTTTAGTTTTAATCTATGCCATATAAATATAAGGTCCTTATCTTCGTGCTTTCAAGATTTCTATCACTACATACATACCCAAAATTACGATCTTATTGCAGTCACGGAAACCTGGATTAACGAAGATATGCCAGACTCACTATTTTACATTCCAAATTATGTTAAAATAAGGAAAGACAGAATTACTCGGGGAGGTGGAATTTGTTGGTATGTGCACATAAACCTCAAATCTAAAATTGTTGAAGTTGAATCCTTGATCGAGAATAGGCTAGAATAACTTTGGCTCACAATTAACATAAATAAATGCAAATATGCCTTTGGGGTAATATATCGTCCACCTGATAATACAATCTCATTGGATGACCTTGATAAGTCTCTTTGCCAACTAAGTCTTGAATCAGATTATCTAATTATGGTAGGTGACTTTAATATAAATTTATTACAGGAATCCTCGTTAAAAGGAATGCTCACTAACTTACTTGAAATATATAGTCTGCAACAGGTAATAGAAGAGCCCACTAGAATAACAGAACACTCTCAAACCCTTATTGATGTCATCTGTTTACCTAAAAATCTGGAATTTAATGAGTGCAGCACCACTGATCTCATTGGAATGACAGACCACCTTTTGGTTAAATGCAAAATCAATATTCCATCAAATAAAGTAATAACTGAAACTATATCATACAGGGACTTCAAAAACATAGATCCAGGTGAGTTTGCCATGGATGCAATTAGGATAAATTGGAATTATGTGTATGACAATACTAATTTAAATGACTATCTTAACTCTGCCATTACAGCACTAATTGATTTGCATGCACCTGTTAAAACTGTAATTGTCCGCAAGCAAAAGCACCCATACATAACACCCACAGTTCAAGAAATGCTAAAATTAAAATCTAAAGCTTATAGTAAATATCTAAGAACTCGGAGTACTGCTGATTTTGTATACTTTAAACAACTTAGGAATCTTGTTACAGGAGCTATAAGAAGAGAGAAGGAAGCATATATTAAACATCAAATTAATAACAATGAAAAAAATGCATCGAAACTCTGGAAAAACTTAAAACAATTAAATATCCACCAAAAGCAACCTCCTGCTATTCCTCTAGGTATTACAGAAGCAAATGAGTTAAACTATTTTTATGTTAACACAGTAACAACCCCAGAAATAGATGAAATTTTGCTACAGTTTTATCAAAATAATGTTAAAAACAACCACATTGAAAAATTCAAATTCTCAGAAATTACAGAAGCAGAAATAGTAAATGTTTTTAAAACCTTATCTTCTAATGCAGAAGGCACTGATGGATTAAGTCTACGGGTCTGGAAACTAGTATTACCTTACTGCCAAACAGTGCTAACTTATATAGTAAATACATCATTATTCTCAGCAACTGTTCCTGAATTATGGAAGACAGCAAAAGTTATTCCTTTACCCAAAGTATCTAAACCAGCAGGTTCATCAGATCTTAGGCCCATCAGTATCTTGCCCTTGGCATCAAAAATACTTAAAAAAGTTGTATTACGACAAGTTATAGAACATGTTAATACTGGTATCCTCCCTATTTCTCAGTCAGGTTTTAGAAAAAACCATAGTACCTCTACTACACTTTTAAAAGTGACAAATGACATTGCTAGAGCGATCGATAATTCACAAATAACAATATTAGTACTTCTGGACTATAGTAAAGCATTCGATGTTATCAACCATAACTTACTACTCGCTAAACTTCACTATTATGGATTTGATCATTCAGTTCTTGCCTGGTTCAGGGACTACTTAACTAACAGAACTCAATATGTAAAATTATATGAAACTTCATCAAATCTGCTAAGAATTAACAAAAGTGTCCCTCAAGGTGGTATACTGGGCCCTTTGTTATTCACAATTTTCACTTCAGATATGCCAGATATTCTAAATTATTGTTCTGTTCATCTTTATGCGGATGATACCCAACTGTATATGTCATGTTTTCCATGCAATGTAAACGAAACAATATGTAATATACACAAAGATCTTAAAGGTGTGAGTGTGTGGTCTACTAACAATGGGCTACTATTAAATCCTAACAAATCCGTGGCTATGTGTCTGGGTTCAACTATTTTATGTGCAAAAACTGCTAGAATAATACACTGTGATATATTAATTAATGATTCTGTGATAATTAGAGACCGGATAAATAAGCACAATTTTAAAAAAAAAAGTGCTTAAAAAAGTATCAAAATATTAAATAAAAAGCTCTTAAAAAGCATGAAATTTGCCAAAAAAGCACCAAATAAGCAAGTTAATTAAAAATAATTAATATATAGAGGCAAAAAAGTTGTAATAATCTTAATATTGGTGTTTATTATTTAAATGATACATTTTATTATTTTTACATTATATCTATTATTAAGACCTAAAGGAATGTATAACTAGATGTTTCTCCAAATTTTCTATAGTAAAATTATGTCTTCTGTCTGTTAAAATGTTTTTGTATGCAGAAAAACTTCTCTCCACATCCACACTGGTTATTGGTGCATATTTAAATTTCGGGATAATGGCTGGATCCATTTCAAAATCGGAATCTTGCCCACCAATTAAAATAGATATTTTTTTCAATGTTTGGAACCCTGAATTTTTCGAGAGAGTCTGGACCAATTTTTCTTTAATTGTTTGACCAATAGATCCTGGAATAGTATTTACTGCGGCTTCAAAACTTTTAATAACATTGACGGATTCCAATAAAGGTAGCTGTTGTTTTTCCAATAGCTGAATACTCTGACTTACAAATTTAAAATGACTTTTAATAAAAGCTAAATTGTGTGCAAGTTCAGGTATTTTTACAACTTCCTGACATTCTTGAACTGCTTTGCTTTCTGTGCATTCAAATTCAAGTAACAATCTCTTAAATTCTGTAAAATTATCGGCATAGTACATGGCAGCATCTAGCCAAGTTCCCCATCTTGTTACAATTGGTTCTGGAGGTAATGGAACATCAGGCAATCTCTCTTTAAAAAATTGTACTCTTAATGGAGCTTTTATGAATATTTTTTTGCCATTTTTTATTAATGTGTTGACCAACGGATACTGCAATCTTATAGTTTGTGCTATGCGGTTAAGCCCATGAGCTAAGCAGGTACAATGTATTAAATTATAGTAAAAAACCTTTAAATTTGATGCAGCTTTTATCATGTATGCTGCAGCATCCGAAAGCATCAATAGAATTTTTTCATTCGGAACCACCTCGGGCAAAAAAAAACTTTTTTAATTCCTCAAGAACAAATCTAGAAACAGTGTTATTATTCGTTTTTGTTAATTCTTTGGAACTTAATAAAAATCCTTCTGTGACGATATCTTCATTTAAGACTCCTATAATTAAGTTGGCTATATATCTTCCACATGTGTCAGTTGTTTCATCTACAGCAAACCATATATAATTATTTGCTATCTTCTTTTTAATTTGCTGCATTGTTTCGTCATAAACTGAAGAAACATAATTTTTACGAAGAGTACTTTCATCTGGAATGTTTTTTTTTTGCAATATTTCTGTAGAAATTGTCTAAAAGAGCTATTCTGTAATTTATTTAATGGAATATCCGATTTAACCATAGCACTACACAAGTCAAAATTAAATTGATTTTGTTCATTTAAACCAGAAGTTGAAGCTATTGAAGTCAAAATAGTCTGTTATCTATTTTTATTTTCTTTTAACTTATTCAAGAGCTCCTTATGGCGTTCTGTTTGTAAATGTTTAGTTACATCGTACTTTTTCTTGCAGATGATCTGCAATAAATTAAAAATATTCTACTATCATATTCTGCTACTTACTTTACAGACAGTATAAATAGATATTTTGGTATATAGGGTGTCCCAAAAGAGCGTGGCAGTTTTTTTTAATGGAACACCCTGCATTTTTTATCTTAAAATCAAAGATTCTTTGATGAGTTTATCTTAAACGGTTCTCGAGATATGAATTTTTAAACCTCCCATAAAACAAAGTAATCAAATGATTTCATTTTAAATTTAAATCCCAATAAAATGTAAACACTGTTCTCAAGGAAGGTTTAAACATTCATATCTTCAGAACCGTTTAAGATAAACCCATCAATGTGGTATTTTTTGAATCGGAACGAAAGGATCTTTTATTCCAAGATAGAAAATACTACCATCCATTAAAAAAAATTCGACGTGTTCGAGCATTTTTTTTAACTCTTTTTTATCCTCTTAATTTTGAATAAATTTATTCCATACTTTATGACCACCCTGTATAAGACATAAATAAATTCTATATATTATTTAGAAATGGGTTAAATATGTTCTTAAAAAACCAAGCTATATTTCTAATAAAAAATGGTCTCATTAAGAAATTCAAGAAAAAATTGAGGTTAAAATTTGATTAGGTAATTTTTTTCTGCCCGCTTAATTTTGCAATCCTGTGTAAGATTATATTAAAAAAAAATAATCCCATTCTAGATTGATTAAAATAAAAAAACACTATCTAGGCGGCTTTTTATTGAAAGGAAACCATTACAGTATTGAGTTGAGAAAGTAGAATGTAAAGTCGAATAATATTTTAGAAATTAAAAGTTGTATTTTATTCCATTTATTTTATTTCATCCTTAAAATTTTCATTTATACCTTAAAGTAATTCAATTTAAGTCAAAAAGGAAATCTCTTCAAAACCATAAAATAAAATCAGTAATTTTTAACAATAAATAAATACTATAATTTTACTTACAGTTTTAGAACATGCTTGACAAAAGTTTGAAATGATATCGCAAAGTGAGTAGTCGTACACCTGAACGCTCCGCTAATATTGTGTTTTTATAAATCATAAACTGTTAAAAAAGTTAAAACATTCCTAATAGTGTAAATTAAGTGCTCGTTGTTAAAAAATGCCACCAAAAACTGCTTCTACTTCAACGGAAAAAGACATTAGAAAAATTGTTAGTGAATCTATATTGGAAATATTAAAAGACGAAGAATTTATATCAAAGCTAGCAAAAAAAGTGAGTGACAAAGTTGAACAAAAACTGTTACAAATTGAAAACAACATAAAAACTATAAACAACAAAACATTATTAATTGAAAATAAATTAAACAGGCTGGAACAAAGAAGTAAAGATAAAAATTTATGTATTTATGGCATAAAAGAAGAACAAAACGAAGATCTTGTAACTAAAATATGTACAAAGTTTAATTCGATTTTAAAGTTAAATATAAATAAAGAAAACTTTGTGGAGATTTATAGAATTGGAAAAGTAAAAAATAATAAGCCCAGACCTATAATTATAATTATATAATATAATAATTATTTCAAAACAAAACATTAAAAACCGAAATCCTGAAGATACGAAAAATGTTTAAAGGTTCAAAAATTTTTGTATGTGAAGACTTACCAAAAACAAATAAAACTCTTCTATATGAATCACAACAAAAACTGGGAAATACCAACGTTTGGACTCTAAATGGATACATCTATACAAAATTTAATAATGAAATCAACAAGATTCTAAACCTTGAGGACATAAATAAATACATTTCTACTGGAGACAGCGATAAAGATGAAGATTAAGTGAAGTGTTTTTTGCTTTTTTAAATATAATTTTAATAAACTTAATGCGGAAGTTCAACACATTGTGGAATCTATTTTTTTATTTCTTTGTTTTTCTTTAAGGAAGGAAAAAAAATAAAATTTAATTTTTTTTTTTATATTTCGTTTAAGGAGGGGTAAAAATTGATTTCTCTGTTTTAATTTGGAATGAGGAGATTGAAACAATACATATTAATATAAGATTTATTTTTTTTATTTTTTTGAGAAAATAAACAAAAAATTGATCACTTTGATTTAATATGATAATATCAATGCGCTGATTAATGAGCAAAACATTAATGAATATTCTTTAAATATTATACACATAAATATAAGGAGCTTAAATAAAAATCTTGAAGAATTTTTGATATATCTAGAAAATTTACGGCTGGAGAATGTGGACATAATCGTTTTTTCGGAAACCTGGAAATTGGAGGAAGTAAGTAATTTTAATATTTTAAATTTTAATCTGCTTTATAATGAATCAAAGTATAACCAAAACGATGGCGTTGTGGTTTATATAAAAAATACAATAAATTATGAATCATCAATAATAAATTTAAAAGAAACCAAACTACTTAGAATAACTTTTGATATAAATAATGTATCTTTTGGCATTACTGCATCTTATAGGCCTCCGTAAATAGATAAAGCTGGTTATTTAGAGGAACTCGAAACATATTTTTCGGGGCTGAATAAACAAAAACTTGAATTGTTTATTGGTGACATAAATATTAATTTATTAGAGACGGAAAATGTTAATGATATGGTGTATTTGAATACTTATTTAGAAATTTTAGGTAACTTAGGGTTTTTATCATACGTTAATAAGCCCACTAGGGTTATACAAAAGAAAAACTCATGCCTTTATCAGGTCAACTAAAAAAAAATATTGTTATTAAACCTTCTGTAATAAAAACTTCCTTAACTGATCACTACATGCTACTAATTAATTTCCATTTTAATCAAAAAAACAAAAATAATTTTCCCAAACAAACTGTCTTAAATACTATTAATTTTAAAAATTTAAAAAAGTCTTTAGAGTCTGAAAATTGGGAAGAAGTTATTAATGAACTAGATTCTGAAAAAAGTTATGATATATTTATAAATAAGATAAAGAAGTATATAAAAATAAACACACATTCACAAGTAACTAATTCTAAAAATCGAAAAATTAAACCGTGGATATCTCAGGGCTTAATAAACTCAATACGTCACCGCGACTTTTTAAAAAAACAACTAAATAAAAACGAAACCGTGGAAAAAACTGCAGAATACAAGCGTTATAGAAACACCTTAAATATATTTATTAAAACTACTAAAAATAATTACTACAAAAACAAAATTTCGGACGCAAATAAGGACTTTAAAAAAATTTGGCGAACTATTAACGAAGTAACAAATAATGATAAAAAAAATAATAAGCCTTTTATACAACTAAAAAATGAACATAATATAATTTTAAAAGAAAACAAACATGTTGCAAATTGTTTTAACAATTTTTTTACAAACATTGGAAAGAAAATGGCATCTAAAATTAAAAAAACTGTATCTGAAACTATTCAAAAAAGTAATAAAAATTCCCTATTTTTGAATCCCGTTACCGAAGCAGAATTAATTCCTATAATAAATCAACTAAAGTCAAATTCAGCTCCTGGGCCTGATAATATTTCTGCTAAAGTAATCAAATACTGTTATATTCATTTATTAGTGCCACTTGCTCATGTAATAGACTTGTGTTTTGAAAATGGCAATACCCCCAAGCAATTTAAAGAATCAGTAACCATACCTTTATATAAATCTGGTGACAAGAAAAATCCTACCAACTATCGGCCAATAACGCTTATCAATAATTTTGCAAAAATATACGAACATTGCCTTAAATCTCGCTTAACTTTCTTTTTATCAAAACATAAAATACTAAGCAAGAGCCAGTTTGGTTTTCAAAGAAACATTAGCACCGAGGATGCCACTTTGGAACTTTTAAAACATGTTTTTTATACCAAAAATAAACGTAAAAAGTGCCTTGCCATATTCCTTGATTTGGCCAAGGCATTTGATACGGTCGATATTGAAATTCTATTAACTAGAATGGAAGCCATTGGTATTCGCGGTGCTGCCTTAAATATTTTTAGTACATACCTAGGGAAAGATGTCAGATTGTTAAAGTTGACGATGAGTTAAGCGACCCTCTTCCTGTCTCCATGGGCGTGCCCCAGGGGACAGTGTTAGGGCCTATCTTATTTTTGATTTATATCAATTTCCTAGGAAACATAAATATAAGTGGTAAATTGATATCGTACGCGGACGATACTGTTATTTTTCTTGAGGATGAATCGTGGGAAGGAGTTTTTCTGAAGGCTGAGCTGGCTATGCAAAAAGTATTTAAATGGATGAACCAAAGCTTACTTAGTCTTAACATACAAAAAACTAAATGTATGTGTTTTTCACCAACAATTGTTGACCAACCTTCGCGAGATAAACTTAAAATACACTCTGATGATTGCAAAAGTTTTCAAACATGTACATGTCAATCTATTTATAAAGTTAAAAGTATTAAATATCTAGGAATAGAGATAGATCAACACTTGAAATGGGACAAACATATAAATAACATAAACTGCGCACCAGTCAATGTGTCGCGACCAAAAATTTCGTCCTTTTTCAAAACGACATAACTTTTTTGTTTCTTGAACGATTTTATTTTGGTTTGTGATGTCTGCTAGCCCCATTCTCTGGCAATTAATGCTATAGATATGAAGCTCACGGTTAATCACGTAAATTTACTACAGTGAAAAATTTCAATAACTTCATCATTGTAAAATAAATATTTTTTGTTCCTTTTTACTTTAAAATAATGAAGTATTATGTCTTACCTTGAAACGTTTTTCAAATTTTTCGAATTGGAATCTTAGCAACAAAAATATGATTTTTTTTTCAATGGAGTACATTTGATGCTTTTTTGTAGGCAATACACTCAGCCTTTTTAAGAACAAAAAGATAAGATGGTAAAAGATTGTTCCTTGAATAATTCTGAACAAGCGACAAGCAACAAACTTCCATTAATTTCAGAGGAACCTAAGCAAAGACCACTTTTTCAAAATGACATTTTGGAGAAAATTTACGTTCGTGACATGTTTGCTTTATAGTTTTGACCTCCTGATGTGATTCAGTTGTCAAATTTAAGTTTTAGATGAAACCAACATCACCAAGAATCAAAATTCGAAAACAATTCCCGGCTATTAAATGTCTCAATAACATGCCTTTGCCAATGCCATTTGGGGATTCATTTTTGTTTGAGTGGTTAGGATAATGTTACATAAATTACATTTATATTGCACACTAGTGATAACTTATTACTGATAAGTACCTACCCAATTGGTAATAAAGTTAAATACAAAATTTGTTTGTTTATTTTTGAAAATTTTATGCGAAGATATAATCATAATAAAAACTACAACATTCAACAGAAAAATGTAACAAACAATAACAATAATAACTTTCAATATTTCGTTGGCCCTCCCCTAACCCGTAATAATTCGTTAACCCTCCTGAGCATTCCCTAGACCATGTTCCTTAGAAATTACTGGGGTATGGCTTCCCATTCTTCCTGAATCGAATTTACCAATTCATCCAAATTTTCCATGCGTCCTTTCCTCTCTTTCATCTTCAGTTTCATGCTGCTCCAGACATGCTCAATATGATTCATATCCGGAGACAAAGGTGGCCAATTCATTCTCTCAATATCATGGTCCCTTAAATATTCATTTACGATATAAGCGCGATGCGGACGGGCATTGTCGTCCACCAACACAAAATTATTGGCATTTAATTTTCATCATTTGATCCTTGATTTGATCATTCAGTGACATGATAATAACGTACTAAAAATGCAAAACACAGTAAAAAAACAGTAAAATCCAGCAATCAGATTTTATTAAGACATTTATCATCCAGGAATTGTTTTCTAATATTGATTCTTGGTGATTTTGGTTTTATCTGAAACCTAAATTTGACAACTGAATTACAATCAGGTCAAAATTATGAAGAAAACATGTCACGAACGTAAATATCGGTTCAGGTTTAGTTTTCGAAAATTTTCACTAAAATGTAATTTTGAAAAAGTGGTCTTTGCTTAGGTTCCTCTGAAAATAATGGAAGTTTGTTGCTTGTCGCTTGTTCAGAATTATTCAAGGAACAATCTTTCACCATCTTATCTTTTTGTTCTTAAAAAGGCTGAGTGTATTGCCTACAAAAAAGCATCAAATGTACTCCATTGAAAAAAAAAATCATATTTTTGTTGCTAAGATTCCAATTCGAAAAATTTGAAAAACGTTTCAAGGTAAGACATAATACTTCATTATTTCAAAGTAAAAACGAGAAAAAAATATTTATTTTACAAACGGGGCTTGGATGAAGTTATTGAAATTTTTCACTGTTTTTCATATCACCATGTAGTAAATTTACTTGAAGAACCGTGAGCTTCATATCTATAGCATGAATTGCCAGAGAATGGGGCTAGCAGACATCACAAACCAAAATAAAATCGTTCAAGAAACAAAAAAGTTATGTCGTTTTGAAAAAGGACGAAATTTTTGGTCGCGACACATTGAGTGGTGCGCAGTTTAGTTAAAAAGCTTAGAATTTTAGTCTATAAATTTTATCAGTTAAGAGATATTTTAAACAAAAATAATTTAATTATAGTTTACAACTCATTGGTTGAGTCGCTACTGAGGTATTGTATTATTGCTTGGGGGGGTTGTTATCAAAACGCCATTGATCCCTTAGAAAAGGCTCAAAATAGTATAGTTAAAATTATGTTAAGAAAAGGCAGATTATATTCCACCGAACTTCTATATAAAGAGTGTGGTTTGCAAAGTATTCGGAATATATATGTTTTTCAGTGTGTAATATGGATGCACAGAAATAAAAATATCGGGGAATGGGTTTATGATACGAGGCAAGCAAATTCCCAACATTTGCCTTTTTTTAAAACATCTTTTACGCAAAGAAATGTTTTCTATTTTGCACCAAAATTCTGTAATTTTCTTCCACGAGAAATAACACAAATTCTACATTATAAAAAGTTTAGAAAATATGCTAAAAGTTATATAAATACTAATTTACGTACGTTTTTAAAAGTTATTTTGCAGTGAAAGTTACTACATATATAAATTTGCTAATTTACCTACTTATCTCTTTCTACATTTTTTGAATCGAGCGTGTCTACATTTTCCTCCAGAATTTCCTTTCTATCACTAACTTTTTAAAAATCTTTACTTTTACATTTACATACATCTAAAATTTCCTCAGCACATACCTTTATAAGGTATATATATGTACCTTTACTTATATTTATGTTTTGTTTTTTATTTTTGTTTTATATAATTGTAGCGATGAAAATAAATATTTTTTTTTTACACAATGTAATATGATTTTAAGCTAAAGCGGTCTGTTTTCACACACAAATCCCAGATTTAGGTGAACAGACTAAAAATATTATATATCTTATTTTATTACCAAATTATCTTTTATCTCATGTTTAAATATCTAGTATACTATATAAACTTTGTAATGTTATAAATATGATGTATTGTGTAATTTTCGAGGTTCTTAATAAAATTGAATTGAATTGAATTGAATTGTCAATTTTTAGTTCCTTGTGACCACTAATCCACTCTTCAATGGTTGGCTTTTGTTTTGGCATTGTCTAAATAATTAACACGTACAGCAAATAAAGCGCAAGCACAATAATAGAACCCCGTAACGTATCGTGTATCTTAACTAAACATTAAAAAGCAGGGCATAAAACTTCGGGGAATTACCCGGGGATTCCCGCGATGCCTGGTGCTGTTGCCGGATGTTCCTTTTTTCATATATATATATATAAGTTTAAATAAGCACGAAATCGAAAAAAAGCATAAAACCTTAAAAAAAGCATTAAAAAAACACTGCAATTTACTTAGTTTTGCGTAAATTCGTGTACAAATTAATTAGCTCTTGGTTGCTTATAAAATTCAGCAATAAGCATCATGCTTAAAATCCGGTCTTTAGTGATAATACTACAAGACTATGCTAAAAACTTAGGTGTAATAATGGACTGCAATTTGAACTTTGAGAGGCATGTTACCAAACTATGTTCCGGTGCTTTTGTGAAATTTAAATCAATGTATTAGTTTAAAAAGGTATTAAGTAGTGATGTAAAATGGAATTTATGTCAGGCTGTTATTTTGAGTAATTTTAATTATTGTGGTGCTGTCTACTTTAACTATGCAAATAAAAAAATTCAAAATTTACTTCAAAAAGTACAAAACTGCTGCTTAAGATATTCTTATAATGTTAGCTTCAGAGACCATGTAGGTCCACACTATATTAGGTTAAATATTTTGAAATGTGTATATGTCTTTTACAAGCAATTTGCGACTATGTTGTTCAATATTATTAAAACTAAATTACCCTTATATTTATTTTCACTCTTGGAATATAGATATAATAGTCATGATGTAAATGTTAGAAGTAATTGTTTGTTGTCAATTCCATACCATAAAACAAAAAAATTAGAGAGTTCCTTCGAATATTTGGCATTGCGAATAAAAATTTTATTTTGTGGAGTAGTGATATATCCCTTGGGACTTTTAAAATTAATATCTTAAAAATTTTATTAGAGATCCAAGCCAAAGAAATTCTGTAATCTTGTAATTTTAATATGTTGTTGATATTTGTTAGTTTTTATATACTTATTGTTTATTTACAATTTAAATTATATTTGTTTGCTGAGTGAGTGAAAGATCAGTGAAGCTGAACTCATGCCTTTTGTGATACATGTATTGTACTTTTCACAATAAAGTTATTATTATTATTAAAAATCAAGTTAATTTAACCCTAAATGACCTTAATGGATTGTTAGATCTAATATTTAAAAATATTATCTGCGTTTAACCGATATGATTTTCCTTTTGTTAAAGTTGATCATTACCAACCTTCCAAGTTAAAAATTTTTACAGTCTCCAACAACAAAATATATAATTTTCGTAAAGCAAACTATATTGATTATGTAAGTACAGGGTCCGGCATCAGAATTGAACGGTTTTGAAAAGGCTGCTATGGAAATACTATTGATTTGGTATATGTCAAATAATGACAGACTTATACCTTATTGCCGAAGGTTTCGTGTGCAATGTCAAACTGGCCGGTTAATCAACGGATCTTTGCTGTAAATTCGTTTACCCTGACCCAGTCCTTCGTACAAACGCAGAGACGCTTTCGTCGTGAATATAATTTTCAAGTGCGAGCTGAAGTCTCATAAAAAATGCCATTTTGAGATGGGTAAGAGATTTTAACGAAAGAGGCAAAATTTGCCGCTGGAACTCGTACAGTTTGTACACAAGCAAATATTGGAAGAGTCAGAGAAGCGTTTGAGCGGCACTCGATTGCTCTACACATTTCAGACCGAAGTTTGCGACGAATGTTACATCTGGATTTAAAACTCCATCCAAAAAACCGACAGTCCAGAGGCTAAATCCCATTAATAAAATCAATCGACTCAATTTCTGCACACAATTCTTAATTGCCATTGTACACGAAACTTTCGACAATAAGGCATAAGTCTGTCACTATTTGACATATATTAAATCAATATGTAGTATTCCCATAGCAGCCACGAAACTTTCGGCAATAAGGTACAAGTCTGTCACTATTTTACATATATTAAATCAAGAGTAGTTCCATAGCAGCATTTTTAAAACCGTTCAATTCTGTTGCCGGACCCTGTATAAAAACAACTATGTTTTGAAAGTTTCACGAAATTTATTTGAATGTTGACAATTGTTTCGCTTCTTCAGAATGAAGAAGCTACTGTGTAGCAAAACAATTGTCAACATTCAAATAAATTTCGTGAAACTTTCAAAACATAGTTGTTTTTTTATTTGCATAGTTAATATGGAGTTTCATCAAGTAAAGGTCGAAACTATTAATAACAAACTATATTAAACTTTATAACGACCTTAACATTACTGATTGGTCATTTTTGAATAGTTTCCTAGATATTGACTCCGCTTGTGATATGTATTACCAGGTTCTTTCCAATATATTTGATAAACACGTTCTCCTAAGTATAAACAAGCATTCAAATTATCCTATTTGGTACAGCAAAGAGCTTATTAGGATGCTTCATAATAAAAAGAAAGTCCATAATAATTTTACAAAATATCATAGTGAACATAATAATAAATTTTTTCAAAATCTTAGGAGACAATGCAAAAATAAAATGAAATCTAATTACATAATTACATAATTACATATTATATAATATAAATAATATTCAACTGTTAAATTCTGATCCTAAATCTTTTTGGTCCTTTGTAAATAGCAAAATAGTATATTATGTATCAAGTTTGATAAACGCCATTTTATACACGAATTTAATTTAGGCACGAGCGAGCTTGCCAGTAATTGAACTTATTGTTTTTCCAATCAAAAATATATTTTGTCTTAGATCCATTGAACCTAAATTTTTATAGGTTAGAACTATTTGTGAAATTTTAATTCCAATGAGATTTTCAATATAAATTTAATTTTAAAATTTTTATACCTATATGTTAAAAATTGCATTCTAAATTTTGTTTTTTGTGTATAATAAATAAGTTTTATTATATAAATAACTACTGTTAATGTACGACACAACATTCACAACAATATGCAGAGATATTTGTATACAATATAACAAATATACAATACTAAAAGGACTTAAAGCGCCGTCAAGGTAGTAAATGCGCTTTAGCGCGCTTGCGTCAATAAAAATTTCGTGTGTTGGCGGGAATGCTTGTAAGAGTAATATTGAGTCACTTACTGTATTGAAGGAAAATTTCATAAAAGTATACAAAACTTGAAATTCAATAAAAATTAGTTGGCTGTGTGTTATAAATAAAGTCTCAAAAATGATTAAAACTAGAACCAGCTACCTGTTATGCAGTCTATTATTTTCCAGGTTTAAAAAGTGTGTACCCTAATACCACCAGAATTATCTACTTTCAGAAATATACTAATAACTTTCATCGAAATAATAATAACTTTGCCGTAAAAGTAAAAAAAATCAGAAAATGTACACAGAGTTTAAGTTTCACCTCGAATAACTTTTTAACGAGTGATTTAATCGAAGGCGAAGGCTAAAGTCATCTTTCAGGTTATAGATGGCGTAAAGCACGCTATATGTCAAAGTGCAGAAAATGACAAGACATATAGAAGACCACGTCGAAGGACGGTAGATGGCGACAAATTACTTTCGTCTCACCGCTTTGAATGATTGCATTTTCTATAAAAGGAAGAGCAATCAAAATTTCGTTCGTGTTCCGCACCAAACAGCAACTCGGCACTGATGAGATCCAATAGATCGAAACAGCTGTCTGCCGATGCTGGTGTGGAACACGAACGAAATTAAACAAAAGCGGAGACGAAATAATTACAAGTGAATCAATTACCTACGAGCTTAATCGTAAATATTAAAACTAAATTTTTAAATTAAGAGTTTATTTTGGTCTGAAATTTTTTTTAGGCGATAGACTAAAAATTTAGGGGGCTTCGCAAGAAAAAAAATCAACTTGGTAAATAACGGACACCCTATCCCACATGTCATCTGTCACCTGTCATCTATCACCTTTTATCTGTCACATGTCATCTGTCATCTGTCACCTGTCATCTGTCAACTTGACATCTGTCACTTGACATATGTCACCTGTTCACTTCACACCTGTCAAAGTGTTGAGGGGGATTTTAATTGGTTAACTTTTTTAAATACCCAACAAAAATTAAACGGGCTTTCGGCCGATTAGTTTTCTTTCGATGAAGCTCATCTTTTAGTATGTCAAACTTTTGTCTTTTACCCTTCGATTCGTATATTTCGTTCGGCCAATTTCGAAAATTTCTCTCGCCCTACAAAACGTTTGAAAATTTTTCGAAAAAAATAAAAAAAGATTGCTGCTCGAAAAGTTTCCGGCGGATCCGCCCTGTTTGCAATAATAAACGAATTATTGGCCGAAAAATCTGGCTCGTTCAAAAGTTATGCGATTTCAACGGAAAAGGCAAAATTTGACGGAAAAATGGAAAAAAGTGGACTTGGGCCTTTTTTACAATGGCTTTTACTCCAGTTGCATTGGCCCTACCTCAGGAGTCCCTCAAGGATCTAATTTAGGACCCCTTTTATTTTTAATTTTTATAAATCACTTACCTGACAATATCGTTGATGATTTTCGCAGTTGTTAATGACATTAATAGTTGTTCATTTTTACAAGGTGAAATTTATAGAATTGAGTGGTGTAGGTCAAATCGGTTGAATCTAAATATTACTAATGTAAAGTTATGAGCTACTCAACCAAACAAACATCAAGTTTGTTTAATTATAACAGTACTTTGGACAGAGTTATTAATATGAGGGATTTGGGAGTTCTATTTGACACGAATCTTCAAGAATGTTAGGCTATTACAAGTTGTAAACGTCTTTATATTATTCTCTGGTTCGAACAAAATTGGAGTATTGTTTAGGGTTTATAGGTCACCTATATATTATATGTATATAAAGCAGTTGGAGGCAGTAAACCTTATATTTAAGAAATCGCCGGTTTACTGCCTCCAACTATTGTCTCCTAAGATTTTGAAATAATTGATAATAATGTTCACTATTATATTTCGTAAAATTATTATGGACTTTCTTTTTATTATGAAGCCAAACCAAATAGGAAAATTTGAATGCTTGTTTATACTTAGGAGAACTTGCTTATCAAATATATTGGAAAGAACCTCGTAATACATATCACAAGCGGAGTCAATATCTAGGAAACTATTCATTATAAAGTTCAATATAGTTTGTTATTAAAAGTTTCGACCTTTACTTGATGAAACTCCATATTAACTATGTAAATATAAAAACAACTATGTTTTGAAAGTTTTACGAAATTTATTTGAATGTTGACAATTGTTTTGCTTGTTCAGAATGAAGAAGCTACTGTGTAGACAACAATTGTATAAAACAATATAAAAACAACTATGTTTTGAGAGTTTCACGAAATTTATTTGAATGTTGACAATTGTTTTGCTATACAGTAGCTTCTTCATTCTGAAGAAGCGAAACAATTATCAACATTCAAATAAATTTCGTGAAACTTTCAAAACATAATTGTTTTTATACTTATAATAAAACACACACAAAATCAGTAAAAAAAGATAACCAAAGGTTAAAAAAGTAGCTTCGAATACACTCTACAGAGTCATGACTATGAAAGTCTTCTCAAAATGGATTCAGCCCTTTCGGAAGTAGCTCGGACAAACATATAAAACTCTTCAATTTTATATAAATGTATATCAGGGGACTTAAACAGGGGGGTCATGGGGCATCCCAGCTTATTTTTTCTTAAAATCACCGTGGTTCAACCTCGGAAGCCAAGCCTCTGGTATTTAATGATTTTATTATATAAAAGGATAAAAAAGCAACAATAAATTAAAAATCCGTTAACAGCACAAACAGTTATAATAATTATAATTAACATAAATTCGTGGACCATTTAAAATGAAACAATAAAAAAATAATAATAATAATTATTCACCACATAAATCCTACAAAATTAAATATAAAATAAAATAATTGGTAAAATAAATACAAAGTAACACCGTTTCTGGGGAAATAAATACAGAAAATACAAATACATTTAAAACGTAATTAAAGTTAAAAAAAATAGAAATCAAAAATTAAAATTATTATGGCAAAAATAGAGTTAATAACATTAACAAATTATTAATAACAATAGTAAAATTTAAACCGTTTACACCCTGTCTGGGGAAATAAGTACAGAAAATACAAACATATTTAAAACGTAATTAAAATGAAAAAAAAAATAAAAATTAAAAATTAAAATTATTATGGCAAAAACAAAGTTAATAACATTAACAAATTATTAATAACAATAGTAAAATTTAAAACAACAGAACCAGTAGTGTCTTAAATGTATTTTAGCAGCTGTTATTAATCTTTTGAACTTCTGACGTGTTAATTAGAAAATCTCTTTTTATCTGTTTTTTAAATGAATAAAAGTGTTTCGTAACTGTTATATTATTTGGGACGAAAGATTGTCATTATGGCATGAAAATGGTATGTAACATATATTTTTAAAGTTTATTATTAGTAGCATACTATTAAACCAGTTTTTAATGTCAATTAAGTAATTTTCCACTGTTTTTTTAAATTTCCAAATTACTTGCTTTATCAAAACTTAGTAATTTTGCAGCACTAGGCACTGAGAAGAGTCTATCCATATATAACGTAAATAAAATTGGACCAAGCACAGTCCCCTGAGGAACACCATATTTTATCTTCTTGAAGCTACTATGGGAGTCCTTAATTTTAACAAATGTAGATTTCAAAAAAAAAAGAAATAGAATCGGGTATTGCAAAGACTGAAATGCCCTCCATCTCGCCACCGAGCCGGGATATATATTTAGGTTTCCACGGGCGTTAAATGTATTAATGTTTTTCCGGGATCAGCTCCGTGTTGTCGGTTTTTGGTTCCGTAGAATCGTATGTCTGACAACGTTTCGGTACAATCTTATGTACCATCTTCAGGTCTTATCTGCTGGGTTGCTGTTGCTGCTCTGCTGCGAGTTAGACGTGGAGTTCCACATTTTAGGGCGGAGTGATAGTAATACATACGAAAAATCATCTATTTTTTTTGTTTAGCCTGGGTGCGGGATCGTTGCCCTTCATTTAATCAAATATACCTGTTAAATTTCTTTGAATAATATTTGGTCCTTCAGGTTCCTTTTTTATTTTAAAATAGGGAAAAATATGAAATTTTTGTTGCAGCTCTTTGCTTGTTTTATTTTTATGTGACTGCAAGATTCCACCCCCTACCCTCCCATTATTTAAAAAAAATAATTTAACTTACTTGGTAAAATGTTTCTTTGTGTCGATTTGTGGTATAGATTTTCTAGAAGCAATTTTTGCTCGAATTAACCAGTTCCTCGCGGTGTTTTCACATACTGACTAAGATGCCTCAGTTACCATCTTAATGTGTCTTTCCACAACCTGAGTATGGCATGTAAAATTCAACATTTTTATGGTATCGGGAATATTATCAGCCATTTTCCTAAAATCTGCTTCTGGGATACTTTTTGTCGATGGAGGTTCTGTGATTAAAGTTCACTTCTGGCACTAAAACCACGAAGTTGGAGATAAGTTTTGGAATCTCGACATTTTATAACTCGACGTAAGGCCAAATCTCCAATGTGTTTTCTGTCATAACCCAGCATTGTAATTACCTGGTTTCTTGTAGTACAAGTCAGCTTGTAAGTATGGCTCCCAACATTTATTTCATTTAATCCAAGCTTCTCGATATTTCCCGACCAAATTTAAAGACATTGTTAATAAGGTTATCCAAAGAAATGCCTTTTTTGCTCATTCGGAAAATGATTTAATTGCAATGCTGGGCGATGACAGAAAACAAAACTTATTTCCAACTTCGTGATTTTAAAGTGCCAGAAGTGAACTTTAATCACAGAACCTCCATTGACAAAAAGTAACCCAGAAGCAGTTATAAGGAAAATAGTTGGTAATATTCTCGATACCATAAAAATTTTGAATTTTACATGCCATACTAAGTCAGTATGTGGAAACACCGCGAGGGAAGGGTTAATTGGAGCAAAAATTGCCTCTAGAAACCACAAATGGAAACAAAGAAAGATTTTACCAAGTAAGTTAACTTAATTTTTTTTTTAATATTGGGAGGGTAGGGGGTGGAATCTTGCAGTCACATAAAAATAAAACAAGCAAAGAGCTGCAACAAAAATCGCAAATTTTTCAATATTTTAAATAAAAAAAGAACCTGAAGGAATAAATATTATTCAAAAAAATTGTAGGTATACAAAAAAAATAGTTGATTTTTCGTACCTATTACTTGTTGTGTATTGTTGTAATTTTTGATGTACACTTAATGAGTTGTGTTCATTAATACTTGTGGAAATTAATTAACGTGTTATTTAACAATGCGTTTTTATTGAATTCACATTTATGTTTCAATGATTGTGTTTCTTAACATTACTTCTCGTTACAATAGTAAATGTGACACTACTTTTCTTAAGTTAAGATTGCTTTGCACTCCCCAATGTAAGGGGTAGGATTGTACCCTGCGTCGCACTAAGGCATGAAACGGTAAGTCGGTAGTCGCGCGCGAGCTATTTTTCTTTATATCTTCGGCTTTCTTGATTCGATTTAAAAGATTTTAGAATCAAAATATTTGGAAAAGATTTAGTATTTTCCTAAATACAAATATAATAAAAAACAGTTGCCACTTTGCTGAAAAGTGGTACAAAATCATGACAATTTTTTGTATTTTTTTTTACTCTTTTAATTAAATGAAGAGTACAATAAAAGCAAAAAATCATAGAAAATAAGACCATATTTAAACATATATTTCCTTTACTTTTTAATTTTACTTACGTTATACAGGATGTCTCACTAAAACAGATAATTATTAGCACCTGGAACGAACGTTAAAATAAAAAATATAAAAACGAGTTTTCTGAATGGTAACGAGGGCAAGTCAGAAGGAATTTTTTGTTTTCTCTTAAAGATAATATTTAAGGATCTGAGGTTAAGAGTAAACGATGATAAATGTTACTGAGGTTGTCCTTGGCCCCCGTTCGTCTTGCGAAATACTGCATGAAGTATCGAATATCCTTGTGTCTCGATTCTTGTACGTTTTTGCCGAGTAAGCCTAGAGGAACCGTTGAAGATGCCCAGATTAAACTTCCGTGGATCAAAACTTTATGTACACTTGTAGGCATTTTGTACCAATTATATTTTTTTACATAAAGTTTTGCAGTTTATTCTGTGTAACGAGCAAAGGCATCTACATCAATCTCGCAATTGCTGGAATTTATGAGAACGAAATGATGTAAAAACGATGTATTAATTCCTCATCAATCCCGGTAATTGCTGCTGTTTTTTAGGATTGGCAAAAAATCTTCGCGTTTGTTTTGGAACATCTACAATTATGCCAATTTCTTATGAATTTTTTCCTGAATTTTTTTTCTGTATATTTATCCTTTCGGCAACTTCCGGGTACCTTTTTGTATCCTTTCTCCATAGCTCGGTATTAAGCGTGGATGCTGTAGTATTAATTCGATAGGAAATATGGAGTAGACATTCCATGAATCTTATATAAGCGTGCAATGGGCTTATCCCGAACTCCAGGAAGCTGTGATTTAACAAACGTATTTTTACACGATCTATGTCATTCATTTCGTTTAGTTTAGCTCCACAAATAAAACATGTCATCATCGATTTCGTATCTGTAATGCTGTTAATTGCTTTTCCATCTAGCATACTTAAATAAATTTGTAGTGAAAAGTCGTTTCTCCAATAACATCGAGTAAAATGCAAGATATTTCATCCTTCACTCTTTCCACTTTAGACGTTTCTGGAGTTTCTTTTTCAAAAGCTACTCATAGAGGCCGGCAAAATCGCGTTGATCCGGATTTATTGTTCTGCCAAATGATTACTTGATCATCGGATTTAATTTGAATGAAAACAATATTAGTAACAAGAATTTCTGAAATGTGTTTTAGGTGTACTGTACTTGTAGCTAAGTATCGATAGAGGTTGTGCATGGAGCTTGAATCAAATCCTCATTTAAAGAGAACTGTCGCGATAGGCGGAAATCTGTCAGGTAGAGATGCCGCAAGCAGGGTTCCCTCTCACCTGGAAATCCTTGAAAACCTGGAATAGTCAGGGAATCCGTTTAAGTCCAATAAAATCAGGGAAAAGTCAGGGAATTTTGAAAGTCAGCGCAAAAGTCAGGGAATTTGTTAATATTATGGTAAAAGTCAGGGAAATTTATAAAACGGCTTGTTTTCTGACCCTTTTTCGTTGAAAGTCGCCGTATTGGCAATACTGGTATCGTAAACAATTGTTTTCGTACGGCGCCGCCGTAACGGCGGTAATTATCAAGGATTGCAATGCACCTGATAAACAAACTAACAATTAACAATAATTAAAACAATTGTCATAATTAATTTTAAATTGTTAAAGTTTGTTGTGAATTGCTTTGATGAATATGGTATATTTGTATAAATGTATACCAAAGAATGTTTTTTATTTTTGTACCAAAGAATCTATTTTATGTTAAACTGTTTTTATTAAAATTTTATTTTAATTTTTATTATAATATTTAATTTTTAAATAAATATTAACAAAAATAAACGCTATTTTTGACTTAACATAATTCTGATGGGACACTATTTTGGGAGATAATTGTCTTTATGTCTTTCTTTTATTTATCTGGAATTATAGGGACTTTGGTCAGGGAAAACCTGGAAAAGTCAGGGAATTTTAAATGGTTTTAAAAGAGGGAACCCGAGCAGTTGTGTGACGCGCCATCGACTGCAACTTAAATGTGGCTTTTTCTTCATTTATCGTAATTCCATCTGGATAACATAACTTTTTTTCTATTGTTAGGGTATCCCAACCCGGGTATCGTATATAATTTATGTGATCTTTACGAAGCTGGATGTATGAACTTCTTGTAAGATCATAATTAAGGTAGCTGACCTAGGCATCTTGAGTTCCTGTTTTTTTGAATATCTCTCCCAATTTTTTTTCACCCTGCCAGGTAACTTATTAAATTCTTGGATAAGCTTTGCAACACTCACATTTCCATCCGCCCTTAATGACATTGCGGTAGAGAACGACAGAATTTCGCTTGAGGCGGTTGATCTGACCTCTTCGGTGTGCTTTCTTTTTTGCGATAGAGAAATATCTGCAAACATTTTTAATTTTCGCTTTGTGGTTGAAGTCTGGTGAGTGGATGTCATTAGCTGTGCTTTGTTAAAATTCAGAACATTTTCTTTAGCCACTCTGCGTTTTTAGTTTTAAAAGGGTCTTTTTTATATTAATTAAAAACAAGATAGTTTCGGTCGAGGACGGTAAGCATGCTGCTCCTCAGGAAAAGTCTTGTAAAGGGTGTAAAGTGATTGCTAAATCAGGTTTAATATGTGCAAAATGTGGAACAATAACTCATATGGATGTGCCAAAAAAGTTAAAAAGTGTTGTGGCCTCCAATTGGTACTAAACTACTAACGGAAAAAGTATGCATGTTAAAAGAAAAAATCGATACTAAAGACGAAGAAATCAATGCCCTTAAGGTAAAAACAACGAAAAAGGCGAAAGTTGTGGTGTTATACAACATACTATAGGCAACCCAAAATCCACTAACGAAATGACGTGGGCAGCTACGGCAGCTACGTTAAATGCAAAATCTTCTTTACCGACTCCCAATAAACAAACAAACGTGGCCGATAAAAGTAAGAAAATAAAAGCTAGAAACAAAAACACAGTAAGTGGTGAATCTAGTAAGGAAACAAAGGAAAACGAAGATGGGTTTACAAAAGTAATGACAAAAAAGAAGAGGAAGTTTATTTATGGAAACAATGAAAACGCAACGTTATTAGCATTTATTGTACAATCTCATTTACACTTATCTAGATTATAACTTCAACACTCAAAGGATGATCTTATTGCCTATATTTAAAATAAGATCCCTGATATCGAACCAGAATGTGTAAAATCCAAAACATACAGAAGTTTTAAGGTTAGTGTACCTGCAACAAGTAAAAAACAACTTTTGCAGAATGACTTCTGGCCATCCAATATAGCTGTCAGAATGTTTAATGGGCCAAGGTCAAATTTTCAGAATTTTCAAAAAACTGCACAAAACACATAGATGAAAAAAAACTTAATAATAGCACACCTAAATATTCAATCTCTAAGAAATAAAGTTGAAGAACTGGAAATCTTTTTAAGCCGTGTAAACATTTAAATCTTTGCTCTTACGGAACATTTTCTGTGTAGTGAAGAAATGGATGTTCTTAGAATATATGGGTATATTATAGCTACAAGTTACTGTAGACAGTTACAAATCCATGGTGGATGTCTAGTAATGTGCAAAGAGGATGGAGGCCCCACAACTAATTTACATAAAATATCAAGTTTGAGCAGCGAAATGAATTGTGAAGTATGTGCTACAAAAATATCCAAATGTTCAGCAAGGAAACTATGATATATTCTTGAAAATTATGGAAACCATTCTTAGCATGGTACAAAATGGAAAAGAGCTGGTAGTAATATGTAGTGATTTTAATGTAAACTTCAATAACCCATCAGATAGTAAAGTATCCCTGTTTACTGACTTAATGCAAAGCTATGGTTTTTGCCAGCAAATTCAAACTAACACAAGAATAAACTCTTGTATAGATAATATATTTATATTTACTCAATATAAGGCTAAGGTATATGATCCTTTACTTTCTGATCATAAACTTGTTTCCGTAGAACTAAACATAAACTGTGATAAAGCAAAACCTAAACCTGTAATATATCTTCCCATTTCTATATCAGGAACTTTATTATTTTACAATTACTTAGAGACCCATTTTTAAATAAATGTTATCCTATTAATTTTAAATTTGCTGATTTTTTAAGTGTATTTTTAAATTTTTTTACTAATGCTTTTCCTCAAAAAACATTAAAACATACAAACAAACTGGTTTAATAATAAACTGTTTAAAATGCGCGAACATCTTAGATTTTTAAAAGAACTTTATGTAAATTTTAGATGTACAGAACTTTACACCATGATACATGATTTTAAAAGATCATATCGAGTTGAGGCTGGCAAAAATAAAGGCAACAATGACTTCATAAAGAAATCCAACAATACATTTAGGGCTGCTTGGGGAATAGTAAATTAATATAGAAATAAAAAAGAAGAAATAGTTGTGGATTTATCGGTAAATACATTTAATGAATATTTTACAAGTATAGCAAGTAAGTTGATAAATAAAATCGGGTCGGCTAAAGCAGACTTTACACGTTATTTAAACGGATCGAAAAGAGCTCAGGAGCCTCGGCTATTTGTGTTTATAAAAGTTTCCCCAAATGATTTATAATCTTCAATAAATAATTTAAAAAATAAAAACAGCAGAGATATCTATGATGTAAGCGTTAAACTTATTAAAGAGGTAAAAAATGTTATTATATCCCCTCTAACTAAACTTTATAATTTTGACATTGATGAATGTGGCTTTCCAGATTGGCTAAAAATTGCAAAAGTAGTACCAATATTTTAAAAAGGTGACAAGAGCAATCCATCAAATTTCAGCCCGGTTTCACTAATTCCAGCTATTTCCAAAATATTTGAGCACATTATGAAGAAACAAATCTGTAATTATTTTGAAACTAACGATATTTTTATACAAGAACAATATGGTTTTTGCAAAAACAAGTCAACAATTTTGGCTGTTTTAGATCTAGTAGAGGCTATAATAAGGGTTATGAAAGCAAAGAGTTGGTGGGAATCACATGCTGTGACTTATCAAAGGCATTTGATTGTGTGGACCACAAGATTTTATTACATAAATTAAAATACGATACGGATTTAGTGAAACCGGTCTGAAAAAGCTATCTGCAAAATAGGAAACAAATAACAGTGTTAGGTGACCAAAAATCGAACGAGAGGGATGTTGAATATGGCATACCAAAGGGGTCTTTACTTGGACCTGTCTATGTAAACGACATTATTGAGTCGATTTATGAAGGTAAGATGGTTCTCTTTGCCGACGACACAACATTAATTTCAAAAGATAGTCAAATTGAACTTCTAGATCAGCAAATGCGCGAGAAAATTATTAAAGTTGGTGAGTGGTTTTCTGCCAATTAGCTTAGTTTTAATGAGGCAAAAACTGACAATATCATATGTAGCTTAAGACCGAATATCCTTGCAGATGGGGGGAGCCATATAAATTTCTTGGACATATATTTAGATACATATTTGACGTTTGAAAAGCATAAAAACTTGCATAAAGCATAAAATTAATTCTATTGACTCTAATACAGCAAAGATGGTTTTTCATTCGATAATTCAATAATCAACGATATTCTTTGGTTTATTAATATGGGGCCATGCGCCATGATTTGCAAGGATATTCGGCCTACAGCGACGAGCACTACGAACTTTGTGTAATTTGCCTTATAGAAGTGAAGTAAAACATAAGTTTATTGAACTAGAAATTCTAACACTCCCAAGTAGATATATATATGAGTGTCTTATTTTTACCAGGCTTAACTCAGACAGGTATGTTCTAAAATCTAATATCCATAATTATAATACTAGAAATAGAGATCACATAGTAAAAGAGTATGTCAGACTTCAAAAATCGCAAATAGCTACAACCTATTATGCACCAAAGTTTTATAGTAAATTACCTCAAGATTTTAAACGTTTAGATTTAAACCAGTTTAAAGTGTCTATCAAACAATTTTTAATAGAAAAAGCATTATAATAATAATAATAATAGTCTTTATTTTAAAAAATAATTCCACAAATACAGATTATTAATAAAAATAGTGTCACAAAAAACTATAAATACACAGGAAATCAGGGAATTTCCTGTAGGAATTCGAAAATATTATATGGTTCCAAACTAATTAAGAAATCACAGACCTTGCGTTTAAAAATTTTAACTGAGTTTATCACAGATTTTAATTCATTTGGCAGATAGTTGTAGCATTTAATACACATGTATAGAGCATCTTTTTCAGTTGTTGTTAGTCTGTGTATTGGGAAAACATAATCCAAAGTACGAGTAACATTTACCCTCTTTTTAAATCTATCAAAAAGCCTAGGATTTTTACCAAAAAACATTAAACATTGATATATGTATACACCAATAACAGTTAAAATTCTTAATTGACGAAATTTTCCCCTACATGAAGTTCTACTAGACAAACCCAACATTAATCTTAGAATTCTTTTTTAAATCACAAAAACCTGACCCACCTCAGAGCTACTTCCCCAGAAAATAATTCCATAGCTTAAAATGGAGTTAAAGTTTAAGTGATAAAACATTTTTCTAAATAGACATAATTTCGCAAGACTCTAAAACTAAACTCTACTTTATTTAATTTATCACATGTATATTGGATGTGTTTATCCTAATTCAAAAATTTATTTATATATATTCCCAAGAATTTAACATCATGTTTAAAAGGTACATTTTCATTATTTATCACAGAGGTTTCAGGTACAAGAGTATTTGATCTATTAGTTCTAAACAGCATAAAATTTGACTTATCAGTATTCAAAATCAGTTTATTTTTATTAAACCATTGCATAACACTGTTCAACACTACACTGCTATCTTGAATTAGGCCTTCAAAAGTACCATTATCTATAATAATATTACTATCATCTGCATAATTTATCAGCATGTGTGAGTTTTCCATAAGGGAATCCCTTAAGTCATTAATATATATATATTAAATAACAGAGGGCCTAAAATGCTTCCCTGTGGTATTCCTGTATAAAAATACCTACAAGTTGAGGAAAACACTTGTCCATCCTTTTCCACCCCAACTTTTTGACTTCTTCCTGAGAGATATGATATTATCAACTGCAGTGGCCCACTGCCAGTGGGATCCCTCTAACGCCATAAATTTCCAGATTGTTTATTAAAATTTCATAATTCAGTGTGTCATAGGCTTTTGAGAGGTCCAAAAACATACCAAGTGATAAAAATTTGTTTTCATAATTATTGACTATTTTTTGTAGTAAATCAAAAACTGCAGTTTCAATTGATCTACCTCTCAGGAATCCATGCTGTGATGGGCTAAAAAGTGAAAAAGCATTAAAAAATTTGTTATTTTTCACACATAACTGACTCCAAGACTTTGGAAAGGGTTGGAAGCAAGCTGATAGGTCTGTAGTTCTCTATCAGTGTAGGGTCATTCTTTTATACAATGGTCTAACAATTTCGATCTTTAAATTATCAGGGAAAATACCAGCACTCAATGAGTTATTCACTAGTATAACCTCAACTTGAGGGCTATGGCGAACGGCAGCTTAGCAGCGGAGAGATAGGTCGATGGGCAAATGTTGTTTCTCAATACTTACGTGTGTTTACTAAATATATAAAGGCAAATTAAAATTGGGCGCCAGTGTCTTATTATGGCCAGTTGTTAAAATCCAAGTAAGTCAGACACAATCTTACTAAAGACTAAGGGTGGTTATTAAAAGTCAAGTTAAAAAAAAAATCATATATTTTTTTCACCGATGTTGAAATGATAACTTTTCATGTAATAATAAATATTTGTTCGATCTATAATTTTAGTGCACCCTTATATGGATATATATGGTTTAAAAAACCAAAGTCTAATAGACTAAATTAACAGATAAAATATTATTGATGATAAAAAAAATAAATTTAAAATAACTACAATTTAAAATTTGAAGACTATGTTGAACTCTCAACTCAAAAGTACACAAACGTATAAGGAGTGAAGTGCACGCTTACATTAATATTCAAAGTTTGTTCGACCTGAACGCAGTTGGGACTCTGGTAGATGTTTGGCTCTCGATGCTGAAATTTCCTAGCATGTTAGATTGTCATCATGGTTTTTTATGAACATAGTTAACATTACCCAACAGTCTTGTTGGATTCCATAAACATAGATAACATAGCCAAATAGTCTTGTTGGATTCCACAAACATGGTTAAACCAACCAAAAACTCGAGCAAAACTGCATAAATCCCATAAAAAACTATACTCCATCTTAAAAACACTAAAAAGAAATACGAACCCGCTTTAGCACCCTACAAAATCCGTTTACATTAGCTTACCCTTATTTTAAGGAGTTTTCAAACTAAAGACCATTCAAGGACTAGGTCAACAAAAAGTACGTTGGAAAATCACGAACACCTAAAATGGAGACCGCGTGGTTAGGAATATTCGACCACTATTTTAAAAGTTATCAACTCAACTAGAGCCCTCGTATAACACAATTATTGCTTTAACCGGCCCTGAGCCATTAAACCAGGAGAATTACTACACATCTTTGGAATTCTATCCAAATTTTAAGCCAACGCTTACTCCCAACTAAACGGCTTCAGTGTTAAAACGGAAAAAGCAAACGTAAACCTTATTAAGTGCGTAGAAGATTGTTTAAACAAAAAAACACAATGTTGCCAAGATGTTGTGAATGTTGTCGAGAAAACTAAAAACAAATAAGAAGTGTTCTGGGTTGCATACAAGGTAATAAACAAAAGAATAAAAATAATTAAATTCTTTTGGAAAGAGGCAACTAAACAGATATCCTTATTAAAAATATACTTAACAATTAGTCAAACTAAAAATAAACCACTTAACAGTTTACATCTATACCGTTATAGAATTCTTCGAGATCTTGAAAATGGGATCGTAAGAAACAATAAGGTAATTTATTAATAACCATTTACATCGGTTAAGTCATTTATAGTACTACTCGGTTGGCCACAAATGTTATCAGGTACGTGCTACGTACGTTCTATGGCGAGCCATGATAAAACAATGGTGGAATCGGACCAATAATAGAATTTACCAATTTTTATACTTAATGCCGATCGTACCTTCGTAACTAATTGTGCTAAAAGTCCTGCTGCACACAATTCTAATTGCGGAATGGAGCGTTTTTTGACTGGTGCTACTTTAGACTTGGCTCATAATAATTTAGCGGAATAATTATTGTTTCTTGTAAATTGCGCAACCGTAGGCTGCCTCACTGGTATCACAGAATGCATGTAGTTCCACAGTTTGCGCATTATGTGCTAATACAAAGGAATTGTTATCGATGCTACATCCCGCAATTAATTAATATAATTATACCATGCCCTTTTTAATTGTTCCGACACGAAATTAATGATAACATTGTTCGCTTCGTGGTTGCTGTTTGATTAAATTAAAAATATGGTGTTAAAGACCGTATTTTTGTTAGTATACTCCTTAAAATTTTGTACAAATCAAACCCTTCAGTCGGTAAAAATTACCCCTTTTTGATTATTTTGCTGAAAAATGGTCATTTTTGACGACTTTGAAGCGCTGTATTTTCGTTACTGTTGGTTTGATTTGTACAACATTTTCAGGGTTTACCTACTAACAAAAACACGGTCTTTCACAGGATATTTTTAATTTACTTCAAAAAAAATTTCCCTATAAAAGTTTTTTTTTCGAGCGTTTTTTATTATTAAATAAAAGGGATATTTTCTCGAAAAACCCTCGAACACGTAAACTGAGATATAAGTTAAAGTATTTTTATACAAAATTTCATAAAGATTGGTAAAAGCGTTTTAGAGTTAGATTTTTTGTGTATTTTAAGTATTGAGTAAATTAATATATTTTTATTGTTCTATTAAAAATACATAAAAACAACTCAGACATAAAAATAAGATGCCAATTTATTTTTGCAGAGATATAAACACAAAGGAGCGAAATCCACAAATCAATTTAGTTGAAATCGAAAAAGTCTCACAAGTACAGCAATCCGCACAAGACGATGTCGACGATGATGATCCATCAATGCTCGAAAACAAATCCTGCAGTTTATTTTGCCCGAAACTAGGAACATCCATATGATTCCCAGCAGACTGCGATTGTCTTTGGATCACGACACCGTGACGCGTAATTAAATATGCCCCGATTTATTGCTAAATTAATGTAGTGAGTAGGTACGTAAATCTAAATTAATTTTCTCAGTTGTAAAATCTCTATTAAAATGATATATTAAATATTGCTAATTATTAAGTTATAAGGGCTGTAAAATTTCCGCAAAGGCTAAATGCTAACAAACAAAATACGTAAATACTTAATATTGATTTTAGTCCATTATAACAAAGTTAAACTGTAGAAGGACTGCAAAAAATATAAAAAGTATTGAGAATACTAAATTATTTAAACATAATTTCTTTTTCTACTTTTGGAAAAAATCAAACGTTCCTTGCAAGTCGCAAGCTGCGACAATAGTTAAAAGGGAAGAATTTTAAGGTTTCATTTTGTTTTATAATATATATATGTATAAACTTATAATATTGTTTATTTACCTAAACAGTGGCGTAGCTACCGAAGGCAGTAGGGGGTTTGGGGTTGACAGTTGTAAAAAAAATTCCTTAAAATAAAATAAACGTTAAAACGATACAAGTATTTAAGTATTTACTAAGTACTTGTTGGTGCTAGCACATTGCCAGTTTTTGTTGTTTCTCTTGTAACGGGGGTTTTTGGTCGCGTCGTATGTGTTTGCTATACTTTTACTTCTTATTCCTTGGTTGGCCTACGGGAGCTTTTGGGTATATGGAACCCGTTACAAATTATTAATCTAATCTGACCTTTTAATCCGGTGAAGATTGTCGCGGCTTCGGCTGGATGATGTCGGTGGGACGAGTATGAGGCGAAGTATTCCGATATGTATATTAATACACTTAACTCACTCGCGTCGAATCGCGCGGAAAACTTACACACGATTACCGTTCACTATATACTTACTTTCGACTTAACTTGATTCAGGGCTATTTCTTATAAAACAGACAGAGCAATAAAGCGATATTTCAAACCATATAAATATATTAACAAACAAAGACTTAACAATAAAAATGATAAGATAAACTAGTAAAATTAAGTTACGTTAAATTAAAAATAGATAATTAAAGTTACTCTAAAGATTTAATTTAAAAGAACTAGTTTACAAAACAAATTAGAACTCTAGATTAAGAAATTTAACTAAAAGTAAACTAAAAGAAAATATAACAAATAATTAATATAAGCAAATGCGTGGTGCGATTTACTCTATAGAGTAAATAACTACAATTAAACAAAACTTATCGGAGTGAATGTAATCTAAACAAATTGGTTTTAAATACAATAATTACTATAGGTACCTTACACTGAATCAAATGAAGTTGGCTGGCGAAGAACTGCGAACGATTTGGAAAGCGCGATAAAATTTCGATAAGAACTGGCGAGTTAAAGGTTGTGTTGGTTTTTTATAGACTATTTTAAGGGAAAATTGGAAGGGATTAATTCTTAAAGACCATTGGTCAGAATCATGATCACTCCCCCCCGCAAGGGTCATAGAAAATTGACTGGTTCAAAAGGTCATAAACTCTCCTACCAACCGAAAAGGACAAAAGTTTATTGGCTTTAAGCTACGCGGTTAGATAGTTCTTAAGGAAGAAGGCGTAAACCTTTGACTTAAGTCGTAAACTTGTCTATTTGAAAGGCCTGGAACAAACTTAGTGGGAATTTGACTAGGCATTGGGCGGAGTTTTAGCCATTGTCGCCAACTTTAAGATATGCTATAATTCGCTAGATTTGATAATAATTGATTACTCTTAAGGATGATTTAAATGTAACAAAGGTTGCCTAATGATTGGATTCACTGTTTTTATATCTGGTTATTAAATGGTATTAACTGAGTTTGCAATACAATTATTTGGCATTCCTTTGGTTCAAGACATGCTTATGAGTTTTATCAATCTACACTTAATTTACATTGGCTGATCGAGACTTATCTTTTAATAAGCAGCCGCGCTTTCATATTTACAATACAATCTACCTAATCTTACGTCTCATTTCTAGTCTATAATCTCCTATTTCTAATCTATAATCTCTATTTTTCTAGGTTTAGTTTTAAACTGAATTAATTCGTTACTTTTTTAATTATATTAATTTTATTATATTTTTTAATGCTGGGCGGCTTTGGCGAAGTAAATATAGCCTGCTTCATGGATTTATGGCTTTATGGCCTCTATTTGAATTTTCTTTAAAAACGACCCTATATATTTGTTTTTGAAATATCCTTTTCAAAATTACTTATTTCGCACATGTTGAAGATTTCTAATCCTTTGTAAGAAACTCTTAATTTCCGGTCTTTCCTAGAATTATTTTAACGGTTTTTTTCAACTTTCTCCTTATTGCATCACTTCCCACTTTTTAAACGAATCAATTTAAAACACAACCGAGAACAACATACCAAATTTATTTGTTAAAAAACTAAGTTTCCTAAGCTAAAGCACTTAATTGTCCTGACTAAAACTAATACCATTTTCTTTAAGGGAACTTATGTTTTTTCTTCTCTTCTTTCTTCTTGTTTCAAATGATTCTTCGTTTTACTTTAATTTCCTTCGGTTTCATATTTCTTCCTTACTGCTGGTTTTGTACTCTATAAAATTGGCTTGGTGGTGACGATGTTGATGATACTTTAGTTATACTAGTTTTCCTGCTGCTATCTCTGATCTTCCTGCTTGATCTGTGTGGTTTTCTGCTCGTATTACACTGATGATAGTTTTTCATAGTTCTTCTTGGTCCCTTGTTGCTGCAACTTCATGAATTATGTGTGTGGTGGTTAGCACATATCTTTTGTCCAATGGACGCGCGTACTTGCCGAGACTGTTGGCAAACGCGCTAACATGAGAGTGCATCTTCGATTGAGGTGGTGACTGCTTCATTTTTATTAAGCAGTCATTTGGATTGCTGAATTCTCTGGTGGTACGAGGTGGTTGCATCTCTTGTAGCTATGGACACTTCTGGGCTGGCTCGGATTTTGTTGGGTCCTTGAAATGTCATCTTGATTTTTATATTGATGGCTTCCATGGATAATAACATTAGAATTGAAAAATACGTCTAAAACATTCCAAAAAAACGAAATAAATATTTTGATTAATTTAGAATAACGATAATCATATTCTTCTCTTATTATCGATCCACAGTAGATTTTCTGCTATCCCTCTGCTTCTCAAAACCATTGGATGTTTATCGGTTGACTTTGCTTTGGCTTTTGGAGTCGTCATGGAGAAGTCTAAAGTGGCAGTTGGAATGGTCAATGGTACCAAATTCGATGAACTTCCTTGATGACTAGTACCTGCAGGATAATATTCGCTGGAAAGTAAATTTGTATTAGTAGTTGTTTCGCAAGAGACTCCGTTGTCTCTTCCTGGGAAATTTCCTGCACTGGGCCTCTGCACTTCCGGCTTATTACTTATTGGTTGCTCGCGTGTTTCCTTGGGTTGCTCTTCTGTGTATAAACTTATCATTGGGTAATTTAACTCACTTGGTTGTCTTGCCTTCATAGGTGTATTATCTAGTTGATTAATTTGATCTTCGGTGGCAAGACATAATTTCAACCTGTTAACATGTACTTTGTCTAATTTGTTTCCATGTATTTCTTGTACTTCCGCAGTAATATTGTTTAATTTAACTATTCTATATGGTCCTTTCCATCTCTTTGTTAATTTTCTACTTACTCCACTTTTATCTGCTGGGTCAAATACGTATACTCTATCTCCCACTTCGAAGGTATGCAACTTAGCTTTTCTATTGAATACGTCATGGACTTTTTCCGTATTACTCTCTATCATTGCAATGGCATTCTTATGCGCTATCTTCATTCTATTTAAAAACTCTGAGACATAATTTTCATCACTATCATACTTAACTTGCAGCGGTTTAAACATTTCGTCGTATGGATAATCCATATCCCGACCAAACATTAAAAAGAAAGGAATTTCCCCTGTACCTTTATGAGTCGACGAACCATACGACGCTACAGCATAAGGTAGCCAAATATCCCAATCTCTGTGATTTGGCTGAATATAGTGCGACAGTAAATCTTTTAGCGTTCCATGAATTTTTTTTAACGCTCTGTTGCATTGTGGTCTATATGCAGTTGTTTTTAGATGTTTAATTTTTAAAATTTTACACATTTTTTCAAATAATTTTGAGGTGAAATTAGGACCTAAATCGGTAAGCAGTTGTTTTGGCGTTCCATGCCTCAAAATTATACCTGTTATGAATGTTCTAGCTACCGTATCTGCTGTTTGGTCTTTCATTGGAAAAGCTTATACATACTTAGTTAATGCATCTTGAATAGTTAGTATGTATCTATTATGTTGATCCGTTACAGGTAATGGCTCCACTACATCCATAGCTATCCTATAGAAAGGTCTAGGCGGTATATTAAACTTTTGTAGAAGTGTTGGTTTAATATGCGGTGAAGTTTTCCTTTTGGCGCATGGTATACACGCTTTGACGTAATTTTTTCATCTGCCATTTTTGGCCAATAAAAATATTTGTTAACCCTTTCTATTGTTTTATCTGTTCCCATGTGACCTGATAGTGGTAGATCAAGATATGCTTTCATAATGGAGGGAATCATTGTTACTGGAGCCCCTAACATATCTTCGTATCGTTTATCGTTAGATCTCTTGTATAAAAACCCGTCGATATCTAGGTAATAATTATTACCTTTACCTGTAATTAATGCCTTAAAAATTGATTTAAGGCTCGGATATGTTTCTTGTAGTTTCTTAACTTCTTCGCGACTCCACATTGGGTCCCATATCTCTCTAGTATTTAGTAGCCTAACCGACCTTATTCTGGACAACGCGTCTACATTCGAATGATTTTTTCCTGGACGATAAACAACTTTAAAACTATACTCGGACAATGAGAGCGACCAACGCATTAGTCTATTGCTTGGGTCCCTAACAGACATTAACCATTTAAGTGGTTGATGATCACTGTAAACAATGAAATCATTACCATATAAATAAATTCTGTATTGTTTAATTCCCCAAATTAAAGCTAAGCATTCGCGCTCGGTGGTGGAATAGTTACATTCCGCCTTGGAAAGTTGTCTACTAGCATAAGCGATTGGAAGTTCTTTACCGTTGTGAATTTGGCATAATATAGCTCTTAATGCATATGAAGCATATGAATGCATATATCTGTTAGGAGAATGCATATATCTGTTAGGAGAATAAATTGTTTATTAAAATCGGGGTATTTGAGAATTGGTATTTGTTTCATTGTATTAACAAAGTGGTCGTAATCTGGTCCTCCTTTATATTCGTCCACCAAACTCAAAGTTGAACCTAGTGTTAGTTTTTGAACTATATATGAAAGATAGTCCATATTCACATTATTTGGCAGATTACTTTGACTGTAGTGCTGATTTAAATTTGAATTCGTTGAATTAAAATCTACAGATGGTTCTTGGTTTCCTGTATTATTCATCTTGAATATATTAATATATTATTAATTAATGAGTAATTACCAAACAAAACTAATGAATTGGTCTAATGAGAGAAAAATTCAAGGAAATAACCAAATTATGGGACAATAGCTATAAATTAGAATTATCGCGTTTATGGAAATATTTTGGTGAACATATAAAACGACCTAATTGGCACAAGAAATAATATTTCTGTCTAGTGGTACCTGTGCGACCCACTCGCGTCACTGGACTCCGTTGTGTACGACTTTTTTGCGGCGAAAATCGAGATCCAAATCTAACAAACGAAGCACCACGAAATTAGATTTTTTTTCTACACTTTTTTATCCTACCATTTGGGAGACGTATACGTTTTAACAAAAAGATGGATTACCAGTACCTTAATTACAAAAAAAAATTTACCTAACAACCTAAACTTATACTTAATTATGGAGACAGACAAACTAATACTAAAATGTACAAAGTCAAAAGCTAAAAAATAAAAATTATTAGATTAATTAAACCCGTAAAAAAATAAACCAATTAATTCCTATAACAGACAGATTTCTAAAGGTTATACACAAATTTTATAATATTCGTTTTACAGCCGTCTGGTCCACTGCTGCACCTGCAATAAAATTACAATCATGTGTCTGTCTCCTAATTACTTTTTGTGATAAAAATTCATTGTTTAGGTTGAATCAACAATAGCACTTTCACACAACCACTCTGAGTTAATGCAAATAATTCCAATAAATTATCTAATTTCTTAAACAGTTTATTGAAATTGATTTACAAAAATAATAACGACAAAAATTATTCAGTGACTTAATTATTTGCCGGAGAATTATCTATAATTTATCCGCATTTGTTAATTTGAGCCCCTTTCTTGTCATAACATTACGTATTTTAACTAATTTAAAGTCAGGTACTTATATGATTATTACTCTTATAATCGACTCTCTAAGAAGCTTCTTTTTAATCTCTTTTCTATAACTAATGTAGTCAGCGTTCGTACAGTTATGTTGTGATACGTACTAGAATTGTTGTTTAATACGTTATAATTAAATAAAGATGTGTTAATTGGACGTCTATTAATTCTCAACCTACCACCGTCTATATCAGAAGTGGTCACAAGTGTTAAGGTGCTAAGTGTACTAAAAATGCCACGGCACAAGAAAAAAGCTAAGTTGACTCAACGACGACGCCGGGAGTCTTCCAGCTCGTCCTCCACATACAGTAGCAGCAGCTGTAATGTTGATAGAAAAAAACATGTAAAACGTAAACAATCACGTAAACAAAGATCATATACACCTAAACGGCAACCAGCATCCGTAAGTTTAAACAATTCTATTTTTCAATCATCCTCCACGCAACCAATTGGCAGAATAATTTTATTATATATCAAGCAGTAAATAAATTAAAGGGTACCGCTAAAATATGGTATGACAGTTTTATTGAAAACGAAGAGTGGAAAAAAATATTAAAAGAAACATTTAAAAGCACACGTAATGCATACCAATTATTAATGGATGTAGCTAATCATAAACCTGCAAAAGGTTGTTCCCTTCACGAATTTCATTTTCAACACATGGCAAAAATTCATAAACTTAAACTCAATTTTTATAATGCAGATAAAGTTTCACTAATCATGGGAGCTATTAATAATAGTAACTTAATGGCTGCAGTAGAAGCAGCAAACATAAAGGAACCAAGTATTTTAGCTGTTTATTTAAAAAATAAAATATATTCAAAAGATAATGCTGACGATTTTAGTCAGAGTTCGGTAAAAAACCAACCAAGTACAAGTCTGTTTAAAACCAATAAAAATAAGACCGATAGCAAAACTTATGATAATAAATATTTAATTTGTAAATGTTGCGGTTTTAAGGGCCATGATCGCTCTTTTTGTCATCATAAAGGTCAAACCTGCAATTTTTGTAACAAATTGGACCATATTAAACAAAACTGCATGGGTAAAAAAAAATCCTTCGAATACACCAAAATATTTTGATAAAAAAGAATTCAATTCAGCTCAACATTCAAATAGAAAAAATATAAAACTCATAAACAACAAACAAAATAATCTTAATTCTAAATTTCACAAACAAATTAACAATAATTTTGAACGGATTTATTGATTTTGGTAGTAGCTGTACCTTAATGAAAAGTAGTATTGCAAAAAAATTTAACCTTAAAATAAAACTATTAGAAAACGAAATTACGTTGTCTGGATTTTTAGGCATCGGTAAAACATTTACTCAATATACGGAAGTTTTAACAAAAATTGATGAAGTTGAATTAAATACAAAATTTTATATAGTTGGTAATAAAGATTTAGATACAGATGTATTAATTGGCAGAAAGTTTACTGAAAATAAAAATATTGTTTATTACAGAATAGATAACATGTTAACATTTAAATATAAAGATAATTGTCCTCCTTGGTTGCAAAATGTTAAAACAGGAGATATATCAAAAACAGATAAATACGCTCTCTAAAAATGAATTAGTCAAAAATAACTAATTTAATAGTTATTAGTGGCTGCTTTTTCACTTGTACCATGGTTAACCATGGAATACCATACCACAAAATTTCACAACCAATTCTTATGTAAAATTGTCCCCTGAATCCAAAAATGTCGTCAAAAGTTAAAAAAGTAGAACAGTTTTTGAGATATAGTAAACTTTGCATTTAATATGGAATTGAATTTATCTCAAAAACTGCTCCACTTTAATAATTTTTGACGGTATTTTCGGATTCAGGAGACATTTTTACATAAGAATTGGCTGTTCAATTTTCTGATACCATGGTATTCCATGGTTAACCATGGTACAAGTGAAAAAGCAGCCACTAATAACTATTAAATTAGTCATTTTTGACTAATTCATTTTTAGAGAGCGCCTTGAACAAAACTTACAACAATTCGAGTGTTGTGTTTTTAAAAAATTAAATAAACTAGGTAAAGCGCATTCTGTAAGTTTAACGATAGAATTAATAACTAATAAACCAGTTACTCATCGCGCTTATCGCTGTGCTGAAAAGGACAAAACAACTTTTAGAAATATAATGAAAGAGCTTTTAGATGCAAATATAATAACTCCCTTTTCTCAAGTCCGGCCTTATTAATAAACAAAAAGGATGGAAGTAAACGGCTTGTAATAGACTATCGAGCACTTAACAAAATAACTGTTAAACATAGTTTTCCCATGCCCGTAATCCAAGATATAATAAGTAATCTCCATGGTTACAAATATTTTACGTCACTTGATTTAGCGCCCGGGTACCATCAAATTCCAATGGATCCTAAATCAATACCATATACTGCATTTGTAACTCCAGAAGGCCATTACGAATATGTAAGAGTCCCGTTCGGCCTCTGTAACGCGCCTTCTGTTTTTCAGCGATTTATGAATGAAATTATACAACCTTTTCGACCATATCATGTAATCCCTTACCTAGACGATATCCTAATCCCATCAAAAACAATCTCTGAAGATTTAGAATTATTAAAAAAGATACTTAACACTTTAAAAGAATATGGTCTCACAATAAATATGCCAAAATCATTATTTTTAACTAAAAAGATCACATACTTAGGTTATGAGATTTCGTTAAATGAAATAACACCTTCAAACTCTAAAATCCAAGCAGTACTTGATTTCCCTTACCCTAAAAATACACATCAACTCAGACAATTCTTAGGTTTAATCGGATACTTTCAAAAAGTTATTAAAGACTTCGCTAGAGTCACAGCCCAACTAACAATACTATTAAAGAAGGATTCGCCCTGGAAATGGTCAGATAAGCTTAGTGAAATTGTTGATCTTCTAAAGAAGCAAATATGCGCTAAACCTATATTAACCATATTTAATCCAACTATGCCTACTATTGTCTATACAGATGCTAGCCGCGATGGTTTCTCAGGAATTTTAGTGCAAAAGTATGATGATAAGGAAAAACCAATTGCGTATTTTAGTAAACAACAGTAGAATCTGAAAAAAATTATCATTCTTTTGAGCTAGAATTATTAGCTATCGTTAAAACCTTAGAAAAATTTAGATACTATTTAATGGGGAATGGGTTTAAGATAATTACAGACTGCAACGCAGTCAAAAATGCTTTAAATAAGCAAACAATTATTCCACGTATAGCAAGGTGGGTTTTAATGTTACAAGATTTCTCATTTAAAATTGAACATAAAGCAGACTCCCAAAAAAACCCGTAGATGCACTGAGTCGTAACTTTAAAAAGATGGAATATGTTGAATCGGTTGAAACTAATAAAATATGTTTATTAAATGAAAATGACTATTTAAGAGAAGCACAAGATCAAGATGAAAACATCAAAAATATAAAAGATATTTTGTTAAGCGGCGATGCCCATAATAATAAAGAAATATTTAAAAATTATGAATTAAGGGGAAACAAAGTTTATAAACAGACTTCTACTGGTCGAAAATGGTTGGTACCGAAATATTGTAGGTGGCAAATCGTTAAAGCAAATCATGACGATATAGGTCACTTTGCGTTGGATAAAACTTTAGAAAGAATTAAGCAAAATTACTGGTTTGTGAAAATGAAAACCTGGTTATTTACACTCTCTTCCTAAGTATGCTCGACCACACCATACACTTCACCTCGATCATCTCGGGCCATTCGTTGAAACAACAAATGGCAACAAATATTTATTAGTTATTGTTGACGGATTTTCCAAATTCACATATGTTTACGCTGTACCTGATACCTCTACAAAACATGTTCTTGAAAAACTTGAAGAAATTTTCAAATTGTTTGGAAACGCCAAAAGATTAATTACGGATGCTGGAACCGCCTTTACGTCACATGCATTTAAAAACTATTGTGAAAATAAAGGCATTAGATTATTCGTAAATGCTGTTGGGATGGCAAGAGCTAACGGCCAAGTGGAGAGGATGAACAGGACCATTATAGATGCACTAGCGGCAAGTTCTGCTACTAAATAAAAATAATTGGGACACGAATATTGCATTAATAGTACGAAGCACCGCATAACACGCCTGCAGAATTATTCGTCGGCTTTAAATTACAAACAGACTCCGATATGCGTGATCTTGACAATGAAATAGTGGACGTAACCAAAGTACGTAAGGTTACAGCAGAAAAACTCGAAAGAAACAGAGTCAATCAAGATTTACAATTCAACCTCAAACGCAAGCCACCAAAGTTCTATAATGTTGGAGACCCAGTTCTCACAAAAACTATTAGTTTTCCTGCCAATAACGAGAGCAAAAAACTACTGCCAGAGTTTCATGGGCCATTCAAAGTAGTCCAAATTTTGCCCAATGACAGGTACAAAGTAAAAGAAGACACTCACACCTCCAGATCCAGTCGCCCTTATGAAGGAATTGTGGCTGTAGAAAGTTTGAAACCGTTACAGTTCCAAAGTCGCTAATGTAAGTTTTACTTTTGGCTCTAATGTTGCCTTTTTGGCTCTAATGTTGCCTTCTTGGCTCTAATGTTGCCTTCTTGGCTCTAATGTTGCCTTCTTGGCTCTAATGATGCCTTCTTGGCTCTAATGTTGCCCTCTTGGCTCTAATGTTGCCTTCTTGGCTCTAATGTTGCCTTTTTGGCTCTAATGTTGCCTTTTTGGCTCTAATGTTGCCTTTTTGGCTCTAATGTTGCCTTCTTGGCTCTAACTTTGCCTTCTTGGCTCTAATGTTACCTTCCTGAGTTCAACTGCTTATTGGAGAACTTTTCTGTTTCAGCGTATCATATTTTTAGAAGATTAATAAAGGTCGACCGAGGACGATCGACATGGCAGGATGGCCGTGTAGTCAGCATTCATATGTTGGGCAACTCTGTCGAACGATGCTTAGTTTTTGCCGGTCAGATTCCTTTGTTAGATTTCGTACAGTTATGTTGTGATACGTACTAGAATTGTTGTTTAATACGTTATAATTAAATAAAGTTGTGTTAATTGTTAATAATTGGACGTCTATTAATTCCTAACCTACCACCGTCTATACTAAAGTAACTGCTTTTTCGACAAATTTTATTACTTTATTTACGACGGTATCTCAAAATAAGAATGAATAAACTTATTTATTAAGTAAATCAGCCCTTATTATAAGAATCTAGAACTACGTAAGCTACGCACTTGTACCAAATTTTAATATATTTTTTATAGATAGCATAAATAAAATAAATAATAATATAAATAAGTTTTATGACTGGGATTATTATTTAAAAAACATAGAAGCGCATACTAAACTGAACAAATATAAAACTATTAACATACAAGAGCTTAATAGGGTCGTTATGGGAATGCGAAATAAAAATGGATCTGAAGATGGAATTTCAACAAAAATATTAAAGGACGCCATTGAAGTAGTTGCAAATAGATATTTGGATGTGATCAACAACACCTCTTTAGAAAAAGGGGTATTTCCCGATATTTTGAAGAATTCGGTAATTGTGCCAGTGCCAAAGATTAATAACACAATTTTAAGTGAAGAATATAGACCTATAAATGTTTTACCACCTCATGAAAAAATTATTGAAACTATAGTTAAAAATCAACTTGTGCAATATTTAAACGAAAATAATATAATAACAGAACATCAGTCAGGTTTTCGAGAAAAACATTCATGTGAATCGGTAATTTTGAGTATATGTGATAACTGGTTAAAAACTATAGATAATAATAATATTGTTATTGCCGTTTTCCTTGATTTTAAAAGAGCCTTTGAAACTGTAAATAGGTTATTATTAATAAAAAAGTTGGAAAAATTAGGTATAGGGGATAAAGCTTTAAGTTGGATGATTTCTTACCTTACAGAAAGATATCAAAAAGTCAAATTTAATAATACGTTTTCTAGTCAATTACCAACCTACCATGGAGTCCCACAAGGAACAGTATTAGGTCCTTTACTTTTTATATTGTATATAAATGACATTACAAAATACATTAAACATTGTCAAATTAAACTTTTTGCGGATGATACAAGGATTTATATATATGGTACAAATATTATGGAAATGTGTGATAAACTAAATTGTGATTTTGATAGTATTTTTAAATGGCTCTGTGATAACAATCTATGTGTAAATAAAAGTAAATGTAAATATATGTTTTTAGGTAGTAAATATAACTTAACTAAAGTTAGTGATGTAACCCTTAAAATTGACAGTGATGTTTTGGATAGGGTAAATAAAATTAAATATTTAGGAATAATAATTGATGAACAACTAAATTTTTATGATCATGCTAATTATATTGGAAATAAAATATCAAAAAAATGTATGAGGTTAATTTTAAAATGTAATAAATATACACCTGTTAAAACTATGTTAGAAGTGTTAAATCTATTAAGTGTTAAACAGAGAATATTTTTTAGGACTATGGACTATATTTATAAAATAAAACACGGAAAAGTGCCAAAATATCTATGTGACAAGTTAAAATATGTTAATTCCATACATGCATATCAAACTAGAAATACAAATGATTTTTATATAGAAACTTCTAGAACTGCTAAATGTATGAACAATGTTTTTAAAAATGGCCTTATTATGTTGAATATTTTAGCAACAATAACTAAAAATTGTGATAATTATAATAACTTTAAGAAATTACTATTGACATATATTGAACAAAACGTGTATATGTAATGTATTTATTTATGTAAGAAACTATAATAGCTTTAGCTAAATAAACGTTTATTTATTTATTTATGTGTCTCTATTTAAGCTATTTTATTAATATGTTTACATGTATGAAAAAACTAACATTAATATTTAATTTCATAAACACTTATACAATCAAATAATTAATGCAACATAAATTAGTTTTAAAAAATTTAGGAGACACACCTGACACCAGTTTGTAACGGGGGTTTTTGGTCGCGTCGTATTCTTATTCCTTGGTTGGCCTACGGGAGCTCTTGGGTATATGGAACCCGTTACAAATTACTAATCTAATCTGACCTTTTAATCCGGTGAAGATTGTCGCGGCTTCGGCTGGATGATGTCGGTGGGACGAGTATGAGGCGAAGTATTCCGATATGTATATTAACACACTTACTTCACTCGCGTCGACTCTCGCGGAAAACTTCACACACGATTACCGTTCACTATATACTTACTTTCGACTTAACTTGATTCAGAGCTATTTCTTATAAAACAGACAGAGCAATAAAGCAATATTTCAAACCATATTAACAAACAAAGAGTCAACAAGATATAAACAAGTAAAATTAAGTTACGTTAAATTAAAAATAGATAATTAATTAATTATCTATTTTTATCTATATAGTTCTTTTAAATTAAATCTCTGTAGTAACTTTAAAGTTACTCCACAGATTTAATTTAAAAGAACTAGTTTACAAAACAAATTAGAACTCTAGATTAAGAAATTTAACTAAAAGTAAACTAAATGAAAATGTAACAAATAATTAAACTATATACTTACTTTCGACTTAACTTGATTCAGAGCTATTTCTTATAAAACAGACAGAGAAATAAAGCGATATTTCAAACCATATTAACAAACAAAGAGTCAACAAGATATAAACAAGTAAAATTAAGTTACGTTAAATTAAAAATAGATAATTAATTAATTATCTATTTTTATCTATCTAGTTCTTTTAAATTAAATCTCTGGAGTAACTTTAAAGTTACTCCACAGATTTAATTTAAAAGAACTAGTTTACAAAACAAATTAGAACTCTAGATTAAGAAATTTAACTAAAAGTAAATTAAAAGAAAATGTAACAAATAATTAAACTAAGCAAATGCGTGGTGCGATTTACTCTATAGAGTAAATAACTACAATTAAACAAAACTTATCGGAGTGAATCTAATCTAAACAAATTGGTTTGAAATACAATAATTACTATAGGTACCTTACACTGAATCAAATGAAGTTGGCTGGCGAAGAACTGCGAACGATTTGGAAAGCGCGATAAAATTTCGATAAGAACTGGCGAGTCAAAGGTTGTGTTGGTTTTGTATAGACTATTTTAAGGAAAAATTGGAAGGGATTAATTCTTAAAGACCATTGGTCAGAATCATTTATTTATTTATTTATTTTATTTTTATTTTATTATTTTTAATGTGCTTTCATCAGGCACCAGGCCCAATTACAGAAGTACACAATGACAAACACAAATAAACAACCATACCCCTGGTGGGATTCGAACCCACGACCTCTCGGCTTGTAGTCCGCAGTGCTAACTACTACACCACCGAGGGCGGTGGTGTAGTAGTAACTCATGGTAACTCCCCCCCGCAAGGGTCATAGAAAATTGACTGGTTCAAAAGGTCATAAACTCTCCTACCAACCGAAAATGACGAAAAGTTATTGGCTTAAAGCTACGCGGTTAGATAGTTCTTAAGGAAGAAGGCGTTAACCTTTGACTTAAGTCGGAAACTTGGCTATTTGACAGGCCTGGAACAAACTTAGTGGGAATTTGACTAGGCATTGGGCGGAGTTTCAGCCATTGTTTCCAACTTCAAGATATGCTATAATTTGCTAGATTTGATAATAATTGATTACTCTTAAGGATAACTTAAATGTAACAAAGGTTGCCTAATGATTGGATTCACTGTTATTATATCTGGTTATTAAATTGTATTAACTGAGTTTGATTGTATTTGGCATTCCTTTGGTTCAAGTCATGCTTATGAGTTTTATCAATCTACACTTAATTTACATTGGCTAATCGAGACTTATCTTTTAATAAGCAGCCGCGCTTTCATATTTACAATACAATCTACCTAATCTTACGTTATTTCCAGTCTATAATCTCCTATTTCTAATCTATAATCTCTATTTTTCTAGGTTTAGTTTTAAACTGATTCAATTCGTTACTTTTTTAATTATATAAATTTTAATATATTTTTTAACGCTTTTAATTTAATTCTTAAAATTCTTCGTTTACAGAAAGTGTTGCCATATGCTGGGCGGCTTTGTCGAAGTAAATATAGCCTGCTTTATGGATTTATGGCTTTATGGCCTCTATTTAAATTTTCTTTAAAAACGACCCTATAAATTTGTTTTTAAAATATCCTTTTCAAAATTACTTATTTCGCACATGTTGAAGATTTCTAAACCTTTCTAAGAAACTCTTAATTTCCGGTCTTTCCAAGAATTATTTCAAAGGTTTTTTTCCAACTTTCTCCTTATTACACTCTATAAACGTGTTTGACTATTACATATTTAAGGAACTAGGTATATCGTGCAAGTAAGAGGTCTAACCCTACTACTTTTAATTTGGCTGATGAATTTTTAAAGTTTGTCATTTTTAATTTATTACATTAAAAACCATTTTTTAATATTACATTATTAAAACCTAACACTTATTAAGTGGTACTTTCCTGACTAAATAGCTTTCAATTAAGCCATTACCCCTGAACACAAGAACTGTTCTGTGTTCACCTTGATAAAGAAAAAGGAGTTCGGTTTTGGTAATCGTTGGATGAGGTTAGTTTAATGAAAAAGTATGAAACATAGATGTCTTTTCGACCCAGGTATAGAAATATACCTGTATTTTTGGGCAATATCGCAAGCTTTGACCTTTTAGCGAGGTATTTTGTGATTTGTACAATACATTGAGTGGATGATTCAAGATTTGTAAAATTCACGTGTGGGTTTATGACTTCGTGAAGAGCATGGACGTTAAAACTTGTTGGTGGCCAAAATGTTACATTGATACCGATACCATTAAGGCTTTTGGTCACCAAGAAAGAAAAAGAAGAAATATTATAAATTTAGGTGTTAACTACACAACAAATTATTGATATTAATCCTAAAAATATTTTTTCGTGGCTTGGTATTTGACCTACACAAAATTTATTTTTTTGGTTTGTTTCTTTAAATCAAAAAAAAAATGTTTTTAAAATAGAAAATAGGCCTACGGTAACCAACGTATGTCAAAAACAAAAGTTTATTATTGGTATAAATAGTTCACAGATTGTCGAAAATAAGTTAATCAGAGACCTTGCTAAAATTGTTGGAATTTTAAACGGATTAGTAAAAAACATTTTGTTTAAGACCTGTCATGTCTCGATGAGTTCTAAAACCGTCTATTCTTAAAAGAAAAAAACACACCGGGGCAGTGCCGTGTCTAGGGAAACCATTTTGAGTGGGCACACCTTTATTCATGTGGGCACTCTACCTCAAAAACGCAGAGACATAGTTCATTTACTGTACATAATGATGACTCTTAACATTCTTAGGTCAATAATCCGCAAAGTGCAAACTGTGCAATAAGCATTATTTGTAGGGTTGGGATTTTGACCGGTCAAAATCTTTTGTGGTCAATTGACTAGTCAATTGACCGGTTAATTGACTAAGCACCGGTCAAATTCCTTATTTTTTTCTAAAGAAATGAAGGAATGAGTAAAATTACTTAATTTTAAATAGAAACGTATATTTATTAAAAAACAGCTAACAAAAAATAAAGAAACCATTCTGAGGTACAAAAAAAAATTCATAATATCATTGTTTTTGAGAACATTTACGTCTAGCTCACAGCAGAGCAGCAACAGCAGCCCAGCAGATAAGACCTGAAGATAGTACATGAAAATTTACCGAAACGTCGTTAAGAACAAAAAACCGAAAACACGGTGCTAGCATGTGTAGATAACGGCACATCATCCTCGTCACTGACTTTACTCTCTTAAACTTAATTAGTCAAAAATGACCCAGAACACTATTTAAAAAGCATTATTATGATTGCACCATGGTCCACAACCGAACATTTTTTTAATACTTTGATATTTTCCGCTAGGTAGCGCGACCTGGTCAAAATCTCTCCAGTCAAAATAGGTAAAAATGTCGGTTAATTGACCGCGGTCAATTGACCAGGCACAACCCTAATTATTTGACCACATCATAATTGTAATAAAATATATCATAATTCAATAAAGAGAGTTCGATACGATCCTTCAATCCGACCACCAGCGTTTCATTACCACCCTAATGTAACACCTCTCAATGCCTTAAGTCCGGGCATTACATGGCGATCCTACCAGTCCAGTAGAAATCAGTTTGTAATTAAATAAAAAGCGAGAAATATAAGTGAACTATTCAGTAAAAATGGGAAAAACACAGTCGAAAGAAGAAGTTATCATCGCACAAGCCGGAAATAGTGGCGGAGTTTCAGCATTCAACGGCGAAAATCTACATAGAGACGTTTTGTTAGTCATCTTATGTTTGGTTGTGTTAGTAGCTGGAATATATTACCTTAGAAGAAAGTGCAAGAAGTATGTTGAGGGAAAAATCAGGGCTGAAATTGCCAGAAGTCGTCTTTCGATGGTGTAATTGGAAAGTTTAGTTTAGTAGAAAATCAGTTGGGGTAATTAAGTGTAGTGCGGTAGAAAAGTTTAATGTCTACAACGTCCACGATAATTAAGGAATTTTTAGCTTTCCTAGACGAAATATAAAAGTTTACCAAAAAACTTAATAAAGGAAAACGCCGATAGAAGGAAGGACTATGTAGAGACAGTTTAAGTTAGGATTTTGTGACTTAAAAAATAGACAGTGTAAACATTCGAATGAAAAGACATTACTGTAGTAGCGGAAATCGCAATAGAAATTAATGATTGTATAAATAAAGCAAAAACAATTCTAAATGATAGACTAAATAAAACTTCCAATAGTGAGGATAATCCAATAGATATAGAAAATATAGATAATTTTAATAATATGGGTGAAAAATTTAACTTAAAAACTGCAGCTTCACTGCTTCCTGTTTTTAACGGTTACTACACACGAACTTATAGCTGCAATCGTTTTGTATGATTCCATGCTGGAAGCTGCCGGTAAACCTCTTTTAACTAGTTATGTACTAAAACCATGTTTGTCAGCAGGCGGGAAACTTCGATTAAAATCAAATTATGCGGATAATCAGTTACTTGTAGCTGACATTAAAAAACATTTTCTGCCGGTTAAATTAAATTAAGTACAGCTCAACAAGGCAATAGATCTATAGAGGAATTTGGCAAATCCGTAGAACAATTATTAGTAGATCTTACTATTACACAAGCAGGTGAAAATAAAGATAGCTTGAACGTCCGGCAACAAATAAATGAGAAAATAGCTATTAATGCATTTTCTAACGGATTGAATAATTCCGAAACTAAAACTATTGTTAAATCCCGAAATAGTAGTAATTTAGCGGAGGCTTTAAGAATAGCCAAAGATGAGGAAAATGTCAATTGGAAAGTACACGTATATCATGACAGAGGTAATAGTCATCAAAAATTTAATGGCAGAGGACATCACAATTTTAGCAGAGGTAAATTATAATACAAATCGCTTCAATTTTAATAAAAATAATAGAAATCAAAGTAGGCAAAACAATCCTTAGAATATTTAAATAACAATGAAATAGTAAACAGTAGTAAGAAGATAAAGATAAACTGAATCTCTGGTAGTACCTATTCGCAGGGTTCAACAAATATCAAGTTACAAATAAACAACACAAATATAGGTCACCAGTTTTTGCTGATGAATCAAGTAGATAATAAAATGCATGGTATTCTTGGAGCAGATTTTTTTTATAATTATAAAGCAACAATTGATTTCGAACATTATACATTTTCTTTTTTAGTTAACTCGTCAAAAATTATTATTTCTATAAAATCCCATTGTGACGTCTATACATTGTGTTGGCCCGACTTTTGATACTCGTAAGGAAGAAGGTGACAACCTACTATACGCACTTAGTTAAAGTCATATTGACAGAATGAGATGACATTGACAAATTAATTTCAGTCAGATGTGTTAAAAACGTTTAAAAGTTTATTTAAATTATATCGAGTCTTAGCGTGAAAGATTGTTAGTTTGAGTACAGCAAGTTTGAGATATTACTAAACCAGTATTAAAAGTAAAGTTGGTAATAAAAAAATGGTCTCCTGGAGTAACAAGGTTGTTGATGATAGTAGGCGAATGATTTTGAAAAATATAGAGATTGATGATTTTTTTAAACAAGAAATTGTAGGTATTTGTGAATATAAACATACAAGGTATGATATAAATATTATATTAATCAATTTAATTAATTATTTAAAATGGTTGTAAAGCTTTGACCAAGTTTATTATTTTAATGTGGATTCCTAAGGTTTTACCTCTGATATTTATTTATCTAGTTCAGGAGACGTTATAATTCATATATTTTGTATCATAAGTCGATATCATTATATTAAATAAATTAAACCTTAATATTCCTTATTTTTACTATTACATACATATTATTATTACTATATGCCTTATTTTGATTATTACGTTGATATTATTATCTGCTCTATTATTATTATTATTATTATTCTTACTATATTTTCTATGCATAGATCATAGATCATAATCATGATTACTATATTGTACCTATATTATTACTGTTTCTCTATTTATTGCGCCATGTAATAGTATTAATAAGAATGAAGGTTTTGCTGTATAAAATTGAATTGTATCTCTGTTTCGACTGTTTATACAAAATGAGCTGATATATTGTTACTGATGATCATTATTATAAATTTATTTGATATTACATTTGGCTTGGTAATACTTATGAATCTGCATTTATTAAACTTTGGAAATAAAACCCTTTAACCTATAAACTTGGATATATATATATATATTTCTATAAATCTGCCGTATTAAACTAGTAAATCTAAATCCCCTAAATTGACAAAAAGCTAACTGAAACTAATAATCTCAAAACGTTTGATAAAACCTATTGTTAAAACTAATATTCAAATACAATGAATATAAAGCTGACAACCATTATTTGTGTGTTTTTATTACTTAATCTAATTTCCTCTCTCTGGCATCCTTCCTATCTAGAAGCGAATTCAAATAACACAACGTAGGTACCTTTCCGACTAGACTAGATGATCACACCGTTTTTGGCCACACTTGACAACATTTCGAAGTTGTTGAGGTTATGTTTGAATTCGCGAGATTCTTAAAATCTCCTTGGGTTACTGCCGTTTTGATGAGTTTGGGGTACCCCACCCCGTGCCCATCACAACATCTATACCTCCTCGCTGTGAAATTATTAAATACCTACTTTAAAGTAAATGCTAAAGGTGATTTTTTGGTTTTAAATGAAAAACTTAGTGAGGGAGTTTTCATAGCTAACACTTTGGTTACTACTGACCACAATAATCTAATACCAGTCAGAATTAGTATTAGAAATGAGGAAGTAAAAATTAAAAATTTTAAACCTAGAATAGACAATTTAGCTAATTATCATGTTTGCGAAGTTGGTGAAAATAATTATCAATCAGTTGAAAGAGCAGAAAAATTACTAAAATTAATTAATTTTAATGATTTAAATCAAGGGGAAAAATGTCATTGCAAAAAATTTTTACTAAATTTTCAGATGTTTTTCAATAAGAAAATGATCGTTTAAGTGTAACAAATATTTTTGAATAAAAAATTTATCTAAAATCTTCATCATCTCCAGTTTATATCAAACCTTATTGCTTGCCTCATTCACAGAAACATGAAATACACAAAGAAGTTGAGGATATGTTAAATAAGGGCAATTGAGGAAGCTCGTTCTGAGTGGAACTCACCGTTATTAATCGTTCCCAAAAAAGTAGATAATTCAGGTCAAAGGAAATGGCGAGTAGTTATAGATTATAGACAACTTAATAAACGGATTGAGGATGATAAGTTTCCACTTCCTTCCATTCACGAAATCTTATATTCTTTATCTGGATCTATGTACTTTTCACACTTAGATTTATCCCAAGGATACTAGCAGATTAAATTAGATTCAAAAAGTAGATCCTATACCGCATTTTAAACTGACCGCGGACAATACCAAATGACACGAGTACCCATTAGGGTGAGCCAAAAAACTAACCTATCGGATTTATGGGTTAAAATGAACCTACATACCGAGCAAAAAATTTTCCTGCAAGGAAAAATTTTTTGCTCAATTTTAAAAGGTGTCGGTGAGCATTCTAAGTTTTCCATTGAAATAACACGTAAAAAAATCTTTTTTCATTAAAAAAAATATAACTTTTGAACCGTTTGAGATAAAAATTTTTACGTCGCGGATTCTTGTAGAGCATAAAATTTCCTACAAAATCTATCCCAGAATTATTTTTTTTCAATTTAAAAATTCGTGTATTTGAAAAGTGAAAAAAAATCATAATATTTAGTTTTAGTGTTTTTTGACTCAAAATGTTCATTAGGGTGTTTCATTTAAAACGAAAAAAATTTTTTTCTTGCTGACACATGAAAATTTCGGTTTTTAGGTTGAAAAAAAAATTCCCTGAAAATTTGAGCCCTTAATTTTGATTCTAAGTACTTCCTTTTTAATTTTGTAGTTTTTCCATATAAAAAGCATGTATTTTTAATCATTTTTACTTTAAATTTCTATATTTTGGCTGGGTTTTGAATTATAATTTTTATCACCATAATTTTCTGCATAGTATTCACGGTTTTTGAAAGGCCCTGCATCAATTTTGTTTTTGATTTATTTACGTTGATTGTAGTAGCTCCAAAAGTCGTTTTTTTCACTTTTTCTCACATATTTTTGAGAAAATCCATCAAATGACTGGTTTTACCCAAAAAGTTCAATTAAAAAAGTTGTAGGAAATTTAATTTTTGACAAAAAAGGTTCTTACGTTCATATCACTAAAGTGCTTTGTTTAAGAGATATAAGCAATTCAATAACCAAAAACAAAGAAAAAATAGGTTTTATTGAAATTTATGTAATTTCATTCAACAACTATATATAGTTGTTGAATGAAATTACATAAATTTCAATAAAACCTATTTATATATATATATTGCTTATATCTCTTAAACAAAGCACTTTAGTGATATGAACGTAAGAACCTTTTTTGTCAAAAATTAAATTTTCTACAACTTTTTTATTTGAACTTTTTCGGTAAAACCAGTCATTCGCTCGATTTTCTCAAAAATATGAGAAAAAGTGAAGAAACGACTTTTGGAGCTACTACAATCAACGTAAATAAATCAAAAACAAAATTGATGCAGGGCCTTTATTATGGTGATAAAAATTATAATTCAAAACCCGGCCAAAATATAGAAATTTAAAGTAAAAATGATTAAAAATATATGCTTTTTATATGGAAAAACTACAAAATTAAAAAGGAAGTACTTAGAATCAAAATTAAGGGCTCAAATTTTCAGGGAATTTTTTTTTCAACCTAAAAACCGAAATTTTTATTTGTCAGCAAGAAAAAAAAAATTTTCGTTTTAAATGAAACACCCTAATGAACATTTTGAGTCAAAAAACACTAAAACTAAATATTATGATTTTTTTCACTTTTCAAAGCTTTCAAATATACGAATTTTTAAATTGAAAAAAAATAATTCTGGGATAGATTTTGTAGGAAATTTTATGCTCTACAAGAATCCGCGACGTAAAAATTTTTATCTCAAACGGTTCAAAAGTTATATTTTTTTTAATGAAAAAAGATTTTTTTACGTGTTATTTCAATGGAAAACTTAGAATGCTCACCGACACCTTTTAAAATTGAGCAAAAAATTTTTCCTTGCAGGAAAATTTTTTGCTCGGTATGTAGGTTCATTTTAACCCATAAATCCGATAGGTTAGTTTTTTTTGGCTCACCCTAGTACCCATGGGGTTAAAAACACCCGCAAGCGGTTTTTCACGAGCCATGACAGGTCTTTGTCATGAAATATGTTTTATTTATCTATATGATTATATTCGGAAACAACTTGACTGAACATAATAAAAATCTTTCAAAGGTATTGCAGAGACTTCGTAAAGTTAAATTAGCATTAAACCCTAATAAATGTGAGTTTTTGCGAAAAGAAATCTTAGGATCTTAGGATTGCATATCTATATATATATATATATATATATATATATATATATATATAGATATGCAATCCTACATTACCAAGCCCGAAACGTTACATTCTACAGTATAAACGAAGCCCACTCGGTTTTTACGAAGCCCGAAATCGGGCTTCCTAAAATTAGCGTGTATAAATTTGTTTTAGAGTTAAGTGATGCCCCCTTGTTTCAATGGCGAAAAAGTGGTGGGCTTCCTAATGCCATTCAAACCTATCAAAATATACACCCTTAGTTCCAATGCTTTGGCGGTAGGGGGCACACGAGTCAAACGAGATTATATACAGCTTTGTATAAGTATTACGCAGTATACGAAGCCCGTACATCTGGCAACAATGTATATACGCTCGATGTCTTTTTGATAGGAAGGCGGGGAAAATAATGCGGGATTCTTAAATTTGTATCTACTGATTTTCAAAATAAATGTTATATTCCCAAAATTATGTTTTGTTCTCTACATGGCGTGGATTAAAAGGCAATGTTTTGTTAAATACTTTCGTAATACACTTAATTTTATAGAATTATTTATTTTTGAAATATTATTTGGAGTGCATTTTTCTTTGGGGCGGTTTTACAAGTTGTCCAGATATTTTACATAGTTTTAATTGGGGAACAAGGGGATTTGTATATATTATTATTATTATTCAATGTTACATTTAAATAATTTAAATAAAAATAATTTTTAATTTATTTGAAACATTTCCAATTTTAATAAAAATAATTTTTAATTTATTTAAAAAATTTCCAATAGCGGTATGAAGTAAATTAAAAATTATTTTTATTTAATATCATTTAAATGTAACATTGAATTGCAAAAACTGCTTTTTGACAGATAGCTTCTCATGGCAATTTCTCAATTAACATTCACAACTGGTCAATTTATTTATACATGGCAAACAACGACCAAACAACAATAAGAAATTGGGTTCTTTATTTGGATAGTGCTTATCTAAAAGGAACCAAAAACTTGTTCGGAGCTTAACAAACTTATTTGTATATACCTAACTCATTTTTAATGCTGCTCAAAAACTTAATTATAATTTAAAAGTCCTCTTAATAATTTAAAAGAAGTTCTAAATAATGATAAACTTTTTGAGCATTATTAAAAATGAGTTATTTTACAAAAAATAGTTTTTGGCGCTTATACAAAACATTTTTTGAAATTTTGGCCTTAATATAAAGTTTTTGAAAACAAAAGTACCTATGTCTTATAAATCAAATACCATAAAGCCCACAAAACTCAAGTTTGCATTTTTGTTTATCTGTAAAGGCCAGAAAACCGGGAGTTTTTGCAATTTTCCCAACTATTTTTAAAATGGATATAGCCGGTTTTCCACGGATGCTCCTCAACTATGGTCTAGGTCTATTAAATCAAATTTGCCTATAATTATAAATTTGGACAATATTTTTAAATAATATAGTTTTTATTAAAATAATTATAAATCACACTATTTTTAAATACACTGCCCGACAAAATTATTACATAATAAATAAAAAAAATAACTCTAAAACGCCTTTACTAATCTTTATGAAATTTTGGATAAAAATACTTCAACTTATATCTTAATTTACGTGTTAGAGGGTTTTTCGAGAAAATATGTTTAAACCCTTTTTATTTAATAATGAAAAAAAGTTCGAAAAATAACTTTTAGGGAATTTTTTTTAAATAAATAAAAATATGCTGTTAAAGAGCGTATTTTTTTTAGTATACCCTGAAAATTTTGTACAAATCAAGCGAACAGTAACGAAGATACAGCGCTTCAAAGTCGTGAAAAATGACCACTTTTCAGCAAAATAATCAAAAAGGCGTGATTGGTAAAGGCGTTTTAGAGTTAATGTTTTTATATTTATTATGCGATAATTTTGTCGGGCAGTGTATTAAAGTATACGTAATTATTTAGATTTTTTAGAATTTTTGGTGTATTTAAATCTAATAATTTAAAAAAAAATAGATGTCTTTATAATTCATGAAAAAAAATATTCAGTCAGTTTCACTTGTTTTGATTCCCATTTAAGTTTTACACAAAATTACCTAACCTCAACAATAATTCTTATAATAATTATAATTATTGATAATTTGTATATTTTTTATTAACATATGGAAATATATTTTTTAAAGGCTTAACTTTTAAACAAAAACGAATCGCATCCATGTCATTTAAGAAAAAATGTTTATATAGGTACCTAAATTCAACAATACTTTTAAATTATTATAATATAAATAATTATAATTTAACGATAATTATTATTATAATAATTATAATTCAACAATATTATTAAATATTTAAGTATACCTACGTCATTATTTAAAAATATAGGTTAAGTTTAGGTATAGTCTAGGTATTTTAAATCAAATTTGCCTATAATTATAAATTTAGACATTGAAATAAAAAGAACACTTATAAAATAGATCTCACACACAAACAATTTAATTAAAAAAACACTTCTTGACAGAGGCAACACCGCAGGGCTTCTTATACACCGCGGAGTGTGTCTCTTGTTGTTTATACACCAACGAACAGTTAACCGCCCCGTCCCGCATTACCGGGCTTCGACTAGCCAGTGTAATGCACCGGGCTTCGTATTGATAGCCGTGCATGTATATTAGGGTGGGCCAAAAAAAAAACTTTTAATTTTTTTTCTTTAGGTACCATGAAAATATCGTCCAAGATGACGAAAAAAAAATTCTCCTAAAGTTTGAGCTCTTAATATTAATATTAAGAGGTGGCTCATCGCGATTTTTTATTTTCCATTTAAATAACACGAGAAAAAAACATTTTTTTGTTTGTAATTTTATTGCGATTTAACGAATAAGTGTGTTGTAAAAATCAATACATATTCTTGTAGGGAATTGAACGATCTACAAAAAAGATCTGATATGATTTTTTGCTTAGTCGACTCTTTTAAAAGATATTTAAGGTTAAAGTTCAACCTCAAATAGTAAATGATGACTTTTATAGTTTTCCATGCTCTATTACGAAATATTGGCTCAAAAACATGAAATATCATATTTTTCGTGAAGTTTATCGAGTGTTCTTTGGTAAAACAATACAATTTCTACGAAATATCAATAATCAATATCAATATTTTTTTTTTCTATAAGTACCTACTTGATTTAAAAAAAAACTTTTAATTTTCTTTTCTTTAGCTACCATGAAAATATTGTCCAAGATGACGAAAAAAAAATGCTGATAAAGTTTGAGCTCTTAATATCAATATTAAGAGGTGGCTCATCGCGATTTTTTATTTTCCATTTAAATAACACGGGAAAAAAACATTCTTTTGTTTGTAATTTTATTGCGATTTAACGAATTAGTGTGTTGTAAAAATCAATACATATTCTTGTAGGGAATTGAACGATCTACAAAAAAGATTTGATATGATTTTTTGCTTAGTCGACTCTTTTAAAAGTTATTTGAGGTTAAAGTTCAACTTCAAATAGTAAATGATGACTTTTATAGTTTTTCACTAAATATTGTCTCAAAAACATGAAATATCATATTTTTCGTGAAGTTTATCGAGTGTTCTTCGGCAAAACAATACAATTTTTTATAAAATATCAATAATCGTTGAAAAAAACGGTTTTTTTCCTATATTTAATTTTTTTTTAATTCGAAATTTTTTCTTTACCTGAGTAATGACAAAAAAATTAATCATTTCCTTAAAAAATAATAAATATTCTATTTACACTTGACTATTAGGTAATGTAGAGTAATAAAAGCCATGTTTCAATAATTTTCCAATTAAAATAAAAAATGTTATTCCAACGTGCACTTTTTCACTATTTTGGAATCAAACTAAATTTTTCTTGTTACAATTGGGATATTTTTGCTGGTGGTTTTTAACTACTCGCTATAAGTATCAAATATACATATACATATTTAATATATTTGATTTACCCATTGACTTTATCAATAAGAATGTAGAATTTTAGACACAGGATGAAAGCTATCATTTTATATATTTATTATTTTTTGAGAAAATGATTAATTTTTTTGTCATTACTTATGTAAAGAAAAAAAATCGATTTTTTTTTAAATCAAGTAGACTTATACTTATACTTATAGAATTTTTTTTTATTGATATTGATTATTGATATTTCGTAGAAATTGTATTGTTTTACCAAAGAACACTCGATAAACTTCACGAAAAATATGATATTTCATGTTTTTGAGCCAATATTTCGTAATAGAGTATGGAAAACTATAAAAGTCATCATTTACTATTTGAGGTTGAACTTTAACCTCAAATATCTTTTAAAAGAGTCGACTAAGCAAAAAATTATATCAGATCTTTTTTGTAGATCGTTCAATTCCCTACAAGAATATGTATTGATTTTTACAACACACTAATTCGTTAAATCGCAATAAAATTACAAACAAAAAAATGTTTTTTTTCCCGTGTTATTTAAATGGAAAATAAAAAATCGCGATGAGCCACCTCTTAATATTGATATTAAGAGCTCAAACTTTATCAGAATTTTTTTTTCGTCATCTTGGACAATATTTTCATGGTAGCTAAAGAAAAGAAAATTAAAAGTTTTTTTTTAAATCAAGTACTTATAGAAAAAAAAATTATTGATATTGATTATTGATATTTCGTAGAAATTGTATTGTTTTACCAAAGAACACTCGATAAACTTCACGAAAAATATGATATTTCATGTTTTTGAGCCAATATTTCGTAATAGAGCATGGAAAACTATAAAAGTCATCATTTACTATTTGAGGTTGAACTTTAACCTCAAATATCTTTTAAAAGAGTCGACTAAGCAAAAAATCATATCAGATCTTTTTTGTAGATCGTTCAATTCCCTACAAGAATATGTATTGATTTTTACAACACACTAATTCGTTAAATCGCAATAAAATTACAAACAAAAAAATGTTTTTTTCCCGTGTTATTTAAATGGAAAATAAAAAATCGCGATGAGCCACCTCTTAATATTAATATTAAGAGCTCAAACTTTAGGAGAATTTTTTTTTCGTCATCTTGGACGATATTTTCATGGTACCTAAAGAAAAAAAATTAAAAGTTTTTTTTTGGCCCACCCTAATGTATATATATATATAATATATATATATAATTTTATAATATATATATAATTTTAATGATGATCCGTTAGAGCTTAAATATAGGTTGCAAACAGCTTGGAATGATGCAAAACAAAATTTAATTGAATCAAAAGTTAAAAGTAAAAAACGATTTGATTTAAAAAGTAACAGCATAAATTATAAACCTAATTCCTAAATTATGTTAAAAAATGAAACAGGAAATAAACTAGAAAGCATATTTAAAGGCCCATAAATAGTAATAGAGGATGTAAGTCGTAATGTATTTATTAAATTAGACAATAATAAGGTTATTAAAGTTCATAAGGCTAGAATAAAACCATATATAGAATAAGTGTATCAGGTAATTTGTAGTTTTTTATGTAATTATACTACTATAATAGTAGGTATAAATGGACTTTCTGTGAAACCTAATTTTTTTTTATATTCTTGTTAATTAGGTCATAACTAAAATTTTAAGAGCAAAATAAAAAAAATTTTACGGTTAATTTTGTTTTAATTGGATGTTTATTAAAAATATGTATGCACACTTTTAATTCTCCAATTAAAACTTATTTTATTTAAATATTATCATAACTTTTTAAATCAGATTAAAGATTAGTTAATTTCCTAAAAAAAGGTTTATACATTTTTATATATTTTACTGTTTTGTTGTAATACACGTTTAAAGTTTTAATTTAAGGTTAAATGTATAGTATACATTTATTAAACAATAATTCTAAGGGTGCCACATTTTATTTAGGGCTGATTTATTCATTTTTGATTTATTTGACGAATAATTTCTTTGGATACTAGATATTGCCAAGACATGAAAGTTATCGGCCCGATAAACTTTACTAAAGATGAATAAACCGAGTTATGAACGTCCCATCTCGGTGTAACCTGAGAATATGCAGGCTAAGCATTAAAGATAATAAAACAAATGTAAAACATAATAAGATTGTTTTTTTGTAATTCACACTTAAACAATAAAGTCCCTGTGTAGAAAATATTTGTTTTAAAAACCCTATTCTTGGAACCGCAAACAAAAGTGGCGCAGTCGGTAGGCTAGTGAAGGGTTGATTTTAGGGAACTATAATCGGCAACGAAAAGTTCGTGTGCAAATCCCGTTCGTCTTACGATTAATTCACTAGTTAAAATCGTGTTCCCATAGTGGTGAAAAAACAGACTACACAGCTCAGGGTGAGAACAAAAATCGTCAACCCCTGAAACCCTGGTGGAGGACACACATCGCCAATACCAGTTAGAATAAGATAGAAGTAAGAAGACCTGGGGAAAGAACAAATTCTTCGGAACCTATAGGCAACTAGATGAGGATGAAAACAATATTAATAATACTGTAAGTGCTCAATCCATTTTTATTCCTTTTTCCCATTGTTGTTCGACTTAAATGGTAGCTTTTAAGTAATTTAATTTTATTTTGATGAGCGATTCTGATATAGAAAACTTAATTAGAAGTATTGAAACTATAAAATTAGATTCAGAATCCGACTCAGAAATATTAATATTAAACAATAGCAACATAATGACTACAAATAACACTAATTATCAGTTAATTCGTTTATACTTGGAATTTATTCCAAATTATGAGGGAAACCCTCGAACATTAGGTATTTTTGTAAACACTTGCGATAAATTTATTAGTACTTTTGCAACAGACAATTTAACCGATGGTTTAAACGATTTTATTTTAAGAGCTGTAATTGCCAAATTGACAGGTAGAGCGCTCGACTTAATTGGCTCTCGTACAGAACTAACCAAATGGTCTGATATAAAAACAGTGCTTCAATTAAGTTTTGGAGACCAACGCGATATTGATTGTTTGATTCAGGATTTAATAACTCTTAGACCTGCGAAAAATTAAACCCCTTATAATTTCGGAATGCGTTGTCAAGACGCTAGAAGTCTTTTAGTCGCTAAATTAAATTCATTATCCGATAAAACTAACGAAGAAAAAATAATTCAAATAAAACAATTTGATGACTTAGCATTAAAAACTTATATACGTGGCCTAAGCGGACAAATACAGACCAACGTCAGACTTCGAAACCCTGATAGTCTAGAAAAAGCTATGAGTTTAGTTGTCGAAGAAAAAAATTTTTTTGTATTCTACCCAAAAAATAAACTCTATTAATACTCAAACATCTATTAATCGAATGGCACCTGTAAGACCAAATAATTACCCAAGGCCTCAACCAAGACATTACCCACCAAATTCTTACATACCACACCCACGACCTAGTTTTCAACCTTTATTTCAAAATCAGAACCCTAATTCTCATATTTTTAGACAAAACTGGCAGCCAACTAACATTTTTCCCAACAAACCACAGCAACAATTTTCACATCAAAATCAATTCAATAAACCCCATCAATTCCATAACCAACGTTCTACACGAACTCATTTTAATTCAAGTAATTCTAATAGGAATTTTAAACCTGAACCAATGGACACTTCGTCCGGAAATACCGTGTTATCATCCCCAATCAATTCAATTTAATTACCAAGAATATTTTGCTGAAAACGAAATTATTCCAGATGATTACGAATATATGCCATCAACATCTCATGATAATTATGCTTATCCAATTAATTTTAATGGAAATCAAAATTTTAATGAATACAATTATGATAACTATTCAAAACCAATCGCAGCCAGGTCAGGAATCCCAAAATCCGGAAACAGATCAAGAAATCCAAAACCCAGAAACACCAAATTTTTGCGAAACTTCCAACCCCAACAACCTAACGTGATACAGTAAAATAATATAAAAAATAATCTACCTCATATCTTTATTCCGGAACTAAACGCAAATTTTTTAATTGACACAGGAAGTAGTAGAAGTTTAATGAACCCAGATCTTGCGTATAAATTATACAAACCAAATATTTTTAAAGAAAATTTTCATATCCAATCCGCCCATAACATAAGTTATCATGACGAAGTTATAATTCCACCAATTTTTAAATTATTTAATATAAACGAAACACATAAGTTTTATCTTTTTAAATTTACCTAGTCCGAAATATGACGGCATCATCGGTGTAGATTTACTTAAACAGCTAAACGCGAATAATAACATGGAAACTAAGATGCTTACAACGCCTTATTCAATGATTCCCATAATATACGAGCTCGAACAAGAAACCAAAGAAAAACTACGATTAAATTACTATATTAATATTCCTGCACGTGTAGAACAAATAGTTAAAATTCCTGTAAATATGAATTATGATGGTATAGGAGTTTTAAATCATTTAAAATTTGGTAAAGGAACCGAAATGCCAAGCGCCTTAGTTAATGTAAAAAATAATTTTGCAATAACCACAATTATCAATAGTAACGAAAATTCAGTTGAAATAAATTTTGAAGAACCAATAGAAATTGAACCTTTAAATATCTTCGAATTAAAATTTTTTGAAAAAATATAACAAAATGAAAATTTTAATACTTTTAATAATTTTAATGACCTTTTAAAACAGAATTTAGCAAATATAAGAATTGAACACTGTAATAAAGAAGAAAAAGAAATGCTTACTAAGCTTTGTTACGATTACCGCGACTTATTTTATTGTAAAGAAATACCATTAAGTTTTACGAACCAAATACAACATACAATTAATTTAAAAGATGAAACTCCCATTTTTACAAAATCATACAGATACCCGGAAGTACACAAAGCCAAAGTTAAAACTCAAATAGCTGACATGTTAAAACAGGGAATTATTCAACCTAGCACTTCTCCTTGGTCCAGTCCCATTTGGATTGTCCCAAAAAAAATGGATGCATCGGGATATAAAAAATGGAGACTTGTTATAGACTACTGAAAATTAAATAACCAGACAATTGACGATCGCTACCCACTTCCGAATATTACCGACATATTAGACAAACTAGGAAAAGCCAACTATTTTACCACTCTCGATTTGGCCAGTGGTTTTCACCAAATCGAAATCGACCCAAAAGACATTCAAAAAACAGCATTTTCAACTGAAGGTGGACATTACGAATTTCGTAGAATGCCATTTGGATTAAAAAATGCTCCGTCGACGTTCCAACGTGTGATGGACAACGTCCTTCGAGGCCTTCATAACGAAACTTGCCTCGTTTATCTTGATGATGTAATCATTTTTAGTTCATCGCTCCAAGAACACTTAGACAGACTTAAATCCGTATTTGACCGTTTTAGAAAAAGTAACTTTAAAATACAGTTGGATAAATCCGAATTTCTTCAAAAAACCGTTCAGTACCTTGGACATATTAGCACCCCTGAAGGTGTTAGACCTAATCCTGACAAAATTTCTGCAATAAAAAAATTTCCCATTCCCAAGACCCAAAAAGAAATCAAGAGTTTTCTTGGACTTTTAGGCTACTAAAGGAGGTTTATACGTGACTTTGCCAAACTGACTAAACCATTAACAAAATGTTTAAAGAAAAACGCCTATGTAACTCATGACAATGACTTTATAAAATGTTTTAATACCTGCAAAAATATTTTAACCAATGACCCTGTATTACAATATCCTGATTTTACGAAACCTTTTGTACTAACAACCGACGCAAGTCAATATGCTATCGGCGCAGTTCTCTCTCAAGGAAAAATCCCCCGTGATAAGTCGGTGGCCTACGCATCTAGAACATTAAACGGCACCAAAATAAAATACTCTGTTACTGAAAAGGAACTTTTAGCAATAGTTTGGGCTTGTAAACATTTCCGACCGTATTTATTCGGCAGAAAGTTTGTAATTTACACCGACCATCGCCCACTCATGTGGCTTATCAATTCTAAAGAACAAAGTTCAAAACTTGTACGCTGGCGACTTAGGTTAGAAGAATTTGATTACGAGATAATTTATAAAAAGGAAAGTACAATACAAACGCCGACGCATTATCACGCATAGCAGTTAACGCAATAGAAACCGAATCAGTCATAAATAATCCGGGAGAAGTAAATCAAGAAATTTTTGAATATTTTAAAGAATTTTCTAAAAATCTAGACGATAAAGATAGTAATCAAAACCAATTGGAAAAAGAAAATCAAAAAGTTAAAATTTTACAAAACATTAAACTAGTACCTTCACAAACATTCGAGTAGTGTTGAAACTGGACTTGGACTTGTGATGTTTTTAGAAGAACAAGCTAAATTTCATATTTAATTATTATGGAACCTATGACATTTTTACGAGAAACACTTATTAGTATACGTATATATGGAGGTTAGGAAACAGTTGGTGCTAATATCTAAATTTCGACGATATTGGACTAATGATGTTTTTCCGAGAAACGCCTCAAATGATACCTATAAAATCATAATTCCTAAATCCAAATACCTTATTTTAAATGAGCACAACTTTGCATTACTGAACACAAACTGCGATATTGTAAAATCAGAAGAATACCTATGCCGAAATACTGATGTTCTAAACATTTCCGATAAGTCTCCATGTGAAGTTCAACTATTACAATATTTAAGTAATACCAGCAATTGCCAACAAGTTCCAGTAGCTGTATCCTCTCTTATGGTTTAAAATCTAGGAAACAACCAATGGATCATCATTAGCCCCACATCTTTAGTAGCTAGAATTAATTGTGCGGATAAAAGTGCAAATAAACGATGTTGTTTTAAAAGGTTACTCCGATTCCAATGTAATTTTAAAAAATATTGATCTGCCCCATCTACAGTTTACAAAGACTTATAAAGAAAAAGACATTAAAGAAAATAAAATTCAACTTGAAAATTTAGATTTAGATGATATAAAAACTATTCATAGTGCATTAAATAAACAAAGACTTCAAATTAGTGATTTAGATAACGCTCCAATTCATTTCCATAGAGTTAGTGCATATACGGTTTTATTATATGTCCTAATCGCTATTTTTTGCATTTTTGCTTATCTTTATATTAAAAAAAGGGTATTCTACTCAGAGGTTCATCGTCAACAATCCAAGGAAGTCGACCAACCATAGATGTAGAATTATCGAACTCTTAAACAATAAAGTCCCTGTGTAGAAAATATTTGTTTTAAAAACCCTATTCTTGGAACCGCAAACAAAAGTACCGGTCCTTAGTTAAATTTCATGAATTTCTTCGTAACTTTTACTACAATTTTTCATTTTTGTTTATAAAAAACACTTTAAAAAACTAAACAAAAATTATAGAATACCTATACTGAAAATGACAATTCAAATATCAAATAAATTTTTAATAGATCTAAGTTTAATGGCAACCTTTAAGGATATATTAATTAAGGGAACATAAATGTATAGGTCAAAGGTTAGATTAAAAGTTTGAACGTTTATTGCAACAAAACAGTAAAATATATAAAAAAATTGTAAAAACCTTTTTTTTAGTTATACAAATATTAAATATTTAAATTAAATCGCTAGTTTTAATTGGATAATTGAAAGAATGCATAATATTTTTAATAAACAGCCAATTAAAACAATTCAAACCGTCAATTTTTTTTATTTTGCTCTTAAAATTTTAGTTATGACCTAATTAACAAGAATATAAAAAAAAATTAGGTTTCACAGAAAGTCTAAAAATCACTTCTCAGAACAGCACCGTGATATGTATATAGGTTAGTAGATAAAATGTATTACGTATAATTAGGATTCTATATAACTTAAAATTAATGGGAATTGTAACAGTTAATACAAACATAATAGATAATACATCATAATATTATTATTGTATCATTATATTATTTCTTAATGTTAGAATAGCTTAGGATAAGTATTATGTAAAAAAATGTAAAAATATATAAAAACATTTTTTTTTTAATTTTTAGGGGAAGGTGTAGTGCAGAGACATAGTTCATTCGCTGTACATAATGATGACACTTAACATTCTTGAGTCAATAATCCGCAAAGTGCAAACTGTGCAATAAGCATTATTTGACCACATCATAATTATAATAAAATATATCATTATTCAATAAAGAGAGTTCGATACGAACCTTTAAGCCGACCACCAGCGTTTCATTACCACCCTAATGTAACACCTCTCAATGCCTTACAAGTCCGGGCATTACACATAGCTTAACCCCTAAAATTTTAATACGAATGATAGTGCAAGTGATACCTCATTTGAAAGGTATTATTCCACTGAGTATCATGAAAAAAATAGTCAAACTCTATTCATTTGTTTTAGAGATTTTAAAAATCGTTGCAACAGCAAACTTGGTTTTTTATTCAAATAAAAAAGTACAGATAAGGAATTTTTGGCGAAAAAATTAATGAGAATAGTAGAAATTTCTATTACATCAATCAATCAATCAATTAATAACCTAAATTGGGTGGGCACTGCAGTTTTAAGGGTGGGCAATTAAGATTGGGTAGTGCACATATGAATTATTCAACATTGAACGTAATATTCGTAAAATCCTTTTTGGTCTAAAACGTTTCCTTGAGGAGCAATAATAAATTTTTTTAAGAATTTAATTTATATTTGCTTTTTTAATCTAAAATTTAAGTTTTTGTTATGACTTTATTTATTACTTTACAAAGTCGTTTTTTATTTAATGTTTTTAACAATACCGAATTAGAAATTAATGCTAATGTATTTTAGACAAGCTATACAAAAACCTTTGTCTTGCGGGATTAATTTGCGTTGGGCCAATTCCTCATAAATAGATACGCGATATGGGTGTTTTATTAAAACATGACTTTGTTGTTAGTGTAATGCCCGGTAGCACTTTTGCACACGCACAGGTATATTCGGGCACCCCGGGGACAAAAGAGATACCAATGGCTGGCGGCCACGGTGGCTGCTGCTTTTCATTCCCTGCATTCTCCGCCGACTGGACATTCAATTTTATAAATCCCCTGACACTGGCCACTATTGCTTTGGATAATTATATTTTCAGCTTTGTTTTTATGGAAAATTCATGCCGCAGGCAGAAAATTAATGGATAATAAAAATACGCATAAAGAAATTTCTTTCCATTGTGTATTCATTATTAAATATCAAATTTTCAAAGAGCTTTTTACATTATGTAAAATATATATTTCGTTAGGAATTTATACAACGAATTTAAAAATAGATGGTTTAAACCATGCATTGTTTTGCTAAAAATACAAATTTTATCAAAAACTATAACTATTTTTTCATTCCATTAATTTTCTTTTAATTATTTTAGAGAATACATTTTGGGATTGCAATCCGGAAAACCAGATCCGGTAATCCGGCGGATCCGGCATCATTAAACGCCGACCGGATCCTGCATGACCCGGACAGTTGGATTGAACAAATGTGTTTTTGTCGCGTTAAGCAATTAATTGATAGTTAAATTATTTTTGTTACATTTACGAGTACGAGAATGATTTCAGTAAATTATAGACTTAAAATGGACTTGAGTAACGAATTCTTACTAACGATGAATATTTCTGATTTTCTTATAATATAACTTTATTATTATACTGATGAAGAATAGTATATTATGTATCAAGTTTTATAAACACTACTTTAGCTAAGAGTTTAGTTAAGCACGAGCGAAGCTAGCGAGCGGGTGTTTAATAAAAACGAGTGTCTAGAGAAGTTTATAAACGAGTTACATACTATACTTTATCTACGACGAACACAAAACAAAATTTAAAGCAAATTTAATTTGTTAAAAGTTTGACATCTGTCAACTGTCACCCGGGTTTAACCTCACTTTTTCCCAATTTATAATAAAGCTAACTTCATCCCGGGTCAAAAAGGCCCTAAAACCACTGTTCAAGTTTTATTTCCATTTTAGTTACGAGTTTTATTAGGCTCGAGCGAACCTTTCAAGCATTCTATTTTAATAGTTTAAACTAGTTTAATAGTTTAAACTATTTAAATGGATCGAATTATACGAATACTTTAAAAATTATAATATTATGCAAAAATTTAAATAAGTTAAACTATTTCCATATTTAATTTTGTAATATTTTAACCATAAGAAACATTCGAACAATTCGAGTAATTGCATCAAAAATGAAAATCCCTAAAAACCTTTTTAATGTAATCTAGAGGTAAAAACACATTGCAAAAATATTTTTTTATATTCCAAAAGTTCAACCCGGCCCCAAAATATCAAATTGAAAAAAAGGTACTTTTCAAACGTTCCGAACTCCCGCCATATTGCATGACGTCATAAGCTTCACCAGCTGTCAGAAATCAAGATGTCAACAAATAATAAACACCGATAAAGTTTATGTTTAACATGGAAAACGCGAAACCAAAAATTGGTTGTAAATATTGTTTTGTGCCTTGTTGTACAAATACAACCTGGAAAACTCCTGGGAAAGTTGTCCCTTCAATTATCAAAAGCAAAGTTTATGACCCTACACTGAGCGTAGTTACGGCTCAGCCGTATTTTCTTGAATTTATTAATATTTAACATACCTATTCAAACCATATACCTAGTAAACGACATTTAATTTTACTTACGTTAAAATGATCCTTAAAATGAGCAATAAAATGGTGACGATGTTTTGATATCGCGCCGAGCTACTTTAATCCACTTTATCCTTATTTTCCCTTTTGGCACGGTGATAAACCTTTTCCCAGGAGTTTTCCAGGTTGTATTTGTACAAGGCACAAAACAATATTTACAACCAATTTTTGGTTTCGCGTTTTCCATGTTAAACATAAACTTTATCGGTGTTTATTATTTGTTGACATCTTGATTTCTGACAGCTGGTGAAGCTTATGACGTCATGCAATATGGCGGGAGTTCGGAACGTTTGAAAAGTACCTTTTTTTCAATTTGATATTTTGGGGCCGGGTTGAACTTTTGGAATATAAAAAAATATTTTCGCAATGTGTTTTTACCTCTAGATTACAATAAAAAGGTTTTTAGGGATTTTCATTTTTGATGCAATTACTCTATTTGTAAAATTCAATTATTTAATGCAAATACAATTATTTTTATTTATTATATTTATTTTAATGTTGTATCTGTAATTTTAGTCCTAAATTGTAACATAGCAATTTAATAGCATAAATTTTGAAGGTTATTTTAACTACATTTCAAAAATTAATATCAATATTTTTACAATTTAAATTTATTTTTCTTTTTTTTGGATGTGCAGATAAAATAGGAATTTATCAAACTCCTTTGCAAAAGCATATAAAAAATAGTAATTATAATAAACAATTCTTTATTAAATAAAGAAAAAGGCGCAGCTTCAAAAGAAACAATCAAATATTTAGCATTGACAGGCAGTTAAATCATACAAAGTATTTTTAATACATAAAGATTTTAATTTTGCTTTATACATAATTAAAATATTTTTACCATTAAAATGGGGTTTCTATTGATTAATAATTTAAATTAAACAAATTTTATTCCTACAAAAATAAATAAAAGTACCTTTATTTTAATTTTATTTTTTTTTTGGGTGAGAAAGTGTTTTTAGGTAAAAATTCTAAATTATACAATAGGTAATTAAAAACTATATCGTGCGTACAATTTGATAGTTATTGAAATGTGCAATTTTCAACTTTGCTAACAATTCGTAAAAATTATAAATTTAAGATGTTTTAAAGAATATGGTTGTCAAAAGTTAAAAATATTGTACAAAAATTGTACTTTTTATTAAGAAATCAAAAAACCTACAGTAAGCCATTATGTATTAAAAAACTATTTTTTTAATATCTCTTTCAAAGTTTTTAAGAAATTGTTTTTTAAGTACCTAACCATTATTGTTAAATATTTTTACAAAAATGTATTAAACATTTACTAGTAATAAGCTTTACTAGAGTTAATTTGTTTTATAAAAACTTTTATTTTATTAAGAAACCCTAAAATACCTAAAACATATATTTGTTGTGTTACAAAATTGGAATTTCTATAAATTATCAATTGAGTGTTAAATATGAATTATAAAAATTGTTGATAGATCTTTTGTTTAAATGTTACTAAAAGTTATATAAAATAATTAACTTTAAATTTCTCTTTATTCAAATTATAATTTGTAACCAATCAAAATTAAATTTAAGTGTATAGTATAACAAATATACAAGGTGATAAAGTGTTACTTATCGTTTTTTTAATATAACTTCTACTATGTTAGACTTGGAAAGGTGATATTTTGAGAAGGGTAACTTAATACACATATTCCCACATAATTACAATTGTTTGAGTGAACACAGTGTCGTAGAAACGGGGGTTGGTTAAGCTTATCGTCCCATACAAACTTTGAGGTTAGGTTTTTATACCATTTGATGTAATTTTTCGATTACTCAGTTCGTTTACTATTAAAAAGGTGTACTTCTCAAACTTCGATAAAATAAACCGTTTCCGAGATATTCGAGATAACAATAATTGTTATATCGCATTAAAGGATTAAAAGGTATGTGATAACAAATTTTATTACCTTTCATTCCTATAACAAAAAAAACAGGACCTTCTAGTCCTTATCTTTCAAGAAAAGTTTTACCTATCATACCTATTATAGGTAACCTATGTAGCATTTAAAAATAATGGCTTAAGAGCAAGTCGTCAAAACGGAGACATGGCTAGCGTATTCGTCTTTGAATCGACCTCACGTGACCTTGAGTTGGTTACTTACAATGTTGCCAACTAAAATTTTATTTACTACCAACCTAAATCTAGTTAGACAGTAGTACCAACCTAGAGATCTAAGAAATAAACCAGGACCTTCGAGATTCTTATCTTTCAGGGAAAGAAACCTGAACCCAGCGTTGAAGTCTTCTGAAAAACTTCTGATCATTGTCGTCAGCAGCCGAAGACATTCTGAAACGGAGCACTTCAGCACTGAAATTCCTGAAATTCCTGAATTTCATCCTGAAAAACACTTCTTCAGCACTGAAAATCCTATAAACTTAAACTATAATCAATAGCATGACCAAACTTAAAGCAAACATTAAAAAGGAAGTAACAAGTCAACAAATAATTTTTCATTTGATTTTTAAGGTTTTTAATTAATGGGGTAATAGAGTTGTAAAGAAGATAAACGTTGTGTGAAAAAGATCTCCTAAATATTTCTTTTTTTTGAGTTGGTGGTGAAAGCAAATCTTCCTGTATTATATTCCCCGATTGAAAATTTAGATTGTTCAGAAATATATCCAACTACAGAGATAAATCATGCCTGTAAAATATTTTATAAGAGTAACCAAAATTTACCAAAAATTGACATAAATGCTACAAACTTTCTAAAGGATAGTCCGAACAAAAATCCCAGGTTCTTTTTCCTTTACACCTCACGAGGTTAAAAACACAATTAAAAAATTAAAACACAGTGCTAGTACAGACATTTATTATATAAATAGTAGGTTAGTAAAAGAAACAGCCGATACTTTAAGTAACCCGCTGGCGCAACTATACGATAAATGTGCAACTGAGGGTATTTTTCCAGGCGTTTTTAAGGTATCAAAGGTGACACCAAAACTACTTAAAAAAGGTGACTCAAGCAGTCCTGACAACTACCGTCCTATCTCCATAGTCCCCTTATTTGGTAAGATTTTTGAAATACTACTAAAAGATATTTTAACTAAATTTCTTGAAAGAAATTAGGTATTTAATACATGTCAGTATGGTTTCCGTAGCAAATGCTCCACCACAAATGCTGTTCTTAAAGTTGTTGGTCATATATTAGATGGTCTTGAGGGGGGTAGGTATGTTGGTATAACATTGCTTCTATGGGGAAACTCTTCCTATTCCAAAATGCATTGAGTATTATGCCTCTACCAACATTGCATATTTACGTGACACTTTTAGAAGTTCACAAAAATTGTAATTCTTTGAAAAAGGGTTGCGACATCCATGACCACAACACTAGGACTAAGTCACAAATAAGAATTCCCAGGTACAGACTCTCCAAGGTCTCAAGAAATTCCTTAAACGTTAACCTATACAACGTACTTAATAACGACTTAAAATCACTAAGCTGTGATAAATATAAGACCACCTTAAAAAAATACCTATTAAGTTTTTGTTTTTACTCTGTGGAGGAATATCTAAATACCGTAAAATAAAGCAATGTACCAGTCTACACGTGTTTTGTATCTGTACGTTCCAAGTTAGTGCCTTGTATTCTTACTATGTAATATATTATTATGTATTCTATTATTAATTTATTTCAATGTTGACTTGTCAAAAATGTTTCTGTAAACATAATGTGGCCAATAAGATTATTTTTATATATTGATAAACAAACAAAAGACTGTAAAAAAAATGGTCGTTATTATCCTCCTTGGATCACAAACAAAATCATAAAAAATATTCAACTAAAGAGTTCGCATATTTAAAAAAAACTAAAGGGCTTTTCTATAAAGAAATAGCTATTTACATACCATGGGAGGAAAATAGTGGTTTTCCTCCCGCGAATAGTTTGATACCCGACGCGAAGCGAAGGGCATTAAATATTCAAGGGAGGAAACGCATTTTCCTCCTGAGGTATGTATATAGTTTTTTCTATTACCTTTTAACGGTTTTAAGACATTTTAAGCGTTCCGGTTCCTTTTACTAACCCGGTATGGGGCTATAAAATTATGACAAAATATTAAGTAGACGTTGCGTCGCCGAAGTTATGTTGACAACGCTTTGTTGCTATGGTATTTTTGGTAATACAAACATAACCGTTTTTATAAGCTGTCAGAATGTTTATCATAAATTTAAAATTCCTACGTTTTGAAAATGAGTTTTAGCGAAGAAGACCTGCCGCAAGATCTTGCTAAAGAGGCAAGAATAGTTGCCATTAATTTCCTTCCTTAAAAATCGAAAGAGCGATACGAAAATGAATATAGTTTGTTAAAAGAAAGGTTGAACAAGTGCCGCATGCGGAGTAAATCTTTTTCCTACAAAATCAAATTGGGCTAGACAAGGTTTAAAAACTCTTGCTAATGTAAAATTATTAAAAAAAAGAGGGAGGAAAAGAGGCATTGTCCTTCCTCCCTCGGGGGTGTAAAATTAAGTTTTCTTATAAGGTAGTAGAAAAAATTCATTGAAATGAGTAGAAATGTCAAATCTGATATTAAAGTCAATTATGAACAATTTATTGCAAAAAAAGTAATATTAAAGCATTCCAATTTCATTAACAGTAAAAAAAGTGCGAGCAGAATACCCGAAAAAATGTATTTTACCGGTAGAAGATGTACCACAGATAAACAAATAGTGAATGCATTTTTCAGAATACTTCAAGTATTTGTAAAACAAAATCAGGTTTATTTTGATAGTGATGTGTGTATAAATGTTTTGAAAGTTTTTGACCTGTTTACTATAAGTGTACCTGATATACTGTGAGCTACATTAAAACCAATTTCACAGCTGGACCTGATGACGTTTTTTGTGAAAAAATTTATTCAATATTTGTACAATTCAATAATGTATATTTTTAACCTGATCTTACAAAATTGTGAATTTCCAACACAGTGGAAAACCTCTAGAATAACACCTATTTTTAAATCAGGAGAAAAAAGTATTGTAGAGAATTATCGCCCATAGCAATTATTTGTAATTTTGCCAACATTTTTTAGACTATTTTAACAAAATATATAAACTTTCATATTTTTCCTTTACTTCGGGATTCTCAACATGGTTTTGTCAACGTTCGATCCACTGTAAGAAATCTTGGTAATTTTATCGAATTTATTTCTAATAATCTTGAGAAAAAACTTCAAGTCGACGTAGTATACACTGATTTTACAAAAGCATTTGACAAAATACCATACAATATATTATTAAATAAATTACGCACGTTTGGTTTTAGTAAAAGAATGATAAAACTATGTATTAAAATCTTACCATTTAGATAGATATCATTTTGTCAAGCATACAAATTGTAAATCAGATGTGTACTGTGCGACTAGTGGTGTGACTCAAGGCAGCAACTTAGGGCCTCTAATGTTTTTAATGTTTGTCAATGATATTACAAGTAATATTTGCTCACACAACCTTCTTTACGCAGAAGATTTTAAGTTTGCCAAACCTGTTTGTAACATCAATGACTGCCTGAGCTTGCAGAATGATTTGGACAAATTATCTGACAATGTAACAGAAATCATTTGTATTTAAATATACAGAAATGTAATGTAATGACATTTACGAGAAAATTTAACAACATTGATTTCGGTTATAAAGTAAACAGTATTCCAATAAAAAGGTACTGTTGGCGCCAAGTATTGCGCTATGGGTTCAATAATTCAATAAATCTGAATACAGAGTATCTCTGTATTCAGAGGTTAATTGCCTTTAGCTTTTTTATAAGCTATTTGGCCAGTGCGCTATGAGTTGGTTTAAGTTGTCGATGTGACTTTGGTTACATAACCTTTATTTTGTGTCATTGTTAGTTGAGAGTCTCAACTTAAGACTATCGATAATATCTTTGATACTTTTATATTAAAAATAGTTATCCATGATAACTATAAAAAAAATAACATAACATAATAATAATAAAAAATATATATATTGTAATATACATCATAAAATAGAAATAAAATAACCAATATAAAACATACATAAACAACATAAAGATAATAAAATAAGAAATTATAAGAAGAAAGATATTTATGGATTTTGGTGGAATAAGAAATTAAAATTAAAAATAATTAAAAATGGTACTTATTTAGATAAATTTTAAATTAAATTTAAAAATAAATAATTATACATATACAAGGTGTCCCTAAAAGTGGCATAAATTTAGGAGCAGATTAGGCAAGTCAAAATAAGACGAAAATCTAAATAAATATTTTTCCTAATTACGTATGTTTAAAAGATACAGGGTGATAAAGTGTTACTTATCATATCAGATTTTTAATATAACTTTTACTGTGGTAGACTTGGAAAGGTGATATTTTGCGAACAGTCATTTACTACCAAAACACATATTCACACAAAATTACAATTGTTCGAGTAAACACAGAGTCGTAGAAACAGGGGTTGCTCAAGCTAATTGAGGTTAGGTTTTTATATCATTTAGTGCAATTTTTCGATTACTCATTTTGGCTACTATTAAAAAGGTGTACCTCTCAAACTTCGATAAAATAAACCGTTCCCGAGATATTCGAGATTTCAATAATTGAAGCGTTTCTCGGAAAAACATCATTAGTCCAAAATTAACATATTTGGAAAAATGAAAAAAACTCTCCGACATTCCCATTTTTGACCAAAGTACTTTATTGACCTATTTACTACATGCATGTTTTTCCGAGAAACGCTTCAATTGTTATATCGCATTAAAGGATTGGAAGGTATATGATAACAAATTTTTTAATTGAAAAAACTACAATTTTTTTAATGTGACGGTCAGTGCAAAAAGTCCCGATGTTCTTTTTAGTTTTTTCAATTAAAAAATAAAATTTGTTATCATATACCTTTTAATCCTTTTAAATAATGCGATATAACAATAAGTTTGAGACGTACACCTTTTTAATGGTAGCCGAACTGTGTAATCGAAAAATTGCATCAAATGTTATAAAAACCTAACCTCAAAGTTTGTATGGGACAATAAGCTTAAATCAACCCCCGTTTCTACGACACTTTGTTCACTCAAACAAATATAATTATGTGTGAATATGTGTTTTGGTAGTAAGTGACTGTTCGCAAAATATCACCTTTCCAAGACTTCCATAGTAGAAGTTATATTAAAAAAAAACTGATATGATAAGTAACACTTTATCACCCTGTATCTTGGAAACCTTAGTAATTATGAAAAATATTTATTTAGGTTTTCGTCTTATTATTACTTGCTCAATATTTTCTTAAATTTATGCCAATAAGTTTAGGGACACCTTGTATAGATTACAAAATAAAGGAATATAACTAAGTACAATCTCTCTTTTATTAACCTGAGGTGCATTGATTGCATATTTTGGCCCATACGAACCGGATTTTGAAATCCTTTTTTTGATACAGTCCACTAAATTTAATTTATTTAAAATTCCATTTCATTTAATTTAATTTTAAATTTAATTTAAAATGTCATTAAAATACATAAATGCCAAAAAAAAAGGCTATATTTAATTTAATTCTCAAAATGCAAAAAAGGTTTCAAAGGCTGACACCAGAAAAACTTTGTGACAAACACAATAAATTTGGAAAATTTATATGAACAATACAATAAATTTAATGATGAAGCAAATAATTTAGAAATTAAAAATAACGCAGATTATAAACCTGAATTTGATAAATGGATCACCTTTGAAAACATGTTTTGTAAAATTAAAGGTACCTACTAGGGAAACTATGTTGGAAAATCGAAAAGTTTTACCACAAGCATCAACAAATAAGGATTTAAGTGTTTTAATAAAGTTACCCCCAATTGAAATGCCGAATTTTGATGGTAAAGCTGAAAATTGGCCCTTATTTTTTGAAGCATTTAAAACAAATATTCACTTTAACCCGTAACCGGTACTGTGGTGTCTGGGAGACACTCATCAACGGACAAAGCGCTGTCACACCCTCACCTTTTGTTTTAAAAATCTGTCGCTTCCAATACTTTTAAGTTGAGCAGTTATCAATATGCTCTCAGACTTTAAACAAGTTGGATTGTCAAACGGACAAATTATTACGAGTCAAAGTGTTGAGGTGTCTAGTAGACCACTGAGTACCGTTTACGTAATTTTTATAAAACAATTAATTCCTTATGGATTCGCAACAAGGGCTTTCTAAAAGTGTCCAAAGTGATAAGAAAGGCTTCAAGGAAACTGTAATGTAGTGGTTTTATGAAATCGACAGCGATATAAGTGATATAGATGACTGTAGTATACTACATAACCATTATAGTGATTATGTCGTTGAAGATAATCACAGCAGCGATTCAGGACTTGTCTGTGAAGAGTCTATAGAAAATAATTTTATAGGGTCAGATAGAGAAGAATTTGAAATTTTTTAAGAATTTGAAAAAAAAACAAAAAAGTTACTATGGAAAAAATAGTTGTAAAAATCAGCTATAGTTTGAAGCAGTTATTTTTGCTGTTAAAAAAAGATATATTTGAATTTTTTTTGTTTATGTTATTTTTTAAGGTATATTCTTCGAAATAAAGATCGTTTTATTTTGTTTGGTTTAATATTTTTTATAGTTTAATCACAAAGTTTGCACTACTGCACTTTATGTACTATGGTCCAATCCTTAAAAGCCCACCTCGAAATGCGGATTTTTTAGACCACGCCCTTAAAAATATCCCTGACAAATCATAGCGCTGGACAGAAAGACTCGTGTATCTTTCTTATATTGTTTTGTTATCTATAAATTAAGTAAACAACCACAGACAACAGTTGGTATCAAAAGTATCAAAATAATGCCTCAGTCAGCAGCGAAATTAAGGGACAAATTATTGCTCTATGGCATAATGGTCATAATTGTACTCAAATCGCTAATTATTTTACATAATAAAGATGTAAGTTTTTAATAATACAATGTATAAATAAAATTTATTTTCCCAAATAAATTATCTACAAACTTGTGCCCAAAAAATTTACAGTAGGTATTTACAATAACAATCAGAAATTGTGAATTGTGAAAAAACAAGCGCTAGAATTTTAACTTAAAGTGCCATAATAACGAAAGTGCTTATATTTTTAACCGAATTAAATTAAGTATTTCTTATAAACTCAAATAAAAATAATTAAATACTAAACATAACATTATAATACCTAATTAAAATTTTAAAAATTGGTTTAAATAAATTTTTATAAATAGTTTATGTACCAAGTGATCAATACAAATCCTTAAGAAATATTTTATATCTAAAATTAGGTTTCAAAATTTAGAAATCAAATTAAATTACAAAAAGTTAACAATTGTCCTTTAAAATATTTCTATTAACCTCTTATTATCTATCAGCAACATAAGTAATAAAAAATAGTTTTTTAAATCCTTTTCAATGTATTGCATTTTAACAAACTATTTAAATGTAGTTTTAGTCGACAAAATGTTGAGGGTTTAACTTGTTCTGAAACATTACGTAAAAGACTGTCTTATAATGACTTCCATTGTATAAGACCTGCAAAAAAATTAGTCTTACTGAAGTTTTAGTCAGATTTAGGTTTGCTATAACAAATCTTTACCTGGACTGGTCAAATGTAGTTTTTTCTGATAAAAAAACATTTCATTCCAATGCTCATGGTAGAGTGCACGTATACAGACCAAATAATACAAGATACAATAAGGAAAATGTTGTAAAAAATAGGGACAGTGGTCGGGTAACCAGAGTATATGACCTCTCATGGGGCCATTGTTACAAATTGAGAATCAGCATACTGCTAGAGGTTATATTCATATTTTGGAAGAATATTTACTTCCTTTTGCAAATGCTAATAATGGTGTTGTATTTGTGCAGGATAATTCGCCAATACATAAGGCTCGAATTGTTACCAACTGGTTTGCTGAGCATCCCAATATTGAAGTGCTTAATTGGCCTTCAAGATCTCCAGACCTTAACCCCATAGTGTGATGAAATAACAGTCAAGGATCGTTTTTCCAAAGAACGGTTTATTCAATAAGAAGAATTTTTACAAAACTAAAAAAATAATTGAGGTTAGCGAAACCCACACGTGGCCAATTCAACAAATAATATTTATTTGTAAGTAAAATACTGGGTAGCAATAGAATATATTAATTAATTATTAAATTGCAACTTACCTGCAGTTACGGCAAAGCCCCAACAGAAAGCGTTTTGTTTAATTACTTTGTATAGAAAACAACCGGCGAACGCTTCACCAGTAAAACAAATCAAGTGGAGTACTCGTTCCGTCATCTTAAAGGTAATTACATTGGTTTTATTATTTCTCTTTAATAGAGAATTTGTGGGGCTATATGGTTCGAGAATGGCCTGAAGATTCTTCATTGAAGAACTGTAATTATTTTTGTCTTAATTTAGGACAAATAAATATCCTTTGGTTTTGTTTTATTTATTTACTTTAACATTATTTTTTTCCTCATTTTTTTGCATAATATAAACCCCGCATTGTTCGTTTAAAATAAAATAAAAATATTATAATTTTATCATATTCTTTATAAAAGTTTTAAAATAAACATATTAAATAATTTTATTTATTTTAATAGTTATTAGATTAACTATATTTAATATAAACTGCTCGTTTTCAAAAATATTTAAAAGCTCGTTATTGGAAAATTACTAAATTGATTTTGAAAATCTTTGGAAATTCTGAATAGCTGATTCTTTGACTTATTAGGAAGGGGTATTGGGACTATCAAGCTCAACTGCCCGGTGAATGGGGATTTGAAATTTTGGGAAAAAAACATCCATTTTTTAACACCCTGTAGTATAATTCTTTGTGCACAATATCGTATTTCCAAAATTAGACATAAAAGTCAAAGAATCCACTATTGCCCATTTTTTGGTATTACGACTATCAAACTCAACTGCCTCATGAATAGGAATAACTTGAAATTTCGGAAAAAATACATCTCTTCGTTTAACACCCTGTAGTATAATGCTATGTGCAAAATATCGTATTCCCAAAATTTGACATAAGAGTCAAAGAATCAGCTATTCAGAATTTCCAAAGATTTTCTAAATCGAATCAGTAATTTTTCAATAACGAGCTTTCAAATATTTTCAAAACTAGGTGGGTCGATTTTTATGACGAGCAGTTTATATTAAATTTTAATACAGTTTGTTAATCTATTCTCATTAGTATAGTATAAGATATTTGCCCCGTTTTATAAGCACACTGAAGTTTGGTATTGTATAAAGTTTTTTTCCTATAAAATACCAAACTTGCGTTTGTATTAAAATACAATAAGTTAAAATTTTAAGCTAATAAGTTTTTGTTTTTGTAGTGGTTACAAACACGCTTTAACGCTTAAATCTGCCAAAATTTGTATCCAAGAATAACATTAAACTAGCACCTGGCCGTTGTTTTAAGCTCCGCCCAGATCTTAAAATAAAACTGTGCATCTCTTTCTGTTGCCGGTTTACTGGGCCATTAAGGTTTGGACGATAGTACATGTTTTGATTAAAACCAATTTGTTTAAATTTTTCTTTTATTTAGGTATTATTTTTGGTGATATTCTAACTTTATATATAGTTCCTTGTATCCCCAAAGCCTCAGATAAAAAAAATAATATAAATTATAATTTTAAAAGGCAGGTGTCTCTCAGACCCCTTAGTACCATTTATGACCTGAAAGTCGTACCGTACCGGTTACGGGTTAATACAAAATTAAATAATTTGCAAAAAATTTAATATTTAGTAGGGAAATTAAGTGGCAAGGCACTCACTATTTTATCAGGAATTCTTCCTAATGAAAAAAATTATGTAACAATCTGGGATTCGTTAGTAAAAAAGTATCAAGATAAGAGAGCGCTAGGAACATTTTATTTGAATAATATATTTGAAATTAAGATTGCGTCTAATAATACCAATCAACTTAATAATTTTATAGAACGCTTTTCTTCCTCTTTAAGTGCATTAAAACAATTAAATATTACTGACTCTTCATTTGGCACTAAACAAATAAGATCCACGAATTATACAATTGTTTGAAAATTCAGTAAGTAATTCAGAAATTCCATCATGTAAAGATTTAATTGAGTATATTCGTCAACAAGTTAAAATTTTAGAACGCACTAACTCACATTTAGGTTTAAAACCACATAACACCCTAACACAACATAGACCACATTTACCTACATATTCATTTGCTTTAACAGATCTTTAAATTGTAAAATTTGTAATAAATCGATCATTCAAAACTATATGAATGTCAGGTATTTAAAAATATGACACCTAAAGTCAGATTTGAAAAACTTAAAGAAATAAGACATTGCATTAATTGTCTTTATCCAAACCACACTAGTAGTAAATGTAAATCAAGTTATTGTTGTAAAAAAATGCAATAAACGTCATAATACTCTATTGCATTTTGAACCAAATAAAATTAATTCTTAAAATGAAAATTTGGCTAATACTTCTCATAAATACTCGTAGAAAAAATAAGTAAACTTAAGGAAGTAACAAGAATATATTTAGACATGTTTCTGATGTGTCCTGTCCATGGGCTTGGAATGGCCGTGATATAATTTGTGAAAATCTTTATAAATCATCTTATTCTAGAGATTCTTCTGGAAGATATATTGTAGAATTACCATTTAAAGAAGATTCTTCTTTATTAGGTAATTCTCATGTTATTGCAAAACGTAGATTGGTATTTTTAGAACGTAAATTTAAAAACAATCCAGATTTACGCCATGCTTATAATAAAGTAATTAAAGATTATTTAGACAAGGGATATTTATCTAAAATTTCATATTCAGAAGAAAATGTCAATAAAGGTTATTTTATACCGCATCATGCAGTTGTTAGACTTAATAAATCAACAACTAAAGTATGTGTAGTTTTAGATGCTAGTGCTAAAACTGATACTTTAGACCAAATTTATAAGCAAATTTATTTTCACTTCTTTTGAATTTTCGATTTTTTCCTATTGCTATTACAGCAGACATACAACAAATGCATTTAAGAATTTTATTATCACCCATAATATAACAAGTGGTATGATTATCATCGATGATATTTTCGAATTGAAACCGAGCTGCAGATTTCACGAGTCCGCAGGACGAGTGAAATGTGCTGCTTCGGTTTCAATGAGTAAATATCTTCGATTATTAGTCATACCACAAGTTATATTTAGTGAGAAAATACAATGAATTTTAGGAATTTAAAAATTTGTCAGATTGACATTTAAAATTAAAATGTGCTTTAAAATATAAAAAGACTTTAATAAACCTTATTTATTCAAACTTACCTTAATTTCATTATCGTTTACACCAACCCATCGATCTTTTAGAGTTTATAATTCATTATTTTATTGATATATATCAAATACAGAATTTAAATGACAACAAATGTTAAATCAAAAAAAGTGTCAAAATTCTTAGTAACGTGTTTACAAACAAGATGATAAAAAATATTGCCGCTGGGATAAAATGCGGAACTATGGAATGCTGGAATTTTATTGGTTCTAATATTAATGAATTGTATTGTCACCCATAATATAACAAGTGGTATGATTATCATCGATGATATTTTTAAATTGAAACCGAGCTGCAGATTTCACGAGTCCGCAGGGCGAGTGAAATGTGCTGCTTCGGTTTCAATGAGTAAATATCTTCGATTATTAATCACACCACGAGTTATATTTAGTGAGAAAATACAATGAATTTTAGGAATTAAAAAATTTGTCAGATTGACATTTAAAATTAAAATGTGCTTTAAAATATAAAAAGACTTTAATAAAGCTTATTTATTCAAACTTACCTTAATTTCATTATCGTTTACACCAACCCATCGATCTTTTAGAGTTTATAATTCATTATTTTATTGATATATATGAAACACAGAATTTAAATGACAACAAATGTTAAATCAAAAAAAGTGTCAAAATCCTTAGTACCGTGTAAACAAGATGATAAAAAATATTGCCGCTGAGATAAAATGCGTAACTATAGAATGCTGGCATTTTATTGGTTCTAATATTAATGAATTGTATTGTCACCCATAATATAACAAGTGGTATGATTATCATCGATTATTAATAATTACCCACGTATTTTGGGTGAATTTGGATTCATATCTTACATTAATAACCCCACCAGGAGTCACAAAAAAGATCAATATTAGATCATGCATTTGTCAGGACAAATCAATAAAGTATTAAAATAACACCGTGTATCATAAAAGCCATTTTATGCTTTTTACAAATTTAAGTTTCTTGAAACAAATTAAAAATAATCATCAGAAACCTACTTAGATATTACAACTTTAAATAACTTACAAAAATCTATAGAAACTGAAATCTGGAAAGAAGTTTCAAATGAGCAAGATCTTGACATATTTATTCAAAAATTGAATAGTTATAAAGGGTGGGCCATCTATAAGTTGAATTTTAAACTACGTGCTATTAATGAAGCTTTCAACTTAAGCGCCATGAATTGTTGACAGTGGTTTAGTTTTAACCTTCCGATTACAAAATATGCACCAAATAAATTTGGATCAACGTTTCGAAATACTCAAAACTTACTTTGAATGTGACTGTGATCGCAGAGACGGCATGAAAATTACGTTTGGAAGAAATGAGGCGCCGTCAAACCAAAGTATTACAAATTTGATCAAAAAATTGCGCAGAAATGGAATGCTGGTGGACATAAAACATGTTTCGCATGCTCGTCCTAGACGTACACCTGAAGCAATCGCTGCTGTGGCCGAAAATGTACGCATGAACGCGTCAATATCAACTCGGCGGAGATGTCAACAACTCGGCCTTTCCCGTACCACTCTGAGGATGATTCTGCACAAAGACTTCGGTATGTTTGCGTACAAAGTCCAGCTTGTTCAGGAGTTAAAGCAAGTTGACCATCCACAACGTTTTTGCTTTGCTAAGTGGGCTTTAAATCAGTTGAACGATGACCCTAATTTTGCAAGAAATATCATCTTTTCGGATAAGGCGCATTTTTACCTCGGAGGTTATGTCAACAAGCAAAACTGTAGGATTTGGGCCACGGAAAATCCACACGTCACCGTAACAAAGCCTATTCACCATTTAAAACAAAACATTCAAGCTCAAATTGCCTAAATAGAGCAGCAAACTTTTGACAAAGTGCTCGAAAATTGGTGTTCCAGGATGGGCTACTGCCGAGCCAGCTGAGGTGGCCACTTAAATAAAATCATTTTCCATACTTAATCGGAAGAAACATTGTATCAAATAAAGCAAAATTCGTTGAAAAAAAAAACAGTTTTTCTTGTTCTCATTGCTATTTTATAATTCAACATATACATGGCCCACCCTTTATTAAAAATAACACTAAATCTAAAGTAATTAATATTAAAAACAGAAAAATAAGCCATGGATGACACAAGGACTGCTCACTTCAGTTTGTCATCGTGATCATCTAAAAAACCAACTAGACAAAAAAACGCTGAATATAAATAATATAGAAATTTTCTTAACAATTTAATAAAATCAACAAAAAAATAATTTCTATAAGAACGAAATTGAGTGCTCAAATAAAAACTACAAAAAATCATTTTAAAAGATGAGCATGGTAGAAATTTAAATAAGGAAAAAGAGATTGCAATATGTTTTTACAATTTTTTGCTAATGTGGGCAAAGAAATGGCCAGTAATATTAAAAAGCCAGTGGGACACATGCAAAATGCAAAAATAGTTGTTCTATATTTTTAAATCCGGTTACAGAAAATGAAATTGTTTCCATAGTAAATAATTTAACATTTCTGTGCGCCTTATAAAAACATGTCATGTTCATCTTTTAAAACCGCTTAACCAAATTATAAACTCTTGTTTTTCATTAGGTTTAACTCCAAAACAATTTAAAGCGTCAATTTCAATTCCGATTTATAAATCTGGTAAGAAAACACCCCCTACAAACTACAGACCAATCACCCTTATAAATAATTTTGCAAAAATCTTTGAGCATTGCCTAAAATCTAATCTAATGGCATTTTTAACACAACATAAGAACCTGACCAAAAACCAATTTGGCTTTCAAAAAAATTAGCACCGAGGACGCCACTATTGAACTTCTTAAGTAGATTGTCCATTCAAATAATAAAAATATAAAGTGCCTTGCCATCTTCCTTGATTTGGCAAAGGCCTTTAATACAGTTAATTTTGATATATTGTTGGATAGATTAGAGGACATTGGAATTCGTGGCTCTGCGCTGAATGTTTTTAGAATTTATCTAAAAAATTGTTTCCAAAGGGCAAAAATTAATAACGAGGTAAGTGACCCTCTCCCTGTGTCTATGGGTGTACCCCAAGGCACAGTATTGGGCCCAATTTTATTTTTAGTTTATATAAACCTTTTGGGGAATTTAGATATAAATGGTAAAATTATTTCTTACGCGGATGATATTGTAGCTATAAAACTTGGGATATGGTATTTAAAAAAGCCGAACTGACTATGCAAAGAATCTTTTTATTTTTAAGTCAAAGCCTTCCAAGCCTAAATATATAAAAAACAAAATTTATAACATTTTACGCCACAAGTGTTGATCACTCTTAAATACAAATAGCAAATTGACTCAATTAAATATTTGGGAGTGGAAATCGACCAGCATTTGAGGTGGAATAAGCATATAAATAATCTGGTTCATAAATTAAGAATATTAGTGAACAAATTTTATATGCTAAGAGACAAATTCGACAGACAAAATTTGAAACTCATTTATAACGCACTAACAGAGTCAATTCTTAGATTAGAATTAAAAAAGGCTTAAAACAATATACTAAAGTTATTTTTTTAAAACCACGGCTGTACCCAACAGAAACGCTATATAAAGAAGCGGAATTATTTAATATTAAAAAATTATACGTATATCAATCTATTTTATGGAAAAAGTTTCAAAAAGTTAATAAAACACTATCTTTTGTGACTAGACAAGGAAATTTACTTGAAATACCTTTATGTAAGAAAAATTTTACTTAAAAAAATGTACTATTTTTTGCTCCTAAATTTTATAATTTACTCCCAAAGGATATTACACTTATAACAAATTACAAAACTTTTAAAACAGAGCTAAAGCGTTATATTAACCTCAATGAATTTCAGTTTTTAAAAATCATTTTTGACTAATTTCATGCAAGGTGCTAATTTTAAGTTCATTTTTGTATTTTTTTTTGTTGTCTTCCTCTTTTCCTATATTATTTTGTTTACAATGTATCTCGTCTGCATCCATGCTTTTGATTTCCTCTTAGATAATATCAGAAAAATAAAGTAAAAATATTTGTCGCAAAATCAATTGTATTACATTATACAAATTAATCACACCCACGATTAGGTGTCAGGCTAAACTATACCCTCTAAATTAATTAAAGAATAATATTAGTATCCAGTTTCTTGGGTTTAATGTTAAAACTAGTTTTAGTTAAAATAACTTAAAAATGTAATTTTTGTGATGTATTTTGTATTTTTAAAATGTTAACAAAATTAAATTGAATTGAATAACTTACCGTAATAAAACGTATTAAGCACCTCCTTTCTTTTCCTTTGTTTTCGCACTCGCTTAGCGATTATACAATCCATTCTAAGAGTGTGAATGAAAATAATTGTAATATAGTATATTTCACTACAAGGGCAGAAAGTGTGAGATTCCTGCACCGCGCGCCATGATGCCCGAGGCGAAGCCGAGGGCATCATAGCGCGCAGTTCAGGGCTCTCACACTTTCTGCCCGTGTAGTGTATACTATTTTTCTTGCTACCCGGCCGAAAATACAGGAAAAAATTAAATTTATTTTATAATAATTTAAGGTTATTTAAGTACTTATTGTACCAATGCATCAAACGTAAACTTTCTGCCGTGGAATCGGGGACGAAACAACGTATTTTCGGCCGAGGTAGTAAGGAAAATTTATTTTATAATAATTTAAGGTTAATTAAGTACTTATTGTACCAATGCATCAAACGTAAACTTTCTGCCGTGGAATCGGGGACGAAACAACGTATTTTCAGTCGAGGAAGTAAGAAAACAATTATTTTCATTGTGTTATAATTATATCGATCGGTACGAATGAAATGTTAAGATCGATCATGGGTGTCTTTATGGTGAGGAAAACTTGACTGAGTCTAGACTGGAATTTAATGAAGAAAACTAGATGTGAACTAGGCAGTCGGGGCTGAGTCACAAACCGGCAAGTTTTACTAGTTAGTTTCTAGTCGGGGCCTATCTAGTATTTCCCTGGAACGAGGAAATTCCGATGCAGACTTCGTCATGCTATACCTCTAATCTAAGCAAGTAAAACATTAGCAAAATTAAACTAAACTGCGCACCACTCAATGTGTCGCGACCAAAAAGTTCGTCCTTTTTCAAAACGACATAACTTTTTTGTTTCTTAAACGATTTTATTTTGGTCTGTAATGTCTACAAGCCCCATCCTCTGGCAATTCATTCTATAGATATGAAGCTCACGATTCTTCAAGTAAATTTCCACCAGGGTGTTATGTTCATCCAAGCCCCGTTTGTAACAAAATAATTTTTTTCTCGTTTTTAATTTATAATAATGAAGTATTATGTCTTACCTTGTAGTATATTTAAAATTTTTCGAATTGGAATCTTAGCAACGAAAATATGATTTTTTTTTCAAAAGAGTACATTTAAGGCTTTTTTGTAAGCAATACACTCAGTCTTTTTAGGAACAAGAAGATAAGATGGTGAAATAATGTTCCTTAAATAATTCTGAACAAGCGACAAGCAACAAACTTCCTTTATTTTCAGAGGGCCTAAGCAAAGACCACTTTTGCAAAATAACATTTTGGTAAAAATTTGAAAAAAATAAACCTAAACCGATATTTACGTTCGTGACAAGTTTTATTCATAATTTTGACCTCCTAATTGTTATTCAGTTTATCAAATTTAAGTTTCAGATAAAACCAAAATCACCAAAAATTAAGATTTGAAAACGATTGCTGCCAATAATTGGTGGACGACAATGCTCGTCCGCACCGCCCCAGAGGGGAGGACGCATGATAAATTTGGATGAATTGGTAAATGCTATTCAGGAATAATGGGATACCACAGGAATTTATATAGAACTTGGTCGAGGCCCAGGAGGGTTAACGAATTATTATGGGTTAGGGAAGGGCCAACGAAATATTGAAAGTTATTTTTGTTATTGTTGTTAAATTTTGTCGCATAAAATTTTCCAAAATTAACAAACATTTTTTTATTTAATTTTATTACCAATTAGGTAGGTACTTATTAGTGATAAGTAGGGATGGGATATTTAGGTACTAAAAACTGAAAAATAGGTAACTAAAAAGGTACTAAAAAAAAGCATTTTAGGTTAAAAAAACAGCATTTTAGGTAAAAAAAAAATTAAAAGTTTAAGTTTCGTTTATAATTTTGTTTAGCCGCATACCCAAACACAGATATAAACTATTTATATGCAATAAACTGTGTTTTACTGAGACACTCACTACACATAAGTTCTATGACAGAACTCACTAGTAGTGAGTAACTACAAAGAAGGTAACTGTAAAGAAAGTTACTGTTACAGTCTGTAACCATAAGAAAATATTCTATACCGTTGAGTTGCACGCCCTGGATAAAATAAAATGGAACAAAAAAAATAAAATAAGTAAAAATACGTAAAAATAGGTAACAAATATATGAAAATAAACTGACAAATTAAAAAATATGTAACAAAAGTATAAAAAGGTAGTTTAAAGCAAAAACCTCCAAAAAAGGTAAAATAGGTAAAAAAAAGTTAAAAAAATAGGTAACAAAAGTATAAAAAAGGTAGTTAAAAGCAAAAACCTCCAAAAAAGGTAAAAAAGGTGAAAACAAGTTAGGTTCATATAAAAGAAAATCTTTTAAAACACATTTTGGCATTATTGGTTTTCAAATAGTTACATCGGTTAAAAAAAGGTAAAATAACTAAAATCCCATCCCTAGTGATAAGTTATCACTAGTGCGCAATGTAAATAAAACTTATGAAACATTATCCTAACCACCCAAACAAATTGCAGTAATTTCGCCCAAAAAATTAATCCCCAAATGGCATTTTAATTTTAAATATGCAATAAACACGCCAGCAATCGGATTTAATTAAGACATTTAACAGCCGGGAATTGTTTTCGAATTTTGATTCTTGGTGATTTTGGTTTTATCTGAAACTTAAATTTGACAACTGAATCACAATCAGGAGGTCAAAATTATAAAGAAAATATGTCACGAACGTAAATATCGGTTCAGGTTTAGTTTTCGCAAATTTTCACCAAAATGTCATTTTGAAAAAGTGGTCTTTGCTTAGGCCCCTCTGAAAATAATGGAAGTTTGTTGCTTGTCGCTTGTTCAGAATTATTCAAGGAACAATCTTTTACCATTTTATCTTTTTGTTCTAAAAAAGACTGAGTGTATTGACTACCAAAAACCCTTAAATGTACTCTTTTGAAAAAAAAATCATATTTTCTTTGCTAAGATTCCAATTCGAAAAATTTGAAAACCTTTTCAAGGTAAGACATAATACTTCATTATTTCAAAGTAAAAACGAGAAAAAATATTTATTTTTTCAAACGGAGCTTAGATGAAGTTATAGAAATTTTTCACCGTTTTACATATCACCCTGTAGGAAATTTGCATGAAGAACCGTGACCTTCATATCTATAGCATGAATTGCCAGAGGATGGGGCTAGTAGACATTACAGACCAAAATAAAATCGTTTAAGAAACAAAAAAGTTATGTTGTTTTGAAAAAGGACGAACTTTTTGGTCGCGACACATTGAGTGGTGCGCAGTTTATATGGAAAATAAATTCTCCTTGAAGAGGAAGGATCCTGACTAACCCCGTAAAGTTGGTCTCTGGTACCAAAACAAAAAGTATAAAAGGCAAGCGGTCTCCTGCATCTGAAGCAGGCCAGCCCTGTAAAAAAACGGTGACATTATATCGTCTATTCAATCAAATCCTCAAAAATAAAATTTACACTACTGTAAATTTATAACCAAGTCATAGTACATAGTACATGATAAAAAGTTTAAAACTTTACCAAAAAACTGTGTTAATTCACAGGGTGTGGTGTTAATCAAGATATTGGTCCGACACCACTTGGATGGGTTTCAGCTACCGGCAGTACGGCTTCGCTTTGAATACCGTAGCAACATTGTTGGAGTTCCAACGTTGGCCTGACGAGACAGATTAGTTTTACCTCTAATCCGGACGAGTGACAGCGACAGCGACAAAAGAAACGCGTAGGTGACTCCATCAACGTTCAGCCATTTCCCCTTCAACCTCCCAAAAGAATTGCTATACCATTTATTGTCTGTCGACGGAAGTTGGAAGAGAAAGGGCCCAACTATCAACTTAATCAACCCCCAACGCCGCTCTCATCACTATCGCTCCCCCTACTTCACATGGACTGAATACAAACTACTATCTATAAAAAAATCTTAGATACCGATATAAAAAAATACATATTTATATGTTATAATGAAGACAGGGTAAGACGAATAATCAAATAGTTCACGCTATATAAGATTAATGCTCACACTGTGTGGCGTTATTTAACTGACGACCCGACACCACTCGGTATATATATATATATATATATGGTCACAGGCTGTACGGCTGACCGGGAATGCCTTAGCAAGTGATACTGGAAGAGTACATTGGCCTGACAGGATTTACTTGTATAATTTACAAAACTGAAATCTAAAACAACTTATTAAACTACTATTATACAAAATTTTTACAAAAAATTTACACACTTGAGCTAGCTCTAGAAGTGCTCTAATATAATTATAGTAGGATCTTATTTGATATGTAGAGAATTGTAATATACAAAACGACTAAATTTTAAGAGACACTTTTACACTTGAGTGTTATTCGGTATTGATGTTAAGTCTTAATCAGTATTAGTCAAAATCGGAAAGGGTCCAACTCTACATAAAAATCAAAAATAAGATACTAACTACTTGTCGTCATCATCGGTAAAAACGTCATCATCAGAGAAATAAGGCTTCAAATCTTTAATGCCAATTTCCCAAATCACGACCAGATTCGTCTACTAAAGTATAAACTAGATTAGACAATTTTTCCTTTATCTTACATAAAATGTACCGCGGTGCTAGTTTCTGCGTGAATTCGTTCGCCGCATTTGAAAGAACTTTGTTCCTCTTTTAAACAGAGTCACCGACATAAAAAGACACATCTCTTTTTCGTAGATTATACGTATTAGCATTGCGTACATATGCTGCCTTTAATTTTTTTTCAATATCTTTATAAATTTTGGACAGACCACCAAGTTCCTCAGCGTACTTTACGCGATCGGCCGTTTTTAAAACCGTCCTCTACAGATCCGCGATAGTAATCCCCTAAACATGGAACATGTCAGCATATTATATACTGGGGAACCCCATACACTAGAAAAACGTCATTTTCTAAAAATTTACATACACTTGCGGCTTTAGCCTTCCGCATAGACTGTAATAAACTGTATTTAGTAAACCAATCCGAAACCACGAACAAATACTGTGATCCACCCTTTGAACGAGGAAAATTTACGGTCTTTGCAACCTCCATTAAATCCATTTGTCCAGTGGTTGGTGATTTTTGTGAATTACAAACTTTACAGGCCTTAATGTATCTAAATATGTCTTTTCTTATTTTAGGCCAATAATAAGAATTACAAACTCTTTCATACGTTTTGCTATAACCTAAATGAGCAGCAGTAGGGTCGTCGTGGTTGGACTCTAGAATTTTACGGCGTTGTGTTTTCGGAACCAGCATTTTCCACTCGAAAATATTGAAACTTATTACTGAATGAGATGTAACTAATTTATAAACATATTTTTTTACCGAGCCATTGAGGAAATTTATCAGGATTGGCTAAAATCTTATCCCGCATATTAATATGAAACTTATCAAGATTTTCAAGATCAATGTCCCAACATATATCTATCCTATCCAAATGTAAATTAAACTCTGAAGGAGCAGGATCAACTGGACTACGACTTAATGCATCAGCTACAACATTATATCTACCCTTACGGTGCACAAAATCAAAATCGTATTGTTATAACCTAACACACCATCGTGTCAGTCTACCGGCGGGGTTTGACAACCGATCCAACCACAAAAGTGACGCCTGATCTGTAATAACTTTAAATCTTATGTTGAAACCTTCAACAAAACCCCTAAATTTTTCAATAGCGAATATCACAGCCAAGCATTCCCGCTCAGTAACTGAATAGTTACGCTCACTTTTGGAGAGAGATCTCGAAGCATACGCCATTACTTTTTCTTGGTTACCGATATCTTGTGTTAAATTGCCGGAGATACCTACGTCAGATGCGTCAGTTTGTATAATGAATTGTTTAGAAAAATCTGGACTGGACAGAATCGGAGCAGATACTAAAGCTTGTTTGATGTTATTAAATGCGGCCTCAGCAGGATCATTCCACACAGTCTTTTGTCCCTTGGCCTTGCCCTTAAGTAAATTGTTAATAGATGACATTAAAGTATAGAAGTGTGGAATGAACCTACGATACCAGGAGCACATCCCGACGAACCGTTTAATTTCAGTGGTTGTCTTTGGTTGAGGAAAATTAATCATTGTCGAAACTTTATCCGGATTCGTACGCAGTCCAGAGTTATCAACTATATAACCAAGATAATTTAAAGATCTGAAAAATTGACATTTTTTATTATTTACTGTTAAATTCGCTTCTGAACGCCTACGGTAAACTTCCTTTAGGAGAGATATATGTTGGTCAAATGAATTCGAAGTTACTATTATATCATCGAGATAGACAAAAATAAATGGTTCCAACTCTGATCCGAAAACCGCGTCCATAAGGCGTTGCTGTGCCTGAGCTGCATTTGACAGACTGAATGCCAAAACGTTGAAACAAAATAAACCCCTTCCGGGTACAGCGAATGCCGTCTTTTCTCTCGAGGACTCATCCAAGGGAATTTGCCAAAACGCAGATTTTAAATCAATACTAGAGAGATAACGGGAATCACGCAACATGTTCAATATTCTATCAACAAAAGGAAGTGGATATGAATCCTTTTTAGTTAAAGCATTCAGCTTGCGGCCATCAAAGCAAAATCTATATTCGCCATCGGCTTTCTTAACCAATAAAACTGGTGAAGACCAAGGGCTTTCACATGGCTCCACTACCTTAAGCTCTAACATTTTGTCCAATTCCTTATTGAGATGTGATAACATATATTATATTGACGTTTTTTAACAGGTTGCGCGTCCCCCGTATCTATGTGGTAAATAAGCTTATTGGTTCGACTTAATTGCCCTTTGATGCTTAATTTAGCAAAATCCTTGATTACAAGTTGGATTTGGTTTAGCTGGTCCTCCGAAAAATCCTCTCGAGAGTGTAAGACAACATTGTTCAAATCGTCACCGCCAACCTCAACCGTTGCTATATTGATTCTATTAACCTGAGCCTCCCAGGTATTATTACAAAAATTAAGCTTAACTTTAAAAACTTTACAAAAATCACTGCCAAGAATTACACTATGTCTCAAAGTAGGTACTACCAAAACTTTAAGCAGCTTGCAGCTGTTATCAACCGTTATAGGTAAATTTACAAATCCGTCAACACTTGACTTGACGTTTACCGTCCGCGGTTGTTACAACATGAATTTTAGAATTAAAAATTTTCAAATTAAACATACTAATAAACTGCAACATACTCCAGCTTGCTTGCTACAAATGACATATAAAGAGACCTTATTAAGGAAACATTTACAAAATCTCTTGTGGATCGAATAATAAATCCCAATGACCTTCCGGCTGCTGAACAAACATTGTGTATATGTGGTACAAAAGAAAGTGTTTGATCAAACAAGACGCCCAAGTCAGTTACCTCATTCTGTCTTCTTAATTCAGTGTTGACGATCTTATACTGGTTTAAGTAAGGAACCTCTTTTCTGGTGTATGTGACCTCAACATTGAGTTTTAATGAATTTTTCGTGCACCATAAGGAAATTGTGTTAAGGTCTCGCTGTAACAATTCAGCATCCAAAGGTGTAGATATTTTTGTATAGACTTTAATGTCATCTGCATAGGCCAAAGTAAGACAAGAGAGTGATGCTAGTAAGTCATTAATGTACAAATTAAATAAAAGTGGACCTAGATTGGATCCCTGGGGTACTCTAGAGCTGGCAGTAAAAGAGCATGAAGAAAAACCATTATAACTAACGTAGCATTTTCGATTAGTCAAGTATGATTTAAGAAGTTTTACGAAATTAGAAGACAACCCAAAACCATTAAGTTTCTGTATTAAAATAGAATGACTAATGTTATCAAAAGCTTTCGATAAATCAGTGCAGATCACATCGACCTGTCCACGCCTATCCAAAACTTCAGAAATATATTGGGTGACAGATGCCAAATTAGTAACTGTTGATCGTCCTACAACAAATCCATGTTGATAGGGTGAGATACGTTGTTTGGTATTAAAATATATATAAAATATATGGTGGAGTATAAAATTTGTTCAAATATCTAAATTTGATAGAATGGATATAGGTCGGTAATTTTCAACTAATGTTTTATCGCCCTTCTTGAAAATAGGTACTACACGCGCCGTTTTCCATTTTTGTGGGAATGTAGATTTTCTAATGCACATATTAAGAATTAATGTTAAAGGCTTTGCAAGTGCAAATCTACAATCTTTAACAATAAAGCTAGGAATACCATCATCACCAGTCGTAAATTTATTAGATAACTTTTCCATGACTTTAATTACATCTTCTTCAGTTACAAGATTCATTGAGAAATTTAAGTTTAACTTTATTAGTAAAAGAACTACCCGAGGGTTTATCAACATATTTTAATTCTGAATCCAGGCTTTCGATACTTTTGTCTCTATCAAAAGATTGTTTAGCGGCTTCCTCCAGTCTCCAACAATAACTACTCAAGCTAGGTATATTAGGCGTATCCATACTTGATCTTTGTAATTTCGGCTGGTTCCTTACTTAAACTATTGAAAAGAGTCTCCATTACCGCGAAAAAAATAGCCATAGACTCGTGTTTACCCTGACGTCTAGTCTTAATTTGCTCCCAAATAATCTCATCATAATCATCAAATATAAAGTTTTGTTTAAGTAACTTAATCAAAGAATCCCAATCCTGGACAAGATGCTTATTTGTCCTAACAAAAAGCCATGCCTTACCTGTGAACAAATCTATTGTTGCATTAAATAACTGATCCTTTGTTACACCTCTCGCCTCTGCCATTTCTCTTACCCTCTCAATAAAAGGAATTAATCCCATACTATCATTTTCCCCACTAAATTTTAAATCCCACTTATCTATACGTGGTTGTTTGTAGTTAGATATGGGCGCACTAGATGGCCCTATGCTATTGTTAAAAACGTGTATGCTGGAGGAAGGAGGAGGTGATAACATTGGATCTTCTTTAATGATTCCATCATGAAGTTCTGCATCTAAATGCAGGCAAGTTGCATATGATTCATTTTTATATTCATTAAAAGGCTTAATTGCCTCTGCATCAGCTTCAGGAATGGGAATTCTTTGGACTGAAAGTCTGAAATTAATTCAGTAATTGAGTCTAAAGTATTTTTAATGGCTATCTTTTAAGTGTCAAAAACTAAATTATCAATTAAAAAAAACAAAAGGATTAAGTTTTTCCTTTTTTAACAACCTAGCCAAAATTTTGCGTTTCTCGTCATGGTTTCTACTGGTGACTGTGCCTCTAATCTTTAATTCACAGTCCAACTCCTACGCACGAAGATGCTTAGCAATAATTTTCGTCTCCATGATTACCGAATAATAAAAAATCAATACAGCAACAATCAAGTCGCCTATTCAACCACCGGACTTAACTTCAAAATGACTGGTTTACTAAAAATGATTCTTAAAACTAATAAACAATCATCGACCAATACCAAAAATTGGGCCAGTACGGACCTGAACTCAAATTTCAATTTAAATTTTAATCAAAATTTAAAAATAAGGTAAACACGCATAAGTATATAAATATAAAATAAACATTAATGTGAGTATCTCTATACTCAATAATTCGTAGAATTAAATAAAAAATAAAAAATTTGCCTACTTGGCATATAAAAATATAATTTTAATCAATTGTGGGTACACACTGTATATCGCAAAGGCCTAAAAAATATTTATCGTCGTATCAAATCCGAAATTCGTTAATCCAAGAGTAAGATCTTAAATGTTAAGTATACCAGGTTTCTAAAAATTAAAAACGAATTAAATAAAAAATGAAACGTAATATGTGTCTGGGAGCAAAGGTCTGTAGGTCTGTATTTCCCATACTTACATGGCCTGGGCGCCACCACAACTTTAAAGAGTACAATAACAAGGTTGTGGTCATTAAGTTAAACTCAAGGTTTAGTTACTTACTTATATTTTAAATGCAAATTATATTAAATTTAATATTTAGAATGTTAAAATTAGTACCGAATAGCTATTGGTTTACACTAGACTAAAAATGGTTATAAAATAATGTTTCATAATTTACTGCAAAGCAGTTTTGGCAATAAAACAATTTAATAATGATGAAAAAAACCTGTATCCCGAGTAGGGTTACTGGAGTTCTGGTATACTCATTCAGAGGGCTGGATAAGGCTCCTGGATGCATGGGGCTATTCGTGCTCCATAGGTGCTGTCATAAAAGCGATCTTTGGGACAACCAACACCAGGTTGACTGTTCCATCAAGGACTCCTCGATTGAAAAATCCCACAGGCTAATTAGTTCGCTACAGCTATAAGCGAAGACCAGGATACCCTCTCCAGAAAATGTGCCCCCAAGAAAAAACCCTAATTGAATAATACTTCGAATCAAAAATTGGTTACTACAACAAAAAATACTTACGGAGTTTCTCCGGTTTTTCCTTGAAATTCTAAAAATAAGACCTTCCCAGGTCGATGGAATATTCCACACGTACTTTAGATGGCTATTTAGCAAACTAGGAAATAGGATGACTTAGAAAAAGTTGGAATATACATTTGATTGCACTCACCACGCTGCTCGATAATAAAAAACTCAATTATTCAGGAGACCACTGCTACCACTGTTCTATCTAATTGCGATAACTTGGTATTATAGGCAAACAACTAATTAATTACTAAACGAATCCTAATTACACTTAAGTTAGATTTAACAAATCATCTAACCCGAAACCGGCCATTTGCCCGCGTCTACCGTTGATTCTCCCCTCTCCCGGAACAAACTCTTCATATAAAAAATCATAGAGTTAATGAGCAACGCAGTGAATACAAACAAACTTAAACCAACCTTAGAGCCATGGCCCTTCGTGAATGCATTCCAAAGAAACAGTTGCCAAAAACCGAAATTCCCTAAACCGGTTAAATCGTCAAAACAATTTGAAATAATTCAACTACCAAAATTGACAAACAAACTTTCCAAATATGAAACCCTACATGAAATAAAAGTAAGTAACGGTTTTTTATAAAAATAATAATTATAACTAACTTATTCTAACCCCCTTTAACCTATTCTAAAGTAAACTAATGTTGTAGGATTACCAGAGCCCAAGATAAACTTAAAACGCATACATACCGTAAAGGAGACCCAGGAGCACCCACATCATTCACCTACACTCATTTACTTAACCATTCATACTAATCACATACCACACATATCGAAACAATAACTAAAAGGTAAATAGAGTCGTAACCTAAAAAAATGTACCAAGATCTTCCTGGTTATCAATAAAACTAAAATAAACGTACTCTTTTAGGCATGGCAAATCAACACCATGAAGCCAGCGACCTAAAGACCCCAAAATAAAAATCAATACTCTTAAGCCGATATGTGATATACAGTGTGAACAGGTGTGTACTCAATAAACTAAATTATACTTATACAGTGCTTTACTTATTTCTATTACATAAATCATGTAGCGTTACTATTTGTAACGTTACAAATGTTAAATAGTTTTAGGCCAATACCTTTATTATGGAACAATGTTAAAGCCCTTGTAATTTCTTAATATTTAGTTCATCAATTTATAATAAATAAAACAAATACTTACTAAAGAGTATGAATATAAATAAAATATTGTATACAAATTAAAATGAATTAGTTAAAATTAGTATCAGCATTGTTTACTAATAAAATAGTCGTTTTCACTTTTAAATAGATTTTTTTACTAATTTAAGATAATCTTTGACTGTTTCTAAGAGTAAAAAGTAACTAATTTCCTTCATAGTTTTTAATTCTTGCGACCAACAACAAATTAATGTTACGCTCAAAACAGCAAAACAAATATATTATTAACAATATTTATAGACAGGTATAACTAATTTTTATAAAAGTAGCGTTGACAAGCGACGGACCCTAGTTGGGAAGCGCGCGAAGCGTGCTTCCCTATAGCACAAGCACCGGATCGCAAAAAATTGACAAGGAGGGCAGCTAGGACAACTTCAAAGGTATGTATCGACTCGTAATCGAATTTTTTTTCTGTTATCCGTTAGTCTGTGTATCCTTTTTTTTTGTAACCGCCGCCGTAGCTAAGAAACCGTTCAAAGTGGACACTCGAAATTGGCATCCTTTTTTTCTGCCCACGAGACCTATACGTGGACCAAATTTTTCCGGTGTCGAAAAAGCCCAAGTCCACTTTTTTCCGATTTTTCCGACAAATTTGGCACGTTCCGTTGAAATCGCTTAACTTTCGAAAGAGTGGAGATTTTTCGACCAAACTCCGGAAAAAGGTGCTTCGGGACGATAATTTGTTTCGGATTGTAAACTGACCGGATCCGCCGGAAACTTTTCGAGTTACGATTTTTTAAATTTTTTGTCGAAAATTTTTCAAACCATTTGTAGGGCGAGAGCAATTTTAGAAATTGGCCAAACGAAATACACAAATTGACGGGTAAAAGACCAAAGTTTGACATACTAAAAGATGAGCTTTATCGAACAAAAACTAATCGGCTAAAAGCCCGGTTAAATTTTCTTCGAATTTAAAAGAGTTAACCTATTCAAATCCCCGAAATCAAATCGATAACAGGGGGATCCAACAAAATTTTAGGTAACAATGCGGCATTGCCAAATTTAATTGCGGTGTTGCCAGCTTTTGCATAAATTTCTCAAACGAAAAAAGATAATTAATGAAATTCGTTTATCGGGTGGATCTTTGAATTAAAGTCGATTTTTTTTTCCGCAAATTATACATATACCGGGGAACCCAACAAAGTATTTAGCAACACTTTGACAGATGTAAAGTGAACAGGTGACATATGTCAAGTGACAGATGTCAAGTTGACAGATGACAGGTGACAGATGACAGATAAAAAGGTGACAGATAACAGGTGACAGATAAAAGTGACAGGTGCCAGATGACAGGTGTAAGACGAGAAATGGCAGATGATAGATGACATGTGACAGATAAAAGGTGACATATGTCAAGTTGACAGATGATTAGTGGCAGATGACAGATGACAAATGACAGGTGACAGGTGACAGATGACAGGTGGCAGGTAAAAGGTGGCAGATGACAGGTGACATAATTTTGGTCATAACTGATTTAAAATAAACTATTTATAATATCCTTCCAGTAAGCATTTTTCTAAAGCAAACAATCTAGTAGGCCTAGAAAAATAAATGCATAAACAAAAGTTGCACTGTATGCTGTCAGTCAGAAGTTTGATGTCAAGGTGTTTGAAACTTCAAAAAAATTGTATTTTAAGAGATTTTTTTATCTGATTTTGAATTGTTTTGTAGAAAGTAGTTACAGTGCCTACAGTTTGTGTACTATACGGATTAATAAGAGAAAGGTAAGTAAAATTTAAAAACGTTTTTTTTTTTTGTTAAAATTTAATTTGGTATGTGGCCGCAGAGCTTATTTACTGCTTACATGCGTAAGATGTATTATTTAAAAAAAAACACTTTCTAACATTAAAATATTGCTTTCTGTCATTCTCCGCTTTTTCAGTTTATTCGGTTTTAGATACAGAAGTGTCTGTAGAAAAAAAAATATTTCAAAAACTTTTGCCCCAATTCGCCTCCAGGCAAAATTTTTAATTTTTTGATGTATGTTGTATTTAAAAAGAAAAAATAATAAAAATAACATTATGGATTTTTTTACATATACCTACTTAAAACTATTATAGAAACGAAATTTTCTTGTCTTATTGAGAAGGTACTATGCAAACTAAAGTCTATTAGGTGAAGTTTTCCTAGGGTTAAGCATTTTTAGATATACAGGATGTTTTCAAATTAAAGAGAGATGTTTTGAAAACTGCAAAACTCTTGTTTGAATAAAATCGGGATTAAAGCTGTTCATGATACTTGAAATAGATAGCTTTATAAGAAAAATAAATAAAAAAAACCTTACATTTTTCATTTGCTAACTGAATTCTTTTGTTACAGAATAATCCAGAGCAAGTGAAAACATGAATCTTAAAAGAATAGATGTGTTTAATTTCTGGATTGATAAAAACGGTAATCATAAAGATAAAAATCTGCAAGTATGCTGCGAGATCTTAAATATGATGAATATCAAAAGCCCCAAGTTTGAAGAGTCTACTAATGAAATTTGCGACCAGCTATCCAAAAGGTGGAAAAAAAGTAATCGTACGAAGAGTAGGTTTTTAAAACAAAACACTAAATGGTTAAATAGTACCTACTGTTTTTCTATTCCCGCAAATGGATAACATGCAAACGCCAACAAACTCGCTGGGAAGACCCGAAAAGTCATTTTCCTCGAGTAGTGAAAGAACTAGAAGAAGAAAAATAAAGGAATTAGCAACAAGTTGCAAGCAAAATCAGTTAATTGTGGCGACAAAGCTAAGTTTAAAAAAAGACGGAAAAAGATGAAATCAAACCGCTTAAAGAGAGTCTCTAAACCTCTTCTCCTAGAGCTTTAAAAATAATAAGCAATTGAAATATACAGAAATCAAAGCCAATTATACCATACACAAGTGAAGAAGCACTTTGCTTGATAATTGAGACTAAGTTATTAAAAAGTGATCATCAGAAGAGAAGGAAAAGAAAGAAACTTTGATGTTTATCCTTCATACAAAAAATTTTGCAAAATTATGCTGTTATCCATCTCCTGATAACATTTTGGTAACAGAGTTATCTGCAAAAATTAAGTTACAAGGGCTTTTGGACTGTTTCCCGAATTATTTTATCTCAATCAGAAGTTTTCATAAATACATCTGGACCTTTTGACTTAATTTTAATCACAAAATGGGGTTGTGACGGTAGAACAGGTCACAGTAAATACAAGCAGTTTATTGAAACTGAAAATGCTTCGGATTCAAATATTTTTTTAACTTCACTTTTACCTTTGCAATTATTTTTTTACTCAAAAATCGATCCGACTCAAAAAATAATTTATTGGCAGAACCCTAGACCATCGCCAACGAGGTATTGTAGGCAACTTCACTTTTATTTTCAGAAAGAAACTACTGCTTTCACATTACAAGAAGCAGCCTCTGTAAAAAAAGAAATTAATGAACTAAAACCTACAGCGATGAATCACAACGGTCAACTTTTATCCATCAAACACCAAATGAAAATGACGATGATTGACGGGAAGATCTGTAGTGTTATGACAGAGACATCTTCAAGCCAAGCCTGCAACATCTGTGAAGCAACACCTAAAATAATGAACAATGTAAAAACTAGACCAATTAACAACGAGGCCCTTGATTATGGATTATCGACTATCCATGCGTGGATACGCTTCATGGAATATTTTTTACATGTGGCTTACAGACCAGATATCAAAAAATGGCAGGCTAGATCGCAAGAGGAAAAGGACAGTGTAAAAGAGAGAAATAAAAATATTCAGCTTAAATTTAGAACCGAAATGGGTTTGATTATCGATAAAGAAAAAGCAGGTGGAAGTGGAACAAGTAATGATGGCAATACCAGTAGAAGATTTTTTGCCGATCCATTAGCCACCTCCAAGATATTAGAACTAAACGAAGAATGCATCAGACGTTGCTCTTGTATATTACAAGTCATGTCATCAGGTTTTGCGGTAAACGAAAGTAAATTTTAGGAATATGCGGAAGAAACTGCTAATTTGTTAGTAAATAAATATCCATTTTACTATATGCCGAGCAGCGTGCATAAAGTCTTAATTCATATATAGGGATGTTATCAGAAGAAGCGCGGGAATCACGTAACAGAGATCTTAAGCATTTTTCCAGAAAAAGGTCCAGAATTGATACCAACCAAGATCTCTTAAATAGATTCCTAATCTCTTCTGATCCATTTATATCTGGATTAAGAAGTTTACCCAAGAAAAATAAACATATTTTTTTACTGAAGCTTTGCATCTGCTTAACCCTCCGTTACTCGCGCGGCGTCTATCAGACGCCACTGAATCTATTAGTTATAGTAACTTTTGAAACGAGATAAATAGGGACTTCCCCGGCCATGTACCTTTCTTAAGTGGATAGTAGAGTAATCTGCGCTCAAAAAAAAACAATAATTTAGTAGGTAGATTTAACATTTTCAAATTGTTTTTTAAACTTTTTTATACATTTTTATTTGCATTTTTAGTAATAAATAAATGTTTGAAAGAAATAGTCTTGATGATTTCATTAATATAAAATACAATAACCTTCTAATAATTATTTTATAACGCAAGAGTCTCTCAGACGCCACGCGAGTATCGATGTTACGAAAACTGGCGCGAGTAACGGAGGGTTAAGGACGATAGTTCATCATTGGCAAAAAGTGAATCATCCGATTCCGAAGAGGAATAGTATTGTTAATTATCTTACTTACTTAATAAGTTCAACTAAATTTTTTTTTGTGAATCATTATTTTACTTGCTTAATAGAGTTTAACTAATTTTTGTGGCCTATTTTCTACTGTAAAAAATTAAAATCAAACAAAAGAATATTTTGGCGTTACAATCGCAAATCCTCCATTCATAGTTTTTATTGCCACTAAGAAATGAGCTTAAAATATGCGTATTCTAAAAAAGTCTGTAAAAGAGTGAATCTATAAAAAAAATAACTAAATTAACTTCCTTTTTTGTCCCAAATCATAGAATTGTATGTTACAAGCGATAACCTAACATTTCAGCTTGGATACATAAATCAGCGCAAGTCGCAAATACTATTTGATAACTGGGGGGGTGTCATTTAGTTAATTTTCTATGGTCCTACCCTTTTTCGCAAATTCTTAGGCCACACACATTCCTAAAATACTCATACATGCATTTTTTCCTCCACCCTGTATAATTTTTTGATGGTGTTTCATTTCATTTCATAAGTTTATTTTAAACAAACAATATTTTTTTTTTACCAAAATTGTTTTTCCGGAGCCCACAGTGAGATGTGACAAATGAAAATTGACAGATGACACAACACAGGTGAGGGGTATAGAATCAAAGGCGGCAATCTCCATTTTTTCATATTTTTTGTTAGGAATGTCATCTTATTCGTTTTTTTATTCCCTTTTAGAATAAAACTAAAAGTAACAAGCAAAAGTGACAATATTCCTGTTAAATTCGCATTAAAAATTAGAGTTGGAATCAAAAGTGGCAATCTCCATCGCTTAGTGCGTATCAAAAACGGCAATCTCCGCTCAGGCCAATGAGATCCACGCGCCGCCCACACGTGATTGTCACCTGATAAATTTTGTTATACCTACGTGCAATTCATTTCATTAGCATTTTGTTGCAGTGTTTATGTTGTTTTAAAGGTTTACTTAAACTGTTTTGGTATTTAAAGGTTGGAAATTTTTACTGGAAAATATTTATATATATTTTTGTGTTATGGAAGTGAATGCGTCTCCTGTCACACCAACAAAGGCAAGAAAGCGAATAAGGCAACCTGACAAATGGAAGAAAAATGTTGCAAAACGATTAAGGTAGGTGATTTCTTTTTCGTGATTGTTTAGTTTTGGTTTTTCTGTATTCAATTGTTGAACATAATTTGTTCAAAGTTCAACCCACTTATGTTCATGACTAATTTTGTTTGTAGATATTCTGCGAAGAATTTACCAATATACCCAACGTGTGGACACAGAACAAAAGCATACAAGTGCTTCTTTCTTAAAATGAACGATATACAGGCATTTCACAGGATCTTCTATGAGGCAAAAGACAAAGCGACTCAAGATGCCTTTATTTTGAAGTACTGTACCGTAAGTCGCACAGTTCGTCGCCGGCCGAAAAATGAAAAACACTCTCCGAAAAAGCACCAGGGTGAGAATATATTCCCAAATTAAAAAAAATATATATAAACAATTGTAAAAGTTATTTAAAAAAGAGCGTTTTTGACGATTTTTTTTCGAAAATCTCTCATGGGAATAAAGCCTTTTAATAAAATTTTACCTTTATTGAAAATTCTTCAAAACTTATCAAATTTTCATAAAAAATATAATTAAATTAAAAAAAAATTATTTTCATAAAAAAAAATTATTTATAATAAACAATTTGCATTTTTATAATTTTCTCAATGCTCTTTTTGAAAATCGTATTAATTTATATTTTCCTTAAAATATTTCCAATAAAAAACTAAAAAAAAAAAATTGGATTCTTAATTAAACGATTAATGACATTTGATTTTGTGAGCCGGCGCGACTTTTCTGGCCCTGACGCTCGAGCGCGCTCCCGACGCGACCCGTCCCATTGCGATGCGTACTTTATTATCAATAACTCTGCTATAGTATACTATTAAGTACTTGTGATTCAAAAATGATTTTGTACGACCATTAAATATATATTATACGTATATATATTTACACAGGGTGTATCATGTTCGATGGTAGGTTAGACGTTTATGGAGAACTTTATGGAGAACGGCAAAAGATATCGAATTGAAATTTTTATAGCAATTATAATATCATTTAAACTATTTTTCTAAATTATTTTGAACAAAATTACTCTTCCGGTTTTAACAGAAGCGATATCAACTTTGTTATTTTAAATGAATCATCACATTCTTTTTACATTATCATTCCTTAATAGTGTTTGAGTTATTAATTTTTTTTTGTAAAATTCAGTCAGTTTCACCCTCAACAAAAAAGCTTATAACTTTTTTAATATTAGGTTTACTGATATTCGGTTGGATTTATTTGAATCCTGAAGCATTGTTTTAAATATTCCATGTAATTTATTGTAATATTTCCAAAAAGATACTTGATAAAAAACAATGTGAATGTAGGTAAATTAAAACAGCAATAAGTTTTTTATTTTCAATGGAACGCCCTGTATATTTTTACATAATTAAATATAAAATTATAATACCTTTTCATTAATATAACTATTCCCTATACCTAATACCTAATAATAACAATGATATTTTACAATTCCTATTATTTAATATTTCAAATTTTTAAATATTAGTTTAAAATTAATAAAAATACAAGTGGAATCTACGAATGAGTTTTCAAAAACTGTATGCATTCATATGACAAGAAAATAATATATTAATAAAAACAATATATTAAAAAAAAAAATCCGGTGTTTGTACATAAAAGCACCAAAACAAAAAGTAAATATGTCGCTATGTGTATAAACGGTTTGATTGAAAGCCTGGTACCTTCATTAAAAGTATATTATTATTTACTAATAAGGTTAAAAATTCATTAATTAAATAAAAATAATGTTTTAAATTAATACAAATTGTTAATAAAATAGTTAAAATGAAGGAAAATCATTATTTAAATGAAGTTTTGATTCTTCATCGACAATATGAAAAACTTATTGCTAGAACATGCAGAAACTTGTTGTATGTTGTACCTTTAATTTGGTTATCCATTAAGAAAAATATTATGGTAAATATTTTTATCAACTTCTTTTAAGTAGTTATTTTCCTTTATTTTAATAATAATAAATATCGGGAAAGTTTTGTTATTCATACCAAATTAATACACATGAGCAACATTTTATTAGTTTTTCTTCATATTATTAGGGTAATTGTAAAATATCTTTCTTAATATTAACTTTAGGTATCAGGAATAGTTCAATCAATCAATGAAAAGGTATTATAATTTCATATTTAATTATGTAAAAATATACAGGGCGTTCCATTGAGAATAAAAAAGTTATTGCTGTTTTAAGTTAGCTACATTCACATTGTTTTTTATCAAGTATCTTTTTAGAAATATTACAATAAATTACATGGAATATTTAAAACAATGCTTCAGGATTCAAATAAATCCAACCGAATATCAGTAAACCTAATATTAAAAAAGTTATAAGCTTTTTTGTTGAGGGTGAAACTGACTGAATTTTACAAAAAAAAATTAATAACTCAAACACTATTAAGGAATGATAATGTAAAAAGAATGTGATGATTCATTTAAAATAACAAAGTTGATATCGCTTCTGTTAAAACCGGAAGAGTAATTTTGTTCAAAATAATTAAAATAGTTTAAATGATATAATTGCTATAAAAATTTCAATTCGATATCTTTCTCCATAAACGTCTAACCTACCATCGAACGTGATACACCCTGTGTATAATATATATTTAATGACCTTACCAAATCATTTTTAAATCACAAGTACTTGATAGTATAGTAGGTATAGCAGAGTTATTGATAATAAAGTACGCATCGCAATGGGACGGGTCGCGTCGGGAGCGCGCTTGAGCGCCAGGGCCAGAAAAGGCGCGCCGGCTCACAAAATCAAATGTCATTAATCGTTTAATTAAGAATCCAAATTTTTTTTTTTAGTTTTTCATTGGAAAGACTTTAAGAAAAATATAAATTAACACGATTTTCAAAAAGAGCATTGAGAAAATTATAAAAATGCAAATTGTTTATTATAAATATTTTTTTTTTATGAAAATAACTTTTTTTTTAATTTAAATATATTTTTTATGAAAATTTGATAAGTTTTAAAGACTTTTCAATAAAGTTAAAATTTTATCAAAAGGCTTTATTTCCATGAGAGATTTTCGAAAAAAAATCGTCAAAAACGCTATTTTTTAAATAACTTTTATAATTGTTTATATATATTTTTTTTTATTTGGGAATATTTTACTATCAATGAGTACTACAAAAACCAATAATTGTTTTTTGTATTTTCCAAAGTCGGGAAAACAGTGATCCGTTTCACGAATTCTCACCTGGTCAGGTAAAATGCTTCATTCGTAATTTTTTATCCAAGGAGAAGGTCCCGGTGTGTCAAACAGCTTTTTTAAATGTTTTGGGGATATCAAAACACAGACTTAGCTATGTAATGAAACGTTTTACTGAAACAGGCCAAGTACCCATTGAACGTAGGGGTGGGGATCGAAAAACTGCTAAATATCGGGATAAACTGGAAAGGGTGCAAATGTTTATAAATCAACTAAAGTGTACTGAATCTCATTACTGCCGTTCAGTGACAAGAAGAATGTATCTTCCATCTGAACTTAACATCTCCAAATTGTATTCAATGTACGCTGCTCAGGCACCTCCAACGGAGGTTGTGAAGAAATCGTATTTTCGTTTTGTATTTAATACAAAATATAATTTGAGCTTTGCAACTCCAAGAACAGATGTTTGCTTAAAATGTCTAGAGCTAAGTGAACGCATAAAACATGAGAACAATCTGGAATCCAAAAATAAACTCATGACTGAAAAACGAATTCACAATCTTCGTGCAAAAGCATTTTTCGAATTACTTCGTGAAAACAGAGAAGACCTCATCACTTTGTCATTTGACTGCCAAAAAAATTTGGTCCTGCCCAAAGTTCCTGATCAGAGCGCCTATTATTCAAGACAGCTTTATTTCTACAATTTTACTATTGTCCAAGGGTCTTCAAAGTCTTCACTCTCAAGGGGAAATGTTTTTTCATATTGTTGGACTGAGGACGTGTTTGGTAAAGGATCAAATGAAATTTCATCTGCAGTATTTCATCGACTCAATGAGACTGATTTTGGAAATACCAGAAAGACTGTACGACTGGTCGCTGATGGATGCAGTGGCCAAAATAAAAACTCAATCATGATCGGCATGTGCTGCAAGTGGTTAACCCATAACGCGCCACCAAATGTAAATCTTCTTGAGTTAGTCTTTCCTGTAGTTGGTCACTCATTCTTACCATCTGACAGAGTTTTTGGTCAAATTGAGAAGAAGTTGAGGAAAATAGAAGTAATAACGACACCCGAGGAATACGAAACAATCGTTTCTCAATTTTCTAAAGTCGTTGATATGAAGAAAAGCTATGTTTACGATTGGAAGTCTGCTGTTCAAGAAGTTCTTAAACCAGTGGGATCATGGGGTTTTAAATTTAAACAATCTAAAAGGTTTATTCTAAAACGAAGCAGGTCAGGAAATATTTTAATACGAGGCGAGCTCCATTACAAAAATGATTTAGGAGGTTTTGTTACAATTACACGAAAAGGCAAACAGATTACCATGATAAATCCGGAAAAAATTGCACCTAATGGTCATCAAGTTAACAATTTGAAGTTGCGTGATGTGGGAAACCTTTTGTCAAAACACTTTGGATCGAAATGGCTAGAACTGGATCAGTTACGCTATTATAGGGATCTGCTTCAGGGTAAGGAACAAGAAACAAACGAGAATCCTCGAGATCCTGATCAGGAGTTAGAGTTTGCCGACGCCGATGCTTGTGAATTTATACCCGAACTGCCGGATACCTTAGTTTAGTTAATATTGATGACCTTGTTTAATTTTAAAATACATGTTTTTACTAAATAATGACAGACTAGTTTATTCAACCTCTAACCCTGTCTGTTGTGAGTTTCAAAACTGGCAATATCCCCATAGATCATTTTCAAAATCGGCAATCTCCAAACATTGGAAACAAAAGTGGCAATCTCCAAACTAATATTATTCAAAAAGCAATTTATATTGATTTCTTAAGCAATTTTTTGTCATACGCCAGATACTAAGCCACATTTTCATGATTCGCTATCAATTTTAGTGTTAATATTGCCACCTATTAGTTTTTATAGTTTTTCGCAGTTTTCTCAAAACTATGGAATTGGGAGATTGCCGCCTTTGATTTTATACCCCTCAGGTGACAGATGACAAATGACCGCTGACAGATGACAAATGACAAGTGACAATTGACAGATGACAATTGACAGATGACAGATGACAATTGACAGATGACAAATGACAGGTGACAATTGACAGATGACAATTGACAGATGACAGATGACAATTGACAGATGACAGATGACAATTGACAGATGACAATTGACAGATGACAGATGACAATTGACAGATGACAATTGACAGATGACACAACACAGGTGACATATGACAGATGACAATTGACAGATGACAGATAAAAGGTGACAGATGTGACAAAATTGACAGATGACACAACACAGGTGACAGGTGACAGATAACAGGTGACAGATGAAAGGTGACAGGTGACAAATGACAGATAACAAATGACCGGTGACAAATGACAGGTGATAGATGACAAATGACAGGTGACAAATGACAGGTGAGATGATAATTGACAGATTACAGATGACAATTGCCAGATGACAGGTGAGATAACAATTGACAGATGACAGATGACAATTGACAGATGACAAATGACAATTAATAGATGAGATTTAAATGATTTTAGGTGGATCAAAGCAGGGCGTGGGAACTTGCACGGCGAAAGATGTAAACTAATATAGTATTAGCACATTGTGATAGAAGGCCACAAAATTATTGATGATAACTTATTTTGCCGATTCTAGATGGCGCCACCTACTACAAAGTTTAATCATTGACAACGGTTTAATATTGTTTTGCCGGCATATTTGTTATATGTTTGCCGGTAAAACCATTTTGTTTATGCTGTTTTAATGCTTTGCATCGTAGAATTTATTCTCGAAGATTTTCAAATTGTGTGATTTTATATGTGCCAAGCTGTTTTTTTTACATTCCTGAAAGTATTAAGGTAAGTCCATTTTATTGAATCTTGAATCTTGGGCATTTGTAGATATTAGATGTTCAAAGCATATACCCATTAATTTACTAACTAAAATAATGAATATATTAGCTATTTTCGCTCAGCCAATCCCGAACTAATTCCGGACATCCTAGCACCGCGAAAACACCTATTATAATAATAATAATAATAATAATAATAATAATAATAATAATAATAATAATAATAATATTTATTGATCCATAAGAAGCAAATACATTGTATAAGGACAAGTCAAGATAAAATATATATAAAATACATAACAATAATTGTAAACTTATATACATATTAAAAACAAAGATAAATACATAAACCGATCAAAAAACTTGCAGATAGTCAGACACAGAATAAAAGCAGTTAAATAATAGGTATTTTTTTAGTTCTTTCTTAAAATTCATGTAAACAGTAATTTTTTTTATATTCTCAGGCAATTTATTATATAATACTATGCCTGAATATAAAGGTGATTTTTCGTACAGACTGGTTTTATGTTTTGGATATTCCAGTGTCTGACCATGTCTAGTTGAATAGTTATGCGAACCACCAAGAGACTTTAATGTACAAAATACATGAAAGTATATACAGGCATGGGAGTGGGAGAATATTATATTTTTTAAAATAGGGTCTACACGATTCCATTTGGTGGACATTAAATAAAAGTCTTATTATCCTTTTTTGTGCTTTAAACACTCTATCACTGCAGACTGAATTACCCCATAAAATAACATTATAATTTAGAATAGAATTTATTAGAGCATAGTAAACATTAATAAGAGTTTTACAATCAAGTGTAGGTTTAAGTTGCATTAGGGCATAGTAACCGCAGTTAACCCTTTTGCATACATGGTCTATGTGACTTTTCCAGGACATGTCACTGTCCAGAAAGGTTCCTAGGAATTTAGTGTTTCTGGAGCAGCCTACATTTACCCCATTAACTTCTACAGTGATAGAGTGTTTAAAACATCTATCTCTGCAATTAATTTATTTTTATTACACCACAATGTAAATCCATTCGCAATATTTGTAAGCTTTAGTTGAAGTTCCTCCGGGCTCATAGCTTCTGCCACCACGGTTGTATCATCCGCAAACAGGACAGTTTTATCAGCCAATATATAATTATATATATATAGGAGTTCCTCAGGGCTCGGTTCTTGGACCACTCATATTTTTATTATTTATAAATGATTTACCAAATTATAATTTGGTAAATCATTTATAAATAATAAAAATATGAGTGGTCCAAGAACCGAGCTCTGAGGAACTCCTAGTCCCATGTCCCGAGCTTCTGATGATGTTTCACCTATTGTTGTATAAATAGATCGATCCTTTAAGTACGACTCAATAAAACAGGCAAAATTGCCTCTGAACCCCAAGGCATACATTTTTTGTAATATAAAATTAAAATCAAGACAATCAAAAGCACGCGAGAGATCAAAAAATAGAGCTCCTACGTACTTTCGACTATCAAGACAACTATAGATATATTCAATTAGGTCGCATGAAGCTGATTCAGTACTTTTACCGGGCTGAAAACCATTCTGACTGGATGTTAATATGTCATACTTTTTTAAAAATAAATACATTTGATTATAGATTGCACGTTCCACTACTTTACTAATAACTGTAGATATTGTAATAGGTCTGTAGTTTGTTATTAACTCGGGGTTTCCCTTTTTATAAATTGGAATAACTTTACCTATTTTAAGATTGGATGGATATTTACCAAGATGAACTGATAAGTTTATTATGTGTGCCAAAGGATGGGCTATACATATATTCTTTAATGCTTTTAATAAGCTTTGTGGTAATACAATCGACTCCAGCGGCAGTTGTATTTTTAAGTTTACTTATAATTTGTATTATATCTGTATCTAAAACGTCACGAAAACAGAAAGAATTGCAAGTTTGAAAGCCTATTGTACAGGAGTTTGATAGTGAATTTTTAAAATGTGCATTAACTGAGTTTATTGCTATTGTAGCAAAAAAATTATTAAAAATACTAACCATCTGTTTTTCACTGGTTACAATTTTATCGTCAACATTTAATTTATCTAAAGTATGTTTATTATTTTTACCTGTTTTTGCATTAACAAGTGACCATATACATTTTTGTTTTTGAGCAAGATCATTTTTTGACAACATAGTATTGTAGAAATTATATTTTGCATTTTTTACGTTGGTTTTATGTATTCTTTTTTTATTTTTATATTGAGACTCTAAAGTTTCATTTTTAAAATTTGTTAATCTCCAGAGCCAGAATAGTTTTCGAAGCTCAGTTCCCTCATTTCGTACCGCTTCAGTCACCCATGATGATTTTTTGTTATTTTTTATGGTCTGAGTTAACCATGGACATGATATATTTATATGATAAGTTAAAATATCGATGAAATTTGCAAATGTGGTACATACATCGTGAGACATATGCATCACAGACTCAAAGGATTCATTCTCCAAGTTGTTAGTAAGTAACTTTATATTTTGATGACCTGTTTGCTGCCGTTTTACTGTAATATTTTTAAAATTAGTATTAATTTCAACCCTATGAAGCTCAAAACATAGACCAAAGTGATCACTTAGTTGTATATCAAAAACACTTTCATCATAACATTGTGTGGGGATATTTGTAATAAAATAATCTATTTTCGTGGTCGATTGAATTCCATTTACATTTCTAAAAACTCTAGATGGTTCAATATTTTTAATATTTAAAGCAAAACTTTCCAAAACATCTATAAAAAGATCTTTATCCCTGGATATTTTTAAATAGTTTATATTTAAATCTCCGCATAATATTACAAATTTATATTTTTTTACTATATTTTTTAACAAGTAAGTTAACTTATTCAAAAATATCTCAATTGATCCTACAGGAGAACGATAAATATTTACCAAACAGTACCTCTCAGAATTGATTTCAAAAGACAGCCCACAACATTCAAAGTGAATTTCAGTTGATATATTTTCAGTAATATTTAGTATCTTTAAAAGAATAAATTAAAACACCTCCGTGGCGGTGGTTTTGTCTAACAAAGTGACTAGCTATTTTATAGTTAACTAAATTAACAGTATTAATATTGTCCGAGTTGCACCAGTGTTCTGAGAGGCAAAGAAATTGTGGTTGATAAGTATTTACCAATAATTCAGTTTGGGTAATCTTGTTTACAATTGATTGACAATTAATATGTACGATTTTAAATGTATTACAAAAAGTTGTTTTGTTTCTGCAGGTAGTTTTAATTTCTGATTTTTTGTTTTCTAATGACTGAACCTTCGGGTGAAAAATGTTTATTGGAAGGTTTTTATTGTTTATAGTTTTTTTTGAAACGAAAAAAGTTAATAAAATAGTTATTAAAAGGTTATAGCAATGCCTTTAGGCCATGTATTTGGATTCAAAAACAAGTCTTCGTGCTCCTTAGAAACACCAATTTTAAAAGATGAGTAGGTACGTAGAAAATTCATTCTTTGACTCCAGTTTGTAGCAGGCACAGCTATCTACAGTCGTCTTCTTTTTTATACATTCTCTTAATTTTTCAGCCGTAAATTCTTTTTGAAATCTTGATACATGAATCCAGGTGCGAGGTTTATATTCAACAACCTTTATTTTTGTTTCTTCCTCATCTAGGGTTCCAATTATAACTTTGTTTTTGTTTTTTCTTTTACTTTTTTTGTTTACTACAGTAAACTATCGTCCGATTCTGAAACGGATTCAGCGTCATCTATAGTTTTGGTAGAAACAGGAATTTGGTTTATATTGTGTTCTACTTCATTGGTTATTGATTGTGCTATTGATTTTCAGGTGGCGGTTTGCAATAATGGTTGATCATTTGTTTGAGTCTTTGCTATATTAATATAAAATTTATATTATAAATAAATGGTAATCAATAGGTATATGCTTGGGCATTGCCTAAAGGCAAAATGACTGAAGCTCAGATATATGTACCTACATAAATCGATGTATTGTATTATGGTATATTTTCCAATAAAGTATATTATTATTATTATTTATACAGTTACAGTCTTTTCAATCATGGTGAGACCTTGCTCTGTGGTAGGATGTGACGATAAATATTCTCATCGACATCCTTTCCCCAATCCTAAGAAATCAGAGGATTTGTTTAAAAGGTGGATTGAACTTTCAGGAAATCTATCAATATTTTCATTAAAGCTCACTGTTCAAAATCAAGCCTTTTAAAATACCTAATCAGAATTAGTTAAGGAAAAATAAGGTAATATGCTTAAACGAGTAAAGCAATTTACCTTCTAGTTTATTAGGCAGAAACGAATGCCTATTCTATGGTGTATTTACTAACTTCTAGATAAATATTCATACTTTACTTAATAAACTTGTCAAATTTAAAAAGATAGGCAGATTACCTAAATATTTAGTCAAAATCTCAATTAATTTTAGGTACGACAATTTTGCTTTTAATTTAGTTAATTCTTCTAAATTATTATGGCAAATTATTGAACTAATTTAGGTAAATTCCTTTAAATATTAGTGACTTAATTGCAATCGGCTACGATAGCTAATACCGACGTTTTACGATAAATATTCGCGCCTATATTGTCCACCATAATGCCAAAATCAACGAAAGCTTAAAGACCGCGTTGTGTGCTATTGATATAACAACATAGTTAACAATAATTATTAATAATTATTATTATTATTATTATAATTATTATTGTGCTATAAGTGAACATTTTGTAGTGCTATAGTTAAGTAATTCAAACTAAATGTAATTTCCATTGACCCCAATTTATTTTTAAATAATCCCAACCCTGCAGGGTACATGCAGTACTGGAACCGCCGTTGTTAATTCGCCTAGGACATAAAGATAAAGTAAGTAGTCCTAACTTGGAAGAAAATTCCTATGCTAGGATTTTCAATAAAAACATATATAATTTGCCTGAAAACTTAGCTAAAATCTACCTAAAAATTTAAGCAAATTGCCTTAGAAACAGGAAATTTATTATTTTATTCTCAGGTGTATCATTTTTGAAACCTAAGTAATTTTGCTTAATTAATTGTATCATATTCTTTGAAAATATCAGTTAAAGAATTCACTAATTTAAAAGGCGAATATTCCTCTAAATTCATTTCAAGCAGTTTGCCTTAAAAAATCAATGGTCCTATATAGTCTAATATTTTAGGTAAAAATTAGCTAAAATTTTGAACAGTGCTCGAGTTGGTTTATAGCTCTCGTAGAGTGTGCCACATGCATTTTAGAGTAAAAGACAGGGCAACAAATATGTATTTAAAGAAGGGTGTAGTGCAGAGACATAGTTCATTCACTGTACATAATGATGACACTTAACATTCTTAGGTCAATAATCCGCAAAGTGCAAACTGTGCAATAAGCATTATTTGACCACATCATAATTGTAATAAAATATATTATTATTCAATAAACAGAGTTCGATACGAACCTTCAAGCCGACCACCAGCGTTTCATTACCACCCTAATGTAACACCTCACAATGCCTTAAGTCCGGGCATTACATGGCGATCCTGCCAGTCCAGTAGAAATCAGTTTAAAGTGTAATTAAATAAAAAGCGAGAAATATAAGTGAACTATTCAGTAAAAATGGGAAAAACACAGTCGAAAGAAGAAATTATCATTGCACAAGCCGGAAATAGTGGTGGAGTTTCAGCATTCAACGGCGAAAATCTACATAGAGACGTTTTGTTAGTCATCTTATGTTTGGTTGTGTTAGTAGCTGGAATATATTACGTTAGAAGAAAGTGCAAGAAGTATGTTGAGGGAAAAATCAGGGCTGAAATTGCCAGAAGTCGTCTTTCGATGGTGTAATTGGAAAGTTTAGTTTAGTGTAGTGTAGTATAAAATCAGTTCGGGTAATTAAGTGTAGTGCGGTAGAAAAGTTTAATGTCTACAACGTCCACGATAATCAACGAATTCTTAGCTTCCCTAGATGAAATACAAAAGTTTACAAAAAACTTAATAAAGGAAAACGCCGAGAGAAGGAAGGACTATGAAGCTAACGTACGTAAGTTAGAAAAACTAGAACAGTTTAAGTTAGGATTTTGTGAATTAAAAAATAGACAGTGTAAACATTCGAGTGAAAAAGACATTACTGTAGTAGCGGAAATCGCAATAGAAATTAATGATTGTATAAATAAAGCAAAAACAATTCTAAATGATAGGCTAAATAAAACTTCTAATAGTGAGGATAATCCAATAGATATAGAAAATATAGATAATTTTAATAATATAGGTGAAAAATTTAACTTAAAAACTGCAGCTTCACTGCTTCCTGTTTTTAACGGTACAGATGTTACTACACACGAACTTATTGATGCAATCGAATTGTATGATTCCATGCTGGAAGCTGCCGGTAAACCTCTTTTAACTAGTTATGTACTAAAACGTTGTTTGTCAGCAGGCGGGAAACTTCGATTAAAATCAAATTATGCGGATAATCAGTTACTTGTAGCTGACATTAAAAAACATTTTCTGCCAGTTAAGTCAGCGGGTGTGTTGTCTGTTAAATTAAATACAGCTCAACAAGGCAATAGATCTATAGAGGAATTTGGCAAATCCGTAGAACAATTATTAGTAGATCTTACTATTACACAAGCAGGCGAAAATAAAGATAGCTTGAACGTCCTGCAACAAATAAATGAGAAAATAGCTATTAATGCATTTTCTAACGGATTGAATAATTCCGAAACTAGAACTATTGTTAAATCCCGAAACTGTTGTAATTTAGCGGAGGCTTTAAGAATAGCCAAAGATGAGGAAAATGTCAATAGGAAAGTACACGTATATCATGCCAGAGGTAATAGTCATCAAAAATTTAATGGCAGAGGACATCACAATTCTAGCAGAGGTAATCAAAATTATAATACAAATCGCTTTAATTTTAATAAAAATAATAAAAATCAAAATAGGCAAAACAATCCTTCAAATTGTAATTATTCGCGTACGGGTTTTAATAACAACTATAGAGGCAGAGGAAATGGAACATTTAACAGTAGACGTGGACAACAAAATTTCCGAAATAGGCAGCAAAACGCTTTTGTTACAAATGTAAGTGACGAATCGCCAAGTCAACAAAATAATAATTTGTTTTTTCGATCAGCTAACTAATTTTTGCAAATGTGATGATGAAGTGGTATATAATATGAATAGTTTACATTATGTTACATTTAATTACGGTAGTCAAGAAGTAACATTTTTATTAGACAGTGGAGCCTCAGTTAGCATATTTTTTTTAGAATATTTAAATAAAAATTAAATAGTAAACAGTAGTAAAAAGATAAAGATAAACGGAATCTCTGGTAGTACCTATTCGCAGGGTTCAACAAATATCAAGTTACAAATAAACGACACAAATATAGGTCACCAGTTTTTGCTGATGAATCAAGTAGATAATAAAATGCAAGGTATTCTTGGAGCAGATTTTTTTTATAATTATAAGGCAACAATTGATTTCGAACATTATACATTTTCTTTTTTATTTAACTCGTCAAAAATTATTATTCCTATAAAATCTCATTGTGACGTCTATACATCTATACCTCCTCGCTGTGAAATTATTAAATACTTTAAAGTAAATGCTAAAGGTGATTTTTTGGTTTTAAATGACAAACTTAGTGAGGGAGTTTTCATAGCTAACACTTTGGTTACTGCTGACCACAATAATCTAATACCAGTCAGAATTCTAAATATTAGAGATGAAGAAGTAAAAATTAAAAATTTTAAACCTAGAATAGACAATTTAGCGAATTATAATATTTGCGAAGTTGGTGAAAATAATTATCAATCAGTTGAAAGAGCAGAAAAATTACTAAAACTAATTAATTTTAATGATTTAAATCAAGAGGAAAAAATGTCATTGCAAAAAATTTGTACTAAATTTTCAGATGTTTTTTAATTAGAAAATGATCCTTTAAGTGTAACAAATATTTTTGAACAAAAAATTTATCTAAAATCTTCACCATCTCCAGTTTACATCAAACCTTATCGCTTGCCTCATTCACAGAAACATGAAATACACAAACAAGTTGAGGATATGTTAAATAAGGGCATTATTGAGGAAGCTCGTTCTGAGTGGAACTCACCGTTATTAATAGTTCCCAAAAAAGTAGATAATTTGGGTCAAAGGAAATGGCGAGTAGTTATAGATTATAGACAACTTAATAAACGGATTGAGGATGATAAGTTTCCACTTCCTTCCATTCACGAAATCTTAGATTCTTTATCTGGATCTATGTACTTTTCACACTTAGATTTATCCCAAGGATACTATCAGATTAAATTAGATTCAAAAAGTAGACCCTACACAGCATTTTCAACTGACCGCGGACAATACCAAATGACACGAGTACCCATGGGGTTAAAAACATCCCCAAGCGGTTTTTCACGAGCCATGACTTTAGCTATGGCAGGTCTTTGTCATGAAATATGTTTTATTTATCTAGATGATTTAATTGTATTCGGAAACAACTTGATTGAACATAATAAAAATCTTTCAAAGGTATTGCAGAGACTTCGTAAAGTTAAATTAAAATTAAACCCCAATAAATGTGAGTTTTTGCGAAAAGAAATCTTATATTTAGGACACGTCATATCATCACAAGGAGTTTTACCCGATCCATCTAAAATCTCAGTCATTAAAAACTACCCAGAATTAAAAAATGCAGACCAAACAAAACGTTTTGTAGCTTTTGCAAATTATTACAGAAGATTCATAAAAAATTTTGCACACATAGCTGCACCGCTTAATAATTTAAGTAGAAAAAATGTACCTTTTGTTTGGACAGACGATTGTCAAAATTCATTTATATCATTAAAAAACAGTTTGGCAAACCCCCCAGTATTACATTATCCAAATTTTTCTTTAGACAATCATTTTACCTTAAGGACTGATGCTTCGGGCTATGCAATCGGAGCAGTACTTTCAAACTCAGACGACAGCCCTATCGCTTACGCCAGTAGAAGCCTCAATAAAGCAGAAAAAAATTATAGTACAATTGAAAAAGAACTTTTAGCTATCGTATGGGCAGTTAAACAACAGATTTATATGGACGACATTTCAAAATTTTTACAGACCACAGACCTTTAATTTATCTTTTTGGTATGACAAATCCGAGTAGTAGATTAACAAAATTTAGACTGACCTTAGAAGAATATGACTTTACAATAACATACATTAAGGGTAAAGACAATATTGTAGCGGATGCTTTATCACGAATTGAATTAACATCAGACGAATTAAAAAATATGTTCAGTAAAACAGAAGATCTAATATTTGCAGTAACAACTCGGGCACAAAAAGAACGCCAAAACAAACAAAATGAAGAAACGGATACATTTAATAACTTTTCCAACAAACGGACTGGCCACCCGGGCGTTGTTGAAGTGTTAAAATGTCCTGATGAATTTACCGAATTAAGACCAATTGACAATAAATTAATTAATAAAATGTATAGTAATAAAAACTTTACTTATGTAAATGGAAACTGTATTTATGATAAAAGTTTAAATATTATTTATATTAATGTTCAGGATAGTCGATCAGCGTCAACCTTCGAGGAGTCGTTGAGACACCTGAAAAATATTTTTGAAAAATATAATCTTCCGGAAGTAATAATTATTAGAAATGAAAATAGCGCGCAACTTATATCTAATTTATTAAAAGTTTCCAGTAAAGTTAAAGAATTAAATATTAGAATAACAGTAGTAAAAGGAGTTCAGGTAATAACAGATTTAGAAACTAGACAATTAATTTTAAATGACTATCACATATTACCAACAGGTGGACATGCGGGAATAAAACGATCTTATAACAATGTTAAAAAACATTTTTATTGGAACGGTTTAAAATCTGATGTAGAAAAATTTATTAAAAAATGTGATGATTGTCAACGATATAAATATTCAAAACCTTTTAAAGAACCAATGACGTTAACATCCACTTCTTCATCCGCATTTGAAAAAATTATGTTAGATATTGTAGGACCATTAGAAATGGATTCAGAGAACAATCGTTATATTTTAACATTACAATGTGATTTAACGAAATTTATTGAATGTTATCCAATTCAAAACAAGGAAACAATAACCATTTCCAAAGCTTTTGTAGAAAACTTTATATTAAGATATGGCGTACCACAAATAATATTAACAGATCAAGGGACAGAATTTATGTCAAATATTTTTTCGGAAATATGTAAACTACTTAAAATTAAAAAACTTAATTCAACAGCCTATCACCACCAGACAATTGGTGCATTAGAAAATAATCATAAATCTTTAGGTAACTATTTACGCATTCAAATTTCTAAACATCCAGAAACATGGAGCACATGGATTCCCTTTTGGTCATTTTGTTATAATACTAGTGTACATTCGGAAACCAAATACGCACCGTACGAACTTGTTTTTGGAAAGTCAGCCAGTTTACCATCACACGTTATAAGAAAAATAGACCCCTTATATAATTTTAATGATTATCCCTTAGAGCTTAAATATAGGTTGCAAACAGCTTGGAATGATGCAAAACAAAATTTAATTGAATCAAAAGTTAAAAGAAAAAAACGATTTGATTTAAAAAGTAACAGCATAAATTATAAACCTAATTCCAAAATTATGTTAAAGAATGAAACAGGAAATAAACTAGAAAGCATATTTAAAGGCCCATATTTAGTAATAGAGGATGTAAGTCCTAATGTATTTATTAAATTAGACAATAATAAGGTTATTAAAGTTCATAAGGATAGGATAAAACCATATATAGAATAAGTGTATCAGGTAACTTGTAGTTTTTTATGTAATTATACTACTATAGTAGATATAAATCAGCGCTGATATGTATAAAGGTTAGTAGATAAAATGTATTAGGTATAATTAGGATTCTATATAACTTAAAATTAATGGGAATTGTAATAGTTAATAAAAACATAATAGATAATAGATCATATTATTGTATCATTATATTATTTCTTAATGTTAGAATAGCTTAGGATAAGTATTATGTAAAAAAAAAACAAAAAAAAATGTAAAAATATATAAAAACATTTTTTTTTAATTTTTCGGGGTGTAGTGCAGAGACATAGTTCATTCACTGTACATAATGATGACACTTAACATTCTTAGGTCAATAATCCGCAAAGTGCAAACTGTGCAATAAGCATTATTTGACCACATCATAATTGTAATAAAATATATTATTATTCAATAAACAGAGTTCGATACGAACCTTCAAGCCGACCACCAGCGTTTCATTACCACCCTAATGTAACACCTCACAATGCCTTAAGTCCGGGCATTACCATTCCCTTGATACACCTTCCTCAACAGAAAGTTTCTGCCCTTGAAAACTCAGGTAAATATGCAAATCAGCTGGTCAATTTTAAAATCTATTAAGTGCAAATTTTAGTTGTCAACCTCCAATTTTTTTAGAAATGTCAGTTGCTAGGTTTTAAAATTTTACAGTTGGGTTTGGTATTATGTGGACCTTTATTTTTAAAGATAAAACCAGAAAACTGTATTAATACAGTCGAACTTCGATAACTCTATGACTAAGTTCGAGTTATCAAGACTTTGAGTTATTAAATTAGACATATTTCTTACTCTTGGTGCTATTGCCAACCAATTTGATACGAGTTGAGTACTTATTGAAGTTCGACTTTAATTGTAAATATTGCATTATTAGAAGTAAATAGACTTTTTGAGCTAACCTTATATTAAATATTAAATTATTTTTTATTAATATATGTATATTTCTATTGTTTTATAGAATCACTTGATGTTACAAAAGGTCAGCTTCAAAGTACATCATCAACCAATCAACCAATAAGGTGTATTAAACATTTACCATCTTCATCTGAATCGTTTATAAATATTGATCATGCATATAGTTTACCATCATCATCAAAATCGATCATAAATCATGAACATGATTTACCATCAACATCAACAACTGTTATGAATATTGAAGAAGACAATTGTAAGTTTTTAAAAATTGGAACAAAATTTATTTACAGTGGCAATTCAAAAAAATTAAGTGCCACTGTTAATATTAAAAGGGGGGTTATTTTAAGTATCATAAAAAAAATCTTCTGACCCATAGTTTACAAGCTAATTTATTAGGATTTAAAATTTTTAAGAATTTTTAATTATGAAAGGATTGATTTACACAACCTTATAATGATGTTTAAAAAATTTGTTATTCAAAGTTAATATTATTAAAAATTTGTCAACCATGTTAAGTTAACATTGTTAAACTCAAGTCGTTTAATATATTATTAAATATTATTATTATATTATTTTTTTCAATAAAAACAGTTTTTAGATGCTTTTTAAATCATCCTAGAAAATACATACTATTTATTGTTTTTTTTCATTCATAGAATTGATTAGATAGAAAAGTATTTAAGAAAACATTAAATGTTCAAAGATGACTAGTTAATAAGTTTGTTATTAACCTTAATGCTCTTTATCATAAGAATATTTTTTTTATTAATATTTTTGCAATTGTTTATAAATATATATAATTATTTTTTTTATTCATTTTATAAACTATTCATTCGAATTGTATTTATCAAATTGTCATGTCATATTATATTTATATATTTGTCCTGTAACTGGTTTATAACTGTTGGGCAATGAAGTATTTAATTTAATTTAAATATACATCAATGGCCTTTTGATTGATTATTGCAATAATCAAAAGGCCATTGACCTAGGTCCTTCCCCCATGGTAAATGAAGACATTATTATTAATAATGTTTATTTGTATTTTTTTCCACACTTTTTATTAATTTTCATTAAAGGAAAAAAACTAAAATAAATAATTAGTATGGTTCTGGCTGGATAAAAACTTAATTTTTTACAAATTAAATAATAACAAATCAAAAATAAAATTATGAGAGTCGTCGAACCAAGCTCAGACATTAATAGCGTATTATATTTTATAACGTATGTCGAAAAAACAGGTTTTTGACACCCAAAATTGAAGGCGCAAGGGCAAACATTCGCTTCGACAACGTAATATTATCATATACTTACCACACATATACCGCTTATTCCCTATATTTTGCATAGATGACCTTGTTCCCGTTTTTAAGGAGAGGGTGGCTACTCTCTATCTTTTGCGCACGTGCAGTTCAAAAGTGGGAGATTAAAAAATCAATAATGTTTGTTGGTTATGAATAAATCCAAATGTCAGTATAAGAATTTAGGTTAGGTATATTAAAAAATATTAGAAAACTAGTTTTAAAATGCGAACTGTTTTGCTTTAAAAGTTATTATATTTTTGGTCAAGAATTGGAAATGAGATAATTGTATGGGATTTGAAATTGTATTGGTACCGAGGGGTCAACCACCCAAAGGGAAAACGTCCAGGGATTCCCATGTATTCCCATTATATTTTATTGTATTCCTATGTATTTCCATTGTATTCCTATGGTATTCCCACTCTAAAATGTCCAGGGATTCCCAGGTGTGGGTGACCCCTCGATTGGTACCTAATAATTCTTTAAGTGCCCATGAGATTAATAATACTGAGGGTGTGGAATCCACACTTCACAGAACATAAGCTGCTTAAATTAATTCTTATAGTTATATTCGATTCAAATTTCAAATCAAATATTTAAACTATTAGAATATTTTAAATAAAATAGAAAATGTTTAATAATAATAAAACTTGTTCACAAACGAAAAACACTAGCCTAATCTAAATCTAAAAAATCCTAACCCTAAATGAACAAAATTATTCTAAATTAAATTAAGAAGTACAATCCATGTAAATATCTATGTAAAACATTCCAAAACAGAAATAAAAAAGGTCAAAAAATCGTAAAAGCTCAAAACAAAGTAAACAATTGTGGGGACTGGATTTCCCACTCTTGTCTGTCAGTACAATTTAAATAATTTTTATTTATTTTATTTTTATTGCTATGTATTTCGAATTATTATTAGTCAGTAATTATGTTTAAACTTTTCAGGTAGTAGGTTGTAAATAGTGTATTGCAGAAAGCGTGTGTTTGTTACCTGGAGCCTTGTAAAACGTTGGAGTTTCCTGTCATCGGTAAACATCCTTTACGATTGCTTACTTTCTTTACCCAAAGTAATTTATTTAATTTTATTTTTATTACCCTTTTATAGATGCGCTTTGATTTTTCCAAATGTTTCCTACCTATCCCCTACCACGATTAGGGGTGGGTGGCCAAAGGGCTCTTGGAAAATGTCTTGGTCTATCACCAGACACAACGTACTGATTCCCCGTTTTGAGTACATCGGCTCCGGGTGACAACACATTTAAATTATAAATTCTGTTTGTGTATATATGTGTATTGTATTGTATATTGTGTATACGTAGTGTAATAAAGTTAAGTTTGTAAATACCTCGCCGTCGATCAATTTGCACACAACTACCCGCACCAAAGCAGTCGCTAAAGTGGTGACCCCGACGTGATGCAAGTATTTGTGCAAGAAGAAAGCAGTGCTACCAACATGACGAAGACCAAAGCTTCCGGCCTACGGCAATCATTCGCAAACGCAGCGAGCTTCGTAGCACTCTTCTACGCTGCGGCGCACAACACGGTCCACACTGATGTCCAGCACTAAGATCTGCCTCAGTATGACAGTACTGGAAGCCAATATCCACAGCCTCGGTCAACACTGGTTCCAGCACTAAGGTCAACGACAGTTGACAATGTTGGATACCACCAACCAACCATCCAAATGCTGGATGACGGTCACAGCTCAATCATCCAAACACTGGATGACGGCCACAACCACAGCTCAAACGTTCAACAGCTCTATCGTTCAATAGCTCTATCGTTCAATAGCTCTATCGTTCAACAGCTCTAACGTTCAACAGCTCTAACGTTCAACAGCTCTAACGTTCAACAGCTCTAACGTTCAACAGCTCTAACGTTCAACAGCTCTAACGATCAACAGCTCTAACGATCAACAGCTCTAACGTTTAAAGGCTTCAATCCTTCTCAACGCGAGATGCCTCAACACGAGATGCCTCAACGCGAGATGCCTCAACACGAGATGCCTCAACACGAGATGACTCAACACAAGATGCCCCAAGTAGACGTCCCAACGCTGGATGCCCAAAACCATCTGTCTACCCAGACGCTTGGACCTTCTACCTCGAGAAAACGTCACACGTCATGGAAGACGCGTCCGATTTCCCGATCGCTTCCAATCCGGACTCTCGTGATCTTCATCACTGGCAGGGGAGTGATGTGGGGACTGGATTTCCCACTCTTGTCTGTCAGTACAATTTAAATAATTTTTATTTATTTTATTTTTATTGCTATGTATTTCGAATTATTATTAGTCAGTAATTATGTTTAAACTTTTCAGGTAGTAGGTTGTAAATAGTGTATTGCAGAAAGCGTGTGTTTGTTACCTGGAGCCTTGTAAAACGTTGGAGTTTCCTGTCATCGGTAAACATCCTTTACGAAAAAAAACCAAAATGGTTTGTTCTGTGACCAAAATAAGACGTAGCCAAATTTCTAATGCTTAAAACATTTTTATAAAATTAAAAAAATAATACTTCTTTTTATTATTTATACTTAAAAACATAATTTATTAATTCTTTATAAATTATGCAATATAAAATATTTTTATAAGCTTTATAATTAGAGAGGGGATATTTAGGTACTAAAAACTGAAAAATAGGTATCTAAAAAGGTACTAAAAAAAAGCATTTTAGGTTAAAAAAAACAGCATTTTAGGTAAAAAAAAACATTAAAAGTTCACGTTTCGTTTATAATTTTGTATAGCCGCATACCCAAACACAGAACATACCCACAATAAACTATTTCTATGCAATAAACTGTGTTTCACTGAGTGACACTCACTACACAGAAGTTCTATGACAGAACATAAGCTCACTACAAAGAAGGTAACTGTAAAGAAAGTTACTGTTACAGTCTGTGACCATAAGAAAAAATTCTATACCGTTGAGTTGCACGCCCTGGATAAAATATTGGCGCAAAATTTAAAAAAAGTAAAAATACGTAATACTAGGTAAGAAATAGGTGAAAATAAACTGACGAATTAAAAAATATGTAAAAAAAGTATAAAAAGGTAGTTTAAAGCAAAAACCTCCAAAAAAGGTAAAAAAGGTGAAAACAATCTAAAAAAATAGGTAACAAAAGTATAAAAAAGGTAGTTTAAAGCAAAAACCTCCAAAAAAGGTAAAAAAGGTGAAAACAAGTTAGGTTCATATAAAACAAAATCTTTTAAAACACATTTTGGCATTATTGGTTACATCGGTTGAAAAAAGGTAAAATAACTAAAATCCCATCCCATTAGAATATAATTACATCTGACAACACGGCCCCACGCATGTGTAAAACTGCATAAGTAGCTAGCTCCTACTTTAACCCCACGAAAAGGAAACAGCCTGAATCCAAAATGATCTGTATATGTGTGGTAAGTATATGAATATTATACGTTATACGACCAAGGAGCAACCAATTCGGCAGTCATAAATCATTTGAATAGAGAGTTCAATGAACGAGAAAATTTTTCTTCTGATTTAAAAATATTTCAAATCAATGGGCAACAAATTGTTCATATATTTGATTTCCCTATCTCCTTAAGGGAATAAGAAATAATTTACTCACTAAAAACTTAATATGGGAAATTGATGGAGGCAAATTTACGGCCAAGTGGGAGCATATTATCAAGACCTAAGGGTACGGCAATGCCTCAGGAGACCTTAGGTCAATGCCTAGGGTAACAGACTACCATATTTATCCGAAAAAAATTAAAAAGATGAAAGTTTCATATGCAGCCCAGTTTCTAAGCCACTCTATCGCTTCTTACATCACTTTGATGTCAAGAACTCTGATTAAAGGTATTTTTAATATTTCCTAAATATTGTGTATGAAATAATTTTAATGTATAATTTTAGATGAGACAGATGAACCAAAAATTATTTTGGAAGAAAAGGCTGCAGATACAGCCAAAAATTTTTCGACAAATTATTCGATAGTGCTGAATCTGGCCATATCGAATTTTTGCGAGACGCCCGAAGATGTCTTAAAAATATGTATAATCTTTTATTGTTACTTGGCGCCCACTCTTAAAAAGGTAAGTAACACTTTAGTAAACTGCCAATCTCACACCCTTTGAAACTGAGCTGGTTTAGGCCTTTTAGCGTTATCTTGCAACTTTTTTTAACGTTATAATTGTTAATATTGTTCCAAAATATGAGAAAGTAAAACAATTGTACCTATAATATTACGGAATACATATAATTGAAAATGTTGATTGGGTTCATAGAAAAGTTTGCAGAACTTGAAATAACAATTTAATTAAATGGTCCCAAAAAAAAAGAAGTCAATGAAATTTGGTGTTCTAATGTTTTGGTACGAGGTTGGTTCAAATATAAACCGAAATTTTTGAATAAACGCGCGAAAAATTTAGTGTCGTAAAAGTGGCTGCACTGGATGTTAGACTGGTCTGTTACGAAGCGTAGAGAACAGCCGGGACCGCGTAACCTCGCTTTTCAGTGTAGTTATAGCCATAAGCGAGAAGGATTTACCAGTATCTGTTGCGCAACGCATCATTATTCGTTTTTTGGTCAAAGATAATGTAAAATCCGCGGAAATTTATCGAAAATTACTCGAGCAGTTCAGGGATGAGTGCCTCTCCAAGACTCAAGTGTATAAATGGTGTTCCGCTTTCTGAAAAGGCCGAGAAGTGGTGGCAACTTGCCACATGCGCGGCGCCCCAGAACAAGTGTTTCCGATGATAACGTCAGCGCTGTAGAAAAACTCATTTTGGAAGACCGCCATATGGCTGAAGAATTGGGCATCAGCGTAGGTAGTAACCTCCTTGTTTGTTCACCAATCACTGGGCGAGTACAAGGATGATCCTTGATCTTGCTCACTTCCCAGTTCTTAATGAACAATGTTGAGATACCAAAATACTAAATTGAAATTCGTTTTGGAAAACTTATTGAGTTATATACAAATTTACAATATAAACAAAACAGTAGTTCTAAACATTTAAAATAAAACAATATATAAAATTAAACAACAATAACAAAAAATAATATAATAATATTGAAGTATATTGTTAAGGAGATTTGAAAATACTTATTTATACAGGGTTAGCCAAACATCGCTTTATTAAATAATGCAAAAGCGTTTGGCATAACACGCAAAAAATATACAGGGTGTTATGTAATTAATGTTATACAGGGTGTCCGGAAAAAGGAAGTCAATCCGTTAACCATATATTCATTGAGTTAAAACAATAAGACTTTTATAATACCATTTTTCAATTCAGAGCTTCATGTTCGATATACAGGGCGACAATGTTTAAAATTTAAAACTGATTTCTTTTAATAATTCGAGTAATTGATAAGATATTAAGTTCAAATTCGGTACATTTCTTTAAAATAAATAGTTACATCTTTTGAGAATAACAAAACAAAAAACAATTGTCAAATAATCAAAATAGGAGGGGTCCAGTACTCACTGACTCCTCCTATTTTTTAGTACGTGCGCCAATGACGTCCAAACTTTATTTTTTCAAGTCATCATTTATTGGTGATTATTTTTTGTCTCTTATAAAATTTAAAGTGATTTGTTGTGAGATAATTGAGATAATTTGTAAAGTATTGGTCCTTGATTGAGGCTTATGGCAATCTCATAATTTTCAAATACTCTAAATCAAGTGAGCCGCTGTGGCATTACCATTGATACAATTAAGTAAAATTTTGCAATAGGTAACAATACCAAAAACTAGCCAAAAATAACCCAATTTCAGTGACGCACAGATAAAAATATTACTAAACCAGAAAAATGAAATTAATTTTATTGCCCTAGGAAGAACTTACAATAATTACTAATTTTCTTTACATAACAGTAAAACGCCACTATTATCGCTAGTTTAAGTTAATAATTTAATATCACTTTTTAAATAAATTTGAAACATTAAAACAAGCGCGCGTCCGAACGTGCTTGTCCAGCGCTAGAGGTCGGAGCGCGGTCACAAAAACATTTATAACTTTTGACCTATTACAAAATAATAACTTTTTTTTTACCAACATTTTTGTAAAATAAGATAAAATGTGAAAAAATTTCCTCGCAGGCGGAGACGTTTTATTAATTTTCAATTGTTTAAAAAAATAGCTTTATTTTTTTTTAAAAGGTTTGACCCTAACAACAAATTTTGTATCGTAAGTGTATTTTTCAACAAAAATTTTGATACAAAAAATGTTGATGAACCGTTCAGGAGTTATCAATTTTTGAAAAAAACAACCACAAGAAGTAAATTGTAAAAATCGATTTTTTGCAAAACTATTTTAAGAAAGTTGTTTTTACCCCTAAACCGATAAGAAACCGATGAAAAATGAGACAATCAATTTTTAAGTGGCACACAATTTCAAGCCAGTAGAGACGCATCATCAAGTAAATTTTAAAGTCAATGTGTGGGCAGATATCGTTCTTTTACTTCCTGTAATTTTACCAGGAAATTTGACTGGTCATTCATTTTTGATATTTCTTCAAAATACACAGCCCGATTTACTTGATGATTTGCCTCTACTGGTAAGACAAAATATTTGGTTTCAACTAGACGGTGCTCCTCCGCATTTTGCTAGAAATGTTAGAAACTATTTACATCAAATCTTTCCTAATCAATGGATTGGTCGGGGTAAATATGCTCCTGTTAAATTTCCACCCTGTTCCCCAGACCTTAACCTCTTGGACTATTCGGTCTGGAGATGTATGATAGATTTTGTGTATATGGTTCCGATTTTGAGCGAAAATTTAAGAGAAAGAATCCTTCAAGTAGGAGAGGAGTTCAGGTTAAAGCCAAATATTTTTCGTAGGCTTAGATTGTCTTTAATAAAGAGGGCTGTGTAATACACAGTGTGTATTCAAAAAAATATATTTTGTTTTGGTTAATATAGTTACCAAAGTTATAACTTGTTACATATTTTAAGGAAATAATATGTTTTTATTATATATGTTATTATTTAAAAAAATCAGTTTTAAATTTCAAACTTCGTCGCCTTGTATATCGAACATGAAGCTCTAAATTGAAAAATGGTATTTTAAAAGTCTTATTGTTTTAACTCAAGGAATATATGGTTAGCGGATGGACCTCCTTTTTCCGGACATATATAAACAATTTAATTTGAAACAAAAAATTATTATTATTATTTCACCACCCTAAACTTAAGAATAAACACTTAATGGGCACTTAAACTTTCTGATTGTACTTAAAATAAAGTAATAATTTGGTTATTTCAACAAGACTTAGAAAGTTTAAGTGCTTATTATTAATAAGTTATTAATTGTTTTATATAAATAAATAGATATTTTGTCTTTTTAAAGATTTTGCCCCATGGTGCGCGGGTAAACTTTATGGACAACAATTGAAGAGGTCGGGACAATAATGGACCTAAGCCGCATTGGAAAAATATTGAGTAAACAATGTTTAAATTTTTCATTTAAATCCGGATATAAAAAAATCAATTTTTTAAACTTTAATGTTCTTTAATGCAATTTAAGTGGTTTACTAAAACTAATTACAGTCATTACAAGTTTTTGGATTTAATGAAAACTTGTTTACTTAATTTTTTTCTATGAGAATTTATTGCTTTGAGAATTTTTTGCTTTAAGAAATTTTTGTTTAGAGTGAGAAATTTTTGCTTGGGGAATTTGTTTTGTTATTACATTTTTGCAAGTTATTTTTGCTTTGAGAAATGTTTGCTGAGAAGTTATTTTTAAGAACATAAGACTTGGAACCTGTGATCAGGATCAATAGCTATATTACCAAGGATTCTTGGTTAAAGTATTTTATTAATAAAATATATAATATACAGGGTGTCTCAGATTTTAATCAGGAGAATAAAACCCAAACGCAAAAATAAAATGTTTTTATATGTATGTTTTAAAGCTTCGATTTTGAGATACACCCTGTGGTTACTAAAACATATTTATATTTTCAAAAATTTTAAAAACTCCTTGTTTGAATTTAGTAAAACTTTTTATGTTTTTAGTACCGAATCGATAAAGGGCTTAATTTAATGTAATTAAATTAAGTTAATCTAGGGAGCGCTGGGGAGTCCAACTAGGTATTTAAAAATAAAATTTGGGTACGCTACTGCTTTTTGATAATTTTTACATTTGGTAATTAAAAATACAACATTTCTGTATTTTAATTTTTTAATTTTTTTTGTCTAATTTTTAAGAAAAAAATAAAATTTGTTTATTCGCCCGCCTCTGAAAAAATTATGATTTTCTTGAAAATTAAGCAAGATAGAGAAAAAATGCAAGAGACAAAAAATTTCTATAAAAGTAATAAAAATTAAATATTTGGGTCATTTTCAAGAAACACCCGCTTTCAGGAAAATGATGATCAAAATTTTTCTTTGCTTAAATTGACTTTTGGTTGGAGTTTTGTTTACTTACATTTAAGACAGGCAGTGCACTTTTTAATTTTTTTTTACGTTTTTTTCAGAAAAATGTGTTTAGCTAGCTTTATATAATGTGTTTAGCTAGCTTTATATAATATTATCTCCACTGTGTTACCAATTTGAAATCTAAAATTTAATTCAATAAAAATAGTTGTTCTAAAAATAATTTGAAATAAAATGTACTGCTTTTTTTAAATATTTATGTTAGTTAAGTTACTTTTTAAAAGAAACCATTCCGATTCTTTGTTAAAAAAACAATACCATTAATATTTTCTTTTAGTCAATGTATTAATGAGTTACTCTAATTTATAAACAGGTATTACCAAGTGATAGTAAAATCATTTTAAGGATTTTTTTTAACAAAAACTAAAAAAAGTAACGAAATAGACATTCGTATCACAACGGACTGGGGTACACAAAGATCAGATAACGTAAAAAAGGAGGTCAATCCGTTAACCATATATTCCTTGAGTTAAAACAATAAGACTTTCATAATACCATTTTTCAATTAAGAGCTTCATGTTCGATATATATATATATATATACAGGGCGACAAAGTTTGAAATTTAAAACTGATTTTTTTTAATAATTCGAGTAATTGATAAGATATTAAGTTTAAATTCGGTACACTACTTCAACATAAATAGTTACATTTTTGGAGACCAACAAAACAAAAAACAATTGTCAAATAATCAAAATAGGGGGGTCCAGTACTCACTGACTCCCCCTATTTTTTAGTACGAGCGCCAATGACTTCCAAACGTTATTTTTTCATTTATTGTCTAGTACTCACTGACTCCCCCTATTTTTTAGTACGTGCGCCAATGACTTCCAAACGGTATTTTTTCAGGTAATCATTTATTGTTGAACATTTTTTGTCTGTTATAAAATTTTGATAAAATGATTTGTTTTAGAGATAATTTGTAAAGTATGGGGACTGACCCTATTTTGATTATTTGACAATTGTTTTTTGTTTTGTTGGTCTCCAAAAATGTAACTATTTATGTTAAAGTAGTGTACCGAATTTTATTTTATTATCTTATCAATTACTCGAATTATTAAAAAAAATCAGTATTAAATTTCAAACTTTGTCGCCCTGTATATCGAACAAAAAGCTCTAAATTGAAAAATGGTATTATGAAAGTCTTATTGTTTTAACCCAGGAATATATGGTTAACGGATTGACCTTCTTTTCCCGGACACCCTGTATATTAAAATACTGAATACCTTTTGACATAAGGTGTAATGGAAAAATATTTTAAAAGATATTTTCCCCAAGATAAAGAAAATATATGCATTAGAAGTTTTTTATATTTTTTGTGATACGCCACTGGTTACACACTTGGGTTCTGTGAGTACATAGATACAAACCAACAAAGTAGCTGCGCGTTGCCAGTTGTAAAAAATTGTTACTAAAAAATTTTCTTGCATAAAATAAATAAATACAAAAGTAAGCCCTTAAAGTTCTAATACCATTCTGTATTTATTTACTCATCCAGCTATTAACTTAAGCAATGATAAGAAAAATTAGTACCTTTAAAAACTCCATAAAATTAATTTTTTCATTCGTTTTTTTCTTTCTGTTTACTCAGATGAAATTAGGACAAGTTCACAGGTTAATCGTTAAACATTCAATTTGTGTAAATAAATCCAAACGCCCAAAAGCACTTCCCTTAGTTAAGATATTTACAATTTGAGCACATAATCTACAATTTTTGACAGAATGTGTTACCAACCAACATAATAAATTAAACCAGATTAACTTAAAGTAAAGTAAATCATTACGAATTATGAATAAAGTTTAAGTCTGGTTTGTCTAAATTTAAATATATTTTTTATAAGTATGTTTTTAAATCACAATGTTAAAACGATTTTCAAAAAATCATTAGTTTACAAATTTTTACAAGGTCTAATTAGTGATCTAGCGATTTCAGGTTTTTATTCTTTTATAAATATTTTGAAAGTTTGAAAATTTGTATTTTATTAGTAATAATAATAAGTAATTAGTGCGAAAGATTTTATGCTATGGGGGGTCGGGCGCTCACAAATATTCAATTAACAAATATGGTTTTGTGTTACGGGGAAGCGATGCAAAATGCTTGTCAAGCAAGAATTTTGTAGGTAGGTATATTCAAAATTATCACGGGAATTTGTGGCCGTTGAAGAACAAATTTTGGACGAAGTGGAAGCAAATCCGAGAATTAGTACAAGACGATTAACTGCCCAACTTGGACAAATGTCCAACTTTGTTACGTGGCGCACGATTCACGAAAATAGTTTGTACCCCTATCACCTACAAAAAGTTCAAGCTCTTCAGGATGGAGATTATGCACTGCGGTTGGAATTTTGCCATTGGTATATACAGAAAAATCAAGAAGATGCTGATTAGAGCCATAGTGTTTTGTATACCGATGAGGCCACATTTACGAGAGACGGGATTTGGGCAGCAACTCAGGAACTTTATTGTAAATAGTCCAGACATTTTTACGCGGGTGCGCGAAAGCATGCTTCGCAGAGTTTAAGCTTGCATTCTAAATAATGAAATCATTTTGAGCATCTCAAATAAGGTAATACATTTTAAATTTTACATTTGGCAACACTGCATTAAAAAGTAATAGGTAAGGTTAATCCGCGGTTCCTAGTCGATCAGTGGCGTACTTTTTGGTAGGATAAAGGTTATTATAAATTATTTTTAGTCTTTGGAATTTAGAAAAAAAAAGTTTCAGGTGCTTCTTTATGGACCCTAAGGAACTACCCATTTTAATATATAACATTAATTACATAACACCCTGTATATACCCACCCATGTTTTTTTAGATATTTTTATGTTTATCAGGCTACAAAATGGGATTCTTATCAAGACTTTATAAGAAAAATTGATTTTGAATAAAATTAAATACAATAACATTTTTTTGGATATAAATCTTTTTCGTGCATTATGCTTTTTACTATATAAAAAAGTGATTTTTGGCTAAATCTAATGATGTGCTCAGTATGAAATTTTTTACAAATTAAAAAAAAATAGTTAGAATATTGGTAAATATCGTTTTTAAATCTCCAAAGAGTGCCGATCAAAAAACTTTAACCAGTTTTTTGTTCAAAATTGAAAACTACTAAAAAGGCTAAATTAAACAACATTTTAAATATTCTCTAAACGTTATTTTATTTAATTTTATTAAAAATCAATTTTTTTATAAAAGGTTAATAAGATCGCCATTTTGTAACCTGATAACGTAGAAATAACTAAAAAAAATGGGGAAAAATCTTTTTTGCGTGTTATGCCAAAATCATGAATTTACGCTTTTGCTTTATTAAAAATAAGCGATTTTTGGCTTGTATATATCAAATGATGTGAATAGTATTAAAAAGTATTCTTTAAGTCTCCTCAATAATATACTCTAATTTTATAAAAATCGGTGTACAAATGTGTACTCTGTCAAAGGTAGACTTTGAAATAAACAAAAATTTAAAAAAAAATCATGAATTTTCAAAAAATTCCGAAAAGAGGAGCAGCTAGGATTTTGGTAAATATCATTTTTAAGTCACCAAAGGGTCCCAAACAAGAAACTGCAATCAGTTTTTGGCGGCATTTTTATGTGACTTAAACTTCGTTTATTGTGACTATTCTTGTTTAGGAAACATCTCGAAATTGTGTAGGGGATATGAAAAGCCAGCTGTTTAGAGTATAGAGTTGTTTCCAAACACTACTGTTGATTTTTGTTTTGGATAACGGACATGAAGACTTATCCGATTTTCGGTATAATTCATCAATTATACAGTTTGGGCTGTTGTCTATGTTTCGAATGAAGGACGGTGAGCAGACTTTTAATTGTTTGTTGATCGTAATACACATCTTAAATTCTTTATCAGTTACTTCAAAGAAACGTTGGGTGTCGTAGTCAATTGCCATTATGTTCTTGGTTGAAACCAGTTCCCAATAAAATCCATTCTCGATTCGGTGTGGTATTTGTGTACACTTGAGTAGTGTGAAATTTGATGTTTCTGCCATAACAAAATACCCAAACAACGATATCTGATTCTTACGTTGTTCCAATTCTGTTTTCATCAATGGATAAGAAATAATTTCCAGGTTGCTCGGTAACTTCTTGGTGGCTTCTACGATAATTGCATCGATGTGAGCTGGTGAGATAAATTCGTAGAAATCTTCCTTGTTTACATGGATACGATGTTAAACAGCTCTGCAGTTGATGATGAAATGTTTGTAATAAACAAAATTGCTGTTATCGCAATCTTCCATAAGGTTCCTGGTGAACGTCGTTTAGGAATTGTGTCGGATTTCCCTCTCTTTTCAGCTGCAGTGGGTAGTAATACGAGTTTGTGTATTGGCCTTATCATGGATTTTCCGATGATGATGAGTATCAACCACTCGCGCCAGTGGCCATTTACTGGGGCTAATGCAAACTTATTTTACTAGAACCATATTTCCAATTTCCAGATTGTCGTGTTTTCGATTCCATTTGTACCGTTGTTGTAACTGATGCAGATATTCTCCACACCAGGATTTCCAAAAGTCTTTTTTCATCTTCTGGATCATCTTCCATCGTCCAAGCATTTCGGTGTCAATATCCTCTGAGACTATATTTACTGATGAAAGAAGCTCTTTTCCAATAAGAAAATGTCCAAGCATTTCGGTGTCAATATTCTCTGAGACTACATTTACTGATGAAAGAAGCTCTTTTCCAATAAGGAAATGTCCTGGAGTAAGTATGGAATAGTCGTTAATATCTTCGGTTTGAGGACATGGGCGGGAATTAAGACAAGCTTCTATTTGGTGGGTTAAAGTGGTTAACTCTTCATAAATTAGGGTTGATTCTCCAATTACTCGTTTTAAATGGTGTTTTGTAGATTTTAATCCAGCTTCCCAAAGACCACCAAAGTGGGGGGCCGACCGGGGAATGAAGTGCTATTGTGTTGATATTTGATCCTGTAGATCTGGATTGGATTTTAGAAGGTTTGCAATAGCACATCGCTGTACATGTGTTGACAAGTACCTCTTCTTGCACTAAATCTCTTGAAGGCTGCTAAGAATGCTTCAGTTGTCATGTCACTGACAATTTATAGGTGGATTGCCTAAGTGGAAAGGCAAACAAATATGGCAATATACCCCTTGTACGATGTCCCTTTAGTTGTCCTTATTTGGATGGATCCTGCGTAATCAACTCCCGTGTGGGAAAACGGTTGTGATGGAGTGACTCTTGGAGCTGGAAGTTGTCCCATTAGTTGTTCTGAAGTTTAAGCGCGGAAACGTATGCATCTAGCACATCTGCTTATCGAGTTTTTTACCAGTTATTTCCCATTGACAATCCAATATCTTCGTCGGATGAATGCAAGGGTTTGACTGGGCCCTCCATGCAGAGTTTTGGTGTAAGCATCTTGTATTATAAGCTTCCCCAAGTTGCTTTTTGCCGGTTTGACTATTGGGTGTTTTTCGTTGTAGGATAGAAGTGAGTGTTCAAATTGCCCTCCGACTCGTACTTGTCCGCCTCTATCCAGAAATGGACAAAGACTTCTTAATTTGCTTTGTTTATCCAGTTGCCGTTTGTTGGTCAGGGCTTTGACTTCCTCTGCAATCCAACGTTGCTGGTCCAGCTTCACTAGTTGTTGACTGGAAAGCTAAATTTCTTCTACAGTTAAGACTCCTTTGGTTGTTGGCTTTCTTCTACTTGGGCTGATAAACCGATTGCAATAGGCAATAGTTCGTAGTAGTCGGGAAAGGGATGAGAATTTTATGCAAATCTCCTCTTCTTGTTAAGTGACTACTAGACTTCTGATACACTGTTTAGCTTCCATTTCAGTAGATGAATTAACTTGCAGGATAAGAACCGGTGGTTAACCAGCTAGGTCCATTCCACCAGAGCGTATATGCTATCTTAGATGGATCCAACCCGCGGGATACTAAATCTGTAGGATTATCTTCTGATCTTACATGGTGCCACACAGAAATAGGTAACAGGGATTGGATTTCTGATACTCGGTTTGCCACAAAGGTTTTCCATTTACTAGGATGCCCATTTATCCACGCCAATGCAATCATGGAGTCGGCCCAGGAAAATATTGTGACTTCTTGTAGCTGAAGTGCAGTTGTTACTTTTTTCATTAATTTGGCCAGCAATACAGCCGCACACAGGTCCAGTCGGGGAAGTGTCGTTTTTGTATGGGCTGGTGCTACCTTGGATTTGGCTGTTAATAGCGTAACAACTTCGTTGCCATCTTCTTTTTTGTTTTGAGGTAAACTGCAGTATATGCATATATGCTCTTTCGGATGCGTCACAAAACCCGTGAAGCTCAATCTTTGTCCCTTTCTTTTGATGAGTCCATCTTGGAATTAAGACATCCTCAACAGCGGGAAGTTCTTTTTGAAATGTTGTCCATTTTTCTTCAATGCTCTGCGAAACTGGTGTATCCCATGAAAGTTCTTGTAGCCAAAGTTCTTGAATTAACAGTTTGGCCTGAATGATAACTAATGCTAACCAACCGACAGGGTCAAATAATTTGGCTGTATCCAATCTTTTGGTGATTGGTAACTTCTTAGGTAGGTCGACCTTAAAGCTGATTGTATCGCCATGTGGAGCCCAAGATACTCCAAGGGATTTTTTACATCATCCATCTTGATTTCAAGAGCCGTTTTGTCCTTCAATTCCTTGGGCAAGTGTTGAAGGATTCCAAAGTTGTTGCTTGGCCATTTCCTTAACGTTAAACCTCCGGATTTAAACATTTCGATTAATTGGTTCTGTAGTTCGATGGCATCCTCTTCCGAATCCGTTCCCGAGAGCAGGTCATCAACATAAAAATCTTTAAGGGCCACTTCGGAAGCAACTGGAAATTTTGCTTTTTCATCCCTCGCTAACTGCTGCATAGTTCGGGCCGCTAAGTATGGGACAAATGTGGTTCCATAGGTTATAGTTGTCGCCGACGGTGGACTAGTGGTTAGTGCTGCTAACTAAAAGCCGGAGGTCGTGGGTTCGAATCCCACCAGGGGTATGGCTGTTTATTTGTGTTTGTCCTATTGTGTAATAGTCCTTCGGACTTTAAGCCCGCGGTCCGTTCCTACCCCTAACCCGCACAAGCCATTCAGTTGGCTTCTGGGACTTGTTAGGAAGTAAGGGTGGAACTAAAAGAGCACTTTTGTATAAAAACTTTTTGTATCTGTACTCTCGGATTGGCTCTTGCGGTGAGAATCTCCAGAGAATCCGGTGGTATTTTTGATCATCGTTGTGAATTGAGATCTGCCGATACATTTTTTCTATATCAGCAGAAACTGCAATCTTGTGACAACGCCAGCGTAGCAGTATGTCTAGAAAATCCTGTTGTAAGCGTGGGCCAGTCAGCATGCAGTCGTTGAGGCTTATTCCATTAGTTGTTTCACAGCATCAAATACTACCCTTAGTTTTGTCGTAGAACTTGATTTCTTGAAAACTGTCTGGTGGGGAATGTAGTATCTTTCTTGGTGGTTCTCCTTAATTGGAACAATCTCCATGTGTCCCAGATCGATGTATTCTTGCATGAATTTTTAATATTCATTGCCTAGTTTGTTGTATTTTTCAAAGCACTTTTCAAGTTGGAAAAATCTTGCTAATGCCCTTCCTAAATAAATAAATAAATGTTTATTTAGCTAAAGCTATTATAGTTTCTTACATAAATAAATACATTACATATACACGTTTTGTTTAATATATGTCAATAGTAATCTCATAAAGTTATTATAATTATCACAATTTTTAGTTTCTGTTGGTAAATTATTAAACATAATAAGGCCATTTTTAAAAACATTGTTCATACATTTAGCAGTTCTAGAAGTTTCTATATAAAAATCATTTGTATTTCTAGTTTGATATGCATGTATGGAATTAACATATTGTAACTTGTCACATAGATATTTTGGCACTTTTCTGTTTAACACTTAATAGATTTAACACTTCTAACATAGTTTTAACAGGTGTATATTTATTACATTTTAAAATTAACCTCATACATTTATTTTGTAAAACCTGAAATTTTTGGATTTGATTTTGGGGCAACCTATATAAAACTGTAGAACAATAATCAAAATGGGGTGAAATTAATGTCTTATATAACAACATATGATTTTGAAAATTTAAAAACCTATTCATTCTCCTTAAAAAATACAGTTTTTTTGATATTTTATTTCTAATATAATTAGCATGATCATAAAAATTTAGTTGTTCATCAATTATAATAATAATCAATATAATAATTATTATTCCTAAATATTTAATTTTATTTACTCTATCCAAAACATCACTGTCAATTTTAAGGGTTACATCACTAACTTTAGTTAAGTTATATTTACTACCTAAAAACATATATTTACATTTACTTTTATTTACACATAGATTGTTATCACAGAGCCATTTAAAAATACTATCAAATCACAATTTAGTTTTACATTTCTATAATATTTGTACCATATATATAAATCATTGCATCATCCGCAAAAAGTTTAATTTGACAATGTTTAATATATTTTGTAATGTCATTTATATACAATATAAAAAGTAAAGGACCTAATACTGTTCCTTGTGGGACTCCATGGTAGGTTGGTAATTGACTAGAAAACGTATTATTAAATTTGACTTTTTGATATCTTTCTGTAAGGTAAGAAATCATCCAACTTAAAGCTTTATCCCCTATACCTAATTTTTCCAACTTTTTTATTAATAATAACCTATTTACAGTTTCAAAGGCTCTTCTAAAATCAAGGAAAACCGCAATAACAATATTATTATTATCTATAGTTTTTAACCAGTTATCACATATACTCAAAATTACCGATTCACATGAATGTTTTTCTCGAAAAGCTGACTGATGTTCTGTTATTATATTATTTTCGTTTAAATATTGCACAAGTTGATTTTTAACTATAGTTTCAATAATTTTTTCATGAGGTGGTAAAACATTTATAGGTCTATATTCGTCACTTAAAATTGTGTTATTAATCTTTGGCACTGGCACAATTACCGAATTCTTCCAAATATCGGGAAATACTCCTTTTTCTAAAGAGGTGTTGATCACATCCAAATATCTATTTGCAACTACTTCAATGGAGTCCTTTAATAATATTATGTAAATACTTTTGTTTTTCTATTCTTAATAAAGCAGTAAGTTCATTCCTTATGTTTTTATAGCTAAGCCAATCGCTGTTTATATTTGTAAACACTGCTTTTTTGTAGGCCTCATTTTTTTCTTTTATTTTACCTAAGATCGTGTTGTTAATCCACTTATTTAATGTATATTTTTCATTTAGTGAATATTGTTCAATTGGACACATGTAATTTAAAATAAGATTTGTCGATTCTATTAATGACTTGCATAAATAATTTACATTTGTACTGGTGTTGTCCCAGTTAATTATCTCTTATTTGTTGTTGAAAATCATTTTTATTATAATGTTTATAATTACGTTTTGTTATTTTTTGTTTAAGTACTTCACAGTTCGTATTTTCGTGGTTGATAGTTATAATGGAATGGTCACTTATTTTGGGGGTTAAATGCACTGTATGATCAATAAATTTATCTTTAGAAATTAAAAAATCAATAAGTGTTTTACTCTTCTCAGTTATTCTTGTATATTCATTAATATTTTGATACAGTCCATATTGATAAAAAAAGTCTTTTTATTGTAGTTTCATAATGTGAAGTCTTTTTTAAGTCAATGTTAAAGTCTCCAAGTATAAACAATTTCCCATCATAGTCTGTAATTTCCTAAATTATATCATTCATGTATTGTATAAAACTAGCATGGCTTGAATTTGGTAAATGGTACAATGTATTTATTAAATATCTTTGTTTTTTGTATTTAAATTCAATTCCTAAAAACCAAATTAAGTTTTCTATATTTATGTTTTTTGATATGTTATATTGTATTCCATTTTTATTAAATATTAAAACACCTCCAGTTCTATTATTATTTGTATGGCAAATTTCAAATTTATAATCTTTAATTTTTATTTCTTTCTCTGTAATATTTCTGTCTACATGTGTTTCGACTAAACATATAACAATTGGATTCCATATGGCTGCTAAATACTCAATTTCACTTTTGTTGTGTATAAATACTTGACAATTTAAATACAACACAAAAACATTAGATTTTTTTAATTGCTATTGTTTGGAGAAATTTGTTTTTCTTATTTCAGCTTGCACCAGTTTTTGATATACAGCACAATTTCTATCATAAGCTGCGTGGTTCGTATCTAATTTAATTTTTAATTTGTTGTTGATTTACAGTTTATACAAGATAAGTTTTCAGACTGGCATTCCTCTGTTTTATGTTTTTCACTACATTTAGAACAGGTTTCGTCGTTTGTACAGTCCTTGGATTTATGGTTATATTTTCCACATTTGAAACATCTCATAATGTTGTAGTATTCAAATACTTTACATTCTCTCCATCCCAAATTTAGAGTTCCTTCGGCAATAATGTCTTTAAATATTATAGGTTCAACTTCAATTATTATATTTCCAGAATTGTGTTTTCTTTTATTTTTGTATTTCCAATTTATGTTAATATTTCCTTCAGTTTCTAAGCTATTTTGTTCCTTTATTATATGTAGAATGTCATTGTCTTCTTTATTTATTACTTCTTCTTCTACACCACAAATAATCAGTTTTGGCTTCTTAAATGTAACTTCTTCTATTTTATACTTATTTCCAAATTCTTCCTGTACTTTATTCATTAATTTTCCTTTTGACTCTTTGGTAGAACAACTTATTAGAACTCCTCTATCTCTAACATTTTTAACTTCACCAATTCCTACTGATAAATTTTCTGGATTTATTTTTTCTTTAATTTCTGTGAATGTTTTTTTACTATCTTGTTCCGTAGTTGGTTTTATAATTATGCATTCTTTATTATTTTGTACAATTTTGTCAGCATAAGTCATTTTAACTTCCTCTTTGTTTAGCTTTCTTATTTGGTTTGTAAGTTCTTCTAATGTTTTATTCTGGTTCGTTATTACTTTTTCTTGGTTGGTTAACTTTATTACACAATTATTAATTGAATTTTTTAACTCACTAATAATTTCATTTATACTTTTTTTAGTTTTACAATCTTCACATCTTAACACAATATTATCGTCGCTCAAAATACTTTTAAACAAAGTTTCCTTTAATTTTATACATTTAGCATGGTATATGGACTCACATATGATGCACATAACCACTTTACTGTCAGTTTTATCATCCTTTGCACATTGTTTACAAAATTTCGACTCCATTATGTAAATAAACAAAAATCCAATATGGTTTCTTCCCAAGTTGGTAACTTGGGAAAAACAAAAGTCACTATCTTTCTAACCACTAATTATTCTAATGTTAATTTATGATTTTAAAACACTTTAGATAAATTTGAATCATCCAATTTGCATAAATAATAACTAACTTTTTAATGTTTAGCCATTTATAATCACAATTATCACTTTTTTTCACAAAATTTCAGAGAGCCTCACATAACGTGTTTATTACGATACGTTGCCAACTCCTCTGGATTCACCAAGAACATTTTCCGGCTTCTAGCTCCCAAAACTTGGATATTTGGGAATTTTCTTTTGTTTTTGATACCATACTCAATAATTCTACATTTTCGTTGCTTGATCTGGATGTACCATATATGATCCATCCCATCTCAGTGTTTTGGCATAGGAGACCATTTTTAGTTTTTCTTATGCCTTCTAATAGGATGTCTTGGTATTCTTGGGCACCTAGGAGTACGTCTATTCGACCTGGTTTGTAGAAGGTTGGATCGGCAAGATGAAAGTTGTTCCACTGATTCATGTTTGTTTTGATTTCCTTGGACGGAGTTGTATTGGTTATCTTGGAAATCACCAACAGCTCTGTGGAGAATTTGTATGCGTTTGATGTCCTTGGCTTGCAGGCTGCTGTGATTTTGTATTTGCATTCGGTTGTTTCTGCACCAAGACCACTTATCTTGGCTGTGATTTTCTGTTTTGGTAATCCCAGCAGATTACAAGCTTCTTCTGTGATAAATGACGCCTGGGACCCTGGGTCAATTAGTGCACGAAGGTTTTCATAGGTATGTTGATTGGCCTGCACCTTAATTAGTGCAGTTGCTAGGAGAACTGTCTTGTTATCTTCATGAATGTGGTTGGTAACAGCAGTCGTAGTTGGATTTGATTTTGCTGCTCCATCCTTGTTAGCTCGCTTATCTGGTAATGGCTCTTGATAAAGTAATGTGTGATGATTCTGTTTACATATCATGCATGTCCTTGTGGAGTTACATTTCGTGTTGAAATCATGGTTTAAACAGTTGTAGCATAACTTCTTTTCTTTTATATGTTTTCTTCGATTAAAGGTGGAAAAGGCCTTGGATTCTCTATGTATTGTTGCATTTTGTTAATTTTTAGATAAACATGATTAACTACAGTGTTTAAATAATTTTAAAGCAACACACAGAAAAACTCGAAACAACTGGTACAAGATACGCAGAATTACCAAAACCACATACAGTTTGTTCCAATACCAAAACCAAGACGTTCTAGTGAACTTACAAGTTGTACCACTACAATTGCAGGTACATTTACATTCGAAGCAGATCCTGATTTTACTCCAGCAACTAGCAATCAAATGATACCAATATCACAACAAGGGTTGAATGAAGTGCTAAGACATTAAAATTTGTCAAAGCCTGATTCAGAATATCTAGCACAAAAACTAAAACAAAACAATTTATTACAGTCTAGTGTGAAAATAACTGGTTATCGTAATCGTCATACCATATTTCAACAATATTTTACCGCTAACGCTGAAAATACATTCGTCTACTATAATACTATTGGAAAACTTATTACAGAAATGAATATTAATTATGTTCCTCATAAATGGAGATTGTTTATCGATTCTTCAAAAACAAGTTTAAAAGTATATTGTTGTACTACAACAATAAAAAGCCAAGTATAGCTTAGCCAATAGCTTATAATACAAAGACTAAGGAGCCTTTTGAATCAGTTAAAAATATTCTAGAAGCAGTAAACTATAATAACCACAAATGGCGTCTCTGCTGTAATTTAAAAATAATCTCACTGGTTTGTGGTTTACAAGGAGGTTACACAAAAAATATTTGCTTCATTTGTTTATGTAATACTCGATACAAAGGCAATCAATACCAAAAACATGATTGGGACAACAGACATGATTATGTTATTGGAGCAGCTAATGTTATTCATAATCCTCTTATATCACCACATAAAGTATTACTACCACCGCTTCATATAAAATTGGGTATTTTCAAAAACTTTGTTAAAGCATTGCCGGTAGAAAGACCAGCTTTTACTACATTAAGATCTAAATTTCCACGACTTAGTGCTGCTAAAGCAAAAGAAAGTATACAAATAAAATAAATATTTTAGAAAAATGTATTTACATTTTTTATTTTGTAGGTATGTTTAATGGACATGATATAAGTCGACTTATAAAAAAATATGAATTTTATACATCATTAGATCCAAACCAACTAGTTGCTTGGCTCGCTATTAAAGACGTTATAAGTAATTTTCTTGGTAATAAAAGAGAAGGTGATTATACACAAAAAGTGGAAGATATGTTGAGATCATTTGAAGAACTAGGTGTGAATATGTCACTAAAACCACACTTTTTTCATATATATGAATATTTATATGGATTATTTTGAAAAACAATTAGCACCTGAATCTGACGAGCAAGGTGAACGTTTTCATCAAGTAGCATTGACGATGGAATCCAGATATAAAGGCAAAAATCTCGATGCTATGCTAGCTGATTTATGTTGGTGGTTAAAATTAACCATCGTTGAAAAAAAAAGTGGTAATGAATTACCATGAAATATAAATAAAATAGCGAATTTAATAAAGTTTCATTTAAGAAGTCAATTTTTTATTTAAAAAAGTAATTTTTTGTAAAAATACTATTTTTCCTTAAAAAAACAGTTTTCTATGCTAATATATCAAAAATATTAAAAATTGCTTTTGAATATCACCTAGGGTATATTTTACAACAAACGGATGACAAAAATGGACTTCTCATCTTAAAAAATAGTAAAAATACCATTTTACCCATAAAAATGCGTAAAAAGTAGCAAAAATTGTATTATGGCGTCCTCTTCTGAGAGTCTTTGGTAAAAATTAACATCAACATTTGCTTTTGGTTTTATTCCATTCCCTTTCGTAAACCTTAATTTTGTATCACAGTGTCGAAAGTACTTATCGAAACAACTTTTTCTAATATTTTTAAAACATATTTATCAGTTCGAGACCAAGAGGATTTTTTTAAACTTAAAAAGTTTTAGTTTTTTAGAAAATTGTAAAAACTTATGTAGTCTGAAATGTTGTCATTTCTTGTACAGGAAAGGTTCTTTACTGATGTCAAAAATCAATTAATTTTTGTATATTTCCAGGGCGTAGGTACTTGATTTTTAAAAATAAATATATGTCACAAATTAGTTTCTAATAAAAACTTTTTAGTTATGCAAGTCCAAACAATAGAATATGAAATTTCAATTCAATTTTCTTTCTTTTATACAAACTGTATATAAACTGTATAGTATACAGTGTATACACTGAATGTATGTAGTAGGATTTTTGGTAAGATCTTTAAGAGACATTAAAAATTAAATATTTGTATTAAATTAATAATAAAAACTTGTTTAAACCTCAAAAATTAAAACCCCATATTTGCACTTATGTTTAATACTTTTAATAATTATTCAACAAAAATTAAATTTTAAAGACCTGAGATATTTTAGTCGAGAATAGAAAAAACTAAGAGAATATTTAAGTTGCATTATTTTAACGATGGTATGCTATTTTAAACCGGAGTCATTTGCATTCAAACAGCATTCGAATGTCACAAAGGGACCATAAAATAAGGCAGATTTATTTCACCGGGAATTTACAGGAAACTTTTACTAAAACTTTAATTATATTCTCAATTAAATTCGCAACAAAAAAATTAAGCATAAAAGTTCTTTCATTCATTAAAAATGCCTTTTTTAAACAGGTAAATAAATTAAACCTTAAAGCTATTTTTAATTTAAAATATAATTACAATTTTAGGATTTTCGTATTCTTTATATTCTTTAAAATTTACATCCTTATTTATTTTATAAAAAAATATTACATTGTTTAATCAAATTACAGACACAATTATACCGTATTTTTATTTTTGTCAAGGTCCGCATTGCGTAATTAAATTTTTTTCTTACTACCTCGACTCAAAATACGTTGTTTCGTCCCCGATTTCACGGCAGAAAGTTTACGTTTCTTGCATTGGTCAAGCTATACGCGCACACTCTAATAGCGGGAGTAAAAATTTTTTAGTCGCGTGCTTAACATTTAAATTTCGTACTGCCAACATGAGAAACACAAAAATATGACAGTTTTAAACCATAATTTTGCAATTATAACAACAAATAAACAATTTATGTTTTTACTTTTTTACTTTTTATGTTGTTTTAAGTGTTTAATGGTACTTTTATTTGTTATAAAGTAGTAATTTGTTAATTAAAATACAACCTTTTATTTTTACTGTATTGGCACCGCTGAATTACCATGACAACGCTACAGTTTGATTGATTTTGAATGTAAACGTCAGAATTAAATTAAACGTCAGATTTTAATTTTGACACAAATTTTTTTATATACATTTAATTTTTTCCCGTATTTTCTGCAGGGTAGTAAGAAAAATAGTATACACTACACGGGCAGAAAGTGTGAGAGTCCTGAACTGCGCGCCATGATGCCCTCGGCTTCGCCTCGGGCATCATGGAGCGCAGTGCAGGAATCTCACACTTTCTGCCCTTGTAGTGTAATATACTATTAATGGTATTAGTACAGTCAATCTGTCGAAAAAAGGCAATGTATGTCATTTTTGTCATTGAACTTGTTATTGTTCTAGTATGAAAAATTCAAAAAGTAGGTGGCGATAAAATACCCAAAATATCGTTTTATCTCTTTTTAGACCCATTTAGCAGCACTGTATGTAAGAATAAAGATTTTGATCAATCCTAAGTTAGATATATGCGAGTTTTGAGTTCTTAATTTGTTAAATTAAAACAGTTGAACTTTTTAATTAATATATTTTTAACAATGTATTCACAAAAACAATTGAAAGAGAAGTGCCGGTATAATGTGTAGTTCCGTGCGAGGTAAGCTTGGTTGCCTAGTCAACAGACGTAACTCCTCCCTCCTTAGCTCGAAGAGCGGATTCCAAATCCTCTGGAGAAACAGAAGATTACTAAGGCGTTTCTTTTTCCAGATTAATACTACTCCAACAATTATAGTTAGTATTGCAATAATTATTGTTATTCATAACAATAATTATTGCAATACTAACTATAATTGTTGAAGTAGTATTAATCTGGAAAAAGAAACCCAAAGTGTGTAATGGATTTCCTTTTGCAAGTGGATGTCCTCTAATGGCTTCAAATCCAGTTCTGGAGGGATATGAATTTCGTTTAGTTCGGCTGTTCGGGTGGCAATTAGGGTGATAGGTCGAATAAGTGGTATCCTAAGCGATACTTTAGTGCTGTTGATGGAGTATCTTTCTTCATCGATGGTTACGTCACAGGGGTTTGACACGACTATGGATCTGCATTCGGGAACAATGGTGTGTCCTGTACATACTTCTTGGATGGATGGATTTGTACACCAACATTTCGTTTGACTGAAGTTGATATCTGATCGGGTGATGGGCGCATGCAGCTAGACAATTTTCTGGTTTTATAAGGGAACATTTCGAAAATATTTCCCCGGTGCAAATAAAACCGTTTGTTCCTTCATGACAATTTTTAAACCATTTTCCATTGGAATAGTAATTTGAAGGTGGAATAATCATAACGTCGTCAGTAGAAGGAAAGGATAGGATTTTGTATAATGAAAATGTATCTTTGGATAAGATCGGAACTTTTAAAATTATTGAAATTCTTTTAATTCATAAGGATGAATCTCAGAGATAGGTAATTGGTCTTTCGAATAAATTGATAATAAAGATGATTCTATATAATTGATTTCGCTAATTTCAAACATTTCTACATTGGAATATCCTAACCGTGAGAATGAAATTGTTCTGAAAAGCATTTCGACAAAATTTTGTAAATTATTATAATTTTGTATTAAAAGTTGTGTCCTTGAAAGTTCGTCAAAATCATGTCGATATTCATGGAAAATGTCTTTATAAATTTTATTAAATGTTGTTTTTATTTTATTATAGCGGTCGTTTGTTTCTTTACAAAAAATTATTAGTTTATTTACGTTATGATTAAGGGCATTGTGAGCATCTGTCAAATTTTCAAATTTTCTGTTGATTAAATCAAGATCCGATTGATCTAAATTGCCAGTGATAAATTTAACGGTTGAACTAAAAGCATTGATTAAACCTCGTTTTAGTCGATTGCGTAACAATTTATTAAGTGAACTTTTTAGATTTTGAAGGGCGAGGTCGTGAAGGGCATTAAGAAAATGTGAATTTGTATTTGCAACAGGAATGTTAAAAACGCTGTTTTCTATAGAAGAAATGTTAAATTGGGTTAAAACCTTATGATTATGTAATATTTCTTTTTGTTGTCCAATAATTTCGTCATAGTATCCATTGGTCTTAAGGCATTTATGGTGCAGGCAGTGGGATAGAGGGGCCACCAGTAGCAGAATCCTGCAACAAGGTGTTACTGTTAAGAATTTTTAAATACTTTTTATTGGTTTCTGTGGTTCTTTTATGTGTTCTACCAATTAGTTTATTATTTTGTTGCTCCATAACAACGAGGGGAGAAAATGGGGCAATTGCTTTGTTTCTATTTCTATTTTTATTTTTATAATATACAATAAGGGGTGCATCTGAACTGATTTGGGTTAAATAATCTAAAGGTACATCGTTTCTGATTTTATTACATTTTTCTAGTCGATTGATTGCTTTTTCTCGAGTTTTTCCATAAACGTGATCGAATTAAGGTAAAAGTTCTTTCTTTCGCTTTTCGACAAAATCTTTATAATTAGGCGTGTCAGTATTAAGTTATATAAGTTTTTCGTAGGGACCATATAATAGCGTAAAACGGGCAAAATTAGTACTTGAATGTATTGATTGATTATATATTGTGACAGCGGTGATAACGTGATCATCTAGGGAGTATCGCGGGTTAACTTCGTGAAGGATGTTTAGTTTTTCGATAAGGGTACTATGAAAGCGTTCGATGGGGGAGTTTGAATTTGAGTTTCGGACGGTAGTAATATGGTGATCTATTTTATGTAAATTTAAGTATTGTTTTAATGTGTGGCTCGTAAATTCTGTGCCTAAATCTGTTGTAATTTTTTCTGTATAATTGTGGTGAGAGCAATAATGCCTTAATTTACGAATTATTTCAAAACTAGTTCGATCATTTAACATATAACATTGTGCGTACTTACTGAATTGTTAAAAATGATTTACTTTTATAAAAGAAAACATCAATGTGTAAATTTTGAAAAGGTTTATGTGATAGTAGCGGGCCTTAAAATGGGTACTTTGGGGGTCTGCGTTCGTATTTGTTTTTTAAGCATACGGTACAAGCATTTATAAATTTTGTAATATAGATTTTTAAATTAGGCCAATAATAAATTTGGGATAATTGCGAATACGTCTCATTTATGCCGTTATGATTTCTATTATGATATTGCTCGATTATTTTTTCCTGGTCCTCAACTTTGCAAATTTCTTTTAAATAGGTGGAAGAAAGTATAATTTTAAGTGAATTTGTAAGGATGTTTCCTCAATAAAGGGGCGTAACAAATTGGTTTGATGTAAATACAGATAATAAGTTTGTGAAGGGTCAATAAGTTTTTTAAATTGAGAGAGGATTTGTTCGGAAATGTTGTTATTATTTTGTAATACGATGCTTATAACTCGACGGTCTCTAAATTTGATTTTAAGAGAGTTTTGTTCTGAATGGCCAGTAGCAATAAAAATTTGGTTCTTAAAATAATTAATTGGTTGGTCAGTTATTGGAAGTTCAAAGAAAATATTGTCTGCTTGGGAATGAACAGTGCTTTTTTCAAGAAATTCTTCAAGGAGGCGTCAGTTGTTAAGGTAAAATCCTAAAAATCCGGATATTGTAAAATAGGGGAGTTGGATAATACTTCTTTGCATTTATTAAATACGTATTGTTCGTTGTAAATGTCAATTTTTTCATTTTTTCGCGTACATTTGTTAATTGGGTATGTCAATTTTGCTAAATTAGATATGAACCTACGGTAATATCCGATAAGTCATGAATGTGGTCTTGGAGTGATTTTGAAAAAATTATTACATCGTCCATGTAAACAAAACATTTTTGATATAAATAAGGCCTTAAAACTTCGTCCATCATACGTTGAAATGAAGCAGGGGCATTGCCTAAGCCAAAGGGCATGCGAACGTATTCGTAGTGTCCTTGGTTGAAAGTAAAGGCGGTTTTAGGGATTGATTTGTCTGACATTTTTATCTGATGAAATCCTTGGGCAAGATCAAGGCATGTAAAATATTTACAACGTCCTAGATTTTCTAAGATTTCATCGACTCTGGGAAGCGGGTATTTGTCTTCAATTGTGTTCTCATTTAATTTTCTGTAATCAATCACCATTCTAAATTTTTTGACACCTGAGGCATCTGGTTTTTTTGGTACAATCCACACAGGGGCACTATATGGACTGGTTGAAGGACGAATAATTTTTGGGTTTTCATCTTTTGTCGCTATATGATAGTAGTGACTAAAGATGACAGGGGTGTCGATTCGATATAAAAAATATTTTTATATCGCTGACAAAGATTAATAATTGCTGTTGTTTCTTCGGAATTTAGATAGGAAAGACGTAATTTTTTGACATCTAAGTCGTTATTGTAAATCGGAAAACTCGTTTCTATGTTAAATAAGTTCAAGGTGTAAGCGGAGATTTGTTTAGGGGCATTTTCTGTATATGGAATTGTTATAAATCCGTCTTTGACTAAATGAATAGAAGAGGGTAAAATTTCTTGATTGTAAATCGAAACGTTGGGGACGAAAACATCGCTATCGGGACAATTAACTGCAATTTTAGTATGTTCTAGACAAAAATAACGGAATTTTATTGAAATATTATTAATATTTAAAGTGTGTGTTCGATAATCAATTTTTGCGTATAAATTTTGAAGATCGCTTGAACCAATTAGCGCATCAAATTTGTCATGCCAGGGAATTATATGAAATTTAAAGCAGTAATTGATTCCAAATTCTGTAAAAATTGGATACTGTAAATTTTTATTGTTGGTAAATGATTTATAAAGTGACTGCACAGTAAATTCTTTTTGAAAAAAGATATTTAAATTAAAATAAGACGCCGCTTTTGGGGTTATTATTGAATTAGTGGCTCCTGTATCTATTAAAATTTTGAGATTAAAATGTGAAAGAGTAATGAAAGGCAATCGAGGTAAATTTGCAATATTATTTAAGTTTATGTAGCATTCGGGTTCAAATTGACGTCGTAAAAATTTTCACACGGCAAATAATTAGCATCAGCATTATCTAGATGAGAATAAACTTGGTCGGTAGGTAAACCGGGATCGAAATCGGACGACGCGGACGTATCAGGTGCGTTTTCGTTCACAGTGTCGTCTTCGGGGCGATAACTCTGGGAATCAAATTCGGTACTTTCGATGTTATACGCGTTATGCCTAAAATTTTGAGGGTTTTTAATGGTTTGCGTTGACATTGGAGTCGGTTTGTAACTTTGATTTGAATATTTGGCGGTTTGGGTTGACATCGGAGATGGCTTATAAAAATGTTGTGTATTTGGCAAATTTTTGCTTGTAGATGGGCCGAAAAATTGTTCATGTATTGGTTGCGATTTGTGAGGAAAAGATTTGTTAAAATTACCAAAGGTTTTGTGTTATTAAAATTTGATCGTTGTGGTTCGGGGTGACTGACTTGATTACAATGTTGTGGGGGATAGTTAAAAAATCTTGGTGACGGAGAATTTAAAACTAATTGGGTGTTTTGCTTTTATCAGATTTGGTGTTGCGTATAGCTCTACCAAGATTCTTCGTTTTTGAGCTCAGAACATCGCAAAAGACATTCTTCTAGTGATTTACAATTGCTGTATTTTAAAAAATCGCGGTAGGGTTGTGAAAGACCAACTTTAAATGTCAAAAGTGCTTTTTGCTGAAAAAGTTCTGTTTTTATTTTAACGATATTTGCATCGCTGTTTTGAATGGAGACAGGATCGATGAGGTCATTTAATTTCTTGTCCAGGGGCAAATAATAATCGGTATAATTTTCATTAAAATTTTAAATGCATGTTGTTAGTTCACGTTCTAATGTAGATTCGGATCGACGCTCACCAAATTTTTTTAAAAGGTCGGTACGAATATATTGCCAAGTTTGAAAAGTATTTGGAATAAAATTGTCGAGTTTATTGGCTGTTATAAATGATTTTGATGGTCCGCGAATTTTGCTTAAAACATAGAGGTTAAATAAATGCAATTGAATGTTTGAGCACATTGCAAAAGTGTTTTGAAAAAGATCAATAATTTTGTCCACAGAAATTATGAAATCGCTGAGAGATGCTTCACCATCGCCATAAATAGGTATTACTTTACAAAATTGTTCAAGTTGCTTATCAGTTATTTTAGGAATTTATGGATCTTCATATTTACTTTGTTGATTTTAATTTGGGGATTAGTTATAGTAGTATTTTTTAATAATACAATAATTTGTTCTATTTCTGGATCACTTAATTCCGAAACCGAAATTTTGTTTAGATTTGTTGGCATAAAAATTTATAAAGGCAAAAAATAATACTTAAAATAAATGAAAATAAATTAGGAAATAATAAAAGGGATGCAAAAGGAACTACTGAACAACTTACTTGATTAATTTTAATGCGTTGTTCATCTCCAATTGGATGGGGGACGAAAGGACGAAATTCAGGAGATTTCGAAGTTGTCCAATGAATCTTCAATGGGTCCTTTGGCAGGTTGAAGACAGGTGACTTTCTTCTTTGATGTTGATGAGTCCGGTTTCACCATAAATTGTAGAAACAAACCAAAAATTTTAATGATTTTTGTTGATGAGAATCCTGTTTCACGCCAGTTTTGAGTTCTTAATTTGTTAAATTAAAACAGTTGAACTTTTTAATTAATTTATTTTTAACAATGTATTCACAACAACAATTGAAAGAGAAGTGCCGGTATAATGTGTAGTTCCGTGCGAGGTAAGTTTGGTTGCCTAGTCAGCAGACGTAACTTGCGCTACGGTTTATCGTAAATAAAAGTTAATATGAGTTTTGTAGGTTTTCTGAATTAAAAAAATAAAAAAATTGGGTAGATACCTACTTTTTGAATTTTTTGTCCTACATTTCCCCCTACGTATTTTGTTTACAATTTTTTTCTAAAACTGAAATCCAAAAAATATTGAATTTTTACCTTCATTATTCCCAATGGGGCAAAAATTTCTCAAGTGGGCCACACAAAAACCTTTAAGTCAAATTTTTCGTTCAAAATATATTTTTTGGGTAAAGTTAAAGCACCCTCACCGATTTGCCAAAGAATTCTTTGAATTATTTTTTTTGTCTCAAACATTAATTAACAAAGTTTTAAGACACTTTTTTTGGAAATATTAATTTAAGTAATGCGTTGATTTTAAAAATTTGCATGTTTATATATTTTTTTTATGTTAATATTTATGAAAAATTGTAATATACATCGAAATTTGTAACGAAAAAAATAGTGTATACAAAAGAAACGTTATTTAATAGAATTGCGTTTAGGAAAAAAATAAATATCCTCAAGTTTCGGAGTTTATTGTTATTCCAAAAACGAAAAAACAAACGTGTTTATTGAAAAAAAAACTTTATTTGTCACTTATCATCAATAAATTATTTCTGCTTAAACGTATCCATTATCCATTTTTAGACTTATTTGCCGTCAATAGTTTAACATTTACTCGCACAAGCATTTATTTTCTGATCGAACATATTTTGTATTCATTGGTCGATGAAATTTTTTTGCACATGATATGTGCCGTCTTCACATGATTTGAAGCAATGATACTGGCGCTTATTTTTTATTGTAATTGCTTTCTTAGAACGTGAGGTTAAAGCTTTATGTGCAAAATTCAAAAGAAAAGTTCTCAAAAAAAAATTGATTGGGCGTTAAAATTAAATCATTTTCATGTCGTTGCAAAATAACACGATAAGCATTTATTTTTATTATCGCGCCAATACCGTCACAGACACTTTTTCCGTGGGATGTTGCAGAAAAAATCCATTCGACATTAATACCAGTAGATTTCATTAGGAATACAAGATTGACAAAATTGAACTTATTTTTATATTAAAAACAACTTTTTTACATTTTTTTCCCATAAACTTCCTTTAAATAATACAGCAACTTTTTATTGAATAATGCCGTTGAATCGTGTTTTATACTCTCCGAAATAATTACGAAATTGTGATTAAGGGTTTCATTATTTTCATTGTAATAAATTACATAGGAATGTATCGTAACTTGGTTGTTTGACCAATGAAAAGACTGAATTACATCTTGTACAATTGCATTTTAATAATTAAACACTTGTCATTAACGTCTTGATAACAACACCGGTAGCAAGCGAATTTTATTTTGACGGATAAATGACAATACGAGAGTTTAAGTTTAGGACGGCAAACATATTTAGTATTAAAAGTTTTTAACAGCTGTTTAACCTAATTAGTAGTATTCATAATACGCTAAAGACGCATCGCCACCACTCGGCCCTTACCATCGTAACAAAACTACAACTTTTAATAATCAGCTGTCAAACGCTTATGTTACAAACGATTGTTTTTTAAGAATAAAGCCGGAAAATGTTAAAAAAATATCGAAAAAAACCGTGGCACGATTTGTTGTGTTGTTGGGTGTATTTCGAGAGGAAATCTTGGATTGAGTTTTTACCGGTTTTCCAATGTTAATCCGTATGAATAAATAAATTTCATACTATCTCTGTAAATATAAATTGTATCTGTTAGATACAATAAATACACATTTTAGTAATGATTAACGTGAAAAGTGTAAACATTTCAATTCAGTAAAAATCTTCAAACAAATAAGTCATCAAAATTCAAACAGCATTTAGCATTATTAAAAGCGTCTCCAATCAACGGTAGAATACCATTATATTATATCGTCGCCTTCAAGAGAAAATTGCTTAACTCCATAGAGTAAAATTTTACAGGAGGAAAAAAACATCTTAAAGCTGTAATTAAAAAAAAATCCTTGATATATTTAAGTTGTTTTGTTAAAATATGAAATGATTAAAGAGAAAAAAAGGAAATAAATTTTTTTTTAATTTTAAGTTAACAGGTGGAGATAAGCAGTTTTCCTGTGAAAAATTATGGAGATATGTATTATTCTTAAAGCACGTACCTACAAGAAAAGTAATAAAAGTCTCTTTAAGATAAAGGTTTTTATTAAAAATTTGCAAAAGAACAAAGTTTGAATAAAAAAATCAAATACAAATAAATACATTATTGATAACTATTCGTGAAGAAGACTGTCATAAAAGCCGTGATAATCTGGCAACAAGCTGTTCTTTAAAATTTGAAGAAGTTCATATTTTTCTTTTTTAATTATTCTTCTTTTAATATAAACTTTCGGTAAGCTGTCCATCGTACGAGGATAACATAATTTAGCTCTTTGATTAAGCGGTTTCCAAGAATCAGTATGTCTTAGCTTAAAAAATTTTTTTCCTGTGCTCTCGTATTTAAGGGCTCGAATCTTTGTAACTACCAGGTCGAATTGATTTGTAATAATTAAGGTCATCAAATTTTCTAAAAAAATCGTGTGTTTCCTAGCTGTTTGGCACGCATGTGCATAGTCTGCTGGAACATTTATTTTACGATTTCTTATTTTCTTTTCGATGCATAGAATCTACTTCCATCTGTGTATGCCCCTTTTCAAGGTACCTCTGTATTATTGTAACTTTATGAAGCATACACAGATTGACGAAAGCGTTGGCGAGAATGGAATTCCGATTCTGTCCTGTGCATCCATCACTGTATAATATAATTTCTTTATTATTATAAAACTGCACAATATGGATGAAAACTCGTTTGTAATAATTAAGGTCATCAAATTTTCTAAAAAAATCGTGTGTTTCCTAGCTGTTTGGCATGCATGTGCATAGTCTGCTGAAACATTTATTTTACGATTTCTTATTTTCTTTTCGATGCATAGAATCTACTTCCATCTGTGTATGCCCCTTTTCAAGGTACCTCTGTATTATTGTAACTTTATGAAGCATACACAGATTGACGAAAGCGTTGGCGAGAATGGAATTCCGATTCTGTCCTGTGCATCCATCACTGTATAATATAATTTCTTTATTATTATAAAACTGCACAATATGGATGAAAACTCGTTTGACGTCATAGCACCTTCAGCTTCATGCCAAAGAAAACAATGGCCATCTTGTGTCTTTAAATTAAATATAGTAAAATTATGCACTACTAGCTTAGTTTTGAAGTACATTGAACCTACAGTTGATTTGGGACACAGCAATACCGCCTGCAAGTCCATTGTAAAAACTGCGGCAACTGAAGCAGAATCCTTGTCTCTGTTCTTCTCTTCTCTAGCTTCTTTCTTCTTTTTTTGATGTAGATCATACTCTTCCTGTCCAATATTTTTTGTATCGTAAGCTACGCAGGTATCACACAAGTCTTTTTTTGGGAATATAAATGGAAAGGTTTTCCTTATTAAACTCCTTAAAAAAGTCAGTCCTGCAAACAGGGGTAATTTTATTTTCATGGCAATAGTTACGTTTGTAAAATTTAAATAAATCATTTGTTGAACTCCACATTGGTTCTAAGTAAAGTTTGGTGCTTGATGACCGGTAATAATGCGACTCCATTTTCGGTAGCGAGGATTTTAAACTTAAATTTTTGTTTTCGGAAATTTTTCTTCTAGTTACTTTTCTTTTGTCCTTAGATTTTATTTCTGCTTCTTGTAATTTGTACAATTTCACCCAGTTTAGAACTGTGGACTCTTTCATTCCTAAAGTCTTTAAGAACATCTGTTTGCAGACTCGAATTTCTGAGTGGTTTACTTTTAAATGATATTTTAACGAAAAATTTCTTCTACTTAATTCTTCTGTTCCTCGTCTTCTTTGTACGGATTCTATTTTTATCAAGCATTGAATATAAACTTTTCTTTCAGACCAGTTCATGTGATTCCAAAACATATTAAAAATACTTTCTGAATTTTTTTTTACCTTTGTAGTCTAAACCTTTTTCTCGATTTAATTTATTTTCATTTTTCTTCCATGTAGATATATTAACATCAGCTTTTTTTTTCCTTGAATTTAAAATATCGTTTTTATCTGCCTCCCCTACCTGATTTAAAATATTTTCTTCTTCAATGCCTTCGTCTTCTGAATTTTCGTTGTTTGGTGTATTTTATCTTGGCTCTCTTGGTTTTCGTATGAGTAGTTTTTTTTTATCAAATGTATTTTTTTCCTCAGCTTTAAAATTGGCCCTCTAATTTCTAATGGATCTGGTATGTCAATAAGTTCTAGGATAACTTCTTCTTCGATTATTTCGGTTGATCTTCCATGCCTTCTGACGGGCCAGACATTTAGTTTTCTTTTTGATGAAAAATACTTTCTATTGCTTAATTGGTTTCTTTAGTATCCGATTCGTTTCCCAAATTATTATTATTATACATCATTATATTATTTATAAAATTATGTGCACTGCTATCAATTTTATTATCTAAGTTTGTTTGAGACAGGAAGGAATCAACTAAGTTTAGAAAGCCATAATAATGCGAAATACCTGCAAGAAAAGTTTGCCACTTAAGATGCTTTATTCACAGTTATTTTCCTAAGTGTGCAAAGTCATATTTTTCCTTACGCGACTGCCATTGCAAGCAATCAAGTGCAAAAAAAGCACTTTGCACATAAATATTGTTCCTAAGGCATACTATTATTATGCGTTAGAAACAATATTTTTCTAGGAGCATCAGATAACAACGAAAGTAAAAACAAGGATTATCTTTAAATCTTAAATCTTAAAATTTTTAATGAAAAAAAGGTGAATTATCTTATTTATATTTATAACAAAAAAAAAAACAATTATTTATATTTTGAAAATTAATTAAAAATACGCTAATTTCATATAACGCAAATACAGGCGAAAAGTTGGACTTTGCGCACACTCGTAGAAAACAAAAAGTCTTTAACGTAAATTTTAAGTTATAACTTAATTGCGATAAAGCACAAATTAGCTATTTTTTTTAAATTTTACAATCAACATTTAAAATTTTTGGATTAAAATGGTAAATTAAAAATTAAATTTATAATAATATTATTATAAATTGAATCTAATTTACAATTTCTTCTAAATATAGGTAGTTTTTTATAATATTATATTATAAAATAATGTAATTATTTTTTTCTTTCAATTACTAGTAATTAATTTCTTGTAAACTAATTCTTATAAACTAATTAAATGTTGAATATTAGTGAACCAAAGTATGTATCTCCATGATTTCACATTACCGCCAAAAAATTGTTTAATGGAAAATTACGTATATCCAATATGTACTTTATGTTAATAAAAGTAACATTAAATTATTAATGGTACCTTAATTAAAGCCTTAACTTTACACACTATACAATCTTTCATACTTACTTTTAACAAATTTCACTTCGGAAAACAAAGGTTTTACGCGTAAACAGAAAAAATAACTTGGCAATAACTACTTGTGAATGTAATTAAAAGTTGTTAATAAAAGCAACCTTAAATTATTCATGGTACCTTAACTTTAGACACTATACAAACTTTCATACTTACTTTTAACAAATTTCACTTCGGAAAACAAAGGTTTTATGTGTAAACAGAAAAAATAACTAGGCAATAACTACTTCTCAATGGCACTGATTTGTATACTGGAGTTAGGCATTATTCCCTGGACGCTCCTCCACGATTGGAGATACGTATATTTATTTTTCTAAATTTTAAATTTAACGGTTTATTTTGAACTTGCATATAAATTAGTTACAGTTTTATATAACAGATGCCACTAAAATACCATTTTAATTAAAATGTGGAGTTACGTGATTTTCTCCTGAAGGCGACGATATATAATATTATGTTGCCATGAATTCGTAGGTATATTTTGTTGTTTAAAATGCAGTTTTCGGCGTTTTTTAGAGGACTCAAGTATAAAAATGGTTTTAAGGTTATGTTTGTGCAACAATTATTTTTTACTAATTTCTGAAAAATGTCCAAACTTAAATATAAATTGTATTAGTTATCATTAGTATATTCTGTACCAACAAATGTACTTACCGAATTGGATCCTTTAGCAAAACATAAAAATGCAACGAATTAGTTCTTGAATTTTATTTACAATTAAAAACACAATAATTTACCATGATCACTTAAATAAAATACACACACTAACGTAACTATACAAGCATATAAGCGTTGAGTTTCTTAATCAATGATATAAGGAATAATCAATCGAAATCAAGTACTAAACCAGTTATTTAGTTGTTTTTAGCTGTGTAATTAAACAAAATTTGTCGAGTAAGACTTTTGCCTTCCTCTCTTTTGTGAAAAAAACTACCTATTTATTTAAAAATTATGTGCAGTTCGTATGCTTTAAACTTATTGTTGACAACGCGCGTTACGAAAACCCGATACTTCTTTAGCGTATAGTATTAATTGGTTTATGGGGGCCCCTGGGTCGCGGCCCCACTAGCCCAGCCTTTAATCCTACCCAGACTACGGATAACAAACGCATCAAACGAATAAGGCGCTTCGCCTTACAAATGTTTTTATATATCTATTTTTAGAGGATATTCATTTTTTTTCTTAATGCAATTCTATTTAATAACGTTTCTTTTGTATACACTATTTTTTTCGTTACAAATTTCGATAAAAAACACAATTTTTTTACAATTTTTCATAAATATTACCATACAAAATCTATGAACATGCAAAATTTGAAGATTTTTTATCGAAACAACGTTGAAATCTGAATTAATTGGTGATTTAATTTTCAAAATCAACGCATTACTTTAGGAGATATTAATTTCTCAAAAAAGAGAACTTTTTTAATTAAAGTATAAGACAAAAAAACGAATTGTTTGGCAAATCGGTGAGGGTGTTTAAACTTTACCCAAAAAATATATTTTGAACAAAAAATTTGGTGGCCCACTTGAAAAAATTTTACCCACTTGAAAAATTTTTACCCAATGATAAGCATGCAAAAAAATTACTGGTCAATTATTTTCAATTGATTTTTTCCATTTGATTATATTGGTGCTATATGTCAATATATTTTGGTATTTTTAATATTCAAAATTGGTACTCCTGTACAAGACCTTAATTTTTAATACTTTGTCATTTAATTGTCAAAATTTATATAAACAGTGCCAAAGATAACTGGGCAGTAAAGTCACCTATATTTCATCAAAGATAAAGTTATTGCATTTGAAATTTTTATAAATATAGGTATTCTTAACCTAATATGTAATATTATAATAATTATAATTATAAAATAATTTTCATGAAATTTTAAAAATTACATGATTAAATTTGTTAATAGGTTTTGATTTTGATTTTTTTTTACCTTATCTGCATTTTTTGTGTAATTCATATCCATGGAAACCATTTTTAGATCAACCGTGTCAGTCATACCCCCACCGATAGCTCCTTTATTAATTTACTGTATTTTACACATACCATTCCAACATTTTAATTAACGAAATATAACTTTTTGATGTGAAACTACATATGCATCTACATTATATGAAAGTTTAATTCTATTACCGTGGTGCACCGGTTTTAGTGTGATAATACTTTGGATTTCAATCCTCATCGAGCCAAATATGCTGCATTTGAAACTTAAACAGAATAAAGGTTTTTTTATTCGAAATTTGACTTCAAAAATTTGTTGGTTTAATTCTAGGGACCCTAAATTTATAATTGACTACATGGAGTAAAATAAACAAATTAAGTGGAAAATATAATTTATGTTATAATAATTATTATTACTCAAAAAATGCAGATAAGGTAAAAAAAAAATCAAAATCAAAATCTATTTTCAAATTTAATCATGTAATTTTTAAAATTAATTTAATTCTAGTGACCCTAAATTTATAATTGACTACATGGAGTAAAACAAACAAATTAAGTGGAAAATATAATTTATGTTATAATAATTATTTTACCTTATCTGCATTTTTTGAATAATTCATATCCATGGAAACCATTTTTAGATCAACCGTGTCAGTCATACCCCCACCGATAGCTCCTTTATTAATTTACTGTATTTTTACACATACCATTCCAACATTTTAATTAAAAAAATATTACTTTTTGATGTGAAACTACATATGTACCTTAGGGTGGAGTGAAAAATCCAACTTTTAATATCTCAAATGCCTATACGCGGAAAAGTGGTGGACTAAGTAATCATAGTTTCCTGCAAAATCTGAAGTCGATAGGATAACGTTTAGCGGTGCCCCCCCCACTTCTAAATTTGGGCGCGGCGCAGACTGACAGAAAACCAAGCACGCAGCTCATTTCATTAGTTTTCCAGCGAGTGTTGTACGTGTATGTGCGTTTAAGCTGTCAATATTCATAAGACAATTGTTTTAAGTCGCGTGTTTGTATTTCGAGTACCTTGGTGACATTTTGGCGATTTTTTTTATTCGAGTAAGTGTATGTTAACTATGCCAAATACTAGGAAAGACACTGAGTGCCCTGTATTTGGGGCTCCTTCCATGTTGAAGAAAAACGTGTTACCTACATATGCAGATGTGATCAAGAGTTATTTATATATACGGCAAACGTTAATGGGGTCAGCTCCAAATGGAGCTGAACCAACCCTAGGTAACATTGCAGACATTTTAATAGAGGAGCTGAAAGTTATTTGGGCTAAGGCGTCTGTTCCTGTGGTAACCGACCAACAAATTTTACATATGATAAAACAATATCACGAAAAATTGAGGAATCTCAAAAAGCCCCTAAAATCCCGATATAATGATACCCTTAGACAAAAAGTAATAAAATTTAGAGACATTGCAGAAAAAAAGCTTTTTGATATTTCGTCCTGCAAGTGCGTGGACTTTTCGTTGTGTAAGTGTAAAAACAAAGTGCCAGTTAGAGAAAGAGAATTTTTAGTAGACCAGAGAACTGATAGAAAAATGTTCATCGGCTCTATTGATCCACTAGCCACCAAAAGCATACAACGATCTTTACATCGAAAAGACTTGGAAAAAAGATCACTACCTTCAACTTCTACCTCCAGTGTGCTAGAAATAGAGCTGCCATTAGATTTTAAAAAGACAACAGTTACTGATAATGACTGCGGTTTTAATGCAAAGCAAGAAGCTAGTCCACAAGTAGAAGTAAGATCCCTACCTTCCACTTCTACCTCCAGTGTGCTAGAAATAGAACTGCCATTAGATTGTGAAAAGACAACTAATAATTACTGCGCTTTTAATGCAAAGCAAGAAGCTAGTTCACAAGTAGAAGTAAGTTCTAAACAAATGCGTATAAAACTACCAAGTCTCGCACAAGCCTGCGATAGAACGGGTGTTTCTGATAGATCCGCTGCCATTATTGCTTCTGCTGTATTAAAAGATATTGGACTGATAACCTCAGAAGAAGCTTCGAAAATAATAGATAGAAGTAAGATAAGAAGAGAGAGAAAAAGAACACGAAGCACTTTAAGATCTCAGCTAAAACAAGATAAAGTCTTCTCGCAAGCCATTTATTTCGACGGACGAAAAGATAATACCTTGGTTCAGCGTTCAATTGGTAATAAAAATCACAGAACAACAGTTAGCGAAGAACATATTGTAATTGTTTCAGAACCCGGATCTAAATATTTTGGTCATATAACAGTTCCATGTGGCACAGCAAAAGCAATTTCCGAAAACTTGATAGAGTTTCTCCAGCAACAAATGGATCTGACGAATTTAGTTGCTATTGGATGCGACGGGACTGCTGTAAATACTGGAATTCACAATGGTGTGAATAGAAGGCTAGAGCTTTACCTTGGAAGGCCACTACAGTGGTTTATTTGTATGTTGCATGCAAATGAACTACCTCTCCGCCATTTAATGAAACATTTGGATGGGGAAACCACTGGTCCCTTTGGGTTTTCTGGCGAAATCGGAAAAAAATTACAATCTTGCGAACTTTTACCCGTCACAGACTTTCAAAGAATTCCAACAGAACTTCCTGAAATTGATTTGAAATTGTTAAGTACAGACCAGAAATATTTATATAACATAAGCTTGTCTATATCGAGTGGTGACATATCGGAAGGTCTGGCTAACACACAACCTGGAAAAATGGCTCACTCAAGGTGGTTAACTACCGCGAATACCCTATTGTTGCGCCTGTATGTGGCAACCTCAGACCCTTCTGAAAATTTGAAGTATTTAACAGAATATATTTTGAAAGTTTATGTTCCAACATGGTTTTCGATTAAAGTATGTCCTGAGGTTAAATATGGTCCACGACATTTACTAAACCTAATAAAGCGGTCTCGATATATGCCATGTCATTTGAGAGATATTGTTGACAAAATAATTCAAATTAATGGATATTTTGCACATCCAGAAAATATCTTGTTAGCAATGCTTGCTGATTCGCGCATTCATTTTCGAGAACTGGGGTTGAGGCGCATTTTGAAGTCTAGAGCTAATGTTGAGACGGAAATACGAAAGTTCAAAATACCAGAGATTAATTTTGAAGCTAGTGAGTACTTTGAGCTAATAAACTGGCAATCAGCTGTTATTACTGAGCCACCAATCACTAAAAAATTTTCTGTACATGAACTTGAAGAAATGATCTCTAATGTTCCAGACCAAATGTCATTTTTAAATGTCCCTTGTCACACGCAAGCTGTAGAAAGGTGTGTAAAGTTAGTTACAGAAGCCTCATCATCTGTTTGTGGACAAGAAGCAAGAGATGGATTTATTAGATGTCGAATAGCTTCTAGAGAAATTTTGCCAAAATTTGAAACTAAATCTGACTTTTTAAATACCTTGATTTAAAGAACCAAAATAGCTAGGGAGGGTGGGTGGATGGAACTCGACTTGCAGCCACCTCCTCGTGGTGAGTTCTGGGTTGTTTGATGTTATAACAAGCGAAGAGCTGCATAAAATATAAGTTATATGTCTATCTATTTTGGAGTCTATTTTGTCTAAAAAGTCATATATTAGAAGAGCTTGGGGCACCGGAAAACGTTATCATATCAGGCTCAGATTTTTTACATAAAATTGACCATCCATGTAGCCACTTTTCCGCATATAGGAGAAAACAAACTCTAAAAAAAAATTTTTTTTGCCATTTTCGCTCCACCCTACATTGTACCTACATTATATAAAAGTTTCTATTACCGTGGTGCTCCGGTTTCAGTGTGATAATACTGTGGATTTCAATCCTCATCGAGACAAATATGCTGCATTTGAAACTTGAACAGAATATAGGTTTTTTTATTCGAAATTTGACTTCAAAAATTTGTTGGTTTAATTCTAGGGACCCTAAATTTATAATTGACTACATGGAGTAAAACAAACAAAATAAGTGGAAAATATAATTTATGTTATAATAATTATTATTACTCAAAAAATGCAGATAAGGTAAAAAAAAATCAAAATCAAAACCTATTTTCAAATTTAATCATGTAATTTTTAAAATTACATGAAAATTATTTTTAATTATATTATAAATAAGTATATAGTGCACTATTTTATATACATGTATTTATAGAAACTTATATATAATTTATAGTTATATACATAATTATATAAACTTTTATTATATACCTAAAATTATATATAGGTCTGTTGTAAGGCCCTATATAATTTTATAACATTTCATATAATTCTAAATAATTAATTCTATAGATGAATAAATAAAATTATATTATATTATATTACTCTAGTGAAGAGTCTATATTATTATAATATATAATTATATACAATCCTATAAAACCGTTTTAAGGTATGCAAAATTTTATATAATTATATACAATTATATAAAATTGTATATAATTTTATTAAATATTCCACGGCTTTTAAATGGCTACCTCTTCTCAACTTTATTTTTTTTATCAAAATACTGATAACATAAATTTAAAGAATGAGTTGAATATTTTGATTAAAAAAAAGTTAAAAATATGAAAGTTATAAGATTTATTTTTGATAAAAAAGTGTCGAATTTCTTTTGTGGAGTACTTCATAAAACGTTTTATTTTTTATTTTAATAAATTGATTATAATCATTATTGTAAACTAATTTATAAAAATGATTATAATAAATAATTATTGAGCATATCTCGATTGAGTATTATTGATTATAAATTAAACAAATATGTAATTGTTAAACAAAACAAAAAAATTATTAAATACAGGTAGCTGTTTTAAATAAGTTTTTTTGTTTATTGTCCCATACTGCACATAATATCTTAAAGAGGTCTTTTTTATTTTAATTATGTCTGGACATCTAAAGGCATTATTCTTCCTTAAACAAGTTTTACCGTCCATGCGCTTCACGAAGCCATCCACCCATGGACAATCTTTAAACATCCACTAAATCTCTTGAACAAATCACAAAATACCTCGCTAAAAGGTCAAAGCTTGCGATATTGCCCAAAAAAAACTCATCCTAAAAAAATAAACATCTGTAGATTACTAATACATTAAGGGGGGCATAACTTGGGTAACCAACCGAATTGGCTGATTCCTCAAAAGTTCTAAGCAAAATTAAATATTCTAGAAGAATATTAACCAATCAAGTCCCCATTTATTAACCCCAAATGAATGGGGTTATTACTAAAACCCTGGTTAAGGGGGAGTCCGGATTGTACTTAGTTTTATTTGCTCAGTTCAAGGCCCCCAAAAACCAAAATATTGTCTCTCCTTGTCCAACACTCCACTAGCCTAAATCAAGCGTATGGTCCGACCCTGCGACAAAATTTCGGGAGTGGCCTTAGCCATCGACACTGTCATCCACGATCTCCTAGGGAAGATTTACCTGCCGGGGTGATATTTCGGATTCACCAAACACAGGTAACGCTGTGCAGTGGCGGGATACGTAGTATAATAGAAAGGGGGTAAAATAACCCTGAAAGATCAGTGTAAGGCGTTGCCGATGGGACCTGCCATACGTTCTTATACAAATTTTAAGTGGATGAATCTAAATCCAAAGTCATAATTCCTTGGAATTCCTAAAATTTGTAAACTACACAGAAAAAAATCTAACATAGTACCAAGAACAGCGCTGTCATTGAATGCATTAAAATTGTAGCAATCTAAATTGTTATTTGCTCAATTAATTACTATTAATCCAAAATAGGGAAATATTTTGCCTAAATTTCAAAGAATTTATTGCGTTAAATGTATACATAGTATACATACAATAGTAACGTTATTAAATAAATCAAATTAGTATTTAATGCAATAACATTCTACCATTCTAACAAATAAATATCAATATGGATATCAATAGATTTAGGAGCGATAACTTTTGTTGTTAATTTAAAAACAGTAAACGATTATAAACCAAGTGCTAACTACCTATTGGTATTATAGGAACTGTTATTCAGGAATACGGATTACAAGATCCCATTGGTTTAATGGCTCACCATTCATTCATGCTATGCTAGCGTTTTTTCTGTGTAGGCTAGTACCTAGAACCAAGGTTTGTTTGGGGCCTTTTAAACTGATTCCTGATTTTATTTACATCTGCTGCCTTTCACTAAGTGATATTATCGATTCGGGTTTGGTTTTAAATACATTTTTGTTTCACATTAAATTGTGAATTCACTTTTTTTTTAGACAGAAATTGTGCTTTACTATATTTTTTTGTCTCGCAAGCAATTGCGCTTTACCTTTTGTTGCATTTATTATACCATTGGTTTAGTGTTGAGCACTGAAATCGGTGGGTTTTGTCTTTTATCTTTTCGTTGTCCATATTTATAAATACTTGCCTTGTTAGTTTTTTAATTTTCATAACCTTAAAATCTTGTTTAATTGTTTAACTTCATAACTTACATTGATATTAAAACTACGTATTACTCATGAGACTTTATTGAGCAACAACAACAACAACAACAATACAATGTATTTTATAGCCATCTCACTTATAATGTCACATTATTGGCAGTTCATTCGGCTAAGATATCCTAAGAGGAAAAGTAGTGTTATCAAGCGAATGTGCATTTTGAATTGAATCAGAACTTGAGTATTATTTGTTTTCCTTTTGTTTATAACTTTGTGGGATGGGGTATAAGAGTTTACCTTTGTTTATTTGATGCAGAACATCCTACTATTATTTTGCGCATTTTGGCTGTTGATATGAAAATAGTGAAATTGGTTTGTCATGCCATTGAGGTTACCTATAAAATAATACGTTTTATTATTGCCTTTGAGACAGCTATAGATACGTAAATGATTAGTTAGGATAGTTAATATTCAAGTTATTTACTACTTTTTAAGAACACATTTAGAATTGTATATCAGTCAGCGTAATCATTTGTTCGGTATTTGACCCTAGATGGATCTTTTTTATCTAGGGTATTTGACGTTCCATCTGTCAGACAGTTGGGAGATTTCCGTAGGTTAAATTTAGGCGTTCGTTGCGGGGTTGCCAAATACATAGCTTTAAGATTTTGTGCGCGGACGGCGGGTTCGAGTTCGATTTTGTCTTTCGTGAGTATCGCTCGATTAAAAAGTGTGAAAAATAGCTGACTTTGACCCAGGAGGGACAAACTTGGATTCCGGGAATAGAAATATTCCTGTATCTTTGGACAATATCGCAATAGAAAGGTATTTTGTGATTTGTACACGAGAATTGGTGGAAAATTCACATGTCTGTGGGTGGACGGCTTCTTGAAGCGCATGGATGTTAAAACTTGTTTCTGGTCAAAATGGTACATTGAAACGGAGACCATTAATTTTGCCACCAAGAAAGAAGAACAGAAGGACGGCGGGTTCGACGCATGGTGCAATGTATACCTTGTGGCGTACTCAAAAAATTTAATTTAATTTATGCTTACCACGGTGTGGGTCAGATGGTTAATGTTTAAATGGGCGCCAGTCACATTTGAATTTTGACAAGGAGGGGATGAGAAAAAAACAGGAGGTTTCTTGTAACAAATAAGTACACTATTATAATCAAATTAATTATATATACATATATATTTCTGTATTTTTAACAGAGAAACAAAATAATTAAACTATTTAACCTGTAGGCTGCAGCAAGATTACTTGAATACCACTATTATAAACAAGTGTTATCAACACACAAAAAAACATGAATTATGTAAAAATAAAATAAATACCTTTCACCTGAGTGGTTTACAGTAAGTAGAATATTATGATTTCTAACCCTGGTGTTGGTTAACTTGCTTTTTTTTAGTTAAGTTCTTGTTTCAGCCAAACAGAAATGGACAATGGTTGAATGCCTTAGGTGGGCTTCCTCCACACAACGATGATGACAGTATTGACTCTGGTCACACAAAAAGGGTAGCACAGCAGGAAACAGTGTAGCAGTACACGGCTTAGCAAGACATAGCGCAGCAGGCATGGTAAGTATCTCTCCAAAATAACCCTCCTATAGGAGATTATAACCTCAAATAATATTGAATATTTCTATTTTAGCACTAACGTTCTAGGACGATAATTGTAATATAGGACCAGCTAAACTGGCAGAACGAGGAATAACAGATAAAAAAATAAAGAAGGTCTAAAAGAGTGTAGCATTTTAAAAATAATAAATTATAATACTCAATAATTAAGGCCAAGGTCATCTGTTGACGTAAAATAGTACTAACGAAAACAATTGCAGTTAACTGTTATTATTGTGAAATATCTATTTTTAATGATTTTAAGATTGTAATAATTATAAAACCCCTCTCTGAGGTTGTTGTTTTGTTGTGTTGCGGGCCAAACATTAATTGCCGAGAATCATTGACGGTGCTACCAAATTTGTTTTCGTTCAAAATATTTCTCTATTCCAAATTCTTTGTTTCGTTTCCCGTCTCAACTTTTATTGAGTTTTATTCCTGGAAGATTAATTGGATGAATGGTTAATCCGGTTAAAATTTAATATTTCGGTTAAATAAGTTATAATTAATTAATTTTGTTGTAAAGCGCCATCTTATGTTTTTCGATCGAAGTACGTTGTAGAAGATTCGAGAGTTAACTTTTTCCCCCGCCTTCTTCCGGCTACCGAAAATGGTGAATGGCGTGTTGTGATCAACTAAAATTTTATCGTTAATCATCAGGACGTTTTAAAGATATTACCGCTGTTTTCCGGATCATCCTTATCGTAGAGATCTTCCTTCGTAAGTTTAAACAATTATTTTCGTTATTTCATTAATAATTGAGGCATTTTTTTCTTTTAGTCGAAAATATCGTGTGAATTATAATTCCAATATACTGTTGCCGATCTATTGTAATTGTACCCTAGTGCCGCATATATTATTGCAACAAACATTTGAAATCCACAGAACTGTAGTCACATAGTAGGATTTTTTTTAGAAGCCCTCTTTAATAAGAGGTAAGTGATTTGGGTTAGTTGGAGGTTTTCTACATAAATCTGTTTATTCAGGGTCCTAGCCTGGGGTTTTAAAAACCTAGCCAGAGATTTCCAAGGCATAAGCTAATCCCTCGAAGAGTGTACATTTGGATTTAAGTTGGACGATAGTTGAACTACGTAGCACTAGGACTACAATACATGAAATTACAACGCAATAGCAAGTATAATATATTTTTTTGTGATTCCAAACGGAGGGGGTGAAACCTAATTAAACTAAATTTTTTTTTAATCCAAACGGAGGGGGTGAAACCTAATTAAACTATATTTTTTGTGATTCCAATCGGAGGAACCTATTTAGATAAATATATTTTTTTGTTAATTCCAACGGAGGGGGTAAAACCTAATAATTTTGTGTTAAAAATATTCAAAGTTGTGACTATGTTGAGCATAGTGCACACCTTATTTTAGGTTTAAGTTTATTTTAATTTTGGAGAATTTAATGATATAAATTTTCTTTATTTTTTTAAATATTGAGACATTTTATTTACTAAACACGGTTTATATCATTGAATCATCTAACAGGGGTAGATATTAAGTTAGAATAAGACTTTAGTTTATAAGCAGGGAGTATATTTTGTATTTTGATTATCTAATGATAGATAATTGATAAACTTGTTAATTTGTCAACTGTCAAATTAAATAATACGGGGTTAATATTTGAATTTTATTTTAGTTTACATTTCACATATACACCTATTTGGTATTTTCTAAATTTTATCCCATAAACTAAAATTTAGTGGCGCCTAGGCGCACAGTGCTCTATTGTCTTGCCTTAACCCACAACCTAGTGCTCACCGGCGTACAGCTGTCGTGTGTTTGTGCCAAAACCGTGTTAAATCACTATTAGTCTCATGGTAGAGGTTACAAAATGGCGACCAACGTGTGGGGCCAGATTTTCATTTAGTTTTGCTTTAACATCAGCACTGTGCTTAATATTTCAGTTAACGTAATTGACTAAAGGTGTATGTGAATGATATGTGAATTGAAATAAATTTTACCGAAGATTATCCAACTATTGAAAATATCACAAATTATATCGACCAATTATCGCCCAATTATCGACCAATTATCGCCAAATTATCGACCAACTTATCGCCCAACTTAAGACAACTTACCGCCCAATTATCGACCAATTATCGCCCAACTTATCGACAACTTATCGCCCAATTATCGACCAACTTATCGCCCGATTATCGACAACTTATCGCCCAATTATCGACCAACTTATCGCCCGATTATCGACCAACTTATCGCCCGATTATCGACCAACTTATCGCCCGATTATCGACCAACTTATCGCCCGATTATCGACCAACTTATCGCCCGATTATCGACCAACTTATCGCCCAATTATCGACCAACTTATCGCCCAATTATCGACAACTTATCCCCCAATTATCGATAACTTATCGCCCAACTTTTCGACAACTTATCGCCCGATTATCGACCAACTTATTGCCCAACTTATCGACCACTTATCGCCCAATTATCTTACCTCTTATTGACCACTTCTTATCGCCCAACTTATATTTTCGTTATATCGTCCTAGAGCTTATCGTCACTTTTTATACTGTAAATCAACTGTTGGTAGCGGAACTTAATTATGAGTTGAGAATAAGAGGAATAGTTTGCGATAAAGCGCAAGACGCGAAGAGAAAAATTTTAGCTAGGTTACTAGATAAGGAACGGGAACAAAGGTTCGATCCAACTGTCTTGGCAGATCCTACGTTTGAGCTGGATGCTGAGAGGGATGAGATCAACGATACGATTGCGTCTATACACTTATTAGTTCAGGACTTTGAAGGTCCTATCACAGATTCCTTATTTGCCAGATTACGCACCCGTATCGCGCATTTAACTTACCGCGTAAAACGTATACAAGTAACGCCAGACGTGAAAGAAAAATTTAAAAACGACTCCTACGCTTCATGCATAGAGTTAGAAGCTAATTTATATGAACGCATTACGACACCACCTAATCCAGAACAAGTGAATAGCAATAACACTCCTAATCCTCCTATTATGTTTACGCAACCACCAAACCAAACCGGTTATGTTCCAGTTTACAAATGGGGAGAAACTTTTGATGGGGAAAGTAAAAATTTAATTCCATTTCTCGAGAATGTCACAGAGTTAATGCAAGCTCGAAATGTTAACAAAACTCAATTGTTCAATTCAGCTAGAGATCTATTTGTTGGTAAGGCCAGGTATTGCTACCGACAAATTTTACAGGAAGTTAGTGATTGGGATAGTCTAGTAGAAGTTTTAAAAAGGGATTTTCATTATGTGGATTATGACGACCAATTATGGGAAGTAATAAAAACCAGAAAACAATTAAGAAACGAATCTATCACGGTATTCTTCGCTGTGGTAAATACATTATTTTCTCGATTAAGTAGAGATCCTGCCGAGGCGACTAAGGTGAAGTGGTTGCGGAAACTTACTTATCCCGAGTACCAATCTGCTATTGCACTACATGACGTATCCACTGTAACGGAATTATCAGTATTGCTTAAGAAATTAGAATCTACCGATTTCCTAAATTTAAGCCCACCAAAACATAAGGTCAGCCTTTGTGAGAGGGAACTGAGCGAGTGTTGCTCAGCCTTTGGCAATTTAGACACAAAAGGTAATTCAGCGGAATCCAATAGCAACAATAATTATCGCCCTTATAACCCCAATAAATATCGCCCCAATAACCCCAACAATTATAGTCCCAATAACGCACGCTTTACTAACGGTCTCTCACCAACTAACAACCCTAGCTCCCGTCCGACCTATAACGCACGCTTTACTAACGGTCTCGCACTTACTAACACCCCTAGCTCCCGTCCAACCGATAACGCACGCTTCACTAATGGTGTATCTCATTCTAACTCTCCTAACTCCCATCCGGCCAATAACGCTCGCTTTCGTAACGGTAACTCACTTACTAATCCCCGTCAAACTAATGACGCTCGCTTCACTAACGGTCCCTCAACTACTAACTCCCATAACTCCCGTCCAGTTAACTTCCGCCAACCTTCCCAACCTTCCCAACCCCAAAACTCCCACGGTGGGAACATTATAAATAAAACCCCCCATAAAAGTAGCCAAACCAATAACCCAGCCGAAATGGTATGCTGGAACTGTTTAGAAAAAAATCATTTATACAGTGACTGTAAAGTAGAGCGCACTAAATTATTTTGTTTTAAATGCGGAGCGGCTGACTGTACCGTAAAAATATGTCCTAATTGCGCGGGAAACTAGAGAGTGAGGTGTTTATTTGGCCATACATCCTCACGCAAGACCCCGGCCAAAAATTTTGAAAACAAATTTAAAAATCTTGAAATCAATAAATTTAATCTCGAAGACTGGTTAAAGTGGAAACATTTTGTTCTATAACAAAGAGTTTCAACAAACCAATAAAATTTCACCTATTTTATATCAAAAGAGTAACGATAATAGGCCTTAAATTGAGGTTAATTTACTAGGTCAAAAAATTACCGGATTACTAGACTCAGGGGCAAGTATTACTATAGTAGGGTCGAAAGGTTTAAAAATTTTGGAGATACTTAACATACAACTTAAAGAAGTCTCACTAACAAAATATATTAAAACTGCCGATGGTACTAAACAGTCCGTATGCGGTACCGCTGATTTGCCGATTTGTGTCGAAGGTATCTGCCATTTGGTGGAAGCGTCAGTTGTTCCTACTCTACCTCACTCATTAATTTTCGGTATAGACTTTTGTAGGCAATTTAATATTAAGTTAGATTTTAGAGATGGTACTTGGCATGTACAGGGTGTTTTTTCTGAAAGAAACCTTTTGGCAAATGATATAGAACTCAATCCGAGTTCAAGTATATGTAGTATAGCAGAGCTTACCGTTGAACAGCGCCGTGACGTGGATAATTTATTAGAAGCATTTAATGAAATATCGAATAAAGATAAGTTAGGTCGTACGAACAAAATAGTTTTTTCTATCGATACCGGAGATGCAAAACCATTCAAAGTTAAACAATACCCCCTTTCGCCCTATATGCTCAAGATTCTGAATGATGAGCTAGATTCTATGCTAAAATTAGGAGTAATAGAGACTTCTAACAGTCCATGGTGTAGTCCAGTACTCTTAGTAAAAAAGTCAGACGGTGATTACCGATTTTGTTTTGACGGACGAAAACTCAATGAGGTGACTAAACATGATTCATATCCATTGCCGCGAATAGACAGAATCTTGAGTATGTTGAGCGATGCTAAATTCATTTCAAGTATCGATTTACGTAAGGCTTTTTGGCAGGTTCCTTTAGAATAGTCATTACGCGAAAAAACTGCATTTAGTGTTGCAGGAAGGGAATTATTTCAATTTACAGTTATGCCATTTGGACTGTGCAACAGTGCCCAAACCCAGCAGCGATTGGTTGATGCCTTATTCGGACCCAAGTTCGAGCCAAAAGTCTTTACGTATCTAGATGATATTATCGTAGTCTCATCATCGTACGATGAACATATTTCTTTATTAAAACAGGTATTGCAACGACTCAAAGAGGCCAACTTAACGATTAATCTTGAGAAATGCGAGTTTTTTCGTACGTCACTAAAGTATTTAGGTTATATTGTGGATTCTCAAGGTCTACTCACTGACCCTGAAAAGGTTATGTGCATGGTAAATTATCCACGTCCGAAAACTTCAACGGAGGTAAAGCGTTTTATAGGGCTATGTTCCTGGTACCGTAGATTTGTTAATTATTTTTCGACTTTAGTATCGCCTCTTAATGATCTCTTAAAAGGTAAAAAGAAAAAACAGGCTATAGTATGGACTGCTGAAGCAGAGGATTCTTTTAGAAAAATCAAAGAAGCCCTGATTTCTGCCCCTATATTATCATCCCCCAATTTTACTAAACCTTTTGTTATTCACTGCGACGCGTCCAATACTGGATTAGGAGGTGTGTTGACTCAATATTTGGATGAGAATGAGACGGTGGTAGCATATGCTAGCCGTTCCCTTAGCCGTTCGGAGCGTAACTATAGTGTGACGGAGCGTGAACTCTTGGCGTTAATTTTTTGTATCGAGAAATTTAGATCCTATGTAGAAGGTACTAAATTTAAGGTCGTAACTGACCATTACAGCCTATTATGGCTAAATAGTATTTCCAACCCTACCGGTAAGCTTGCTCGTTGGGCAGTGCGCCTTCGCCAGCATAATTTTGAGTTAATCCACCGCAAGGGAACGTCTAACGTTGTACCAGATGCCCTTTCTCGAATTCCTGCTGAAACTGAAGTTGCATTAATCGATATCGACCCTAATACCGTGGATACATGGTATGAAACCATGAGAGCGAAGATTACGGAAAACCCGGGAGACTATCCTCAATGGAAAGTAGTGAATAACTTAATTTTTAAAATGATACCGTCAGTTGTGCAAATATCGACAGATGTTCCTGAATGGAAATTTTTAGTGCCAAAAACACAACGTGAAATGATACTTCGTTCATGTCACGACCCACCCACTAGTGGCCATTTCGGTTTCTTTCAAACCTTAGCTCGAGTTCAAGATTATTACTATTGGCCTAAGATGAGGCAAGATATCCTTAAGTATGTAAAATCTTGTAAAGTGTGTGCTTCACAAAAGCATTCAAATATGCCACGTATGGGTCTTATGGGTCGTGAAAAGTCCGCACAAGTTCCGTTTCAAATAATTGCGTGTGATATTATGGGTCCTTTTCCGCGATCTTCAAGGGGTAACGCTTACTTACTGGTTGTCGGAGACTGGTTTTCAAAATATACTTTAGTACATCCAATGCGCCAAGCAACGGCACAAAATATCGTGAAATTTATGGAGAATGAAGTGTTTTTGAAATTCGGGGCTCCACAATACATTTTTTGCGATAACGGTACACAGTTTGCAGGATAGGTCTTTAAAAAACTAGCCCAGGAATATCAGGTACAGAAAATTTGGTACAACTGTCGATACTCACCTTAATGTAATTTCGTCGAACGCAATAACAAAACGGTAGGTACAGCCATACGCTGTTATGTAGATAAGCATAAAGATTGGGATCTAACTTTACATAAAGTCCAACAAGCTATCAATACCGCGAGACATGAAGTTACCGGATTTACGCCTTCCTTCCTAGTTTTCGGTCGACATATTTCCTTAAGTGGTAAATTCTACGGAGAAGTTTTAAATACCTCTGATGTTGAAATATATCCTGGTGATCGGAATGGGTACGCATCGAAACTTTTGAAGTTATCGGAAATTTTTAAGGAAGTACGTCAACGTTTACATGACTCTCATCGTCGTTATGAGAAGACATATAACCTTCGGAAACGGGAATTTATTTTTACTGTCGGTGACAAGGTATGGCGCAGAAATAAAGTTTTGTCGGACGCTGCAAATCAGTTTACCGCCAAGTTAGCCCCCAAATATATCCTTTGTACAATAGTAAGACGAAAATCTCGGTTAGCGTATACTCTCAACCACTCAGATGGTACACCTGCTGGTGACTGGCACATAAAGGATCTTAAGCCATACTATGGTTCTAATTCCAGTGTATCAGTGAATATGGATTAGATTAGTTTATCGTTGATCTCATACCGTTTGTTTCGAGTTTGGTAGTGTCGTGGATGTTTGGTTTTTGTTTTGTTTAGCAGCATGTTAAAATAATAATAAGGGTCGTTATTATGATTTTCTTTAGGAGAGGGGTGGTGTAGCATTTTAAAAATAATAAATTATAATACTCAATAATTAAGGCCAAGGTCATCTGTTGACGTAAAATGGTACTAACGAAAACAATTGCAGTTAACTGTTATTATTGTGAAATATCTATTTTTAATGATTTTAAGATTGTAATAATTATAAAACCTCTCTCTGAGGTTGTTGTGCGCCATCTTATGTTTTTCGATCGAATTACGTTGTAGAAGATTCGAGAGTTAACTTTTTCCCCCGCCTTCTTCCGGCTACCGAAAATGGTGAATGGCGTGTTGAGATCAACTAAAATTTTATCGTTAATCATCAGGACGTTTTAAAGATATTACCGCTGTTTTCCGGATCATCCTTATCGTAGAGATCTTCCTTCGTAAGTTTAAACAATTATTTTCGCTATTTTATTAATAATTGAGGCATTTTTTCGACTTCGGACATGGTTAGGGTCTATAAAAAAATGTTGGAGAGCAATTTTTACAGAAACTATACGGAGGACATTTTTTTTTAATATACTAGTATTAGGTATAAGAAGAAATATAATTGTTTTATTGTTTTGATCCTCAGAATTCAATTTTATTTTATATTTTGATAAATAAAATGCCCTTTTCCATTTGAATGAGTTTTTACCTAATTTCATGCTTTTTTTCCTAATTTTATGCTTTATACTTTTTTTTAAAGCAATATTTCTGTCCGAAGTCGCCACTGAATGTGCTAGCTTCGATTATATATATTTTACAACGCTTGTCCAAAATCGCCCCACCTTAAGGGGTAACTTCGGACAGAACAAAAAGTAAAAAATCAAATTATTTTTTATAAAATTTCCTATAATTTTTGTCTGTGTTTTTTTTATACAAATAAGTAAAAAAATATAGTTTGTTAAATTAAAAATTTTGTTTTTGTTCTTTTAAAACGATAAACATTTTGTAGCCCTATTAATTTTCTAAAATATAATAAATAGAGCTTGGTGCGACTAACGAAAAGCGACCAATCCACGATCATTTGAACATATTTTTCCGGCTTCGCACAAAATGCTGTCGACCAGTGATGATGAAACCGTCCCTCCTGAGGTCGTCAGTTTTTATAATAATAATAATAATAAAAAGTCTTTATTTAGTAAATAAATTTACATAAATTGTAAAGCTAGCTTTACTCTTTCCCCAGCTATGCCTGAACCTGATGAAATGTTTGAAAAGAATGATGTTCAGCCGGTCTTTGTGTGGGTGGCAAATTAGCAAGCTTGGGTTTAATTTTACTTCTTCAGGTTTAAATTATCTTAAGCTTAATTAAAAAACTATTTGGCTAGCACATTATGTTTTAAATTTTTTATATGATCAAGGGTCCCAATTAAGAAAGAGATTAACATCCCTTAAATCATATATATATACTCTTTTTTATTTAGTTTGTATATGTTACATTACATTCTCTTTTACTTTAGTCAATTTTGCGCAGGGGGTTGGCCTAGTTGACATGGAATGCCTTATATATATATATATATATATATATATATATATATATATATATATATATATATATATATAGGGTGTTTCAGAATAAGATGCTGAACCTTAAGGGTGTGAATACTTAGTTGATTTTAAGAAAAAAATCGTTTTTTTATCATAACTTTAATAACTTCCTAGATATTTTTATAAAATTTGGCACACGCCTTCTAAGCATTAACAGTAAGTTTTTGATGTTAAAGATTTTTTATTTTTTTTACCAGTGGCGTCTGTACAGGATTTGGTCTAGATATTTTTGGAAAAATATTATTCACGCCATTGCTTTTTTTTTAAATAAAAAATATTTTTTAAATCCCCATTCATTTGATTTCTTGACCATTTTTCGTAGGACTAACGGTTTTCGATGAAAAAAATAAAAAGCATTTAATGCGCATTAAGAAAACAATGCCATGATTAAATAAACTTTATTATAAAATAATTTTACAAGAACTAACATTAAATAACGTAAACAAAAACAAAAATAATTTAGATTAGCTGTTGAAAGTGGCCACCACCTGCAAGTATGCATGCTTCAGCTCTTCTTCTCATTGAGTTTCGTACCCTTAGAAAAATTCCTGGAGTATTTCTGATAGTGTCACAACAAACTATTATGCGGTTTCTCTTATGCCAGACGATTATACCAAGAGCGTTATCCAAATAAAATAGTTCCGGATGAACGAACGATTTCAGGAACTCACAGAAAATTATGTGGAGCGGGATCTTTTAAAACAAAAAACTACCTGAAAGGGGCACACCATACTGCACGAACACCGGAAACCGGAGAAGCTGTTTTACATTTAGTGGATCAAAACCCTTAAATAAGTACTAGAAAAATTGGGAATATTTTAAATATTACTCATGTTCTAGTGTGGAGAATTCTTCATGATTATTTGTTATATCCTTACCATATTCAACGGGTCCAGGCCCTACTTCCTCGGGATTTTCCATTACGCTTAAATTTTTGCCTGCCAATGGTTTCTTCAAATGGTTACCGACAATCCCCAATTTGACGCCAAAATTTTATTTACGGACGAAGCTAATTTTTCCAGGAACGCCATAAGAAATTTTCACAACAATCATTTATGGACTGAAGAAAACCCGCATGCCATCACGGAATCCAACTACCAACAACAATTTTCTGTAAACGTATGGGCTGGAATTATTGGTGATTATTTACTTGGACCTTATTTTCTACCAGGCAGATTGAACGAAAATAGTTATCGCCAGTTTGTTGAACAGAGTTTACCAAATTTGCTAGACGATGTCCCTGCTTTTACCCGGCTTCATATGTGGTTTATGCACGATGGTGCACCTCCCCATTTCAGTCTACAGGCACGGGAATTTTTAAATCAACATTATAGAAATCGCTGGATAGGGCGCGAAGGAACACAATCGTGGCCATCTAGATCGCCAGACCTAAACAGTCTAGATTTTTTCCTATGGGGACATCTTAAGGCGTTGGTTAACAGCACCCCAATAAATACTGAGGAGGAGTTGAGAAACCGCATAATAGTTTGTTGTGACACTATCGGTACGAAACTCAATGAGGAGAAGAGCTGAAGCATGCATACTTGCAGGTGGTGGCCACTTTCAACAGCTAATCTAAATTATTTTTGTTTTTGTTTACGTTATTTAATGTTAGTTCTTTTAAAATTATTTTATAATTAAATTTAATTTTAATGTTTACTTAATCATGGCATTGTTTTCTCAATATGCGCATTAAATGCTTTTTATTTTTTTCATCGAAAACCGTTAGTCGTACGAAAAATGGTCAAGAAATCAAATTTGCCCTAAAATGAATGGGGATTTAAAAAATAATTTTTATTTTGAAAAATAGCAGTGGCGTACATAATATATTTTCAAAAATATCTAGACCAAAAACTACATCAAAAACTTACTGTTAATGCTTAGAAGGCGTATGCCAAATTTTATAAAAATATCTAGTTATTAAAGTTATGATAAAAAAAACGATTTTTTTCTTAAAACTTTAACACCCTGTAACTCAAAAATTAAGAGGTTTAGGTAATAGGTTTATTTGAACTTTTTTTCTTAAAATCAACAAGGATTCACACCCTTAAGGTTCAGCATCTTGTTCTGAAACACCCTGTATATATACAGGGTTTATTTACTGCAGACAAAATAGTCTTTGGAGTATAGCCAGGTCAGGTGGGACCAGAAAATTTTACGAAATCACCGATTTTGAAAATAATCACGTTATTATGTAGTAATGCCTACTCATATGTCACAGTAAAATTTGTTTTAAAATTCGTTTTTTTGGTATTGTTATTAAAGGTAGGTAATAATTTTGTCAAACTTTAGAGCACGGTAAAATTAAAAAAATAGAATCTCTCGGACCACTCTGTATAATTGAATTATATTTTAAACAGTATTGAAGCAATGTTTAGACTATTAAATGATCATTTAATTAAGGTAAATTTGTTTAAATAAAATAATTTTTCATACATTTATTATAAACAATTGAAATTTTGTATGTGTTCTTTACGCTAAAAAAATTTAATCTTGTGGCATACGTTCCCGTTTAATAAAATGTACTCACAAATTTGTCCTTCATATGTCATTCCGGAGATTTTTTGTCTTGCTGCAGCGGGCTGTGCGAAAGTCACACGGTGTGTCTAAACAAAGTTTAAGTAAAAAAAAATGCCGCCAAAAACTGCTTGCATTTTCTTGTTATATTTACCAAAATCCTAGCTGCTGATCTTTTTGATTTTTTTTGAAAATTCATGATTTTTTTTTAAATTTTTGTTTATCTCAAAATCCACCGATTTTTATAAAATTGGAGTATATTATTGAGGACACTTACTTTTTAATACGGTTCACATCCAAAAATCGCTTATTTTTAATAAAGCAAAAGCGCAAATTCATGGTTTTGGCATAACACGGAAAAAAGATTTACTTATTAATTTTTTTTTAGATATTTCTATCTTTTTCAGGTTACAAAATGGCATTCTTAATAACATTTTATAAAAAAAATAGATTTTTAATAAAGAATATTTAAAATGTTGTTTAATTTAGGCTTTTTAGTTGTTTTCAATTTTGAACGAAAAACGCAAAGTCTACCTTTGCCAGAGTACACATTTGTACACCGATTTTTATTGAAGTATATTGTTAACGAGACTTAGAGAATACTGTTTTCATACTGAGCACATCATTAGATTTATACAGGGTTAGCCAAAAATCACTTTTTTAAATAGTAAAAAGCATAATGCACAAAAAAGATTTATCTCCAAAAAGTAACAAAAAAAATCACCAGTCACCAAAGGGTCCCGAACAAGAAACTGCAATCAGTTTTTGGCGGTATTTTTATGTGACTTAACCCTCGTTCATGCACACCATGACGTTAGCACAGCTTTCCGTTAAAACGTTAGAACGGACGAGCTAGCAGCGAAGCGCGCCGCGTACTGATCAAGCGCACATTTTTATGAGCAATACATGTGTATTATTTCTGTTTCAAGCCACAGATTTATAGTCAAACAAATAATGCAATTTTATGTATTATAATTATCTTATTAAATAATTTAAAAAATAAATTTATTGTTAACAATAAACAATTAAAATATTTTTGGTTATAAATAAATAAGATTTCAAGTTATTAAATCTTATTAATTACGTACTTTTACAAAGTTTTGATATTTAAACCCTTATACAATCGCCGCACAGAGTGGTATTTTTGCCAAAAACATGGCCAAAATTATTTTTTTAGTTTCTCTACATTATAACGCGTTATAAAGTTGATTTATAAGTAAAAAAGTCATTTGCAAGGGCATACTAGTGATAATATACCTAGCTACTAATTTTACATGAAAAACTAAATATTTATATAGGATAGGTGTGAAATAAAAATAAAAAATTCTCTGTACGAAATTGTATTTGCCACAAATTATAATATTAAATTTAAGGAAATATATTCAATTCATAATCACTATCGTCACTGAAATCCATACTTGGTTTTAAAAATTCCAATGTATCCTTTGTAAAGGACTGTTTTTTTCTCTTAATTTTAGGTTTAATGCTACTTAAGTAGGGGTCTGAGGTCAACAAGAGCCTATTTAGTACGTCTTCATTACATTCCGTTCTAGAAAATTTTCTTGAGAAGCTTTCTCTGTACAGACGGAAATGCTTGTTCTTGGCTTCCCCAGCTTCTTCCGATAAGTGGCCGATTGGCAACAAAGCATGTGTAATAACACTTGCTGAGTGTAATAAAATTTTATGCACGGTTGGTGACATGGGTTGCCAAGGATGTACACGTACGTAGTGCTTTGCCGTATCCATGGCGTACATTAAAAATTTGTCCACGTATATTTCGAAGCCCGAAGATAACACCTCTAATATTATTTAAAATCTTTTTACCAATTCAAAATCTACTTCTGTGATGGCAGCTACTTCTTCTGGAATTTTAAAAAATTTACGGGACGCATCGTTTGAGTTACCAACTCCGGCTTTTCATTCAAAAAACACAAATCTGGCGTGCAGTATTGGCAGGCCAAATTTGAATATCTCCGGTTTCTCTGTGCTTACCATTGTCAAGTCATTAAAGCTTTTTAATGTTTTTTTCGCAAATATAGCAGTGCATTGTCGACGTAGAGTTAGTAACAGCATTGTACACTTTACCATCTTCCATTTGTAACCTCAACTTGAGGACTAGGCGTACGGCAGCTTAGCAGCGGAGAAATAGGCCGATGGGCTGAGTAATATTTTTTGATACCTATCAGTTTGTCTCATACAAAATTATATTAGGGCGCCAATGTCTTGTTGTAGCCAGTTGTTAAATTGTCCGAGCAAGTAATACATAACCTCACTGGACTAGAGGGTATTTAAAGAAATTCAGTATTAAAAATATTTAGTTTAATCAGGATCAATAAATTGATCTTGTTTATAATTATTTAGTTTTAAAAGTTATTCCTTATTTTTACACTAGTGATTATTTCCTTTATATGGCCATATTAAGTTTACATAAAAAAGATGAGATGGTTTAAGCAATTAAAAATAAAAAGTTATGTTATAACAAAATTAAATGTTCGGTGTTGGTTGGTTAAAACATTAATTACACCGTTAAATAACCATAAGGTTATTCCTTAGATGCTGAAATATAAGCCGCTAGTCCCATTCATAGTAAATCAAAAAGGTACAACCTGGGCTGTGTTCCGTAATTTACTGCCATTACTGTCAGTAATTTTACTGTCAGTAGCGGAAAAGGACCGTTCCGTAATTTATTCAGTACTGACGCACAGTGAAATTGGAACGCGCCTCAGTAGCAGCAGAAAGTCACAATGGTTACGCAAGGTTATGATTTGTGATTTACTGACAATTGACAAACTTTACTTACGGCACAGCAGAGAACATAAATAAAAAATAAATATAACAGTTATAAGAAATATAATGTTTGGTTTATGGCAGAGAAATATGGAAAATTTATTGTTATCGTCGTCCGCGTCGAAAAATGTATATAGGAATAAGAAATATAAAATTTCACTGACACCACAACAATAAGCCAAATACCAAAAATTACTCTTAAATTCGTCCGCTGAATACAAATATATAACATTTTCTAGGTACTACCTATAGGTAGTACTATAGTAGGTAGTTTCATATTCTGGGTCTTCGTATGCGTACTCCCCGCCGACCTGCCTTCGTCACTGCTGCTTGTACTTTGAAGTAATATTTTATCAATAAATATTAAAATAATTAGTCCTATAGGTATTCACCAAATACCATTATATGATATAATTTATATCCTTCACTTTATTTGACAGCTATTTTTTTGTTTAAAAGTTTGGTTATGTGTTTTACTGGAGCCACAGCACCTCTCTGTCCCCAGTTGTTTCAGTAAAATTAATCTGCCGTACATTTATAAAAGGGTAGTATTTACCACTGAGCTCAGTAACTAAAAGTGGATTTCGGAATGCGTTTTCATTACCGACAGTACTGACAGTAAATTACGGAACATAGAACATGATGGATTTGACATTGGAACTCCTATCAGGTGCTGCCACCATCCGTTGTCATCTACACTTATTCAGTCTAAAACTACGACACAATATTCAACTTCATAAAAAACTCAAGTAGCACAAAAACTTGATCCATAAAAGAAACCTAAAACGACGCAATTAAGTATCTCGAAAATTCTAATTCCTTTTACTTACCCTTATTCACAAGGGTTTTTTCACGCAACAACCAAACATTGGTCAAACGACATCTTTCGCCTGTGACAATCCCAACCAACAAAACCAAAAATCTACTAAAAAAAGGAGAACACGCTGTTGAAATATGTTCGAATTTCCACTAATTTTTACTCACATTTGACTTGAGGACCTCACAGATCTATTTTCTGTAGCCTATGTATTTAGAAATTTACTGCCTCTTCTAGGCTTATCTACAATTAAACAAAATTGCTCAAACTTTAATGCATATCTCACGGCAGTCAACGGTCAAAGAGGGAGAGAAGCCGAGAGTTGCCGCGCCTACAGCTCGGACAGCGGAGAGGGGTACTACGTTGTCATACCATAAATATTTCCCAAAATAATGTAAAGTTTTTAACTGTTCGTAGTGTGAATTAAAACACGCACTGGTTTATTAACGAACTTAACTATTTATTTAATAACTTAACTACACTTAAAACACTATAAAACTAACTAAACACTTAACTACTAATTATTTATATCACTACTAGTTTATTTATTTGCACTTATATTTATTTATTTCTTCGCGAGTACCAAAGCTCAACTAACTCTCCCAGATGCGTCGTTCCTTATATATTACAGCGCCTACGTCTTCTGGAACATTCCAGCGAGCTCCACACTCTCGATTATTCGAGCGCTGAGTCACCGGCGATGACTCATCGGCGATGAGTCATCATTCCGAGGTCCAGAGCCGTACTCGCTACATTGCCCCCGTCTTAAAACATTTTCGTCCCGAAAATGGTCCTCAGCTCCATGGCGATATTTGCATAGAGATCCAAACTTGCATTGTGACGTCCTATAGAAGTAGCAGTCTACGGTCTTCCTTCCGGTTGTTCTTTTAGGGTTGTGGCAACAGACAAGAATGTGTATGCCACTAAATCTGAAGATAACTTCCACCATACTTCTAATTATTCTCCAATCTAAACCGTCAAGTCCACAAGCAATCTTCGGTATCGCCAGGTTCATGATGTCCTTGGACAAAAGGGTATCCCTCAATTTATTTAAGGCATTCCATACGTCACGGTAGTTTGGCTTATGATGGGAGAGCTGTTTCGTTACCAGATAGAAGATACTTCTATTGCCTATCTGCTCATTATCCACAATTTCAAGCACCTCTCCAACTTTGGGATTCTGCCTCCGTAGCTCATCAACCCGTCCAAACTTGTTTTTAAAGACAACCGCTATTCCTCTGGACATCCTAAGGTCTTCCGCAACACAGTGAGCCAAGGAGTAATGGGCCGAAACCGTGAACAGATCTTTTTGTTCTTCTCGAGTGACACCATTCCGAGCTTTTTTACCGCTCGAATATAAATACATGAAATCTTCAAAAGGCAACTTGTCTTCCGGCGGATTAACCCTCCTTACTCTAGCATCGTGTATTTGATCATTGTTTCCAGCGTAAGGAGCCAATCGTTTAAAATCACTTTCGGCTTTCCTCTTGGTTGTTTCCTGATCCTGTAGATGATGTCATTTATTCGATCCATGACTTCGTAAGGTCCCTCCCAAGAAGTCTGCAGCTTCGGTGAATAACCACGACGGCGCTGAGGGTTGTATAACCAAACTAGGTCTCCAGGTTGAAATCCTCCATTTTCCGCCTTGATGTCATATGCCTCTTTCATTCTATCACTGGCACTCTGGATGTTTAAACGAACTCGGCTGTGAATGTCGCTCATTTTCCTACGTAAATTGCTGACATAATCTTCTCCAGCAATATCTTCCACTGGTAGGCAACCAAACCTCAGGTCACAAGGTAGACGAAGTTCACGTCCCATAACAATGCTAGCAGGTGTCTGGCCGGTTGTATCGTGGATAGAAGAACGGCACGCCAATAGGAACAGATGGAGAAAGCGGTCCCAGTCTCTTTGGTGATCAGAGACTACCTTGGACAGGTACCGGTTTATCGATCGATTCATTCGTTCTACCATTCCATCAGACTGCGGATGTAATGCAGTCGTCCTCGTCTTCCGAATGTTAAGAATCTTACAGACATTCTGGAACAGTATAGATTCAAAGTTCCTGCCTTGGTCTGAATGCATCTCTATTGGCACACCAAAACGACAAATCCACTCCTTAATAAGGGCATCGGCCACTGTGGCAGCTTCCTGGTTTGGCAAGGCGTACGCTTCCGCCCACTTGCTAAAGTAGTCCATTACAACGATGATGTATTTATTTCCAGATTCTGTTTCCGTAAATGGACCCGCCACGTCGATTGCAATTCTCTCAAATGGGCTGCCCACATTGTACTGTCGCATTGGGGCTTTTGGGTGCTTCTGGGGTCCATTGCTTGCCGCGCAAACGGCGCACTTCTTGCACCATTCCTTCACATCTCGTTGGCTGTTGACCCAATAAAACCGTTCCCTAAGTCTTCCGAGCGTCCTGGTCACCCCAAGATGTCCTCCAGTAGTTCCATCATGGATTTCCTGCAGTACTTCTGGTATCCTGTTTCTGGGGATTATTATCTGCTTCCGGTCTTCCCCCCCCTTCTGGCATCTCCAGAACGCGCTTTAGAAGCCCGTCACTTAAGGTGATGAAATTCCATTGGGCCCAGTACGATTTCACATTAGGCGAATATTGGGCGACTTCCTGCCACGTTGGTTTACGGTCGTTCTTCTTCCAATCGATGATAAGCTTCAAATCCTGGTCCCTTTCTTGGTCTTGTTGAACCTCAGCGGATTGCCAATGATCATCCACGATTGTAGTCCTGCGAACAAACACATCCTTTTCTTCGGCCCTGAGACAATGTTTACAGTCTTCCGGGCACGGTCTTCTCGATAAGGCGTCAGCATTTCCATGGATGGTCCCAGCCCGATGTTCTGTGTCAAAGTCGAACTCCTGTAGTCTTTCAATCCATCTTGCCACCTGTCCTTCAGGATTCTTGAATTGCAAAAGCCATTTAAGGGCAGAGTGATCCGTTCTTAGCAAGAATTTTCTTCCATACAGGTACTTGTAAAAGTGTTCGACTGCTTTTACCACTGCCAACAGCTCGCGTCGAGTAACACAGTAATTTCGTTCTGGTTTCGATAGAGTTTTACTAAAGTATCCAATAACTTTCTCTTTTCCTTCTTGAATCTGCGACAAAATAGCTCCCAGGCCCACATTGCTGGCGTCCGTGTCCAAAATAAATTCACCATCCGGAAGAGGATAACTTAGGACTGGTGAGCTGGTCAACGCGTTTTTCAGGTTCTTAAAGGCTTCCTGGCATTCGTTGTCCCATTGGAATCGTCTTTCTCCCTCTGTTAAACGTGTCAAAGGCTTAGCAACCTTTGCGAATCCTGGTACGTACCGACGGTAGTAGGTGCATAATCCAAGAAAACTTCTGAAGTCATGTTTGTTTTTCGGTATTGGCCATTCCCGCACCGTCTTCACCTTCTGTTTGTCCACTGCCACTCCTTGACTCGAAACAACATGGCCCAAATACTGCACTTCCCTCTGAAACAAGTGACATTTCTTCGGGCTTAGCTTCAGGCCGGAACTTCTTAAGCGCTGAAAGACTTCCTTCAGGTTCTTCATATGGTCTTCAAATGATTTCCCAACCACAATGATGTCGTCAAGGTACACCAAGCAAGTCTTCCAGGATAGTCCCTTCAAAACCATTTCCATGAGCCTTTCAAAAGTTGCAGGGGCATTACATAGTCCAAACGACATGACAGTAAACTGCCACAGTCCTGCACCCACAGTAAATGCCGTCTTCTCTCTATCTTCTGGTGCCATTTCAACTTGCCAATAACCGCTCTTTAAATCCAAAGTTGAAAATATCTGCGATCCAGCCAATGTGTCCAGGGTGTCATCGATTCTAGGTAGAGAGTAGCTGTCCTTCTTCGTCACGTTGTTCAGCTGACGAAAATCGACGCAAAATCGAGTTGATCCATCCTTTTTCTTAACTAACACCACTGGGGAAGACCATGGGCTGTTGGATGGTTCGATCACCCCTTCCTTCTCCATTTCTTGCACAATTTTATCAGCTTCCCCTCGCTTAGCAAGTGGTAGCCTTCTTGCCGACTGTCGAATGGGCTGTGCATCACCGGTGTTAATTTTATGCTGGACAATTCTTGTCCTACCCTTCTTTTCTTGTCCGTCGTCAAAGACATCCTGATAATTGTGAATTAGCTCTTTCAGCTTTATCCTTTCTTTGGGTTTCAAATCCTTTGAAGAAGTCGACAGAAGATTCGTCAATTCATTGCTAACTTTCTTGGCCGGAACTGCTGACTCACGAATGCCTCTAATAATCGATAAAACTGAAGAACAGTTTCCCAAAACGATTCCTTTCTTCAAGTTCACAGAGTAATCATTAACATTCAATACTCTAACAGGCACTTCTTTTCCGACACGTATTAAAGACTTTCCTACTACAATTCCTCGACCGATCTCTTTGTCATCAATTCTCGGCTCCAGAAGCATTATACTTTCATCTTCTGATTTACAATCCAAGAAAGCCTTCAATATCATCTGGCTGTTTTCCGGTATCAAAGCATCTTCTGTTAGCATTACAGGAATATTCTTCTCTTTAGATCGATGCAAAACGACTTTCTCTTCATTTGCCCTCAATATTCCTTTCTTAAAGTCCAGTTCAAATCCTATAGAGTTCATAATGTCCATGCCTACAATAACTTCATCTTCAATATCTGCAACTAATGCTCGATGTTTAAATTTCGTATTTCCTATGACCATCGTGATGTCCACTTCTCCACGAACAGTAGCGGTTTCTCCTGTTGCAGTACGTAGTCGCCGATTAGTAGGTTTGATCTTGGACATTTCGACAATATCTGGCCTAATAATTGTCTTTGTGGCACCTGTATCCAGCAGCAGCACATGTAATTTTCCATTAATTAAACCATCCACAAAAACACTGCTGGACTGGTGTAGAAGAGATGCAACACGTTCGATATCTTCTGGGGCATGGTGGTTACAGATCGACGGTGGCCCCTTTTCCTCGACCCTATCTAGTTTTCCGACTGAGAAGAAGTCGGCTCCACCTGGCTTCTTTTACAACGACTTCGTATATGTCCTAGCTTTCCACATCTCCAACACCGGATTTCCTTCTTATCTGGTAGATCCTCTTTAAGGACTCGTCTGATTTCTTCAATTATACTAGGTTCCTCCTCCTTTTCTTCTTCGACTCTCCTTATTCTAGGCTGGCTCCTGCAGCTCTGCTTTGCCGCCTTGAATTCCAAAGCTCGAGCCAATGCATCAACCAGTTTATTTATTTGCACTTATATTTATTTATTTCTTCGCGAGTACCAAAGCTCAACTAACTCTCCCAGATGCGTCGTTCCTTATATATTACAGCGCCTACGTCTTCTGGAACATTCCAGCGAGCTCCACACTCTCGATTATTCGAGCGCTGAGTCACCGGCGATGACTCATCGGCGATGAGTCATCATTCCGAGGTCCAGAGCCATACTCGCTACAATAATAAAACAATAAACACTCATACAAACTTCCAGACTGAATGTATTTCATTACCAAACCCGACACGATCACAACCAACCTTCATAATTTAAAACAAAATAAATAATAATCGATAGAGAAATAAAAATAACCTTCTGTATACGCGGCATCGGCGCATTTCAATTTCAAATAACATATTGTATAAAATGGTATCAAATTGTATTTTGCCATTTCAACGTAGGCAACCAGGTATACATCTTTATTATTTGAATTCCTAAAACTTAAAACAAAGCTAAATCAAATATAACTTATAGGCCTGTTTAACCGTCAAAATGGCGGTTACTCATTGTTGGCAGTAATATGTGCTTTATATGAATACTTTGCTCTACGTCGCTGGAAGATTATTGGTCTGATTTTCCACGTAATCCATTTCCTTATTAGTGATGTCTTTATTTTCTTTAACAAATCTCATCCTGATAGGCCTACAAAACCTGGGTGTTGATGGACAAGGGTTCCGCCATATATTTTTTTTCCACACATAAGTCTAACTGGCACAAAAGGGAACTAAAAATATTACCATCGATATCGTTGATATCTTTAAACTTTTGGTTATATTGTTTCTGCTGGAATCCATCACATCATCACGTAAATATAAGAACAAAATCTTTATATTTACTTCCGTAGTTCTCGACAACTGGTTCCAAATACTTGATTAGCCTTAAGGTTGTGTGATTAACCAAATCTTGTAATTTTACCTCAGCAAAAGATTCGCAAACAATTTTTTTTGGGAAGCAATCTTGTTTAGCTTTTTGAACATATTTATAACATGGATATATATCTCTATTGGCCTGATGGATTACCTCGTATGGTCAAATTCGCTTCAACAAATATGGACAGTTTTACTTCCGACAAGTGTTTCTGCGTAGTATTTGTTTTATTAACACAAGCTGATTTAAGAAACTTCGCTGCCATGATTGGAGAGTTAGTTATAGCACTAAGTATTTTTGCAGAATCATTATTCCCTGCAGCTCTCTAACTCATTTGTGTAGCGAATGCTAATTTATCAACAGGAACATTCATTCTGAGCTCCTTTGTTTGACGCCTTTTTGATCGGTCACTTAATTCGCTGAATTATTTACTTGGGCGGACTTTGGAACTTCCAGACTGGAAATGAAATTTCTTTATTTAGCTTTTCTTGATGCTTTTCCAGGAAACGGCTTTCTATCCTTCTACAGACTTGCCAGTTACGTTTAAAAACAGCCTTAAAGCTATTTAAGGTATTTTTAAATACTTTTCTTCTAAATCTTTGAGTTTTCCATCAAAAAGTCGCTCTTTGCTTCTTCTTACCATTTCTCATGCTGTAAGTTTGCTGAGAGCTTCCTCATTTTTCATTTTGATTTTAAAAGTTACTTACACGAAAGCAATAAAACACAAAAATAAAATATTTATCACTGCGGATGCTTAGACACAAATAAACAAAAACACACACCAAAGATTGAATATACTTTTCTTTTTGTACCTGTAGTATAGATATTCAAACAAAAATTATAAAATAAATTAATTTTGGAACAATAATTACCTAAGAGGTACCTAAGTAAAATTTGTGAAATTTTTAAGTGTGCGTTCTTTTTGTACCAGAGTTTATTCCCTAATGAGCAAGCTTGAGCAAACTTTTTTGCAGTTGAATAATTCTAAATTGTCTAAAGTTTAATCCCATATATTCGGTTGAGGTAAATTGTATATGTTAAAAAACACTAATACATATATGCAAAAAAGTAACATAAATCAAAAAGTTTTTATCATGTTTTTATATCGATAAAATCACATGTAAAAGGCTTTTAACAGTTATAAAAAATGATAAGCAGATGTTCATACATTGAATATCCATCAGAAGTTTTATCAGAAAAATCACTTCCTACAAAAAAATATCACAACGAAACATTTTTTTACAATAGATGCTACGAACAAAGATGTTCCTATAGAATAAATACTTTGAACCTCACATACTTGTGACTCGTTAAGTTATTATAGAAAAGGAATACACGACGTAATGTTAAATATATTTATCTACGCCAGAGAGATAAGAACTTCTTATCCCACTCATTTTGAGTGAGATAAGAAGTTCATTAACGCACGCGTTTTTCTCTGCTTTTAACCAATCAAATAAAAAAGTCAAAATGTCGAAATGTCAAAATAAACCTAAATTAAGTCTTAGACAAAAATAATTACCGTTTATTTTTTTATTTAGAGGCGTAGATAAAAATTTGTACAATATACGTGTGATAACGATTTATTAACGTACTTTTGCGATTGCCCAACTCGTGCTATGCACTCATTGGGCAAATTTCGCATGCGTACGTTAATAAAGCGCTTATCCCACTTATATCGTAAATAACTATTATCTACGCCAGTGAGATAAGAACTTCTTATCCCACTCATGTTGAGTGAGATAAGAAGTTCATTAACGCACGCGTTTTTCTTATCTCACTACTTTTCAACCAATCAAATAAAAAAGTCAAAATGTCAAATGCCAAATGTGTGTGTTTACTTATAGCATTACAGCATTATGTTTTATGGAAATCATTGTACGGATCATATAATAATACACCCATAAAGATAAAGGCTTACAAACCTTGGATAAACTGCTAAAGTATGACAATAATACCTTCTCATTTGCCAAACTGCGAATCTCTTTTTCTGTACACCATTTTTCATATTTGGCATAGGTGATCTCGTATTTTGACTTAGATTTTTTCGGCAACAGACCGGAAATAGCTTTTAAAGCTTCCGAATCACTCATATTTATTACTAGAACATTATTTTTGACTTATTGTTTATGACAATATTATCGTTGCTAAGAAAAACAAATGTGTCGCTTATCGACATGTAGGCAGTGGCGGAGAACAATAGACCTAAATTAAGTCTTAAACAAAAATTATATTTACCGTTTATTTTTTCATTTAAAGGCTTTATTAACGTCCTTCTGCGATTGGCAAATTTCGCATGCGTACGTTAATAAAGCTCTTATCCCACTTATATCGTAAATAATTATTATCTGTTTCTAGAAACGAACTAAAACTCTATATATAAAAGTTCACAATTTTGATTTATGGCCAGGTTTTTAGCCAAAATACCACTATGTGCGCCGCCACTGATCTAATTAAATTCAAATTTGAAAAGAATAAAGAACATTTATATATAAAACTTGTGTTAAAATTTCATAAATATATTTTTAATAGTTTTAAAAATAATAATAATCTTTAACTTAGTTTAATGGGGTCCGAGGATGGCGCAGTGGGTTAGGCTACAAAGCTGTGCAATCTGCGTCTAACGGTACCGGTCACAGCCCTGGATGTTGTGATTGTTTATTAAGACAAACCTACATATAATGTGCTGGCTAAATAGGCTGAAAAAGCCTAAAAGCCAATAAAACTTAGTTTAACAAATTTTGAATCATTTAAACCCTTATATTAGGGTGATTCATTTCCGCAAAGTTTTTGTTTTTTTCGGTGCTCAAGCAAAATAATAATCTGCATATAAAAAAAAATTCTCACCAAGTTTGAGCTCTTAAATTAAATTTTAAGTACTTTCAGTTATAAAATTTGCTCGAAAAAATAAAAAAACGATTTTTTTCAAAAACTGTCCTTTAACGACTTCTACTGGTGAACCAATGCGAGTTACAAAAAAACTTAAAAGCAATTTTTAAGAGCGTGAAATTCCCCACAAGGTGTATCAAACCGATTTGCAATATTGTCAAAATTGAAAAAAAAATATATTTTTTACATGCATTTTAAACGGTAAAATTTTAAATTTAAATAGTAAGTACTTAAAATTTATATTAAGAGCTCAAACTTGGTGAGAATTTTTTTTTCTATATGCAAATTAATATTTTGCTTGAACACCGAAAAAAAAACAAAAACTTTGCGGAAATGAATTTAACTTGAAATTTTGAAATATCTCAGTATGAATTTTACGAAAAAAATTTCCAATGGAACACACTATTTTTTATTGCAGATTCGGATCATTCGACCAAAAATAGGTAGATTTGTTTAAAACATTTTGTCATATAATTTTGTTAGATTTTTATTCTGTATACGATAAATATTGTTCATGTTTAGCACTTAAGCATTTAGGAAATCGTCATTTTTTGATTCAGCGCCTAAGGGGTGGTTGCGCCGTCTAATCAGTCGTGCCTCCAAATGACTTTAACCGTTGCGGCGCTTCGCTGAGTGTACCAAATTTTGGTAGTATTGCTTACTTAAATTTATGTTTTAAAATTCGTTTTCTTTTATTTTGCGAATCAATTAAAGCAACAGTCTAATTTTTGTGAGAAATGAGACTTTAACTTGTTCGGCAGAAGTTTAGCTTTCATTTTCAATTTATATCATCAAAAGGCAGTAAGTACAAACTCGAGACAAGGGTGTGAAAGTTCGTGTCTTGAACAAGAGGAGACATGTGACCGCGAATTGTAGTTACGTATTTGTATTTTGTGCAATTATTCAAATAAATATGCAAAATTATAGAGATATATATATGTTTCATAAGTCAAAGGCATTGTTAGAAAGCATAAAATGTAGATAAGCACGACGAACTGCAATCAATAATTTTGAATGAGTCGTATACATTATTAACAACCATGCAAACATTAACACGAACATGAATTACATTGTTAAGTACTTGCAGTGTCAGGATTGTAGTGTCAAATATGCTACATTTTCTATTGCTGTATAAACAATCATTTGACCGTAAATTTTAGACTATTGCTTATTAAATTCTTACAAGCTTTTAATAAATGAAATATGTATTTCGCAATTAATTATAATTTTAATAAGTTTTAATAATTATAGTATAATTAAGTAACAAAATTAAAATAAACTAAAGTACAAACATGGGCGCCGCGGTGCCCCGGCAGAAAATAATCCAGGGGGAGTTGACACAATCCAATATTGTTGAGTGACCGGAAATACTAAATCAAAGCTGTAGATTTTAATTACATTTAATTAAATAGCGTTTGTTGTCATTTTAACTATTTCTGTATATAAAACTTATAAGATATAGGTTTTTTTAAATCACATCCAAAATTTATACATACTTTATACACCATAATAATAATAATAATAATAATAATAATAATAATCTTTATTCATGTTAATATGTACAGTTACATTTACACAAGTCAAGGAAAAGATACAAATTAAAAAAATGTTAAAAGAAATTATACAATACAAAAATTTAAAATTTAAGGTAGGACATATACATCAAATATTTGATCATCGATCTAAAATAATAACATTATGCAGGAAAAAAAAACAAGTAATAATTTTAATATTAAAATTTACAAAGACAGGTCACATGTTAAAAATTCGTTTAAACAATAAAACGCTTTAGTCAGTAAAAGTTTCTTAAGACGTGCTTTAAATTGTTTTAGGGGTAACTTTTTTATTTCATTCGGAAGTCTATTATAGAAATTAGGAGCAAAGTAATTTGACGCATCCCTAGATCTATTTATCCTATGGAATTCAATATGGATATTATTCCTACTTCTTGTTTGATAATGGTGTATGTTGTTTTGTGTAGTATAAATATTGATATTTGATTTTACATATACCAAGGCATTTAATAAATATTGACAAGGGACAGTTAAAACGTTTAAATCTTTAAACGATTGACGACAATCAGCTCTATAATTTAGATTACAAATAATTCTTATTACCCTCCTTTGAATCGAGAATACCTCAGCAGCTCTAGGAGAGTGACCCCAGATTAGAATGCCATAGGACAAAATGGAGTGAACTAGTCCAAAGTATGCATTCACTAGAGTACCCTGAGAAACAGATTCCCTTAGTTTTCTAAAGAGAAACATTTTTTTGGACAAGGTTTTACAGACCGACTCAATATGTGTTGCAAAGGAAAGCCTTGAATCAAGGTGAATTCCCAAGAATTTAACCCTTTCAATACGACTTTTCGGAAATTAATTTAAAACTTTTTTTTTAGTGTTAAAAGTATATTTAGGTTAAAAATAGTTAATTGACTGAATGACAGATTTTTAACTTTAGTGGTATTTAAAAAAAAGGCCTGGGACGGATTTATCCCTGCAGTAATATGCCCTGGGATATATTTATCCCCACAGTAAAGAAACTCTACTATTTTTTGAAAATTTTTATTATCAAAAAACAATAAAATATTACAGAATAATGAAACAAAAAATCTTATTCAAGTCTAAATTATAAAAACAGAATAAAACTCATCAAAAGAAACTAAATATAGATGAATAAAAGCTGGTTAAAAATTTTAATATCAATATGCTTCAATTGAGTTATATCAAACTCTTACTAGCTAGGTCCTAGCTGTGCCTAAGTATGATAAGGCGTAAAACAATTGATGTATAGTGGTACCAAACATTTTTTGCACTGCAGCTTTGTTCTTTTTTCGAAGTAATTGGCTTGACATCGTACGCAACGCCTTCGTCCATCAATCTCTTGTGGAAGATGATCTCCAACGGATCCATCCATCGTTTTTAGGATTTTAGAAGGCCTTCCTTGTCTACGAGTTCTTTTTTTATTGACACATAATGATCTTCCTGTGTTTATTAGACTCTCGGAAACTTCAGTAAGAAATTCAATGTAAGGTACTTTACGCTTGTTGTTAACTTCCATATAAACAATATATGCGTTGTACATAGAAGTCATTAGCAAACGGTAAAAGACCTTTCTCCACCATTTTGCACTTCTCCTATCCAACTCATACAAGGATATCATTTGATCAGCGTGATCGACTCCTCCCATGTGCTGGTTGTAAAATGCGATTGCTTTGGGACATGACAGTTCTTTGCGGCTTCCATCTTTCATTTTTCTGGTGATAATTGTTTCATCATTGTTATGGCAATTACTCATTAGTAATACATCTTTAGTATCTTTCCAGCGTAATGCCAATAAGCCTTCTTTGCAAACAGCTGCTTCACTGTCGCCTCTTTCTTTTAGTTTGGCAAAGAATTTGGGTGTGTTTTTTCTATTGGCAATGTACGTTCCAAGAGCGGGAAACGAAGTGGTGTTTAATAAATTTACAGATGTAAAAAATCGATCGAAGCATAATACAACATCTTGACTTTTTATAGTTTTGGATAATTTTTGAACAACGCGTTCCCCAAGTGTACCTTCACTAGCCTCAGTTTCTTTGCCACTATAAATGCTGGTATCATAAACGTAACCAGTAGTAGCGTCACATCGTGTCCAAAGTTTTATTCCTCTTTTTACCGGCTTCATCGGCATGTATTGCTTTAGCGATGATCGACCTTTAAATTTTGTCATGGATTCATCTATAGATTGATAAGTACAATCGGTTCTAGCTTTCTGAAATTTCTCGCAAAGGCAATTGACAACTTCATCTGCATAATAAGTCTTTGAGGCATTTTGACATTTTTCCGGATGGTTAAAATATAATTTAGAAGACAACAGTAAAAAACGGTCCCTGGACATCGATTCAGAGATTGCCGGATTGCCAAGAGATTTGTTTCTCGACCAATACATATGGATGGCAGGAACTCGATTGTATGACATGACTAGTGTACACCCTAACAATGTCATTATTTCCCCACAATTTGTTTCTTTGTAGGACTTGCGCTTTTCTCTTTCAAGAATTTTAAGTCTTTCATTAGTGTAATGTGCAATTTGCATTATCAAACTTTTAGGAAACATACTAAAAAAATATTCCACTGCCTTTGAACCCCTATTTAGATTAGATTTTACCTGACATGGAACTTCTTGTGGTAATACTTTTTTAGGAGTAAAATTGTCTGTATTTCTTGTCCAATCAAATGGTGGTCTTTCATTTCTTGACGTACTATTATTTTCACTTTCTGTTGTACTGTCATTGACACTTTCACCGGGTGCGATATCATCTATTTCAAAATCGTTATCGTCATCGCTACTAATTTTATTATCATCCTTCTGCTTATATTTCTGGTAATCATCTTGTTCATCTTTTTGCTCCTGGTCACTTTCACTTTCACTTTCATCAAATCCAGAGTTGCCAGTGTAATCCAGGTCCCTACTGTCATCACTGTCATAATACGGATCAACCTCGATGTCGGACATATTGTTGGCTAAATCCTGTAATTCCTCTGGTCGAAGTGGCCTATTCATGCTGAAAAATAGTTGAGTAAACACCTTATGTTTTATTACTGATGGGATAAAACTATCCCCTGTCATATTACTGCAGGGATATTTTTGTCCCAACGTATATTTTTGATATAAAATATGTTATAAAATTATAAAAAATAATTACCTGACGTCTGGAATGAGTAGTGAAGTACAATGCACATAAAGTATCACAAAAATTCAAGCAAAATTTACACAAAAACTGCACAAAATAGGTTATGTGACTGGACTCTTTCAATTTCAAGCGTGCAATGGCCGAAAAACAGCTGGTTATTGGTCACGTGACGTTAAATAAATTAAGTTTTTATTACTGATATCCCAAGTCAAGACATAGAAATACTAAATTGTCCCGACCCTGTTTTATTTAAAGGAACTTAATTAAGTAGAGAATTTTTTAAATTTTCTTTGGGACGTATATATCCCCGCAGTATTGAAAGGGTTAACACTATTTTGTTCAATCTTGCAGTGATTTTTTAGGGTAAATGTAATTTTGACATATTTCTTTTGTGACTCCTAATTAAGAAAATTGTAATATTTATACTTAAATCGCGTGGAATGGCATTTGTGCTATCCTCGACAAGTAAGTTTGTATTGGAAATGAATGCAAAAGCCGCTTCGAGGATAGCTTTAGTTCCTAAACCACAAAATATAATAAATAACACTGTGCAACAATTTAAGGCTCATTAAAGGTTACCTGATGCGGTCTGGATGAATTAATAGTACCTACTATTTTTGTAAAACAAAACAACAATCAATTCTAAAAATGTAGATTAACCTCAAAACTTGTCGTAGTATAAAGTTAAGTGAATCATGTATTTATTAGTCTACTTTACTGATATATTCTCCAACGTATTTTTTACTAATAAACAAAACGCACACGCCGGCTAGTTGTCAGTTTGACTTCGTGAGCTAGATCGTGTGTTGGTATTGGTTACTAAAAATTTAAGTTTTATTAAAAGATGTTTATTTAAATGGGCGCCAAATATTTCAAATTAAACTATGTATTAAACAAGTAAACGAAATATTAATTTTTACTTGAAAAAAAAATATATGTAATAGATGTTAAATAGAAAATTTTATAAATAATATTTAGTTTCTGAAATAAAACAAAAAGATAATAAAATAAAAGAACCAGTTTTTACACACAGTTTTTTTAATACGCGGACAACAAAACAAATAAAATCTACTTATAATTGCACAGCACAGTGAAATGAAAACAACGATTATTAATGCTGATATAAGCTTGTAAAACTATCTATAACAAAATTAAGTAAAATACTACACCTCTTTTAGCATACACTGGAAGAAATAATAATAATGATTGATTTACACAATTAATAAAATTGGCAACAACAAAATAATGGAAAACTGCAGTTTACCTTTTACAATTATATAAAATCAGTGAGTAGTAGGTATTTTCTTATTTTAAATAGGCGATGTTCCTAAGGCCTGTTGTTTTCTAGGTTGCTTCGGTTTAGTCGCTGATCCTTCAGGATGGTTCACAAGTAGATGACAATGTACAAAGGTAACACAAAGGACAATATATTCTTCACAATCTAACGGATTACTGTGTAAAACTTCTCCAATTTCCACAAAAGAAATGAATACAGGATATTCCAAGAATTTTCCTTGTTCTACCTCTTCAAAATTTATATTAAAGATGATAAAGTGAAGTTAATTAACTTTTAAAAGTTGTACCCATAAAAAGGTGTACTCAAATAAAGGTGTACTCAAATAAAGGTGTACTCAAAAAAGGTGGCAATTGTTCTACAACAAAATGAAGCATTAGGAAAATTACCATGTGGCCACATTGACAAAGTGCCAAAAAAATCAAGAAAAATGTAAGTAAATTATTAAATTAATAAATTAAATAAAAAAAAATAATTAAAAGATTTACCTTAAAATAAAGATTTGCCTTGTTCTTTATAATAATAGAATTAAATAAATTTTTATTTGGCTTGAAACACAACCGACTTCTTCAAAGTATCGAATAGAAAAGAACGTGGCTAGATCTTAAAAAAATTAGTAATTTTCATTTAGAACCAAATTTGTTTAGAGGATTTTAGCTTTAACTATAGGCATTACCAATATTTTAATTAATGTAAATAAAAAAAATAATGTGTATTTAAATTTGAATTTAATTTAGATTTTAATTTATTTTTAATTTTCAGCCAGCTTCAATTGTCGAAGAAAAATAATAAAAAAATATTCATGAAATTAAATTATGAAGAATAATTACATAAGTCTTAAACAATGGTTATTTAATCAATGGAAATTAAACACAAAAAAAACATAAACAAACGCAAATTGCAAATGACAGCACTTACAAGAAAACTATCACTTATTCCTAGAATCTGCTAGGAAAACGGAGAGAAACTTAAACATATAAATATAGGTAAGTTATATTTTATAATACAACTAATACTTTGCAAGTACATTACTATTTGTTTTCAGGATTCATAGAAAATACATGAAGGTCATGTGGAGGTTATGGCTGGAAATATTGGACAAAATTTAAATAACTAAAAGTGATATTATACAGTATGGAGCAGAATTAAAATAAATTATGAAACTAACTCATTTTATTGTTTACCTTTGCATTATAACACAGTATAAGTATGCAGATGTTTATTACTAATATTTTCTGTAAGCATAAATATGACTAAACTCACAATTCCAATAAAAAATTTTGTAACGGCACTTTTGCCCGTTACACCACCTCTCTCCTACGGAAAAAAAATTGAAAGTCAATTTTTTTTTAAGAACTGAAATACCTATAATACACAAAATATTATCTATATCAAAAAAACAATTTGTGTCGTAAAGCATATTTGTGGTATCTCTGTGTACCAAACATCCCTAGGGAGTCATAATTTGTTAAGGTCATAAGATGATAAAAGTATCTACGCGTACTAAACGGCATAAAGCGACAAAATCGGTAAGTCAATAATAAGCAAAACGAAATCACAAAAAAAATACTTGCAAGTTTACTAACACATAATCTAAATTTATTTACAAAACCTAATTAAAACTAAATATTAAAATTTAATATGAATTATTATGAACTAACCTACTGACACATTAGAATTAGAACCTAAATAAACCTTTAGATCTTTCACATGCCAGCGGCCAGCATCAGAGCCATCCAAATTATCTAATTGATAGACAAGGTTACCCAACCTTTTCTTAACTGTGCATAATATAAACTTTGGTGCAAGTTTTGCGGTAAATTTATTTGCAGCATCACTTAGCACTTTATTGCGCTTCCAAACCTTTTCTCCCACATTAAAACAGAGCTCCCTCTTGCGAAGGTTATAATGTTTTGAATTGGTTTGAAAGGCTTTATTTAAATTAACCTTGACATTTTCATAAATCTCTGACAGCTTAACACACTCAGTTGCATAGTTATTTCTGTCACCTATTGATAATTCGATTTCCTTGGTATTTTCTACGATACCATAGAATTCACCACTTAATGGTACATATCTACCAAAATTGAGAAAACTCGGCTTATACCCCGTGACTTCACTTTTACAATTATTTAAAGCATGCTGAATCTCATTAAGGTATTTGTCCCAATCTTTGTGTTGTTCTATATAACACCTAATCGCGGTACCTATGACTCTATTAACACGTTCTACATAATTAACCTGAGCATGGTACCTTGCGGAATACCATATCTTTTGGACCTTATATTTATCAGCCAGCCTTTTAAATTCATTGCCTGCGAATTGAGTGCCATTATCCACGATAATGAATTGAGGAACACCCCAATTAAGAAACACCGATTCCATAAACTTGACAACAGATTTGGCAGTAGCTGCTCTAAGTGGGTGTAACAATGAAAATTTAGTGAACCAATCTGTCACTACCAACAAATATGTGTACCCACTTGGAGATCTAGGTAAAGGACCTAAGAGATCAGCTGCAATAATTTGCCAGGGAAAATCAGCCTTTTTTTCTTTACCCATAAAGCCAGGACGAGCTTCCTGAGATACTTTTTGGGCACCACACACTATACACTGTCTGATATATTTTAAGATATCTTTACGCATTTTTGGCCAGTAGTAAAATTCTTGGACTTTAGAAAATGTTTTAAAAAACCCAAAATGAGAAGATGTAGGAGGATCATGGCATTGACGCATAATATTTACTCTTTGAGATTTCGGTACAAGCAGCTTCCATTCTGGTAGGTTAGATTTGAGAGACAATTTGGAGGGAATATGTTTATATAAGAAATTATCAACAACCTGCCATTGTGGAAACATATCCGGATTATTTAGAACTTTTTCTCGAAGATCTAAATAAAACTTATCCAAATCATTGAGAGAAACATCTAGAATATTTAAAGAAGGAGGAATTCTACTCAAAGCATCTGCAACGACCATATACTTACCCTTACGATGAATAACATCAAAGTCAAATTGTTGTAACTTTAACGACCAACGAGCCAATTTGCCAGTAGGATTTTGAAGATTTTTTAACCACTTAAGAGCTGAATGGTCAGTCACAAGGGTAAAATGCTTACCTTCGACGTACATCCTAAATTTTTCAAGAGAAAATAACATTGCGAGAAGCTCTCTCTGTGTGACTGATAAGTTACGCTCTTGCTTAGTAAGTGATCGACTTGCAAAAGAAATGACCGATTCCTTTCCTTCAATATTTTGCAACAAAACACTACCTAAACCAGTGTCGCTGGCATCGCATTGAATTGTAAATGGTTCGTTAAAGTTTGGACTTTGTAAAATAGGCGCTGACACAAGGGCTTGTTTAAGTATCATAAAAGCTTCTTCAGCTTCTTTGTTCCACATAATGTTTCCCTTTTTTCTAATTCTTCCAGAGAGCAACGAATTAAGAGGAGACACTAGAGAAGAAAAATGAGGTATAAAACGTCTATACCAGGAAGTAAGACCAATAAATCGTTTAATTTCAGTGGTGTTAGAAGGTTGTGGATAGTTCACCATGGAAGCAACTTTATCTGGATCTGTTCTAAGGCCATGAAGATCGACTATAAAACCTAGGTATTTTAAAGATGTCTTAAAAAAATCGCATTTATCTAGATTTACAGTAAGGTTTGCTTGATGTAAAATAGCTTTTACTTCCTTGAGCAGCTGTATATGTTCAGAAAAAGTTGATGAAGTTATAATAATATCATCTAAATATACGAAGATTTTTGGCTCATACTTTGGACCGAATATAGCGTCCATTAGTCTCTGCTGGGTTTGCGCGGAGTTTATGAGACCAAATGGAACACGGGTGAAATGAAATAGTCCTCTCCCAGGGATTGAAAACGCCGTCTTCTCTTTTGAATCGGAATGAAGAGGGATCTGCCAAAAGGCTTTACGAAGATCTATGGAAGAAATATAACGAGCTTCGCCCAGAAGACTTAGAATACGGTCAACGCGCGGGAGACAATACGCATCCGGTTTAGTGACAGAATTTAGGCGTCGACCGTCGAAACAGAATCTCATTTCACCAGACTTCTTTTTCACTAAGAGAACTGGGGAACTCCAAGAGCTAAATGAAGGTTCACATACCCCTAACTTTAACATGTCATCCACTTCTTTATTCAATAATTCTAACATATACGGTGACATCGGGTACTGACGCATGCGAAAAGGTTTTGCATCACCAGTATTTATCTCCAACATCATTTTATTAGTAACCCCTAATTTTTCCTTCCCTGAAATTTTCTTAAAAGAATCTATAATCGAGTCAGCCTCCCTTCTCTCTAGCTCAGATAAATTATCCAAAGAATATACAAAATTTGTCTTACTTAAGTCATAAGACTTTGATACGGAAAAATTATAATTATTAATCTTATTATGAATATGCCAGGTATTATTACTAAAATTAATTTCCACAGAAAACAACTTACAGAAATCACTTCCTAAAATTAAAGAATGTTCAACAGAGGGAACAATTAAAACACGAACTATTTTGCAAATATTCTCTGAAACTACTGGTAAATAAACACACCCTGACACTAATTGTTTATTACCATCTGCAGTGACAACAAACTTTTCTAAAGATTTATCTAATTTTAAATCAAATTTTTTAATTAAATCCAAGCCTTTATTTCCTATAACCGATTGCATGGCACCTGAATCTAAAAGTGCTGTAACTTTAATATTAAAAATATTTACTATGATATAAGGTCGGTTATCTAAACATTTATTTACTAACATAGGCGAAACCTCGGGAACATTGTAATGGATGTAAAAATATTTTACGGTTTTTAACCATTTATCCCAATCAGACTTATCAAAATAATTTAATTTTTTACCTAAACTAAAAATATCTGCTTTATTCTTATAAAAAAACTGAGGTGTAACCTTATTATTTCTAAAATTTACAGACATATATTTATTTTTAAAAGGGTACACCTCATTTACTCGTTTTTTGAACAAGAGCAAGTTCTTGTAGTTTGATCTAACATACCACACCTGTAACAAAATTTGTTTTTTCGTGGTGCTCTACAATTTTGATAAGTATGGTTAATTTGCTGACAATTATAACATTTAATCTCTTTTGATTTTTCAGAAAAATTATTTGATTTTTTAAAGAAGTTATTTTTATTTTGGTTATTTGATTTATTATTTTGAAATTTACTAGTTTTATTATGATTTAGATTTAGATTATCGGTAGAACTAGAGCCTACATATGCTAAATTAGGTTCTAAAGAAAAATTAAGACTTGGTGCATGGTATTTACTTTTTTTGTACATTAGCATTGTCTATCTTTTTGCATAATGACAAAAGTTCAGTTATTGAGTTAATGGGAGTTAAAGCTAACTGTGATACGTACTGTGGTAACATATTTCTTCTAATATATTTCAATTTGGTTACTTCAGGTGTATTTTGACCTAATCTACTAAACAAAGTATTCATAACTGCTATAAAAATATGAATAGGTTCATTTTTTCCTTGATATCTATCCCTAATACTATCCCATACCTGATCAACGTAGTCAGTGGGGAGAAAATAATTTTTTAGCTCTACGACAAGTTCGTCCCAATTCTTAATATTATGTTTAACGCTGCGCCACCAAAGTAAAGCATTAGATACAAATATATCGGTAGCACAATTGAAAACTTCTTCTTTGGTGACGTTACGTGATTCCATAAGTTCGTCTATACGCTCAAGAAAACCTTGTAAATTACTATCCTTTTCGCCAGAAAAAGTGACGTCCCATTTATAAACCGGATGTTTATCTTTTTTATAAATTTGAGGAGTTGTTAAGTTTGGACTAATTAATGTTGAATTAGCGATAGGAATAGGAACGTCAATTTTTTCTTCATTTTTAATTTTGGCGTATAATTTGGCTTCTAAAGATAGGCAACTGGCATAAGTTTCTGACTTGTAATTTTCGATAGTTTTGTCAACATCATTGGTAGTTGGAATTCTCAAAACTCGTTTTGTTATGTAATCAATATAGGTTAAGCCTCTTATAAAATTACTATCAGTCTCAGGACCTTCAAATTCTAAAATAATTTCTTTAATTTTATCAAAAGTTTCGTTAATAACCAGTTGTTCACTTTCGAAGTCAAATTTAGGATCAATTAATGTTAATAAAATACCTTTCTTACTTTCTTTATCGTATAACCTAGCTAAAATACCTCGTTTTTCATTAAACTCTTGTTTATTTGTTACCACATTACGTATGCGCAGTTCATAGTCAAGTTGTTCTTTTAAAAGAAAATTTATTCTTAATTTATAGGGTGATTCCATATTTAAAAATGTAATATTAAATTAATAGATATTAAAATAATGATTTAATATATCGAAATACCACAAATATGTATTTGTAGCGAGAGAGAAATATATAAACAATTTACCTGAATTGGTAAAATAAAATAAGGGACGTAATATACTTAAATTAACAAGATAATTGCTTTTCTATGTGTTTTGCAAAGGCAAACCAAACAAATCAGAGAGTTTCTATTATTATTATTATTATACTGAATTACCACCTTTAATTATATAAGAAAAATAAATGTATATAAAATTATAAGAATCCTTCAACATAAAATAATGCACTTACCCAGTACTGTCCTGTTGTCTCTTTTCCTTGTGTTTTATTTCAGATTCTCAGTAGTAGTAACCAACTCTGCTGCCCCACGTTGGGCGCCAAATTGTGTAACGTATTTTTTACTAATAAACAAAACGCACACGCCGGCTAGTTGTCAGTTTGACTTCGTGAGCTAGATCGTGTGTTGGTATTGGTTACTAAAAATTTAAGTTTTATTAAAAGATGTTTATTTAAATGGGCGCCAAATATTTCAAATTAAACTATGTATTAAACAAGTAAACGAAATATTAATTTTTACTTGAAAAAAAAATATATGTAATAGATGTTAAATAGAAAATTTTATAAATAATATTTAGTTTCTGAAATAAAACAAAAAGATAATAAAATAAAAGAACCAGTTTTTACACACAGTTTTTTTAATACGCGGACAACAAAACAAATAAAATCTACTTATAATTGCACAGCACAGTGAAATGAAAACAACGATTATTAATGCTGATATTTAGGTAAGCTTGTAAAACTATCTATAACAAAATTAAGTAAAATACTACACCTCTTTTAGCATACACTGGAAGAAATAATAATAATGATTGATTTACACAATTAATAAAATTGGCAACAACAAAATAATGGAAAACTGCAGTTTACCTTTTACAATTATATAAAATCAGTGAGTAGTAGGTATTTTCTTATTTTAAATAGGCGATGTTCCTAAGGCCTGTTGTTTTCTAGGTTGCTTCGGTTTAGTCGCTGATCCTTCAGGATGGTTCACAAGTAGATGACAATGTACAAAGGTAACACAAAGGACAATATATTCTTCACAATCTAACGGATTACTGTGTAAAACTTCTCCAATTTCCACAAAAGAAATGAATACAGGATATTCCAAGAATTTTCCTTGTTCTACCTCTTCAAAATTTATATTAAAGATGATAAAGTGAAGTTAATTAACTTTTAAAAGTTGTACCCATAAAAAGGTGTACTCAAATAAAGGTGTACTCAAATAAAGGTGTACTCAAAAAAGGTGGCAATTGTTCTACAACAAAATGAAGCATTAGGAAAATTACCATGTGGCCACATTGACAAAGTGCCAAAAAAATCAAGAAAAATGTAAGTAAATTATTAAATTAATAAATTAAATAAAAAAAAATAATTAAAAGATTTACCTTAAAATAAAGATTTGCCTTGTTCTTTATAATAATAGAATTAAATAAATTTTTATTTGGCTTGAAACACAACCGACTTCTTCAAAGTATCGAATAGAAAAGAACGTGGCTAGATCTTAAAAAAATTAGTAATTTTCATTTAGAACCAAATTTGTTTAGAGGATTTTAGCTTTAACTATAGGCATTACCAATATTTTAATTAATGTAAATAAAAAAAATAATGTGTATTTAAATTTGAATTTAATTTAGATTTTAATTTATTTTTAATTTTCAGCCAGCTTCAATTGTCGAAGAAAAATAATAAAAAAATATTCATGAAATTAAATTATGAAGAATAATTACATAAGTCTTAAACAATGGTTATTTAATCAATGGAAATTAAACACAAAAAAAACATAAACAAACGCAAATTGCAAATGACAGCACTTACAAGAAAACTATCACTTATTCCTAGAATCTGCTAGGAAAACGGAGAGAAACTTAAACATATAAATATAGGTAAGTTATATTTTATAATACAACTAATACTTTGCAAGTACATTACTATTTGTTTTCAGGATTCATAGAAAATACATGAAGGTCATGTGGAGGTTATGGCTGGAAATATTGGACAAAATTTAAATAACTAAAAGTGATATTATACAGTATGGAGCAGAATTAAAATAAATTATGAAACTAACTCATTTTATTGTTTACCTTTGCATTATAACACAGTATAAGTATGCAGATGTTTATTACTAATATTTTCTGTAAGCATAAATATGACTAAACTCACAATTCCAATAAAAAATTTTGTAACGGCACTTTTGCCCGTTACAATGTTTAAATCATAATAATTTTTATTAACCCCAACTACTAGCGAAAATGTTTGTAACATATGTACTTGCGCGGTGCACTGACTGTACCGCTATTTAAAAATTACTTTTAGCTATACTCGAATAAACAATATTTTTATTTAAACACACTCCTTACCCTTTCATGGAAACATCTTTTATAAAATATCCAAGGAATTCAAGAAATACAACACCAACATAGCTTTTAAGGCCATTAATTGTTTTTACACCCACCTAACTAACCACAAAGACCCCACTCCGCTTTTAAACAAAAACGGAGTCTACAAACTTAAATGCAGCTTCTGTGATGCCTTTTACATAGGTAAAACATTCCGCCCCCTAGCAACAAGAATTTCTGAACACATAAGAAACTACAATAAGAAAAGTTCATTTGCTAACCACATAAAACACAATGGACACGGCTTTAACCAGGATAAGGACGTTCAACTAATCCACCATGTAAACAGGGGCAACACATTGGACCTTCTAAAAATGTACGAGATCATTAAAGCAATTCACACAGACCAAAAGAATTGCCTCAACACCCAGCTAGAAATACACCTCTCGTACAAACCCATTTTCCAAAACTTCATCTAGGATTGGCAACACCAGCAGATGTCAGTGTCGCCAACCGGTGTTGCCAACCTTAAACCAATCTCAGTCTGGCAACACTGGGTTAACTTAACCAAATATATCTGCACGCTTCTTTTATGTATGTTTAAGTTTTAAATTTTAATATGTTAGGATTAATTATTATTTTGATGACCTATTATGTGTAATTTGACTAGTAAGTGTTTTATGTGAATTTAAATATGTGTTTTACAATTGCAGGTTTTCATTATCTCCTAATGATGCCGAATAGGCGAAACTAGTCGAGAAAATAATTTTAATATATTCAGAAAGTACAACTAACTCTTGTTTTAATCATGAACTACACTCTGGATAATGGCTTTCTAATCAACAACCTAAAAAATTATTACTTTCACACAGAAAAGGAGAAATCTAAAGGGAGTTTAGGAGTTCTTTTTTATTTGTGTATTCTTGTAAAAATATATAAAATGATTATTTTATTTTATTAATTTATTTTACACTATGTTATAGCTAGCAAAACAGTTTTAAGAATTGGTACCGCTTAGTCTATATTAATTTGTATTAATTCTTCCATTCGTCATTATGTTTTGAATTCCATACTTTGTTGATTTAGAAATAAAGCGTGGTATTTCCAAAGTGCAAAAAATAAAATTGTGAGTAATTAATGAAAAACAAATATTGTGCACAGGCAGAGCCGTCTTTAAAAAATACCATGCTTCAAATATTTTACATGGCAAAAATTAAAATTTAGTTACGTATCAGTAAAGTATTTCTAATCTAATCTCAAGGATTCTGTCCATAACTTTAAAATTAGTAGTTTAAACTGAATATGCCGTCGACAATGCATGGTAGACAAAAAAAAAAAACATATCAGTGATATGATATCACGCGCGAGTAGAACAATTCAATGCAATGCTACAAGAACATAACTGCTTTACAACTTGAGTTACTTACTATAATGTATCTAAGGTAAAGCCAACTTTTTTTCCAGGAATAACGATGTTAACCTTTTTTCTTATTTTTAAATATCATTTTTAATAGCCTTGTAATTCTCAACTTTTCTATGAAATAACAGACCATGTATCTCTTAAAAAAAATTACCCATATACATAAAATGATGCACGTAGCAGTAACTGTTGTGTTAGGAAATTTTTGTTTGTTACTAAAGTAATTTTTATAATTATTTATTCAAATTTTTCGTTTTAAATATTGAATTAAACCATTTTGTTGTCATAAAAACATTAGTAAAAGAACTGGAAAACACAAAATAAACCAAAGTATAATAAACTAAAAAAACATATAATCAAATAATTTTTAAACAATTATTGTTCAACAATAATCAAAACATTTTAATTTCTATCTTTTTAAATTAAACACAAAAGATAACTCCCATGAGTCTATTTTTAAATAATATACTATTATTTTGAATTTTTTTTCGCAAAATATATTGGCATTATGAAGGCTTTTTGTGTGTGCCATATAATGCACGTTTAGGTCCTAGCGTGCCTTATATGGCACATACGAAAAGCCTTCATCAAAATGCACATACGCACTGAATTAAAATTAAAAGTGTCAATAACGTTCTTAGGTTGAGTAATATATTGGTGTATTGAGAGTTGCTAAGGAAAGTGATCCTTAAAGCCGGGTCTACAATTGTCACAGGTCGCAGATCGCAGAACATAAGCCTGCGCAAAGCACCCAGCGACGCGTCGCCTTGTTCAATCACAACAATTATTGTCTTTTTCATAACCCAGATGGCCAACTTAGAGGTTTTCCCCTAAATTTAGTGAAAAAAACTGCTTGGAGTTTTTTTTAGGGAAAAAATCACTAATCTTATTAACTCAAGAAATTTTTCTTTCGTCCATAAATAGCCGGCCATGATCGTTATTTTTAAATATTTTTTACTTTCAGATCATAAACACAATTAATATAACTGTTGCCTCTTTAAGAATTGGGAGTGATTTTTTTCAATTCTACCCGCCTGGAGCTCAGTCTATTTGACTCTTAGCTCCAACATATTTTGGTAAAACTTTTGGTTGGTTTTGAGTTATTTGTTTTGTCGTTAATTGAAAAAAATAGACCTTCCCCAACAAGTGACGCCAGCGTCGATAGTTGGTCAGGTGTGAAGGCTGTTGCTCTGCGCCGTGTCTAGGCACTGAAAACAAATGTTAACATTTCCACTGGGGTGATGTTGTAATGTGTTAGGGGTTATTTGTGTTAGTCGAGGTTAGGTTTGATTATTATATATTTTTTTATTTTCTATTTATTTTATTTTTTTTCCTTTGTATTTCAAATTTATTATTTTTTTTTTGTTTTTTCTTATTTTTTTATTAATTATTTTTGTGTTATAATTTTTTTTTGGTATGGAATAATTCCTTTTTTCATGTTATATTACATTTTTAAAGCCAAGACTCTTACATTTTGGACTGAAGGTCTGGTTATTTCACAAGTTATGATAGATAGTTAAGGTGAGTTGGCATCAGTAAATACTGTTACATAAAAGTGTTAAAAGGAGGTTCAGCAAATCCCAGTTTAAATAGCCTCTGACTCCCTGGTAGAGTCGTCGGGAGGCTGGGTGATGTTTTGAGCTATCATATTTTCGTTGGTTTGGGCTCATTCGACGATATTAGTAATTAGTTTTCTGAAGTGTTCTTTAAATGTGATTATTTTAGGGTCATTTCTAATTGAGTTTCTCACGAACCATGGAGCACCCGTGATATGCCTTAGGTATTTGTTCTGAAGGGTGTCCAGTTTTTTGAGGTGATATTTTACTTGTTCGGACAAGGTATTGGACTGTCTTCATATTCTAGTCTTTCTGGGGGTGCACATCCGCCCTTTGAGAAGTGAATTTCTTGAGTTTTAGAAGGGTTTATAACCAAGCGCCAGCAGTCCGCCCATTTTTCGAGCTCTAACAGGGAGATTTTCAATCGATGTTTTAGGACTTTGTTGTTTCGATGACGAATAAAGAAGGCCGTGTCATCAGCATATAGCGCTAATAATAACTATTATTATTATTATTATCCTCGCGGTACTCCTGCAGTGATTTGGTGAGGTGTGAAGATATGTGATCCAATTTTAACTCTAAATGTGCGATTGGATAGATATGAGCTTACTAGTTTATGAGATTAGTGGAGAAGCCCGGAGAATTCATTTTTAAGAGTATTGAAGTTCCACCACGCCAGCGACCAAGGCGCTCATCCCGGAATCCATCAGAAGTTCCGAGCAATAGATGACCGCTTTCACTGGGACAGGATGCGAGCTGCCGTAGTCCGATATGTGGGGAAATGCCTCATATGCCGACAAATCAAGGGCAAACAACCACAGCCTACGGCGCCAATGTCAACACATCTGCTCAAACGAGCTTGGCAGATCATTTCCATCGATACATTGGGCCCTTATGACGTTGTTCCCGGTTCAAAACATGCCATTGTTTTTTTTAAGTGCTCTTTTAGTTCCATCCTTACTTCCTAAGAAGTCCCAGAAGCCAACTGAATGGCTTGTGCGGGTTAGGGGTAGGAATGGACCGCGGGCTTAAAGTCCCCTCCGAAGGACTATTACACAATAGGACAAACACAAATAAACAGCCATACCCCTGGTGGGATTCGAACCCACGACCTCCGGCTTGTAGTCAGCAGCACTAACCACTAGTCCACCGTCGGCGATAATGTTGTAGAAGATGTCCTTACCAAATGAACATAAGCCATCCCCGCAAACGATAATAAGCATACAGTCAAAGCTTATCTAGAAGAATTGTTTGCCAGATTTGGAGTCCCAGAAACCATTGTGTCCGAAAGCACGGGTCAGTTTTCTAGGAAGAAATGGGCGAAATTTTGCAACAGAAACGGCATCCACGCTGTTAACTCCGCGATCTACCACCAACAGGCCAATCCAGTTGAACGTCAGGTTCAAAAATTAAAGAAAATTCTACGAGCCTTGATGAAGACGAAGAAACCCAATCAACAATGGTTTCATCTCCTGCCCAAAGCCACAGCAGTGCTGCGTTCCCGAGTCAACGGAGCCACGGGGGAAACTCCAGCCAAAGCTTTCCTTAGTTTTAAACCAAAGATGCCAGGAGACTGGGCCATTCCAGGCCCAAATGAAATTCCACTGACCCGAGAAGACCACGATGAACAACTGCTTTCTCGAAAACAAGTCTTTGCGAGAGAGTACGTGACCGATCCAGCAAAAATTCCAGTCCAGTTCAAACAAGGCGAGCAGGTGATGGTGCGAAATCACAAGCCAGAGCTGTTTAAGGACCCCTGGGTTGGACCATGCACAGTGGTGAAGCAGACTTCTTCAAAAACATACGAGGTCCAGATGGAAAACAGCGTGCCATTAATTCATATTAATCACCTGAGACCAGGTCCACAACATTAAGAAGAAGATGGAAGGAATTGATATATACCCTCTGATGTGTATTATGTTAAATTGGAAAAATAAATTGTAAGTACCAGTTTGGCATTTTCCCGGGGGGGGGGCATATCGAGAATCTTTTAGAATTTTTAACCAATCAGGAACAAGGAAAATATTACATTTTCTGTTGGTTTATTAAAATTTTAAGATTTATTCGAATGACCATATTTGGGCATTCATAATTTCAAAGCTTCTAAATTGTTTTTGTACCCAAATAATGTAATCGAACGAGATTTCGTACCCTATTGGTTTCGATTTTCTTTCGATTTCATATAAATTGTAGTGCCTGCAAAAAAAAATTTACGAGCTCATAGCGCCTTCCAGCTATTGACCTCTACTCGATGTGCCATCTTGACAAGCCAACTTATTTTTGACTTGATATTTTGTTATATTGTTTGTATTTTTTAAAATTAATTTTCTTCGGGAATTAATTATTTGAATTAAAATTTGACGGATTGAATTTATTTTGAATTAAACTTCGAAAGATTCGTAGTTATTTTGTGTGGATATTTAAAAACAGTTCGTAGAACTAAACCTTAATTTTGTTTGAATTAAAATTTTACTGATTTACTGAATTTATTATGAATTAAACTTCGAAAGATTCGAAGTTAATTATTTTTGATATTTAAAATAAAATTCAAGTAATTTTCTTCGGGAATTAATTACACTGTGCGACAAATTTTGATCTTACAATTTGAACTGGGATGAAATGTGGAAAAATCGAATCTATGCAACCCCCAAAACTAATCTTTAAAGGGGTTTTGCTAGTTTAGCTCGAATAATGGAGATATATAAAATCCCCTAGAACTTAAAAAATATATGAATTTTATAGAAAAATGCTCGGACACGTCGATTTTTATTTTATATGACGCAATTTTCAGTTTTTATTTTTTTACAGATTCACCCCCAGCCACCCCACTTTTTTTTTTTAACCGACCCTTTGTTATACCTTAAATAACAGGTAATGTATGTAAATGAAAGTAACTAATTTAATAGTTAATAGTGGCTGCTTTTTCACTTGTGCCATGGTTAACCATGGAATACCATGGTATCCCAAAATTTAACAGCCAATTCTTATGTAAAATTTTCCCCTGAATCAAAATTTAAAAAAGTAGTTTTTCAGATATAGTCAATTCCATATTAAATGGAAAATTGACTATATCTCAAAAACTGTTCCAACTTTTGACGACTTTTTCGGATTTAGGAGAAAATTTTACATAAGAATTGGCTGTTAAATTTTGGGATCCCATGGTATTCCATGGTTAACTATTAAATTAGTTACTTTTGACTAATTCATTTTTAGAGAGTACATTACCTGTTATTTAAGGTATAACAAAGGGTCGGTTTTCTTTAAAAAAAAGTGGGGTGGCTGGGGGTGAATCTGTGAAAAAATAAAAATTTCAAAATCAACTGAAAATTGCGTCATATAAAATAAAAATCGACGTGTCCGAGCATTTTTCTATAAAATTCATATTTTTTAATTTCTAGGGGCTTTTATATATCTTCATTATTCGAGCTAAACTGGTAAAACCCCTTAAAGGATTTGTTTTGGGGGTTGCCTAGATTCGTTTTTTTCAGATTTGATCCCAGTTCATTTTTTTTGTTGCACAGTGTTATTTGAATTAGAATTCAACTGATTGAATTTATTTTGAATTAAACTTCGAAAGATTCGTAGTTATTTTGTGTGGATATTTAAAAACAGTTCGTAGAACTAAACATTATTTATGTTTGAATTAAAATTTAACTAATTGAATTTATTTTGAATTAAAATTCGAAAGATTCGAATTTTTTATTAGAAAAGAATTTTTTTTTTGTAAACAAAATTACCATGGGTAAGTAAATTATCAAGAAGTTACGTTTTGTAAAGAATATTCTGGTTCGAGCATACAAATTGCAACAGGCTGCGAGGAGACGCACGTATGTTGTGTCCCGATTGGTGTCAGTAGCTCCCAATGGAGAAGTTACCGACCTTCTCAACCAGCAATAGGTCTGGTAAATAAGCTTTCCAGTTCCTGCGATGCCCACTACGCGTTCTGCTTTCAAGATTGCGAAGTTGAATAACGTTCCTGATTTTTTCGACGCCACACTTGAGTCAACTTCTGGTTTGGCATTGGACAACGTGACCAAGGCTTCCGTGGACATCGTCTTCGAAGAGATTGATTTGGGATCCGAGTTTTTGGAAGAAACATTTGAAGATACAATGGAATTTATCAGAACACCTGTCGCCGACGCTTCCATCCACGTTCCACGATACGAAATGGATCTCCACGTGCCCCAGGTGCAACCATGCAGAACAACGCTGCTAGCGTTTGTTACAACACTTCAGGTGCAATCAGCCCAAATGGTACTTCCATCAGCACGCAGTCTTCAGGAAGAACCTAGAGGACGTCATTCCTTGGACCAACCGATCCAATCACAACATGAATTATCGAGAATCTCTGTTTTCAACCAATCAGGAACAAGGAACATATTACATTTTCTATTGGTTTATTAAAATTTTAAGATTTATTCGAATGACCATATTTCAAAGCTTCTAAATTGTTCTAGAAGCTTTGTTTTCGTACCCAAATAAGGTAATCGAACGAGATTTCGTACCTTATTGATTTCGAGTTTCCTTGGTTTTCATATAAATTGTAGTACCTGCAGCACTAAAATCAGTTCAATTTACCAGCTCATAGCGATAGATTTTCTTTATGGCGGGTTCTTTGATACGAATATTATGTTGTATCCTGCTGTTATTCGTATCACAGGACTTTAATTCGGTGGGCATAAAGTTGGCCACTTTCTGTTGTTCTTCGGGAATCAGGTTTTTCTGGATCAAGGACAACAGGGCCGGACTTTTTTCTGGTTTTTCTGGACTTTCTGGTTTCTTTTCTGGATTTTCTGGTTTATTTTCTGGTTTTTCTGGACTTTCTGGTTTCTTTTCTGGATTTTCTGGTATATTTTGTGTTAGGTTTTCCAATATCTTATGCTTGGATATAAAATCCATCCCCAAAATAATAAACTCCACCAAATTTGGTAGAGAATAAAACTGGTGCTGAGTATATTTGTTGTTAAATTGACAACCAAGGGTGTAGGCCCTAGTGACTGGTTGTATGGACCCATCAGCCAATTGTACCTGGGTAGTACATTGTTGTCCTGGTTGATTTGGTATGTTTTCTACCACCGATTTTCCAATATATGAATGTACAGCCCCGGTGTCCAAAAGAGCATCCCATTCTATCCCTTTCCAATTTAAGGAACATTCTGGGATGGTTAGCCACATTTTCGGGTTGATTGGCTAATCCTTTGGGAATTATCATTGGAATTTTGGCGTCACACTGTATATTTTGTACTGAGTACGGTCCTGGTGAAGCCGGTAGGGACGGGAATTCAGATGGCTTCAGTTCTGGCTCCCTCCGGAGTTTTCCGGGCGTGGGGGAGTCTTTTGACCAGACAATTGCTTGCCACACCTGGAACAAAATATTCGGTCCCTTTCGCGACATTCAGTGCGAAAATGCCCCTCTTTACCACACCGCCAGCACACACGTTTTCGGTCGTATACTGGGGTATTCACTGATGGATTTGTTGGCCGGTTATGGGTAGAATTCTGTTTTGCTGGTAATATGGGGGCTACATGGGGAATTTGAACCACCCTGGCAGGTTTTTGTGCTTCTATCTCTTTTTTTAGACTTTCAAACTCCTCTGCTTGCCCCACCAAATCTTTAACCGACTTGGCATCGGTTTCCCACAAGGGTAGATTGGCTGGGGTTTCTTTGGTTCCGGTGACATGGTTTCTTAGTCTTAAACGCAACTCGTTTACTGTACCGGTTGCTTCTAAGCCATTACCCGTACAAACGTCGATTAAACCTTCCTTACAAAGCGTGTAAATCCAACTTAACCCTCTTTTCTCCCCAGTTGCAGCTGAGCCATCGGTTGAAGCATTTCCAGCCTCTGCCTGGGAAGGGCCTTATGTTTTAACCTGGTCGTCGGGTTATATCATCGGGCTTGTTTTTGTTTTTGTCATTTTAATTGGTAAAAATTAAACCACCTTCCTCTGATTCTCACGGGTTTTGTAGGTTAGGTTTTCAGGAAATTTTCAGGAAAAATCAGGTCCCTGCTCGTGCGCCAAATTTGTGTCGTACCTAGACTGGTAATGGCCTATAGGGTCTCCCTAGTTCTTCGACAGAGAGAATACCTACCTCGAGTAACTTTACAGTGGAGAAATAGGGTTTGAGAATCAGTTCAGGCTTTGTGGTTTAATTTAAATGCCAAAAATAACTTAAACTTGTTTATTCTTTCATATAAATATATAAAATATATACAAAATGATAAGTAAAGGATGTATACATAAAATAAAGGTCTATCGTAGATAAGTATTATGGGTCAGAATTTCTCAAACGGGCCACCTGAATTACATTTTTTCGATAGTATTTTACATCACTAACACATATCCTAAAGGATTTTGTAAAAAAAAATTTTTCAATTAACATATTAATGATATTAAAAGTAAAAGTTTTTAGTAATTAAAAAATAAAAAAAATCATTATGGCTAAACTAATTATCCGATTCCAACGATATAACTAGCGTTGGAATCTTGTTTTGACATAGATTCTTTGTTATTTTTTTCAATTGTACAATTTTCATTTAGGTCGATTTTTTTTTGTTTTTTTTTTATAACAAATTCGGAAATAATTGCGCCAGCTATCGACTCGAAAAAAAAAACACATATACTCCAATCATTTTTTGAAATTATGCTGCTGAGAAAAAAAATGGCCCGCAGGTTGACAAAAAGTTATTCGTCCTTTTGTGGCCGCGCGCGGTGTCAGCTCACGCTCCGAACCGTGTATGCTGTACGCGCTTGCGACGGGACGTCTTTCGGTGGTCTGGAATGGTACTTTTCTAATTAAAATTAATTTGTGACCTTAATAATTGACTTGGATCCTTGTTTTTTTGTATTTTATTTAGAAATAAATAAGCTTTATACTGATATAAACAAAAATAATTTGCATTCATTATATTTTTTTTTTATAAGGCGCCAAACTAAAAATTACATTTTTCTTGGTACTCACTTGGTACTTCTTGGTACTCACGTGGATTATCTGTCAAATTTTCTACTTCTTGATTTAGTTTGTAACTTTCTTTTAAAAACTAAAGTTATATTTTAATAATTTTCTTAAAGTGACTAAATCGAAATATTTAATTTATTCTATATTTAGTTCGGTCACACAAAATAAGTAATATCTAATAATAAAAAAGAAATGCTTATCGAGCAAGTTTACAGAGACCCGTAAACTCACAAATTACGACGCCCCAACATTTTTTTGACTGGGCTAAGAATTTTTTTTAAAAAGTTTCGTTTAATTTCTGCTAGCCGAATACGAAACCGAGCAAAAAAAATTAAAATCTCGTCTCTCAAAAGCCATCCCGATTCAAAATACAAGAAATTATCATTCATTTCAACCAGCCGCAAAACCGAAACATGTTATTTGTAAGATTATTTTATCTATCGACGAAAGCAATTTGTACAAAATTGAAATGTAAAATATTATTCATTTGTCAAATTAAATTATTATTTTCGTACTATTTTTTTTATTTTTAACCATCATGGTTAATCATGGTTAAATCATGGATGTAATATTGATATACTGGCTGTGTTCCGTAATTTACTGCCATTACTGTCAGTAATTTTACTGTCAGTAGCGGAAAAGGACCGTTCCGTTATTTATTCAGTACTGACGCACAGTGAAATTGGAACGCGCCTCAGTTGCAGCAGAAAGTGACAATGGTTACACGCAAGGTTATGTTTTGTGATTTACTGACAATTGACAAACTTTACTTTCGGCACAGCAGAGAACATAAATAAAAAAAAAATATAACAGTTATAAGAAATATAATGTTTGGTTAATGGCAGAGAAATAAGGAAAATTTAATGTTATCGACGTCCGCGTCGAAAAATGTATATAGGAATAGGAAATATAAAATTTCACTGACACCACAACAATAAGCCAAATACCAAAAATTACTCTTAAATTCGTCCGCTGAATACAAATAGGTATATAACATTTTCTAAGTACTACCTATAGGTAGAACTATAGTAGGTAGTTTCATATTCTGGGTCTTCGTATGCGTACTCCCCGCCGACCTGCCTTCGTCACTGCCTTTCAAGTAATATTTTATCAATAAATATTGAAATAATTATTCCTATAGGTATTCACCAAATACCATTATATGATATAATTTATATCCTTCACTTTATTTGACAGCTATTTTTTGTTTAAAAGTTTGGTTATGTGTTTTACTGGAGCCACAGCACCTCTCTGTACCCAGTTGTTTCAGTAAAATTAATCTGCCGTACATTTATAAAAGGGTAGTATTTACCACTGAGCTCAGTAACTGAAAGTGGATTTCGGAATGCGTTTTCAGTACCGACCAGGGCCGGATTTAGCACGGGGCCAGCGGGGCCACGGCCCTCGGGCCCCCACCATTTAGGGGCCCCCACCAATGCAATATGTAGCTTTTTAATGAAACAAATATGAAAAAAATTGGTTATACCGCGAGAATCCTCTTATTTTCAATTAATTTTTCGTAGACCTAACTCTAATTTTTTGCGGATTTTTTATCGCTTATCCGTTTGCAAATCAGAATGTAAATTATCATACTCAAAGTTTTGTCACGCTAAGACGTTTTATAAAGTCTATAGTCATAAGTTATGACTCATAACAATTTAAAGCAGTTGCTCGTTTAGTGCTTGTTGTAACGTTTTTGTAAATACAGGCAAAAAGTCAATTATTTATAATCTAATATTAAAGTTAGTTTTTGTCCCAGATTTTTATTGGTACATTGGAGTGTTGTGGAATATTTTCCGGTGTTTTCAAAATACTGTTTTGTGCATTTCTTTGTTCAAAAGATTGTTTTATTGTTTGATTTTGTATGAAAAACAGACAAATAATACGATCTTTGATGCACTTTTTTCAGTTTGCGGTATGTATTAAAAATACAAACAAAACATAGATCAATTTATATTTTACTTGATTAAAATGTATTCGTATTCGTATTATTCAAAATATATAAAATATAAAGTATATAAAAACACTTTCATTCACAATTCTATTCTACTTTCTACGTTTTTATAGTTTTGCATACGAATTTATAATTTATTCAGACTTGGGTAAAATGTATATAAGGTTATGTTCGTATTATTCCAAATATACAGGGTGATTTAGACTTGTGGTGACAAAAGCCCAGGCGAAATTTCTCTCATCAAAATATGAAAAAAGGTTCTTATAAACACGTGTCCGAAAATGCTTCATTATCGAGATACAGGGTGTTTCGTTTAAAAAAAAAGAGTTTTTTATTTATAGCTTAAAAACGCTAAATGATTCAAGGATAATAAAAAATCACATAAAGTTCATCTAGCTTAAAAATTTACCGAGTTTTAATTTCCCAAGTGTCAAATTTTTTTAAAGTATTGAGGGCCCCCACCAAATGTCGGCCCCAGGGCCCTAAAACTCCTAATCCGGCCCTGGTACCGACAGTACTGACAGTAAATTACGGAACATAGGCACTGTCTTTTTAAAATCGAGAAAGTGTCACTTTTCCTGCTGTCCAGGCAGGCAATACTGTCACTTTTCCTGTCTAGATTTTAGATTAAAACAAAATTTTCTTTGCTGTTTAGGCGCTGGTACTTATAATAAATTATATAAACAAAATAAAAATATTTTATAATTTAAACTTATGTAATGTATGACCGAGCTCCATATAGGAAAAAGAACACAAATACGTTTATTAGTAGGTAGGTAAAGATTTTTGTTTACATCACGAAAAAAGCATATTTTTTATTTTTTATTGGCGCCATTTAAAACAAAATATAATGCACATAAAATGTTTTTGTTTTTATCACAATAAACCCCATTTATTTCTTAATTACCGACCTATATCCATTCTATCAAATTTTATACTCCACCATATATTTTAATACCAAACAACGTATCTCACCCTATCAACATGGATTTGTTGTAGGACGATCAACAGTTACTAATTTGGCATCTGTCACCCAATATATTTCTGAAGTTTTGGATAGGCGTGGACAGGTCGATGTGATCTACACTGATTTATCGAAAGCTTTTGATAACATTAGTCATTCTATTTTAATACAGAAACTTAATGGTTTTGGGTTTTCTTCTAATTTCGTAAAACTTCTTAAATCATACTTGACTAATCGAAAATGCTATGTTAGTTATAATGGTTTTTCTTCATGCTCTTTTACTGCCAGCTCTGGAGTACCCCAGGGATCCAATCTAGGTCCACTTTTATTTAATTTGTACATTAATGACTTACTAGCATCACTCTCTTGTTTTACTTTGGCCTATGCAGATGACATTAAAGTCTATAAAAAAATATCTACACCTTTGGATTCTGAATTGTTACAGCGAGACCTTAACACAATTTCCTTATGTGCACGAAAAATTCATTAAAACTCAATGTTGAGAAATGTGTTGTGGTCACATACACCAGAAAAGAGGTTCCTTACTTAAACCAGTATAAGATCGTCAACACTGAATTAAGAAGACAGAATGAGGTAACTGACTTGGGCGTCTTGTTTGATCAAATACTTTCTTTTGTACCTCATATAAACAATGTTTGTTCAGCAGCCGGAAGGTCATTGGGATTTGTTATTCGATCCACAAGAGATTTTGTAAATATTTCCTTAATAAGGTCTCTTTATATGTCATTTGTAGCAAGCAAGCTGGAGTATGCAAGTTTGATCTGGTACCCAATATACACATGCCATCGCATAAATATTTATAGAGTTCAAAGAAGATTCTTAAAATACATGTATCTCTTAATTTATGGAACGTACCCAGAACAAAATGCTAACCTGGACAGTATCATGAGTGAATACAAAATATTGCACTTGGACACAAGGCGAGATTTGCAAAGTGCACGTTTTTTATCGAAATTGGTAAGGGGTACAGTTGACTGCGAATACTTACTATCGAAGATTCAGTTTCATGTTCCGAGGAACAACTCAAGAACTTCTGTCTCCTTTCAAATTCCCACTTCCAGAACAAATATTTTATCAAAAGCACCAATAACAACCATGTGCAAAAATGGAAATGAGCTATTAGTTGATATATTTAAATAATAAGGATATTGTTTTTTTTTTATTATTTTTATTTTTTATTATTTTATTTCTTAAGTTTTTGTATTTTATGTTCGATATATTTGTTTTAAATATGTGTTATATATATATTTGATATATTTGTTATACATATATATTTATACCATTGTCCTGTAATTGGGAGAATCCTGTTGGGCAATAAAGATTATTATTATTATTATTATTATTATTATTAATAAATCAACAACCAAAACAAGACTCTGAGATTATTAATACAAGCAAAATTTTTATTTTACCAAAAAGTGTACTTTAAAAATTTATTTCTTTAGTTTGGCGCTACACCCAGGGCCATATTACCCATTAGGCAGGCAAGGCAATTGCCTTAGGCGCCACAAAAATATAGGCGCATTGTCCCCAACCAACTTAAAAAAATTGTTACCAAATGGTTTATTTTTCCAAAAAATAATGCCTTACATAAAAACTACAGGGAATTAAAGTTGTTCAACATTTTTTAAATACTTACTACCCAAGTAGCACCACTGGTTAAATTAACGTTATTTTGTAATAAGTGGGGAATTTAATTATGGTAAAATTAACGTTATGATAGTTAAACTTAACTTCTTGGTTAACTTAAGTTAATATTTGATAGTTTTTGGTTTATTTTACCTTTTTTAACTTCTTTTTAACTCTTAAGTCAATTTAAGTTTATTTAAACTACTTATATTATATATATATATATATATATATATATATATATATATATATATATATATATATATATATATATATATATATATATATATATATATATATATATATATATATATATATATATATATATATATATATATATATATATATATATATATATATATATAATTATAATTTACCAAATATGGTTATTTACTCTCTTGAAATGAAATAGTAAAAATTCTACTATTTGAATTAGTATCAGCATTGTTTACTACTTAAATAGTCGTTTTTACTTTTAAATATTTATTTTTTACTATAGTATATTTAATTAGTTAAAGTTTGACTAATTTAAGATAAGTCGCCATATTTTACTGTTACTGATTTATTTAATCGTTTTGAATTCTTGCGGCGTTAAATGCATATAGGCTCCATGGTCCATAAAAATAAAGATGCAAAAAGTTTAGCTCCAACACAAAAAATATATTCAACTTTAACAATTTTATTAACAATGTTTATTGACAGATATCATAAATTTAATAAGTAGCAGAGGTGCGTCTACTAATTTGACTGTTTCATTCCGTAGAATTTGACTAATTATAATTAGTGACTGCTAATAATTATTAGTGACTGCTTTGTCGCTATGACAATAATTCAAATATGACTTATAATTAGTCATTTTTGACTTATTCATTTTAAGACTAAATCAAAATATGTCTAAAACAATAACTCGTCTTAAACATTTTTAAATTATGTTTTATATGTATTTTTTTAATAAAAAATATTTTAATTTATAAGGGATAATAAGGTAAGTAAGTAAGTATAGTATCTAGTAATAGGCGCCAAATTTTTAAGTGCTTAAGGCGCTGGATTGCCTTAAGCCGGCCCTGGCTACACCTATAAAAATACTATGGACATAAAATATTTTTGACTTCCACACAGCAAAGCCAATCAATTTCTTAATAAAACAAACAAAAACCACAAGGCTTTACATTTATTTATAAGGGCAGAATAATTTTTTAAAATGTGTAAAAATTTATTTTTTTGTAAAACATAATAAAATATAATGAGCGAACATTATTTTTGTATATACCAATATAAAGCCTATTTATTTCTGAATTTAATACAAAAAAACAAGCTCTAAGTCAATTATTACGGTCACAAATTAATTTTGATTAGAAAAGTAGGTACCATTCCAGACCACCGTAAGACGCGTACGCGTGGTTCTTTGTGTCCAAAAACCCCCTAAATTTATTTTATCCAAATTCCTAAATATCTATACAGACATAATCTGAACCCCTTTTAATTTTAAATAAAATTGGTTAAACTTGAATTTTTCATAAATTAATGAGAAATGTCGCTGTTTGCAACGGAACGTTTGGTGCTTTTTATATATATATATATATATATATATTTAAAATAAACCTAGTGTGTTTTTTACATAGCTTTTCTAATTGGGTGACGTTCATAATATCGAAATTCACTTTATCGAATTCAAAATATCGAACACTTTTTATCGAAAATCAAAATATCGAAAATACAAAATGTCGAAAATCAAAATATCGAAAATACAAAATGTCGAAATGAAAATATCGAAATTTTATTTAATCGAATTTTCAATTTATCGAAAATAAAATCTCGACTGCTTAAAATATCGATTATAATAATATGGACATATAAAATATCGAAATTACAGAATATTAAAAATTAAAATATCGAAAGAGCAAAATATCACACTAGCGGATGGCGACAGTCGGTCATTATTAAGTTGACAGTGTTGCCGGTTTAATCAAGTAATAATTGGACTAGAGGCTAAATGTAGCAAGTATTCCTCAAGGTTATGACGAATAGCTGTCATCTTGGTTATGCAGGTACACTGCATTGTGCCATACCAAACCAACCCAAACTTAACAACCCAACCAAACCGACCCCGCCCCATTGGGCCCCTCCCGCCCCATTGAGCAATAGAGGTATAATATATCTAAGGGCAGGCTGGATTGTGACAATGGGGCGGGAGGGGCCCAATGGGGCGGGGTCGGTTGGGTTGGGTTGTTAAGTTTGGGTTAGTTTGGTATATTAACCTATAATAAAATAAAATTAATTACTCAACGATTTTCTTATTTTGAATTTGATATTTTGTTTAAATATTTCAATTAATCGACATACTATTTTAATCATACATTTTAATTTTCGATATTTTATTTATTCGATATTTTCAAATCGATATTTTAATTTTCGATATTTTAATTATTCGACATTTTCAAATCGACATTTTAATTTTCGATATTATCATTTTCGACATTTTGAATTTTCGATATTTTGATTTTCGACATTTTGTATTTTCGATATTTTGATTTTCGATAAAAAGTGTTCGATATTTTGAATTCGATATAATGAATTTCGATATTGTGAACGTCACCCTTTCTAATTAGAGTCTAATAAATAACGTTTCTTTGCAAATATTGGACCGACACAAAAAAGCTTTACAGAGCTTTGCTTTGGGAATGTTACCACCACAAAATATAGGTATTGTAGGGTTGACACCAGAAATTTCATAGCCGTTTTCAGCCGTATATGTTGGTGGTAAATTTTAGAAACTGTTGAACACCAGGATTTACAGTATATTGCCTGTTGGGCGTGTTGTACACAATGTTGAATGTGCAAACTGAAAATGCATCAAAAGCGATTATTTTCGTAAATAACATATGTCCACTAAAACCCAGGCCAAATATTATAATAATTATTGCAAAATTTACTACGTATCTAAAGAATAACATTAAAATAAGTACCTTTAATCTCTAATTAAAATACCTTACAAATAAAAATAGTGCATTTATTACCTGATTGCATTCTTTAATCCTTTATATAATTATGTAGTTAGAACGTAGGTATAACAAACACCCTTAAATAGCCGATTTGAAAAAAATATATTTAGTTTTATTTTACGTAGTGAAATATGTCAGAATTAGTGATTCCTTACGGCAAGTTGTGTGAAATACTGTTTAGAAGTGGTTGCTCTTTAGATCAGGGATTAAGAGAAAGCTATCCACATATAGGAAAGGACCAAATTTCAATAAGAAAAAAAAATGGTAAAGTACAGTAAGCCTAACTTTTTAAAACGGTATAAAGACTGGTTGAAGGGTGAATTTATTGTGGTATCTGAGAACTCCAGTTGTAAAGGTGATAGTGGAGGCAGGCCTGGCAAAACATTTTTGGAGTGTGGAAGAAGTGCACAACACTACAAAGTACGAAGTTTGCGTAGAACTTGCTCCCAAGAACTCATTAATGCAGCTGCTTTGTCATCGCAAAAAAATGAAAAGTTCAGTATTGGATTCTGATTCTCCGTTAGCCCTGATAACTCAGGCTCACTTGTCCAAATACCAGTATGAAGTAATTAGGAAGGCGATAAAGGAAACAGGCCACAATATATTTCCAAGCTATGTAAAAGTACTGGAAGCTAACAAGAATTGCTATCCAAAGAACATAGAAATAACTGAAACTTCCATTGCAAGATTTACTTGACCATACCGTAACAAGAATTTTCGAATCGCATTCCGGATATCAGACCTGGCCACAAGAAGTTGTTCTTCAAACAAAATGGGGAATGGATGGGGCTTCTGGTCAAAGTGAATTCAAGCAAAGTTTTTTAGACGAGAGTAGCGTTGCATCTGACTCTCATCTGTTTATTACTTCTTTGGTTCCTTTAACGATCACAGCGGCCGGCACAGACATTTGGAAGAACACGCGTCCGTCCTCAACGAACTATTGTAGAGCCCTACATTTTCAGTACAAGAAGGAAACCCCCGAACTGATCATACTTGAGAAAAATCGCGTTTACACTGAAATCTCGGAATTATCCGACACCTTGATAACTTCTGGCAGTAAAACTTTTAAAGTGAAGCACCGACTACATTTAACCATGATCGACGGCATGGTTGCACAAGTGGTTACCGATACTCCATCTGCAAGTAACTGCATTCTGTGTGAAGCTAAACCTTCTCAAATGAATGATTTGTCTAGGATAAATGCCTCGATTTCAAACCAAAAGGCTCTCGAGCTAGGAATGTCTACGTTACATGCACGAATTAGGTTCATGGAATTTATTTTGCATCTCAGCTACAATCTAGACTTTAAGGCTTGGAGAACAACACCGGAAACACGTCCTTTAAAAGAGAAAGAGAAAAAACTTGTTCAAGACGAGTTTTGGAAGAAAATGAGTCTACGCGTTGATGTAGTGAAACACGGCTCAGGAACGACAAATGATGGGAATACCTCTAGAAGATTCTTTTAAAATCCTTCGCTAGTGGCTGAGATTACTCAAATTGACGAATGTGTAATAAGTAAACTGGGAGTTATTCTAGAGGTAATTTGCAGCTTCTCACCAATAGATACCAACAAGTTTAAGAAGTATTGCTCTGAGACTGCTAGTCTGATCGTTACACTATACCCGTGGTATTACCTTCCTGCATCAGTCCACAAAATTATTTTCCATGGAGCAGATATTATTGAATGCACAGCTCTTCCCATAGGTTTACTATCAGAGGAAGCTTAAGAATGCAGGAACAAAGATTATAAATTCTTCAGGACGCATCACGCTAGAAAATGTTCTCGCTTAGCTACAAATGAAGATGTTTTTCACGAAATTTTGGTTAGTTCGGACCCATTTATTACAAACCTAAGACCGCAATTTAAGAAAAAAATACTTCCATTTAGTGATGAAGCTTTAGAATTACTGTTATAACTCCTTTATATTATGTGACTCTAGATACAATAAATAAGTTAAAAACCCATTTAGTTTATTTTTAATTTATTTTTAGTCAATAAATAAAATAAGGCAATTAAAGAGGTCTGGAAAGAAGTTAAAATAATAGGCGGTAGATATCACTCACATACAGTACCAATCCTTACATTTAACAATACTACTATTGTTGAAGAAAGTGAAACGATAGAAATTTTTGCAAACGAGTTTTCAAACAACAGCAGCTCCATAAACTATAGTCTGTCCTTTTCAGAACGAAAACAACGACTGTAAAGAAATATAAATCTTTCTACTACAGAAATATTCGAATACAATGAGGATTTTAATAAGCGCGAACTTAAAAAGCTCAAAAAATTCATCACCTGGACCAGACCGTATCCACTATGATATGATACGAAATCTCCCGTCACACTTTAAACAAAGCCTGCATTTAATAAAATTTGGAGGAATGGTGTATTTTTAGATCAGTGGAGAGAAGCCTACATTATCCCTATCCCAAAAGAAGGTAAAGATTTAAAACATCCAAAAAGCTACCGACCCATCTCACTGACATCATGTCTGAGCAAGCTTCTAGAGAAAATGGCAAATAGACGACTTACCTGGTACCTGGAAAAAAACAATATATTAGCCATGTCTCAAATGGGCTACAGAAAGTATAGATCAACCACCGACAATCTAGTGCTACTTGAAGAACAAATCCAAAACAGTTTTATTCAAAGGTCCCACCTAGTAGCAGTTTTCTTTGATCTCGAAAAGGCATATGATATGACATGGCGCTTTGGAACTCTAAGTACACTAGAAAAGTTTAGTATGCGCGGCAACCTAATTAACAGCTTCTTAAAGCAACGGTCTATTAGGGTGAAACTTGGTACAACCTAACTTCTTCGCGCATCATAGAAAACGGTGTACCGCAGGGCTCAATCTTAAGTGTCACTCTATTTCTAATTGCCATTAATGAACTAACATCTTCAATCCAAGCCTCGGTGAGTCAGTGTCTATATGTAGATGATCTGTTCCTCTTTTATTCTGCTCATTCGATAAACGATGTTCAAAATACTTTACAAAATGCCATCGATAATTTATCAAACAAAGCAAACAACTTGGGATTTAGATTTTCACCAGAAAAAACGTATTTGGTACACTTTTGCCGCCTAAGACACTACCACCCTAAACCGATCCTAAAAATAAATAGTAAAACTAGTGTAAAAAGGAATCCAAATTTTTAGGACTTACCCAAATTAATCCTCCTTGGCATGAGGTTAAACTGCCCTTTATGTATCTCGCTTTATAACGACTTTGCTCTTGATATGGTACTCCGTAATGAACTTCGCATAACACTACCACCCTCCTGGGTACGAGGTCAAACTGCCCGACATCATCGGTCGTACCTCATTTTTTTATGCCCTACGAGACAAAAATTTTATTAAAATTGGCTGGTTATATCACAGAGGTATTAGGTACTCTGTAGCCGGTTTAGGGCGTCGTTGAAGAGGGGGCCCAGGCAATGACATCGGGCTGTGCCCGTTGCTATTGCTTCTAAGTTGCCCATGTTTCCCGCTTAGGTTGCCCCAGTCCCACCTTTTTCTACTACTCCTAAGGCTTCTTAGGCCTGCATCCCAAATTTATATCACATGACACACATAAATATTGTATTTTTACTCATAAGGCTTTAACAGGCCCGCATCCCAAACTCTTACGTACCACATGACACAAATAATATTGTATTTCAGATAGTTATATTTTATATTTTAATTATAAGCAAAAAATGTATAAATAACCGCCCTCGGGCGCGTGAACCAGTGTAAATTACTAACATATGATTGTAAAAGCAAATAAAGATAGAAAACAGTCATGAGGCAAGGCAGGGAACTGGGGAGACAGAGTGGTAGGCAGGGGCTTGTGGGTTGTGTTGGGGGTATCGCAGCTGGATGGGGACATTGTGCCTCTCCAGCGGCGATGTCCGCAACACCTGGGGCCTTCCCCTCTGTCTCTCTTTTTTTTACCCAAATTAAGATGAAAAAGCCACATTAATAATCTTGCCAATCAGTGTAAAAAAAATTTAAATTTACCCAAATGATTACTCAAATAATAATAATAATACGGTACCTTCGAATGACAAAGTTCTAAGTGCAGCTGCACTGTTAAGCGAAAGTGACTTTATCTACAATATTAAATATTGCAGATAAGGCATTTTTCCTTAACATGGCAACTGCTCCTAGAACCTTGTCATTCTAAGGTAGGTACCGAATAATAATAATAATAATAATAATAATAATAATAATAATAATAATAATAATAATAATAATAATAATAATAATAATATTCTATTTTATATTACTTTTATTTTTTTATTTTGTATTTACACACTTATTTATATATTTTTATACATCTATTTTATATATACATATATTTTTATTTTTATTCATTTACTTATTCTTAATTCTTATCTATTTTATCCAATATTAATGATCTATTTAAAAATGTGATAACAATAAACTTGTAATGCCCTAATAAAAAGCTTACCATATCTAAAGTTGTTGATCAAAATATTTTGTCTCCATTTCAACATGGTTTTAAACAAAACGTTCCACAACAAGTAACTTGGTATCATTTGCACAAGATGCTAGTGAAATAAGCGGTAGTAATGGTCTATTAGATGTCATTTACACAGATTTATAAAAGGCTTTTAACCAAAAAGACTATTTTATTTTACTAGATAAATTAAGACAGATTGGTTTCAATGATTTACTGATAAAACTTTTTTAATCAAATGTAACTAATAGGCAACAATACCCTTGAACGACTATTAAATGTCTCATGGCTTTGCCAATGCCATTTGGGGATTCATTTTTTGGGAGAAATTACTGCAATTTGTTTGAGTGGTTAGGATAATGTTACATAAATTACATTTACATTGCGCACTAGTGATAACTTATTACTGATAAGTATCTACCTAATTGGTAATAAACAAAATTTGTTTGTTCATTTTTGAAAATTTTATGCGAAGATATAATCATAATAAAAACTAAACATTTAACAGAAAAATGTAACAAACAATAACAATAATAACTTTCTATATTTCGTTGGCCCTCCCCTAACCCGTAATAATTCGTTAACCCTCCTGGGCATTCCATAGACCAAGTTCCTTAGAAATTCCTGGGGTATGGCTTCCCATTCTTCCTGAATCAAATTTACCAATTAAAATTTTCCATGCGTCCTTTTCTCTCTTTCATCTTTAGTTTCATCCTGCTCTACACATGCTTAATAGGATTTATATCCGGAGACAAGGGTGGCCAATTCATTCTCTCAATATCATGGTCCCTTAAATACTCATTTACGATATTAGTGCGATGCGGACGGACATTGTCGTCCACCAACACCAAATTATTGGCATTTAATTTTCATCATTTAATTCTTGATTTGATTATTCAGTGACATGATAATAAAGATGCAAAACACAGTAAAAAAACAGTACAATCCAGCAATCAGATTTTATTGAGACATTTAACAGCCAGGAATTGTTTTCGAATTTTGATTCTTGGTGATTTTGGTTTTATCTGAAACCTAAATTTTACAACTGAATCACAATTAGGTCAAAATTATGAAGAAAACATGTCACGAACGTAAATATCGGTTCAGGTTTAGTTTTCGAAAATTTTCACCAAAATGTCATTTTGAAAAAGTGGTCTTTGCTTAGGTTCCTCTGAAAATAATGGAAGTTTGTTGCTTGTCGCTTGTTCAGAATTATTCAAGGAACCATCTTTCACCATCTTATCTTTTTGTTCTTAAAAAGGCTGAGTGCCTTGGATGAAGTTATTGAAATTTTTCACTGTTTTACATATCACCCTTTAGTAAATTTACTTAAAGAACCGTGAGCTTCATATCTATAGCATAAATTGCCAGAGAATGGGGCTAACAGACATTACAAACCAAAATAAAATCGTTTAAGAAACAAAAAAGTTATGTCGTTTTGAAAAAGGACGAAATTTTTGGTCGCGACACATTGAGTGGTGCGCAGTTTAGTATAAATAATATTCGCTTGGATACAGTTACTGAAATGAAAGACCTAGGTGTAATATTTGATGAACAGTTAAGTTTTATAGGACACATAAACTCCAAAATTAAATCGGCAACAAAAACTCTTGGATTTATTTTTAGAAATACAAAAGGTTTATCCGTTTATCCCTTAACGTATTATTTTACCCATTAGTCCGTAGTAAACTTGAGTATGCCAGCGTGGTGTGGTCTTCAATATACACATGTCATATAAAAAACCTTGAAAGTATTCAGCGCAAATACCTTACGTTACGTTTCTTAATTTTAGAACATTTAATTTTTATCCGCCTCATATCAGGGATTTGATCATTTAATTCTTTTGAATACCTTTAACTTTATATCGTTAAAATTAAGAAGAAAAAATATCTCAATAACATTTTTATATAAACTGCTTCACGATGAGATTGATTGCATGGATGTATTGTGTAAATTGAGTTTTAATGTACCTCGTTTAAATGGCCGTAACATTTAAAAAACCATTTGCTCGGACAAATACCTACTCTTAAAAAATCTCCAATTTTTGTAATTACTAGTATTTTTAATAGTATATCAATTTTCTGTGGTATTAATTGTTCTTTTCTAATCTTTTTAATAAACTGTCTATCCTAGTGTTTCTGTAAATATTTGTATTGTAAACCTTTAATATTTTTATATATACAGGGTGAGTCGGGAGGAACGGACCAAACTTCAGGAGTGTATTATACACATGAAAATAATGTAAAAAAATTCATATGTTCTTATCCGATTTTTATTTGTTTTCAAATTATAGCACAAAACAAAAGTTCATACAATAACGTTATTTTAATCATAGCGTTCTTTTAATAAATGTTCGAAAATATAGCCATTGACCTCTAAACATTTTCTGCTTCGTCTACAAAGAGTGCCTATTGCTCTCCTAATTGATTGACGTCTGTCTTCTTTAATAACGGCTGCAGTATTTTGAATACGTCGAATTAGGGCATCACGTGTGTCCACTTTTACTTTATAAAAATCATTTTTAAACCAGCCCCATAAACAATAGTCTAGTGGTGTGAGGTCTGGGGATCTTGAAGGCCAATTAATAGGACCACAACGCCCTGGAAATCTTTCGTTAAAATTTTGCTTAACGTGACGGGCGAAATGTGCAGGAGCTTCATCGTGCTAGTAGTGGTGGTCCTATTAATTGGCCTCCAATGTGACATTTAATTTCATAAATTGCTTTTCTACAAGCCTGTAAAAAATTACAGGTCTGTTCCCATAATATATCGTTTACTTGGATACAAAAACAACAAAATTAACCTATAAAATGTCATTCACTAAGAAGGTGAAAATAAATACATATTATTATTATTATTATTATTATTATTATTATTATTATTATTATTATTATTATTATTATTATTATTATTATTATTATTATTATTATTATTATTATTATTATTATTATTATTATTATTATTATTATTATTAATATTAAATATATGTAATGTATATTTACCGCGTTTTAATTTTAAAACAGAGCTATAGAGAACCTTATAAGATTTAAAATGGCTAGAGCAAAGGCTAGGCGGACTGTTCTATAAAATAAAAGAATCTCCTGGGAGACATATGTAAATCATACCACACCAACGTCTTTCATGTGGGAGAAAATTCAAAAAATTGCTGGGTGTAAACAGGTACGTTTCCATTCTTAAAAGAAAATAATGTTCACTACCAACAAAAGCTGTATAGCCAATAAACTGACAAATCATTTTGAAAATGTAAGTAGCTCTAATAACTACGAACAACGTTTTTTTCAATCAAGAAATATTAATAGAAAGTGACCTCAATTTTAACACGAATCAAATTATAGACTATAATATTTCTTTTGTAAAAGAAGAACTATAATATGCAATGAGTCGTGCGAAGAAAGGCTGTCCAGATCTAGACAATACTCTTTTTGTCAAGAAGCGCTTGTCCATTAAGGATATATCTCTGCCCTTCTCTTATCGCCCTATAAGTCTTACGTCATGTCTGAGCAAACTTTTCGAATTTAAAAGAAGGTTGGTTTGGTGTTTAGAAAAAAATAACCATATTGCCAACTGTCATTCCGGTTTTCGAACAGGAAGATCTTCTTTGGACAAAATGGTTTACCTTGAACAGAAAATCTTGTCATGTTTTAATAAAAGACCATATGACTGCTTTCTTCGATATCGAACAGGCTTATGACATGATTTTATAACTGCGGATATTGAGGCTGTATGCCAAATTTTGTGAAGTTCTTTTTAAAGAAAAGATTTTTCCATATTCGTATTTGTGATAAAATTTCTAGTCGCCGTACGTTATAAAATGGGATGGCTCAGGGTTCCACCCTGAGTTTTACCTTGTTTTCTATCGCTATAAATAACATCTGTAATAATTTAGATCCTAATGTTGATCTTACTATACTATACTATACTATACTATACTATGTTGACGAAAGCATGATGTTTAATTCGGGCCCCATTCGTTCAAACATCAATAGTTAAATGCAAAAAGCCCTTGATGACGTTGTAAAAATCTTTAAGCTGGATTGCGGGTCTTTTATATATAGGTCCGCTCCAAAGTCCACATTACAAATGTAATACACAATACGGATATACGATATGCTATAGGATTTTTTCCAACAACACCTATGTATAGACTTTACGTTATATCCGGTATTATGTCCCTTTGTAGCCTCCAAATGACAATACTGGGCTCGGTTGCCCTAGCGAAAGGCGGGTCAGGGAGACCCTTTGCCTTTACTTTGAGGATGGATATTACATGGGGGGGAGTGGAGTTAACTATAGCATAGTTATTGGGAATTATGGTGAAGCGGGGGGGGGTAAGTTTGGGTCCGCCAGTGGCCTATACTTTATCTAGCAGGGGTATGGGAACAAGCTGACTATAATAAGTTAGCCACTCCCATCGTCTGCATTGAGTTATCTGGATGAGCAGTAAAGACGTGAGGAATATGAAAAAGGTTAAAACATTAGAATATACTTCATTTGAAGGAAGGCAAGACCTTGTTAGTGAAACTGTATTTGACAGAACTTGAGCTGTATGGTGTTAGATGTGTGATATCAATTTTATATTTAGTTTGCCTGACTAAAAGGGAGAGTATGCCCATATGAATTTAAGTTATGTAATTTATTGTTAAAGAAGATTTATAATTGTAGTAACATGTTGATTTGAAGTTAAAAGTTGAGTAGAAAAAATAATTGCAAGTTGAGAAGTTAAGGCTTTGAGAAAATTATATAATTATAGGCGAGTGGTATTGACTGTGCCTTTGTATATCTGCAAGGGCATCTCTCTTGTTCAAAAAGAAGGTTAGGTTTTGGTATTGATAAGCCTATTTATGAAATTAGTTAAAGTAAGTGAGTGTTAATCAAGTAAATTTAGGGTGGCAAGTTGTTGTGGAGGTAGTCCTCCACGACACCGCGTATGCCACGGTGGAGCCGGCGATCAGATAGGTTGTAGTCGAGGACATCGTGGAGAACTCTATTCGTGATTGTACCTGCGTGATCGATCATGGCGTTAGTTCGTTCATAGATGTGCCTCGTGAGCTCAGGAATGTTAAGCTCATCTCTTAATTGGGCATTCCTGACGAACCATCGTGCATGAGTGATTATGTCCCTGGAAAACAGATCACATTGCCAAGTACATAAAATGGGGAATTTCCAACTTTGTTCGTCCCCATCTTATTATTGACGTCGTATCCTTGAGAAGTCCTAGGTAGACATCATTTATGTCTAAGGCCAGACTGATGGGTTATGAATTGTACCTAAACATGCACTAAACAATGAACTGTTGAATTTTTGAAAGATCTTCAATGCCTAAAATTGGAAAAGATTTAAGTTATAAAAAATATTAAAAATAGGATCATAGTAAAATGGAGTAAGAAATGGGCAGAAAATGAGACTTTTTTAAATAATATTACGGATTTGGAAACTGGATACAAAATATCAAAGTTGAGCCGTAAGCAACAAGTTGTTATAACAAGGTTTAGGTTGGGTCACACCAATCTTACCAAATATTACCTCCTTAAAGGTGCTTACATACCTACCTACAAATAGGTATCTCAGCACCTTTCAGGAGGTAATATTTGGTAAGATTGGTGTGTCCCATCCTAAACCTTGTTATAACAACCTGTTGCTAGGGCTCAACATAGATATTTAAAACCATAGTATAGTCAATGTCAACTAAAAAAAATGGATTTTGAAATAAAATTTAAGGTATGTCATCTCTTAAGATTGGTGTGACCCATCCTAAACCTTGTTATAAAAACTTGTTGCTTACGGCTCAACATACATATTTAAAACCATGGTATAAATACAATTCAATTCATATTGATAAATTTCTTGGTAAAATTGGATTTTAAAATAAAAAATAAGGTATATCACCTGTGTGATACAAAGTTCCATTTTATTCTATGTCATTTTATTTTATCATACTGTTTATTTATCACTTTTTCTGTGATTTATTATTATATTAGTCTTATTCGTTAAATTAGGTCAAGAAAGGTAAGAGTCCGGCAGTCAATGCACCTTAACTAAAATAATAATAATAATAATAATAATAAATTAACCAGGCTTGGTATCGCTTATAAGCCTACTATTATAAGCTTATAACTTATAAGCTTATAATAGTAGGCTTATAAGCGATACCAAGCCTGGTTAATTTATTATTATTATTATTATTATTATTTTAGTTAAGTGAAATACGACGCTTATAAGTTATAAGCGTCGTATTTCTATCTCTAACTTATGCACAGCCACTCATTCCTTACGCTACACCAAAGCTTTTAATTTTGATTTGTTGGTACTTCCTACCTTCCTACAATGTTCAAAATTTCATGACCATTTTAACACCAAATTAACACCATACATGGTCTATATCGTTACAAACCAAAATGGTGTTAAATAAGGTTCGTTGGTCCGGTATAAATTCAAATACTAAAAAGGTGTAAATTTAACTTTCACACAGTATTAAAATAAATTTTACCTGGTGTAAATTGAACCCATTTTCAGTGTTAAATATAATGTGTTTTTGGTCAAATTACTCAAGTTACTTGGCGCATTACAAGTATATTACCAGTGGTATTATTCCAGAAAATTGAACCTTCAACTCGCTAGAGATACTTCAAGTATTGACAGCTGTTTCCACCTATTTAAGGTCTCTTTAGTATCGAACAACTTGTTGTGTCACACCAAAGCAAAGGACTACCTAAGCTTATATACTCTTCATGTAAGTCAACAGAGGCGAGATTTAAGAACATCACGTGATACACACCGCCTTTTTCGCGATCGGTACATACTATGTAACCAGGAATGCACGGCAAATTGTTTTAATCGTTTTAACAGAGTGCTTTAGATTGAAGTAACTCTTATTTTACAAACAACATATTTAGTAAACTGAACCATACAGCTGGTTGGTTTCACTAAAGTTTTCTGGGTTAATTTAACCAATTTAAAAAAATAAAATAACTATCTGGTTTAGTACCGTCAAACTAATCTTTGTTTATATTAATCTTCCCATAGTTCATTTAAATAAATACTTATGGGTCAACTAAATTAATATAGTTAAATGAACTAACTATTCCTTTTTTTCTGTGTAGGTGCACTTCTAAAATATTTTTAGATAAACACCGTTTTGGTGTTTGCTGTATAAAACATTTTCAACCATAATTCATGGTGTTATATTAACACCACTTGGTGTTGGATTTTGACACCATTTTAAGATTACTTTTTACACCACAGATATTTTAAACAGTGTATATAAGTTTCTAAAGAAATATTAATATCTAAATTGTACATTAACTTTATTTAAGAAATTACTGAATTACTTAAACATTAGTTTACCCTTAAATTCATTTAAACCTCGTGAATTTCAAAATACTCACTATGCTTTATAAAGCAGATGTATTTAAAAAACTCTAGAGTGTTTTTGAAATAATTAATTTTACACGATTTAGTACTCTTAAAGTTTTAAAAAAGAATGCTTTATTGTTGGTATTTTTTGCTTGGTAAATTTGTGCATAACGTCATTTATTAAATAAGCCCTTTTGCACTATTGTCTGACGGAAACCGTCTTCAGCCGGGATGTATATGGAATATTGAAACCCGAGTGAACGTGATGAGTCTGCCTGGCTACGTGTGTCATTATTGTTTTAGATATTCACTTGCTGTATAGCTTTTTCCATTTTATAAAATATATTTACTTATTAAACTCCAGGTTTGGCTTTGTTTAAAACTAAATAACTTAAATGTGTTTTTTAATAACAAAAATTCTATAGGATAATGTTGAAGTTTATTTTAAATTGAACTTTTAAATTTTAAAGATTTTTTAAGGGGACTTAATTGTATGCTTATTATAACTTAATGCATTTATTTAAAGAATACATATAATAAATTTTGTTATATACATTGTATTATGTCCTGGTGCATTCACCTTAATTGCATCATTAGAACACATTTTCACCAGAAAAATTAATATTTCATTTAAAAACTGGGTGTTTAGTTACTTTTATTTGAGTTGGCAATTGTAATGGGACTGTCAATTTTTTCCTCATTTTTAATTTTGCCGTACAATTTGGCCAAAAAATAAACTATTCCCCTTAAAAAATTTCTATCAGTTTCAAGACCATCAAATTCTAAAATGATGTCATTTATTTTATCAATTGTTTCTTTAATAGCAAGTTGTTCACTTTCGAAGTCAAATTTGGGATCGACTAATTTTAACAAAATACCGCTTTTTATTTCCTTATATAATCTGGCTAAAATACCTCTTTTTATTACTCTTGTTTATTACTTACCATATAACGTATAAGAAGTTCGTAATCAAGTTGTTTTTTTTTAAGAAAATTTATTCCCAATTTAAATATTTAATTTTATAAATAATAAATCTAAAGGTAAATTAAATGGTAATACCGCGACTCTGCTTTCGCAGCAAGAAAGATAAAATTATAAACAATTTACACAAATCGGTAAAATAGTATAAGGAACGTAATCAACATAAATTCAAGAAATATTTATATTTTCTATAACGTGTGTCTTGCAAAGGTAAACCAATCAATTCAGAGAGTTTCTATTAATATTTGGCGTTATACGGAGTTACCACTTTCAATTATGTAATCAATAAATTTAGAAAAAAAATGTTATAGGAATCTTTTAACATAAAATAATGCACTTACCCAGTACTTTCCTGTTGTCCATCCTCCCTTGTTTTATTTCAGACGAATTTTGTAGTAGTGAAAATTTTGGGCCCCACGTTCGGTCGCTATTTTGTGTAACGTAATTTTTTCTGAAAGAATTACGCACACGCCGGCTAGTTATTAGCTTGTTTTTTGGGGCCAGATCTTGGGCAGCCATTCCACTATGTGCTAACTCGTTATGGGAAAATTATTTAATAAACTCCCCTATAAATATTTGCTTAAAAGTGTACCACAATTAAGGAAGGTGCTTTAAAAGGTGCTTTAAAAGGTGGGTCTTGACAGTTGAAGTGGTAGGACGCGTCAAGATAGATCCCTCCTAAGTAGCGTATACGATACAACTTAGTAAAGTACCAAAAATGAAACTAAGTATCCGGAAATATCGGTAATCGTTAATAAATAAATAAATAAACAAACAAGTGCAAAAAGTGCGAAAAGTGAAACAAGTGCGAAAAGTGCGGGAGGTCCCCGGTTAATGCCGTAAAAGTGTGCAAGTGAATAAGTAATTAAGGCTAGGCCACAACGATAAGCCAACCGGCCCACCTGGATCAGAGATTTGCCACAATCAAAGCGTGCCAAAAACCTGCAGGCGAGGTCAAGAAACAACGGACTGCCCGTGAAAGACAAAGCATCAGGATTATAGCCTAATAATCAAGCTAAGTAATTTTTCTAATTGCATGTCTTATCGTATAATCGTTAAATGTTTATATAAGCATTTCGCAATGTTGCCAAAAATGTCATCTGGATTCAGAAATCAAACAGGTCCCTACACTAAAAAAAAGTAAACTATTATATATATATTCAATACGACCAATGCGCATAATTGTTATTTAAAAGTCGAGCGATACCTACAGTCTTAAAATTAAACTCGTACAGTTGTGAATATACATTTTTACTACTACAAAAATGTACAAAGACTTCAATAAAGTGGATCAGAAAGTAAAATAGGAAAAATCTCTAATATAAGCACTCTGATTGTTTGTCTAAGAATTCTTTTTATCTCTACTAAATTTTAAAAATAATAAGAAACATTTCCGTAAGTGTTAAACTAACAACCCCATTTTCTAAGAGTAGACAAATCATAAACAACCAAATTGAAAAAGGCGTAAGAGTAAATAAACCAATCAAGCAAGAAGACAAAAATTTAGATCATAAATAAGTGTTGTGTGTGAATAGGTAATATTGTATATGCATTTAAGATTACAGCCATAAATCAAAGCCAAATAAACATAAGCTCAAAAAAATACAAGAACATCACAGAAGATAAGAAGAACGACCCTCTCAATAGCCAATGCAGGCCATATGGCCGCATTTCAATTACAGACACTACAGGGCCGGCTTTATCTATTTTGTATATTGGTATTTATATTAAATTGATTAATTAATTAATTAATAAATTGATTTAATATAAATACCAATATACAAAATAGATAAAGCCGGCCCTGTAGTGTCTGTAATTGAAATGCGGCCATATGGCCTGCATTGGCTATTGAGAGGGTCGTTCTTCTTATCTTCTGTGATGTTCTTGTATTTTTTTGAGCTTATGTTTATTTGGCTTTGATTTATGGCTGTAATCTTAAATGCATATACAATATTACCTATTCACACACAACACTTATTTATGATCTAAATTTTTGTCTTCTTGCTTGATTGGTTTATTTACTCTTACGCCTTTTTCAATTTGGTTGTTTATGATTTGTCTACTCTTAGAAAACGGGGTTGTTAGTTTAACACTTACGGAAATGTTTCTTATTATTTTTAAAATTTAGTAGAGATAAAAAGAATTCTTAGACAAACAATCAGAGTGCTTATATTAGAGATTTTTCCTATTTTACTTTCTGATCCACTTTATTGAAGTCTTTGTACATTTTTGTAGTAGTAAAAATGTATATTCACAACTGTACGAGTTTAATTTTAAGACTGTAGGTATCGCTCGACTTTTGAATAACAATTATGCGCATTGGTCGTATTGAATATATATATAATAGTTTACTTTTTTTTAGTGTAGGGACCTGTTTGATTTCTGAATCCAGATGACATTTTTGGCAACATTGCGAAATGCTTATATAAACATTTAACGATTATACGATAAGACATGCAATTAGAAAAATTACTTAGCTTGATTATTAGGCTATAATCCTGATGCTTTGTCTTTCACGGGCAGTCCGTTGTTTCTTGACCTCGCCTGCAGGTTTTTGGCACGCTTTGATTGTGGCAAATCTCTGATCCAGGTGGGCCGGTTGGCTTATCGTTGTGGCCTAGCCTTAATTACTTATTCACTTGCACACTTTTACGGCATTAACCGGGGACCTCCCGCACTTTTCGCACTTGTTGCACTTTTCGCACTTTTTGCACTTGTTTGTTTATTTATTTATTTATTAACGATTACCGATATTTCCGGATACTTAGTTTCATTTTTGGTACTTTACTAAGTTGTATCGTATACGCTACTTAGGAGGGATCTATCTTGACGCGTCCTACCACTTCAACTGTCAAGACCCACCTTTTAAAGCTATTCTTCATTCTTTATTCTATTTTAATCTTTCACCACCTTCCTTAATTGTGGTACACTTTTAAGCAAATATTTATAGGGGAATTTATTAAATAATTTTCCCATAACGAGTTAGCACATAGTGGAATGGCTGCCCAAGATCTGGCCCCAAAAAACAAGCTAATAACTAGCCGGCGTGTGCGTAATTCTTTCAGAAAAAATTACGTTACACAAAATAGCGACCGAACGTGGGGCCCAAAATTTTCACTACTACAAAATTCGTCTGAAATAAAACAAGGGAGGATGGACAACAGGAAAGTACTGGGTAAGTGCATTATTTTATGTTAAAAGATTCCTATAACAATTTTTTTCTAAATTTATTGATTACATAATTGAAAGTGGTAACTCAGTATAACGCCAAATATTAATAGAAACTCTCTGAATTGATTGGTTTACCTTTGCAAGACACACGTTATAGAAAATATAAATATTTCTTGAATTTATGTTGATTACGTTCCTTATACTATTTTACCGATTTGTGTAAATTGTTTATAATTTTATCTTTCTTGCTGCGAAAGCAGAGTCGCGGTATTACCATTTAATTTACCTTTAGATTTATTATTTATAAAATTAAATATTTTTATAGTGGAGTCGCCCTATAAATTGGGAATAAATTTTCTTTAAAAAAAACAACTTGATTACGAACTTCTTATAAGTAATAAACAAGAGTAATAAAAAGAGGTATTTTAGCCAGATTATATAAGGAAATAAAAAGCGGTATTTTGTTAAAATTAGTCGATCCCAAATTTGACTTCGAAAGTGAACAACTTGCTATTAACACGTTCACTACCGGCGACCACTATATTGGCCAATAGGTTGGCTCACCATGAACCGCGGCCACTATACTGGCCTCAAATTTAATCTTACTTAGGTGCAATATAAATTTAGCTGGGTCACAAGTGGTGACTTGTATGTTGTCTTCGGTCTATAACGCGCGCACGGCCAGTTAAGTGGCCTCTGGTTCACTTTATGTGGCTTTATTTACAGTGACTCAGGTTTATTTCCTACGCCAGTTTCGGTAGTTTCGGTACAAAACAAGCGACCAGCTGTAACACGGCGGTAGTGAACGTGTTAAAGAAACAATTGATAAAATAAATGACATCATTTTAGAATTTGATGGTCTTGAAACTGATAGAAATTTTTTAAGGGGAATAGTTTATTTCTTGGCCAAATTGTACGGCAAAATTAAAAATGAGGAAAAAATTGACAGTCCCATTACAATTGCCAACTCAAATAAAAGTAACTAAACACCCAGTTTTTAAATGAAATATTAATTTTTCTGGTGAAAATGTGTTCTAATGATGCAATTAAGGTGAATGCACCAGGACATAATACAATGTATATAACAAAATTTATTATATGTATTCTTTAAATAAATGCATTAAGTTAGAATAAGCATACAATTAAGTCCCCTTAAAAAATCTTTAAAATTTAAAAGTTCAATTTAAAATAAACTTCAACATTATCCTATAGAATTTTTGTTATTAAAAAACACATTTAAGTTATTTAGTTTTAAACAAAGCCAAACCTGGAGTTTAATAAGTAAATATATTTTATAAAATGGAAAAAGCTATACAGCAAGTGAATATCTAAAACAATAATGACACACGTAGCCAGGCAGACTCATCACGTTCACTCGGGTTTCAATATTCCATATACATCCCGGCTGAAGACGGTTTCCGTCAGACAATAGTGCAAAAGGGCTTATTTAATAAATGACGTTATGCACAAATTTACCAAGCAAAAAATACCAACAATAAAGCATTCTTTTTTAAAACTTTAAGAGTACTAAATCGTGTAAAATTAATTATTTCAAAAACACTCTAGAGTTTTTTAAATACATCTGCTTTATAAAGCATAGTGAGTATTTTGAAATTCACGAGGTTTAAATGAATTTTAGGGTAAACTAATGTTTAAGTAATTCAGTAATTTCTTAAATAAAGTTAATGTACAATTTAGATATTAATATTTCTTTAGAAACTTATATACACTGTTTAAAATATCTGTGGTGTAAAAAGTAATCTTAAAATGGTGTCAAAATCCAACACCAAGTGGTGTTAATATAACACCATGAATTATGGTTGAAAATGTTTTATACAGCAAACACCAAAACGGTGTTTATCTAAAAATATTTTAGAAGTGCACCTACACAGAAAAAAAGGAATAGTTAGTTCATTTAACTATATTAATTTAGTTGACCCATAAGTATTTATTTAAATGAACTATGGGAAGATTAATATAAACAAAGATTAGTTTGACGGTACTAAACCAGATAGTTATTTTATTTTTTTAAATTGGTTAAATTAACCCAGAAAACTTTAGTGAAACCAACCAGCTGTATGGTTCAGTTTACTAAATATGTTGTTTGTAAAATAAGAGTTACTTCAATCTAAAGCACTCTGTTAAAACGATTAAAACAATTTGCCGTGCATTCCTGGTTACATAGTGTGTACCGATCGCGAAAAAGGCGGTGTGTATCACGTGATGTTCTTAAATCTTGCCTCTGTTGACTTACATGAAGAGTATATAAGCTTAGGTAGTCCTTTGCTTTGGTGTGACACAACAAGTTGTTCGATACTAAAGAGACCTTAAATAGGTGGAAACAGCTGTCAATACTTGAAGTATTTTAAGTTGGTGGAACGCATTAAAAACATTATCTCTAGCGAGTTGAAGGTTCAATTTTCTGGAATAATACCACTGGTAATATACTTGTAATGCGTCAAGTAACTTGAGTAATTTGACCAAAAACACATTATATTTAACACTGAAAATGGGTTCAATTTACACCAGGTAAAATTTATTTTAATACTGGGTGAAAGTTAAATTTACACCATTTTAGTATTTGAATTTACACCGGACCAACGAACCTTATTTAACACCATTTTGGTTTGTATCGATATAGACCATGTATGGTGTTAATTTGGTGTTAAAATGGTCATGAAATTTTGAACATTGTAGGGAGGTAGGAAGTACCAACAAATCAAAATTAAAAGCTTTGGTGTAGCGTAAGGAATGAGTGGCTGTGCATAAGTTAGAGATAGAAATACGACGCTTATAAGCTTATAATAGTAGGCTTATAAGCGATACCAAGCCTGGTTAATTTATTATTATTATTATTATTATTTTAGTTAAGGTGCATTGACTGCCGGACTCTTACCTTTCTTGACCTAATTTAACGAATAAGACTAATATAATAATAAATCACAGAAAAAGTGATAAATAAACAGTATGATAAAATAAAATGACATAGAATAAAATGGAACTTTGTATCACACAGGTGATATACCTTATTTTTTATTTTAAAATCCAATTTTACCAAGAAATTTATCAATATGAATTGAATTGTATTTATACCATGGTTTTAAATATGTATGTTGAGCCGTAAGCAACAAGTTGTTATAACAAGGTTTAGGATGGGTCACACCAATCTTAAGAGATGACATACCTTAAATTTTATTTCAAAATCAATTTTTTTTAGTTGACATTGACTATACTATGGTTTTAAATATCTATGTTGAGCCCTAAGCAACAGGTTGTTATAACAAGGTTTAGGATGGGACACACCAATCTTACCAAATATTACCTCCTGAAAGGTGCTGAGATACCTATTTGTAGGTAGGTATGTAAGCACCTTTAAGGAGGTAATATTTTGTAAGATTGGTGTGACCCAACCTAAACCTTGTTATAACAACTTATTGCTTACGGCTCAACTTAGATATTTTGTATCCAGTTTCCAAATCCGTAATATTATTTAAAAAAGTCTCATTTTCTGCCCATTCCTTACTCCATTTTACTATAATCCTATTTTTAATATTTTTTATAACTTAAATCTTTTCCAATTTTAGGCATTGAAGATCTTTCAAAAATTCAACAGTTCATTGTTTAGGGCATTTTTAGGTACAATTCATAACCCATCAGTCTGGCCTTGGACATAAATGATGTCTACCTAGGACTTCTCAAGGATACGACGTCAATAATAAGATGGGGACGAACAAAGTTGGAAATTCCCCATTTTATGTACTTGGCAATGTGATATAGTGCCAATAATAATCTTCTGTTTTCCAGGGACATAATCACTCATGCACGATGGTTCGTCAGGAATGCCCAATTAAGAGATGAGCTAAACATCCCTGAGCTCACGAGGCACATCTATGAACGAACTAACGCCATGATCGATCACGCAGGCACAATCACGAATAGAGTTCTCCACGATGTCCTCGACTACAACCCATCTGATCGCCGGCTCCACCGTGGCATACGCGGTGTCATGGAGGACTACCTCCACAACAACTTGCCACCCTAAATTTACTTGATTAACACTCACTTACTTTAACTAATTTTATAAATAGGCTTATCAATACCAAAACCTAACCTTCTTTTTGAACGAGAGAGATGCCCTTGCAGATATACAAAGGCACAGTCAATACCACTCGCCTATAATTATATAATTTTCTCAAAGCCTTAACTTCTCAACTTGCAATTATTTTTTCTACCCAACTTTTAACTTCAAATCAACATGTTACTACAATTATAAATCTTCTCTAACAATAAATTACATAACTTAAATTCATATGGGCATACTCTCCCTTTTAGTCAGGCAAACTAAATATAAAATTGATATCACACATCTAACACCATACAGCTCAAGTTCTGTCAAATACAGTTTCACTAACAAGGTCTTGCCTTCCTTCAAATGAAGTATATTCTAATGTTTTAACCTTTTTCATATTCCTCACGTCTTTACTGCTCATCTAGATAACTCAATGCAGACGATGGGAGTGGCAAACTTATTATAGTCAGCTTGTTCCCATACCCCTGCTAGATAAAGTATAGGCCACTGGCGGACCCAAACTTACCCACCCCCGCTTCACCATAATTCCCAATAACTATGCTATAGTTAACTCCACTCCCCCCCATGTAATATCCATCCTCAAAGTAAAGGCAAAGGGTCTCCCTGACCCGCCTTTCGCTAGGGCAACCGAGCCCAGTATTGTCATTTGGAGGCTACAAAGGGACATAATACCGGATATATCGTAAAGTCTATACATAGGTGTTGTTGGAAAAAATCCTATAGCATATCGTATATCCGTATTGTGTATTACATTTGTAATGTGGACTTTGGAGCGGACCTATATATAAAAGACCCGTAATCCAGCTTAAAGATAAACAGTGATTTGAACAGGGTAAGTAAAGAATCTCTATGTGCTCCTCATTTTTACAATGTCATCAAGGGCTTTTTGCATTTGACTATTGATGTTTGAACGAATGGGGCCCGAATTAAACATCATGCTTTCGTCAACATAGTATAGTATAGTATGGTATAGTATAGTATAGTATAGTACGATCAACATTAGGATCTAAATTATTACAGATGTTATTTATAGCGATAGAAAACAAGGTAAAACTCAGGGTGGAACCCTGAGCCATCCCATTTTATAACGTACGGCGACTAGAAATTTTATAAATTGATTAATTAATTAATTAATAAATTGATTGATTGATTAGTATTGATATAATGGTGTTAGTATTGATATTGATGTTAATATTGTTATTATTAATGTTAATATTGATTAATTGATTGATTGGTTGATATTGGTATTGATTATTGGTATTAATTAGTATTAGTATTGGTATTGACTAATTGATATTTATATTAAATTTATTTATATTAAATTAAATTTGGAAAAAAGTATGAATGCAAAGATATAAATTAAAGAAAACGGTATAAACACTAATTTAACAATAAAAAAAATAATGAATATATAAGGTGGGTAGCCGGTACTCGGCAGGAGGAATATCCACCAAGGGAGAGGGCACCCACGGTGTGTCATGGCCGTCAACACTTCGCTACGGAAGACAAGACTCACACAGGGGGGCAAACAATTCTAAAGAAGTCACCAAGAACCTGATACTGACTCGGACAGAGATGTTCAGAAATACACCAACAAGGACAGGGTCTAGCAGCGTACTAACACGTCTACCCCATTCATGAATCCCAATTGAATGGGGTTATTACTAAGGCCCAGGTTGAGGAGGATTCCGGATTGTAGGTACTTAGTTTTGGGTCAGTTCAATGTCCTCCAAAAACCCTTCCTAAACTGGACGTATGGCCCGACCCGGCTGACAAAAATCCGTGGAGCGGCCTTAACCATAGACACTGTCATCCACGACCTCCTAGGGTGGATCTACCAGCCGGCGTAAAAACTTCGAATCCAACAAACACAGGTAATGCTGTGATTTGGCGGGATACGCTGGAGAACGGAAAGGGGGTAAAATAACCCTGGGAGATTAGTGGAGGATAATGTCTTTGGGGCCTGCCATACGTTCCCACACTCATACTCATACTCATACAAGCTTTAAAAGGTGAAAAAAAGTGGCAATTGTTCTTATACTAAATATTTGCCTAGTATTACAATAGAAATTAAACTTTCACTTGGTTTTGAATTTAACCCAACCAATCTTCACGAAATCTTGAATAAAAAAGGCAGTTGAATGTTAAAAAATCACTATTAATTTGTATTTAAAACTAAATATTATTTAGGTTTTAGCAACATTTTTATTTAATAAAAATTAACAATAATTTATAAATGTTTGAAGTGAATTTTTAATTTTCAGCCAGCTTCAATTTTGAGGAACAAAATTAGAATTAAGATATTAAATAATGAAAAATACATCCAATAGATATAAAACAACAGTTATTTAAGCAATGGAAAAATAAACAAAAAACATAAACAAACGTAAATTTAAACAGACAGCACTTCTTAGAAAACCCTTTCTTATTCCCAAAATCTACAATGAAAACAAAATAACACAAGACAACAATGTTGATTAAACATATATAGGTAAGTTCTATTTTAGTAGACAACTAATATTTTGCAAGTAAATTATTATTTGTTTCAGTATTCATGAAAATATTTGGAGGTCAAATGTAGTCATAATAATAATAATAATAATAATAATAATAATAATAATGTCTTTATTGCAACAAAATATGTAAAAAAATACAAATAATTCGTTACAAAAGGCGAAGTTCGGTTGAACACAAATAATGTGAGCTCCCGTTCTTCCACTTAACCTTTTAACATAATCATAATAATTAAGAACTAGGTACTAGCTATACTAACACATAACTAAAAAAAAATCCTTATTTATATACATATGTGTGTATGTAGACACATATACTTTCATTAATACAACCATGTGATCCTAAATTATATATAATTTTATATAACAAAAATGTTTAAAATTCAATACAAAATAAAATAATACTAAGCAAATAACCCTAAAACATCAAAATAAACCCTAAAACATCAAAATTAATTAAAAAAAAAAAACTTAAAAAAAAATGCTATAACATTATATAAATCTATATTTAATGCTTAATTCTTAATTTTTTAATAATTAAAAATTCAAAGTAACAAATGGTAGTATATGTTTTTTAAATTTTGTCTTAGAAAGTACCATAAAATTTAATGGTAAGAGATTTAAAAACTTATAAATTGCATAAGAAAATGATCTCTGATACATAACAGATTTGTATTTTGGTGGAGATATGCGTTGTTTGTGCCTTGTATTTATATTGTGAACATCATATCTATATAATATTTTTTTAAACAGATAAGAAGGACATTTTATATTTATAATTTTGTGATACATCACAAAGCAATGAAGCGCACGTAGTTGGCTCATTTGTAGCCAACCCATTTGCTCCATTCTTTGTGTTATGCCTCTTTGTCTCCTTCTTATACCCCAAATTAGCCTAACACAAGAGTTTTGAATAAGTTGTATTCTATTTGCATCAAATTTGGTGATGTGGGAATTATATACTGTATCGCAATAGTTCAGGTTAGAAAGGACTAGAGAATCACATAGCATAATTTTTAGCTCGCGGTTTAAAATATTTTTAAAAGAAAAGATATGTTTTAATTTTACAAAGGCCTTTTTAATGTTGTTACTTATGTGTTTTGAAAATCTTAAATCTATGTCCATTTCTAATCCCAAATTTTTTGCTGAGTTCACACAAGGAATATTTTTACTTTCCACCTGAATATTAATATATTGTATATACTGTTGCCTTGCCAATTTTTTTCCAAAAACTAAAAATTTACTTTTATCTGGATTTAATTCTAAACAGTACTTTTTAGATTCTTCTGTTAAGGCCTTTAATTCATTATTTATCATAGTACTAGCTAATAGAGTATTACTAGGATCAAATGACTTATAAATTTGAGTATCATCGGCATACAGGTGGTACGAGCAATTTTTAATACACTTAATTAATTGACTGGTATAAATTGTAAATAATAAAGGGCCCAAAATAGATCCTTGTGGTACTACGGAGAACACTTGGCCAAGTGAAGAACAGCTATTATTAATTTTCACCATTTGATTTCTATTATTTAAATAATTTTTAATTAAAGCTTGAGAATCAGCATTGAATCCTATATAATTTAAAATAGATATAAAGAGCCTGTGATTTAATTTATCAAATGCTTTTGAGAAGTCTAGGAGTACTAAAATGGTCAATTGATTATTATCAGTGCTCTCCAAAATATCATCTATGACCTTAAGCAGAGCTGTAGAACAACTGTAATTTTTTCTAAATCCAGATTGATATTTTGGAACAATTGCATATCTATCTAGGTAAATTTTAATTTGTTTATATATAATTTTTTCAGCTAATTTTGAAAAAGTGGGTAAAATACTAATTGGCCTCAATTCCTTTAGTTCTTTAGGATCGTTAACTTTTGGCAATGGCTTTATAACAGATATTTTCCAAGTATCTGGAAATTGATTTGATTCAAAGCATGTATTTAAAATGTGAGTGATCATTGGAAGAATGCGAGGACAACAGAATATTATCATATCTATACCAATATTGTTAATACCAACAGCCTTTGATTTTATGTTAATGATAGTATTGGCCACCTCGGTTTCATTGGTTAAAGAAAAGCCGAAATTGCCAGTACTATCGCTTTTATTTTGTAAAAAACTATTTATTGTTAACTCATCAGGTTGAAGATTACTGCGCATAATATTAAGATAATATTCATTTATTTTTTCTGGATCTGAAAGGTTATCTGGTATTTTAAATTTGGTTTTAGAATTTACTCCCAAATTTTGTAACAATCTCCAATTACTTTTGGCATCATTTTTGGAAAATCTGTTATTTAAATATGCCTTTTTTTCATTGGAAACTGCTCTATTTGTAAAGTTCCTAAGTTCTTTGTAGTATTCCCAATCTTTTTGCAGTTTTGTTCTTTTAAACTTTGTTAATGCTTTGTCCCTCATTTTCATTAAATTTTGTATATTATTTGTGATCCATGGAGCCTTCTTTTTAGTGATTTTTATTGTCTTCAATGGTGCATACTTGTTCATTATATCTAGTATTAATTGATTTAATATATTTACTTTATCATTTAAATTTTCAACATTATAAATTCTTTCAAAAGATAATGATTCTAATTCTTCATTAAAACTTTCTAAATCAAATTTTTTAAAGTCCCTATATGTTTTTATAAATGGCTTAGGTACGTCTTGTTTTATATTTAACTGACACTCTACCCATAAATGATCTGATATTCCACCATTATCACTTACTTTAACACTTTTAACGAATTCTTTATTTGAACACATTATAAGATCAAGAAGTGATTGTCCCCTGGTGGGTTCATGAATTAGCTGAGAAACGTTATAAGTATCTAATATATTAGCAAATTGTTCAACGTATGATTGATTAACATTAAACAAATTAACATTAAAATCCCCAGTACAAAGAAAAAGATCACTCTTCGACATTAAATAATTTATGGCCTCTTCAAATTCATGAAAAAAAGATTGAATATTTATATAGCCAGGTGGTCGATAAATGGCTCCAAAAGAAATCAAGGTTTTATTAATTTTAAAATTTATAAATATATTTTCAAAAGTTGTTACTTCGACTGTACTCAACAAAATATTCTTAATAATATTACTTGCATAAATAAGCACACCTCCACCCCTACCATTTCTGTCTTTCCTGATCACCCTAAAACCATCTATATTAATAATTTCATTGGGAATAGTAGGTGTAAGCCAAGTCTCAGTAATAGCTACTAAAGCATAAGAATTACTTAAGATGTGTTCGCTAATTTCATTAAAATGACGCACCAGAGATCTAGCATTTATATGAGCATTTTTAATTTTCTTATTCATTATATTTAAATTAATAAAAGCTATAGAAATAAACACAATAAGTACCTACAGTATGCAGTAATCAAATAATAATAATAATAAAAATAAAAAAGGTGTTATTAGTTTTTCTTAAAATTTTTTCTTGATTTTGATTTTGGGGAGGTGACGGTCTTTTTTCTTTTTTTATCAGTCTTTAATTTATCTTCTTTAACTTCTTTCTTTCCTGCATCTGATTCTTTATCCGTTTCTATGTCCGACTCTGATGATTCTTCACCCTCTTCAATGTCTGCAGTTTTATTTTGGGTAGTAGATGTAGAAGCTTCTTCTGACGGTTTATTTGTTATTTTTTCTTTTTCAAAGCTGACTTTAAGATCTTCGTACGTTAAGACTTTGCCGTCTATAACTAATTTATTGTTCTTTATAAATGCTTCTTTTTTTGCTATTCTTGCCTTCTTTAGCTCTTCGTATAATATTTTTTGTTTTTTTTCTTTCTTCTGGGTTTAAATCATTAGAAATACTTATACCGGACCCTTTTAGATTTTTTACATTTCTAAAGATTTCTTGCTTTTTCAAATTTGAAACCAACTGCAGAAAAATAGGTTTAATTTTTTGTTTGTCTTAACATTAGTTTCCTTGAATCCATAAATAATAATATTATTATTTTTAATTGCTGATTCTACGACGTTTAGTTGCTTTATTATACTTTGATTGTCCTGCTCCAATTTATTTAATTTTGTTATAAATTCCTCTATTCGTTCTTTTTGTTTAGTGCTCTCTATTTTAATTGCAGTAATATCGTTTTGAATATTAACGTTTTGTTCTTTTATTTGTTTAATCACTTCAAATATTTCGTTATTTGAAATAGTAGAAGGCATAATAAACAATTTAAATAAATAACAATAGCAACTAATAGCAACTAATTACATGAGCTTCCGTAGCTCAGTGAGAAAACAAGCAGGCTCACAAACAGTACACACACCGCAGCCCGGGTTCGAATCCGACCACCGAGAGATTTATTTTTTGAAAGTTAAGAATTTTTTTTTCAAGTTGTGGAATTTCTTTTTTTAGCAACAAAAAACAAACTAACCAACACTGCACTTATTAAATGTTAAAATGTTTGTTCAAAATGCCACTAAGTTTTTTCACTGCACAAATTGACTTTAGTGTTATTCAGTTTATAAAAATCTTATTTTTAAAATGTTTTTTAAATCAATTTTAATTCAATCTAGTAATTAATAAATTCACTTAAAAACTTGCAGAGCAAATATATGACAACCTTGATTATAATTCTTTCTATACGTCTATATATATCATGTGTGTAATAACTTAAATAAATTTAAATAATATGTTTTATTAAATGGTGTTATGGATTTTAATAAATAATAAAATTAGCTTAATGGTTTCTTTACCTTCGCTTATAAAGACAATAAATATATTTATTTTGTAGCGGCAATTTTGCACGTTACAGCATATCCTTTATGGTGTGGCAGATCTGGAATTAAATACATTGCTTAATTATGATCCAATAACCACATTTAAAGTTCCTTCTAACCTTAATGATGAAAATATTAGTGATGCCGCCGATACGAGAGATTTTTGCCTCTTGTCTCGTCTCGAGACGAGACGAGAGAATGCCCTCTCTTGCTCGAGAATTTCTCGTTCTCTCGATTTTTCCGGTAATAAGTAAACAATTTTTTTTACAAAAAATTATATATTTGCACAAAAATGTCGAGGTTTATTTGTTTCAGAAATATATGTTTAAACTTTCCAAGCACTTATAATGATTTTAGAAAGAAAAATTTAACTACCCACTTCATTTAACTAAGGGATGTCCCCTAAGGGGTCATTCAAGTATTACGTAATGCTAGACGGGGAGAGGGGGCCAGCACGAACGTTGCGGTTTGTGGGAAAGGGGGGTTTCGTCCCATAACGCAATTTTTCTTTAATCTTTTCCAATCAATTTCCATTAATTTTACTTCTCAGCATGGGCAAATTAAAAATGCTAAGCGAAACGTTGGTATGTTACGAGGGGGAGAGAGGAGGTGTAAAAAATGCGTTACTTATTAGTTGAATGGCCCCTAACTGATAACTAAAGGTTATAAAAGTTAAGAAGCATAATACATTATTATGTATTATGTATGTATGTATTATTATGATAAACTAAACACGAATTCGTATTTCATTCCAAATAATTTTTGTATTCATACATAGCTACTTTTACCACGAGAGAAACGAGACGAAACGATAGAAAGGCACTCTCAAGCGAGAAAAGAATATTCTCGACGAGACGAGAGAACCATTTTTTCTCGCTGCACGAGAAGAGACAAGAGAAGGACTTTTGTCGTTTCGTCTCGTCTCGCGGCATCACTATAAACTACCTTCAAGAAATTAAAATTGTACTAATATATTATTTTCTTACCGTTATATACAATTTTCCCTTTTTATTCTTATTATTATTTTTATCTTTGTTCTGTTTCACTCGACGTATATAAAGTATATATATATATATATATATGTCGGCGCCCTTATTAATTATTGGTCTAAGCTCATGATTCTTTCTCACCCTTTTGTTTATTTTTGTTGATAAGATTTGTGTGACGATGTTTAGGCTAAAGAAAAAGTCCTAAGCATGTGGAGAATGTCATTTTCCTCGTATTGGGTGTTTATGATTAAGTCTAACATTAATACGATACGTTTATTTTAGTTGATATAATTTATGTGAATTTGTCTAGACAAAATATTTGTGGTTTTTAAAACGTAAAAAATATATTAAGGGTACGCGCCCTAGTTTTTTATGGAAACCGCCAAGATAAGCTTGCGAACGAAACGGGCCCGGCAGAGAGTGCTTGACGTGTTTTGAGACAAGTTGCATCTCTGAATTGATTTTTGATTGACTATTGTTAATCTAGCGGGTCGCGGATCGTTGGTTTTCTTTTTATAGCTTATAATTATTTTGGGACGATTATTATTAATTTTGTGTTCTGTACAGATTTATCTGACTACGTGTTTTATTAAATAACTTTATATTAAAAACCAGTGTCGTGCATTCTTATAAAATGTCTAGGCAGCCTAACCCTCAGTCGCCCTCGTTAATCTCTGACATCAGAAGTGCGGATCAAGGCTGCCAGTGCAATATTCGGCAGTGAAAGTGACGAAAATAACGCACTTTATGAAGTGACGAGTGATGACCCTACCCTCGAAAGAAGTAAAAGACTTGAACAGATAATGCTGCCGACCTCAAGTCTGCCCACAGCAGTGGAGTAAATTAAAAGCAAAGTTCTTAGCAGTCTTTGCAAAATTATTCGATTTTTTGGAAGCTTTTTCTGAAGCAATTAATGGCAAGAAAAAATAATTCACATGACATGGCATTAATTGACGAAATGCTATTTTCGATGAAAAACATTTTAAAATAGAGAAAGCGACTAATCGTTTGCTGTAATGGTAACTGATAAACCAGTTGATGCAAAAAGTATGTGCACCATGTTACAAGGGCGTCTAGGCAAACGTTAGGCCCTATTTCCCTCTAGTCATCATACTGGATCGAAGCGCCAACCTTTGTCTCTGCCCTTTAAAAATAAAAGTTTCGATAAACGTCCTGAAAATTGTTTTACGTGCGAAAAGGCGGGACACAAGGCTGCTTAATAAGCAGCCTTGTGTCCCGCAGTGCTTATTGCAAAAACCCAACTGCAAATGTCTATTTCCAAAGCAAGAAGACTGACGGAGAGGTTACTTGTTTTAAGTGTGGCAAGTTAGGACATATTTCTCCGGACTGTCCATCCCCAAGTAGCAAAGGGTTGCCACCGATAATGCTTTACTGTTTTATGAAAGCTTTATAAATGCATGAAAACATGCTATTTGTTTTATTGCAGCTCTCCTTTCTGCTAGTTGGTCTTGAGATAATGAAGCTTTATGATTAGGCTTTATAAGCGACTTTAAAGTAAAGTATTAAAACCTTTTTGCAATTATAACCATTTGATCTTAACATTGATTTATTACTGCTAACCAATAATGCATTTTTAGGGCAACTTGGCCGTAAGAAACGCCTATAGTCCAATAAGCTTTATGAAGGTTTATCAAATGCCTATTGGTTTTAATGGTGCTCGGAAAGTTGGCTTTAATGCATCTGTTAAAGCCGACTCATAGGAGCATTTGGTCTTAGGACTACTTTTCCTCTATGTAATAATGTTACAGAACCAAACAGTAAAAAGGTTTTATGATTGTTCCTAGTAAAGCAGCCATACGTCTTTAATATAACCCATTTGCTTTCCAATTTGCAAATTTGCATGAGTGTAAACCATTTTGTTGCTATTATTTCTTTCTTAAAACGTTTTTGTCTTGATAATCGCGAAGAATATAACTCTTGTCAACATGTCGCCGCCATGCATGACAAGTTTTTTAGAGCAGTGGTTAAAAGTTAAAAAAAGTGTAAATTTGTATAGAAAAACAAAGTTGGCCACTGTAAGAGCTGTTAAAAGTTGTTCTTCTGTGTTGTTGGCAAAACATCGTTGAATACTCATTGTATTCCTTCAACGTCCTGTTCCGACCAAGAGCTAAATCCGCATCATTCTATCATAGCAATTAATGCGGTAGAAGACTAAGAAACTTCGGAAGATGGCGAACCTTCGGAAAAAATAAAAAACATTTGACAATTTTTAGGTTATGTTATCATCTGACAACCCAAGTAACATTTTTTAAGAAAGGTAGTTTTAATAATGGTTTTAATATGGTTTTATTGTTGCACAAAAAAGAGACGCTGTTTTATTAAGGCAATATATTTTTCTAATGAGACTGCAGGATAAAATACTCTTAAAGAAATGTTTTATAGAATATTTTAAAACTATATGATAAAACTGTTTTGTTTTAAAATTGATTTTGTTTTAATACGGTTTTATGTGCATTAATTAATATGCTATTTTAAAACTCTTTGGTTCTATAGTGCTCTTAAGGAGTACATGGTTTTAAAGCAGCCATAAAAAAGGCTTATATCCTATGATTGTTTTTAAATTAAGTTTTATGAAGTGTTTTAGGATTACACTTTAAACCGTTTTACACTGAGAACCTTTTAGACAGATTTTTGGGCCCTTTAAAACTGTTGGTCTGTAAAGTTACTAAACTTATAACAATTTTAAGGGTATGTATATAAATAGGTACCTATAACTTTTTTAGCAAGGTAACCTTATTTTTTTGTTGTGTTGTTGGTTGGCATGCTTGTGCAATGTGCATGATGTCGATGTTGTTAGACAAAAATTAAAACTGTGGTAATTGGAATTACATTTAATAGTATATTATGTATCAAGTTTTATTAGGCACGAGCGAAGCTTGCGAGCGAGTGTTAAATAAAAACGAGGGTCTAGAGAAGTTTATAAAACGAGTTGCATACTACTTTATCTACGACGAACACAAAGAAGAATTTAAAGCCAATTTTTTCCGTAATTTATAATAAAGCTAACTTCAGCCCGTGCCTAAAATGCCCAAATGTCACTATTGCCAACTTTATCCTGTGACTAAAACGCCATAAAGTCACATCAATTGTTTGAACAATTTTGAACGGCATTTTTGGAAAAACAAAACCGGCCGACACAAAATAACCCCCATTACATCATGCAATGCTGGTTGCCCATTTTGTAAGTTTTATGGAAGAAAATATTAAAGCCAAATTGTTTTAAAACATCTGTTTTTATTGCTATTAGGCATTAAAAATTTCAATGTTATCCTAAATATCGCCATTTTATACCAAAAACGTTTAATAGGTTTTATAAAACATTAAATCTATACCAAAGTGTTTTAAAGCGGATATTATTAGGATAAATCTGCCTTAAAGAAGTATTTTTTGGCGTAAAGAGGAGTACCATACGACAAAAAAGTTATAAGAAATGCAACTTGGTTTTATCCGGTTTTATTTACTAACCAGTGTTGCCAGATGAATTTCAGTAGTTTTCGACCAAAAATTACAAATTACCCGATTTTACCCACAAGAGTAAAAAAATAGTTTTCTTTTAAAAATTTTTGGCACATTCGACCTATTTAAAAAAAATTACAATTTAAAAACTCTGCATAAGCCTATTTATCTCACAATAAAAAATATTGAGTAACACCTTTTTGAATTACGGATTTCAATTGCATGATGCACCAATCAAAATAATTTAATCGTAATTAACGTAATCATCAAAATTTTTAATAATCAGATTAACTTTTTGGCAATACTGCCGCAAGTATGACGAAATTTCCCGATTTTCTGGTAAAATACCCACAAGCGGCAACACTGCACTGGCAAAGAATTTTTCATGACGGGAACCATTTTAAATGTGGAAGTGTATAAGATACCAACGTTCATGAAGCCGAATATTAATTAATAAATATTAAAGTTTTACGTATTTATTCACAAGAAGTTTAACAAAATTACAATATTCGCACTTTCAAAATGTTTTTTGTTTTTTTTATGACTTCATACCTATAGCATTATGATCCGCAATATTATCTATGTCCTTAGGTACGGTATCTTAACCACAATGCCATTTTCCTTATAAACTTATAAAAATATCTCTGCATTTCCATTAATAACAGCTTAAAACGTAATAAACATCATCTTATTTCTATTATGTTATTGGCTATGCAAGTAAAAACACATTTTTTTGTATATGTAGGTATATTATATTTTAGGTTAATTTTCGTTATTTTCATTTTACATAAGTTTTTATGTGGCCTGTTAAAAATTAAGAGCTATCTCAGTTACCTTTAACAAAAAACCCGTGTTCGTTGGGAAATTATAAGCGTGAAACCCTGCACTAAAGCCAAATATATTTATCAATAACTCATTACGTATCGGAAAACATGGCGTTTGCGTTTTTGCAGTTAGTGAGATCCATTTTTAATTCTGTAGACCCACTACCAATGTAAATATTATTAAAACTTTGTTAAAACAATATTAAAATAAATGACAATAAAAATTTACTCCTTTAAAACTATATTTAATCAATGAGTCTTATTGTTGACTTTGTGAGGACATTTCGGTCTTATTTAAAAATATTAAGGGTTATGTTATTTAGTTTTATGGATGGTTTAAAAATACTCACCGGACTGTTTTGCTTAAAGCCAAATTGTTTTAACTAATTCTTAAAATTTACTCCTAAGAACCTTCATAGGATTCTCCCTTTTATACTTAAAAGAGACTTAAAGCAGTCCTATGACTATCTTGCGGATAATTAGGTTTTATCAATATTCAGAAAAAAGGGTTTTAAAGCTTTCCTGTATTACCTAATAAAACCTAAATTGTTACTTGGGAAAGCAGTATAGCCCTGATGGCGATTCTTTTGATAAAAATACTGCAAAGTTGTTTTAAAATGCTCACACAAAATGCCAATTGGTTTTATGATTGCCTTGAAAGTTGCAGTCATAGGGCTTATTAGTTTTAAGAAATAGTTGTAAACACTTTTTAAAGCAATTAAGGTTTTTAGCAGTTGTTTGCAAGAGTACATTGTTTTATAACTGAAACCGCCATTTAAATTAGAAAATATTGCTCCGCCATAATGAAATAATTTTAATCTAAAATACAAATAGATAATATTTTTCAGAAAATTTCAAAAAATTTGGTTTTTACGAGCATGTTAATGCTAGAGAATATTTTTTCTATAAGATGGCTTGAAAAACGGAATGTAGATCGGGTAAGTAATTTAGCTAAATCCTTTAAAATTGTTTAAACTAAGCGCATTTTAGTGGGCATCATACATTTTGTGTCTTGGTAATCAACTTTTATCAGTAAAGTGGTATTTGTTTACGATTTTTGCATCCGAAAGTTATAGGTTGACAAAAGATAATAATTTTCTTATTAAGTTTTTAAAATCAATAATGGCCCATGCTTGTGAAACAGCTTAGTGTTCCATAAGGCAACAAGTATTTGATTAAAGTAATATGGAATTTACAAAGTACAACAATAAAGTAAAAAGGTATATCAATAAGTACAAATTGTCAGCCTATTGCACTTGCAGGTTTTATGACAGCTGTAAGGTAGGTTTTATGGCTGCTGTAAAGTGTGCCTTAGGAGTAATACAATAAAGCAAAATTGCTTTGTGGCTGACACACAAATTGCTCCTAAGGACAGCGATAGGATTCTCCTTTTTAGCCCTATGATGGTTGTAGCTGCTATTAAAGCAAATAGGTTTTAACTAAGCAAGGCAAATTACCCTTAAGAGTAGTTTTATGAAGCCCTTGTATACCTTAAAAAAAACCTATTTTGCTACTTGGGTCTTCAGGTAGCAAATGAAGAATTGAAGAAAAAAGGATCAATGTCCTTGCCCGTAGGTCATTGGAAGATTAGATCTGGTGAGACCTTTCCTTTTTTTATTTGACACAGGTTCAGACTGTTCTCTTTTGAAAGAACGTATTGCATCTAAATTTAATGGTAAACGTTTAAGCGATTTTACTACTTTACAGGGTGTTAGTAATCGCTGTTCACTATGTAGTAATCAAATTTTAATTGTGATTGAGATTGAGAAAATATTAATTAAGAATTTATTTTTCGTGGTACCGGACGATTTTATGTCGCCCAATATTATTATAGGAAATGATTTAATTAAATTAAATATTGCTGTTCGTTTGGACTCTTTTAGTCGTGAATTAAATATTCAAGTTTGCGAAACAGAAAACACGAATTTTCATAACATTCATACGGATTTGTACAAAAATCACCCTGTCGCATATTTTAGGAAACGAACATCTGGCCCCGAGTTTAGATAAGACTTTTACGAACTCGAAACATTAGCCGTTGTTAATGCTGTCAAGCACTTTCGATACTTCTTATTAGAAAAATATTTTACAGTTTTTACGAACTGTGTTTCTCTTAAGTCTTCACGTACAAAACATGATCTTACGCCTCGCGCACATCGCTGGTGGGCATTTTTACAATCGTTTGACTTTTATAATGTTTATCGTGAAGGAAAACGAATGAAACATGATAATTTCTTGTCTCGAAATCATAGTACTCCTAATTTAAATAGCAAGGTTCAAAATCCGAGTGTACCTAAAGATAAAAATTCTAAACCCCTTAACGTTATTCAAAATATCGAATTACAAAAAGACTGGCTGCTAGTAGCTCAACAACGCGATGACATCCTTTTAAAACTTATCTGAAGACAACGACCTCGACCCTAATATTGCAAAAAAACAAAACATATGATATTCTAAAATAAAGAAAAATAATTGCTCACTTTGTTTACCTGTAGTAGCCAAATCAATGGTTTGGCCCGTAATAAATCATGTTCACACTAATTTAAAACATTTGGGGTGGAAGAAAACTTTAGATAAAAATTATTTATTTTGTATTTAATAAAATAAATTAAAGAATGATTTCTAAATTAGATCGTAAATTTCGAGCTCCATTTAAAATTTTTTATTTATTTTTTATTTAGTAAAATTAATGAAAAAAAATATTTCTAAATTGGATCGTAAATTTCGAGCTCCATTTAAATTTTTTTATTTATTTCGTATTTAGTAAAATAAATGAAAGAATGAATGAAATTAGAATTTGGAGGTAGATTTAAAATCACTAAAATTTTAGAAAATGATCGTTATGAAGTTATCAAACCTAACGATAAGGGTAAAGTTAGTGTTTTTACATTTGCGCATGATCAGCTTATTAATGTAGGTACCTGAGGGGCAAGGTTAAGTCTTAAGTAAGTCAGAATGGAGAAATAGGTAATATCCTGCTAAAGGGAATCCACTCATTCCTGACAAACTGAGTAATAAGGCTTTCTTTTAATTTTTTATTTTTTTTATTAATTAATAGCAGTTATCTGATTAAATATTGCAGTAGTTGACTAGTAAAAGAGTTACTAGAAGAGGCATGTGGCCTAGTTTAGTTGCCTAGTAAAAGAGTTACTAGAAGAGGCATGTGGCCTAGTTTAATTGCCTAGTAAAAGAGTTACTAGAAGAGGCAAGTGGCCTAGTTTAGTTGCCTAGTAAAAGAGTTACTAGAAGAGGCATGTGGCCTAGTTTAGTTGCCTAGTAAAAGAGTTACTAGAAGAGGCATGTGGCCTAGCTTAGTTGACTAGTAAAAGAGTTACTAGAAGAGGCATGTGGCCTAGTTTAGTTGACTAGTAAAAGGTTTTACTAGAAGAGGCATGTTGTGGCCTAGTTTGGTTGCTTAGTAAGAAGAGTCTTACTGTGTTGTTGTGGTTTACAGTTTGCTACTGAATGGGGTGTGGAAGCACCGGACTGCAATGTTCTTGATGGTTTATGATTTTTAGCTTGGTTACCAGATGTTATTACTATTGAGACATTCTTTTACATATCGTACGGATTACAGAAAACATATTTTTTCAAATTTTTAAAATGACTTAATTTTTTTTTACAGCATCTTTTCATAAATTTAGCCGACCCCTATATCGGAATTTTTGCAGAAAATTTATTTTTCCAAAGATATATTGATTTAAACTTTTGATAAAATTTGAAAAAATGCTGAATTCTTTTGTACTTAAAATTCATTATCTCCGGTTCTACTGATCGGATCGATTTCATTTTTTTTTTATTTTAAACCATATTACATAGTCTTTTTTGATAAATATTTAAAAAGTTTGTGTTTTGTTTATTATATGAAAAAAATATTTATTTTTTTGTATAAACAGATTTTAAGTGTTTCCCCCTCTATGAAAAAAAATTTAAAAAATACTGTTCTATGCATTATTTATTACTCTAAAAAATGAATTTTTCAGAAAAATGGAGACTTTTTTGGATCGGAAGATATTAAATATTTTCGAGCGCGTGACCGGTACAAGCCGTAAGGGGGCATCCATTAATTACGTGAGGCGTTTAGGGGAGGGAGGGGGTCAAGCCAAATCTCATCAATTCTCACGTAAGGGAGAGGGGGGGTCTCGGCAAATATCACGTAATTTTTAACAAAGTATGTTTTTTTAATAAATCCAACAGAATCAAGCAGTTTAACGTATAAACATTAAAAATAGGCATTTTTTAAAATCTCACGTGAGATTAGGGGCAGGGGGTTGAGCCAAATCTCACGAAATCTCAGCAAGGGGGGAGGGGGTCAAAAAATCGCTAAAATTGACTTACGTAATTAATGGACACCCCCTAATCAGACATCTTCGAAACGCTAACACATTTAGGATAGTGTAAACTCATACATCGTTTTAAAAAAATACCAGCGCTTTTTGTAAATTAATTCTGATTTTAAAGGTTTTCAATAATTTTAAATAAATTAAATTTGAAATAATACAAACTACAATTAATGAGTAATAGTATATTACACTACAAGAGCAGAAAGTGTAGGCTCTCACACTTTCTGCCCGTGTAGTGTATACTATTTTTCTTACTACCTCGGCCGAAAATACAACCCGGCCGAAAATACGGGAAAAAATTAAATGTGTATTTATGTACCTATCTCCATTTGAAGAGCTTGATAAATAAATAACAGTAGGCCGTAAATTCAGCGGTGCCAATACAGTAAAAATAAAAGGTTGTATTTTAATTAACAAATTACTACTTTATAACAAATAAAAGTACCATTAAACACTTAAAACAACATAAAAAGTAAAAAAGTAAAAACATAAATTGTTTATTTGTTGTTATAATTGCAAAATTATGGTTTAAAACTGTCATATTTTTGTGTTTCTCATGTTGGCAGTACGAAATTTGAATGTTAAGCACACGACTAAAAAATTTTTACTCCCGCTATTAGAGTGTGCGCGTATAGCTTGACCAATGCATAAATCGTAAACTTTCTGCCGTGGAATCGGGGACGAAACAACGTATTTTGAGTCGAGGTAGTAAGAAAATTTATTAACTGGCAGAATTGACATTTGCACAAATAAGTCACCAATTAAAAGATGTCGAATCATGGCACTCTTATACAAAATATCACGTCACCCGCCACATGCACTAATACGTTTGAATATTACGCGCTTGACAGTCCTGTCACGCGCTCGAAAATGTTTAATATCTTCCGATCCAAAAGAGTCTCCACTGTTCTGAAAAATGTATTTTGTAGATAAAAGAAAAAGCGCATAAAATAGTATTTTTTTCCTTTTATTTTAAAGAGGGGGCAAACATGAAAAACTAGTTTAAAAAATTAAACTGTTATTAACTCCCTATACTTAAAAAAAAAAAATTTTAATTTATTTATTTGAAAAGCCTATTCAATAAGGTTTAAAACAAAAAAAAACAAAATCGATCCGATCAGTAGAACCGCAGATAATGGGTTTTATGTAGAAGATAATTCATCGTTTTATCGCAATTCATAAAAACTTTATATCAACATATCTCTGAAAAAACAAATTTTTTACAGAAAACCTGATACACGTATCTACTTATTTACTGAATAAAAGCGGTAAAAAAAATTTCATGCGAATCCAAACCCTGAAGTCAAAATAGGTGTACGATTTGTAAAAGAATGTCTCTATTGCAAGTTGCAAAGTATATCGGCTTCGGTTTCCTTCTAAAAAAAATTAATTTTTTATTGATTAATCATATTGATAATAACAATATCGCGTTGTATTGCATTATTCTTTGTTAGTCAGGATGGACGAGCGGATGTAGCGACAATGTTTATAATTTAGGCTTTTGCGTTCCAGATGACCATTGAGTGCCCGAGGACGTGCACTAGTCAGAATGGCCGTGTCAGCGCCCTTATTAATTATTGGTCTACGCTCATGATTCTTTCTCACCCTTTTGTTTATTTTTGTTGATAAGATTTGTGTGACGATGTTTAGGCTAAACAAAAAGTCCCAAGCATGTGGAGAATGTCATTTTGCCCGTATTGGGTGTTTATGATTAAGTCTAACACTAATACTTTGTTGATATAATTTATGTTAATTTGTCTAGACAAAATATTTGTAGTTTTTAAAACGTAGAAAATGTGTTAAGGGTACGCCCCCTAGTTTTTTATGGAAACCGCCAAGATAAGCTTGCGAACGAAACGGGCCCGGGCAGAGAGTGCTTGACGTATTTTAAGACAAGTTGCATCTCTGAATTAATTTTTGATTGACTATTGTTAATCTAGCGGGTCGCGGATCGTTGGTTTCCTTTTTATAGCTAATAATTAGTTTGGGACGATTATTATTAATTTTGTGTTCTGTGCAGATTTATCTGACTACGTGTTTTATTAAATAAGTTTATATTAAAAACCAGTGTCGTGCATTCTTATAAAATGCCTAGGCAGCCTAACCCTCAGTCGCCCTCGTTTATCTCTGACATATATATTAATTGTAATTATACAAGTGGCAACAGTGTAAATATTTAGCTAGTTGAGTTATTAAAAAGTATAATATTTTTATAATTTAACTTGTTTTAAACAAGTATAAGTGACTTAAGAAGTGTTTATGGAACTGAGTCTAGTGACTTTAAAATAACCTCAAATAACATATATTGCGAACGCGTGCTAAAAAGTTTTAATTATTAGTAAAAATATTCATTAGGGTGTCCCTTATTTTTATTTTTTTTACGCATACCCTCTAATTATATTTATTACTTGTTTATATACTCCCAGTAAAAATTTCAGCTTATTCTATAAACGGGAACCCGTGCCGACTTGCATCTAAACCCTCCGTCAGCCAACGTTAGGCGCGCGCGTTATTTTGTAACACGAAACACTTTAAAAAGAAGATATACTTCATGACTGTATTTTTCTAATAATTTTATTAAATATGATTACTAATTAATATTATTGCTTTTGTTTCTATCATTTGTTTCACCAATTTAGTTGATTTTATCCCTTAAATATATTAATATACTAATTAGTATTGCTAAAATATACTGTTATATGAAATTTCAGCTTTTTATAAGCATTTCTTTTCTTGATGTCCTCCCAAAAATATTTCAGACAGTTCAATAAGTTTTTGGTAGTCATCTCTCAAAATAGACTCTTTTAGTTATTTAGAGTAAAACCCATTAAGTTTATCAATTTCAGAGTTTACACCGAAAAAACAATTTGTTTGAGAGAAACGAAATTTATTTTAGGTAAACTAATCCTGTGGTTGTATATTGCGCAACTAATATAGACTTAAGGCAAGTAATTACTTAGTTTGGATAAGTTGGTTTCGAACAAATTAATTAGACGTAAATGCATACATTTCTTTACAAATAGCAGGTTATGTTCTTGCAACTAAATATTTATTTCTAACAAATTTTCCATTTCTTTGTATTAAACATGCACCTATTTGGGATAAGCGCATGTGCTCTATTGCAACACAACAATAATTTCGTCACAAAAAAACCAACTGGTTATCACAAAAAAATTAGTTTGCCCAAAACAAAGATTTCATTGTCAGGAATAAGCCCTTTATTTGCAATAAAATTATTTAAAAGTAGGATAGGCTGGTTATTAAAAATCTAAATAAATTCAATAAAACAATTTTATTTTATAATATTAAACAAAATACAGAGCATAATATGTATACATATAAAAATTTATTTAACCAAAAAAATAAATCAAGAATACAAAACAAAATCTTAACTATAGTTAAGATATAGCTAACTCATTTTAAACAAAAATTATTAAAAAAGTTATCTCATACTTCAGTAATCATGTACCAACCTATACATAAAATATAAAAAGGTAACAAAAGTCAATAAATTAGTCCTGATTAAAAAGAATATTGTTTTTATGTCCTTCTGTAATTGAACGAATTTTACTTAAATATCATTTTATTATAAATGGGTAATTACACATTTAGTTATAGTTAATAAAAATTTTGGCAATATTTTTTTTGGTTAAAGACAATACAAGATAATTTGTTATTTTTGCCAATTTTTATATAGATACATGAGGCCTTCCTTCTTTTCTTAAAATTATATATAAACTTTTGACATTTAAATAAATAAGTACTCACCATTAATAGTTCACACAACACACACTGCATTTTTATCTGCATAAAAATATGTACTGCATGTATTTCATACACTTGTTTTCTGGTTGGCAACAAAGAACAGTTCTTTGGTTTACAATGTCTGCCTTACGTTTGCTAGCATTCCTAACAAAAAATATTTTAAACAAATAAATATTTGGTGAAAACTGATTTCTTTGTGTCAAAATGATATATTTTAATAATCTTATATTTAATATGATAAGTTGTTTACAACTTAATTTCATTTAAATGAATGGCAAAGTAACAACTAATTGACCAATATTGTCACAGAAAAATGTTCTTATTTATAACCAATTTACGTAAGTTGTGGCAAATACATAATATAGAAACTAAGACCCATATTTGTAATGACCAAACTGTTTTATCGGTGTACGGCCTATTCAATAGACCCTTCCGGGTAACTAGCCACTCCCTGTGAAAATATACATTTTTATCAAAGTATACACATAAATAAAACTATATTTTAACATTTGTCAATAATTTATAATATAAGGGTCACATAATAACAAACACAAAATGACTTACGATCGAAGACCTCGCGACCAACCGTGGTACAAAATACCGCGCGCCTAACGTTGGCTAACGGAGGGTTCAGATGCAAGTCGGCACGGGTTCCCGTTTATAGAATGAGCTGAAATTTTTACTGGGAGTATATAAACACGTAATAAATATAATTAGAGGGTATGCTTAAAAAAATAAAAATAAGGGACACCCTAATATTCATATATTAAAACTGGAAGGTAAATAAAAATGTGATTAAGTGTAGTAACATACAACTTTTGAACAGTAATAGTAAAAAACTTTAGTTAACATAGTGATAAACTGAATAAGAAATCGTAGATTAAGAGTGACATTAGTTACAAGCTAAGTGTCAGGACGCTTGAACTACTTCAGTGGGCAGTGCAAATGCACAACAACAAATATGGTAAACATAACCTGCAATATTTGCAAGATTGACTTTAAAAGGATAGAAAAAAACACACTAAAATGCATAGTATGTAAAGAATTATGTCATAATAAATGTGCTGGAATAAGTGATGAACAATACATGACAATTAATACAAAAGATGTTATTAAATATGTATGTAGAGGGTGTAACATATCTAATCTTGTAGAAGAACTTAACTCCTTAAAGGAAATCTTCTTCTTCTTTCTTGGTGGCTCAACGCCTTAATGGTCTTGGAATCAATGTACCATTTTGACCAGCAACAAGTTTTTAACGTCCTTGAGTTTCACGAAGCCATCCACTCACGGACATGTGGAATTTAAAATCTTGAAACATCCACTAAATCGATTGCACAAATCACAAAATTCCTCGCTGAAAGGACAAAACTTGCGATATTGTCTAGAAATACCGGTATATTTCTATACCGGGAACCCCATTTTATCCTTCCTGGGTCAAAGTCAACTATTTTCACTTTTTCATATAGCGATGTACTACCGATGAAGGATAAAATCGAACTCTTTAAAGGAAATCACCCAACGTTTTTTAAATAGAATTGAAGAACAAAGTACTTACCTAAGGAAGCATGAAGAAACTTTAAAAGAGTTAGTTAAAAAAAAATCATAAAAGTAACAAATACTCTTATGCTGAAATGATAAATAATAAACAACATGAATTCTTAGTAGTAAAACGAAATAATAATGAACAAACAACCAATGAGACCAAAAATGAAATAAAATTAAACATAAATCCTAGTAAATTAGCAGTAGGTATTGAAAATATAAAGGGAAGCAAAAATCGAGCAGTAATAATAAAATGTTCTGATACACAATCAAAAGAAAAAATCAAAAATAAGGTGGAAGAAAAGTTAGGAGAAAACTACAAAGTATTAGAGGCAGACACAAAAACTGTAAAAATAATAGTTAAAGGAATAGAGAATGACATTGCAAAAAGCAGTAATGAAGATATTGTTAAATCTATAGTTGAACAAAACGAACTAATAAATAGTGAAGGAAAAATAAAAACATTAACGAAATGGTCAGTAAAAAATAAAAATGATTACAATAATATTGTTATGGAAGTGGAACCAGATGTTTCAAAAAATATTGAAAAAATGCAAAAAATTAAGGTAGGATGAATATATATATATATATATGTTTTTATATATATGCTTAGATTTATACAGGGTTAGACAAAAATCACTTTTTTATATAGTAAAAAGCATAATGCATAAAAAAGATTTTTCAAAAAATTTCGAAAAGAGGAGCAGCTAGGATTTTGGTAAATATCATTTTTAAGTCACCAAAGGGTCCCGAACAAGAAACTGCGGAATTTTTATGTGACTTAAACTTCGTTCAGGCACACCGTGTGCTGTCGAGCTAGCAGCGAAGCGCGCCGCGTACTGATCAAGCGCACAGCGGGACAAAAAAATTAATATCTCCAGAATGACATATGAAAGGCAAATTTTTGAGTACATCTTATTAAACGGAAACGTTTGCCGCATATTATGACACAAGATTAATTTTTTTTCAGCGTGAAGAACACATACAAAATTTCAATTGTTTATAATAAATGTATGCAAAATTCTTTTATTTAAACAAATTAACCTTAATTAAATGATCATTATATACTCTAAACATTTCTACAATAGTGTGTAAAATTTAATTCAATTATACAGAGTGGTCCCAGAGATTCTATTTTTTCAATTTTACCGTGCTCTAAAGTTTGACAAAATTGTCAACCTTAATAACATTACCAAAAAAACGAATTTTAAAACAATTTTTTTACTGTGACATATGAGTCATGCCTACTACACAATAATGTGATTATTTTCAAAATCGGTGATTTCGTGAAATTTTCTGGTCCCACTTGACGTGGTTTGACTCAGATGTATTGGTAAAGGACTACAGGCCAAGTATTTTATGTCTTAGTAAAACATATGTAACTGATTTTATTTACAATAAGGAGTTGAAAATTAATTAATTAACAGAACAACAAATTCAAGAACTGGTGGGGTGAGTATATAAAAAAAGAAATTAAATATAAAGTGACAAAAGTTGTAACTGAAAGTGATTTATGGTTAATATCTATTGAATTTAATATTAAGGGAAATAATTATTTACTTACTACAATTTATCATCCCCCAAAAACAAATGACAATTTATTCATAGAATTTTTTGAAAACTACTTTAACAATTTAGAACACAATGGAACAATTTTAATAACTGGAGATTTTAATTTGGATTTTGGAAAAAATGATTTTTATACAAACAAAATAAGGGATTTAATTTATGAAAATGGGTTGTATCAGATGGTGAAAAATTATACAAGAATAACTGCAACAAGTCAAACAATAATAGACTATGTTATCACAAATAAAAAAGACTTACAGATCCAAGTGTTACTTACACCCAAAATTGGAGATCACAATATAATTAATATTAAATTGGATATAAAATTAAAAAGCAAATTTAAGGAAACAATTATAAAAAAAATATGTTCGAGAAACTACCACAAAGAAACTTTTCAAAATTTTTTAAGCAGTATAGAGTGGGATAATGATATAGGGGACCTAAATTTGTTAAGTAAAACACTTATAATAAACATAAAATCACCGGTGGATGAATTATGTCCAATAAAAAACATTAAAACAAATGATAAATGTCATAATCAAAGCATATTTTAATAGAAGGCTAGAAAAAGTTTTACTTAGTTACGAACTGACAACTGATATTTATTATTGTATAATCGTTCTGAAATAAAACACGTTTCAAAAGAAGTAATAGTTCTTAAATCATTTATAGTACAAGAGAAACATAATATTGGCGACGAGGATTTGAGCGAACAAAAAGATAAACGGTGAACGGTAAAATAAAGTGTTTTGTGTTCTGGTGATAATATTGAAATGGGAGACTTCACAGCGGATTTTCTAAAGCAACTTGTAAACGGGCTGGCGGAAGCAATTGCAAATAACAAGCCGCAAGTTGTTTACGATAATAAGCACCCGACGTTCGATATAGACAAACCAGTGCAATGGGACCGTTGCAACGCGTTGGATCGAATCTCTAGAAACATCATTCGGAGACACGGACGAAGATACAATAAAAAATAAGGTACTGCTACACAACAACAGAGACGCACGTTTCTTCGACCTCATCGCAGACCTTTTCAAGTGCAAGGACAAAACATTACAAGAGGCAACATTCGACGAGATAAAGGTGGCATTAAAAAGTTATTTTTCGCCTAAAATCAGTGCAGCTGCTGCGTATGCAAAATTCATCAAGATAAAGCAACTCACAGGTGAAAATATTCTTCAATATGTAGCAAGACTCCGCGCTGCTGCCGCCATGTGCGAATTCAAGGCTCCTGCATTGGAGTCAATGGGGACAAAAACAATTGGTGAGAAACTTTTACTCTGGCAATTTATTTACGGCATAGCAAACCCTCAAGTTCAGCAGTCACTGCTCCACTCGGAATATAAGCTCGTTTTTCAGACAGCTATCGAGCGAGCTACTACAGCCGAGTACACTGCTAACAATATTCTTGCTATGACTCGCACCGAATATTTTCCCCAAGCCTCAGTTTATGCTACTCATACGATGCAAACCAATCCTGTTTATTACATTCCAACACAAGCACAAGCTCGACAACACCAGCAACCAACTGCCCCACCACCTCATAAGCAATATCAACAACGGGGTGGTCCACCGAACAACAGCATGTTTTAAGAGCCCTGTCAACAGATCAGCTCCATTAAAAATTTTTTAGGGGTCGCTCAAGATTTTTAAAAATTTCCAAAATCGTCAAAAATTGGATTTTTTTTTTATTTTAATTTTTTTTCTCGTTCCGATATTATTTTTTAATTTAAAAATAATAATGATTCTGAAAATTTCAAATGAATATTTTGATTTCTAAAGGTCGCTCAAGATTTTTTTAACTTTCAAAGTAGAGTATTTTGAATGTTTTCGAGCGACCTCTGAATATAAATACCAACGAACTTTTAGCGACCTTTAGAAATTAAAATATTGATTTGAAATTTTCAAAATTTTTATTTTTTTCTACCAAAAAAATAATATCGAGACAAGAAAAAAATTAAAATAAAACAAAAATTCAATTTTTGACGATTTTGAAAATTTTAAAAAATCTTGAGCGACCCCTAAAAATTTTTTAATCGAGCTGATATTTTGACAGGGCTCTTACAGCATGATAAACTAACATATTTTTCCAAGAGACGAGAAAAAAAAAGATATTCTTTTTTTTTGGGCCACCCTAATATATATATATATATATATATACAGTATGTCCCCGGATAGGGTTGCCACGAGGAGAAACTTCTTTATTTTTTAATTTACGAGAAAAATGTATTCTTCATAATAGTTTTTGCTTGTTTCAAAATGGCTGAATCAGTTTTCACCGTTTTAAATTTCCTTTCCGTTCAAGAGAAACATGAAAAAATAGGTCCTTTTAGTTGAATAGTCCCAAAAATTACTTTTCGTTTTCATGGCAACAGTTATCACTCATTGTCAGTCTAAAACGAACATTTATTAAGTTTTTATTACAATTCAACAAAATAATTAAACTACTAATAAATTTCACTCGATCCATTCACCACCATGAACGCATAGCTCAAGTCTGCGACGCAGTTCCCTATAACTGTTTCTGATCTCTTCCAGCGGTAAAGACGCCACAGCATCTCTGATTTTCTCCTTCAAACGTTCTACATTCGGAGAAAGATCATTCGCATAAACTATTTGTTTCAAACGGCCCCAAAGGTAAAAATCTGCAATAGTCAAATCAGGGCTCCTCGGTGGCCATAAAACAGGACCATTTCGGCCGATCCAATTCTCTCCAAATTGCTGATTCAACCATTCTACAACTATTCGAGCATAATGGACAGGACAACCATCTTGTTGAAAGTAACACTTTGCACGATAATTAATCGGTAGATCGTCCAACCTTTCATTTAGAAAATGTTGTAACATATCTAAATACGTATGCTGATTAACCGTATTTTCAAAAAAATATGGTCCAATTATACCATGATAAGAAATTGCACACCATACATTAACTTTAGCCGAATATTGTCGATTACGAGCGATTCGGAAATAGGGATTGTGATTGCTCCAGTACCTCACATATTTTTTCATGTTTCTCTTTAACGAAAAGGAAATTTGAAACGGTGGAAACTGATTCAGCCATTTTGAAACAAGCAAAAACTATTATGAAGAATACATTTTTCTCGTAAACTGAAAAATAAAGAAGTTTCTCCTCTTGGCAAACCTATCCAGGGACATACTATATATATATATATATATATATATATATATATAGATATGCAATCCTACATTACCAAGCCCGAAACGTTACATTCTACAGTATAAACGAAGCCCACTCGGTTTAATTAGCGTGTATAAATTTGTTTTAGAGTTAAGTGATGCTCCCTTGTTTCAATGGCGAAAAAGTGGTGGGCTTGCCATTCAAACCTATCAAAATAAACACCCTTAGTTCCAATGCTTTGGCGGTAGGGGGCACACGAGTCAAACGAGATTATATACAGCTTTGTATAAGTATTACGCAGTATACGAAGCCCGTACATCTGGCAACAATGGGGACTATACGCTCGATGACTTTTTGATAGGAAGGCGGGGAAAATATTGCGGGATTCTTAAATTTGTATCTACTGATTTTCAAAACAAATGTTATATTCCCAAAATTATGTTTTGTTCACTACATGGCGTGGATTAAAAGGCAATGTTTTGTTAAATACTTTCGTAATACATTTAATTTTAAAGAAATATTTATTTTTGAAATATTATTTGGAGTGCATTTTTCTTTGGGGCGGTTTTACAAGTTGTCCAGATATTTTACATAGTTTTAATTGGGGAAACAAGGGGATTTGTATATATTATTATTATTATTATTATTCAATGTTACATTTAAATAATTTAAATAAAATAATTTTTAATTTATTTGAAACATTTCCAATTTTAATAAAAATAATTTTTAATTTATTTAAAAACTTTCCAATAGCGGTATGAAATAAATTAAAAATTATTTTTATTAAATATCATTTTAATGTAACATTGAATTGCAAAAACTGCTTTTTGACAGATAGCTTCTCATGGCAATTTGTCAATTAACATTCACAACTGGTCAATTTATTTATACATGGCAAAGAACGACCAAACGACCAAACAACAATAAGGTTCTTTATTTGGATGGTGCTTATCTAAAAGGAACCAAAAACTTGTTCGGAGCTTAACAAACTTATTTGTATATACCTAACTCATTTTTAATGCTGCTCAAAAACTTAATTATAATTTGAAAGTCCTCTCAATAATTTAAAAGAAGTTCTAAATAATGAGAAACTTTTTGAGCATTATTAAAAATGAGTTATTTTACAAAAAATGTTGTTAAGTCCAAAAATAGTTTTTGGCGCTTGGTTCCTTTTAGATAAGGATTGTCCATTTATACTTACCATTACAATATTATTTTATCAACCGTTTTGGTTAAAGTAATATTTTATCTACGATTTTTATTGGATAAAAGGCAGCTTTAACTTTATAATGTAGCTATAAAACAATATTTGGCTTGTAATACATTTTTCTTGTTTATAGGATGCTAAACTAAATAGCAATTTTCCCCACTTATTTTTTTTATTTTTCAACTTTTAATTTGGTTTAGTTTTTCTAAATTTTCTCAACATTTATTAAAATGGATATAGCCGGTTTTCCACGGATGGTCCTCAACTATGGTCTAGGTCTTTTAAATCAAATTTGCCTATAATTATAAATTTAGACAATATTTTTAAATAATGACTTATAATTCATTCAATAATATAATAGTTTTTATTAAAATAATTATAAATCACACTATTTTTAAATACACTGCCCTACAAAATTATTGCATAATAAATAAAAAAAATTAACCCTAAAACGCCTTTACTTAATCTTTATGAAATTTTGGATAAAAATACTTTAACTTATATCTCAATTTACGTGTTTAAGGGTTTTTCGAGAAAATATGTTTAAAGCCTTTTTATTTAATAATGAAAATAAGTTCGAAAAATCACTTCTAGGGAATTTTTTTAAATAAATAAAAAATATGCTCTTAAAGAGCGTATTTTTTTAGTATACCCTGAAAATTTTGTACTAATCAAGCGAACAGTAACGAAGATTGAATGAAAAAGGCGTCATTTTTACCGACTTTGAAGCGCTGTATCTTCGTTAATGTTCGTTTGATTTGTACAAAATTTTTAGGGTGTACTAAAAAAATACGCTTTTTAACAGCATATTTTTGATTTATTTAAAAAAATTCCCTAAAAGTTATATTTCGAACATTTTTTCATTATTAAATAAAAAGGCTTTAAACATATTTTCTCGAAAAACCCTCTAACACGTAAATTGAGATATAAGTTGAAGTATTTTTATTAAAAATTTCATAAAGACTGGTAAAGGCGTTTTAGAGTTAATTTTTTTATATTTATTATGCGATAATTTTGTCGGGCAGTGTATTAAAGTATACCTCATTATTTAGATTTTTTAGAATTTTTGGTGTATTTAAATGTATTTATAATTCATGAAAAAAATATTCAGTCAGTTTCACTTGTTTTGATTCCCATTTAAGTTTTACACAAAATTACCTAACCTCAACAATAATTCTTATAATAATTATAATTATTGATATATTTGTATATTTTTTATTAACATATGGAAATATATTTTTAAAGGCTTAACTTTTAAACAAAAACGAATCGCATCCATGTCATTTAAGAAAAAATGTTTATAATTAACCCAGCTATCATCTGACAAAGTTTGCCATAGAGCTTGTATAAGATATTTAAACCTTTTCAAAATTATGATGTATAAACAAAATAAATGAAATGTGTATACCTATAGGTACCTAAATTCAACAATACTTTTAAATTATTATAATATAAATAATTATAATTTAAAGATAATTATTATTATAATAATTATAATTCAACAATATTCTTAAATATTTAAGTATACCTACGTCATTATTTAAGAATATTGTTAAGTTTAAGTATCGTCTAGGTATTTTAAATCAAATTTGCCTAAAATTATAAATTTAGACAATATTTTTAAATAATGACTTATAATTAATTTAATAATAATTATTATTATAATAATTTTTATTATAAAAATTATAATTCAACAATATTATTAAATATTTAAGTATACCTACGTCATTATTTAAAAATATAGGTTAAGTTTAGGAATAGTCTAGGTATTTTAAATCAAATTTGCCTATAATTATAAATTTAGACATTGGCAACACCGCAGGGCTTCTGATACACAGCGAAGTGTCTCTTGTTGTTTATGCACCAACGAACAGTTAACCGCCCCGTCCCGCATTACCGGGCTTCGACTAGCCAGTGTAATGCACCGGGCTTCGTATTGATAGCCGTGCATGTATATATATATATATATATATATATTAACTTACAATTTATTAAAAAAATCACGAAATTCGGTTTGACGCTTCGCGAGAAAATTCACTTTGAAGTTGTGGAAAATTTTTAGTGGTGCGTTAAATTTGACGCGAAGTGTATATATACCAGTGAATTTTCTCGCGAAGCGTCAAACCGAATTTCGTGATTTTTTTATTAAATTGTAAGTTAATTCTTTGGTAGTAATACGTTTATTAAAATATTTTTTCAAATTTACATTTTGAGTATATACAGGGTGCACGAGTGATAATAAGTGCGAGAGTAAAAAACAATAATAAATATTAAAAAAGTGTCGTACAATGTTGTTACCTGTAAAACAAAATAACGATAAAAGTTTAGAAAACCATATACACTTCGCGTCAAATTTAACGCACCACTAAAAATTTTCCACAAGTTTTCTCGCGAACCGTCAAACCGAATTTCGTGATTTTTTTATTAAATTGTAGGTTAATTCTTCAGTATTTTTTCAAATTTACATTTTAAGTTTTTTTCCGGAAATTTAAAACACCCTGCGGGTTTTACCAGATTTAACAGCATATGACTCATATAATTAAACTGTAGCCCTATATTTTCTTAACATTTTGTTCTTTAATTCACGTCGCTATCTATTTTTTTAAATGAGATATACGGTTAAAGACGAAATAACACCAGTTTAATGTAAAATGAAAGAACTTAACATAGGTAGGTCATGGTAGGTCAGAAACTGTCATTTTCATTTAAGTTGGCATAAAGGTATTACGATATTACATTGACCAAGCAAGGATTAAGCTACCGTGCCATAACTCATACCTCAATATCCCGTGTTATTCGGCGTTTTGAAGAAACCAACGATCATAACGATCTTAATTATAACAGACGTGACGGACAGGGAAGGCATCGAATGACAACAGCCGTACATGATCGTTCCCTTTATTTGCATGCTTTGAGAGAACGATTTGTAACAGCAAGAAATCTAGGTACGACTTAATGCTACTCATAATTTTCAAACAAGTGTGTCCACCGTAAGAAGACTTCTTGCGAAACAGAATTTAAGCAACATAACCGAAGTTAAATACAAATCATCGTAGAGAAAGACTGCAATTTGCCAGACAACATGTTGGCTGGAATATTGAGGATTGGCAGCGTGTACTATTTGCAGACGAGTCCAGGTTTTGTTTATTCAGCTCTGATCGGCAAGTAAGGGTTCTCCGAGATCCAAATGAGAGATTTTCACAGTGTAAAATTCGTGAAACCACGCTATTAATTGGAGGTTCTGTAATGGTTTGGAGAGGAATTTCCTTGAGAGCTCGCACAGAACTTGTCATTGTTCGTGGAGGTACCATGAATAGTGTGTTATATCGAGGACATTTTATCTGAGCATGATGTCCCTTTCGCCCCGTACTGTACATCGGTAATAATGTTCATCTGATGCAAGATAACGCAAGACCTCACACCGCCCATATAGTGCAAGAGTACTTACATGAGGTGGGTGTTGAAACTTAAGACTGGCCTGCAAATAGTCCGGATCTCAACCCCATTGAGCATTTTCGGGATAATATGGATAGACGACTAAGAAATCATGATACCTTGCCTGCCTCACTTGATGACGTAACAAATATGGAATGTCGTTGATCAAGGCGAGATTAGACATCTGGTTTCGAGTATGAGCCATAATTACCAGTAAAGGCGGAAATACGCGATATTGATATTCTTTAATGTTGGTATTATTGATTTTGTTCATATTTTTATTGTTATTCTTACAATCGTTCTTTTTTCATTTTTTATTAAACTGGAGTTCTTTAATATTTAACTGTATATTTCTTTTAAAAATAAAGATAACGCGGTGAATTAAAAAACAAAATGTTAAGAGAAGAAGGGGATGTAGTTTGATTATAAGAGACATATGTTGTTATAGCTGGTACAACCCACAGGGCGTTTCAAATTTACAGGAAAAAACTTATTATTACTCTTGCACCCTGCATATACTTAAAACGTAAATTTGAAAAAATATTTTAATAAAGGGATCATAACCAAAGAATAAACCTATAATTTAAAACAAAAACTACTAAATTCGGTTTGACGGTTCGCGAAAAAATCAACTTTAAAATTGTGGCAAATTTTTAGTGGTGCGATAAACTTGACGCGAAGTGTATATAATATACATATTAAAATCCATTATACCAAAAAAGTGTAGGGTACATTAAATTTTTTACCCGACTTGGTGGTGTATCGAACTTGGTATTATAAAGGTTAAATAAAACAAAAGAACCCGAACTTTATCAAGCGACATGTTTTGAATAAAAGCTGGTAGCTGATAGAGTAAAAACATGGCGGTTGAATTCAATTACGCTTGATTGAAGTAATAAATAAGGCAATTTATTGTTCAGCTCCCTCGCTGCTGAAAAGATGTATTTAACGTGAAAAGCATAAGAAGGGATAAATCTAGGTAGCTGTGTTCCGCCTAACGCATCAGCCCTTGGTTAATTACCACTCGCGATGGATTTAGATATGTACTTGTCTGCTCCGACATGCTACGAACATGAAACAATCGCTATTCTAATGCGATTTCAAATTTATCTTCCTCTGCTTAGAACTAGTGTGTGTGGATGTTTGTATATGCGGGTGTGTGTGGGTGAATACCGGCTGGCAGGAATAAAGACATTCGTTAAGTGACAAAGTCTCTATTTATCTAAGACGCGACTGACTTAGATAAATACAAATTGTTGCGTTATTGTTTCGGCAACAGTGCGCTAACTGTGTATCTTGTATGCTTACTTGAAAAGAACAATACCAGATTATTTGTTTTATTTAACTAGGTATTAACTATGTAATAAGAAATTTATTTTCTCACCTTGAAAAAATAAAACAATTGAGGCACTTTTACAAAAACAGCCAGTCAAAAAAGTTTTTTATTTAATATAATAATATCTTAAAAACTTATTATTACAAATTTGTTAAGGATCTATAGGAAATCCTGGGTATTTTCTCTTGTTGTGTTATAAACTTCGACTTGGTTTTGGATTTGAATTAAAATTAATTATTGTAATATTTTGTGTTTTATTCTCGATCTTGATTGTATGACAATTTTTTTCAGACTCTTATGAGTGCACCTATTACATATATGTAGATAGTTACATCGGAGGGGAGTGCGCATATGTGCTCTTCAACAAAGTACAAACTTATATAATATTTTAAACTAATTGAAACACTTAACATACCGCCCACCTTGAAACAGGCCGGTGTTTCAATTAAATGAATAAACCTATCAAAACAAAAAAACAATAAATGATAATATACTTTACATTAAATTTTTAAATTAACTAAATAAAAGATTTAAATAGTGGGAATTTATCCAGTGAACTAACACAATGTGTCTGACACATGCGCATGTTCTGTGTTGCGCATATAACAACTGTCAGATAATTTAACGTTATAAACAAAAAAAATGTTCAAAAAATTGTTTAAAATAAAAAAAATTAAAGAGAAACAAAGAATTATTCTATACCACATTATCGTCATAGGTAGGTACAACTGAAATTCTATGTATTGCACGCTTAACTTCACCTGTTATTGTTTTAACAGAAACGCAACGCACAACACCATCTTCACCAGGATAAAGCGCAGTAATTCGACCAAGCTTCCATTGCTCAGGGGCCGTGTTGTCATTATTGAGAAGCACAAGAGCGCCTGGAGCCAACTGAGACGAATTTGATGTTTGCCACTTGTTACGCTGCAGCAAAGTATGTAAGTATTTCCTTGCCCATCGTTGCCAAAAGTGTTGAACCATTTGTTGTAGTTGCTTATAATGGGAAAGTCTGTTCAATGCTGTTTCTTCAACTTTTAGTTGTGGTAATGAGGTTAACTTGTCTCCGATCAAAAAATGGCCAGGTGTTAAAGGAACCAAATCATTTATATCATTGGAGCAAGGAAACAAAGGTCGGGAGTTAAGAATTGCTTCCATTTGTGTTACAATTGTGCAAAGGCCTTCAAATGTTAGTTTTGCACTGCCAATTACACGAAATAAATGTGATTTTGCTGATTTAACAGCAGCCTCAGCTAAACCATTAAAATGGGGGCTTTTGGCTGGTATAAAATGCCACGTTATCTTGTTTTGCAAAATAAAGTCATCAAAACCACTTGTTTGATAAATATCATGCAAAATGTTATTCGCCCCTGTAAAATTTGTGCCATTATCGCTCCAGATGTGTTCAGGAAGCTCACGTCTGGAGACAAAACGCCTTAACACGTTTAAAAAGGACTCTGAAGTTAAATCGACAGCCACTTCAATGTGTGCTGCCTTTGTCATGGACATACAAAAATGAATAAATATGCCTTAACGAATGATTTGTTTCTAAACGCAGAATTTTTAATTAAAATTTGGCCTGCATAATCCACACTACAACTAGTAAAGGGTCTAGCTGGTGTGACTCTTTTCGAGGGTAAATTGCCCATTTGTGGAAAAATGCTTGAGGGTTTGTATCTACAACATGTTACACATTTTCTTAAAACCCACCTAACTGCTGATTTTCCATTTAACGGCCAAAATTCCTGTCTAATTGATAATAAAACGTATTGTGACCCTGCATGCATGTTTTTAAGATGCTCATTGCGAATAATCAACTTTTTAAACTTATGATTACTAGGCAAAACTACTGGATGTATCTGTTCATATGATAAATTTGAATTTTTTAGTCTGTCTCCAACCCTAATTAGACCATCAGAATCTAAAAATGGGGATAATTTACTGCCCCTTGCAACACTAACTGAATGTTTAAGAGAATTTAACTCGTTACTGAATTCTGAATTTTGTACAAGTCTTAATAGAATTATTTTTGAGTTTTTAATTTTTGCATTTGTTAATTTGTTTTTTTAATCCAGAATCCCTGTTTTTATTTCGACAGTTAATTAATAAAACGTGAAATGTGTGCCATAACCCTCAAAAGTTTTATAAGTGAGGAATATCTATAAAAAATAAAAATGTGATTTGTAAATTAAAACATTTCCTGTATTCTGTATGTTAACTTTTAAAATCCAATATTCACGATTGAGCATTAAAAAAGTTGGCCCATGCCACCATAGGCGTAAATCAATAATCTCATTTATTTTGGCTGTTCTAGAAATTATGTCAACTGGATTATTTTCCGAGCTGACATGATTCCACTACTCAATTTTAGAGTGCTGCTGGATTTCCGATACACGATTGGAAACAAACAAATTCCAGCTACTGGGCTGTGCGGAAATCCAGGCAAGGCAAATTGTTGAATCTGTCCAGTAAAATTTATTGGAAATTTTGACATTCAATGAATAATAAATAAGTAAAACGGCGCCACATAATTCGAGTTTTGGTATTGTAATTGTTTTTAGTGGTGCCACCTTGGATTTGGCACATAATAAATTCACAGCTACTACGCCATCAGCATTTTCTGTTCTTACATAAATGGCAGCCCTATATGATGTTTGGCTTGCATCACAAAAACCATGCAGTTGCACGTCAACTGCATCAAACAACATAACATGACGTGGTATTGTTAATTTGTTTAGATTAAAAACATCATACTGGAATTGCTGCCATTTTGTAAGAATATTTATGGGCCCAGATTCATCCCAATTTAATTTTAATTGCCACAGCTCTTGTAAAATTAGCTTCACCTTTAAAATTATGGGACCTATGAGACCCAATGGGTCGAATATTTGTGAAATTAAGGATAAAATTATTATTTTGGTAACCTTTTTTGTATTAAATTGATTTTTTAGAATTAAATATTTAAATGTGTCTTGGTGAGAGTTCCAAGAAATGCCCAAAATCTTGGATTCCTCATCGTTATTGATTAAAAAGGATTCTGTTTCCTCTAAAGAAACGTGTAACAATTTTTTTGAATTGGAGTTCCACTTTCTGAGTGGAAACCCTGATTTTATAAAAATATTATTTAGGCTGAAGGGTGACTTTCCTTGAGAGATTCAGCTGATTGCTGAAGACACCTTGTGGCCAAAAAAGAGGCGCTAGCTGTACCATAAGTGATGGTTTTTAATTGAAAATGGTCTATGGAAGAGTTAGGGTCGAATCTCCAAACAATTTGTTGAAAAGGTTGATGAATTTCATGTACCAGAATTTGTCTGTACATCTTTGCAATGTCTGCAGTAATTACATAATTATATTGCCTGAACCTAATTAAAATAGAAAATAAATCATCTTGTATGACTGGGCCTACCTTAAGAACATTATTAAGAGAAATACCAGATTCTGACTTGCAAGAGGCATCAAAAACGCACCTTAACTTAGTTGTTATTGAGTTTTTTACGACACAATGATGTGGCATATAATAAGTCAATTGCTTCTTTGAGTCGAGTCTGGGATCTATCTTAACCATGTGACCCAAATCTAAATATTCTTGCATAAATGAATGATATTGTGTTTTAAATCAGAATTTTTATTTTCTTTATCTGTATCTGTACCTAATTTTTTGTAATTTGATTTAAATGGCAATTTAACAACGAAATGTCCAGACAAATCCCTATTATAATTATTAAAAAAATGATTTTCGACCTCTAACTCCTCCTTCGAATATATATTTTGTTTAGTATCGCACTCCTCAACCAGCCAAAATCTTTAAATTTTAGAATCTATGCTTGAAAATGAAGTTAAATGCGATTGAACCTGATTGGCAGATATGTTAGTAGGACCTGATACAAGCCATCCTAATTTTGATTTTTGCAAAATTATATTGTTTAATTTTATTTGACCCACACACAGCAAGTCAAAAAATATGCCCGAGCCAAGTGATAAATCTACCTGAGTCGGAATGTTGAACTTTGGATCTGCAATATATATGTTGGTTGGAATTTGTATAAATGTTTTTTCAAATGAAACTGATGGTATAGTACCTGTGATTTTATCGAGAATTAAAAATGATATGTTATTTTAAGTGGACTGTATTGTAGCAGTTGTGAATTTGGATATATTGAAATTTGAATTATTTATGCCTGTAATAGGTAAATTAACATTTTTTGAATTTAAATTGAGTTTGTTAAATAATTCTGACTGCCAGAGTCCAACAGAGCCCGACACTGTACCGGTTGTCCATTGGAATTGAATATTTTCACTATTACTGTTTGCAATAAGATTTGTGAACATATAGGATAATTACAATGAGCATTGATTATTTGGTTATTGTGAGAATTAAGATTTTAATTTTGTTCGTTATTTGAGGTGGTGGTGTTATTATTTTGGGGTTGCATATTACGGTTAATGTTAGAATTATGATTTAAGTTTTGTAAAATTTTAATATGTAAAAGCGTATTATGTTTTTTACCGCATTTTTTGCATGAACCAGAAAAACATAAATTAGTGGAATGTCCTGATTTTAAACAATTTATACATAAATTGATAAAAATGATATGTGTACCCTTACAAAAGTGATATTTTGATTAATATTTGTTTCATTAGTTGATACGTGTAAGTATAATTTAACGAAAGTTTTATCATTTTTAGTTTTAATAGTCTCTAAAAGTTGACATCTTTCATTGAGAAATTTTGTAAATTCTGTTAGAGTTGGGAGTTCAGAGGCTGTTGTTTCTGATTCCCACTCTACTCGAGTTTCAGTACTTAATTTTGTTGCTAGTAAATAAATTAATAAGGTATCCCATTGATCTACAGTTTGTTTTAGAGAGTGGAGGCATCTAAAATGAATTAAAAAGTTGTCTAGTAATTTTCGCAATTGTACATGTGATTCCTTTGTTACTTTAGGCAGTTCAACAATATTTTTTATGTGTGAGTATATGATCATTTTATTGTTTAGATACCGTTCCTGAAGCATTTTCCGAGCAATGTCATAATTTGCGTCTGTTGCTTCAAGAGCCTTAAGGACTCCTGACGCCTCACCCTTAAGAACAGACTTAAGATAGTAAAACTTTTGAATATTGGTGAGGGTGTTGTTAGTATGGATTAATGCTTTAAAGGTATCATGAAAGCTCAACCAATTTTCATATTGACCAGAAAATTCAGGTAGGCTAATTTGTGGTAATCTTATATTAGCTTCCTTTGAACTGGTTTCTGATGACGTGATAGAGCTTAGAAGACGTTCGGCATATGCTGCTAACTCATAGTATTTTTCTTCTATAGCTATTCTATATTCAGACTCGTCATCTTGAGAAACCAATTCAATTTTAGTTTGTATAAGATTGAATTCGTTAAATGCTTCATTTTTTTTTCGTATACGTACGCTTAAATCAAAAAACTTCGTAGAGTTATCAGGGTTTTTGAGATATGTCTCGATTCTGATGATAGAACCCTTTATAACACCTCGTCTTTGTGCTAAAGCTTTATCATATTTGCAAAACAAGATAACTTCATCCAAGCCCCGTTTGTAAAAAAATATTTTTTTCTCGTTTTTACTTTGAAATAATAAAGTATTATGTCTTACCTTGAAAAGGTTTTCAATTTTTTCGTATTGGAATCTTAGCAAAGAAAATATGATTTTTTTTAGAAAGAGTACATTTAAGGTTTTTTGGTAGTCTTTTTAAGAACAAGGAGATAAGATGGTGAAAGATTGTTTCTTGAATATTTCTGAACAAGCGACAAGCAACAAACTTCCATTATTTTCAGAGGGGCCTAAGCAAAGACCACTTTTTCAAAATGACATTTTGGTGAAAATTTGCGAAAACTAATCCTGAACCGATATTTACGTTCGTGACAGGTTATCTTTATAATTTTGACCTCCTTATTTTGATTTATTTGTCAAATTTAAGTTTCACATAAAACCAAATCACTAAGAATCAAAATTCGAAAACAATTCCCGGCTGTTAAATTGCCTACAAAAAAGCCTTAAATTTACTCTTTTCGAAAAAAAAAATCATATTTTCGTTGCTGCGATTCCAATTCGAAAAATTTTAAAAACGTTTCAAGGTAAGACATAATACTTCATTATTTCAAAGTATAAACGAAAAAAAATTGTTTTTTTTACAAACGGGGCTTGGATGAAGTTATTGAAATTTTTCACCATTTAACATATCACCCTGTAGGAAATTTACTTGAAGAACTGAGCTTCATAGCTTCATCATGAATTGCCAGAGAATGGGGCTAGGAGACATCACAGACCAAAATATCGTTCAAGAAACAAAAAAGTTATGTCGTTCTGAAAAAGAACGAACTTTTTGGTTGCGACACATTGAGTGGTGCGCAGTTTATATTATTTCGCGAAATTAACTAGTACTGCCTTAAAATATTAATTTAAAATTTAAGTGTACGTAAATACCAATTTGGACCATGCTTGTTTTTGCAAGAAGCGCCTCAAATGTACCGGAAGGGACACAAACTTTAATTTTACAAAAAAAAACTTTAAAAATAAATTGTACACATTAATTTTATACGCTTGGTAATAAGAAAAATGCCAGAAAAACATGCAAATTGTCTATTTATTGTCTGATCCTTCATTTATTTTCGATTTTCGATCAAAAAGAGCGAGAATTTGTCGAATAATCATTATCGGCCCCTTTATTAATTGAATCGATTATTATTAAAAGGAACTAAGTCACAATTTTGACATTTATAGTTATACATTGCTTTTTAATAATTAGACCAAGCCAGATTGTTTGGTGCTAAAAAGAACCAAGTCCGATTTTGGAAAATACAATATTATGTAGGGTAAAGTTTTATATATATTTTTAAAAGGACCTAAGTAACTGGACTTGGTTTCTTTTAAAATTACCGGATTTTCAATCTCTCCCTGTTCCACTGACAGCATTTAGCTAAGTTGACTTTGAAAGTAGTTGACAGGGATTCTTGAGTTGGTGTTCTGAGTTGTGAGACAGAATTGTGAGCTTAGACTTGTCTAATAAGGTTGTGATTTTATTTTATATTGGATCATTAGCTTTACCCAAACTTGTTGAGATATATCCAAGTGTTATAAGTGCATACACAATGTCTGACACTGATTATAATAATTTCAAAAGTGATAACAGGGATATAGAAAATATTAGCCCAAAAAAGCGGCGTATCTACCAAACGCACTGCAGTAGCTGAACAAATTGTGCATAAAGGAAGAGCCAAAAAGTTTTATACATTCTTGGCAGAGACCACAGAAGAAATCAAACAAAGAGATAGTGTTACTGCTGTTGCATTTGACTTTATGCAAAATTTGCAGCTTCCACAAGTCCCCTTTCAGGATCTTTTCAACTTCAGCGTATTTTGCATTCATGATTTCAAATATGATAAAAGTTATATCTACGTTTATCATGATGGAATTGCTGCAAAAGACCCAAATAAAGTGTGTTCTTTCTTAAGGGATTATATCTCCAACTATGCAGATCCAAACTCAAAAGAACTAATATTTTTGTCCGATACCTGTCCGGGGTAAAATAAAAACGATACAATGGTAAGGTTTTGTATGGATTTGACGCAGACTGGACGGTTTAATAAAATACAGCAGGTATTTCCTATTCGTGGGCACAGTTTCCTGTGATAGATATTTTGAGTTCATGAAGAGGTCATTAAAAAAATATGACAGGATATATTCGGTCCATAGGTAAAAACGTACCCAGAAATCCACTTTCAACATTTCTCAGTTTCATCATTTCATACACAATAGTAATATGGGAGGAGCTGTTAAAACTTTATAATTTGTTAATGGGTTTACGACACAGCATATGTGGATGACAAAATTCCAATACTGAACACAAAAATTGAGCATCCAAGGCGTCTGATACAATGGGTAATTAAAGAACATAAACCATTTTATCAAGATATTGTCGAAAACTGGCCAACAAAAAACAGAACTAATTAATTATTAGTAAATAAATTGTTCTGTTACATATATCCTTAATTCTAATAAAGTTTTCCAAAACATATACCTTAGACATCATCATTCACTTTGTAGGTATATCATATCTTTTTTTAAAATCGTAATAGTATACTTTGTAATAATATTTGTTTTTCTCAAAACAAATTGACTTAGGTCCTTCTAATAATAAACGATTCAATTATAATAATCTTAAATAATAATCTCTTAGTTTAAGGTTAGATTTGATAGAGACCCGTGCGCCGGGTATACCGGCGCCGAGTATACTCGGCGAACGAAACGCCTTCATTTTGAGTTGTTGCGATATAAGTTGACTTGGAAAGGTTTGACCTACTTTAGTTGCCTAGTAAGACGACTCTTTTTAGAATAGTCTTACTAAAGAAGGGGAATTTTGGGGCATAGCTTAGTTGCATAGTAAGAATAATCTTACTAGAAGAGGCATGTTGTGGCCTAGTTTACTTGCCTAGTGAGAAGTGTCTTACTAGAAGGGGCATTTTGTGGCTTAATTATTTTAAACTATATATAGCCTTTAGGTTTTGTAATAAGTAAGCAGCTTATAATTATAGCTACTCGTATTAACTTGTTAACCTTTCGCTATATAGTTTAAAACTGATTTTAAAACATATGTTGCTTGTGATACTTTTCCAGAAAGTCATCGATATATAGATCCTTAAAATGTAAATAAAATATTAATATTTATAAATTACTATTGTATTGTACAAATAGTAAATATTTGTTTGACTATTGTTGCGCAAAGTCTATTTCTAAGATCTGTTAGGACTTGTTCTGTTTTAGAGAATAATCTTTTACATGTGCAACATGCAAAAATTTCCCCAATAATAAAGAACTAAGTAGTGGAAAATTATGTCTATTATTTTTCTACCACTTTATAGGTCCCCATTTCTAGAAATGCGAGGTTCTTCAAGGTACCGCTGTATTTCAAGAATTGATCTCGTTTGCCTGGTTTGGGATGATAACATTTGGTTTACCCTTGTATCGAAACTTACCCATATAAAAGTTTCTGCAAATTCCTCAATCATATAAGAAGGTGGTAGGTTTACTTTCAAGTCAGCTGTAATCAAAGATGTAACAACTTGTTGGAAATCCCTATATGCTTAAATAGTGGGTCCAAAAATGTACCTATGATAAAAGAATTGCTATTTTCTAATTGCCCTAATCTATTTTCAATTCCTTTCAAGATTGATGTTATTACAGACTGATATGTCTAATAAATCCACTCGGCAGTGAAATGTTAATGAAATGAAAGACCGTCAATATTATTACAGAGGGAGCATTCGGATATTTTTCGTCACTTATAATACGTGTTTTAACCTTAAAAGGTCTCCAGAGATTTCAAAATTTTGCAAATTTCTGATAAAAATCTCCACTCTCCTACAAATATCATAGCTCTTTATTTATTTTGGCCATTGTTGTTCGAATAGGTTCTTCCAATTCCACAAACCTTTCAAACGTGTAAAATGTTGAGTTCCATTTCGTAGCCACATTACTTACAAGCTTTTTAGGATCTTTATTCATTTGGATTTGTTGTTCTACTTTTAATAAAACTTACAATAGTATAAATCTTTACCATAAGTTTGAGCGAATCTTGAGCTATTAAATTTAAATTATGAACATAGCAACCAAGGTGTTTAAGTTTTAATTCATCCCTTATAGCCTTTTTTATGTTGGCCGCATTATCCGAAATTACAATTTACAATTTATCTTCAATGTTTCATACATGTAAAATATTTCTCTAAATCTTTGTAGCTAGATTTAAACTAGTGTGACTTTCACAAAATGATAAACACTCTAACAATACGGTTTTCAATTCAAAATTATCATTTAAAAAATGTGCTGTTATAGCTAAAAAACTTTCCGAATTACGAGATGTCCAAGAATCGGTTGTTATGTAATAGATTTTGTTAAATTTATGGGCATTATTATATGCTTTTTAATAAACGGCAGGTTATAAGCTTTTTGACATTGTTTTCTGAGATGGCAATTCATAGAAGGAATTTAAGGACGCTACAAATCGTTTAAAACCGTAATCTTCTACCACCGATAACGGCTGAAAATCTTAAGTAAAAAGCAGAAGCAACTTTTGGTCAATAATTTTTCTTTGATGTTTTCCTATTTTTCTTCTTACAAAGGTGCTAACGGTGTTGGGTCTTGGTCACTATGAATAGCTGGTGAAGTAGCAGCTGTAGGTGAAGTTGGATTTTGATCAGATGAACTTGATGCACTTGCTTCTGGTCTTTGATTTTGAAGCTTTAAAACTCTGAATGTTCTATCATCATCTAATTTAACTAAAGGGTGTTTTCTAGCCATATGTCTTTTTAGGTTTCCGGAGGTTGTTTTAAAACTTAATTCTTGTTTAAACATATTGCATACAGCCATTCCAGCTACTTTTTTTTTAAGAAATTCCCATATATTGGAATTTTTTACGTATTTTTTGGTTCCATTAGATAAGTATTTTTGAACAATCGATCTTATACTAAAGAAAAATATTTTTTGAATTAGAATTAGGAATATTTTTTAATTTTTTAAGTACAGTTGATAACATCCAAATGTGAAAGGGCAAGTGTAATTGGCAGCTATTTTATTATTATTACGAAATATATGTCAATGTATTAAACAAAAATGCTGCAGCATCGAACAAAACATTAATTAATTTATTTATTTATTTAAAAAATCCATGACAAACAAAAATCGTTCACATTTTACAAGAAAACAAGGTATGTTCTTGCACATCTGTTTCCACCACTCCATCAGATTGGTGAAGAGTTGGGAGCACCCAGTCGCCACCATATTGACTATTTACATTTTGATGTGAGTTGTTTTTAAGATATTTTAAGTGTAAGTGAAAAAAATTCTGCCTGCCAAATAAAAATCTGTAAAACGCCAAAAGAAAAAAACCTGAAAATCCAATACATTTTCTTAGTATGGGCTTGAACAAATAGATGGTAAGGATAGTAAGTAGATTTATTTTAAAAACAGTTAAATAGCAGTTGTTTTTTCTTTTTGTATTGTGTGCTAAACTTTTATTTCTTATTCCTTGGTTGGCCTATGGGAGCTCGTGTTTATGAGGGAACCCGTTACAAATGACTAATCTAATCTGACCTTTAATCCGGAGCAAGTAGTAGCGGCTTCGGTTAGATGATGTCGGATGGACGAGTCTGAGTAGAGGCGAAGTACTTCCGATATGGGTTTTCACACTAAACCCACACGCGTCGAATCACCCGGAAAACTTCACACACGATCACCGTTCACTGTATACTTACTACTCGACTTAAATTGATTCAAGGTTATTTATTATAAATCAGACAGTAGCAATATTTCAAACCATATAAATATATTAACAAACAAAGAATTAACATTAAAAATGAAAGGATTAAAACAAGAAAAATTAAGTTAAGTTAAATTAAAAATAGGTAATTAAAGTTAATCCAGGGATTAAATCAAAGAGAACTGGTTAACAAAACTTACTAGAGCCCTAGATTAAGAAATTTAAGTAAAAATAAACTAAACGAAAGGGAAACAAATTATGAAACTTATAAAAGGAATGAAATGAACTTTGAGTAAATCTAATCTAAACAAATTGGTTTGAAATACAATAATTACTATAGATACCTTACACTAAATTAATCGAAGCTGGCAAATAGCCGTTAAAACTATTTTAAGGAACAATTGGATGAGATTAATTCCTTAAGACCATTGGTTAAAATCATGGTAACTCCCCCCTGCAAGGGTCATAGAAAATTGATTGGTTCATAAACTCTAATACGAACCTAAAATGACAAAGGGCTATTGGCTTTAAGATAAGCGGTCAAGTTCTTAAGGAAGAAGACGTTACCCTTGACTTTACTCGGCTACCTGAAAGGCCTAGAACAAACTTAGCGGGGGTTTTACTAGGCATGGGGCGGAGTTTTTTGCTATTAATACCAACTTCAAGATATAATATAATTCACGAAATTCAATAATTATTGATAGCCCCACAAACATGTTTTAAACGTAACAAGGGTTGCCTAATGATTGGAACCACTATTTTCCTATCTGGTTCTTAAACCGTATTAACTCGGTTTGATTTAATTGCGTTTATTTCATTTAAACCATGCTTATGAGTTTTATCAATCTACAATTAATTTACATTGGCTGATCGAGACTTATCTTTTAATAAATAGCAGCGCTTTCATATTTACAAAACAATACAATATACCTAATCTTATTTCTAATCTATAATCTCTATTTCTAGGTTTAGTTTTAAACTGAGTCAATTCGTTATTCAATTATATTAATTTTATTATACTTTTAACGCTATTCATTTAGATTTAAAATTCATGGTTTACAGAAAGTTTGGTTGCTATATGCTTGGCGGCTTTGGCGAACGAATATAGCCTGCTTTATGGCCTAATGGCCTCTATTTGAATTTTCTTTAAAAACGACCCTATAAATTTGTTTTTGACGTTATATTTAACTACCCTTTTTAAAATTTCTTATTTCGCCCATGTTGAGGATTTCTAAACCTTTCTAAGACTTCTAATTGCAGTTTTTTCCAAGAATTATTTTAACCGTCTTTTTTCATCACTCCCCCCTTTTTAAACGAATCAATTTAAAATACAACCAAAAAACGAAATAACAAATTGATTCGTTAAAAAAAGTTTCCCAAGCTAAAACACTTAATTGTCCTGACTAAAACTAATACCAATTTCTTACTGGAAAACTTATGTTATTTCTTCTTGCTTCAAATGATTCTTACTTTAATTTCTTTCGGTTTCATATTTCTTCCTTACTGCTGGTTTTGTACTCTAGAAAATTGGCTTGGTGGTGACGATGTTGATGACGTTTGGGGACTCCACCATCGATGATTGGGACTGTTGGGTCACGTATGGTTAAAAGGCCAAACTTACTTTATAACGGCTTTATTTCTGAATGAATTTACATTACAAGCAATATGGGTTTATATACAAAACTAGAACACTACGTCATATACACAAGAAATACATGTTTGCTGATTATTGCAAGATTGCATTTCTCACAATAAATTTCCACGTAAATCTATTTGAGAATCAAATAGTCTGCAATAATCTGAAACTTTCCTGTTGCTTTTATGTGGGAAAATAATTATTATATTAAAATAAAGTAAAATTAATAAATCAATAAATAATATTTTCTTATTTCGTGACATCTCCCTCGCCTAGAAAGCACGCCACTGGGCTTTGTCGTCCATGTTCTAGATTTGCAATAAACTGCCGACGTAGTCCTAGACACTTAGTTTTATCTTCAAGTCCGCCATGATGAATTCTTGATGTCCGTGTTTAATTATTGGAAATATTGTTGGTTTTTGTGTGGTGTTGAAGTGGTGAAGTGTCTAGTATACTATTACATTTTGTCGGACTCCACATGAAAATAAAAAGGAACAAAAATTAGTAAGTATTCTTAAACTAAAATAATAATAACTAACTATGTACAATTTACAGTTGCCTATCGCCTATGCCAAAAATATTAAATATATAAAAATTATTTAAAATTAAGCATTACTATACAAAACTATACTGTATAACTTTAGTAAAGACCTACGTCCCTTTATACCCTATAACGTTAAATTTTTATTTTATTATTTTAAAGGTTTGAATTAAACTTGCAATTTGTTTTTCAAGCTAGTTTTTATCTTAAATATGCGCTTGTAATTTGATATTAACACTACTGACCTAGCCAACAATTTTATTCCTGCGATGGACATGGAACGCATGAGCGACTCGTTGCGCTGGGCTCCCTTTTGTCATCATTGGAAATTGCTAACCCTTACTCCTGGTCATTCCTGGGGTAAGCTCGGACGAGTGTCAGATGGAATTGATCTGGAAGGTTGATGTCATCTTCACAACAAACGTGGTACAGGATACCTTTTTGTGAGGAACCATTTCCAGGGTTTCCAGCATTTTTTGGTATTTTATTTTTAATTATACTTTTTCCATTTTTTTTATTTCTTCTTTTGCAGATCTGCTCGAGGTAGGGTGGCAACTGTAGTACTACTGGGTATCTCTTGATTAAGAGGAATACCACGCATGCTGAAAGAATGCCATTCCAAAGGATAAGCATGTAGACTTTATGGATGAAATGGAAATCAGAGTACGTAACTTATTTACCATTTTTTTTTACTTTCTTAACTTCTTTAGGATTAAGTAAGAATTACTTCAAGTTTGAACATCTCGCCCGCAAGATGAGACAAATTTTCAGGTTTTCTTCTATTTCCTCAGTTTCGTGGTTGGTAATTTTCCATGTTTTTCTTGGAATGCCGTTTTTCTTCATAGTAGCATGACTCAGCAGCACAAGCTTTTTCCGTACCCCAAAAAATATTTCTTTTCTTCTTTTTATTTTCAATATTCTTTATTCTTTATTTACATACATTTTCTTTTTTCCATTTTAGCTTTATTAAAGTCGACTTCTTCTTTTCATTCTTCTATACGTTATGGGTATCGTAGCTTCATAGAACAGGGCTTCTGGTAAGGGCTTCCAAAAGGATCCTGCTGATATTTCAATGGCAGCTTCTTCGGGTTGCCAGGATAAAATAGGTTTAAAGTTAACTTAAAAATTAGTTTACAATATATACAAATTGGCATTAGGGATAGGGGGTACAAGGGTTGAAACGGAAGGGGTGTAGTATTTTTCTTTCTTCTTTTTTTTATACTTGGGTTTGTGGTTTCGTTGTTCTGGTTTATAGACTCTTTGTTGAGGTGTTTAAGTTTCGTGTTGCGACAAGAAGGTCAAGTTACTTATTTGTAACGAGAGAATTCTTTCCTTTATTTCACTTAGTTTAAAACAATTTTCTTTAATTCTCCCATATCCATCGTCGTTAGGGCAATAAGGTAATAGGACTCGTAGTACAAGGGGTGTAGGCCATTTTCGAAGTGGTCCCGGAAGGTGTCAAAAGCCATTTGAGGGTTAACTTCTTCGGCAAGGTGTTGTAGTTCGAAAAAATAGCTTTTGATGTTTTCGTTTTCGCCTTGTTTTTTCGAATTAAATTTTATTTTTGCTGCTCTCACAAAATTTTCTCCTCCAAATTCTTCTAAAAAGTCTTTTTTTAAATTTTCCCAATTTTTCTCTCTATTTTCTTGTTTGGTGACGTATTTTGTATACCATGTAATGGCGGCTCCTTCCATAAATGATCCTAGATAATTTATTTTATATGTGTCGCTCCATCCGTTAATTTGGGAACATCTTTCGTAGTTTTTCATAAAGGTCATGGCGTTGGTCATCGTCGGGTTGAATGTTGTGGGGGCAATAAACTTCGGGACTGCAGGTGTTCTTCCGGTCTGGGATGCTTCTAAAATGGTTGTATTCGACATGTCGATGATTTGTGGTTCGGTTTGGGTGATGGGGAAATTTTCTTCAGGATTATCTTGTATCTCAGTTGCTTGGGAAAAAGTTAAGGATATATCTTCAGAAGGACTTAAAATTGAAAGATTTTGTAAAGGACTTAAAAGGCTTTGGATACGGGCTTCTACGTTGTCGTCTTCTTCTTTTTCGGATTGATTTTCGTCGGGATTTGTCTCTTCTTCGCTGTTTTCTTCTTCTGCGTTGAAAGTTTGGCTATTAGAGTCTTCTGAGTCTTCTATATTAAATGTTGAGTTTTGGATTTCTTCTTCTGATTTTTCTTCGCTGTTTTCAGTCTGTTTTTCCGGTATTATAGGTTCTTTCGGTGGTCGTAGAAAATATCTTGTTTGTTTCGGTTCGGTGCCAGTCGGTGATCGTGGTAACGTTGAGGAGGGTTCGAAGATAGATTTTTCCGTGCTGCGATGTGATGGGTTGAATGTCAATTTTCCCAAAAGCTTCGAGCGTGACATTAATTTTAACTAACGCCGACCTTGTTTTTCTTAGAGTTCCCAAATAGATTCAGCGAGCATTCGGTCAATCCTGGGTACCGATGCTTTCTCTATTCAGGAAGTCTTCTATGAATAGATACAGCGAGTATTCAGTCAATCCTGGGTACCGATACTTTCTCTATTCATAGTGATGGTACAAGATCGTTGGCGCCTCCACCATGTGACGACGAGGGACCCCACCATGTGACGTTTGGGGACTCCACCATCGATGATTGGGACTGTTGGGTGACGTATGGTTAAAAGCCCAAACTTACATTATAACGGCTTTATTTCTGAATGAATTTACATTACAAGCAATATGGGTTTATATACAAACTATAACACTACGTCATATACACAAGAAATACATGTTTGCTGATTATTGCAAGATTGCATTTCTCACAATAAATTTCCACGTAAATCTATTTGAGAATCAAATAGTTTGCAATAATCTGAAACTTTCCTGTTGCTTTTATGTGGGAAAATAATTAATATAATAAAATAAAGTAAAATTAATAAATTAATAAATAATATTTTCTTATTTCGTGACAATACTTTGGTTAAACTGCTGCTATCTCTGGTATTCTTGTTTGATCTGTGTGGTTTTCTGCTCGTATAACACTAATGATAGTTTTTTTATAGTTTTTCTTGGTTCCATGTTGCTGCAACATTATGAAGTATGTGTGGGGTGATTAGCACATTCATGCACGCGATAGCATGAGAGTGTATCTTCGATTGAAGTGGTGATTGCTTCATTTTTACTAAACAGTTATGCAGGGGTCTTTGCGTATGTTTGCCCTTAAATTGATGAAATTCTCTGGTGGTACGAGGTGGTTGCATCTCTTGTAGCCATGGACACTTCTGGGCTGGCTCGGGTTTTGTTGGGTCCTTGAAATGTCATCTTGATTTTTCTATTGATGGCTTCCATGGATAATAACATTAGAATTAAAAAATACGACTAGAACTTTCCAAAAAAACGAAGAGTTATCGGCTGGTGTACACATCGGCTCCTAAACTTTTATTGAATTTCTAAGTTTTCCGTGGTGTTTTCATAGTGATTTTATGGTGAATTTATAGTAAAGTTAATCGTGAATATTTTTTTTGATAGAGTTTCGTAAGACTTTTAGATTTTTTTTAAGTGAATAATGATTAATCTATTAAAATGACTGTGTGTGGAATTTGCTCGGGCAAGGTTAGTCGGAATCAACCAGTGATTTTTTGTGATGGTTTTTGCAACTGCGAATTTCACGGCAGCTGTTGCGATGTTCCTGCCGATATTTTAAAATTCCTAAGGAAAGTTCCCGGATTAAAATGGACCTGCTCAAATTGTACAATCTTAGCTCAAAAAGATAATTTTGTTAAAATCGAAGAGAAGTTTGAAGCAAAATTGAAACAAATATCTGATGAAATGGAAACTAAACTGCGCACCACTCAATATGTCGCGACCAAAAAGTTAGTTCTTTTTCAAAACGACATAACTTTTTTGTTTCTTGAACGATTTTATTTTGGTCTGTGATGTTTGCTAGCCTCATCCTCTGGCAAATAATGCTATAGATATGAAGCTCACGGTTCTTCAAGAAAATTTCCTACAGGGTGATATGTTAAACGGTGAAAAATTTCAATAACTTCATCCAAGCCCCGTTTGTAAAAAAATATTTTTTTTTTCGTTTTTTCTTTGAAATAATGAAGTATTATGTCTTACCTTGAAACAAGTTTCAAATTTTTTAAATTGGAATCTTAGCAACGAAAATATGATTTTTTTTCCAAAAGAGTACATTTAAGGGTTTTTTGAAGGCAATAAACTCAGTTTTTTTTAGGAATAAGAAGTTAAGATGGTGGAAAATTGTTTCTTAAATAAATCTGAACAAGCGACAAGCAACAAACTTCCATTATTTTTAGAGGGCCTAGGCAAAGAACACTTTTTCAAAATAACATTTTGGTAAAAATTTGCGAAAAATAAACCTAAACCGATATTTACGTTCGTGACATGTTTTCTTCATAATTTTGACTTCCTGATTGTGATTCAGTTGTCAAATGTAAATTTCAGATAAAACCAAAATCAGCAATAGTCAAGATTCAAAAACAATTCCTGGCTGTTAAATATCTCAATAAAATACGATTGCTGGTTTTTACTGTTTTTTACTGTGTTTTGCATCTTTAGTACGTTATTATCATGTCGCTGAATGATCAAATCGAGGATCAAATGATAGAAATTAGTTCTTGAAAAACATTCAAAACGCATTTTTCCAAATTTCTAAGTTTTTTGCATAAGTTATACCTTCCTACCTATATACCTACCCCTATCTTACCCAGGTTACTTCCATTCTTTCTTTAAAATTTACCGTTGATTTAAAGATTTTAATTCCCGTAGCTGCAGCAAAGTCTGGCATTTGCATTTTAATCATTTAAAGTTTAAATCAACGGTTCGCAGAAGATTGAAAGTTAATATTGTTATTTTTTGTTACATTTTTCTGTTTTGATTATGATTATAACTTCGCATAAAATTTTAAAAAATTAACAAAAATATTTTTATTTAACTTTATGAACAATTAGGTTATGTAAGTTAACCACTCAAACAAATTGCAGTAATTTGGCCCAAAAAATGAATCCCCAATGGCATTTTAATCATAAATATGCAAGAAACACGCCAGCAATCTGTTTTTATTAAGACATTTAACATCAGGGAATTGTTTTCGTATTTTGATTCTTGGTGATTTTGGTTTTATCTGAAACTTAAATTTGACAACTGAATCACAATCAGGAGGTCAAAATTATAAAGAAAACATGTCACGAACGTAAATATCGGTTCAAAAAGTGGTCGTTGCTTAGGCCCCTCTGAAAATAATGGAAATTTGTTACTTGTCGCTTGTTCAGAATTATTCAAGGAATAATCTTTCACCATCTTATATTATTGTTCTTAAAAAGACTGAGTGTAGTGTCTACCAAAAAGCCTTAAATCTACTCTTTTGAAAAAAACAATTATATTTTCGTTGCTAAGATTCCAATTTGAAAAATTTGAAAACCGTTTCAAGGTAAGACATAATACTTCATTATTTCAAAGTAAAAACGAGAAAAAATATTTCTTTTTTCAAACGGGGCTTGGATGAAATTATTTAAATTTTTCACCGTTTAACATATCACCCTGTAGAAAATTTACTTGAAGAACCATGAGCTTCATATCTATAGCATGAATTGCCAGAGGATGGGGCTAGCAGACATCACAGACCAAAATAAAATCGTTTAAGAAACAAAAAAGTTATGTCGTTTTGAAAAAGGACGAACTTTTTGGTCGCGACACATTGAGTGGTGCGCAGTTTACTATATCAGAAATGAAAAAAGATTTTATAAAAATGGCTGAAAATAAATTAAATGAAGTTACTTGTTCAATTAAGGAGATGCCGTCAATAAGTTCCAATATTAAATCATTTTCAGCTGCATTAAAAACAAAGCCGTCTATACTTATCAAACTCAAAAATACATTGCAAAAAAATTTCGAAACAAGAGGTGAAATACTTCATGAAATAAATCCGATTCAAAATCAGTTATCAATTTCTACAGTACGTAATATAAGTAAGGGTGGAGTAATAATTGGATGTGATAATGACATGGAATTATGCAAACTAAAAGAAATGGCTAATGGAAAATTATCTGAAAAGTATGATATTAGCGATGTAAAGAAATTATCTCCAAGAATCCGTCTTGTCGGAATGTCCGAGAAACTCTCCGAAGATGTTTTAGTTTCCTATTTAACTAATCAAAATAAATTAATTTTTAATGAAATTTCCGAGTGTAAAGTTGTTAAAATATGGCCAACAAAAAATAACAAAAATATGTATCAGGCTGTCTTGCAAGTCGATTCTACGACCTACAACAAACTTATGTCTGTGTCTAAAGATAAATTGCTGGTAGGTCTTAGTTATTGTAGTGTATATGATTCTGTGTATGTTTTAAGATGCTTTAAGTGTAATGGTTTTAACCACTTATCTAAAAACTGTAGCAACCAAAATAATAGCTGTCCTAGATGCGCACAGGAACATCTACTTGAAGAATGTAAAGCAACTGACACATAATTAAAATGTATTAACTGCACAAATCTTAATAACATTAATAAATCACTGAAATTGGAGGTAAGTCACGTTGAATGGGATTCAAAGTGTTATGTATTTAATCAAAAAGCTAAGGAATACAAATCCAAAATATTTAGTTCTTAGCCACTAACATTACTCGATCCAATTAGTGTTGCAACTGACAATGAATCGCATAATTTGATGACTCCCACCAAAATCACCGCCCCACTAATTTATTACCAAAACGTTCGCGGTCTAAACACAAAAACCCATGAAATTTTAAATGCCTCGTATAGGTGTAATTATGATATGCTTGCGTTTACTGAAACTTGGATTAATTCTAGCATAAAAACAGTGAAATAATCAGCGAAGAATATTTTGTATACAGGGCGGATCGCAATGATTGTTCTGTTGGTCTTAAAAGAGGAGGCGGTGTATTGTTGGCCGTCAATTGTAATTTAATTTCTAGGCAATTAAATCTGGATATTTTTACGCAACAAGTTCCTTTAATAGATATAGTTGGTGTTGAAGTTGTAATAAGACATACAAAAATATACATATTTATAGTTTATATCCCACCTGCTCTGTCGACCAATCATTACAGTATTTTCTTTGAATTATTCGAGAGCCTAAATTACTTAATTAATCAAAAAATATTTATCATTGGAGATTTTAATATTCCAGATTACAACATGAGTAAAAATAACCTTACGGGCGTTTTTGGATTTTTAAATACATTCATAAACTACTTTAAGCTACAACAATATAACTCTTTACTTAATAAAAATAATCGTTTACTAGACCTTGTCTTTTCAAATACTATCTGTCAAGTAGAAACTTCTCATGACGATATGTTGAATATAGATCCTCACCATCCGCCTTTAAATATATATCCAGATGTTACATTAAATAATATCGCTAGTGCTACTTCAATTCAATTCAAAGGTTATAATTTCAGAAAGGCTAATTTTATAAAATTGTACGAGGATATAAGTTTAGTTGATTGGAATTTTTAAAAAAATATAAGTAACATTAATATGGCTCTCGGATTATTCTATGAAAAGCTGTACAATATTTTCTATTTAAATATACCCAAATATAAGTCAATCTCTAAAAAGAAAAAGTATCCACCTTGGTATAATTGTATAATTATATCAGATATAAAGCGAAAATATAAACTATGGCTAAATTATAAAAAATCAAATAACACTGAAACGTACAATCAACTTAAATATCTAAGGGATAAAATAAAAAATTATACAGATATTGCACATAAAAATTACATAAAAAACATTGTAAATAACATTAAAAATAATCCAAATTCTTTTTGGTCTTACATAAACTCAAAAAACAACAAGTCTTCAATACCCAATCATATGACAGTTAATGATAGCACGTTAAGTAACCCCTTATATATTGCCAACGGTTTTGCTAGCGTGTTTAAACATTCATTTATTGCGTCGAACGATGGAATATTAGATTCGTGTGTAGTTTATGTTAACTGTTTTAATTTAACATCTTTTTCAGAATCAGATGTTACTTTTGCTTTAAAAAAATTAAAACGTAAATTCACAAAAGGTCCAGATGGCATACCAGCATTTATAATTAAGGATTGTGCTTGTTCTCTTATCAAACCTTTAAAGTTACTTTTTAATTTAATCCTTAAAACTGGTGTATATCCTGAGTTATGGAAAACATCTAAACTCTGTCCTGTATACAAAAAAGGTGATAGGAATTGTTGTGAAAACTATAGACCTATTGCAATAATTAATAATTTCTCCAAGGTCTTTGAGATACTTTTGCATAAATTTTTATATCGCCATGTGGAAAGTCAGATTACCATATATCAACACGGTTTTGTGAAAAACAGATCGACAGTTACAAACTTAATGTGCATAACAAACTATATTGCTAATTATATTGATAAAAATGTACAAGTAAATGTTATATATACAGACATTTCTAAAGCTTTTGATAGACTTGATCATGGCATTCTTCTACATAAGCTGTGCAAAGTTGGACTCTCAGCACCTTTAATAAAACTCTTATCTTCATATCTACTAAACCGCAAGCTGTATGTCGAATGTCATGGTGCAAGGTCTACCGAAATAACTGCATCTTCTGGAGTACCACAGGGATCAATATTGGGTCCTTTACTGTTTGTAATTTTTATAAATGATATTGTAGCTGGATATGGTCCCGATATTTTGCTGTATGCTGATGATGCTAAAATTTTTTCCCGCATCGAGTCTGTAGATGATTGTGTGCAGCTACAAAATAAGCTAGACATTATTAACAATTGGTGCGCTGAAAACAAGCTCCCTCTTAACGTGGATAAGTGCAATGTAGTTTCTTATAATAAGAAAAAATACCCACTCGCATTTGACTATACTCTTAATTCCCGGACATTAAATCGCAGAGAACACTTTAAAGACCTTGGAGTCACATTCGACACCAAATTAAATTTTCATTGTCAGAAATTCTTTGGATTTTGGTAATGTTTTCACACTGTCTCTACTTTACAACACCTTTAATAAATTAAAAGTAGAGTATGCAAGTATAATATGGAATCCCTCATATGAGATACATTCTGATTTACTTGAAAACTTACAGCGTCGCTTTCTTAAACTCCTTAGTTTCAGAATTGATGGGTTCTACCCACCTGTGGGATTTTCTCAAGCAATATTATTAAAAAGGTTTAATTTTGAAAGTTTGGAGGACCGCAGAATAAAAGCATCTTTAGTATTTTTGTTTAAACTCATAAATAATTATATCGACTGCCCTTATCTTTTGAGTAAATTGTATTTAAGAGTTCCTTGTGTTACTGCAAGAAATAATTTTACCTTTTATTTGCCAGGTGCAAAAACAAATGTTTTAAAATTTTCTCCAGTACACTTGTGTGATAAATACAATGACTTGCAAGACAGTTTTGATATTTTTTCATGCAATTTGCAAACAATAAGAAACTTAATTTTAAATACCTAATTTATTTATTCTTTTTTGCATTGTGCTTTTTATTGTTCTGTACTTATATAAGTTTGTAGAATATTTCAACTGTTTTTATTATAACATTTTTTTTTCATGTGATATATTTAGTTTAGGTTAATATCTCATCTTGTAATTGGTCCAAGGACTGTAAGATGATGTAAATAAATAAATAAATAAATAAAAATAAATATTTAATTTATTATCGGTAGATTTTCTGATATCCCTCTGCTCAAAACCATTGAATGTTTATCGGTTGACTGCTTTCGCTTTTGGAGTCGTCATGGTGAAGTCTAAAGTGGCAGTTGGAATGTTCAATGGTACCGAATTCGATGAACTTTCTTGATGACTAGGACCTGCAGAATAATTTTCGCTGGAAAGTAAATTTGTATTATTAGTTATTTCGTAAGAGACTCTGTTGTCTCTTCCTGGGCCTCTGCACTTACTTTTGCACTTGCTTATGCACTTGCTTATTACTTTTCGGTTGCTCGAGTGTTTTTTTTTTGTTCCTCTTCTGTGTATAAAATTATCATTGAGTAATTTAACTCATTTGGTTGTCTTGCCTTCATAGGTGTATTACCTAGTTGATTAATTTGATCTTCAGTGGCAACACATAATTTCAACCTGTTAACATGTACTTTGTCTAATTTATTTCCATGAATTTCTTGTACTTCCGCAGTACCATTATTTAATTTAACTATTTTAAAAACTCTGAGACATAATTTTTATCACTATAATACTTAACTTGCAGCGGTTTAAACATTTCGTCGTATGGATAATCCATATCCCGACCAAACATTAAAAAGAAAGGACTTTCCACTGTAGCGTTATGAGTCGATGAACAATACGACGCGACAGCATAAGGTAGCCAAATATCCCAGTCTCTGTGATTTGGCTGAATATAGTGCGACAGTAAATCTTTTAGCGTTCTATAAAATCTTTCTAACGCTCTATATGCAGTTTTTTTAAGATGTTTAATTTTTAAAATTGTACACATTTTTTCAAATATTTTTGAGATAAAATTAGTACCTAAATCGGTAAGCAATTGTTTTGGCGTTCCATGCCTCAAAATTATACCTGTTATAAATGTTCTAGCTACTGTATCTGCTGTTTGGTCTTTCATTTGAAAAGCTTCTACATACTTAGTTAATGCATCTTAAATAGTTAGTATGTATCTATTATGTTAATCCGTTACAGGTAATTAGTGTTGCCATTTTGGAGAATTTTTCACCATTTCTGGTGATTTTTTGTTCTTGGTTGAGAGTTTTCAAGTTAGATAGCGACAAGTTTCAAACCTGGAGAATTTTAAGATGCATCGGAGAGTTTTTAGCGAATTTTTAATAATTTAAATACAGAATAAAAAATATTTAAAGTTTTGGTTGGGTGCATTGTACTAGTGATTTTTTAATTAAGTTGGTTACCCTGCAAGAATTTACAGGTCTATCTAAATCCTTCTACAGTTTATCCTAAAATGTGCCCGTCAAACTTTGTATATAGAAAAATAGACTTATTTTGATCTGTACCTATATGTATACATGCCGTTAGCAAAGTTTGGCCAGCTACTTTTGGGACATCCTGTACTTATAGCTTTAAAAATATTTTTTTGGTATTTCCATGTTAAACGAAAATGTTTATTATATAAAAAGGCATTAAAGCCTCAAATTACAAAGTTGTTTTTTTTTATTTATTTTTAACTAAACTGTTTTATATTTTTTGCATTTTGTGTCCATAGAAACCTCTTTGTTTTTGCCTATTACAAGTATTGGAGATTTTTTTTGTCAAAATTGGAGAATTCTGGTGAATTTTAGGTTTTTGAGAATTTTAACATTTCCTACATCCATAGCTATCCTATAGAAAGGTCTAAGCGGTATATTAAACTTTTGTAGAAGTGTTGGTTTAATATGCGGTGAAGTTTTCCTTTTGGCGCATGGTATATACGCTTTGACGTAATTTTGTATGCCTTCTGCCCTTTCTATTGTTTTATCTGTTCCCAGGTGACCTGATAGTGGTAGATCATGATACGCTTTCATAATAGAGGGAATCATTGTTAACATATTGTAGGGTGGTGACCCACCCTTTTCTCTGAAAAATACCACTTGTCTTGACGAATTTCCTAATTGAATATTATATAATTACAACTTTTAGTTATAGGCAACTGTTTATACTATTAATTCTTAAAAGATTTAAAGGAACTTTAAGTACAAGTTCTACAATGCGCATGCATAAAAAAGCTTGTACTGTTTTGGACGAGTCTATTTTTTGATGAAGGAGGCTGGAAAAAGGTTTTTCAATTGACTTTTTAGTGTGTTGGTTGTTGGTGACTACACACGTGAGGCGAATGGTAATAAAAAGAAAAACATCTAAAAGAATAGGGTGATCTTCGTACATTGTGGTTCTTTCATATTAGAAGAATATACAGGTTGGTCTTTGATATTATTTATAACATATATTTTGTTGTAAATGATTGTTTTACACGTTTTAATTTCTCCAACGGCTGCCATTACACAATGCTTGAAGTCACGTATCTGCCTATTTTTCTCAATTATTTATTATTTAGAAAAATATTGAATTAACATTTGATTTATATTTTAAATACTAATAAATATACGTTGACAAATATTACAAATTATTTTAATACCCAATTTTAAACATTATTGTAAAATTATTAAATTACAAACTGTTAAACTGAATTTGTATCAATTTCATATTTAGCTTGTGTTCCGTAATTTACTGTCAGTACTGTCAGTACTGAAAAAGCATTCCGAAATCCACTTTCAGTTACTGAGCTCAGTGGTAAATACTACCCTTTTATAAATGAACGGCAGATTAATTTTACTGAAACAACTGGTGACAGAGAGGTGCTGTCATGGTTGTGCATCTTTACTGTACAAAAACTTGTCCACTGAGAAGTTTAGACTACGCTTACCAGAGGCGCTAATGTCACCAAAATTGTTTCTGTCACCGAGACTACCGTTGTCATAATAATTCGACTTGAACGAATAACTTAAATTTGTGAAGTATTAAATTTTATAACATTTTAAGATTGTATTGTGTATTCATTATTATGGTTTATTCTTGTTGTGTACAAAAGTACAAAAGCAGGGGGAGATAGTGTAAAAGTGCATCGATTTCCAAAAAACGATAAGGTATGTCCCGCTTTTTGCCCAAATACCAAAAAATATGTTGATTCTCTAAGCACCAAGTATTAACATTTTTATTGTTCTTTTATTTATAAATTTATTTTAACTTATACAATAATATTACAGGAATAGGAATAGGAATGAAATAGTTAGATAAGTTGATATGATGTAGATATAATTTTAAGTTGTGTTTTGAAATTTTGCATTTATATAATTTTGACAAATAAAATAATTACAAAAATGTAGTTTTATTATGTTTTATTATTCCTCTTTGAACTTTCCTAGAAAAATATTAGAATTATTTATCTAGTGGAGGTAAAAAAAAAGGATCAGTACCATCCAGTAAAAAAAATTAAACAATAATTTTAATATATATTTTTGACTATACCCGCTAGATGGCGCAGTAGTCAGGGAACAAAACTTTAATACTAAGTTGCCTATCTAACTAACCCCCCGCCCACCCAACCAATCCCTTGTCTATGGGTGCTGTGGCTCCAGTAAAACACATAACCAAACTTTTAAACAAAAAATAGCTGTCAAATAAAGTGAAGGATATAAATTATATCATATAATGGTATTAGGTAAATACCTATAGGACTAATTATTTCAATATTTATTGATAAAATATTACTTGAAAGTACAAGCAGCATTGACGAAGGCAGGTCGCCAGGGAGTACGCATACGAAGACCCAGAATATGAAACTACCTACTAGGTAGTACCTAGAAAATATTATATATTTGTATTCAGCGGACGAATTTAAGAGTAATTTTTGGTATTTGGCGTATTGTTGTGGTGTCAGTGAAATTTTATATTTTCTATTCCTATATACATTTTTCGACGCGGACGACGATAACATTAAATTTTCCATATTTCTCTGCCATAAACCAAACATTATATTTCTTATAACTGTTATATTTATTTTTTATTTATGTTCTCTGTTGTGCCGAAAGTAAAGTTTGTCAATTGTCAGTAAATCACAAATCATAACCTTGAGTAACCATTGTCACTTTCTGCTGCTACTGAGGCGCGTTCCAATTTTACTATTGCGTCAGTACTGAATAAATTACGGAACGGCCTTTTTTCGCTACTTACAGTAAGATTACTGATAGTAATGCCAGTAAATTACGGAACACAACCATTATAAAAGAATCTACCTTATCTTTGGACAATGAGTCCGGAACTAATTTAGTTATGAGCAACCCTTTACACAGCCCTCATGAAAACAATACTTTAAAATTTGCGGGCATAAAATTAAAACCCATTGAAATTCTCAAATTTAACGGTTCTTACCAAAATTGGTTAGAATTTGCGGATTTATTTGAATCGTTAGTGCATAAAAATGAGGCCTTGGATAACATTCAAAAATTTCATTACTTAAGATCATCCTTGGAAGCTGGTGCCGCACAAGTTGTCCGTTCAATTAAATTCACACTGAAACTTGGCCACGACAGCAGAAATTGTCGTCACATTATTTCTTGTAAGAAATGTAACGGGCGGCATCACACATTAATACATATCAATCGCGTTCAAGACAATGATCGCTCACGTGAAACTTCCTTTAATCCTGTCGTTTTAACCCCAATCGAGCCATCTACTTCGTTAACAAATTGTTTATTCTCTAACATCACGGTACAATGCCAAGTAATTTTACCAACCGCTCTAATAAACGTTTATGACAGATACAATAAAATGCATACAGCCAGAGCACTTCTGGATTCCGACTCACAAAGTTTATTTTTATCTGCCGAATTGCATAATAAATTAGGTATTGCAACCGAGCAGGTTGATTGGACAGTGTCCGGCATAACAAATATTTCACGCAAATTAGAGGAACGGTGCAATTTAAAATTATCATCTAAAATAAACGATTTTTGTGCACAACTACAGTGCTTCATTGTTCCCCAGATTTCGGGTCATCTACCGTCTGCGCCCTTAAATACGCAAAATCTAAACATCCCAGAGAACTTGCCGTTGGCAGACCACATGTTTGCTAAACCAAAAAAAAAAATCGACATCCTTATCGGAAGTGACCTGTTTTGGAGTCTTGTGGGTCAAAACACCTTTAGTCTAGGTAAAAACAAACCAATAATGCACCAAACATTATTCGGTTGGGTTATAGCAGGGCCGTACTTTGTACCATTTCCAGCGCGCAACGAAGTAAAGTGCAATTTTTTAACGTCATCTGCCGAAACCAAAAATCAAAATCAGTTAGCGCGATTTTTCTGAATTAGAGGAAATTGCCGAAGGGCAAATTTTATCAAAGGAAGAGATTGGTTGCGAACAGAATTTTCATAATACTACTCGACGAGACTCCGCGGGTATATTTATAGTAGCCCTTCCTTTTAATGAACCCCTCGAAAAATTAGGTGATTCCTATCATAAAGCACTAAAACAATTTATGTCACGTAGGGGAAAATCCTTTTCTCGGACAATGGTAAAAATGTTGTCTCTGCAAGTGCGGATTTTAAAGAACTTAGCTTATTTCTTAAATTAAATAAGACCAGTATTGTTAATTCATTGTCTAAAGACGAGATAGAATGGAAATTCTACCTCCTTTTGCCACATTTTGGTGGTCTTTGGGAGGCAGGAGTTAAGAGTTATATCAAATGCACTCCTTACTTATGAAGAATTCTATTCGTTATTAACCCAAATTGAGGCAATAATAAATTCGCGCCCATTGACGCCGCTGTCAGCCGATCCCAATGATTACACAGCTTTTACCCTAGCTCATATTCTTATTGGTCCTCCAATAACCACAACAGGCGAAAAACAATTCACAAGCATCCCGATAAATCGACTTACACGCTATCAGCTGACACAACAGCTATCACAACATATGTGGGAACGCTGGAACAAAGACTATATTTCTGAACTACAGAAAAGAACCAAATGGGTCTCTACTAAAGAAGATAAGGTTGAAGAAGGCCACCTAGTCTTAATCAAAGAGGACAATTTGCCACCCATAAGGTGGAAACTTGGTCGCATGATTGAAGTGATTTGTGGTCGCGATGGTGTAGCACGTATTATCAAAATTAAAACTTCTAGAGGTGTCATAACACGATCTTTTTCTAAAATATGTCCGTTGCCCTTAAACGACGACGTAGAGAATAATTAAAATCAGTGAACAGACTAAATATATTGGACTCATGTAGACATGATATAAGTTAGTATTAGGTAGCTAGGCTTAAAATTTATATGTTCCATTATAGCATGTTTAATAAAGGGAGAGTCAATTCTGTTATGACATCTGGAAGATATCAGCCGTCAAGTGGCTGCAACGCCCTCACTTTTTGGTGTATTTTCTACCTAGATTTAGCATTTTTCAACATTATGAATTTAAGCTTAGTCATATACACAACCATTTTTAAAATAAAGTTTTGTTTTTTATTAAAACATGTTTTAATCGCCCAACAACATAATCAACGCAACGAACAAATTCCCCAAATTAAAGCTAAGCATTCGCACTCGGTGGTGGAATAATTACTTTCCGCCTTGGAAAGTTGTCTACTGGCATAAGCGATTGGAAGTTCTTTACCATTGTGGATTTGTCATAGTATGGCTCCTAATGCATATGAAGCATCTGTTAGGAGAATAAAATATTTAAGTCGGGGTATTTGAGAATTGGTTCCCTAAGAAGACCGTTTTTTAGTGACTCAAAAGAAGACTGACACTTATCTGACTAATAAAATTTAACATTCCTTTTTGTTAATTGGGTTAGGGGGTAAGCAATTGCGGAAAAATTTTCGACAAACCTCCTATAATAACCTGTTATACCTAGGAAAGATTGGATTTCGGTTACATTTTTAGGAACTGGAAAATTTTTTATAGCACAAATTTTACCTGGATCGAGCTTAACTCCGTGTATGAAAATAATATGGCCAAGATATTTATTCTTCCTTAAGAAACTCACACTTTTGGTTATTCTCTAAGGCGATCAAATATCATTCGAAGTTTATTTATGTGTTCTTCAGCATTATTTTTCGAAAAAACAATGATGTCATCTAGGTACACAAAACAATGAACACCTGTTAATCCTGTTAGGACTGAATACATTAACCTTTGCCAAGTGGAGGGGGCTTTTACAAGACCGAACGGCATTCTATTACACTCGTAATGACCCCAAGGTACTGAAAACGCTGTTTTTTCTCTGTCTTTGGGATGCACTTCTACCTGCCAATACCCTAATTTTAAATCTAATTTACTAAATAGTTCGGCTCTGCCTAGCGAATCTATTGTTTCATGTTTGTTTGGAATTGGAAAATAATTCCTCTTTGTTACTGCATTTAACGCCCTGTAATATATACAAAACCTATAATCTATATCTCCTGTCTCTGTTTTCTTTTCTATCAATACTACAGGAGCACTCCAGGGGCTCGAACTCGGACGAATTGTCTAGTCTTTTAACATCGCGTTAATTTTCTCCTCCATAATTTTCTTTTTTGCTATTGGTACTCTGTAGGGTGCTTTTCTTATCGGACCATAAGACTCTAACATCTCGATTTCATGTCTCACTCTATGTGTGAACTTCAGCGGTCGACCTGACACTGCAAAAATGTCTATATACTATTTTTATAATTTACTTAATCCTAAAATACACAACTCCCTACTGCTAGAAACTCTAACCACGTATTCCTTGTCCGCTTTTTCTTTATTTCTCTCTTTATTCTCTTTTTGGCTGTGACCGATCGGCATATTTGTTATTATTCTTTATAATATACTCCTCACAAACACACCTAGTCGAAAGTGTCATTTTTATAATTGGGGTATTTTTCTTAATTAACTGCGGTATTGGGAAAACATTTAGAATTCTAACCACAATTTCTCTATTGTCATTGTTTAATGGATTTAGTAAATTAACTTTTGTTTGCTCAGTAAAAATTCCTGAGGCTATGTTTTTGATTGGTTCACAAATCATTGTGTCAGAGGGTATGCACTTTCTTACTCTAACACTTGCCGGTATAATTAAATTTTTTAGTAAATCTGACTACATTTGGTTGCTTGGAGCTAAAACCATTTGTATTGGTTTTAGGATTGATCAGATCCATACCATTGTCTATTTTCTGAAATCGAACTTTCTTTATTATCCTTTGTTTGTGGTAAGATTTTTTGGGCTATATAATTTAATCAAATTTTATATTGCTGACACTCCAGAAGAACTTGTAAGTCGGTTTACATCCTGCCCTCCGAGCCGACTGCCTAAACGTCTGCAGTTTTTTTCTTGTGCTGAATTACTATTAACAGTAACTATTCGATCTAACCATGCTGTGTCTAGCAGAGGTAAATCAGATTCACATAGCATAAGCCTGCCACTTGCAAAGCAAATTTGAGGCGTGTTTAACTCCAAAAGATCCATTCCTATTAAACCATCTGTGGGGAAATTTAAGTTGTTATCGCAAATTATAAGTGTGGTTTATTTCCTTACGGCCCATTTTGTGTAACTTTAGCGTTACGTTGCATTTACCGGTTTTATTTCATTGTCTCCCAGAAATATCGGTGATTATATGGTTGTCGTCTTAGCAACAATCCGGGCTTTAATTAGACTTATACTTGCTCCCGTGTCTAAAAGCCACGTCGATTGTTGTCATGTACAATACAACGTATTTGGAATTTTCTGGGTTTAATTTTAAAATCGTTAGTGTAATCTTCTTGTTGTCAACGAGGCTAAGGTCCAGTTTAAAGAGCAATTATCAAACAGGTGCCTACGGCTGCCACAGTTAAAACAAAAACTTATTTTATTGCTTCTACACTGATTCCTCCAATGTCCATAGATACCGCATTTTATACACTTGTTGGTCATGTAATTAAATTTCGGTAGCGGTTCGTCATTGGTATTTTGTATCCTCTGTGGGTTGTTGCGATAATCGTTTCTTCGTGGGCTATTATTTTCAAAATTCGCTCGTTCCACTTGCAACACCACGATCGAAATTATTTATATCATAACCGCGATTGTTCCTATCGTAATTACAATAACGGCCGCCCCTGCTGTTACTACGGTCGCGGGCGTACCTTTCTTGGCTACGATCTCGGCCGCTTCTCTCGCAACTCCTATTACACTCGTTGCTTTCATAACTTTGATCACGACTGCTATATCTATCAAAGCGGTTATTTCTGTTGTAACTGTGATCTCTACTATCACGCCTACTATTGTGATTGTTCTTATAATTATCGTCCTCGATATTGTAGTTACGGCGATTTTTGTTGTATCTTACAATTTCCCTACAGTCTTTATTATTAATTGAATCCTTTGTTTCAATATTATTCTCTGTGTAATTCTCCTTGTCTACGAGTATTGTAACTACCACGTCCAGATCCTCTGGCTGGCTAGTTTTAACCTATCTACAATGTTTTCTTTCCTTTGTGCTACTTTAAGGACGTCTTCTAGCTTAAGAAAAACACCCACCGACAAATTGTTCTGCAATTAATTCATCTCTGTAAATTATCTGTTCGTTTGTGATTTTCTTAAGAAAGATATCGATGACTTTCTGCCAAAGTATCGCAAGCAACATAACTCAAATTTCGGTAATTTAAATCATTTTTTGTTTTAAAGTCTGTTTTAAACCATATATAACCTATGGGTTTTATAACAAGTAAATAGCTATAAGTATAAGCTATTTACTTGTTATAAAACCCATAGCTTATATATGGTTGTTATAAAACCTTTAGGCTATATTTTAAAAGAGACTTTAAAACAAAAAATGTTTTCAATTCCCGAAATTTGAGTTATGTTGCTTGCGATACTTTGGCAGAAAGTCATCAATATTATTAGCTGTCATTTTTAACCTTTGTGCGAACGCACCTAAGGTTTCGTCCGGTTTTCTTTCAGAAGTTGCAAGCTCCACCTGTGCGACCCACTCGCGTCTAGGACTCCGTTGTGTGCGACTTTTTTGCGGTGAAAATCGAGATCCAAATCTAATTAACGAAACACCACGTAATTAGATTTCTTTTCTACACTTTTTATTTTACTATTTGGGAGACGTATACGTTATAACAAAAAGATGAATTACCAGTACAACCTAAGCACCTTAATTACAAAAATTTCTAACCTAACAACCTATACCTAATTAGGAAGACAGACAAACTAATACTAAAATATACTAAGTCATATACAGCCGTTAGGTCCACTACTGCATCTGCAATAAAATTACAATCACATGTCTCTCTCCTAATTACTATTTGTGATAAAAATGCATTGTTTAGGTTGAATCAACAATAGCACTTTCACACAAACACTCTAAGTTAATGAAATAATTCCAATAAATTATCTAATTTCTTAAACAGTTTATTGAAATTAATTTACAAAAATAATAACGACAAAAATTATTGAATTAATTAATTATTTGCCGAAGAATTATCTAGATTATACCCGCACTTATTATATTGAGCCCCTTTTCTTGTCAAAAGATTACGTATTTTAACTAATTCAAAGTCAGGTACTTTTACGATTATTACTCTTAGGATCGACACTCTTACACCCTTCTTTTTAATCTATTTTCTATAACTTAAGTACCGGCTGTTTTGACAAATTTTATTACTTTATTTACTTTATCGGTATCTCAAAATAAAAACTAATAAACTTAATTATTAAGTAAATCAGCAATTATTATGAGAATCCAGAACTACGTAAGCTACGTACTTGTACCAGTTGTACCTTTTTAAGCTATTTTAATAGTATGTTTACATTTAATGAAAAACTTACATTAATATTTAGTTCCATAAACACTTATATACAATCAAACAATTACTGCAAGAGAAATTAGTTTTGAAAAATTAGGAGACACACCTGACACCAGTTTGTAACGGGGTTTTTTGTTGTGTGCTATACTTTTATTTCTTATTCCTTAGTTGGCCTATAAGGGAGCTTGTGGGTGTTAGGGAACCTGTTTCAAATGACTAATCTAATCTAACCTTTAATCCGGAGCAAGTTGTAGCGACTTCGGTTAGATGATGTCGAATGGACGAGTCTGAGTAGAGGCGAAGTATTTCCGATATGGGTATTCACACTAAACTCACATGTGTCGAATCACCCGGAAAACTTCACACACGATCACTGTTCACTGTATACTTACTACTTGACTTAAATTGATTCAAGTTTATTTCTTATAAAACAGACAGTAGGAATAAAGCAATATTTCAAACCATATAAATATATTAACAAACAAAGAACTAACAATAAAAATAAAAAGATAAAAACAAGAAAAATTAAGTTAAGTTAAATTAAAAATAGGTAATTAAAGTTAATCCAGGGATTTCATCAAAGAGAACTAGTTTACAAAACAGACTAGAGCTCTAGATTAAGAAATTTTAGTAAAAGTAAACTACAAGAAAGTGAAACAAATAATGAAACTTTTAAACGGAGTGAAATGAACTTTGAGTAAATCTAATCAAAACGAATTGGTTTGAAATGCAATAATTACTATAGATACCTTACACTGAATCAATTGAAGCTTACAAATAGCGGCTAAAAAGGATATCTGCGAAAGTTGGAAAAGCTCGATAAAATCGAGATAATAACTGCCGATTCAAGCGTCGCGTTGGTTTTTTATAGACTATTTTAAGGAAAAATTGAAAGGGATTAATTCTTAAAGACCATTGGTTAAAATCAAGGTAACTCCCCCCCGCAAGGGTCATAGAAAATTGACTGGTTCAAACTAACAACATAAAATAGAATACCAACCTAAAATGAAAAAGGGTTATTGGCGGTCAGATAGTTCTTAAGAAAGAAGGCGTTACCCTTACCTCTGAAAGGCCTGGAATAAACTTAGCGGGGGTTTTACTAGGCCTTGGGCGAAATTTTTTGCCATTAATACCAATATAATTCACGAAATTCGATAATTATTGATAGCCCCACAAACATGTTTAAATTTAACAAGGGTTGCCTAATGATTGGATCCACTATTTTTCTACCTGGTTCTTAAACCGTATTAACTCGGTTTGATTTAATTGCGTTTACTTCATTTAAACCATGCTTATGAGTTTTATCAATCTACACTTTATTTACATGGCTGATCGAGACTTATCTTTTAATAAATAGCAGCTCTTTCATATTTACAAAACAATACAATATACCTTATCTTATTTATAATCTATAATATCTATTTCCAAGGTTTAGTTTTAAACTGAATCATTTCGTTATTCTTTCAATTATATTAATTTTATTATACTTTTAAGGCTATTTATTTAGATTTAACATTCTTGGTGTACAGAAAGTTTGGTTGCCATATTCTTGGCGGCTTTGGTGAACGAATATAGCCTGCTTTATGGCCTAATGGCCTCTATTTGAATTTTCTTTAAAAACGACGCTATAAATTTGTTTTTGACGTTATATTTTAAGTACCCTTTTTAAAATTACTTATTTCGCACATGTTGAGAATTTCTAAACCTTTCTAAGACTTCTAATTGCAGCTCTTTCCAAGACTTATTTTAACCGTCTTTTTTCAGCTTTCTCCCTATTACAGTATCCACATATTATCTGTGACAGATATATAAATAATAATTTAGGTTAATATATTTGTTTGTTTTGTAGTTTGTATTTGTTCCATTTGCTATATATAAGAAGGAAAATTGTTTCATTTACTTGCTATAGTTGCTATATACACTCACGTGCAAAATAATCGGCCCACACAAATTTTCGATGAATTTCAATCGTTAATTTTGAGGTGTCTTCTTACTTTTAAAAATGACTCCGACTGATATTGCCCTTTGTACTTTACTTCTTATGACGTTTAAAACACTTGCCACGTAATACTGTGACCGTCCATCCTGGATTAAATTAATGGCTCTGGCAACATCAGTCGGAGACATATCCATTTTTTAAAGTAAGAAGACATCTCAAAATTTAAACATTAATTTGCAAAAAACAATTTGATAGCTTTTAAAAGCCGTGTATGACATGTCCAAGTATGGGATGATTCAACAAAACTGTCACTGTCATTCTCCATAGCCTATGGATGGACCATAGCAACCTTAGTTCTTCATACAGAAAAATATTGGAAGTTGCAATGTTTTTTAAAAAAATCCATATTTTCCACAAAAATAAATATATCGAGGTGAACCAAAAACAAAACTGTTAAGAATAGATGTGACTTGATAAATAAAACTTAATTTAGAACAATATACGGTTTTGACACTCTACAGAGTGTCTTAAACTTATGGTAAAAAAACATCTTTTTGTTTAAACCTGTATATTATAAACGTACGTCTATTTTTTAGTATTTTTTTAAAATGTGAGCGATTGTTCATTAATTTATCTACAATATTCCTAAATATTCGTTTAAATCCGACATGAAATAAAAAAGTTATTTGCGATTGAAATTCATCGAAAATTTGTGTGGGCCGATTATTTTGCACGTGAGTGTATAAGAAGGAAAATTGGATCAAAAAAACATACATAAAAAAGTCACGTTGACTGCCATGTGTATGAAAAAGTATACACGCGAGTTGGGTCTAGTGTATGATTTTGTATACACGCACAATAAAATTATTTCAGCTACGTGTATGTGAATAGAGGATGCTGAAAATGGATTTTATATGTTAAAATGATTGTCGTGGCGTGGATGTACACTGGTATTCACTTGGCCGAAATTTTTATTAACAATTTTTAAGATAGCAAACCCTTTATTCAAAAATATATATTGTCAAGAAATGAGCCAAAAATGAAATATTTTAAAGTCACATGCATAATTAAAATGTCGATGATGAAAAAGAATTTAATCCATTATTATTAATTTGACAGACAATATTTGTCAATATTTTTATAAAATGTGTATATATGTGGCGCAAATGTACATTTTTGCAATCCTACGCCGCGGCGCGCCGCGTGTATGTTATAGTCGCACGGGGGTAGAAGGGTAAATAATTTAAAAAAATGTGCCGATGGCATATTTTTATTAGGAATTAAATGATAACAAACATTGTGGCCCAGCTGACCCCACTTGAAGAAACTCTCAAAAGAGAAATCAAGTACTTTGTAAGAAATTAAAATAAAATTGGAAAAAAACAATATCATAGTTCTTTTTACAGTGAAATAGGACAAAACCAATATGATCTTTGAACACAGCCCGTAACAGAAACTCAAGTACTGCAGTGTAAGAAATTAAAATACAATTTGAAAAACAAATTAACCAAAATTAAATCTTTCTTTTTGCATTGTGCAGGAAATATGCCAAGGCAAGGAAGATTATGATCTTTAAGGACAGTCCATAACAGAAACTTCATGCTGCTGATAATGAAATGGCCCGGGATCGAAACAAAAGCATTAGAAAACCATAATATAATATAGTTTGTTTTATTCAATGTTTGGCAACCTAAAAACCTCAAATATTTATATTAAAGTATGATATCAATTATCAATATATATTTTGATATTTGATATTATCAAATATCAAAATATATATTTTTACAAGAAATCAAATATCAAATTTTAATGATGTTGCAACTTTTTCTCGTTACTATTTTTCCTTTTTTGTTTATATTTTAATTTTTTATTAGGTTTATTATAAAAATGTCAATATTGAAGAGTTAAATAACATTAAACTTAAACTAAAACAAAAATACCAATTACCAATTTAGATATAAATATATTAATTTAAACTTCCGAATTTTGCTTATCGCATGTACCCGGTACATTGTACCGTCTTTAGAACTGATCTTTAACATCAATTTGACAATAAAAAAGCATTAATTTTTTTATATAAATAGAAAAATGAACAAGGTTTTGACTTACTAAATCAAAAGCATTTTTTTATTTATAAAATTACGGGATCCAAAAAAGCATATTTGAAACAATATAAACGACTAATAAATCAAAACATAGGTAACTATACAAATGAATTAAACTTCAGTTAACTTTAAAATTCAAAAGAAATTAATGTAAAGTTTTTAAATCCACGTCTTTAAAAAGGTAGAAACTGCTGATATTGAAATCATGATTCATTTGCGCATTTTCTTAGACGCGTTGGCTCTTTTTAACACCTTGTCATCTCTGGTTGTGATAATATATTTCTTGTCGCATCTCAAAGAATCACACATCTTTTGCTGATCTGAATCATATGTTACTACCTTAATCCTGTGCTTCTTTGAATTTGAGGTCTCTGATGCAAATATGCGAATATGTGATTTTTGTCTACTTTGCGAAAAAAGTGGAATGAAGTAAGCCCGAATTTCTTACCCTCGTCGATGCATTCAATTTTTAAGCAATTTTTAAAACGCAAATCTTTTTTTTTTTAAACGGTATTTGTTTTTCCTCGAAAATTAGTTTTGTGACAGTATTTTAAAGCTGCATAATTACTATTATCGCGAGCAGAATGCAAATAATATTTTCAGACCGCACTTTAGTCCAAATCGCGTTTTTTACACCATTAACCGCGCCTTTTCCGTGTAAAGCAGCAAAAATATTCCATTCAATATAAGAAAATCCTAAATCTTCATCAAGATAACACAAATTTGAAATTGTAAATTTGTTCCGAAACTGACTTGCGGCGTTGTCTGAAAAAAATCGAAGCCGCGAAACGGAGTGAAATTTGTTTTTAACAAAGGATCCAATTTTTAAAAAAAATATTCAAACACTGTATTTAGAATGATTTAAATCATCGCTGATAATTGCAACAGATTCTACGTTATCCATATACCAGATGACACTCGTAAAAATGGTAACTTGGCGCTTTTTCCAGTGCGCACTTTGGATTTCATTTTGACTCGTCAATGAGGCGTTTTCTGAAAAATCTATTTGCACAACAGCATCTAGAGAATTTTGATTCTTTGCAAGATTCAAAGTACTTAGACTGTTGGTTTTTGATAAAACAATGTTTTTTAAAAGATGTTATTTCTTGGTTGAGTTCATATACAACTGCGGCAACCTCTTTTTTTCTTCGGCAACTTGCAAAAACACTTCAATTACTTTTCATTTATTTCTGATTGTCACAGAGCTAACATAAAAATTAAGGGGTAAAAACTCATCTACTTTTGTTTTACAAGCAGAGCAAGCACCAAAAATGCATTTTTCGTTAAGGTGATCACAACAGACTAATGACATTAAGTGTTTATAGTTTGAAGGAAATTCAGTACGAACAGAATGTATAGCTTCAACACAAAAAGAGAAGTTCGAATGTACATACACATACATTAAATGGGGTTTGTTTAGCGGGAAGAACAAATTTGGGTCTAAACTTAAAAAAGTAAGCTCTGGAAATTTTTAAATTAGGATGCTGATTCTGAAATTCGCAGAAAGTATCAACAATGTTCATCATCATGTAGCGGATAGGAATTTTTTCTCGTTTACCAGTGACATCATTCCGAATAGATTTAACGTCGCATTTTCCAGGAGCCTGACGACTGACATTGTCGTTGCAAAAAAAATCTTCAATAAGTTTTCGATTTACATCAACCGGCCGACGAGGCGCTCTTGCTTCTTTACAGATCGAATCCCAAGCTTCACAATTGAACTGTTTACAATTTCTTTTACTACGGCCCTTCTTTTAGCAAGGCTCTTCGGTAAAGCAACTTTAACTTTTTGTACAGCTTTACCAAATGTTTTACTACATTTGCATATCCCTCTTTTTCCAACTTTTTCGGAAGAACTTTGATTTTGAAGCTTCTTTTTTTCCTTGTAAAAAATACATACTTAATACTCTTTATTTGTTAATTTTTGTGTTATTTTCTGGGGTTATAAATTCACCTTTGCTTTCTTTTTGCTAGCCTGTATTTTCTTTTAATTTCCTCTGCCTTTTCCTCTGTCATATTTAACTGTTTCTTCGCATAAGATGCTCGTTTTCGATATCGGTCCACTTACATATATCACTATGGTTATAATGTAGTGTAATTTTTTGTCCTCTCCGTTACTCTGTTTCTATAGTTTTGAAAATCCAAAAAAATACCATTATGATAATTAGTTTAGGTTAGCTTTGTACAAGAAGAATTATTGCCAGGAAAAAAATTGTATTCACTGTATAAGAACATTTGCTCCTTTTTGATATCGGAGAGGACGTTAAGATTGCAATTTTTTAAATGCTCACAGCAAATATTAAAAACTTACCTATCAAATAAAACAGTGCAAGGTAAAAACGATTATGCTATACACTAATTTAACTTAAACACGCCTAACACCTATCTGTCACTAATGACAGAAACGGCGTCTGCCAACATACTTGATAATGCGCTATGCAGGATGCTGCATAAAGAGTTATGTTGAATCCTTATAAAAAGTATGACAAACTAATAAATCCCGCTTCTTTTTAGAGATTTTCTAAACTTAAATGGACACTCTTTTGAATGATTTCTTTCATTTATTTTTTCTTAATAGTTCGGACTTGACTTGCTTGGTTTTGATTTTTTAGAATAGCCGTATTAGAAAATACTACTATAATCCCCAAATTAAAATCAACAAAGTAAATATGACAGATCCAGTAATTCCTAAAATAACTGATAAGCAACTTGAACAATTTTGTAAAGTTATACCTATTTATGGCGATGGTGAAGCATCTCTCAGCGATTTCATAATTTCTTTGGACAAAATTATTGATCTTTTTCAAGGCACTTTTGCAATGTGCTCAAACATTCAATTGCATTTATTTAACCTCTATGTTTTAAGCAAAATTCCCGGACCACCAAAATCATTTATAACAGCCAATAACCTCGACAATTTTATTCCAAATTCTTTTTAAACTTGGCAAAATATTCGTACCGACCTTTTAAAAAAATTTGGTGAGCGTCGATCCGAATCTACAATAGAACGTGAACTAACAACATGTATTCAAAATTTTAATGAAAATTATACCGATTATTATTTGAACCTGGACAAGAAATTAAATGACCTTATCGATCTTGTCTCCATTCAAAACAGCGATGCAAATATCGTTAAAATAAAAACACATTTTCAGCAAAAAGCACTCTTGACATATAAAGTTGGTATTTCACAACCCTACCGCGATTTGTTAAAATACAGCAATTGTAAATCACTAGAAGAATGTCTTTCGCGATGTTCTGAGCTCGAAAACGAAGAATCTTTTGGTAGAACTATACGCAATACCAAATCTGATAAAAGCAAAATAACCCAATTAGTTTTAAATTCTCCGTCACCAAGATTTTTCAACTATCCCCCACAACAATTTAATCAAGTCAGTCACCCCGAACCACAACGATCAAATTTTAATATCACAAAACCCTTTGGTAATTTTAGCAAATCTTTTCCTCATAAATCGCAACCAATACATAAACAATTTTTCGGCCCATCTACAAGCAAAAATTTGCCAAACATAGAACATTTTTATAAGCCATCTCCGATGTCAACCCAAACCGCCAAATATTCAAATCAAAGTTTCAAACCGACTCCAATGTCAACTCAAACCATTAAACACCCTCAAAATTTTAGGCATAAGGCGTATAACATCGAAAGTACCGAATTTGATTCCCAGAGTTATTGCCCCGAAGACGACACTGTGAACGGAAGCGCAGCTGATATGTCCACGTCGTCCGATTTCGATCCCGGTTTACCTACCGACCAAGTTTATTGTCATTTAGATAATGCTGATGCTAATTATTTGCCGTGTGAAAATTTTTACGACGTCAACTTGAACCCGAATGCTACATAAACTTAAATAATATTGCAAATTTACCTCGATTGCCTTTCATTACTCTTCACTTTTTAATCTCAAAATTTTAAAAGATACAGGAGCCACTAATTCAATATAAATCCCAAAAGCGGCATCTTATTTTGATTTAAATAACCTTTTTCAAAAAGAATTTACTGTGCAGTCACTTATCATTTACCAACAATCAAAATTTACAGTATCCAATTTTTTCAGAATTCGGGATCAATTACTGCTTTAAATTTCATATAATTCCCTGGCATGACAGATTCGATGCGCTAATTGGTTCAAGCGATCTTCAAAATTTGTACGCAAAAATTGATTATCGAACACACACTTTAAATATTAACAATATTTCAATAAAATTCCGTTATTTTTCTCCAGAACCTACTAAAATTGCAGTTAATTGTCCCCAACGTTTCGATTCACAATCAAGAAATTTTACCCTCTTTTATTCATTTAGTCAAAGACGGATTTATAACAATTCCATATACGAAAAATGCCCCTAAACAAATCTCCGCTTACCCTTTCAACTTATTTAACAAGAAACGAGTTTTCCGATTTACAATAACGATTTAGATGTCAAAAAATTACGCCTTTCCCATCTAAATTCCGAATAAACAACAGCAATTATTAATCTTTGTCAGCGATATAAAAATATTTTAAATCTTATATTTTTTAACGAATCGACACCCCTGTCATCAAAAGATAAAAAACCCAATTTTTACTCGTTCGTTTAGTCACCCTCCGCTTATGCGTTCTGAGATCTCTAAGCAAATTCGGAAACTTTTAGACCTAAAAATATTTGTCCTTCAACCAGTCCATATAGTGCCCCTGTGTGCATTGTACCAAAAACACCAGATGCCTCAGGTGTCAAAAAATTTAGAATAGTAATTGATTACAGAAAATTAAATGAGAACACAATTTAAGACAAATACCCGCTTCCCAGAGTCGATGAAATCTTAGAAAATCTAGGACGTTGTAAATATTTTACATGCCTTGATCTTGCCCAAGGATTTCATCAGATAAAAATGTCAGACAAATCAATCCCTAAAACCGCCTTTACTGTCAACCAAGGACACTACGAATACGTTCGCATGCCCTTTGGCTTACGCAATGCCCCTGCTTCATTTCAACGTATGATGAAATTTTAAGGCGTTATTTATATCAAAAATTTTTTGTTTACATGGACGATGTACTTATTTTTTTAAAATCACTCCAAGACCAAATTCATGATTCAAAACTAATATTTTCGGCATTAAATAAAGCAAACCTCAAAGTAAAGCTTGACAAGTCAGAGTTTTTAACAAAACGGGTAGAATTTTTAGGTCATATCGTTACAGAAAATGGACTGGAACCAAATCCCAATAAAATTACAGCCATCCAAAATTTCCCTATTCCTAAAACCGTTAAAGAAATTAAATCCTTTTTGGGACTTATCGGCTATTACCGTAGTTTCATATCTGATTTTGCAAAATTGCCCTATTAACAAATGTACGCGAAAAAATGAAAAAAATTGACATTAACAACGAACAATACGTATCAACATTTAATAAATGTAAAGAAGCATTATCCAACTCCCCTATTTTACAATATCCGGATTTTCAACAGATTTTTACCTTGACAACTGAGGCCTCCAACGTTTCCCTTGGTTCTGTGCTCTCCCAAAAAGGACTTCCCATTGCCTATCACTCACGCACCCTCAATTCTGATGAAAGAAATTATTCTACAACAGAAAAGGAACTTCTTGCTATTGTTGACTCTGTGCAATACTTTCGTCCCTGTTAATTTGGCTCTCAAAATTAAAAACCCCAAATTCACGATTAGTTCGCTGGAAAATAAAGTTGGAAGAATACGATTACACAATAGTATTAAAAAAGGTAAAGACAATGTTGTTGCGGATGCCTTGTCTAGAATCGAGATCAATGTAAATGATACTGATTCGATCTTCCCAAATATCGAAGAAAACCCCGACCAAGCAGAAAATATTTCCTTTGAACTTTCCAATAACTGACAAACCAATTAATTATTTTAAGAACCAAATTTTAGCTACTGGCCATTCAGAACAAAACTCCCTTAAAATCAAATTTAGAGACGTCGAGTTATAAGCATCGTATTAGAAGATAACAACATTTCCGAACAAATCCTCTCTCAATTTAAAGAACTTATTGACCCTTCACAAACCTATTATCTGTATTTACATCAACCAAATTTGTTACGCCCCCTTATTGAGGAAACACTTGAAAAAATCTACAAATTCATTTAAAATTATACTTTGTTCCACCTATTTAAAAGACATATGAAAACTTGAGGACCAAGAAAAACTAATCTCGCAATATCATAATAGAAACCATAACGGCATAAAAATCGATATTACAAAATTTATAAATGCTTAAAAAACAAATACGAACGCAGACCCCCAAAGTACCCATTTCAAGGCCCGCTATTATCACATAAACCTTTTCAAAATTTACACATTGATGTTTTCTTTTATAAAAGTAAATCATTTTTAACAATTCTAGATCAATTCAGTAAGTACGCATAATGTTATATGTTAAATGATCGAACTAGTTTTGAAATAATTCGTAAATTAAGGCATTATTGCTCTCACCACAATTATCCGGAAAAAATTACAACAGATTCAGGCACAGAATTTACTAGCCACCCATTTAAACAATATTTAAATCTACATAAAATAGATCACCATATTACTACCGTCCGAAACTCAAATTCAAACTCCCCCATCGAACGCTTTCATAGTACCCTTATCAAAAAACTAAACATCCTCCACGAAGTTAACCCGCGAGACTCCCTAGATGATCACATTATCACCGCTGTCACAATATACAATCAATCAATACATTCAAGTACTAATTTTGCCCCTTTTACGCTATTATATGGTCCCTACGAAAAACTTATAGAACTAAATACTGACACGCCTATTTATGAAGATTTTGTCGAAAAGCAAAAGAAAGAACTTTGACCTTTTTTCGATCACGTTTATGGAAATACTCGAGAAAAAGCAATCAATCGACTAGAAAAATGTAATAAAACCAGAAACGATGTACCTTTAGATTATTCAACCCAAATCAGTTCAGATACACCCCTTATTGTATATTATAAAAATAAAAATAGAAACAAAGCAATTGCCCCATTTTCTCCCCGTGTTGTTAAAGAGCAACAAAATAATAAACTTATTGGTAAAACACATAAGAGAACCACAGAAACCGATAAAAAGTATTTAAAAATTCGTAAAAGTAACACCTTGTTTATTCTGCTACTGGTGGCCCCTCTATCCCTTCAAAATCTAAAAAGTTTACTTAATAAATTGTTACGAAATCGACCAAAACGAGGTTTAATCAATGCTCTTGGTTCAACAACCGTTAAATTTATCACTGGCAATTTAGATCAATCGGATCTAGATTTAATCAATAGAAAATTTGAAAATTTGACAGATGCTCACAATCACAATTACACTGAAAGAAATAAGCTGTTGAAACAACAAAAAAAATATTAATTCAACTCTTTATGCACTTTAAATACAAGCAATGGTTTTTGCACGTTTACTTAACCATCTAAAAATGTCAAATTGTATTGTTTAATTGAACAACAAATAACAGTCAAATGAACAAAATAAGAATATTTGTTCTAATCTGCTAATTTGGTTAATTTAACATTCTTAGGGTGTTAAGGTAAATTTCTTGAAATGTCCAGGTAACCTTTTTAGCATATTCACTTAACACCAATAAAATGTTAAATTAACATTCTGAAAATGTAAAATTCTTTAAAGGTTGGTATCCAAAACAAAATTATGGAAATAATATATTATTATATATAAATAGAAAGAATTGAACCTTCACCTCGCCCAGAGTTTTTGTTTTGAGCGTGTTCCACCCATGATACATCTTTGTATCATGTGTTCCACCTACTTCAAATACCGACAGACTGTTTCGCCCTGTATTGAGGGTCTTAACAGTGTCGGGCAATATGGTGTAGTGAAAGTTCTACTGTGGAACACACCTTAAACAAACAGATCTCATCTTATATACACCTAATCGTAAGGTAACTAAGGCGAGATGTAAGAAAACGTCATTGTCTAATGACGTGGCGTGAGTGTTCGAAGCGCCATTCTCGGCAATTTTATGAATGCAAATTTTACATTTTAAATTTTAAAGTAACATTTTAAATTTGTTAAATGAACAAATTTAAAGTTTTGGATTAAAGAGCAACTAAACGTTAATTTAATAGTTTTTTTAGGTAATCCTAAAAATTTCAGTAGTTGATTCAACAAATTCCAGCTATTAAATCAAAGTACGATAAACATTTTAATTCAAAATATTAGTTTATGTTAAATTAATATTTAAACTGTCAAATGAACAAATAAACTTTGACAAACTCTGACTTTTGCTTTAACACCAAAATATAGATTAATCCAATAGGTTTTTTGTTAAAACAACATTTTTAAAAATGACATTTAGGCAAATGTTAACTCAACTACATTATTTTTTTCGGTGTATAACGTAAATAAACTAATAATTTTTTGTAAAGAAACAAACGAGCGCTATAATAAAATAATAACATTTAATAAAATTTAAAAGACATTTCCCATAAATATCGACACGATTTTGACGAACTTTCAAAAACACAACTTTTAATCCAAAATTATAATAATTTACAAAATTTTGTTAAAATGCTTTTCAGAACAATTTCATTTTCACAGCTAGGATATTCTAATGTAAAAATGTTTTTTGCGAAATCATCCATAGAATCATCTTTATTATCAATTTCCTTATGAATTAATAGAGCGATCAAAAACAGTTATTATTATTTCTGATCAATTAATTTCATTAATTTTAAAAGTTCCGATCTTATCCAAAGAAAAATTTTTACTATACAAAATCCTATCCTTTCCTTCTACTGACGACATAATGATTATTCCACCTTCAAATTACTATTCTAATGGAAAATGGTTTAAAAATTGTCATCAACCGATCAGATATCAACTTCAGTCAAATTAAATGTTGGAATACAAATCAACCACCATCCAAGAAATATTTACAGGACACACCATTGTTCCCGAATGCACAGAGGCGGATTAAATGTCGAGAGCGCCCTAGGCAAGCACCTCATCGGCGCCCCTTTAGCGGCCATATATTATAAATTTTAACTAGTACTTACATATTAATTAGCTTTGCCCTGCGGTTTCACCCGCGTGATGCCCCATACCCTGAAAATTTCGGTCTCCAGCTTTCTATATACCAAGTTTTATCACAATCAGTTTTTGCATGAAGAAGTAACACACACACTTTCGCAGTTATAATATTATTAGGGTAAGTACACGTGTCCTTGCGTATACTTATAATTAGGTATAGGCCAGGACACGTGTACTTACCCTTAGGCGTGAATGAAATATGTGATATACATTTCTATAGAATTAACTTATCTTTTACATGTTAATTTTAAGTTTATGTTAATTAGGAGTACCAATACAGACGGCCAGTCGAGTAAATGTGCTCTCTAATTCGATCGCTCTTAAGTGTACCTAGTAAGAAGTTTTAAGAAAACATAAAAATCGCTCATATACAGTGTAGTTTGAGGAAAATAATGGGCGAAATTAGTGCAAAGATTTACTACTTGAACAACGAAAATCTGTGTACCTATTGTCCAAAGTCTTAATAGAAACATTAGATTAGTGCATTATAAAGCAACCCCAACAAGTGAATATAGTGAATAAAGACCATAGGGACGGTGGAAGGGGCCATTATCTGCAAAAATCTGATTACCAATTAATCGTATGACCTAATACGCAAATTCGCAACAAAAACCTAACAATAATCAATCATTATTACTGAAAACAGCGTAACAGTGTAAATTATTTAATCATTAGGTAAGAACGTCACAAAACATAAATAAACATAAACTTAAGAGGCCAGCCCAAACAAAATTAAAATGTTTAAAACTTAACGAACGAAAATAAAATAAACAACCGGTTCCGATATTTGCCTAACATAAACATAAACCACTAAACACCTCTAAAATAAGAGAATTAAAAAAACAAAGTTAAGAGCAATTATATAGAATAAATATTATAAATGTACCATCTAATGGTTAGAAAAGAAAACGAAAACGTAAATACAATTTTTACCACAAAATAAAGACAACTATCTATCAATAGTTCTCGACCCCTACACTGAGAAAACGGTTTTCGCACAGTGGGGCAAACAATTGCTCATAACAGTTTCCGAATTTCAGCAGACTACAAGACCAGCAAAGATAGGTCCTAGCAGCGTACTAACCAACCTCATTCATGAACCCCAAATAAAAGGGAGCATTACTAAATCCCTGGTTGATGGGGATTCCGGATTGTACTTAGTTTTGCCTCCTTGTCCCGTACTCCACTAGCCTAAATCGGGCGTATGGCCCGGCCCGGCGAAAAAATTCCGGGAGTGGCCTTAACCATCCACATTGTCATCCACGACCTCCTAGGCGAGATTTACCAACCTGGTTGAAAATGCGGATCCACCAAACACAGGTAATGCTGTTCAGTGGCGGGATAAGTAAGAGAACTGAAAGGGGGTGAAATAACCCTGGGAGATCATTGTAAGGCGTGCCGATGGGGCCTGCCATACGTTCCTTATACTCATACTAATAATCAATTTTAATTTTATGTTAATTATTTTCTTCGTTTCAAAAACCAATAGATTTTAAATGGTTCTTCAATAAATACTTACTCGGTGTTCATAAAAACTTGCGTTTTTATCAAACATCGCGCCCCCTTGTAACCTCGCGCCCCTAGGCACGTGCCTAGTTTGCCTTAGGAATAATTCGCCTCTGCGAATGCAGATCCATAGTTGTGTCAAGCCCCTGTGACGTAACCATCGATGAAGAAAGATACTCCAACAACAGCACTAAAGTATCGCCTAGGATACACCTCAGTCATCTTCTGTTCCACCAGAGACCTTCCCTCAAAGATTTGGAATCCGCTCTTCGAGCTAAGGAGGAAGGAGTTACGTCTGCTGACTAGGCAACCAAGTTTACCTCGGACGGGATTATACATTATACCGGCACTTCTCTTCCAATTGTTGTTGTGAATACATTGTTATAAAATTACAAAATTACAAATTAAGAACTCAAAACTCTCGACACTTTTTGTTTAATTTTTTATATATTTTATTTGGTATTTAGTAAATATTACTTACTTAAAAACAATTTATTTTTTTGATTTAAAAAGTATATAAAATAGTTATTTTTCATTAATAATATTTTCTTGGAATGTTAATATTGTGACAGATCGTTTTTTACGTGTGATCTGAAAATTTTTGGACAGTTTAATCAAAAAATCGAATAATTTTATAGAAATTTGGATGAATTTTAAAATATCATTTAATTTCAAAGGCGGGGATGCGCAAAGTAAACCAAAATTCGTCCTACTGAAGAACATACCTTGTTTTCTTGTACCATGGTTCCTCCCAGCCGAATATCGTGTCGTGGATTCCACTCGCATGTATTGTGGAATCATTCAGTGTTGCCAACCATAGCGGAATTCCGCTACGCATAGCGGGATTTACCTCCAAGAACGGCGGTGGAACAAAATGATAGTAAAACGTAGCGGAATTTAGTTTTTTTTAAATACGTATTAGTAAAACATCTTAAACAAATTATTTATCATAAGTTAATTTTTTTAGTTTCATTTTATTCTTAAAGCTAGCGACTTCTATAAAATAACATTTTAAGCAGTGAGAGGACAATAATGCGCTCATAAACGATATTGTATAGGTTATATATTTAAAATATTTTATTGGTTTAACCGTTTTGTGGGAACCGTTTCCAGGGAACATTTAATATATATAACAGATTATCTATAAATATTACCGCGGATTGCATATTGTTTCTCTTTTACGGGCGGGAATTTTTTTTGTTACCTGAGTCAATCTAAATGAAAACACCAAAAGAGAATTTAAAAGTGCGCTGCATGATTTTTTATTTTAATGAAAAAATTTGAGGTTGATCTTTTAGGTATCATATTTGAAAAACCGTTGCCGTTCTAATTTTTAGTTGCTTTATTTTTAATCAGCACCCTTTAGAAACCTGAAATTGTGTCATTTTCTTACTCTCTTATAAGAGGCTAGAACTTTTTTTCTGTGGCAATTATTGAAATGATTGTAATTTTATTTTACTGCCTAGTAAGTATGTTTTAAATATAAATTATTATTATCTAATTAGTTTATCTCATAAAAAAATGATAAACCACTAAAGATTTGTAATAATTTGCCAATTTGTGATTTTTGTCTGGCTCCTGTGCCTATTCTGCTAAATCTAGAAAGTTGATTTTTTAGGATTCAAGTTCTTATATAATAGAAAACGTAACTATTATTTTAAGTTTTTAGACTATCATTTTCTTTATTAAAAAAATTATTGAAACTTGATAATTTTCAAAATTAGCCAATTTTGCCCTCAGAAATCATTATGTTGAGGAAAAAATAAAAATCTGAAACTTTCAGGAAATATAGTCCCCACCTTCATCTTTTCAGTCTAGTTAGTCTTGTTTTGTTATTTTTATCCATGTAAAAGATATAATAATTTTTTTAATGCAGTTAAGAAGCGAATTCTTAGTTTTATTTATAATTTAAAATTTAGATGGCTTTGACTTAGTCAATTCATGTTTGGTAGAGAAATGTCAAAACTGTCAAGAATATTTCAAAAATATTATTTGTGCGTATTTAAATTGTGATTTCAAAAAGTTTGCAAGTTTGCAAGTGTAATAAATAACGGAGTGTTCGAGATTCATGAATTTAATTGCAATTAAAAATGCAAGAACATATCATAATTTTGTACCTCTTTCTCATAGAAAGTTCTAAGAAGTTTTAAATTGTTAAAAATAAGCAAATACGTTACGATATAAACCATAAGGAACTTGAATATATTTTTACATTCTTCTTCTTTAAACACCAATTAGCCAATTAAATACTTTATTATAATTATAATTAACTACCAAATATATCAGAGCTGTCAAAAATATTTCATAACTATTATTTGTGGTATTCCTTTGGTGATTTTAAAAAGTTTTGTATATAACATAATATGACATATTATGTTATATACAAAATTTACCAAAGAAATACGCACAAATAATATTATTATAATATTTATGAAATATTTTTGACAGTTCTGACACTTCTCCGCCAAACATGAAAGCCATCTAAGTTTTAAATTATAAATAAAACTAACAATATCGCTATTAAACGGGTATTAAAAAAAATAATATTTTTTTTAAATGAATAAAAATAACAAAACAAGACTAACTGGACTGAAAAGATAAAGGTGGGGACTACATTTCCTGAAAGTTTCAGATTTTTATTTTTTCCTTAACATAATGATTTCCTAGGGCAAAATTGACTAATTTTAAGAATTATCAAGTTTCAATAATGTTTTTAATAAAGAAAATGATAGTCTAGAAACTTAAAATAATAGTTACGTTTTCTATTGTATAAGTACTTACTTGATACCTGAAAAAAATAACTTTCTAGATTTAGTAGAATAGGCACAGGAGCCAGACAAAAATCACAAAAATTGGCTTATCATTCTTTTATGAGATTAACTAATTGGATAATAATAATTTATATCGAAAACACACTTACTGAACAGTAAAACAAAATTAAAATCATTTTAATATTTGTCACAGAAAAAAAATTCTGGCCCACTATAAGAGAGTAAGAAATTGACACGATTTCAGATTTCTAAAGGGTGCCGATTAAAAGTAAAGAATCCAAAAATTAAAACGGCAACGGATTTTCATATAAATATCAAATTTGATACCTAAAAGATTATCCTCAATTTTTTTTATCAAAATAAAAAATCAAGCAGCGCACCTCATTTGGTGTTTTTATTTGGAATGACTCACTGTGACTGTTTTTATAGGTATTTATTAAATAAATAATAATACTAATAATAAATACTTTATTTTGCTTAACATTTCTTAACATTTGCATAAAAAAAAATTGTATCCAAAGTTTTGATTCCAAACTTTAAGCCAAAATAGAGCGGGTCTAGCGAAATTAGGATAGTTTCGGCTGTAGCGGAGTGTAGCGGATCGTAGCGGAGCGTAGCGGAATTTTGATGCTGTTGTAGCGTTATTTGTTATTTTTGAGTTGGCAACACTGGAATCTTTACTAGTCGGCAATAAAGAAGTTTCTCAGGACGATTTAATTTCAAACACATGGAAAACGTCATACTTGATTGTGATCGGCCCTAATTAGATTGGGTTTGTGCGCATTGCAGTTTTATTTGATCTGTGCTCATGTATTTTGTCTCGTTAAAATACATGATATAAATCTGTTTTTGGGCAACCGTACGCGAAGTAACATTTCGCGGACGCTTTAGCGGCCGCGAAATGATATTTCGCGGCCGTTGTCATAGCGACGGACGTTAAAGTAAATGTCACTTATAGGTATATTTATATTTCATACTTCCTCTTTGATTTTTCAGGTACTAACTGCGACACTGCAGAATTCGCAGCAATTTTTAGTTCCGGAGGAGTTCCGGTTATCGAAGTACCACTATCACTTTGAAAATTAAACATTATTACTTTTCTTTGACACAACTTTTACTGTCAAATATTATATCTCATTTAATTGTTTGCCATTTCCATGGAAACCATTCTAGATTTTTGAATTATTTTTAATTTATTATCTGTCACATAATATATTATAATTAAAGTTTTCAATGTAGCAATAAAACGTGTAGGTACTTGCCCAAAAAATTTTGTGTATACCACAGCCTCGAAACCCTTTAGAGTCCTCGAGATTGTCTTGCCTCGGCCGCAAGCGGCCTCGGCGGCAATTTTTCCCTCGGTACTCCAAAGAGTGTTTTCGCGGCCTTGGTATACAAATAACTATTTTATATTGTTACAAATTTTTAACAAATGTTAAAATTTACATACGATATTTTATGATTTATTTAAAACAAAATAAATATCAAATTTCGTAATATAAATAAAAAAAAAAATACATTCTGTTCATATTCGGTTCACATTCGGTCCACATTCAAAAGTTCATAACAAGTTGGGCAATGCCTTGCCTAAAAAATTAACATTTATGTTTCTATATTTTAATTAAAATTTTGTTTGGGAATTACGTAAGGATGACAGCAGTAAATTTTTAAAATGTAGCAACGGAGGTTGCTTTAGATGATGACTTGCCCCTGACAATAAGAAAGTAAAAGAAGCACTAATAATGATTAGGTTTAAGGGTTGATATTTTTTTATAATGTTGTCATATATTTACCCATTAATTAACATAAACAAACCAATATTGTAAATTACCATGACCCATTATGCATTAAAGATACTCAGTGTCAAAAATTAGGTCCGGCAACAATTAGTGCAAATTGTACAGGTTTATATCTTTGTAATGAGACACCTTCGTAAAGTTGGAGGAACGGGATTCAAATAAACTTGCACTATTGATAACCCTTTAACGTCCGTTAAAATATCCAAGAAAACTCCCAAGTTAAACAATGCCTAGTTACCTTTAATTTGTTTTATTTAAAATAACTTTAATACCTACCTATGCGTTTAAAAAAATCAAAACTAAAATTTACATGTGATATTATACAATTTCTATATTTAGAGTTTTATAAATAGTTTGTGCATGTTCATGGATATGTTTATAAAGGTTTTTATACTAAAAAAAAATACTTAAGTAATAACTTTTGTTCGCGTTTCCTACAAAGTAGAAAGTTCTGTACATTAAAGGTAGGTAATTCAGCAATTTGTTTAATAGTAATATGTTATGAATGTCACATTACAATTAATTAAACAAACCAATTTGACAACTACAGCCATAACTGTGCCATCAATACGCACTAAGGGACGGTCACGAAGCGTCGTTTGCACGCAAGACACATACATCATCCATTGATTTCAATATAAAGCCTACTTACCCAAGACAAGATATTTAACAGGTAATTAATAGGAGCCTAACAAATTTAGACAGTTTTCTCAAAATACTAAAAAGGTAAATTTATAAAAAACAATTATTTAACCTAAATTAAAATAATATACGTACACACGGGTGGTTATGCTCCATGTTTGATTTTAAATTGTGCCGCTTCACTTGTTTATGAATAAAAAACAAAAATGTTGAGTTTGAATGGCTTACTTGATTCTTTCTATGCTTTTTAAGTTTTCAATTGAAAACCGTTCGTCCGAAGAAAAAGTTAAGAGGCTATTTTTACTAAGGGGCCGTCCATAAAGTCTCTCCCTCCCGCCACATATTGTCACAAAGTCTCGACCCCTCTCCCCCAAGGCCACAAGTCATACTAAAATTTTTCTAAATTGTATTAGACAATTTTGCGGTACTTTACTAACGCTTTGACCACAAGGGAGTATGTAGGTTGCCTATTTATTAGTTTTTAATTTGATGCAAACCTGTTTACAAGGATGTTTCCTTTTATTTTAATATAATAAGTATACTTATTAGTTCGTTGTGACTTAAGTTTGGTGATCTGCAAATATAAAAGTAAGACTTAATTATATAAACGCAGTAGCGTGGACGCTACTTGTTAAAGTAGAATAAATATTTGTTGTAAAAAAAATATTTGTATGCTTTATTGTCACCTAATACAGTTGTAAGCGTACAAGAACTAGAATGAGAGAAAACTGTCACAATAATATTATTGCTTAAAACCAGCTTATCACTGACAAAAGTCATTAAAATAATTACTTTAGGTTATAAAGAGCATTGACTTGACATTGAATTATTACCTATTAGAAATGAAAAAAAAAACATTAAATTTTTTTTATATTTAGTCATGTATCCCTGTTTTTTCTGTTACTTGAGCCAATCTATTTGGGATGGACTGCATATGGATTATTTCTTAAATATTCCAAAAAAAGCAGCATCCTGTTTAGGGGTGGACATTTTGGGACGACCTGAAGTAACTTTTTGGTTTAGTAAATCTTCCTGTTCCCAGCGTTGCTTAATTTTTAATATAGATTTTTTATTTCTATTATACAACTGCGCCACAGCACGAATTGACCATTCTTCTTCGATTGTGTATACTATTTAAGCCTTTTTAACCTGAGATAACTGACGAGGCATTTTTATTTTCTACTGTCAGTTATAGTGACTTAAGTCAGTGGAAAGCCAGTTTTACGCAATAATGTTGACAGTTTTCTCTCATTCTAATTCTTGTACTTTATTGTCACCTAATACAATTTAAAAAAAATATATACAATGGTTTTGGTAATTTTTTTTTAAATAAGGTGTGCAGTTAAATTTTTTTAATTTTGCTAATGCTTATAAATAGCATTAATTAATTTTAGAAACTTAAGTTTCTCAAATTACACTGTAGGGAGGTGAAAATATCACAGCTAAACGCTCGGACAAGTAAACTTAATTTTTGGTCGTAGATTACAAATCCGTGCTTGGTTTAGGTGTATCAGGTCAAAATTCAAATATATTGAAAACACCCTGTATAAATTTAAACACCCTGTATAAATTTAAAAAATATATAATTTGGTTGGATCCACACATCAGTTCCAAATTTAAAAAAAAAAAACAATTTATTGCAAAATTTTAAGCTAATTGAGCAAAAGGAGTTTTTTATAGATAATTTAGGAAATTCAAAATGTTTTTTGCTAATTTTTTTTATTGAGTATAATTGAGGATATTATGTTTATTGAAATAAAAAGCATAGGAATGTTGGCACAAGGGGTGAAATATATTATTTTACAAATTATAATATACCAGTATACAGTATGTCCCTGGATCGGACTTTTTTGGACCTGATTCAGCCAAACCGAGCACGAATTATGTTTTCGTGTCCGAGCGTTTAGCTGTGATATTTTAAGAGTTGAAAATTTACCTACAGTGTAATTTAATAAAAGCCTTGTAATATTATTTGTTAAAGATTAACTTTATTACAAAGACATATTGCAGTTTAAAAAAAACAATATTTTATATTTTCCATAAGGATCCATATAAATGTCTCCAAAATTGTAAACTTTGTTGAAAATATTTATGAAAGATTTAACTCAAACTTTAATTAAAAATTTTGAAGATTAACATTATCAAAAACACAACTTACAGTTTAAAAAAAACATTATTTTTTATTTGCCATTAGGATCCATGTAAACCTCGCGACGCGTCGCCAAAATTGTGAACTCTTTCGAAAATATTTATGAAAGATTTAACTTACTTTAATTGAAATGCATGTAAAAATTTACGATCGCCCGTAAAAAAGTACACGTTCAATAAATTAAAAACTAAAAAGTTATAACGTATTATAAAACACAAACTTAATGGACTTTAGTTTTAGTATTCGTGTCAACAAAGATGTTAGTACATCGCGAACGTGTTATTTTACGATTATTTTATGTATTTCCTTAAATATTCTCCTTTACGATATGCGTGATACACCAAGTGCACTAACGGGAAGTTATTGCTTTAAAACAAGACTTGTATCTAAAAATGTTTAAATATTTACAACACAGTGTGTTTCATGCTTGTAATCCTTGGATAATAATTGTAATTTAACCCTGGAGTGGTGGAAATTTTTATATTAAATATCATTCAATACAATGTATAAAAATTTCTAAAAAAATTATTTTTTTTCCGTTCAAAAGAAAAACAAAAAAATAGTGCATGAGTAATTTAAAAAAAAAATATATGTATATGTAGGGTGTCACCTAATAAATTGTCATCCTTAGGGGGATGATAGTACACAACGAAATAAGAAAGTTTTTCCTCTATCATTTTTGCATTAGAGTTTCTGTTTTTTAATAAAAAAATTATGAAATTTTTTTGACAAAACCAGGGAGCCACTGGATGTCACTGACCTATCCTAGCATCGTTTTTACCTCTAAAAACAGGTATGCACACAGTGTATTATGTAATATCAAGCAAACTTTTAAACTTATTTAGTACTTTGTTATCATTGATGGTTCGGTTGTAATTGTGATTTCTCTGGGGCTACATGTGTACCAAAGCGCAAATGAAATCTGAAATCATCCGGATACTTTGTGAGGATAATAACGGCGGAATAGTTGAACATTTATTATAATTTTTTCTACGACCACTATGTTAAAGTCACTTTTCATGATGGCATCGTTGCTTAGAAAATGAATCTTTTCATTGGAAAGGCAAAACACGAATGTAAAGTGACATTTCTGTGTAAAAAGTGACAGGTCTGTGTGAAAAGAAATTGACAGCATCGTTTGACATTCAGCTGTCAAAAAAGTTTTTAGGTTATTTTGTTTTGTATTTAAAAATAATAAAAAATAAAAGGGTCGCAGAAAAAACATTGTGTTATACTTGTGAGAACAGCTTTCTTCAAGCTCGTGTTAATGTACTTGTAAAACAAATAACTATTCTAAAACACTTAAAAACCATGAAAATTTCGAGATACCTAACAATAAAAAGTAAGTATTGTTTTATTCAAAGTACCTAAAAATAGCTGAGTATGCAAAACAAAAAACAATTATCAAGAAGTAATGATCATTATCATGATCATTCGAATGATAACACAAATGTAAATTTTTTAATAAATGTTCATGTTTTAGTAATTTTTCGTAGGTCAGGAACAACCAGTGGCGGCTTAAAATTTCTACTTCTCCTATAAAAAATTTAATGATTTTTTTTTTAAATTGGCACTAATGCAAAAATGATAGAGGAAAAACTTTCTTATTTTGGCGTGTACTATCATCCCCTTAGAAGATGACAACTTATTTGGTATATATATACAGTGTGTCTACAACATATGGAAAACTTTTTTATTATTAATTTTTAAGAAAAAAGTTATTGTTTATAAAAAGTTCTTCATGTTCTAAAATCTAAAATACAATTATCAGTTATAAAAAAAAATTCCGTTGTACCTATATGCGGTTTGTCAAAAAATATGAATCTTACTAAGGAGTTAAGTACCTTAAATTTATATTTGACAATATCCAAAATTCTTATAGAAAAAGATCAGAACTAAAAACTACGTTTAAATATGCAATTACTCCAATTTACATGAAAAAAAAAATGTTTTCTTTTTTGTTTAATATAACAAATGTAACTGTAGTTACATGTAATCTAGGATGCACTGACAAACAAATGATTTGTGATAGCAAGAAATGTTTGATATTGAAGAATTTGCTTATTACGTTCTGAACGAAATGGAAAGGTTATCATGTTTGTAATAAATAAAAAGATAAATGTTCGGAATCGGTTTTGAGAATTTGAGTATTTGAGAATTTTTTTTATTTTTTTTAAGTAGAACAATCTAATTGTATATTAAAACACAGTTTGTTGTTCCGAACAAGTTTTAATAATTACAGTTTTCTGTATTGTAACAAATAAATGTACTTTAATCTATAGATTGGTACTATAGTACGAAATTCATATTTTTTGTCAACCCTCGTATATGACTGAAAAAAATTGATATCTGATGATTTATTTTAGATTTTAGAACATGCAGAACTTTTTATATAGAATAACTTTCTTATTATTAATTTTACGAAGAAAAGTTATTCTATATAAAAAGTTCTGCGTGTTCTAAATAAATAAATCATCAGATATCAATTTTTTTTAGTCATATACGAGGGTTGACAAAAAATATGAATTTCGTACTACACAGTAAAAAATAAGTTGCTAAATTTAGCAAAATTTTAGCAATTTTTTTTGCTCCCACAGGTCCACTAATTTTTTATGTTGATTTAACAAAATAATTTGCATTCCCTATAGGGACTATAGTTGTTAAATTACGTTTGTTAAAATATGCAAACTATATTGTTAATATTTAACAAATATATATTGTTAATAAATACAAAAAATTTGTTAAATTATAAAATAAATTTTCAATTTTTAACAAATAAATTTATTAAATTCGAATTTTTTTTTGGTCGTAGAAGCAATTCTTAATTTGCTATTTTTACAATAATTTTATGTATTTAAAAAAATAAATTTGTTAAATTTACATTCTTCTTTGGTTCTTTAAGCAAAATTTATTTGTCATTGAAATAATTATTTTTGTGTATTTTAACAAATATCTTTTTTAATTGTATTCTTTTTTTGTCGTGGAAGCAACCTTTATTTGTCATTTCAACAATTACCTATTTTGTGTTTTAACAAATAAAATTGTTAAAGTTGCATTCTTTTTTGTGGTGGAAGCAACTTTTATTTGCCATTTGAACAATTATTTAAAAAAATAAATTTGTTAAAGTTGCATTCTTTTTTGCCATAAAAGCATTTTTTGTTGTCAATTGTACAATTTTTTTGGGTGGAAAATCCAAACTTTGTTTGCTATTTGTACAATTTATTTTGTTAAGTCGCCAATTATTGTTGCAGATAATTTTATTAACCGCATTTTTTGTTTTTAATTATAATTAAAAACAAAAAATGCGTTATAATAATTATAAAAATAAGACTATTAGGTACAATTATTGTAAGAGTCTTATTTTTGTAAAATAAAATTTATTAACTTTTACAATTATAAAATATTTTTTTATTTGCTAAATGCAACAATAATTGGCGAAATTATAAAAATAAAATTTAACAAACAGCAAAAAAAAATAACATAATTTTATAAATTAAAATTGTACAAAGGACAAATTATACTTTTTGCTCAAAAAATATACATATGTGATAATATGTGACATGGGTATTTGGTATAAGGTAATATAATATAAACACATATTAAAGTACAAAAATATATATTTTAAAGAAACAAAACATGTTTAACAATATTTATTATAATATATTATTTACACTTATTTTAATATAAAATAAACAAAAAACACAACAAAACTAAAATATTATTAACAACAATAATTATTAGTATTGTTTCATTTTAATATAAAATAAGCAAAAAACATAACAAAACCTAACTTTTAGAAGAACTCCTCCAGAGGAAATTTTAATATATTCTTCTAAAAAATCTTCTTGAAGATTGGCCCCGTATTCGTCTTGGAGTGTAAATTCCTTTGATTCCAAGGACGGAAATAATTTTCTTACTGAAATATGTAAATGAAACACCTTTTTAATAATTTTAAATTATTTGTGGCACAAAACTCTATGATAAGCATTTTGTAACAGACCCCATAATCTTATAAACATTAAATAAATAAAATTTATTTAAGAAACAAGTTGTTTCACACAACACCCTTAATTGGAATTTTAATCGCGAATAATAACCTTGCCGATCAAGCTACAATTTAATTATTAAAAACTAAACTTTAGTTTTTCAAGTTAGAGATACCTAGGTAGCTAGTTAAAGATAAACGCGACAACGCTGCAACGTTGCAACGTCGTAAACCTCTATAATACACACACCCGCAATGTCTAGGGATATTTAAAAAAATTCTTTTACTTGTATATCAATAAAAAATAAGTATACTTAAACAATAAGTATACTTAATACAAGTAAAATATTTTTTTTAAATATCCCTAGACATTGCGGGTGAGTGTATTTTTGCTGCGTTTTTTCTGCAACCACGATTCGTATTTGTTCGGAAAATCAAGATGGCTTTCGCGCCAAAATAATTAAAAGAAATTTATGTTTTAAAGAAAAAATAGCTCATCGGAAGTAAAATAATGAAAAAAACATATAAAATATTACTTAATGCTAGATATTTTCCCATTTTTGTTTCTTGGCAAATTATAATCTAAAAAAATATTTTGCTTTACTTACCACTTTCAATTATGTCTTCATACGAGCAAGGGGACAATATAGAACACCATTCTGTTTCGTCATATTTAACACGGAAGTATAATTTTGTTAATCCGTACTCCATAATGGCTTTAGAATACTTACAGTAAAGCCGACTTACGAAAAGAAAAACACCCCACCTATTAACACTGACCACAGCCACTGAATAACGGTGTCATCATGAAGCCGCAGGCTTGTGCCGATCATGCGCTCAGCTCGAAAATAGCAACATTTTTTGTTAATTTACAAAATCAAGACCAAATTTTGCACACCTATTTGGTATTTTAGCAACTAAGTGTTGTTTTCTTACAAACTTCGAATGTCTAAAATAACAACCTAAATTTGGTGAAATTTGCAAATTATTTTTTGTTCATTTTGACAAATCATAAAGATATTTATCAAATTTATTTGTTATTATGTCAACTTATAATTGTATCTTAAAGTGTGTTTTTTCACAATTTCAAGCGGCTAAGTTACGAAAAGTTATTTATTGTTGATTTAGCAAATATATTTGCCCCTACTAACAATTTATGATTTGTTTTTTAGCCATAAGAAGTTGCTGTATTAACAACTAATATTTAGGATAATTTACAAATTAGTTGTTGTTGATTTTATCAATATTTTTTTATTTATTAACAAATATATTAGTTTATTTACAATTTATTTTGCTAAATAGACTTATTGGTAATTTAATTTGTTGTTTTATCAAAATTTATATTTACTACTTTATTTGTTAAATGTGTTTGTTAAGTTTACCACTCTATTTTATGAATTTTAGCAATAAATATTGTTGTATTAACAAATCATAATTTAACAACTTAAAATTTTTTACTGTGTATAGTACCAATCTATAGATTAAAGTACATTTATTTGTTACAATACAGAAAACTGTAATTATGAAAACTTGTTCGGAACAACAAACTGTGTTTTAATATACAATTGAGGCGTTTCTCGGAAAAAACATCATTAGTCCAATATCGTCGAAATTTAGATATTAGCACCAACTGTTTCCTAACCTCCATATATACGTATACAAATAAGTGTTTTTTGTAAAAATATCATAGCTTCCATAATAATTAAATATGAAATTTAGCTTGTTCTTCTAAAAACATCACAAGTCCACTCCGTTTCGCCTAAGAAAGTCACATGTGCATAACATGTGATGTTTTTGGACACTCCAGAAAAGCTTATACCTCTTTTACCAGATTACAGCAATAGAAAATTGTATTATAACTTAATAAAAGACCAGAAGACCATAGCACCTGACAGTACTGATAACACGGTCGATAACAGCAGTGGATGCAAAGACTGAGTGTGGCAGTAATACAGTTTTTAGTTTTTTCATTTATTTTGTTACTCAGAGTTAATATTTAGTTTGTAGTGTTTGTAGTAAGGACAATTGTTCGTTTTTTTCTTCTAAAAACCTCACATGATCACGTATTTTTTGTGTTTTTTTCATATTCGTTTGAACAAAAAAACATGAGGAATTCTGGACAAAGTATTTTAAATTTTTTTACATGTAGTAAATAGGTCAATAAAGTACTTTGGTCAAAAATGGGAATGTCAGAGAGTTTTTTCATTTTTCCAAATATGTTAATTTTGGACTAATGATGTTTTTCCGAGAAACGCGTCAATTAGATTGTTCTACTTAAAAAAATAAAAAAATTTCTCAAATACTCAAATTCTCAAAACCGATTCCGAACATTTATCTTTTTATTTATTACAAACATGTATATATACATATATATATATATATATATATATATATATATATATACAAAATTCTATCATTGCTGCGTCCATACATTTATAAAATCCCTATTCTTATTGCGTCAACGACCTTACTGCATCAGTATATCTGACGCACTAATGTCAAGCGCTTATTTCTTAAAATTTACTTCATCCCAGCACTTTCTAAGATTCTTGCTAATACAGATCTGTGTAGAATTTAATGCCCAATTTTTGTGTCTAAAAATTTTTTATGTCCGACCCTGCGTTTTTTAAATATTTAGAAAAATTTGAACACAAAAAATGTGCAGCAACATACTAAAAATGGAAAAAATGTGTATATTTAGTTCAACCCATTTGACGATGAGGGCGTTGCGATAATATACGTTTTTCAATATACGTGTTTTTAAATACTGTATGTTGTTGCGTCGCACAATTTGGCAACGTCTCGCCTATGATTTTAATATTTGAATTAAACTCACGATACTGTTGCGAATGGTTACCATTCAATGGTAGCGCTGTCTCTCTCGCACCGTGTGACGTCACGCTAGAGACAGTTGTTCTTTCGTTTAAATGTAATCATATTATAATCTTGGGGCGCGCGTCGAGTTTTATGAAATTTACAATTATGACGGTCGATTTCTTAAAACTGATTGTAAGATAAAATTGTTTTCTACATAAGTAATTGTGACAATGTATTTTTTAAATTATACAGATTATTTTTTAAATTATGCAGATGCAGATTTAAAGGCAGAAAAACGATTATCATATTTTTACGCTTATAATCGTAAAAAAATGATCGCCGTTTTTCTGTTAATTTTACTATTTCAAAAATAATAAAAGTTTTTCATGTTTTTAGATAGGTACTTAAAAAAAAGGTTAATATCAATGTAAATAACTACAATGTGTTTTATGTTATTAACAGGTAATTCAAAAAAAATTTAAAAAAGTAAAACATCAATGTTATAAATACAGGGTGTTTCTACTAAAAATTGACAATCTAAATTAGGCTTTCTAATAAATATTTTTCAATAATTGAAATTATTGAGCTTTTGTTTTTGAATTATCAAACTTTGTTTTGAAGTAAAATTTTTTATGTAAGTTATTTATGGGCGGATTAAAAAAAATTAGTTTTTAGTAAATTTTGACATTTTTTCTTTAGTATCTTTAGTAGATTTATTACAGTTTTTACACAAAATAACAAAAACACAATACAAATTTGAATGTCTTATAATAATAATTATTATAATTTTAATTATTGTAATAATAATAATATTACATCATATTATAATAATAACATTACTAAACAAAATTAAACATAATAATATCATTAAACAATGCAGTAGCAAGTTAAATAAGTAGTTTCGAAACTCGAATGTTGAGCGGTCTATGGAATGTCACCCCGTCCATTATCTCTATGTTCAGGCATAATTAAATACATGTAAATCTTAAAATCAAATAATACCACACAATGTTAGTTAAAAAAATTGTCTTAATTTTAAAAACATTCAATCCCCCGGGGGCGTGGCAAAAATTATTTTTAAAAATTAAAAAAAACAGCTTATACAAATACCCTTCTCACAACTTTTTTTAACTAAGTGAGATTTCCAAAAATAATTATTTCAGCCCAGCCTACCGAATTTCTAATTTTTGCCGCGCCCGGGGGATTGAATGTTTTAAAAAAAAATTTTAACTTACATTTTGAGTTTGGCATATTGAAAAACTATAAGGTATTAACTCACTTGTAACACAAAAAAAATCTTGTTAATAAATTTTAATTTTAAGCCCCTCCCCAAAGCTTTTAAAGTTCTAATATGCAGCGTGGTGCGCGGCGTAAAATTAAAATAATATTAAAAAACTATTAGGTAATAACTTACATACTTAAGACACACAAAAAAATATTTATATATTATATAAATATTTTTTTTGTGTGTCTTAAGTAAGTTATTACCTAATAGTTTTTTAATATGCCAAATTTAAAATTTAACTTAAAAAATATTTTTTATTGAATTTTGAGGAATTTCAACCCCCCGGGGGCGCGGCTAAATTTGTTTTAAAAAATTTGAAAAAAACAGCTTATTTGTGTACCCTTCTTACAATGACAATGAACCCTCAAAAAAATAAAAGTTCCCGGGAATTTTTTGAATTTAGTGATTTTTTTATGTTCACGGAAATTTTTGTACTAAAATTGTACACCTTTTTGTGGCCTAGTTTACACAATAGATTTGGTCAATAAGTAGGGAATTAACTTGGAAATTAGTAAAATTAGGGTAATTAGTAGGGAATTAGTGGAATTAGTAGGTATTTTTTAAATTAAAATGAAATTATAATATATAAGGGGAATTAGTAAGGAAATAGAGGAATTTGTGGAAAATTAAAGGAATTAGTGGGGAATTTGGGGAATTACTCGGTAAATTAGTAAGCAAATAGTGGAATTAGTGGGGAATTAGAAAGAAATTAGAAGAAAATTGATGTCTCGTTTAGCACTTGAATATAAAGAAAAAACAAAAAAAAACCCGGAAGTTACAGAGCTACTCCATTCTTTGCCAGTTCCAGATTGGGAGTAGTACCACTGCAGCATTGAAAAAATGAAGAATGTTGTGTACAGCACACCACCCATATTTTAACAAAAATTAGTACTCGTTTCCTAAAACCAGGAATACATCTGCCAATTGGGAAATACACTGTCTTCTCTGGTCATCTCAGGGAATTAATTTTAAAGTTTCCAAAAGACAAACATCTCCTGACAGATTCGGATCTCAAAAGTGAAGACAAGATGAATTTTGCATCCGCAGAAAAAATGTGCAGTTTGATAGTAATTGAACGACTAAATAAGGATATTCTACAAATTAAATAGAGCGTGGCGTATCTCAAGCTAATGTACTACATCGAATCGTCGTTCTTAAATTCCAGCACTGTGTTGCATACTAGATTATATCGCATCTGGTATGTTGTATTTTTTACTAGAATCTGGAAAGCCTGGATTAAAAAACAAAAAGAATATAAAATAACAGACAACTTTTTGACCACTAATTGTAACCTTTGCATCGAAACGCCCATGCTTTGATTAAACTAATACTGAAGCTTAACAGCGGTGAGTTAAAACCAGATATGTTCATCACCGGCATTTTTGGTAGCCAAGCATGTGAATCCTTATTTCGGGCTGCCAGATCCATGACTTTTACGTATTCAACAATAATACATTTTAGTATAAAGGATATGCTGAACCGAATTACGAGAATTAAGACAACTGATACCATAAACAATCTGAGGGGGACTTTTACATTTCCAAGGGAAGACAAAAGATTAAAAACCAGACTAATAAATGAAAATTTACCACGTGAAGAAGAAGTTTTAAATTTGGATATCAAATCTACAGTTAAAAAAGCTCTACAAAATGTCATAGAGGACATGAAACATCTTGGAATTAATGAAAAACAAAACGATTGGAAATATATGCAGGTAAGTACCGTTAACCGTTAATAAGACGGAAACAAAATATTGCAATTACACAGGATAATGAAGACGCCGACGAAGACAACGCTAAAATTGTCGAAAACCCCGAAGAAAATTGGCAAAAACAAATATTAGTAATGAGGACGATAAAGTTATGGATGAAGTTATGGACTTAATTTCGAACGAGATTTCTAATGAAGATAGCGAATGTGATACTTTGGAAACGAGTTTTATAAGTTTAAAAGACTTTTCTAAAAAAGTGCACAGTGAATCGGAAAAATCACCGTACCTATATAATATTATATATTCAATTATTAAAAAATCATCGTACTGCTGGCTTTTAGATCAGTCCGACGGTAGAGTAAGTACTGGCCGATCAAAAAGATTTATAGGCAGTACAAGAAAAAGACCGAAGAAAACACCTTGCAAAAATTCCAAGTCGACCTTGACTATAAACAGAAGCTATGCATGGATCAAGCTAGTAGCTAGTAGCACAAGCACTGTATCCTCCTCCGACTCTATCGTGATGGAACTCGACGACTCCGATGATTTGGAGGAGTTTTCAGATGAGATCTTGTCGTATAAATCAGAAAATGTATCGAAATTTGCCGGACTCGAGTTACACTTAAACGTTAAAACTATTATGCGGTTTTCTATGACCAATCGTGAGCTTTGCTGCACGAGCGAGGCGAATGTAGAATACACTATTTAGAAATGGCCGCCTTTCACCACGAAATATGTACACTATTTTTTATGACAAAATGAAAATTCGACTTTCGCTGCCCTTTAAGAGAGAAAAATTGTTAATATTTAAGTTAATTCATAAACAAAAATATACCAAACTAAAGACAATAATTGGCTTAATTAATAATATTAATTATTAAAGAACTTATGTTAAGCAAAAGTCAAATTTATGCTGCTAGTGTCATGAAAAAGCATTGATTAATATAATACTTTTCTTTACGATTTTTCAAATGTGCTTAATAAAAGTGTTGCTGGGTAAAAAAGTTTTGCTAACCAGAAAACGTATACTTTTCTTTACTATTTCTCTTAGTAAAGTAAGTATGCTATTTTTCATTAAGAATACGAACAAATATAGCCTTAAAAAATATACCCTTCAAAAAGAATTACTATAATATTAATGGTAATTATTTATGTTAAAATGTATAGCAAGAAAAAAATAGAAACTAAAACCTTGAAGGTTTAAAAAATAATAGGGATATTTAAAATTTAATATAAAATTAATTAAAACTTTTTAAACCTCACATTTCTAATACAGACATTATTTTATAAACATGCAAAATATCAATATTAAAAATTACATAAAAGAAAAATCACATGTTAAAAATTCATTTATATCTTATTAAAGTTGACTCGCTAAATACCGTATTTCTAGGAGACGCAATAAAGTCGCGAAATTTAATGACGCAATATTGTATTACGGATATATATATATATATATATATATACATATACATAAATATACATCCTTAGTACAATATTGCGTCATTAAAATTTGGCAACACTGTAGGACGCAATAAAGTCTGTACAATCCATATAAAATTTAAAATGAAATATACACGTGACGCAATATTATATCAAGATTAAAATGAGTAGTGACTTTTGAAAAAAAAGTGTATATCTTATTTTTTAAGATAAAAAAAATCTGACCAGATTTTTGGAATCAGCAAAAAAAAGTACGCCAATATACTCTTCTATATTTTCGCTAAATATCGTATTTCTAGTAGACGCAATAAGGTCGCGAATTGTAATGACGCAATATTGTATTAGGGATGTATATATATATATATATATATATATAAATGTAATATTACATCTTACCTAATTATATTTAATAAATTATAGGTACAAATAATTACACTATGATAGTTTTACAACTTTTTTTTCCTAACATTAAGTACTCCAGCTTAGTTTAACTAATTTTGGGCCGCTGATTTCAAAAATGTCATTAGTTTTTCTCTAGGACGTCTAGGATTTAAAATAATTTCGTAATAAAATGCTCTGCTCAATCACCTCAAAATGTAAGTTTTTTGTTGGTATTTTAATTATTTATTAAATTATTTTGGCTTAAATTTATCTTGAATGTAATTGGTTTATGGCAAATAGATCATATTTATCTTAACAATATGACATTTTAAATACTAAAACTAAAATTTTAATGTATCTTATGTAAAAAATAACGATTATTTGACATTTTTTGTCGTTTATTTTAATTATTAAATTGAAAAGGCCAAAAAGGTAACCAGGTTTCAGTATTTTATATCCAAATTAAGCCCTCAAAATTTAATGCATTGCATAATTTTGCTTTTTTCTACCTTAAATTTATTAAATCGTATCAAATATCAAATTGGATTATAGTATTATTGTGCTTAATCCTCAACATCGTCGTACATCTTTTGCTGCAAATTCCAGCAAATGTCTCCTAGCAATAATCCAACTTCTTTCCGCTATACCCATAAATATCTACCAATGCTCTAGATTTACAGTTACTTAGTGAAATCGTTCTCCATGTTCATCAGTTAGGCAAATTTATCAGGATGAAAAAAAAAGAAAATTTATTTTAAATGACATATTAACATGCAAAACGGAAAGCATTTTTTTAATGAATTGGCACCAATTTTAGGCCCGATATGAACCAAGAACATTTTCAATGACAGCTTTAACAGTGCCATATGCGACAAGCTCGTCAACTTTGAGAGCATTTTTGAAGGCTTGATCTTTCACTAAACGTCGTATATCAGGTCCATTTAATATTCTTGCAAAATTAAAGTAGTAGGTATATCTCATAAAATTTTGTAATGAAATATTGCGTTGGTTTTTCTTGGGCGTAAAGGTACCGCAACAAAAAGAAAACAAATTTACAACGACGACATAAATGTTCGTCTCCTTTCTCTTTCTCTGCCACTTCCATTGCCACTTCCATTTCCTGCTCTATTTTCATTTTTGGTTCTTAAAATCACTTTCAAGTAAAAATACAATTTAAAGTTTAAATTTTAAATGTCAATAATTAATAGATACACATAAGTAGAGACCGGATAAATAAGCACTATTTTAAAAAAAAAAGTGCTTAAAAAAGTATCAAAATATTAAATAAAAAGCTCTTAAAAAGCATGAAATTTGCCAAAAAAGCACCAAATAAGCAAGTTAATTAAAAATAATTAATATATAGAGGCAAAAAAGTTGTAATAATATTAATATTGGTGTTTATTATTTAAATGATACATTTTATTATTTTTACATTATATCTATTATTAAGACCTAAAGGAATGTATAACTAGATGTTTCTCCAAATTTTCTATAGTAAAATTATGTCTTCTGTCTGTTAAAATGTTTTTGTATGCAGAAAAACTTCGCTCCACATCCACACTGGTTATTGGTGCATATTTAAATTTCGGGATAATGGCTGGATCCATTTCAAAATCGGAATCTTGCCCACCAATTAAAATAGATATTCTTTTCAATGTTTGGAACCCTGAATTTTTCGAGAGAGTCTGGACCAATTTTTCTTTAATTGTTTGACCAATAGATTCTGGAATAGTATTTACTGCAGCTTCAAAACTTTTAATAACATTGACGGATTCCAATAAAGGTAGCTTTTGTTTTTCCAATAGCTGAATACTCTGACTTACAAATTTAAAATGACTTTTAATAAAAGCTAAATTGTGTGCAAGTTCAGGTATTTTTACAACTTCCTGACATTCTTGAACTGCTTTGCTTTCTGTGCCTTTAAATTCAAGTATCAATCTCTTAAATTCTGTAAAATTATCGGCATAGTACATGGCAGCATCTAGCCAAGTTCCCCATCTTGTTACAATTGGTTCTGGAGGTAATGGAACATCAGGCAATCTGTCTTTAAAAAATTGTACTCTCAATGGAGCTTTTATGAATATTTTTTTGCCATTTTTTATTAATGTGTTGACCAACGGATACTGCAATCTTATAGTTTCTGCTATGCGGTTAAGCCCATGAGCTAAGCAGGTACAATGTATTAAATTATAGTAAAAAACCTTTAAATTTGATGCAGCTTATAATATAATATATGATATTATCATGTATGCTGCAGCATCCGAAAGCATCAATAGAATTTTTTCATTCGGAACCACCTCGGGCAAAAAAAACTTGTTTAATTTCTCAAGAACAAATCTAGAAACAGTGTTATTATTCGTTTTGGTTAATTCTTTGGAACTTATTAAAAATCCTTCTGTGACGATATCTTCATTTAAGACTCCTATAATTAAGTTTGCTATATATCTTCCACATGTGTCAGTTGTTTCATCTACAGCAAACCATATATAATTATTTGCTATCTTCTTTTTAATTTGCTGCATTGTTTCGTCATAAACTGGAGAAACATAATTTTTACGAAGCGTACTTTCATCTGGAATGTTTTTTTTGCAATATTTCTGTAGAAATTGTCTAAAAGAGCTATTCTGTAATTTATTTAATGGAATATCCGATTTAACCATAGCACTACACAAGTCAAAATTAAATTGTTTTTGTTCATTTAAACCAGAAGTTTAAGCTATTGAAGTCAAAATAGTCTGTTGTCTATTTTTATTTTCTTTTAACTTATTCAAGAGCTCCTTGACGTTCTGTTTGTAAATGTTGAGTTACATCGTACTTTTTCTTGCAGATGATCTGCAATAAATTAAAAAATTCTACTATCATATTCTGCTACTTACTTTACAGACAGTATAAATAGATATTTTGGTATATAGGGTGTCCCAAAAGAGCGTGGCATTTTTTTTTAATGGAACACCCTGCATTTTTTATCTTAAAATCAAAGATTCTTTGATAGGTTTATCTTAAACGGTTCTCGAGATATGAATTTTTAAACCTCCCATAAAACAAAGCAATCAAATGATTTCATATTAAATTTAAATCCCAATAAAATGTAAACAGTGTTTACTAAACACTGTTCTCATGGAAGGTTTAAACATTCATATCTTTAGAACCGTTTAAGATAAACCCATCAATGTGGTATTTTTTGAATCGGAACGAAAGGATCTTTTATTCCAAGATAAAAAATACTACCATCCATTAAAAAAAATTCGACGTGTTCGAGCATTTTTTTTTTGAATAAATTTATTCCATACTTTATGACCACCCTGTATAAGACATAAATAAATTCTATATATTATTTAGAAATGGGTTAAATATGTTCTTAAAAAATCAAGCTATATTTCTAATAAAAAATGGTCTCATTAAGAGGTTCAAGAAAAAATTGAGGTTAAAATTTGATTAGGTAATTTTTTTCTGCCCGCTTAATTTTGCAATCCTGTATAAGATTATATTTAAAAAAAATAATCCCATACTAGATTGATTAAAATAAAAAAACACTATCTAGGCGGCTTTTTATTGAAAGGAAACCATTACAGTATTGGGTTGAGAAAGTAGAATGTAAAGTCGAATAATATTTTAGAAATTAAAAGTTGTATTTTATTCAATTTATTTTATTTCATCCTTAAAATTTTCATTTATACCTTAAAGTAATTCAATTTAAGTCAAATAGGAAATTTCTTCAAAACCATAAAATAAAATCAGTAATTTTTTATGTGACATAAGTGTGCTTGAACGATAAAGTAGATAAAGGCGCCTTTATACATTCGACATTAAATTTTGATAAGACTTAATAAATTGGATTTAAGATTAAATTTTAGGGTACTTTAGGCATCATGTGAACAAAAACAAATTAAATAATAGTCGAAGAGTAATGCTTATACCGAAACCCATTTACTTTGTTGCCTTTTCAATTTAATTAGTAATTAAAAAAACGACATAAAAATTTCAAAAAATGATACTTTTTACCAAAGAAACATTATAATTTTAGTTTTGGTATTTAATAAAGCACTTCTCTGCTTAAAAAAATGATGGATACGGCTACAATGGAACAAACAAAATTTCTATTTGACATTTATCTACCGATGACTTTGTATGGAGTCCCTGTATATTTTTGACAAAAAACGTCAAAAATATACTGAAAATCCAAAACAGACTTAAGGCAAAAGAATTTAATAAATGATCAAAATATTAACAAAAAAACTTACATTTTGAGATAATTGGGCAGAGCATTTATTAGGCAATTATTTCGAATCCTAGACGTCCTAGAGTGGCATTTTTGAAATCAGCAGCCCAAAATTAGGTAATATAGGTGGGCGTACTCAATGTTAGTAAATCGAACTATCATAGTGTTATTATTGCGTCCTTCAGTTTGGCAGCTTAATAAGCTAATATTTATCAGTTTATCGTAGTTGTCGTGCTGAAAGCATACCATCAGAAAATTTTAAATTTTTGTATACATATTAAGGACATGACAATACAATTATCCTTAAAATTTGAGGTCGATTGACCGTCTATAACCCGAGATAAATTCAATTAAAAATTGGATAATTAACATGGATTGTATACGCTTTTTGTAGTTCTGTACCAGTTTCTTAGTTATAAAAAAAACTAACTGTCAGAAGCTTTCAAAAAACAGTCTTTTAATGTATTTTTGCTGAGTTAAAAAAAAATAATTAAAAATTTTTGAACGTCCAATTGTTTATAAATAACCGTTTAAAGTTCAACAATTTGTAAAAAGTATAAATCACTAGTGTCAGATAAAAACAACTTGGCAACGCTGTACGCGAGTATAGATATTATTTCCGCAGTAAATTCAAACACTGATTCAGTCTCCAATATATCTATTGGTTGAGCATAAGCGACGTTGCCGGATTAAAACTTATGAAAATATTTGAAAGTATTACGTAAAGGTAACGTCTCCAGGGTACAGTCTTGCGAATAAATTATGAATCACTTAGCTACAAGCTCGTATACTTTTACGGTGCGTATAATCTAAAAAATTTTGACAATATTGTACCACGACAACTACCTTGATTTAAGATTTAAAAGAAGTGTTTATTTATATAATAAAACCACCCTGAAATTCTAGTCATATTATTGCCTCCATAGTTGATACTTAATACAATTTAAATAAAATAAAAAAGTAGAACAAAAATAAATAAAAACCATTTAAAAAACAAATTAAGTGGTGAAAATATTAAAAAAAAAATGGTTACATCGGGCTGAACTCAAAGAAGCGCTAAGCCGTTTCGCGCGGTATTATTTCATTTTAAAAAAGCGGCGCGCGGTGATCAATCATCCAGACTCATGATTGATGTTAGCGAAATACAGGAGTCAGCTCTTTACACTATATGTAAATGGCCCCCATATTGTGCCAGTGTCGCTCTAAATGGCTACCTTGTCGCCGCCAAAACGCATTTTGCATTTTGTCACGTCTAAGGTGACGCAAAATATAAACTATTATCCATTATATGCTAATAAACTACCTTGAGTCAATGATTCTTAATCATTTTATTTTAAAACCAACGCACAAACTTAAAATTTTACATTTTATAAGTGACTAACTTACTCTTAAGTTAATAGAACATAGGTCATATTCTAGACAAGCATATATTTATTTCACTACCGAGGCGCTAGCCGAGAAAGTAGATTGTGTGCGAGGCAATTAATAAGGTTTCGCCACCGTGTTCTTGTACTATTTTTTTTAGCCTTTAATTAGAATATTTTTTAAGATTATCATTTTTAAGGTTTAACCTAATTAGGTTCTAACTCATGCTAAAAATAATTTGAATCTTGAACTAGTTTTAATATAAGGTTTTTCTATATAAACTTATTTAAAAAACAAATTTTCTGGTAAATATACATTTTTGTCAAACTTTTTATCAACTCTAATCTTTAAAAAATGTTTTTTAACCGTTTTAGTGCTATATTAGAGACTAAATAGAATTTTGGTGATATCTTATAAAGAGAAACTTAATTAATCTTAAACCAGAAATACTTTATTGGAATCAGAATCAGACTTTGTAATTGCTTCACGTTAGATTTATTTGAAAATGTACTGCAGTATTTTAAATTAAAGTATATATAATATAAAATATATTATAATGTACAGGGTGATTCATTTAACTAATTCATTAGAGGTTTATGGAAAACTTAAAGAGACAAACCCTTAAAAAATGAGGTCTACGTAGTAATATTGGCAATAATATAAAGTATGATATTTTAACTAAATCATTTTAACCGAATGAAGATAAATAAGACTTGTAAACTATTTATTATTTTAACTTTTATGAGGTATAGATATTATAAAATACCAACACTCAATAAAAATAAAATACAGGGTTATGCATAAAGCATAAAAATACTTCAAAGTATGAATTTTAACTTACGTATGTATGTTATTTTATAGGGTTAAGCAAAAATAATAATATAACTCGTACTAATATTATTTTATGTAAATTATAGTTTTTTTAAATAATAATTACTTGAAATAATTTAAGGTTAAGCAAATATAATAATACAATAAATACTTACAAATATTATTTAAAGTAAATTTTGGTCTTCAATTTATTTTCTTTTTGATTTACTTATATTAAACAAAATATTAAATATAGGTAATTATTGTTGAACATTTTATTTTATCAATTTCCTACAGTTTAAAATAATATTCTACAGTACTTTATCGAAATTATTTAAGATAAAAAGAAGTGCATGGTATTGAAGACATTGGATGATTAGAATTATATTAAAGCCTATTTTCGGTAAGCATATATTTTTGAAGTTTTATTTAATTTAAAACAAATTAAAACTAAATAGGTATGTTTTTTGTTTTGATTTTGGGGATCATTAAAATTATAAAGACTTTGATCCAGCTATTCCTTTCTTTATTTTACAGCCTGGAATTTGTTAACGTTGAAAAAATATGATTTGGAGTGTCTACTTAAGTGGGAAAATATTATTAGATCTGGATGAGGTACATTTTTTTAAAAGAAAATTTGTAATTCAAACTATGCTTTTAATAAAGACTGTTATAATAAAATAGTACATTCTGTAACAAGTTTGGAATACAGCATATTCCGCTCGAGGAAAAATTTGACACACGAGCCGAAGGCGAGTGTGACGGTTTTACGAGAGTGGAATATGCTATTCCAAACGTGTTTCAGACATTATTTTCTCTACGACTACGTAAGAATAGTAACGCTTATATAATTTTAAACAGAGAAAAGAAACCAAGCACTTTTTGACATTTAAGCTTTTTTTATTGTCAAACCCATAGAAAAACCATTTTGTGCCGTCACAATTTTATAATGTAAATTATAATAAATTTAAACAAATGGTATGCCTAAATCTTTATTATAATTAAAAATAGTTATTTACACTAACTAATAAAAAAAATAACATTGTAACAAATACAAAACTAATGGAAAGCTATGGACATTTTGTAACCAAATTCAACACAGAAATGCAGTCAAATATCTCATAAGTTAAAAAAATAAATTAAATACGTACTGCTTTTTATAAAAATGTAGTTTATGCTAATTTTTCACAAATTTCTTGTTTAGCAGTTACTGCCGTTCTCCATAGTAGGGCAGTATTCTTTTTCTACATTTTAAAGGTCTTTTTTTAAACTTTTTGAATCTGTCAAAACTTCAAAGCCGGTATAGTAGGTAACTGGTTTATCATTTTAATATCAAATTTATTATAATTTTGATTTGTATATTTGAAAAACAATAAATATAACTAATTTTTTGTGCCTAAACCTTAATTATACAACTGCTATTATTTTTTAATTAATAAATTATACAGTAATATTTAAATATTTTAAATTTTTTTACGTTTAGTAAACCGCCAGGAGATGTCGTTACTTGTGACCATTCTTAAACAAGAGTAGGAATATTCTCGCACAGTATTGCAGAAAAACATCCTTTCTATGATCAAAAATTACACTAGAATGTTACTATTCTTAAGTAGTCGTAGAGAAAAAATGATATAGTGGTTTGTTAGTTTTTTAAGTTATTTGTATCAATTTATATCACAAATACATTAAATACTTTTTGACTTCTAAAATAGAATACTTATTACAATTATTTAATAGGAAAGGAAATTCATAGAAATTAAGTAACAAAACGAATTCTTTACCACTTTTAAACAAAAGACTTAAACCTTCTTTAAAAAACTTTGTACAAAAGATATTTGTTGTTGTTTTTAAAACTGCCTATTTTTTATATACGTGCAGAACATTGTCTGATTATTTTATGAGAACTTTAGATTTCAGTGGAAGAACCAGCCTCCAAATGAAATTCTTCATCTGGATCTTTATCTACTAAATTAAAACGCCACCTTCGCACTACCTTCTCCAAAACCTTGAATTCAGCCTCATTCTCAATTTTGCCTCGCATGTACTTTACCGGAAAGTTACCAAATTTGTTCTTAAAGTTAAGAGCTTTGGATGTATAAGACAAAGTAATAAATACTTTATCATCAGTCTTTTTTAACTCTTTCATCCCATGCCTATAAAAATCAGTAAATAAATTTTAAAAATAGATACTGAAAAAGTTGTTTACACACAATAAATAGTTCACTTGTTGTCAGATTATGTTTATCACTCGAAAAAATCACCAGTGTAGAAGGAATATTAGCCATTATTGAAACTGTGAAGATTTAGGTCTTACATTGGATATTTATACACTTATCAGTTACTTATTGACGTAAGTTTCCTAATATTTACCCTTTTTTATGATTATAATAATATTAATGTTATACATATTGACTTATTTTAGGTATTTTAAGATTTTATAATAAAAAACTACTATGCTCTTCAAGAAATTTAACATGTTTAATTTATAAAATGTCCAGTGTAGTCTTGCACCGTGCAATGATTAACAAATTTTTATGCACGATGTAATTTTTAATTTCTTATTGTAAAATTCAAAAAATGGCTACAGTTATCCTAGATGTTCTAAAGTTTAATAAAACGTAAGTCGGATGCCGTTGCGAGGTCATTCTATCATTTTTCACCAAATTTGACAAAAAGCGAAAGCTCATTGGATTTTCTTAAAACTTTCCGGGTGTGAAGACCAATGCTTAGGATGAACAAAAACCACAATAATATTTTTTTATTTAAACACCCTGAGAAAGTAGGCAGGGCTATGTTAACCGGTTTGATTAAAAATTACCAAATCGGTGTCTAAGAAAACCTTTTTTAACTTAGTTGTTTATTAATAATTTGTATCGCGTAATATTTTGTTTTAACCACAAAACAATGTACTTTTTAAATATATGCCTAAAATTATACAAATGTTTTTACAAATGCCGTTTTTTTAGTGCTAATTTTACGCTTCTTTTAACTGAAAATGACAATTTTCTACCATTGATATTATGTAGTAGGCTATGAAAATTTGGTGTATATTTTTATTTAAAGTAATTATAAATATTGATTAAACTATAAAATTATAAAAAAAGTATTCAAATTGCAGGAAAAACCATCTAAATTATGATAATTTCCCATTTTTGGCGAAAAAAAAGCATTTTTTCGTCCGGAGGAACTGAACAAAAATTCTTCAAAATTTAACAGAATGTTCTCCTCAATATAAACTAAAAACTGTAAAAAAATTGCGTATTTGCTTTGCAAGGAAGATACAGCGGTTTAAAATACCATACATTGTATAGAATATGGAATTACTTTCATGGTATTTTTATCAAGATGGCTTTGATAAAAAAATGCTATTTAAAGGTGTTTGTCCTCGAGTGTATTATGGGAAGATAAATACATGAATTAGGTTAAAAATTGACCTCGAGGGTATCACGGGAAAATGAATAAATAACTAAATAACTATTTTTTCAAACAAAATTTATTAAAGTATTTACTAACATAAATAAGTAAAAAAATCACATGTTCATTGTATTAACATGAAAAACACAATTGTTATAAATAGTACTGTACAGTAACGTTACTCTTGGATTCTGAAATTTGATTTGTACTTGTAGGATCTCTTAAATTGGAAATTAAATTTGAATGATGGTTATTATCCAATTGTAAGTAAGGATTTATAGATTTTGCGTTAGCATGCCCAGTTATTTTAATTAAGCGTTCAGTGGAAACGCAGATTTGGCCAGAGTTGAAGCAGTACTGCACCTATATGAGTGATTTGTAATTTTATTGTTCTTAACATCCAATCCAATGTTTTTGGCTATTTCCTTAGTCCATTTACCTACCAAGAGTATTTATTCCTACAGGAACATTTTTATACCATCCGCTGGAGTTGGTTTTATTCCATGTAGGATTTGGCGTTAAAAATAATCTGTTGGTGGTTATGTTTTTTGAATGTTTGCTCATTATTTTTGAAAATAAACGGACTGGACATATGGAAGGATCCTCTAAGTTAGGGGTAAGCCACTTACTATCGCTAAGCTGTTTTTGACCTCCTTGTCGGGTCTTTGAAAAAATAGTATTATATTCTAATCTATTATTTAAAATTACATTTAAATCTTTTTCAAATTTAAAATAATCAGTTTTACATTTGACAGCTTCTCCACCTCTCCAAGCAAGTTCAAATGGCGCAATATGGTAAAATTTCTTTTGCAACCATTTAGGTGTGTCTTCGTCCCAAACCTGTATAATTTTTTTCACATTTTCTTTGTCAAGGGCAAGTGAGCTTTGTTTTCGCTTCTCCGGAATACTTTGTAATCTTTTTGTATGATAATACGAGACAAGGATACAACAAGGCTAACGTCAATCGTGAGTCTAAATTAGTTCAGGCATGCTTCTGAGCCAATCATCTAGCTATAAATATTAGTTTAAATTGCGGTCGTTTCAAATTCAAATAATTTAAATGTTCCTGGGTATTCCACGTATAAAATCAATCAATTTTATTGACTATTTCACAATTCATGTAATCCAAATATTAAAAATTTATAGTATATTATAGAAAGTAAAATATTTAAATTATACCTAATTTTTTAATTCTCTATGATGAGGCACTGCCTCAACCGCCTCCTGGGGGAGTTTTTAGTATACCGTACCTTCATTTGCAAGCGAACCATAGGGAAAATACATTGTAACTGGACCAGATAAGTAGCAGTCAACACAAAGCGAGAACCTTTTCAAAAATGATTTGGATGCGTCGTCGAGACATGCGTACTAAAACAAATTTTACCAGATACACCGCACAAAATAAAAAACAATAATAAATCATCGATGTATGAAGCAAGGTCAACTGTTACGGCGCATGCTAGCCTACTCGTCCACGCGTCCAAATCATTTCTACAAACGTTTTTCGCTTCGAGCTTTGGTTAGCTTGCAAATGATGGTACGGTATATTGAGGAAAACATTCTGTTAAATTTTAAAGTATTTTCGTAAAGTCCCTCTGGACGTAAAAATGCATTTTTTTTCGCCAAAAATGGGAAATTTTTATAATAAAAATGGTATTTCCTGCAATTTGGGTACTTTTTTATAATTTTTCATTTTATATTTTAATAGATATTTATAAGTACTTTAAATAAAAATATACATCAAATCAAATTTCCATAGCCTACTACATAATATCAATGGTAGAAAATTCACTTTTTAGTTAAAAGAAGCGTGATTTTTGCACTAAAAAACTGCACTTATAAAAACATTTGTATAATTTTTGGTATATATATATATATATAAAAGTACATTGTTTTATGGTTAAAGCAAAATATTATGCGATAAAAAATATTAATAAACAAAAAGTTACAAAAGGATTTCTTAGAAACCGATTTGGTAATATTTTATGCAAACCGGTCAACATGGATCCGCCTAATTTCTCAGGGTGTTTAAATAAAAAAATATTATTGTGATTTTAGTTCGTCCCAAGCATTTATCTTTAAATCCCAAAACTTTTAGTAAAATTTGAAATGTCGAGCTTTTGTCATTAGGTGAAATTTCATGGAATGACTCTATGTTTAAAAATACAAAGATTTGTTTAAAAAGACGAGAACTATTTAATATTTTTAGTTAAATGGATATAGTACCCTATATGAAATAAAGTTTATAATACAAATAAAATGTTGCTCAAAATATTGTACACACCTTGATTAACGATATCCATACCAACTTTTTTCAGCAAAATCACTATTAACAAAAGAAACAACACAGCGAAAATTTGTGTTTTTGTGGAGTTTTGCGAATGAAAACGTACGATTTAAAGGAGTTCTAGCTGTTGGTATCGCGGACTGGGATGATTAATTCAGGTAGCAACCACACCAAAAGATAGTTATGTTATTTATCTGCTTTAAGCTGCAATCTTAGATCTAGTAATACGAATTAACAAAATTGAGTTTTGGCCACGTTTTAGCTTAAAATACCTCTGTGCGGGGTTCGCAACCATTAGGCTTTACCAAAATGGCTCCCCATCCTCAACATTCAACATATGCCACCCGATCATTACGTGAGAATTTATTTATGCGTATTCGTACATAGTTTTATCAAAGCATTTCATGTTAATTGTTCGTGTAGATGATGAAATTTGACACTGTTGTACTATTTTTTTGTGGTGATATTTTGTGCTTATACGTATTACGCAATCTAAAATTTATTGTATCATAGACATACTAACTGCATATCATGCATTGGTACATGCCAAAATGTCTTATGCCATTCTAGTATGGGGACATGCAGTCACGGCCTCTCGTGTTTTTAAAATTCAACGTAAAGCCATACGCATTATAGATAATATTAAATACCGAGATTTTATAAAACTAAAAGTGTTGAATTTACCATGTGTAGCTGTTGCTAAACTTTGCCCATTTAAATAAAGGCAATGTTATTATTATTTTACTCATTTATTTTAAAAGAGCCAAAAATGTGGCCTAATTAGATTGGTACACACTGACAAACACAAATAAACACCCACGACCTCTCGGCTTATAGTGCTGACTACTACACCACCGAGGGCAGCACCTAGCCGGATTATCCATATAATGCTTTATTAATAATAAATTATTATTTAGTTTAGAAAAGTTTTAGGTTTAGTTTTTAAAGCACAACAACGATTTTACATTGATAACTTAAGTTTGACTTTTTAAATTTTACGAAATTAAATCATTGTTATAATCTTACTATAATTAATTAATTATAGTAAGATTATAACAATGATTTAATTTCGTAAAATTTAATTAATTAATTATAGTAAGATTATAACAATGATTTAATTTCGTAAAATTTAAAAAGTCAAACTTAATACGGTCAAAAAAATTTCTCGGTTAGAAAACGGAACTCCACGGGTCAAGGTCGGCCCGTTTGCGGCGTTCTGACATCTCGGTAAAAGATGTCGGTAACATGTTGGGCCGACGAAAGATGGCCGATATTTATATATATATATATTGGTCGATTAAAAGTATTTAAAAAATAACGGCACGACATATGTGACTGGATAATGGGCCAATGTGATTTTTTAATTTTTTTTATTCATTTTAGCCGAGTTATTGAATATTTAAACGCACTTTAAAGCGACATCTTAACAAAATTATCATAATTACAAAAACTTCAATGTTAACCTTAACATTTTAAAATTTAAAATTGTTTTGTATTTGCGAAATTAAATTAAACCATATAGATATATCCATATATGGATTATCAAAAAAAAAGAAATAGAATTCGCGTAAGTAGACATCGTCTAATTCAGCGCGAATCACGAGCTTTAGGGGTGCAAGCTCTTGAGATGTTAAATGAAATTATTCAAAAAAGTAAGAACAAAATATACATTTTTATTAATTTTTATTAAACTTATAAATTATAGTATAGTAATATAGTATTATTACTATAATACTGCCGTGCTTAATGAAAACGCCGTAACCAACAATTTCGCCTAAGTAGACATCGCTTTAGGGGTGCAAGTTCTTGAGATGTTAAATGAAATTATTCAAAAAAGTAAAAAAAAATATACATTTTTATTAATTTTTATTAAACTTATAAAACTTATAAATTATAGTATAGTAATATAGTATTATTACTATAATAGTATAGATATAATTATATATATAAAGGCGCTTAAACGCCTTATACATAAGGCGTTTTCGGAAACTTACCAAGTTACTTACCCGGGTCAAAAAATCTATTGTTATAACCAGTTTTAAGTTACTTGATTACCACCCAAGTAAACCTTAGGTTTCCGAAATCTTATAGATTTTGTACATATGCTTACCAACGTGTTTACAGCAAAAAAAGAAAATCTGGTAGAACGAAAGTTGGAAAACCCAGAAAAAAAAATTAATGAAAATGTTAATGGTATGTAGGTATATTTTTTTATTATAGATATATTTTTTTTATTATACATATATTTTTTATTAAACAAATATTTTTCTTAAAAACTTGTAGGTACTACTATAGCTTTCTCAATGTTTTCAAGGTTTAAGGTAGTTAAAATGTAGGTAGGTACATAATAAAAATATAATTTTAGAATATGGCCATGAAGACGGTGGCATAGATAAAGAATTGCAAAAGGTTGACTTTGAAAAAGGAAATGACGAGATTAAAAATCAAGACCAACACATGTACAGTGAAGATGAAGAAGGCAATAGCAGTTTTAGTGAAGAAGAAACCGAATCCAATTATGACAACAGTTCCATTGATAAATACGTAAACAATGAAGTCCCCCCTGAAGAAGTGGAAAATGCCAAAGTAGACATTGCAGATGATCTGAGAGAGTGGGCCAGAGATGGAAATATTCCTCTCTTCCAATTAACAAAGTTATTGTTGATATTGAAGCCTGTGTTTCCCAATTTACCTAAAACTGCAGTGACTTTTTTAAAAGTTGGGCATAGTTTTGAAATTGATACCATAGAAAATTCTTTCAATAACTAACAACAATTTGTATACTTTGGTATTGCTAAAGGACTTAAAATGTGCATTAATGTTGCATTACATCCGGAACATGTAATAGATTTTTTTTTTCGTGTTGATGGTGCTAGAGTTTTTAAGTCAGGAAGTTTAGCAGTTTGGCCTATTCTATGTAGAATTTATCACAGTAGTGACGTTTATTCACCATTTCCGGTAGCTGTTTTTATGGGTCATTCTAAACCACCAGATGTAAATTATTATTTTCAAAAATTTATTGAAGAGCTACTGAACTTGTTGGTTAATGTTCTAGAGATAAATGGAACTATTTTTCAATTAAGAATAAAATGCTTTATTGCAGACACACCCGCTCGTGCTTTCATAAAGTGTATCAAAGGACACACAGCTCGTTATGCTTGTGAAAGGTGCAATGTGCATGGTGTCAGATTAAACAATCGAGAGTGTTTTCTTAATATGAATGAAATTGCAAGGACAAATGAATCTTTCCGTGCCAGAATTCACAGGGAACACCATAATGCATTATCTCCATTATTAAGATTGCCTAATTTGGACATGATTTCCATGTTTAGCCTTGATTTTATGCATTTGGCTTGTCTTGGTGTAATGAAAAAATTATTCGAGTTGTGGATAGGCCACGTGAGAGGAGCACAAGGAAAATTGAGTGCTGCACGTAAAGATCAATTAAATTATATGTTAGAGATGGTAAAAAACCAAGTGCCTTGTGATTTTCAACGGAAAACACAACCCTTAGCACAAATATCTTCTTGGAAAGCAACGCAATTTTCATTTTTCCTCCTGTATTCTGGAGCAGTTGTTTTGAAGCCAATTTTAAGCGAGACAATGTACAAACATTTTTTACTACTTTTTGTGGCTTTTCGCATTTTATGTTCAAGTAATCGTGCAGTACATTACAATGAACATGCAAAAATGTATTTAAGAGAATTTGTTCGCTTATTTCCAGTCCATTATAACCGATGTATTCTTACAATAAATATTCATAATTTGATTCATGTGGCTGATGATGTGAAAAATTTTGAATGTAATTTAAGTTTGGTCAGTTCATTTCCATATGAGAATCTTCTAGGAAAAATGCGAAGAGTATTGCGAAGCGGTTACAAGCCAATGGAGCAACTTTGTAATCGACTGGATGAAAAAATTTTTAGGGAACAAAAAATCCCAGTTAATTAGATAATTCAAATTTTAAAAGAGATGCCTTCTTCATTTGATGAAACTATGACAGTAGTAAAAATAGTCAAATACAATGGAGTGATCTTAAGAATTAAGCCTCCAAATAACATGGTTCTTTTAAACAATAATGTTTGTTTGGAGATAAAAAGAATGTTTCGATCAGTTAGAAATTACACTAAAATCTATTTGAATGGGGTCAAATGGTTAAGAAAGAATCAATCTTTTTTTGTATATCCAAATAATTCAACTGCTTTAACTTGTATGATTTGTTTGAAACTCCAAGCAATATCCACTTGACAGTTCCTATTGAACAAATTAATAAAAAAATCGTTAAATTATGTGTTAATCCCAGCAAAGATGCAGAAAGTTTGACTATTGCTGTTGCTTTTTTGCATTAATTACTTTTTGAACAAATATTGTTTGTGGACATCAAAATTCTACTTTTTATTAGATTCTAAAAAAGTGCATATGTGAACAAAAATGTTAAAGTAATAATGAATTGTTACTATAGTGACAATAACTCGTTGAATTTCTAAATTCTAAACAATTACCGCATAGTTGGTATACGTCTACACGAGCTTGTGTACGAATGTTGTAAATATTATATATTTATAAATCTTAAATCCAATTTTGCAGCTGTGTGAGACAAGAATCAACTTAAAGATAATGGAAGTAAGTGCCTTTTTATTACACGCAAATACATACTTTTTTAAGCCGCGTTAATCACTTTAATATATTTTGAGGTTCGATTTTTAATTATTATAATTGAAGATTATTTATACAAAGGTATTTATACAAAGGGTCTAGGTGCCAATTCAAATATTTTGAGCTATACATGTAGAAAAAGTCTATTTGCTATGCCTAATGATACTGAAACCTACCTTGCTGTCACTTAAAACCATTCCAGTATCATTAGGCATAGCATAATAGTATATTCTGTAACAAGTTTGGAATATGCAATTCCAAACGTGTTTCAGACTATACTTTTTCTACGTTTTCAAAAAATATAATGGAAAAATAATTTAATTCGGAGAAAATCAGGTTAGATCTGTCTAAAACTTGTTAGATAATAAACACAGAGATGACATTAGAATGGTCATATTCTGTAATAGGAACAGAAAAAGACTTTTTCTACATGTATAATTAAAAATATTTGAATCGGCACTTAGACCCTTTGTAACTTATGCTCTTCAATTATTATTAATAATTGAATAACAATCTCTTGATTTGGTTTCATTGTAACCAATTGTTTTTTCATTCGAATAACTAGTCAAAACTTTTGCGAATGCTTGTAGTATAATATAATTTTATTTTTCTGATATCAGAAAAATAAAATTATTGTGACAAATTATCATTTTCTTATATTAAAATACAAAACCATAATATAGGATTTTAAAAGTTTCAGCATTAAAACGTGGATTTTTCATTTTAGGAAACAATTGTCTATGAATGTGAAAATGGGTTTAGCATCATTGAAATTCCCAGTTTTTTTAAATTGAAAGGTAAAAAATGTATCGACATTATTTCTTTTAAATGCTTTGTATCAAATGTTGAAAAAGCAAGACCTTTAGTTTATTTTCCTGTGCCACCTTATTCTTTAGAATTGTCGATGGAGATTCACCATAAAATAAATCAACTCCTCGATGTAGATGATTGGCCAGCATACAATGTTAATATTCTTGGAGACTTTGGTAAGTCATTAAAAAAGAAGTTGCGCTGGTTTAGTTTTAATAATGTGTACCATTTTGTTAAGAAACTACAGTATATTATAATCCAATATTTCTTTAATTTATAGACACTTACATAGATGCTTTAATCTATTTAAACTCTTATGACAGAAATTTGTATGCACGCGCAACAAGTGAGGAAGACGTCCAAAATAACGAGCAAGAAATGCATATAATGGACAACAAAACACAATTTAGGTACACTACATGATTATTTACATTGATCTCTGCAATTCAGTTCTTTAATTTTCAGGAGACAGTGATATTGAACCATCTCCTGTGGTGAATGAGGAAATTCATAAGTTTTGTGAAAAACTGATTAGAGAAGAAAATGCCGATACTTTGACAAAGAACGGAAAATCCAATTTGACAGGTACCAGTAAGGTTGAGGAAAAAACAAACTCTGAAAAAAATATTAACTATGCACATATCTTGAAAAAAAATACAGTTGCTGCCTCCTCCACCTCCAATGTGCCATTTGAAAAAAAAGAATACCAAGAAGTCAAAAAACTACAAAGAAAAACTGGACATAATGAAGAGACAAAAATCCAACTTATGAATGCTTTTAGACGGTTATCTGATTCAGGTATATATTGTATATCACACATGGCTTTGTAAATATCAAGTTATCTTACATTGCATTTTTATATTCACAGAAAAATTGAAATCCATTTATATCCAAAGTATTGAGAGCAAAGCAGTTTTAATAGTTTTAAATAAAGAAGTTGGAGAAATGAAGGCTGAACTAAAAACATTAAAAAATAATTCAATCATTAGAGATCTTGAAAAGCCAAATGTATTTGATACGAGAAGAAAATTAAGTCCTTCATATGGTATAAAACTTCCAATTGAAGATTTGGAAAGTTTTGATGCTTTTGAAAGTAAACTAAAAAATGATGAAAAATTACGAGCTGACGTGGTAACTATTAATTATTTAACAGCTAAATTTGCCTAATATTTTTTTTATTTTTCAGAATTATATAGTCCTTAATGCAGTAGCACAGGCTCAAAATGCGCGCAAAGGGACAGCAGTGTAAAAGCTTCCATCTCTCGCGAAGTTGCGCGAAAATTAACCGCAGTTCAGGGAAGTGGAGGTAAAAGGAAATTTATTGATACGCTAAGTCCCATAATTGAAGGTTAATAAAATTGAATCTATTTTAAATTTTATTGCTTGATTTGTATTTGGTTCAAAATATAATAAGTATTTTTTAGATATAATCAATAAGAAATTTAAAAACAAAGATGGAAAACCAGTAGATAACTATACACAACATCTTGGGTATACTTTGACCAGATCAACCGACTGGGGTGACGGACGTTCGAATCGGCAATCATTAAAGAATAAAAAACGACCAAATGATGATAAAGTCGTAGGAGACCTAGAAAACGACGAACATTTGGAAGCCATGGACAAATAACCAATTTATCCATATACAGTCTGTCCATTATAAGTTGGCGGAGCAAAGGAATGTTCCTGTAGTTTAGGAATTTAGTGATTGAGTTATTAAACAATTATTGTCGTGTTGTGTGATTTTAAAACGTATTTTTTATATTATATAATATTCTATAATTTGTATATATAAATAATAATAAAAAAACATAACTGAGTGGTATGTTTTTTAATATTATTAAAAAACATACCTACTCAGTTATGTATTTTATTATTATTAGGGATGGGATTTTAGTTATTTTACCTTTTTTTAACCGATGTAACTATTTGAAAACCAATAATGTCAAAATGTGTTTTAAAAGATTTTCTTTTATATGAACCTAACTTGTTTTCACCTTTTTTACCTTTTTTGGAGGTTTTTGCTTTTAACTACCTTTTTTATACTTTTGTTACCTATTTTTTTAACTTTTTTTCACCTTTTTTACCTTGTTTGGAGGTTTTTGCTTTAAACTACCATTTTATACTTTTGTTACATATTTTTTAATTTGTCAGTTTATTTTCACATATTTGTTACCTATTTTTACGTATTTTTACTTATTTTATTTTTTTTGTTCTTTTTAAAATTTGCGCCAATATTTTATCCAGGGCGTGCACTGTTTAAAATATCTGCGGTGTAAAAAGTAATCCTAAAATGGTGTCAAAATCCAACACCAAGTGGTGTTAATATAACACCATGAATTAGGGTTGAAAATGAACACCAAAACGGTGTTTATCTAAAAATATTTGAGAAGTGCACCTACCCAGAAAAAAAGGAATAGTTCATTTAACCCAGTTGACCCATAAGTAGTTATATTTTTGTGGATCACGTGATGTTCTTAAATCTCGCCTCTGTTGACTTACATGAAGAATATATAAACTTAGGTAATCCTTTGCTTTGGTGTGACACTACAAGTTGTTCGATACCTTAAATAGGTGGAAACAGCTGTCAATACTTGAAGTATTTTAAGTTAGTGGAACGCACTAAAAACATTATCTCTAGCCAGTTGAAGGTTTCATTTTCTGGAATAATACCACTGGTAATATACTAGTAATGCGTCAAGGAACTTCCTGTTTCCTTTTCCTTTCTTCTGTGTAGTATGATAATTTGACCACAAACACATAATATTTAAGACTGAAGAGGAGTTCAATTTACACCAGGTAAAATTTATTTTAATACTGTGTGAAAGTTAAATTAACACCATTTTAGTATTTGAATTTACACCGCCAACGAACCTTATTTAACACCATTTTAGTATTTGAATTGACACCGGACCAACGAACCTTATTTAACACCATTTTGGTTTGTATCGATATAGACCACGTATGGTGTTAATTTGGTGTTAAATTGGTCATGAAATTTTGAACAGTGTGCAACTTAACGGTATAGAATTTTTTCTTATGGTTACAGACTGTAACAGTAACTTTCTTTACAGTTACCTTCTTTGTAGTCACTCAGTAAAACACAGTTTATTGCATAGAAATAGTTTATTGTGGGTATGCTCTGTGTTTGGGTATGCGGCTAAACAAAATTATAAACGAAACTTAAACTTTTAATGATTTTTTTTACCTAAAATGCTGTTTTTTTAACCTAAAATGCTTTTTTTTAGTACCTTTTTAGTTACCTATTTTTCAGTTTTTAGTACCTAAATATCCCATCCCTAATTATTATGTACTATATATAAAAATTATATAAATAATATTATTATTTATAATGTAAAAAATACGTTTTAAAAGCACACAACACGACAATTGTTTAATAACTAAATAACTTAATTCCTTCGGTCTGCCAACTTATCGTGGACAGACAGTATTAGTTTATTACTTTTTGTTCCTATAGGATTATGTTTTAATTCAGTTTTTTTTGTTTATGTGTTACTGATCAGTCACATTAGAAATTCTACTTTTTAAATGATTTCCAATCTAGTCCTTTGTTTCTATTATTCTTTTGTTTTACCTTTTTTTCACAAAATGCTTCATAATTCATCTCTAAAACAAGACAATGAATCATGCTGTTAAGTGATGTGATAATTCTTAATCCTTATTTAAATAATTTACTATGCTATAATGCCCTAATTAGGGTAAGCTAAAAAATAAAAAAAAACTCCAATTTGAGTTTGTAATGGCAACAAAAAGTTGCCTTTAAGTAATACTTAAGTATTACCAAGTATTAAGGCAACTTAAGTTTAATTAAAGGCATCTCCAATTGGAGTTTTTTTTATTATTTGACGTTTCCTATTATTTAACATGTATTATTAGAATTAGTTTAACATGTATAATTATAACGTTTTGTGCAATACATTTTTTAACCGTTTCAACGAAATTTTTATTACGACGCCTCCACACATAGGGCCAACGTTGGCGCCAACATCGTTCGTCCAATGTGTGGATGGAGATTATGGTTGCCTCCAAAAACGTTGGAAATTATTCGTCGCAAATGACTTCCAACGTTTGCTCCAACACCATAATATCCATCCACACATTGGACGAACGATGTTGGCGCCAACGTTGGCCCTATGTGTGGAGACGGCCTTATCCTGCAACGATTTCACGCGGGTAAGACCTCGGCCCAACATCGATAACCAGCCTCGGCCCGACATCCTTAACCTATCTCGGCCCGAGATTATACTACTACGCTCGGTCCAATATTTGAAAAATATGTCGGACCGACTCAAATAAACATTACATTTCGACGATCGGGAAAATGTCGGCCCGAGAATTCTTACCGGATGTCGGCCGCGACAGAACCGTGATCGGCCCGACCTCGAGACGTGTTGATTTTTATGGGTCACCCACTCAATATAAATAACAATTAAAATTTAGCTCATCCCAAGATTGTAAAATTAATTAGTATTAGTATCTCTTTACTTTATTACACAGCAGTGCTTGTGTTATTTTAAAATAAAAATCTAGTAGGTCTCTAGTAAGTCAGTTAAAAATGAAAATTAACTAGTCAAAATTTACAAAGTTCACGAACGAATATCGAAATTTTACAACGATTTGAATTTCTCTTTAGGTCTGCATTATTTACTTTTCTGACTAAAAAGATATTTAAACATTCAATTTTCTTAGTTTCTTCAAGAACATTTCTCTTGACCCATTACTGGTTATATTCATAAAAAAGAATTGAACCTGAAAAATATTACTGATATATCAAAATTTACTTTAGAAGCATCAAAATATTGTGAGTATGTGACTAAAAAATTAAATAAGAAAAAAACAAGTTTCTGGAATATCAGTGGTCTTTCAGTCTCATTTCCGATTTTCTGTCAGAAAGACCGCAAATTTGCCGAATAATCCAATAAGCAGCAGACACAGGTGGCAATGCCACCTGGAGGCAATGCCACCTGGTGGCATTAGACGGCGGCTAATAAATCTTTTAAAAATGCCGACTACTGAATTCACAGAAAAATGAGAATTTCGGAAAATGCCAATTTTATTTTCAAAATCAGCAAAGATTCTTTTCCATCTATTAAAAATACTGGAATATATTATATAAATCTTAAAAAATTCCAACTCCGGATAAGTTGGCCCTGACCACATGTGGTCAGGGCATATTAAATATCCATAATAAATGTTTAATACCTAGTTACTTTTAAATGTTTAAATGTTTTATTTTATTTTTTAATTTTGTTTACCCACTTTTATTCCAATTTCACATTAGTCTAATATTGATGATAAATTTCAAAAGATATCGATGATATCTATCAAAAGATATCTTAGGTCAAAGTTGAAAAAGTATTGAAAAAGTTTTCTTTTGTTTTTTCGATAAATGTAAGCGTTTCAAAGATAATGACGCGCTCGGAATAATAATAAGTTTTGTTTAATATACGTACAATATATCCCGTATGGTTTAGTGGTTAGTTTTGTAAATAAATCTGTTTGGATTAAAATTGAACTTCCCTGCTGTAATATTTTATTTTAAAAACCGACCGGTTTCGCCTTACGGCATCTTCAGGGTTTCTACAAGAGGTACATAAATAGATATTAGATACACGTCAAAATATTAAAATATACTATTATTACATAAATAAACTATCACTAGGTTGTCGATACAATAAATAATCAATGAGACTAAACTCGAGTTAAACAATTGATACATTAAAACTTCTATTTTTCTATAAAATTAGAACTAATTGAAAATATAAATATAAAATGAGGTTAGGTTGTTGTTGTTTTTGGTTAGTTGACTAGATGTTTGTAGATTGGTGTATATAATAAATTTACTTGTTCATTAAGGCATTGTTCTTTTTTGTTTTTTATTTGTTTATTAATTTCGTAGGCTTCTGACAGGGTTAATTTGTGGTCTTTTTCCTGTATGTGTAGTATTTTTGTGTTTGTTTCCATGTTAAAGGAGTGTCCTGTATCTGTTAAATGATTTCCGAAATTTGATTTGTGATTATTGTTATTTGTGTGTTCTTTAATTCTTGTCTTAAAATTTCTGCCTGTTTCACCTATATATGTGGCTTCGCAATCATTGCAAGTTAATTTATAAACTCCACTTTTTTCAAATATGTTTATTTGTTGTTTTGCGTTATTAAGGTTATTATATATATATTGTTGTTTGTTTTTATGGCTGCTTTTAAGTTGTATTCTTTTAAAAATTTTGTTTATTGTTTCTGTGATTGGTCCTTAAAAGGTTATTTTTCTATATTGATATTCTTTCTTTTCTTCGTTGTACATGTTTATAAGTTTTAAAGTGTTTTTCCATTGTATTCTTTTTTGTGTCTTTTTAATTGTGTTATTATTAAATTTGTTTTCGTGGCCTATTTGTAGTATTGTGTTTAGTTCTTTTTGGTATTCGTTTTCTGTGTTGTTAAGTCTGTGTAAGAAGCTGTGGAAAGCGGAGTGTTTTTGTTGGTTGCAATGGAACGAGTCACTCGGTATAATAGCGCTTGTTGTTGTAGGTTTTCTGTAGATGTTGAAGTTGTAGGCTGTTTCACTGCGGTGTATTGTAAGGTCTAAAAATGTTATTTTCTTTTCACTTTCTATTTATATTGTGAATTTAAGCTTGATGTGTTGATTATTGATGTATTTGTGAAACTTAGTTAATTCTTCTTCTGTTCCTGTGAAAAGAAAATAACATTTTTAGACCTTACACCTCTAACAGAAAACGAATACCAAAAAGAACTAAACACAATACTACAAATAGGCCACGAAAACAAATTTAATAATAACACAATTAAAAAGACACAAAAAAGAATACAATGGAAAAACATCTTGGATTTTCAAAATAAATTTTGACACAATAGTAAATTATAAATTTCACCTCTTTAATTTGAATAATCTTAAATAGGGGGTGCAAAACTAACTTTTTCAATTTAAATTCTGCTTAGGTAGAACCTGTCCATTTAATGTCATTATAAACTCATATAAGTTTGGTGTGGGTCCCATCATGTCTAATAACTCAGATGTTGGTATACCCAATGTGGTATGGCAACATCGCATTAGACCCGGGAAGAATTGAACGTGGCAACGCGGCGTAAGCTGCTCGGTAGCCAATAGGTTGGCGACTGCTTAAAAAATGTGACCATTTTGCAATAACGTTTTTATATACTTTTAAAGTTTAAATATAGTGAGTTTTACAACAACCTGCTGTTTTTCAATCACACTCCCGTTCTCACGAAAACCCACGTAACCTCATTAACTATCATACAACATTTTGGCGACGAGAACAACGTGAGAACAGAAGAAGGGAGTTTAACAAACAAACAAACAAACAGAATAACAGAAAAAGTGGGTGAACATTAACTCTAAACAACATGCCTAACGCTGAGGTAGGAGCTCAAACAACAAACAACCAAGTGAAACATTTCACCTTTGAAAAATTTTACCCTGAAAAGGAGGAATGGGACTATTATATCCAAAGATTCGACATTGAGGTGGCTTTACAAGGTTCAATATCAGAAGACGATAAGAGAAATTTACTACTAAGCAAGGTGGGACCAGATTCTTTTAAAATTCTAGTTGATCACTTCAAGCCCGTCAACATAATAACAAAACCTTACAAGGACATTGTCGAAGTGCTAACTGGGTATTATGGTAAACAGTCATACGTTTTGGCTGATCGTATGCAATTCACATTAAGGATGCGTGCACAACATGAAACAATAACACAGTATTTATCCGTTTTGAGAGCACTAGCAGGCAAGTGTGACTTCAAAGACACACTCCAGGAAAGACTTCGTGACCAATTTGTCATTGGGTTAAACAATAATTTGTGGCAACAGGAGATCATCCGTCAACACAAAACAAACGATGCAACATTAATAGATGTAGAGGCAACTGCTTTAAAACTAGAACAAGCCGAAGTACAGTCAAAACGACTAAATTTATTAGCCTTAGGCACTGGCACAAACTCAAATCAACCAAACACAAACCGAGTGCAACAAAAACCGGCATATAACAAAAACAATAAACAATACAAACAAAGTGAAACAAAACCAAACAATATAAACAGTGCGAACAACAGTAAATCTTGCTTATTCTGTGGAAACGATCGACACCGTCGTAGGGATGACTGTCCAGCAAAAGACAAAAAGTGTAGTGCGTGCGGCCGAATAAACCACTTCGCGAAGGTGTGTATCGCGTCGCGACGTTCTAACATAAATAAAAACAATACACGATGCATAACCAGTGATGACCGTGAGGGTAGCAGTACAGATAGTTTGGACTCGTCAAACTCATCAAACATTAGGCACATTTCAGCAGCAAAAAGAGTTTTACTTCCTGTAAGACTAAACAAGGTGAACGTCGAAATGCTTTATGACCCAGGTGCAGCATATTCAGTAATCGGTAAAAAGTTATGGAAAACTATTGGAGAACCAACACTGCAAACAGCGCGAAACTTAATAGCTTATACAGATATTGAAATAAAAACACTGGGAACAGCTAAAGTCGAGGTAAACGCGTTTAAAAAAAACAAACACTTAACAATATATGTGGTTGAACAGAATGACGTACCGTTATTTGGATTGGATTGGTGCATTGAGTTTAATCTGGAAATGCCACCAGGTTCAAAAATATGTCAAGTGACTACAGATCAAACCGAACAACAAAACACAGTGGAGCAACATGAGGATATTAAGAGCATACTAAACAAATTTAAGGACCTGTTTAATGGAACTTTGGGAGAAATCCGTGGACACAGCGTACAAATTTACATGGATCCAACAGCAACACCAAAAACATTCAGGCCTAGACCAGTTCCGATTGCATTACAAAGCCAGGTAAATGCTGAAATTAACAGATTAATAACAGAAGGTGTTTTAGAACCGTTAGATACAAACACAAACATAGAATGGGCAACACCTGTAGTGATTGCTGTAAAATCAAACGGAAGTGTGAGGATTTGTGGAGATTTTCGTGTCACAATAGATCCTCATGTACAAACAGATGAATATCCACTACCCCGATTTGAAGATGGCGTCAGGTCAAGTAACGGGTCTTAAATGTGCTAAAACTATAAAGGCTAATACTTATAGTATTAAGTGTTATAAATGTGAAAATTGGTTTCATAAAGATTGTGCAAACCTCTCTAGTGAAGAAGTAAAGTATTTCTTTAAAGAAGAAAAAAAGGATGGTGGTAATAAATGGCTTTGTTTTGAGTGTGATGATAAAACTATGGATAGTAAAGAAGTTGGAAATAAGAAAGCTGATATAAACCTTACAGAAAGCGAAAAGGGATCCATCTTAATGGAAAATAGGTATTTAAAACTATTAGTAACAGAATTGCAAGATAAAAATAAATTACTATACGAAAATAAATCTCTTTTGGAGCAAAAAATTTTAAAACTCGAATCGGAATTAGCTAGCAGTGAAAAAAACGTACAAAAAACAACTATAATAACAAGTAAACCAGAGAAGCAAGAAACAATAGCAGCAAATGAAAAAACAAAAACAAATGTGCAAAATCAAAATAAAAGCATAAATTATAAAGAAAAATTAATGTCAAATAAAACAGGACCTAACAAAATAACAGCAACACAACTAAAAAATTAAATTGAAAAAGTAATATCTAACATAAATAAAGAAAATATTGAAAGTGATGGTTTCAAAAAGGTCACATATAAGAAAAAAACTAAATCAAACACAACTAAAGGAACTGCAGAACATGAGGAAACTGAAAAGTTTAAAGCATGTCGATCAAAAATGTGGCTCTACATAGGACGTGTATCTGAAGGTGTAGAAGAGACTGATATTATAAACTATATTAAAAAAAGGTGTAGTTCAGCTGCAGAAACTGATATAGCAGTCAGCAAATTACCAACATTGGGAAAAGCAAAAGCATTCAAGGTAGGAATAGGCTACAAATATCATGAGGAGCTAAATCAAGCTAGTTTTTGGCCATCCAACATCACCATTAGAAGATTTAATTTCTGGGCTCACAAGAATAATTCTGTAGTCTTCTAAAAAAATTTGCTGTCTCTTGACAGCAAATTTTTTAAATCCAACAGAAGCAAAAAAGAATTAAACATTTTTTATAAGGATACTACATCTTACAAAACTAAAACCCAAACAAACCACAAAGAAAATACACTAAGCGAAGACTTGATATCTTTTAGCATTATAAATTTAAATATTCAATCGGTAAAAAATAAAGTTGATGAATTAGAACTACTGGTGAATAACAAAAAATATCATGCATATGTCTTTGTGAACACTGGCTTTCTCCTAGTGAAATAAGTGCTCTTGTTGTGGAAGGTTATACGTGTGCTTCATTCTACGCTCGTTCTAACTCCAGAGGAGGTGGATCAGTTATTCTAATAAAATCAGAAAAGTATCATTTTGAACTAAACAATGTAATATCTTTATCAGTACAAAGAGATATAGAAATTAGTGCCATTAGGGTTGCAGGTATTAATTTAGTAATTATAAATATATATAGACCCCCAACTGGTAATTTTGTATTATTTTTGTATGTCTTAGAAAACATTTTAAATTACGTAGGTGTGTCTACAAAAACTGTCATAACTGGAGATTTTAATGTAAATTTTAGTAATGTTTGTAATAATACCTGTTTATTGCTGGATCTATTTTCCTCGTTTGGATTTAAACAACTGTTTTATTTACCTAGTCGAAATTTAAATTGTATAGATAATGTGTTTGTAAATTTTAACTGTGATTGTACAACTGATACGATAAATATAAATTTTTCGGATCATAATGCCCAGATAGTTACATTTAATAAACTTATAAAACAATCTAAAAGTAAACCAATTCTTAATAAGTTTAGACCCATAACTGAATGGGGAAAATATAATTTTTTCAATATTATAGGACAAACGTCCTTTGATTTTATCAATACAAGTTTAGACCTGAATTATAAGTTTGATGTTTTTGTATCTATTTTTAAAAGAGCATTTTTAAAATGCTTTCCGGAAAAAACATGTATCTACAGTTCGAATAGTGGGACAGGTTTTGGCTGGTTTAATAATGAACTCAAGAACATGAGAAATACCTTAGATTTTTTAAGTGAACTATCAAGGCAAACTAAAAACTCAGAAATACTCAAACAAAAACAGGATTTTAGAATTAAATATAAAAAAGCAATATTAAATGTCAAAAAAGATTTTAATGACAAAAAGATTAAAAAATCAAAAAATCCAATAAAAAGTATGTGGGAAATTATTAACAAAAAAAGGGAGGAGCTCAAGTAAATTGTAAAATTTCAGGCAATATCATGAATTCTTATTTCGTTAATATAGCTAATAATATTTTAAAAAATTTAAGTGTAGTTAGTTCCACAGTTAACCTGGACAAAATTAAAACACCAAAATACCAGTTTAATCTTAAGGAAGTCACTTATATTGAGGTTCTGGAAATAATTTCCAATATTAAATCAAAAAATAGCTGTGATGTCTATGGTTTAAATATAAATTTAATAAAAAATGTAAAATACTTAATATCTGCTCCCTTAGCTAAATTAATAAATATGTGCTTTTTATCTGCAGAGTTTCCGGGTGTTCTGAAAGAGGCCCTTGTCGTTCCTGTTTACAAGAAAGGTGATGCTGAAGACCCCAGTAACTACAGACCAATATCAATATTGCCAATTTTTTCAAAAATTATTGAGAAATGTATGGCAAATAGGATTGTTGCTTTTTTTGAGGATAACGACATCTTTTGTGATTATCAATATGGTTTTAGGAAGGGTAGAAACACTACAACTGCTATCTTACAGATGGTAAAATCCATAAATGAGTCATTTGAAAATTTGGAGTTTGCAAATGCAGTTTTCTGCGACCTTAGTAAGGCCTTTGACTGTGTCTCTCACTCTTTACTTCTGAAGAAATTAGAGGCCTACAATTTCTCAGCGAATAGTGTAAAACTCATTGGGTCATACTTAGCAAATAGATATCAGGTGTGCAGGGTTGAAGGCAGGGTGAGTCAGAGGATGGAGTTACGAGTTGGGGTTCCCCAGGGTTCTATTCTTGGCCCAATCCTGTTTTTAATTTTCATTAATGACTTGTGCTGCAATAATGGCGCGGTGGGTTTTACACTTTTTGCTGATGATACCACAATAATATTGAAACACTCATATATTGAACTACTAATTGAAGAGAGCGAGCGTGCACTGTCAGAGGCTGAGCTATGGTTTACCAGTAACAGATTTGTTTTAAACAAAGAAAAAACACAAAATCTCATTTTTTCTTTAAGACCTATAAATGATGGATACCCACTAAAACCAGTTAAATTTCTAGGAATCTTATTAGACAACAAATTAAGATAGAATTGCCATGTTGATGCGTTATCCAAAAAATTGAGCACCAGTATATTTGTCATGCGTAACTTAGTTGGTAATGTCTCTAGTGATGTACTGTTAAGTGCATATTATTCGCTATTTGAGTCACATATATCTTACGCTCTAATTGTGTGGGGTCACTCTGCGAAATGTTATAAAATATTCGGTCTTCAACGCAAGGTAATAAGGATCATCGCCTCTCTTGGTTACAGGGACGACTGTAGGGCTATGTTTAGTAATCTTGGAATTCTAACACTACCCTCCTTATATATTTTTCAAAATTTACTTTATGTTAAAAATAATTTGAATTTGTACCATAGCCATGATAGTTTTCATGACTACAATACAAGGAATAAAAATCAGCTTATGAATAAATTTTCCAGGCTCAATAAATGCCAAAGTGGACCAGATTTTAACGGAATAAAATTTTACAACAAACTTTCAATCAACATAAAAAATATGGCTTTTAAGGAATTTAAGTTATATCTAAAATCTTTATTTGTAAAAAACGGGTTTTATTCTGTAAACGAGTATTTTGAGTACCAATTTTAATGTTTTAATTATATATTTACCTATATTATGTAAGTTTGTACTTTTTAATGTATTTGTGATTAGTTTTGTCTTTCTACTTTTTCTTTTTTTTTTGACGTTGTAAACAATTTGTATTGTATTAGCACTAATAGAGATTATTATTATTATTATTATTATTATTATTATTATTATTATTAAGATATTATGTCAAAACTAACAGGTGGACAACAATTCACTTAAATAGATTTAAGGGATGCATATCTACAGTTAGCAGTACACCCAGAGTCAAGAAAGTATTTGATAATATCAACGCACAAAGGATATTTTGCATATAAAAGGTTACCTTTTGGTATATCTTTTGCCCCATCATATTTTCAACGAACTATGGACACGATATTATCAGGAATAGATGGAACTATTTGCTACTTTGATGATATACTTATAACAGCGCCTGATAAACAAACTCATCTGAAACGAGTTGAACAAGTTCTTCAACGATTATTGGATGCAGGTATAAGAACACATCCAACAAAATGTGCCTGGCTACAAAACAATGTAACATTTTTGGGGCACCAAATTGATAAAGAAGGGTTACACCCAACAAACGAACACATCAAAGCGATAAGAGAAATGCCAACGCCAACAAATGTATCAGAGCTAAGGTCATTTTTAGGATCTATCACATATTACAGTAAATTCATACCAAATCTACAAGTAATATGCTCTCCACTACACAGGCTACTAAAAAAAGAAGTCAAATGGGTTTGGACAAAACAAGATACAGACATTTTCAATGCGTTAAAGCAACAACTATCTTCCAACGACACATTAGTGCATTATGACCCCACAAAACAATTAATTTTAACAACGGATGCATCAGAGAGAGGACTGGGTGCAGTACTTTTTCACAAAATGAATGGAAATTTAAGACCTATAGCATATATTTCAAAAACATTAAAAGAAGTAGAAACACGATATGCAACAATTGATAAGGAAGCTTTGGTCATAATATACAGCGTGACCAAATTTCACCAATATCTTTATGGCAGACATTTTACTTTATTGACTGACCATAAGCCTTTAGAACGAATTTTCGGTGAAAACAGAAACACACCAAAAATATCAAGTAACAGACTCCTAAGGTGGGCCATGATATTGAATAACTACGATTTTACAATCGAATATCAACCTGGAAAAGAAAACGCTCCAGCAGATGCTTTATCAAGACTACCATTAGTCAACAGCGAAAGATCAGACAACGAAGAGATTGGACTACCGAATCGAGGACATTTACTTAACCTAAGATTACAACACCTACCAATAACAAAAAGAACATTGAGAGACAAAACAGAAGCAGATCAAACATTAAACGAAGTTATGAAGTATGAAGTACACACAAACATATTGGCCAGATAAACGAAATTTACCACAAGACTTGTTAAATTATTATAAAAAGGGAGGAACTATCAGTGGAAGAGAACATCCTTCTATGGAAGGACGATTATGTATTCCTAAGGCATTACAGAACCAAGCTTTGGAAATGTTACATGATGGACACCCTGGAATGTCAGCTATGGAGTCAATGGCAAAATTACACATATTTTGGCCAAATATAAATTTGGACATCATCAATTTTGTACAAACTTGTACATCATGCCAAGAGTCTAAACAAAACACAACAGAAGTACCGTTGTATCCTTGGTACGCACCACCTGAACCTTGGGCCAGGGTACACATTGATTTCGCAGGACCGTTTGAAAACAGAATGTTTTTAATCGCTATAGATGCATATACACGATGGTTGGAAGTAATACCAATGAAGAACACAACTTCTCAGAAAACTATCGAAGTACTACGTGATATGTTTGCAAGACTGGGAATACCGAAATTTATTGTTTCCGACAATGGACCACAACTAACATCTAACGAATTCGAACATTTTTGTCAAGCCAACGGGATTAAGCACATAAAGGTTACCCCGTACCATCCAAAATCGAATGATATCGCCGAACGGGCAGTTAAGACCTTTAAAGAACGAATAAATGCTAGTAATAAAGAAGACGATCTAAATCTACGATTGAACCAGTTTTTACTGAATTTTAGAAACACCATCAAAAGATCCACAGGAAGGGCTCCAAGTGAACTCATGTATGGGAGACCGCTAAGGACAATTTTTGACCAAATAAAGCCAGATGTTATGAAAACGCAAGAAATCGAGACTGCAAAACAAAAGGCATATCATGATCGAAAAACAAAAGAGATTTCATTTGAAGTAAACCAACCAGTATGGGTAATAGAGTGGGTCGAAAAAAATAAATATTTATTTTTTGGAACGCTTTAGTAAGGAAAAGTTGCCTATTGTATTAAGAAAAAAAACGACATAAAAAAAATTTAAATCGGTTAACACCTTCCGTTCGCGCATCGTACTTAAAGTTTATGAAATATTGCAAAAATCGCTCCTTTTTTGTAAATGTTTTAAGTCAGTTAAAACTTTTAAAATAAACACCCTATATTTTTTATGGTTGTTTTATGGTTTAAATAAACTAATTAAATTAAATTCTGATCAATAATCTATGCTTTTCCGTTTGCGCAATGTCTTGGAATAAAACAGAATTTTACCAATTTTTCGCAATTTTCATTGTGCAACTCTTCGCTCGTTTTGTTAGAACAAAACCACCCAGAACTCACCACGTGGAGGTGGTTGCACGTCGAGTTCCACCCACACCCTACCCAACCAACCACTCAATTGTTGGTAGGATTCCTTGTCTGACTGTGTTTTTTACTTACTCATATCTTCTACACATTTAAAGTCTGATTTTTTAGAGAAATGAGGCATAACCGATCTAGACTTTAGTGTTGCTCGGATATAGCCATCTCTAGCCTCATGTCCACATACTTTATTCGAGGCCTGTGTCACAAGTTTGAAGCACCTCTCCACAGCCTGGGTGTGACAGGGAAACTTTTGTATTTCTCTGATGGGCGTACTTTTAGAATTGATTAGTGATTTAATATCATCCTAACTTAGGTCCCGCAGCAATGGGGGAGGATAAATTACACAAGAATTCCAATTAATAATTTCAATGTAATCGGAAGCTTGAAAGTTTATTTTCGGTAGCACGAAATTTCTAACAGTCTTCTTCTTTGTGACGGTTTGCCTTGCTTTTAAGATCCTTCTGTAACCTATATAGCTTCCGAATATGTTCTCTTTTATCGAGCATTGCTATCAGAACATTCTCTGGGTGCGCAAAGAATGCATTTCGTTGTATTACTGGATCGACAACTTGAAGTAATTCGTCGGAAAAATACCGTGATGTTTGAATAGCTTGAAAGACATGTTTTGGTCCGTCAGTAAAATATTTGTTCTTTTTTATGGCAAACCATACAGGCACCTATAATTTTAAGATGAAACCAACTATTTCTTTTAAATTTTCGGATGGATATGATGAACTTATATACAACCTAAGAACTCGGTTGGCCGCAGTTAGCCATCTGGAATTGTACAAAGGACCAGGGTCCCGATTTGCCAAGTCTTCTGGACAATGTCCCAAGGTTATTGCATTTGAAATATCCAACAAATACTGTTGGTCTTTGCTCAACAAATTCCTGTCTATATCAGGAACCGAACAGTCTATGGGTTCATAATCGACAACAGGAAGTTTTTCACAGTTAGTAAGCTGTTGCCCGATTGACCCACTAAAAGTAGTAGGCCCTGCAGTTTTACCGTCAATATATTGAAAAATGTGGCGAAAAGGAAGCTCATTAAAATGCAGGAGGCATATGCTCCACTGTAGCGGGCGTCCAACATGATTTTCTAGCCGGTGTATGACACCATTTTTCTATCCAGTGTTGATTACAGTGCCATCACATCCTACTACTTCTAGTTTTTCTAGTAACATTGATAGTTCAGACAAACGAGATATAATGCTTTGAGTTATATTATTTGATGAACTCGAGGAAGGAGATACATGTCCAATATAAGTTGATCCAGGTTCCTGGATAAGAGAATAGTGTTCTTCTTTCTGACTTCTGCGAAATTGCTTGGCATTTAACTTTTCGACGAAAATAGTATCATCTTTTCGTCCGTCAATCAGGGGTGCGGCAGGGTAGAGGGAAACCAATCTAGTTTTAGGCAGTTCTGTTTTGTTTTGTTCTACCAAAACGAACCAAGAGTTGCACAGCGGAAATTGCGAAATATTAGCAAATTTAGGTTTTTTAAAGACGTTGCGCCCACTAAAAAAAATAGATTATTGATCAGAATTTAATTTACTTAGGTTATTTAAACCATAAAACAAGCATACAAAACTAAATCGTAGTTATTTAAAAAGTTTTAACTGACTTAAAAAATTTACAAAAAAAGGGCGATTTTTCCAATATTTCATAAACTTTAAGTACGATGCGCAAACGGAAGGTGTTAACCGATTTTAATTTTTTTTATGTCGTTTTTTTTCTTAGTACAATGGGCAACTTTTCCTTACTAAAGCGTTCCAAAAAATAAATATTTATTTTTTTCGACCCACTCTAATGGGTAAACAAGCCACTTGGAAAGGGTTCAATACCTGGAATTGTAACAAACAAAACTGGAATATATTCGTACTGGGTTGATGTGGAAGGAAAAACAAAAAGAAAACATGCAGGGCAAATGAGACCAAGATATCAAGAAAACAAGCACAAAATACCAAATGAGAGTACCCAAAGTTTGGAAATTGTTGATGAGACATTAAATACCAGCAATTTTCTGGAGGAAAATCAAGAACAAACCCCTGAAATGACACCGGATAGTCGACCGCCTGAAACGACGGAGGTACTTTCCAACCCCTTGATTGATAAAGAACCTAATATGGAACAACCCGTAACACCCCGTCGAAATCCTGCCAGAGAACGAAAGTTGCCAGCACGCTATCAAGACTAGACAAAGTTTTTTTTACAAAGGGAGGAATGTGGTATGGCAACATCGCATTAGACCCGGGAAGAATTGAACGTGGCAACGCGGCGTAAGCTGCTCGGTAGCCAATAGGTTGGCGACTGCTTAAAAAATGTGACCATTTTGCAATAACGTTTTTATATACTTTTAAAGTTTAAATATAGTGAGTTTTACAACAACCTGCTGTTTTTCAATCACACTCCCGTTCTCACGAAAACCGACGTAACCTCATTAACTATCATACAACACCCAAAATCCACCAGCTGCCAAACTAAAAAAGTTCCTAATTTTTTATGTGTACCTTTTATTTGTAAATGATTTTTAATTTTTATTAAAATATATTATTTTAGTTAGAATACCTACTTATTATTTTATTAGAATATTTTTTATTATTGCAACATGAGTGCAATCAATGCTCCCTACAACCTACAATCCCAGGAAATCCATAGCGATAAAAAAATTAATGTTTTGAGGGGTGGAGGGAAAAACTATCCATCTTTGTAAAAGAATATTATTAATAACATTACACACCTCTGATATGCAACGACTAACTGATTGGCTCATTGTAAAATGAAGAGTAAGCTGGTAACCCCCATGTCCTAAAAATTTTAGTGTGCACAATATTTTTAGATGAGCAGGTATTCCAGTGTTTCTTAATTCATCATTCATATGTGGTAAAAGATTTTCGATAAGAAAATAAGTAGCTTCCTTGTTAAGTCTAAATAATTTTAAGAATGTAAATTGCGATTCATTATTCGTGCCGCATTACTAAATCAAAAAAAAAAAGTAATAAAATACTCAGGGTTCTGGGGTATGAAATAGTTTATGTAATTAATAGCAAAAAAGTTTAGTACTAATAATTTGTAAAGGAAATTATTCTTATAATGCACCTTTGAAAGTGTTTTTTATTTAAATCTAAATTATAACTCAAAAGTTATTTTTATCGCCTACTAATATACCTTACGATATACATTTCTGAATAACCAGCGTTATATCGGCATCGGGTTAAATTTTAAACCAAATACGAAGTTACAGAATCGCTCTAGAGATTTTAACCAGTCGATATGATATAACCCAGGGTTATTTATAACTAAAAAGTTACAGAATAGACCCCTTAATATGACAATGGCTTTTTAAAACTTTTCCCTTGAGGAATTCTTTGGTATAAATGTTGTAATGTAATTATTTATGTGACAATTAAATGTTTTTATTTCATACTGTACTTTAATGTGCCATTTCCCGGACTCATTTGAGTCCGGGAAATGATACATTACATCACTAGGCCGGTAAAGTAACTTTACCGGACTCGTATATTTTAACTAACACATGGTTATTTCTGAACGATTATAAGTTTTTGCGCCATTTACAGAATATCTCGTATTCCTTTTGATATCGTCCGGAAGACTTGACCGAGATAAGTTTCGCCGTCGCTTCAGAACTTTTTTTCAAAATCTCTTCATACATTTTATTCGAAATTATTCAAAACCACAGATTCAAAACGATGCTGAACTGACAGACAAGACAATCAATAAAAAAAACTCTTTGTTACTGTTAGCAACCGATTTAAAGCATACTACATTATGACCCTATATTACTGGTGTTACATTTTATAGTTTGTTTAGACAATACTGATACCATCATGTACTGACACATTACTGACACCTTCACCTGAATATACAGTTCAATTTTTGTACCAAAAATTAAAAAAAAAATATTGAATAGTATGAAATAAAACATTGTACGATACACGGCCGTGAAATGTCATTAAAGTACTTGTCTAGAAATTCCAGACTCGGCTCCTTCGTCGCCTCGTCCGTAAACATCTAGACTCGTACTTTAATAAGCCATTTCCCGGCCTTGTAACGTAAATTACTATAAATGTATCTTATCCAAGAGGCTCTAATATCGAAATACTTTTAAAATAAAATTTGAAATTATTAAAAGCTTATTTTAATTAATAGAAATACAAATGTATACATTTATATATAAAGATATATTAAAAATCGACAAGTAAACTTAATATTTTTACGACAGTCATTAAAAAAATGTTCAAGTAAAAGTTGAACTTTTGGATAGATTACATTTATCAAAAAAAGTAAATAAACCTTTTTTGTAGATCAGTTTATTTTCAACAAAAATATGTAGGTACTACTTATTTTAAAATCTTAACTATTCTGGCAGTTATACAATTTCTTAAATCATTAATTTTGATCTTTTAAATGACTAGGTTTACAAAAAAAAAAACATAGAAAAGCTTTTTTGTATAGCACTATTAAAATGTTTATTGGGCTTGGCTTTATATTTATTTGTGTTTAAAATGTTTTTAGCGGACTAATGTGAAAACAGAAAATTGCAATAGGGAGGATCTTACTCTGAATAGTCAGAGCTCATACGTGAATAGGCTTCTTTTTAGGTGCCCACCAACCAATTGCTCTTTAATCTTTTTAACCTGGAAGACTACCTATAAGTAGTTTTGTTTTAATAAATTAGATTGGTTTCGAGATATATAAATTTGCTGTTGATATCAGGTTACCCAGATTACACCTATAATAATATAAATAACTACTTAACAAAATTGGAAAATATTACAAAATTTGCAAAATTACTAATTTTGTAAAATATTTGTATATTCATGAATATAAATTACAACCTATTGACCTTGCGGACGGTTAATGTGAGGTGTATCGAAACATGCGTAATCCCATCGAATGTGACCCTTCCAGCAAATATTCATTAAATGTAATCATAATTTTATCATAAATGTGGGTATGAAGTTAAAATTACGATCGCGGTTTATTAGAATCACTAAGTACAACGCCGGTCAAAGGTAGTTTATAATAATATTAACCCATTGAGCTCGTATCTCGAAAGGTAAATAGGCTATAAAATATTCATAACCCGCGCCCAGTTTTGCTACTTTTAAGTGGCGGCAGCGGTGGCCAGTGCTAAAATTCCCAATGTGACAGCCTGTTTTAAATTGCCTACATGTTTTTAATTAAAACGAAATGTCTAAACATTTAAATTTTTATACTTTTAATTCATAAGGGATTAAAAGGTTTTTAAACTTTATTTTATATTAACGTCCAGGCTGACGTTACTAATTACCTTAATCAAATTAAAATATAAAGTATAACATGTTGAGAATGTATAAGGAAAAAAATAAGAAATGTATAACGAAAAAAATAAAAATCATTTTATCGTTAATCAAAAAATGTTTTTTACCTCGTACCTTTTGTACCAATAAAAAAATTTGACTGTTCTTGGATCTACTCTAAACTTTTTTTTAATTTTAATAATTATTATAAATGTACAGTGGATGTTGGATGCCATGCAGCTGAGAAGTATCTTTTTGTGTTTCGCTCAATTGCAGGCCTTCGCTACGCGTCGGCATTCAAACTTTAAGCTCAGCATAAAAATACTCACTTTTCAGCCTTAAGACATACATAACTATTTTATAATTTATAATTTTAAAACAAAAAAAAAAACATTGAAGTTGTAAAGAAATATTTCTGCTAAAAATAAAGGTATTTTGGGATTCTTTATCAGAAAATTTTAGATACTTAAGAAAGTTTATATACACCACTTCAATTTATTACTTTTTAATTTAATACATACTTATATCTACTTATTTTTTTATTCTTAGTCAGCATTTTTATAATATCGTTGTAACATATGTAATTTAAATCTAATCTTGCCTTAACTTTTGTTCAGTAAAGTTCGCTTTGTCAATAAATTATTGTGTTTTTATAAAAACCAGCCCCTTTGGTCCAAAACATAACTGGCGCAGTCATAAAGGATAGTTGAAGTTTTACATCCCCAATTAACTAGTTTACTGCAGTGTAACCCGGAGACTATTCGTCTAAATAGTTTTAAATTTATTAAATAAACCTATTTTTTATAATACATTTATTATATTTTTGCCACAATTGAAGGCCTAGTAAATTTAATAATCCTAATATTGAACCGAACCAAGAAATGGCTCAAGTTCCAAACTTTGAAACAAATCATTTAAAAGCTGTCCCAATATTCGAAGGTGAAACAAATACACTTTCAATATTTATAAGTTCATGTGAATTATTACTCAATCATTTTTATAATCCGCAAGATTTAAATTGCTACCAAAATAAATTAATTATACACTGTTTAATCGGCAAATTGGCTGGAAAAGCAAAACTAGTTGTAGAATGCCGACCAGTTAATACTTGGAACGATCTTTAAGGCGTTTTAACACGAAATTTTCAGACTCTCGTAACGAAGAAAATTTAATAATTGATCTTACTAATTTGAGACAAAAATCTGGCGAATTAGCGCACACTTTCTATGACCGTTGTCTAACGCAATTAACAAAAATTGACCAATACACAAAATTAACATTAAGTATATTTTTAAATGGACTTTTTGAACCCTTAAGGACAAACATTCTTAATATGCGCCCAGCAACCCTTGCTGAAGCAATTAATTATATTAAAGAAAGGGAAAATAACAACGCAATATTTAATCGCAACCGTTCACCTCAAAATCATATTTACAATTTAAAACCAAAAATAATTCGTCCAAATCAACAAATTTCAGTTCATCAACCCCGTTTTGTATCGCAAAATATTCTACAACACTCCCACCAAAACGTTTTTAATCAAAATTTCCGTCAGCAAAATTTTAATAAACCAATGTCTTAACAGTTTAGGCCCGTTATTTCCAATGCGAGTAAACTTTCGTGTTAGTTAACATAGGATTAATTTAAATTCGAAGTTTACTTGAAGTTATGTTTTTATGGGTTTTGCTACCCGAGTTTAGTAACTCTAAGTTAAGAAGTTTATCTTTATGTTGGTATCCGTGATTCTATTATTTATCTATGGATATTATTTCAAACCAGCTATGGATGGTCTGATAAAATGAGTTTTTAAAGGTGTCTACGCAGTGCGTTGTTTATTGGGTTGGATTAGATAGATTGAATGTTTGTGTGAAAGCTTGCAATTAAATTAAATTTTGGGTAAAGTATTATCAGCAAAAATGAGTGAGATTAAGAAAAAAGAGTCCAGATCAAGACCAACCAATTTTAGTAAAACAGAAGATCAGTTCTGAACGATAACCCCCTAGGGGTATTATAAGATAAAAAAATGCCTAATAAATAAGTATAAAAAAACATCGAAAGTCAAAATTATGTCAAACAGGAAGAGTATAAGACAACTGGGGGATGTTCAGGTAAAATATACGGACGAAATAGACAAAACAGTGGAAGAAATATTGGGTGATCAAATATATGGTTTAACTTCCCTTTTCGATTGCGATCAAGATGAGTCAGTCCTCATGAAGAACATGGAAAATGAACTCACTAATTTGGAGCATGAAATAGAAAATGCTGAGGTACAAATCGTAACAATAATGCCAAAAGCAAATGGTGACCATTGGTGAATTTGTTGTCGAGAGCAATGGGATGATCAACACAGATGGGAGGGCAGGAGAAGCCAACCACTGGACAGAATACACCCCCAAAATGTTGAAAGAAACAGTTAACAGTAAATTAATATCGGCTAGAACAGGGAAAGTAAGACAAGGACAGGCATTTAAACAACTAAGTTTTCTTGGGTTTCATAGGAAAAAGTTAACAGAAGAACATGAATTAAAAATTAAAAATTTTACCAAAAAGCTGCAGTTGCACCAAAAAAATATGGAGATATTAATGAAGGAAAATTAATTATTGTCGGCTCATTTATTATTGTTTGTCGTTACTATTTTTTTATGTCTTTCTTTAGAATTATAATATTTGATAAGCTCCTAATAAACCAAGATTTGGTTAAGTTAATTCACAATGTTTAGGTTAACTTGTACCTGAGCTTCGAGTTAATTGTAAATGCGAGTTAACTCACAAATTAGAGTAATCCAGAAATTGAAATATAGATTTTCAAATTTAACTTTAAGTTTAGATGTAACTCGCATTTAACTCGCAATGGAAATAACGCTTTTGTTCCAAGGCCCAATCAAAATTTAAATACCCTGACCCCTATAGCGGTTTAAATTATATTATATTATATGAGTGGTATATCCACTCAAGCTATAACATTAAGCAATATTACCAAAAATACCAATAGTAATTTTAACAATTTTCCGCCAATAAACGAGGAAAGCTTTCTTGTAGATAATTCATATGTAGAAACAACTGTCGATGAAACCCAATACCATGTAAACGAGTGTGATAACGAAAACCTATTCTCACACTTCCGCTGAAGACAATAACCTCTCTGATACTTTTATAGAAAACGGTAATGAACTACAAGATAATGAAAATTTTTGCGAAACCAAGGGAATCAACAATTACGGGTAATCGAATTTCATAATGTAAATCATAGCAAACTTCCTTTTATTGTTATTTCCGAATATAATTTAAAATTTCTTATTGACTCGGGTTCTTCAAATTCTTTTTTAAACCCTCTTTTGCATCCAAACATTTTTGAAAAAATATAATTAATGATCCTATAGTCGTAACTGTCTCACACCAAAAAAATAATATTAACAAATCCATAGAAATACCTGCGTTTTCATTTTTCGATGTTCCGTACCCATTAGATTTAAAATTTCATTTATTAGAATTCCCTAACTATTTTGATGGAATAATTAGCTTAGGTGTTTTAATAAAATTAAAAGCAAAACTAAACCCATTTTGTTCAATAGCTTTACAGTATTTTAGATCTCAAAAACCACCTATTTGCACAATTAATATACAGGCTCGTTCAAAAATAATATGTAAAATCCCCGTAAACATTGAAAATGCACAAATTATTATTCCATATCAAAAAATAAATGGATGTGAAATTCCTGAAAGCCCAAAATAATTACGCACTTACTTCTATTTAAATCTATCTGAACTTATGGTAAAAATTACTTTTTTAACCCCAAAATTTAATGAAGCAGAAACTTTAAAAGTTTATAATATTGAATACAATATTTTGCAGAAATAAGAACAATTTACCAAAATTTGATATCTTACTTTTGCGTACCGCTCATTTAAATTTAGAAGAACGTTTGCAATTAGAAAAATTAATAAAACAATATTCAGACATATTTTATGTAGAAGGACAAAGTTTAAGCTTTACAAATCAAATAAAACATTTAATTAAAACAAACGATAATATTCCTGTTTATTCTAAAACTTACCCTTTCGTACATAAAGAGGAAGTTCGTAAACAAATTAATCAAATGTTGTTACAAAAAACTATTAAACAATCAAGTTCAATCTTCGCCTATTTGGATAGTTCCAAAAAAACACGATGCAAGTGGTCGCCAAAAATGGAGAGTGGTCATGGATTATCGAAAACTGAACGAAAAAACAATAAATGATAATTACTCCCTACCTAACATGCACGGACTCTTAGATGAAACTTGCTTGGTATATCTCGATGTTATCATAATTTACTCAACCTCACTTCAGGAGCATCTTGTTAAGCTCCGAAAAGTTTTTGATAGGTTAAGTCTGACTAATTTTAACCCGTAACCGGTACTGTACGACTTTCAGGTCATAAACGGTACTGAGGGGTCTGAGAGACACCTGCCTTTTAAAATTATAATTTATATTATTTTTTTTATCTGAGGCTTTGGGGATACTAGGAACTATATATAAAGTTAGAATATCACCAAAAATAATACCTAAATAAAAGAAAAATTTAAACAAATAGGTTTTAATCAAAACATGTACAAAAAGTGCAGTAGTGCAAACTTTGTGATTAAACTATAAAAAATATTAAACCAAACAAAATAAAACTATCTTTATTTTGAAGAATATACCTTAAAAAATAACATAAACAAAAAAAAATCAAATATATATTTTTTTAACAGCAAAAATAACTGCTTCAAACTATAGCTGATTTTTACAATTATTTTTTCCATAGTAACTTTTTTGTATTTTTTTCAAATTTTTAAAAAATTTCAAATTCTTCACTATCTGACCCTATAAAAATATTTTCTATAGACTCTTCACAGACAAGTCCTAAATCGCTGCTGTGATTATCTTCAACGACATAATCACTATAATGGTTATGTAGTATACTTAGTATACTATACTACAGTAATCTATATCACTTATATCGCTGTAGATTTCATAAAACCACTACATTACAGTTTCCTTGAAGCCCTTCTTATCACTTTGGACACTTTTAGAAGGCCCTTGTTACGAATCCATAACGAATTAATTGTTTTATAAAAATTACGTAAACGGTACCCAGTGGTCTACTAGACACCTCAACACTTTGACTTGTAATAATTTGTCCGTTTGACAATCCAACTTGTTCAAAGTGTAAGAGCATATTTATAACTGGTCAACTTAAAAGTATTGGAAGCGACAGATTTTTAAAACAAAAGGTGACGGTGGGACAGGGCTTTGTTCGTTGATGAGTGTCTCCCAGACACCACAGTACCGGTTACGGGTTAAAATACAAATCGATAAATTAGAATTTTTAAAAAAGGAGCTTATTTGGGTCACATTAGTAGTGATGGTGTACGTCCTAACCCTGATAAAATATCAGCTGTTACAAAATTTCCAATCCCCAAAACGACAAAGGACATTAAATCCTTTTGGGCTACTACAGAAAGTTTATTAAAGATTTTGCACAACTTACAAATCCTTTAACAAACTGTTTAAAAAAGGGCGCTATTGTACACGATAATGAGTTCATACATTGTTTTGAAACTTGCAAAACAATTTTATGTAATGATCCAATTTTGCAGTATCCTTATTTTGATAAACAATTTATTCTCACTACGGATGCAAGTAATGTTTCGATTGGAGCGGTATTGTCACAAGGAAATGTTCCAAATGACCGACCTGTCGCTTATGCGTCTAGAACCCTAAATGATAGTGAAAGAAAATATAGCACCATCGAAAAAAAATTACTTGCCATCGTATGGGCAACTAAGTACTTTAGTCCCTACCTATATGGTAAAATTTATACAGATCACCGTCCCTTACAATGGCTTTTCCCTTTAAAAGAACCCAATTCGAAATTGGTCAGATGACGCCGCAAGCTTGAGGAGTTTGATTATATTTAATATAAGAAAGGTAGTTTAAACTTAAATGCTGATTGTTTGTCTAGAGTCAAAGTTCACGTAAAAGAAACGATTTCCGAAGATAATCAGTCACTTGACGTGAATTATGAAGTTAGCGATTTTGCTGATAGAGCATTAGATAACTTTAGTAATAACACAGAACAACCTCATTTTTCTAATGAAACAGTTCACTCTAATCGTAGCGAAGATCCCATTGTTGGCATTCTAATTTCAGAAGAACCCCTGAATTTCAGTAACAACCAAATTGTACGTCTTTTCCCACACAAACTCCCAAAATAATTAAGCTATTTGAGAATAGGCAAAGAATTATAGTTAGTTTTACTGAAAGCAATTTTGAAAAAGAAGTAATAAATTTCATGAAAACTTACGTCATTCCTAACAAAATACTCACTATACTTTAAACATGCTCCTTATTTTGAACCGTTCTGCGAAATTTTTAGAAAGACTTTTGTTCATCCTTCTTACGACTTAAAAAAATGTAATACAATATTAACGGGTGTTACTAACGAAACAGAACAAACAATTACAGTCCAAAATTATCATATCAGAAAACAAACCATCGCGGAGTTGAAGAAACTGAAAAAAATTTAAGAAAAATCTATTATTGGCCAAACATGAGGAAATCAATATAAATTATATTAAATGAGTGTGAAACCCAGGGCCGGATTTAAACTTAGTGCCGCCCCTGGGCACTGTTAAAAATGCCGCCTCAACAGTTAAATTTTATATACAAAAAGTTTATATACAAAAGTGCTCTTTTAGTTCCACCCTTACTTCTTAAGAAGTCCCATAAGCCAACTATAAAGTTATAGTTTTGATATCTTATTTTTTAAAAATTAAAATAACTAATTTATTGCAGAAAATTTATTATACATACTTCAATAACATAAAAAATATTCTTTCTGTTCTAAGAATTATAAATTTTGCACCAAGGGCGACTCATAATTGTATTTCGTTAATTTTGTTCACAGGCAAACACGCCTTACTTTTTGAATTGCAAATTGGTCGATTAAATAAATCTTCACAATCTAAACGTTAAAGTACGTCTGATTCGATGCATAGAATATATAGCTATATATATAGAATATTTAGCTATAGCTGAGTCTTTTTGCACTCATTGTTGAAAGTTTGTTACAGCTAATGAAATAAATATTCGATATGCGATTTCCACGTTCGGAAACTCAGTGTAAAGGTCGTTTGCATGCAAAAGTTTAAAAATATAGGAAGGTAAATTTTGTTCTATCATTTTTTTGCCGCCCTAAAAAATTTGCCGCCATGGGCACCAGCCCCGACTGTTCCTAGTGTAAATCCAGCGCTGAAACCTGTAAACTGACAAAGTATGAACGTAAACTTTTAAGACTCGAATTTAACATAACCCTTTGAAATTATACACATAGATGTTTTTACAATAGCCAAAAACAAGTTTTTAACAATAATTGATTCATTTTCTAAATTATCCCAAGCATACCCAATAAAATCAATAAATTCACCAAAAATAGTAGAATCATTACTTCAATATTTTAATCATTATGGTCTTCCTAAATTAATAGTTTCCGATCGCGGTAGCGAATTTAACAACACATACTAAAAGAACTTCTTGATCTACATAAAATTCAAATTCATTTAGGGTCTGCCGAACATTCCAAATCCAACAGTCCCGTAGAAAGATTTCATTCTACCTTAATAAAACATTTAAAACTTTTAAACGAACAATATAAAAATTGCGATATTAAAACACAAATGCTTTACGCAATTCTAGCATACAACAATAGTATTCATTCTAGTATAAAATTAAAACCAATCGAAGTAGTTTTAGGCCATGTAAACAACGAAGCCTTACTCGATTTAAATATCGAAGCAAAACTAATAAACGACTATAAACAAAATCATAAAGATAAGCTTAAATTAAATTTACGAAAATATTCATAAAACTTTGGCAGACAAAAAATTAAAAGTTATAAAAAAGTTAAACTCAAATAGAGAAATTTACGAGCCACAATTAAACGAAGAAATATTAATTAAGTCAAAACAAAAAATAGGAAAAATTAAGAATAAATACGCACCACAAATTGTAACTGAAATAAATAGTATTCATAAATCCATAAAAACTAATAAAGCTGAAAAGAAACACATAAGTTCTTTACGACGCGTCGTCCCTCTGTAACAAACAACCCTAAAATCATTCATACTAATTTAGAACAATTGTTGCAGATGCCTAGTGATTCTCCAAGAGTTAGTGGTCATTCCATTAGTCAGCCCCCATCAAACCAATCAGAGGTCAATCATTAAGCTATTACAAAATAACCCTGGTATTCTTCCTTTTTATCTGGAATTTACAATAAAGTACTATCAAAAATTAATTTTTTATAAAGATCTTTCACCGCTTCTCGAGGAAGTCACTCTAATTAACAAACAGTCTAAAACCTTTATTTCTAAACTTAACCAAAGTTATATAAAATTAGAAAATCAGGAAATAGCCACATTTCATAAGTTATTAAATTCTTTCTTACCTGAACTAAATAATCATATAAATTCAATTTTTCCCCGATACAGAGTTAAACGTGGTCTTGCTAATATTCTGGGAAGCGTCTTTAAATCAATCACTGGCAATTTAGATTCCGAAGATGGTCAACGTTATGACCATATAATAAACTCTTTACAAAACAATCAAAAAACAATTTTAAAAAATTTTAACGAACAAATTACTGTTTCACATAAACTTATAAATAAATTTAATACTACTCTGTCCCTTGTAAAACAAAACAAAAAACTATTTTAGGATAAAATCCAAGAATTATAATATTTTGGTTACTCTGAACAAAATTTTAATCATATATTATACCAAGAGAACTATGAATTTAATAAATTAAACTAGGCTCAGCAGTTTTTTGTTTGGTTTTTGTTGGAAAATGTTGAATGCAAAATAATTTAATAAAATCACGAGACCGCGTAGCGGTCGAGGGGTTTTATATTTAATTATTTTGCATGAAACTATTTTCCAAAAACAAAAATCAAATAAAAAAGTTTCAGTATACTGAGCATAGTTTGACAGATTAAATTTATAGGTTGAGTGATATACGTCTAGATTATTTCTCGAATTAAAGGAAACTATTTGACAATTCATAAAACCTGACGTATTTGTCAAAGTTTATAAATATTTTGTTAAAGAAAATTCCATTAATTTAAGGTATGTAATAAGTAATAATTAATTATTATTAATTATTTCGTAAACTAGATAACTTATTTTTTATTGTTTTTTAAAAAATGTTTGTTAAAACTTGTAAATAACACCATAAAATCGTAAACAAAAATCTAATATGAAGGCTAAAATTTAATCGCTGTTAAATAGTTTTAGTGATTTAATCGCTTATTTAAACGAAATTTATTCGTAAATTCAAGGCTTTTGATTGGTTCATATTATAATGAGGGAAATAATCGTAAGTAATATCATAAGGGCATCTAATTTTTCCGAAAAAAATCGAAAAAACACGTTGCTAAGTAATATTTTAACAAGAAGCATGAGTGCTGGTGGCAACAAAAATCAGAGTCGAAAAGGAGGATTTTTGCACCTGCACGAATGCTTTTTGTTCAAAAATATTACTTAGCATTGTGTTTTTTTGATTTTTTTCACAGGAAAAATTAGATGCCCCAATGGTATTTGACAAGACTATTTCATGAGTAACAGTTAACAATTAAAATATAAATTGCAATTTTTGGTGACAACAGCTGTCATGTTTTGCCGCGGGTAAACTCGAAAAAACTGCTGACAGGTGCTGTCACACAGTTTTTTCCACCTAGAAACCATTTGTAATTCAAAATTGCGCGTTTGTGATTGGTGGAAATTAAGACGAGGGAAATAGTCATATAATATCACAAGAGAACAAATTTTGCCGGCAAAATTTTCGACTGGTATGAAAGCTTGTTGCTTGGCAATTTTCGAGAATGAAATTTTGTCAAAATTTCATGAGCGAAAATTGCCAAAAAGCAACAAATTTGAATGAAACCAGAAGAAAATTTTGCCGGTAAAAATTTTCTCCCAAGTGATATTCGAGAAAAAACAAGACAATTAATTCACCATATTAACGAAACATGTAATCTTAATTTATTTGTTAATATTGTACAATAATTAGATTTACACTTTAGCGACTTTTCCGAAAAACGACATGCCAAAATGCAACAAATAGGTGTGGAGGGATGTAAAAGTGCATAAACAATCGGCGCAAGGTGAAAAAGTTGTATAATTATCACGTAATTATTAAAAAAGGGGCTGATAATTATCAGCCCCTTTTTTAATAATTACGTGATAATTATTACGTGATAATTATACAACTTTATAATTAAAGTGACTTACAGTGATTTTCTGTGAAAAAGAGCATGTAGCGAGCCAAAACACGTAGGTATATAATATACGTACAATTTGAAAGTGAAGTGAAAAAGATTGAATTATGAAAAACAACATCATAAATTGCGGAAAATGCAATTTTTAAAATCAGATAATTTGACGTTATGCAGGTTCACAATCCATCCTGCCCTTAGATATATTATACCTCTATTGCTAATGGGGCGGGGGGAGGGCCAATGGGGCGGGGTCGGTTGGGTTGGGTTGTTAAGTTTGGGTTGGTTTCGCTCACTTACCCATTTTAGTGTACCTGCAAAACCAAGATGACAGCTAATCGTCATAACCTCAAATTACCTGATTTTAAAAATTGCATTTTCCGCAATTTATGACGTTGTTTTTCATAATTCACGCTTTTTCACTTTCACTTTCAAATTCTACGTCTATTAGATACGTGTTTTTGGCTCGCTGAATATTCTTTTTGACAGAATATCACGGTTATCAGCCCCTTTTTTTATTAATTACGCGATAATTATACAACTTTTTCACCCTGCGCCGATTGTTTATGCACTTTTACATCCCTCCACACCTATTTTTGGCATTTTGGCAAATTTCCTGCTGTTTTTCGGAAAAGTCGCTAAAGTGAAAATTTACCTACAATTATTATATGTTATGGTAGTTTGCCCATTCTTTTCTACCAAAGTATGATTTTGTGTATTATTGACATCTTTGTCCACTTAGATACGATGTTGATTCCAAGTGGACAGTTTTTCAACCAAGATCCATTCTTCCAGTTGGGGTGAACGGTAAGAAAAAGTCTGTCTGATAAAATATTTGGTCCTCTTTTTTCCATTAATTTCAAGAATAATCTAACAATAACAATCTTCGTTTGATAAATTTTTTACCAACCATTTGCTGGTTGCCAAACTTTTCGACCCGCCTTGAGTTGTTTTCGAAAAAATGCTGTTGTATTCAATTCGGCCCGTAAATTCTCCCATATTATTAAATTCCTTCTGGAAAAAGTGAATCTTGCAGTTTACGGCCTCATTGCCTCTCCAAGAAAGTTCATATGAGCAGAGGTGAAAAAACTTTTTTTGTGCTCCATCGGGGGTTTCTTCGTCGTAGCTTTGGATCATTTTTAAAAGTTCTTCCGTGGGTAATGCTTTTGAACTAAGTTTTCTTTTTTCTGGACAACTTTGAAGCTGCCTTCGCTTGGTATCTCTGGCCAATCTTAAACATTTGATATATCCATGAAAGGATCGATTTTTATGCCGTATTACGTAAAATATTTTTCTTGTACCATTTTTGCAGTTGAATTCCACATAAACTTTACAGACGACTCTTTATAGTCTTCGCCATTGCATTTTTTCATATTAAAGGCGTAATCTTCCAGAATTTTTGCTAGTTCCGTCGCGGTAGTACATTTTTCCAGTGTAAAATTTCTCACCCGTAGGAATTCTGAGAATTGGGTCCAAATAGAGCTTCTGGACCTCTGAGTATTTAATGGGATATTTTCTGAAACCAATTTTTTTTATTTGTTCATCTGAATGGCACCTAAATCGTGAATTTGCGCGTGGATTCATTATTCCACAATGACGTTTGTCAAACTGGCAACAATAGAAGTATAAAACACCTTGGTGACGGATTTGTAATAATATCAAAACAACTTTAATTTTATTGTTTGTCAAACTGACAACAATAGAAGTACCAAACCATAATTTTGTCGCTGAGAAATCACGGGCAGGAGTTTTGTCAGTAGAAAACGTGCCGTTACTATGACATTTTATTACTTAAAAATAGTCTTGTGAAATAGTCGTATATAATATCACAAGAGAACAAATTTTTCCGGCAAAATTTTCGACTGGTATGAAAGTTTGTTGCTTGGCAATTTTCGCTCATGAAATTTTAACAAAATCCTGAGACGTCAGTCGAGGGATTTTCTCAAAATTTCATGAGCGAAAATTGACAAAAAGCAACAAACTTGAATGAAACCAGAAGAAAATTTTGCCGGTAAAAATTTTCTCTCGAGTGATATTCGACAAGACTATTTTACGAGAAAAAACAAGACAATTAATGCACCATATTAACGAAACATGTAATCTTAATTTATTTGTTAATATTAAATGTACAATTATTATATGTTATGGTAGTTTGCCCATTCTTTTCTACCAAAGCACGATTTTGTGTATTATTGACCTGTAGCATGTGGGAACTCGAAGGTCCAGCTTCATTTGTTGTTCGGAGATTTTCGATCAACTTGTGGTGGTGACTAGAATCCAGCTGAAGGTATGGTTTTAGTGAGCTTGCATTTGAGTGACCCGTTAATTTAATTAACCCCTGTTCAGCAACACCTTGCTTAAACAAGGCTGACACAGCTGAAGATCGATGCGAATGGTTTGTTATTTTATGTTTTTTGTGTCTATTCCAATTTTTTCAGCTGATATCTTTGTCCACTTAGATACGATGTTGATTCCAAGTGGACAGTTTTTGAACCAAGATCCATTCTTCCAGTGGGGTGAACGGTAAGAAAAAGTCTGTCTGATAAAATATTTGGTCCTCTTTTTTCTATTAATTTCAAGAATAATCTAACTGGGCATAAATATTCGTTTGATAAATTTCTTACCAACCATTTGCTGCTTGCCAAACTTTTCGACCCGCCTTAAGTTGTTTTCGAAAAAATGCTGTTGTATTCAATTCGGCTCGTAAATTCTCCCATTATTAAATTCCTTCTGGAAAAAGTGAATCTTGCAGTTTACGGCCTCATTGCCTCTCCAAGCAAGTTCATATGAGCAGAGGTGAAAAAACTTTTTTTGTGTTCCATCGGGGGTTTCTTCGTCGTAGCTTTGGATCATTTTTAAAAGTTCTTCGGTGGATAATGCTTTTGAACTAAGTTTTTTTTTCTGGACAACTTTGAAGCTGCCTTCGCTTGGTATCTCTGGCCAATCTTGAACATTTGAAAGATATATCCGTGAAAGGATCGATTTTTATGCCGTATTCCGTAAAATATTTTTCTTGTACCATTTTTGCAGTTGAATTCCACATAGACTTTACAGACGACTCTTTATAGTCTTCGCCATTGCATTTTTTCATATTAAAGGCGTAATCTTCCAGAATTTTTGCTAGTTCCGTCGCGGTAGTACATTTTTCCAGTGTAAAATTTCTCACCCGTAGGAATTCTGAGAATTGAGTCCAAATAGACCTTCTGGACCTCTGAGTATTTAATGGGATATTTTCTGAAACCAATTTTTTTATTTGTTCATCTGAATGGCACCCAAATCGTAAATTTGCGCGTGGATTCATTATTTCACAATGACGTTTGTCAAACTGGCAACAATAGAAGTATAAAACACCTATTTTTTCTGTGCAAAATATTATGTTTAATTCTTATCCTATTGAGTGATACATAAAATACGTTAATGCCTTAAAGACTCATCTAATTTTTAATTCTGTAAAAAAGCTGAAGATAAATATTCTTTTTTAACTTTGTGGCCTCACTATTTAATACTCTCAACAAATATTTAATTATTTTTTACATCAGACTTATTTACACATTAATTTTTCATTTTAGTTACGAAGAAAAATAATTTGTACAGCACCTTCACTGATAAATAAATGATTTTATTCGATTCCAATTACTTTACTAATGCATTTGAAAGAGTGTTGTAAAAATAAATGTATGCAGCTGTAAAAATAATTAATTTAATTAAGTACCAAGGATTTTTTGCAGGAAAATTAATTTTTACATGACATGTGATGTAAATATTATTTTTTGCCTCACATGTAGTGCATAAATGAATTTTTACACTACATGTGAAGTAAAAATTATTTTTTCCGTCACATATGATGTAAAAATTATTTTATCCATCAAATGCAGTGCATAAATGCATTTATCCACGACTACCTTATAATATATACTTTATAAATGAGTTTTCTAAAGCAAAATGATAGTCATATTTCACAGAGTGAATAATAGCAGTGAATAATCATTATTCACTGGTCTAGAGTTCCTATAGGACACACGATATAGATTGTATCTGGCAAGCACTTATAAGTTCGTCTAGGCAATTATAGCCAGGCACTTTAATTAGCTAACTTAATACCAATCATAAAAGTCTTGTTAAAGTATTACTTTAATATGTTTTTTTAATGCAATTGAATAAAAATTACGTTAAGTAGACTATTTCAAGTAAGTAAGCCATTGACATGACATGACAAGCTTAGCATAAATTGCTGTCAATTTGAAACGTCATAACTTCGATTCAGCACACGATTTTTGTTACAAATTATTATTAAGCTTAAATTATACATAAAAAATCAAAGCGTGAAAGATGAAGAGATGTTACGCACTCAACAAAACATCACAGAAGTCACTTTTCGAAATACGAATTACCTACAAAATCACATTCATTGGAAATAAAATACTGCATAATCTATAAATAATAGAATTATCAAGTAGGTAGTAAGCCATGTAATCAACTGACAGCTAATAATTATTTGAAACGTCAAATTTTAACGACGCGGTGGTGCAATAATAATTCCTGTTAAAATTATAATTTGCTCTCAAAAATACGTTAACAATGGAAATTGATAGTGAGGAAGATATATTGTGTACTCCACCGGAGATAACAGAAGCTGCAAAAGTTACTTCTCTGAATTTGTTGCCTGAGAAATCCCAAAATTTGAACGTATGGACTGGAGAGCGACCAAGAAAATTAATTCATTCTCAAAGTCAGTTTTACTGGTATACTCGTATTATATATATATATTACAATTAATATAAATAAATAGTTTTAAAAATAGTCACAGGCATCTTTAGTTTTTGGTTTTGTTAATGTCAAATAGGTTATAATAAATATAAATTTTTTTGCATTAAAATCCGTTAAAAATCAATAGTAGTCGTGGACAAAGCATAGTATTCTACTCACATATAATGAGCTATTATTCACTCAGGTTAATTAACTTAACCTTCGTGAATAATAGCCCTCATTATATGCTCGTATAATAATATACTATTATACATCACATGTCACGTAAAAATTATTTTTTCCATCACATGTAGTGCATAAATGAATTTTTACATTACATGCGATGTTAAAATTATTTTTCTTACTACCTCGGCTGAAAATACGTTGTTTCGTCCCCGATTCCACGGCAGAAAGTTTACGTATTTTCGGCCGAGGTAGTAAGAAAATGTAATTTTCTTACTACCTCGGCTGAAAATACGTTTCGTCCCCGATTCCACCTCCACCGCCCTCTATAATATCGCTCGTGCCGCAAATATCGGGGCAGGCATCAATATGTTTCGATATACACATTTAATTTTTTCCCGTATTTTCGGCCGGGTAGCAAGAAAAATAGTATACACTACACGGACAGAAAGTGTGAGAGCCCTGAACTGCGCGCCATGATGCCCGAGGCGAAGCAGGAATCTCACACGTTCTGCCCTTGTAGTGTAATATACTATTTTTCATCATATGTAGTGCATAAATGATTTTTTACATCACATGTCATGTATAAATTCATTGTTGGTTAGGCTTTGTTATCTATGGTTGGTTGCCTAGCCTCATTGACTTATGTTACAATAAATAATTCCCTAGATTTCGAACCGGGTTGCCAAACATTCCGAGCCACTATAGGCAGAGGTGTGTTCCCCAACAGAAAATGATACCACGCCAGTAACTGGCGGCCAGTGGGCAATACTTGTTTGAGAAGTAGGCTAAATTTGTCATACCTTTATAAATATATTCTAATTCCTTCTTTTTTTTATATATTATATATTATTTAGCATAGACCCAGGGTTGCCAACCATACAAATTACAGAGATGATTAAAATCTCGTACTTTGGCTAATTTTTTTAATAAAAATAGTTCGCATGTATATCAAATAGGATTTGCGAAATGCGAATTTTTATATTTCGCATTTCTAAATTCGCATCTATATATGAAACAGCTTTAATAGTACTAGATCAAGAGGCATTTTTCGCGTAAATACTATGAAATACTATGGTTATTAAACTTAACCTTGGTTAATAGTTAATGTATTTTCGCGTTTAGAGTGCGTTCCAAAATCTTAACTATGACGTCACATTTACTAGACCATAAAACTACCTCGGCAAGCTGGTTATTCAATCTGGTTAATAGTCTATCTCTTTCTAATGTGTATATTTCTTTATTTTAATCTGTCAAAAATGTTGTTTTAATGTCAAAAATATTTAAACAGGTAACCACACTTTTTTATATTAGGCGTGATTGGCTACAAGTGTTACGTCATGGATTTTAATCAGAATTTCCAAGGTGGAAATTCTAGGTTATAAAGTTTATAAACATCAAAAGTTACATTTGAAATGACAATCAATAACCGTGGTTAAACGAATTAACCGTGACGTCATAACTTTTTTGGATTATTATACCGAAATTATCTACAACCATTACCCAAGATTGTAAAGGACACATTTTCTCCAACATTATCAAAAGCCCAACATTATTGGAAAGATCTTCCGAATGCGATGTGAAGATCAACAACCTTACTATTAATAAATCCATAGTTAGATTAAAAGAAAAACTAACCCTAATAATGGAATACGACACAAGCCCAAATATTGAAAGTCTTTATTCCATAAAGCCACTAAATTTGCAACACGCCATACATCAAATAAGTCTGAAAGAACTCCAAATTTACCAGCACCCTGTTTGGACCTTGTTATTATACCTAATTTTATCATCATTTTTAATTATTTGGTTATGAAGAAAATTTGGGCACACCCTACATACCAGGAATGCCGGACCAGCCCAGAATCCGGAGATCAACCCCCAAATTCAATTTTAAAGAGGGAGGAGTTATGTACAATGGCAATCATTTGAAAGTGCACGATTTTTTTTACCAGTGTAATACGATCTTTTATGTGTCATATTTATGTGTCAAATGTTAATTTGAAGTTTATTTATTCATTCAAAATTCCGCGGTTATCTGAACCCGAAAAAATGTGAGTTATTGCCCTTCTGGAAAATGGTTGGTCGTTGCAAACAGTGGCAGATGACCTAAACGTTAGTAAAAGCTGCATTTTTAAATTAAAACAAAAATGGAATGTGGAAGAAAACGTTCGGTATGTTCACGGCGGCGGCCCTGCTAAAGTAACCAATGTGCAGGAAGACTACCTCTTTGTCAATCATTTAAAAGGAAATCCCTTTGATTCGGCAGCAAAGGCCCGTTTTGAAACACAGTTCCCTGGATCTGTGTCTACTGCAAGAAGGCGGATAAATAGCTCAGAGTTAAATTGCTATAGAGCAGAAAATAAATAAAGTGTCTCTAGAACCAAGACACAAAATACAACGATTGAATTTTGCGAACCAGTTTGTCAGTAGACCGGATCCCTTTTGGGAAAATGTCATTTTTTCGGACGAAAAAGTTTTTCAATCGTGCCACGACGGTTCCGTCCGTGTCTACCGACCTCAACCCAGGTAGCACACTGACGTCTGCTGACGTTTAAATGACGTCATTTTTAGGTGATTTGTGGTCGGCGACGTCACATCACCAATGTAGGACGTTATGACGACGTCGTCCGTACGTAATGTAAGGTCCTAGATCTCTTTAAAGAGTAATTACTATATATGTCAAATCGAACTCTGATAACCTTATAGGAAATAAAAATATAATTTTAAGATTTTTATGCAAAATAATTTTCTACTTAAGTTAATTTTAGTATTTAATTAAATTTTCCTATTTTCGAAACAATAATTTTAAGTTTACCCTACTTTATTAGGGTTTTCGTAGAAATTATAAAATTATTTTGGCTTTATATTTGAATTTTAGCGAACCTTGACAATTCTCGTTTGGAAACCAATCGCATGGCTCTGCTGTTATGAGTATTGTTCCCGCGCTACGCGATTGCGCCGATATTCGTTTGACGAACTTCTTTAACTTAATAGTGAGCTATTTAAATTGTCATGGTACAAGAAAACATTTAAAACGTTTATGTGTATCGTGTTATTTGTTATACGATAGAAGATAAAACATTTAAAACCTTTATGTGTATCGTTTTATTTGTTATATGATAGCTTTGATAATAGCATGGTTTGTTCTGTGGATAGTAAGCTGTGGTTTGAAGGTGACGCGCACTGCATGTGGACACGCTGTTTGTACCTAAGTAGAAAGTGATTTTTAAGGCGAGCGGAAAATTATTTTCTAGAAGGTATGTTGCCTAAGCGGTTAAATCGTTTTATAACCTTTGTAAATATCCTAACCTACAAAATCCCACTTTGTCGTTTTATAAAGTGCAATTTAAACTTCATGAGGTTTAAATAACATTAAAAGCGTTTTAGTACAACATAAAGCCAGGATAAAACCAACTTGTTTTTTGGGGTAACGTTGATTTTGTAAGACATACCTAACCAACAAAATCTGATTTGTTGCCTCATCCAGCTTGCATGATTTTTTTAGTTTGACGTTTTGGTTTTGTTTTGAATTTAATCAAAGCCAAAGCATCAAAATGATTAATAATTCAATTATTTAATTGGTAAAAAATGTCTTTTCTTCTCATAGAGAAGGTAATGAAGAGGGAAAATTGGCGGTGGTCCATGACAATTGGATGACCCCTCTTAAAACCCATGTTTTTTGGCCTCCATACAAACAGAAATCCCAGCTTAATAAAGCCTTACGTAAAGGTGAAGATGCCAAGGACACATGGGAACTATTTAAAATAAAAAGATGCCTTTACACTTTGGGTAAGAATGAATAATAAGCTTCTATTAATTAACCCTTAAGTGGTGGTGTGGTTGAAGTAACTGGGTCACCAAATGTTCTAACGTGCACAAATTTTTGTTTAGTTTTTTTTAATAAAAATAAACATAAAATAGGCAATCTACAGTCCATACAATAATTAGGTAATAAAAGATACATATCTTCAGATTCCGAGGAAGATAATGAAGTGTGGCTCCATCGTCCCTCAAAAATAGGTGAGTTCAAAAGGCGAACTTTAGAAGAGGGCATTAAATTAGGTTGTACCTCAATTGAAGACAATAATCCTGCCGACATCTTCACGGATTCAAATACTGGAAGAATCAGGTATTTTGTTGAAGCTCTGTAACTAATCCTTCTTTGCCAAAAGACTACTTTTTTTAGCTTTCAATAAAAAGGTACTAAATTATTTCTAACAAACAATTGCAGAGAAAAATAAAAGAATTTTGTCAAATATCGAGCGAAAACAGCCCGCCAATAATGGTCCTTCTTTACCTGAGCTGCCGGTGCAATTTATGAAATTAGTAATGATAATAATAATTTATGTGAGCTTTAAGTTTTATTTTTTCTTATTTGGATGTATACATTATAATAACCATAGAATAAAATATTTTTATTTCCTGTTTTGTTATTTCTATTTATTGTCTTTTTAATAAATTGTTTTTTACACTTAGTATTTTTTAATATGTTCTGGTCTGTCGTCATTGGTACTTTACAGTCTAAAGATACGCAAACAAGGAAAGCCGATTGCTTGCTTACTGGCAATCGGCGCCTATAACCCATACAGCACAAAATGTCCATTGGACGTCAAATGGACTTACATTGGACGTTTGGATGTACAATGGTCGTCCGCTGGCTGAATATATGTGCTGTCTGGGAAGCGTCGTCGACAGTATACAGTTATCGACGCTTAAGGGCGCTGATTGCCAGTAAGAATGCAATGTGCTTTCTTTGTGTGCTTATTTTAACGTCATTGGACGTTACGGCCTGACGTCATCGGTACGTTATGGTCTGACGTAACTGGTACGTCAAGCTCTGATGTCATTGGGCTGTGACATTTTACCGTCGACACGACGTCATTAGGACCTCGGTTGGGACGTCTCATGACGTCAGATCCAAAAAATGACGTATTTAAGACGTCATTGTGCTACCTGGGAATATTCTAGGTATGCAGAGCCATATGTTAACCCTATAGGACGTAGTGCTTGCAACTCATGGACGCTTTTCCGTAAACGTTTGGGGATGGATAAGCAGCTACCAAGGTCCCGGTGTCTGTTTGAGGGTAGAAGATCGCTTGAATGGAGTACATTATAAAAGCATTTTAGAAAATGTTATGCTGTCAGAATGGTTCACTATAAACCAAATTCAAGTTTTACCTTGGGCCCCAAAGTCGCCCGACCTAAATCCAATTCAAAATGTATGGGGAATCCTCGTGAAAAAAATGTACCTATAAGAGACATTTTCACCCGGCCAATGCCGAAGAATTGTGGGAAGCAATACAAAATCCTTGGAAAAGCTTGGACCATGAGTACATCAAAACACTTATTATGTCCATGCCGAAAGGTTTACAAAGCGTAATAAACGCAAATGGTGCGTGGACAAAATAATAATTTTTAAAAATTATAATAAATTAATTTAATCATTATTACCTTGTAACGGGCAAAAGTGCCGTTACAAAAATTTTAATTGTAATTCTGAATTTTAGTCATATTTATGCTTATAGAAAATATTGGTAATAAACATCTGCATACTTATACTGTGTTAAAATGCAAAGGTAAACAATAAAATGAGTTAGTTTCATAATTTATTTTAATTCTGCTCCATACTGTATAATATCACTTTTAGTTATTTAAATTTTGTCCAATATTTCCAGCCATAACCTCCACATGACCTTCATGTATTTTCTATGAATCCTGAAAACAAATAGTAATGTACTTGCAAAGTATTAGTTGTATTATAAAATAGAACTTACCTATATTTATATGTTTAAGTTTCTTTTCGTTTTCCTAGCAGATTCTAGGAATAGGTGATAGTTTTCTTGTAAGTGCTGTCATTTGCAATTTGCGTTTGTTTATGTTTTTTTTGTGTTTAATTTCCATTGTTTAAATAACCATTGTTTAAGACTTATGTAATTATTCTTCATAATTTAATTTCATGAATATTTTTTTATTATTTTTCTTCGACAATTGAAGCTGGCTGAAAATTAAAAATAAATTAAAGTCTAAATTAAATTCAAATTTAAATACACATTATTTTTTTTATTTACATTAATTAAAATATTGGTAATGCCTATAGTTAAAGCTAAAATCCTCTAAACAAATTTGGTTCTAAATGAAAATTACTAATTTTTTTTAAGATCTAGCCACGTTCTTTTCTATTCGATACTTTGAAGAAGTCGGTTGTGTTTCAAGCCAAATAAAAACTTATTTAATTCTATTATTATAAAGAACAAGGCAAATCTTTATTTTAAGGTAAATCTTTTAATTATTTTCTTTTTATTATTTAATTTATTAATTTAATAATTTACTTACATTTTTCTTGATTTTTTTGGCACTTTGTCAATGTGGCCACATGGTAATTTTCCTAATGCTTCATTTTGTTGTAGAACAATTGCCACCTTTTTTTGAGTACACCTTTATTTGAGTACACCTTTTTATGGGTACAACTTTTAAAAGTTAATTAACTTCACTTTATCATCTTTAATATAAATTTTGAAGAGGTAGAACAAGGAAAATTCTTGGAATATCCTGTATTCATTTCTTTTGTGGAAATTGGAGAAGTTTTACACAGTAATCCGTTATATTAGATTGTGAAGAATATATTGTCCTTTGTGTTACCTTTGTACATCGTCATCTACTTGTAAATCATCCTGAAGGTTCAGCGACTAAACCGAAGCAACCTAGAAAACAACAGGCCTTAGGAACATCGCCTATTTAAAATAAGGAAATACTACTCACTGATTTTATATAATTGTAAAAGGTAAACTGCAGTTTTCCATTATTTTGTTATTGCCAATTTTATAAATTGTATGAATCAATCATTATTATTATTTCTTCCAGTGTATGCTAAAAGGGGTATAGTATTTTACTTAATTTTGTTATAAATAGTTTTACAAGCTTACCTTAATATCAGCATTAATAACAGTTGTTTTCTTTTCACTGTGCTATACAATTATAAGTAGATTTTATTTGTTTTGTTGTCCGCGTATTAAAAAACTGTGTGTAAAAACTGGTTCTTTTATTTTATCATCTTTTTGTTTTATTTCAGAAACTAAATAATATTTATAAAATTTTCTATTTAACATCTATTACATATATTTTTTTTCAAGTAAAAATTAATATTTCGTTTACTTGTTTAATACATAGTTTAATTTGAAATATTTGGCGCCCATTTAAATAAACATCTTTTAATAAAACTTAAATTTTTAGTAACCAATACCAACACACGATCTAGCTCACGAAGTCAAACTGACAACTAGCCGGCGTGTGCGTTTTTATTTATTAGTAAAAAATACGTTACAACCTAACTACTTTTATTAATATACAGTGCTTGCAAATCCAAGTCCGACCGGTTTGAGAAGGACGCGTGAAAATAACAAGGATAGAACGCCAAACAGAAGGCGCTTACAATACGCACGCCTGACGCTCTGACCAATCAAATTCTGTTTGGCATTCTATCCTTATTCGTTTCACGCGGGTATTGAAGAACCATCCTTCCCAACGCGGTCTGACTTGGATTTGCAAGCACTGTATATTATATATATTATTTTGGTTTGGAAAACGCAAATGGTGCGTGGACAAAATATTAATTTTTAAAAATTATAATAAATTAATTTAATCATTATTACCTAACTACTTTTATTAATATTATTAATATTATATATATTATTTTGGTTTTGAAACATAATATTTCTTGGTGAAGCAAACATACATACCTGGTCATGACAGCTATCAACAATATCCGAAATATAACCACCTGTCACCATGACACTTCACGTTAACCTTAAATTTTAAAGTCAGTATCACACAACTCAATTATACGCAAATTCGGCACAAGAGTCGTGCACTTTCAAATGATTGGCACTTCAATTTATTACTTTTTAATTTAATGCATACTTATATCTACTTATTATACTTTATTCTTAGTTAGCATTATATATATATATATATATATAATATATTATATATATATATATATATATATATATATTTCTACTCCCACCTTTAAAACACCCATTATCGTACATGTTTCCATGACACTAAGTGACCTTTTAAATACATATTTACAAGTTGTGGCTTTATGGCGATTTAGTCATGGCAGCCCATGAATCAACTTAAAGCTAATGTCAGCACATTAGCTTTAAGTTGATTGACAGTTGTCAAATGTCATACAATCGTTAAAATAAAGTTCCCATTTTGTAAATTCGAGCTCTGACCCCACCGTGAAGTGCTCATAAAACATTTTCTTTTCTTTCACTGTGAAAAACTGTTTTTAATCGATTTTCAAAGAATATATTTCGATTTATAATTTTTATACATACATAATCTTTTACACATAAAGCTCGCTGGTGCATAAATTAAATTCTTGTCTAAAATACAAAAATACAAAATAAAGTACTTTAATACGTTTTACAAATTTATTTTTGAATAAGTTTGTAATTTTTAAATTGTGTTGTAAAATGTAAAAATCTTTGCAAAAGGTAAAAACGAACGGTTAGGTAAAGAAATTACAAAGTTTCGTGGAAGACCGAAATTTTGCCTGAAATGGGAAAATTGTCTGTTGACCAGATGAGGCGAAAACAACATCGAAACTTGGGAAGGGAAGAAAAGAAAGGGGCAGAAAGCGTTTGAAAATTGTATCGAACACATCGGCTCTTCTACATTTTTACTAAAACGAAATTTATTGTAAAGTTCTGTTTAAATAATTGTTACAAGTGTTTGTGTATTCTCCCAGGTTAGTTCTTAATTTAAGTAGCCCAATTATGTAATAAAGTCCACTAAACGTAGAACGACTTAGATTTAAATAAACTGAGCATTAGTTATTTTGCAGTACTGCGTTTAGTGAATTTTACTCGATATTAACACCTTTTGTTTTAGCTATTTTTATAAAATGTTTTTGCCTTTTAAGTTTACTGCTCACGGTTAATTTTATAGACGATTTCAGAAACAAAATATATAATCATCGAAAATTGTGTTTTTGGGTTTGTCCGACTCCCAAGTAACAGGAAACATGAAAATTAAAATCCTTCATGTAGGGCATTTTTGATGGTGGCCCAAAAATATGTCAAAAGTTTGTAATTTTTTCTAAACACTAAAAAAATTAAATTAAAAAAAACTTTTTTTAATGATAATCTCGAGGATAATAGAGCGTTCAATTTTAAGTTAAAAGCGTCTTAAAAAGTTTTTTGTAGATACTATAGTTTTGTTATAAAAAAATCTGTTTTTCTTACTTAACGAAATAATACATATTAATCAAATCTAAAATACTAAATAAGTTTTAATGTCTAAATCAATACACGTAATAATATGTGCTATTATAATAACAAATGCACCTTAACAATTTTTCTTTAAACGACTGTAAATTTTTTGGATTTAAATTTTTTGAAAACATTGGTATAAATCCAGCTAGCCATGCGTGACTAGCGAAAACGCTCTTACAGCTGACAAATAAAGATATACATGTCAAAGAAGCGTTACTTGGAAATGTTTGACATTTTCACTCTTGAAATTTATAGTACTATATATAGACTATAGTTTCACGTAATTTTTCTGTGTTCGTCTAAGATGCCCCATAAAAAAAAGATCACAATGATAATCGAAAATGCATGTTTTAACAAATCAGTTAGAAGCTATAATATCACTGGAAAAATAAAGCAACGTCTTGAAACTATTTCGCCTAGTTTTGACGAGGATAATAAAAGTATTCCGTTAGTGCTTTGTAGAACTTGTTATATAAAACTGATGACAAATAGACTCACAACTATTTTTGACTATGCAAAAATTAAAATTTTGCCCAGGCGTTACGGAATTAATGAGAACTGCGTTTGTCAAATTTGCCAAGTGGCGCGTTTTCGCGGCCATCCTAAAATGAAATATCTACCGTTTTCATTTTCAGCTAAAAAAAAATCTGTAGGTAGACCTTCAAAAAAACAAAAAAAACGAAAAGAAAGTTGCAAAATATGCATAAAATGCAATTGTAAATTGGAAAAAGGCAGATGGCATGAATGTACGAAAGCAAAGAAAATTGAAAATTCGTTTAAATTGGTAGAAGGTTGTAAGCAAGAGATCGCAACTAAAGTTCTGGAAGAACAAGAATGTGCCCAGGAAAGTTCTTTCGTATCATTAAATAAGGGACGCAGTACTATGGCTGTACAATTGAAACGAAAATCTGATCAATGTCATAAAGCTGCTTTAACTTTATTGGCGTAATGTTAGCTACCAAAGCAGGCCAGCTACCAAAACCGACCACGCATGCGCATTTGAAATGTCATTTTATTTCAAATTTAATAGGTTAAAATGAGTTATAAAGCAAGTTTAAGCATTGTTTTACATATTTTAAAGAGGAAAAAGCGTCCTAAGTGTAATTTTAATAGTTATAATTTAGGTAATAAACCACAACTAATCCTGAAAAACAGTAACAACAAATGTTTAACCTCCAAAACAGGCCAAGGGATTTTTCTACTTTTACAAGCATAAATAAGTAAGAAAAAAGTGTGATACCCCAAGTAAACGCATTGTGCGACATTTTTCAAGCAAATTTTAAGAAAGAAAATGTGTTTTAAGTGAAATTCAAGTCATATTTTTAATATCTTCGGTTCAGCTACCAAAACAGGCCAGGGGGCTTTTTCTTCCATTTACAAGCATAAATAAGCAAGAAAAAAGTGTGATACCCCAAGTATAGGCATTGTTTGACATATTTCAAGCAAGAAAATGTGTTTAAAGTGAAATTTAAGAAATATCTCTAGTTCAGCTACCAAAACAGGCCAGGGGGCTTTTCTTCCATTTACAAGCATAAATAAGCAAGAAAAAAGTGTGATACCCCAAGTATAGGCATTGTTTGACATATTTCAAGCAAGAAAATGTGTTTAAAGTGAAATTTAAGAAATATCTCTAGTTCAGCTACCAAAACAGGCCAGGGGGCTTTTCTTCCATTTACAAGCATAAATAAACAAGAAAAAAGTGTGATACCTCAAGTAAATGCATTGTTTGACATTTTTCAAGTATATTTTAAGAAAGAAAAAGTAAAATTCAAGTAATATTTTTACTATCTTCAGTTCAGCTACCAAAACAGGCCAGGGGGCTTTTCTTTCATTTATAAGCATAAATATACAAGAAAAAAGTGTGATACCTCAAGTAAATGCATTGTTTGACATTTTTCAAGTATATTTTATGAAAGAAAATGTGTTTTAAGTGAAATTCAAGTAATACTTTTAATATCTTCGGTTCAGCTACCAAAAACAGGCCAGGGGGCTTTTCTTCCATTTACAAGCATAAATAAGCAAGAAAAAAGTGTGATACCCCAAGTATAGGCATTGTTTGACATATTTCAAGCAAGAAAATGTGTTTAAAGTGAAATTTAAGAAATATCTCTAGTTCAGCTACCAAAACAGGCCAGGGGGCTTTTCTTCCATTTACAAGCATAAATAAACAAGAAAAAAGTGTGATACCTCAAGTAAATGCATTGTTTGACATTTTTCAAGTATATTTTAAGAAAGAAAAAGTAAAATTCAAGTAATATTTTTACTATCTTCAGTTCAGCTACCAAAACAGGCCAGGGGGCTTTTCTTTCATTTCCAAGCAAAAATAAGCAAGAAAAAAGTGTGATACCCCAAGTAAATGCATTGTTTGACATTTTTTAAGCATACTTTAAGAAAGAAAATGTGTTTTAAGTGAAATTCAAGTAATATTTTTAATATCTTCGGTTCAGCTACCAAAGCAGGCCAGGGGGCTTTTCTTTCATTTACAAGCAAAAATAAGGAAGAAAAAAGTGTGATACCCCAAATAAATGCATTGTTTGACATTTTTTAAGCATACTTTAAGAAAGAAAATGTGTTTTAAGTGAAATTCAAGTAATATTTTTAATATCTTCAGTTCAGCTACCAAAACAGGCCAGGGGGCTTTTCTTCCATTTCCAAGCAAAAATAAGGAAGAAAAAAAGTGTGATACCCCAAATAAATGCATTGTTTGACATTTTTTAAGCATACTTTAAAAAAGAAATGTGTTTTAAGTGAAATTCAAGTAATATTTTAGGTTATGTTCATCTACCAAAGCAGGCCAGGGGCTTTTCTTCCATCTACAAGCATAAATAAGCAAGAAAAAAGTGTGATACCCCAAGTATAGGCATTGTTTGACATTGTTTAAGCATACTTTAAGAAAGAAAATGTGTTTTAAGTGAAATTCAATTGAACTGAAGATATTAAAAATATTACTTAAGTAGGTAATATTTTTAATATCTTCAGTTCAGGTACCAAAACAGACCAGGGGGCTTTTCTTCCATTTTCAAGCTTTTCTTCCATTTCCAAGCAAAAATATTTATATAAGGAAGAAAAAAGTGTGATACCCCAAATAAATGCATTGTTTGACATTTTTTTAAGCATACTTTAAGAAAGAAAATGTGTTTTAAGTGAAATTCAAGTAATATTTTTAATATCTTTGGTTCAGCTACCAAAGCAGGCCAGGGGGCTTTTCTTTCATTTACAAGCAAGGTTGGCAAATATCATGATATTTATATAAATATCAAAATATCAGATATATATCCGATATATATCCGATATATATCAAGTTTTGATATTTATTTTTTTAAATAATTTGTTTATCTAAGAATGTTTATAGTAGGTACTATTAGTAGCCAAATAAAATTTAGGAATTTGTGATATTATAACAAGAAAACTAACACATTTATAACAACTTTATTATAGGTAAATTATCATCGGATTCGTCAGATTCGATAGAAGGTCCCGATAATTCTTGTGTTTTTAAATTCTCCCAAATCCAACCCAAATTTTCATTTTTATTTTTTTTTGACTGATTTTTGTATTTAAATAAAAACGTCAATTTTCCAGCTTTTTCGTTTCCAAGCCTATTACGTAGTTTCGATTGCACAAGTCCAAATGATGAAAACATTCTTTCAAGAGATGCGGTAGCCGCAATTGCAGTAAGCAGCTGTTCACATAGAGATAGAAAGCCTTGTTTATTTGGCCAAGTTGTATCATCAATAATAATTCCTTTCCACCACATCATAGGTGATGTATTTCTAAACTGAGGCACAAATACATATTTTTTTTAAATATCATGATATATATCAAGATATAAATATCATGATATATATCAATGATATATATCGGATATATATCATTGATATATATCATGCCAACCCTGTTTACAAGTATAAATAAGCAAGAAAAATGTGTGATACCCCAACTTGGGGTCCCCAAGTATAGCCATTGTTTGACATATTTCAAGCAAGAAAATGTGTATTAAGTGAAATTTAAGAAATATCTCAAGTTCAGCTACCAAAACAGGCCAGGGGGCTTTTCTTCCATTTACAAGCCTAAATAAGGAAGAAAAAAGTGTGATACCCCAAGTAAACGCATTGTGCGACATTTCCCACACAGCACATAATATATTATATCTATTGGACGGCCATTGTACATCCAAACGTCCAATGTAAGTCCATTGGACGTCCAATGGACATCTTGTGCTGTATGGGTTTTCAAGTATACTTGAAAACCCATACAGCACAAGATACATATTTTAAAAAAGAGAGTGTGTTTTTAGCGAAATTCAAGTAATATTTTTAATATCTTCGGTTCAGCTACCAAAGCAGGCCAGGGGCTTTTCTTCCATTTACAAGCAAAAATAAGCAAGAAAAAAGTGTGATACCCCAAGTAAATGCATTGTTTGACATTTTTAAGCATACTTTAAAAAAGAAATGTGTTTTAAGTGAAATTCAAGTAATATTTTAGGTTATGTTCATCTACCAAAGCAGGCCAGGGGGCTTTTCTTCCATTTACAAGCATAAATAAGCAAGAAAAAAGTGTGATACCCCAAGTATAGGCATTGTTTGACATATTTAAAATTTTATTTGTAAATTCAATAATTACAGATTTTATTCGATTTTAAATTTTTATTATTTATTTTATTAAAATAAAAAAATATTTAAAATGGTATAAAACCTGTAATATTTGGATTTTTTAAATAAAATTTTAAATTTGTGTACATTATAGTAGATTATAAATTGCACCACTTTAATTTGAATTATCTTAAATAGGGAGGCCTGGAGGCGGGTGAGGCGACAGGAAAAACTAACTTTTTTCGCAAACTTCAATTTAAATTTGGTGTGGGTCCATATCTAATAACTGAAATATTGGTATACCCAAAATCCACCAGCCGCCACTGACGACACAGTTATAGCAAAATAATTAATTATTTACATGTGCTATTATAGCATTGCTATGGCTACATGTCTTAGTTTCGATACCCTTATAAATATAAATAAAAAAAATATATAAAATATCATTTATCAATCAAAACAAAAGAGACATTGCAACTAAAATTTTTATATTATTATAAGTTGTCATGAGATGCACCGTTGGAGGCCTTTAGCGCTAACGGTGGATGTGGGTGGAGAGACCTCTCTTTTGTTTAATAATAATAGTTGAGTTTGTAACCTCAAGTCAGGGTTGCTCAGTGAGCGGAATTTACCCAATCGGATTTTAAAAATCTCCAGAATTTTTTTTATTAATTAGGTATTATGATGCATAATTGAATTATTGAATATATGTTTTTTAAATCTCTAAAATCCTCAAAAATAGTTTGTGTTACGAACAAAATTCCCAAATTAAAAAAAAAATAAAAACATCTCTTATTACATAATAATATATATTAAATATACTTAAGTTTAATTACCTAATACGTTTTCTTCTAAAAATACTTCTTATAAAAAGTAGCTGAACTTGAGATATTTCTTAAATTTCACTTAATACACATTTTCTTGCTTGAAATATGTCAAACAATGGCTATACTTGGGGTATCACACATTTTTCTTGCTTATTTATACTTGTAAATGAAAGAAAAGCCCCCTGGCCTGCTTTGGTAGCTGAACCAAAGATATTAAAAATATTACTTGAATTTCACTTAAAACACATTTTCTTTCTTAAAATATGCTTAAAAAATGTCAAACAATGCATTTATTTGGTGTATCACACTTTTTTCTTCCTTATTTTTGCTTGTAAATGAAAGAAAAGCCCCCTGGCCTGCTTTGGTAGCTGAACCGAAGATATTAAAAATATTACTTGAATTTCACTTAAAACACATTTTCTTTCTTAAAGTATGCTTAAAAAATGTCAAACAATGCATTTACTTGGGGTATCACACTTTTTTCTTGCTTATTTTTGCTTGGAAATGAAAGAAAAGCCCCCTGGCCTGTTTTGGTAGCTGAACTGAAGATATTAAAAATAGTACTTTAATTTCACTTAAAGTATGCCTAAAAAATGTCAAACAATGCATTTACTTGGGGTATCACACTTTTATTGCTTATTTTTGCTTGGAATTGGAAGAAAAGTCCCCTGGCCTGTTTTGGTAGATGAACATAACCTAAAATATTACTTGAATTTCACTTAAAACACATTTTATTTCTTAAAGTATGCTGAAAAATGTCAAACAATGCATTTACTTGGGGTTTCACACTTTTTTCTTGCTTATTTTTGCTTGTAAATGGAAGAAAAGCCCCCTGGCCTGTTTTGGTAGCTGAACCGAAGATATTAAAAGTATTACTTGAATTTCACTTAAAACACATTTTCTTTCATAAAATATACTTGAAAAATGTCAAACAATGCATTTACTTGAGGTATCACACTTTTTTCTTGTATATTTATGCTTATAAATGAAAGAAAAGCCCCCTGGCCTGTTTTGGTAGCTGAACTGAAGATATTAAAAATATTACTTGAATTTTACTTTTTCTTTCTTAAAATATACTTGAAAAATGTCAAACAATGCATTTACTTGAGGTATCACACTTTTTTCTTGTTTATTTATGCTTGTAAATGGAAGAAAAGCCCCCTGGCCTGTTTTGGTAGCTGAACTAGAGATATTTCTTAAATTTCACTTTAAACACATTTTCTTGCTTGAAATATGTCAAACAATGGCTATACTTGGGGTATCACACTTTTTTCTTGCTTATTTATGCTTGTAAATGGAAGAAAAGCCCCCTGGCCTGTTTTGGTAGCTGAACCGAAGATATTAAAAGTATTACTTGAATTTCACTTAAAACACATTTTCTTTCATAAAATATACTTGAAAAATGTCAAACAATGCATTTACTTGAGGTATCACACTTTTTTCTTGTTTATTTATGCTTGTAAATGGAAGAAAAGCCCCCTGGCCTGTTTTGGTAGCTGAACTAGAGATATTTCTTAAATTTCACTTTAAACACATTTTCTTGCTTGAAATATGTCAAACAATGGCTATACTTGGGGTATCACACTTTTTTCTTGCTTATTTTTGCTTGTAAATGGAAGAAAAGCCCCCTGGCCTGTTTTGGTAGCTGAACTGAAGATATTAAAAGTATTACTTGAATTTCACTTAAAACACATTTTCTTTCATAAAATATACTTGAAAAATGTCAAACAATGCATTTACTTGAGGTATCACACTTTTTTCTTGTATATTTATGCTTATAAATGAAAGAAAAGCCCCCTGGCCTGTTTTGGTAGCTGAACTGAAGATATTAAAAATATTACTTGAATTTTACTTTTTCTTTCTTAAAATATACTTGAAAAATGTCAAACAATGCATTTACTTGAGGTATCACACTTTTTTCTTGTTTATTTATGCTTGTAAATGGAAGAAAAGCCCCCTGGCCTGTTTTGGTAGCTGAACTAGAGATATTTCTTAAATTTCACTTTAAACACATTTTCTTGCTTGAAATATGTCAAACAATGCCTATACTTGGGGTATCACACTTTTTTCTTGCTTATTTATGCTTGTAAATGGAAGAAAAGCCCCCTGGCCTGTTTTGGTAGCTGAACTAGAGATATTTCTTAAATTTCACTTAAAACACATTTTCTTTCTTAAAATTTGCTTGAAAAATGTCGCACAATGCGTTTACTTGGGGTATCACACTTTTTTCTTACTTATTTATGCTTGTAAAAGTAGAAAAATCCCTTGGCCTGTTTTGGAGGTTAAACATTTGTTGTTACTGTTTTTCAGGATTAGTTGTGGTTTATTACCTAAATTATAACTATTAAAATTACACTTAGGACGCTTTTTCCTCTTTAAAATATGTAAACAATGCCATGTTTATCTCTGAACAATGCTTAAACTTGCTTTATAACTCATTTTAACCTATTAAATTTGAAATAAAATGACATTTCAAATGCGCATGCGTGGTCGGTTTTGGTAGCTGGCCTGCTTTGGTAGCTAACATTACGCCAATTTTAACTTTTCAAGATTTAAGTAATATGCAACAAGATTGCAATTTATCACAAAACTCATTAAAGAAAATATGTGGTTACGTGCGCAGGACAAACAGAACTCTAATAGAACCTTTGGCTTTGCAGAAATTGCAGTCTCATAGTCATCTGCTGGATAGCTTTTTTTCAACCACAGACTTGCCCAATATTAAATGCTCAAAACATGATGAAACTCCCTTTTTGATATATTGCACCGATCTTCCAGGACTAGTAACATACATTTTAAATGCCAGGCAATTAGACGATGATTTTCATTTAAAAATTGGCCTAGACAGTGGCGATAATTCTTTAAAAATGTGCTCAACCATAATGCCGGAAAATGATCCAGAATATTATCGAGAATATAAAAGTGCAGGTATAAAAAAGTTACTAATAATTGGTTTAGGACCAAACTTTAAGGAAAATTATGACAACGTCAAAATTTTCATTGACATTTTGCAATTACATAGCATCTGTGGAATCTGTTCATATAGTTTTGCGGCCGATCTGAAATTAATCATGGTACTTCTGGGCTTGCAAACAAATGCGTTATGCCATCCTTGTCCATGGTGCGACATCAACTCCAAGGAGCTGCAAAATAAAGGAAATCCAAGGACGATCAAGAACATCAACGATCAACGAATTTTATGGCAACAAGCTACTGGAGGAAAACTTTCTAAAGCAAAGTATTTTGGTGAGTTCTGATTTTCACTGAATGTTTACGTAAGAATGGGTTGCGGAAGAGTTCATGCAATGAGCACCTAAAAATTTTAGGAAACTGCGTAAACATGCCGCTAATTATCGGAGATGAAAACAAGCCAGTGTTAAACTATATTCTCCCTCCAGAATTGCACCTTCTTTTGGGAGTGGTTCAAAAAATGTTCGACGGCTTAAAAATTGAATATCCAGTTGCAGCTGAAGAATGGGTGAAAAGAGTTGGCATAAGATTTGACCATTATGAACAATTTAATGGCAACGACGCAAGAAAGCTGCTCAAACAAGTTGATATTCTAGAGGAATTGTCGCCTGGTTTGTACACATACCTTTCCCATATTGAAATTCTACATAATAAAGACGAATATATATTATATATTCGTCTTTAATGTATTTAAGTTTATACATTTGGTTTTAGGAAACAAATACCTACCTCAATTTGTTTAAGTATTTTGACGAAGTAGTTTCCAGTTGCTTTGGGCAAACTCTAAGTATAAGTTATGCCGAAAATATTCAACGTTTCGCAGTAGAACTATCTAAAGTCGGAGTACGGTACACACCAAAAATGCATGCCCTCGTTCATCATGTTCCAGAGTTCATTGAAGAATATCAACGAGCACTTGGCTTTTTTCTGAACAAGCGTCAGAACAAGTGCATCACTCTTTTAAGACGTTTTCAAAAAATTTTAATTCAAATTCAAGGAATTTGCAGTCCTTTTAAGAAAAACTGTTAAGAAGTATTTGTTATTATAATAGTCAGCACATATAATTACATGTATTTATTTAGACATTAAAACCTATTAAGTTAATTGAATTTGATTAATATGTATTATTTTGTGAAGTAAAAAAAATCAGAATTTTTTTATAACAAAACTTTAGGGTCTACAGAATACTTTATAATACGTTTTTTACTTAGAATTAAACGCTTTTTTATCCTTAAAAAAAGTTTTTTTTTTAATTTAAATTTTTTAGTTTTTAGAAAAAAATCAAAAATTTTGACATATTTTTGGGCCACTACCTAGAATGCCATACATGAAGGATTTTAATTTCCATGTTTCCTCTTACTTGGAAGTCGGACAAACCCGAAAACACTAGTTTCGATGATTATATATTTTTTTTTTTGAAATCGTCTATAAAATTAACCGTGTGCTAAATGTAAAAATTTATATTCCTTTCTTTTATTGTCTTAGGCTTAATTTAGTTGTATACTGTCCCGGTAACTCAAATGTTTAGACCTTCTCCAACACGATTATGCATTCTTTTTGCGGTAATTTTAAAACAAATGTCAGTGTAATACAGGACGTTTCGTTGCTTAAAAGGGAGTATAGCCGTTAATTTTAAACTTTGAATGCTCCTTTTTCTTTAGTACGTAGTTTTCAGCAGATACTAAAATGCTCCCCTCCGTGAGGGATAACTGGTCACCTAGGTTCTCTAGGTGGCATCGCAACTTTTATCCCGAACCTTCAACTTTACGCGAGTTGCTTCCAGTGTGGACCTCGTTCTCCACAGGGCAACGTTAACGTTGACAGACTAACAGTTAACTGCCCTGTTAAACTAACAACGTTTTTCCTATTTTTGAACCTGTAGGGGGTAGATAGCGTAACGAGCCTCGTGTCATTCCATTGATTTGCATAAACTTTTAAAAGAAACAATGCCTAATCTTGTAATCCTTTGCTACTTCATAGCCGAACAGGGTTTTTTCTCAAGCTCTTTTTCCCTGGTCGTATCTCCCTAAGAGCCACCCCTTGTTTTTTTAACTGTTTGTAAAGTAAATTAAATTGGGGTAAACTAAACACTGTATTTTATTGTTTTGTATACCTATTCTCCCAAGTATGATTCTTAAAGCAATGTATTTAATAAAACAAGTAACAGGTAACCACAACTTAGAGGTCCAAATTTTGGTAAGACGATCACGAGCCAAAGTCACAAAATAGTTAATTTATTAATTTTTCATAAAACTTGTTTTAACGAACCTAGTGTAAGGAGAAATCTTTACATTTTTGGTGCCCTGACCAGGATGCATTGCAAAAGAAAAAACTTTGTGGAGAACTAGGTTTATTGCAGTACGGGAATGTCTCTAGGGTTTATGTATAGGGGCGAGGAATTTCCTAAGTCCGGCACTGTACTTTGTTTAGAAAATTCTAATTCATTTGATATTTTTTCGGTAAAACTTATGACGGAAAGCCTATGCAACAATTTAAGGAATACTAACGAGGAAAGCAAAAGCAAAACCTTTAACAAAAGTTAAGGATATTCAAGAAGAAGGGCAAAATTTGATTCTAAAACAAAAAAACTCCTCATTGGCCTTTAAAGATTGGAGCTGTACAGGATAAAAAAATAAAAACAATCAGCATCAAAAACTTAAGGTTTAACTTGGTGGAAAACAGGAAATGGGTGACCCAATTTAAATATAAAAATGAGATAAAAGAATATTTCATTTTGCTTAAAGAATAGGGGCGAAATATACCGAGTGTTGTTTAAGATGTGGCCCAAACTCGGTTACCTTTAAATGGGACATACAGCCCGTTCAGAGTAAAACCGAATATATCTATATATATATATGGGGCGTGGCCTCGCCTCCCTCCAACGCGCGACACAGTAGCTAAGCAAATAGCTAATCGCTAATGAGATTTTTTGCATTATTATCATTTAATTTTTTAAGTCGTCTTACCTGCTCGACCTTTCGTAATGTCGTTTATTACACAAGCTACTGTGACGCGCCTTGGGGGGAGGCGAGGCCACGCCCCATATATATATAGATATATTCGGTTTTACTCTGAACGGGCTGTATGTCGGAGCCACACAAACACCCGGGATTCGCCAAATTGGTGATAGGAATCGGTTTCGATGCCATGGTAATCCCCCCTCGCGGATGCCACAGTGGGTAAAACAAGGAACAGTTGAATGTGACTGAAGCTCCTTTCCAGTCAATGATTTGGAAGAAGTAGTGGTTTCTTTCATAAAGCCAGCTGCTTACTCTTGTTGTCTGTTGTCCAGCAACTTGGTTCTACTGTAGCTAAAACTTCTTTTGAAGCTAGCTACAAAACATCGAAGGGTGCAGCTGAATCACTGATAGTGCCCTGGCGAAAATGAAATGTGCAAAAGTGTGCAAAATTATTTGAGAACAATGTGCCAACAATGTGCAATCTTTTAAAAAAATGATGTGCGGAGGGTGGGAAATGGTGGGAAATGTGCAAAACCAAAAATTTAAAAGTGTGAATAATCACTGGACAATGTTCTAAAGGGAACTCCTTTTGATTTTTCACATCGTTTGCACACTGTTTCTTGCCACCTGTGTGCCTATTACAAAAACAGATTCTTTTTGGTGACCTATAAAGTTAAATTTACACATAATTGAAATATAAATACCCTTATAATAATATTAATCAATTAAATATTTTTTTCAAAGAAATTTAAAAAAAATACCCACAATGTAGGTCCTACATACTGTATTTTATTAATAAAAATACCTGCACTGTCAACTCTGCGAAGGGGATTGCTTTAACCTTAGCAACAGGCCGAGAAGCGATACATAAGATGGAATCTACCTCACCTTTTAAATAAATGTTGTACCCCAACACAAGCGAGATATATCTAAAATGTGCTTAAACTGTTGAGTGATCGCTAAAACTGTACAAACAATGTGCTATAAAAAGGTGTAATATAAGCGTCAAAAATGAAAAATATTAAAGCGTGCTAACAGTGCGTATAAAATGTAACATGCGTAAGATAGACTGAAGCTTTGCAAAATATCTTTAAACAAGGTACTAACACTGTGCAAACAATGAGCTAAAATATAATGTAATATAAGCGTGACATATGACAAATAAAAAGCGTGATATCAATGTACATAAAGAGTGAAAAAACTTAATTACTTCAAAAAGTGTAAAATTCCCACAAAGTAGCGTGTATGCACATTGTTATAAAGAGTTGCACTCCAAATACACACTTTCCATGCACGTTTTATTTTCGCCAGGTGTAACTAAAAGCAGAAGTTTAGGTTAAAACCTACTCTTATTATTTTTCAGGCTTATTGTATTTTGTTGCTGAATTTATTTTTATTTTTGACTTTATCATGTTTTAATGCTTTTTATTTTTTATGCAACAATTTTAATTTAATGAGGGTCTAATGTTTAATGAGGAATATTTGTTGACCTGTTGACCAAAGGTGAAAGGATTTTCACACGTGAGCAACTGACAAAATTGGAGGATCGGGAAATTTAAACGTAAATGGTGCCAAATATGTTGGTGATGATGTTCAGTATAATAATGAAGCCGGCAAGGACGTAGGTGACTGTCAATACTTAAGAATGATTTATTTTTGATCAGGTGTGTCATGTTTATTTTTATTTTATATTTTTGGACTTCCTTTCTTATATCGTAAGATTTTATTCATGAACTGACGAACTAATATTATTAACTCTATTAACAATTGACATTTGACTCCGTCACACGACTTTATATTGTTATATATATATATTTTTTTTCCTGTTTATTTATTTTATTTTATCCCATTTAAATTTACTGATTAGTCTTTCTTTTATTTTTCATGTACGTTAAATGTATTTGATGTGAGCTATGATGTGGTTAGTCATAGTGGATCTGAGCAGGGACGGACTTAGGCCGAAGGACAGATGTGAACAGGGGCGTACTCAACTTAAAAGAATAACAGGGATGTTAAAAGTTTGACAAGCTGTCCAACGTCATTGGCCAACCTTTTAAAGGGTCGTCTGTAATGGTTCAGTTCTTTAATACGTTTTACAAATTAATTTTTGAATAAGTTTGAAATTTCTAAATTGTGTTGTAAAATGTAAAAATCTTTGCAAAAGAGGTAAAAACGAACGGTTAGGTAAAGAAATTACAAAGTTTCGTGGAAGACCGAAATTTTGCTTGAAATGGGAAAAAATCTGTTGATCAGATGAGGCGAAAACAACATCGAAATTTGGGAAGGGAAGAAAAGAAAGCGTTTGAAAATTGTATCGAACACATCGGCTCTTCTACATTTTTACTAAAACGAAATTTATTGTAAAGTTCTTAATCCTAACTACCATTTTCAATTAGAAACATATTTTGGACTTCCATTGTCTTTTTTATGATTAATTCACAACTTTTCAATTGCTAAGTATTTGCAATTGTCTTCAGGTGATAAAGACAAATTTAAAAACCACGAGATTATTTATACTATTGGTATTTGTTCCGCTTCATCCGGTCGGGTGCATTCATGTTAAGTTCACCGATCTGTGCGATGAAGGGTTTCCATACTTCTTTGATTTCTAGGCTAGGGTGGCTAAATATTGTAGAGTTATTTTCTATGTATGCTGCTTCTTTAAACTTCCTTTTAAACCAGATTTCTTCCCTATTGATTATGCCTGCCTCATGCCACTTTATATTGTGGTGTTCCTTCCATGCATGTTCGGCGATTCCAGATTTTCTTGTTTCTGCTTTTTGAGTATGTTTAATAATAATGTTTATTGATGTGGTAACATACAAAATGTTTTACATTTGTCAAATAGGTACACATTCCAAATGTTTAAAATACAAATAAATAAATACTATAAAAATACAAGATTAAAATACAATAGTAAAATATATAAAAAAATTACAATATACAAAATGTGCAATGAAATTTAAAAGAAAAATAAAAAAACAAGGTAACATTTACAAAAAATCATTTATGTTATATAATGCCTTTCCTATTAGGAGTTTTCTAATGTAAATTTTAAAGTGGTTTAGATTTAATTTTTTTACATCTTCAGGTAATTTACTATAGAATTTTGGCGCATAATAAGTTGTTGCTATTTGCGACTTTTGGAGTCTAACATATTCTGTTAAAATGTGGTTTTTATTCCTGGTATCATAATTATGGATATTAGATTGCAACACATATCTGTAAGAGTTAAGTTTGGCAAAAACAAGACACTCATTTATATATCTACCTGGTAGCGTTACGATTTCCAATTCAATAAACTTATGTTTTACTTGACTTCTGTAGGGCATATTACACAGAGTTCGTAGTGCCCTTCGCTGTAGGCCGAATATCCTCGCAGATCGTATTAATAAACCATAAAATATCGTTGATTGAATTAACGAGTGAATCATCTTTGCTGTGCTAAAATCTAATATATTAAAAATTTTTTAAAGGTAAATGTTTTTACCAATTTTATTAGCAGTTACATCTATGTGCTTTTCAAATGTCAGGTATGAATCCAAATAAATTCCCAAAAACTTTTATGGCTCCCCCTATCTGCAAGGATATTTGGCCTTAAGCTACAGACTATATTGTCAGTTTTTGCCTCATTAAAACTAAGCTTATTGGCAGCAAACCAATCGACCAGCTGATAATTTTACTACGCATTTGCTGATCTAGCAAGTCTATCTGAGTATCTTTGGATATTAACGTCGTATCATCGGCAAAGAGAACCATTTTACCTGGGTAAACTGACTCAGCAATGTCATTTACGTAGATCAAAAAGAGCACAGGGCCAAGTAAAGAACCCTTTGGAACACCATACTCTACTCCCCTTTTACTAGACTTTTGTTCACCTAGAACTGTTATTTGTTTCCTGTTTACTAGGTAGCTTTCCATAAGTTTCAGACTAATTTCATCAAAACCGTACCATTTTAACTTATATAGTAAGATGTTGTAAACAACACAGTCAAATGCCTTTGTTAGATCACAGCATGTGATTCCGATATATTGTTTGTTCTCATAAACATTTACTATAGCTTCTACTAGATCTAAAACTGCCATAATTGTTGACTTATTTTTGCGAAAACCAAATTGTTCTTTCATAAAAATATTGTTTCTTTCGAAATAATTCAGATTTGATTCTTCATAAGGTGTTCAAATATTTTAGAGATGGCTGGAATTAATGAAAGTGGTCTGAAACTTGATGGATCATGCTTGTCGCCTTTTTTAAATATTGGCACTACTTTTGAGATTTTTAGACAATCTGGATAACAACCATTAGCTATACAGAAGTTAAAAAGTCTAGTGAAAGGGGATATAATAACATTTTTAACCTCTTTTATAAGTTTTACGCTTATATCATAAATATCTTTACTGTTTTTATTCTTTAAATTGTTTATTGCAGCTCTTACATCATTTAGAGAAACTTGATTGAACGCAAAAGTGCTCTCCCGTGCCCCCTTTGATCTACGCAAATAACTTGCAAACTCTACTTTGGCCGGCTCAAATTTACTCACCAACTTACTTGCTATGCTTGTAAAAAAATCATTAAATGTATTTACTTACAAGTTCACAACTAGTTGTTCTTTTTTATTTTTATATTGGTTAACTATTCCCCAAGCTGGTTTAGATGTATTATTGGAATTCCTTATAAATTCATTGTTTGCACCAATTTTGCCAACCTTAACTCCTTCCGATATGCTGCTCTAAAATCATTCAACAAAGTTTTTATTTCAGAATATCTAAAATTTTCATAAAACTCTACTAAAAACCTAAGATGTTCACGCATTAAAAATAATTTATTATGAAACCAATTTTTTGATATTTTTTTAGGAAAAGCATTATAATAACAGTTTAAAAATATATCTAAAAAATGTGAAAATTTAATATTTACAGGATGGTGATTATTTAAAAATGACCAGTCTTGTGACTCTAAGTTATTGAAGAAAACTAATTTTCCTTACATAGAAATAGGACGGTATATCACAGATTTGGGTTTTACTTTATCACAGTTAATGATTAGCTCTACAGAAACCAGTTTATGGTCAGAAAGTAAGGAATCATATACCTTAGCATTATGGGTAAAGGAATTTATAAATATATTATATATGCAAGAGTTTATTCTTGTGTTAGTGTGAATTTTCTGGCAAAAACCAAAGCTTTGCATTAAATCAGTAAAAAGGGATACCTTACTTTCTGAAGAGTTGTTAAAGTTTACATTGAAATCACCACATATTGCTACAATATCTTTCTCGTTTTGCACTATACCAAGAATACTTTCCATAATTTCCAAGAATATATCGTAATACGACAATCACTATACATTTTGACATTTATAAGGCACACACTGAACAATTCATTTCGCTGCTTAAACTTGTTATATTTTGAAGCTCTGTTGCAGGGCCTCCTTCCTCCTTGTACAATACGAGACATCCACCATGGCTCCGTATCTGTCTGCAGTAACTTGCACCTACCCGATAGCCTCTAATTTTCATGACATCCATTTCCTCCATACATAAGAAATGTTCTGTTAGAGCGACGATTTCGATGTTTGCACGACCTAAAAAGATTTCAAGTTCTTCCACTTTGTTTCGTAAAGATTGGATGTTTAGGTGAGCTATTGTATACTTGAGGAGTGATTTTTTAAAAGGCCTTATTTACATTTTTACTTGAATGTAATTTTTTGACAAAATCCCAAAGGTATGGTTAAAAAGCATATATTAACGGCGAAATATATCTGAAGTATTATTAAATATTCATCAGAATTTTTTTTTTAAATAATCTATATTGCCCTAACCTATACAGGTTATAGTCATTTTTTTGAAAAATTGTTGCAAATGGAAATACGACCTTTTGAAAAATCACTCCTCACTTGTTCTCTATGTGTTTTGGGAATTCTGTTGAGACTTCTGAAAATTTGGTCTTGGCTCGTTAAACATTCTGACAGCTATGTTTGAGGGCCAAAAGTCTGCAAAAGCTGTTTTTTCTTAGTGGCAGTTACACTAACCTTAAAGTTTTGTATGCCTTGGAGTTTACCTCCAACTCAAGACATATCTGGGATCCTACTCTTAATGTACTATGCTCCACACTTCAAAATCCCACCACGTGACTACCCAGCAAGCACAAACATCCTCAGGACGTCCTTGGACCAGCCTAAATGTCCCAGAATGGGATGATCCTATAAGGACTTCCTGAGGACGTCCATAGGTTGACCTTATCGGACATTAGATCTTTTGAAGGTCCCATTTTGGGATATCCTAGGAACGTCATTTAAGGATGTCGTTAGGACCTAATAATATCCTAATTAAAGCCTAAAATGGGCTGATCATAGGACTAATCCCAGAGACATCCTCAGAATGTCCCGTTAGGTTTTGGTAAACATTTGGTATGTACATTTTTCTATAAGAATATTTTATCCATATAATTAATAATACCTACATTTTTTTACATAACTTATTTTGCATAGGCACATCTTAAAAATGTTAATCAATATAATTATAATATTATATTATATAGATTTTTTTAAGTTTATAAACTATATTTTTTCTACGACAATCACAAAAATTAAGTAACTTTCAACAATTATATATAAATAATTATTTCTAAAATCTCACATCGACCAGTCTATTCTAACCTCACTTTGTAGACCCTTTATTTTGATGGTCATTGTTTCGCAGTTGACAACTGCAATTAACTTCAACCCATGACTAAAAAGTCCGAATGCCATTGCTGCCAACTTCAGCCCATGACTAAAACGCCATAAAGCCACAACTTGTCAATGTGTATTTAAAATATCATGGAAACATGTACGATAATCGGCGTTTTAAAGGCGGGAGTTTAAAAACAATATTATATTTTGTGTATTTGTTATATGACCACAAAATATATTTTGTATACAACTGGATAGCAGCCAACTTAATACGCATGCGCAGAAATGACGGCTGGTAATTAATAATTGTTCAAACACCTTGTTTGTAAGGTATTGATACATTTAGAGTTTTATAAATAATAATTAAGGTAGTAAGCGTCAGTTAACCTTAAAAATGTAATTACAAACGCTATCAATAACTTATTTAATAGTTTGAGTTACCGATTGTTTTAAATTTGCCGCCATACGTTATGGTGGTAACCATTTTCTATGGTGGTAACACTGGATGGAGAGAAAGCTAAGATGTCGTATAGCCATGATACAAAATATCATGTCGTATAGCGTCCTTTAGTTGTTTGGGGTCTTTTTGTTAGAAAGAATCATAGATAACACTGTGAAAGGAATTCTTTGTCTGTGCCGTGAATTCTTTTTCTGTGTCGTGAACCTGGTTTAAGGCCGTGAATCTCGTGTTCTCCAAGTGTGTTTGTTATAATATAATATTAATATAATAATTATTATAGTGTTGGATATTTCAACAACAATCAGAAAGTTCCAGTGCTTATTAATTGTTTATTTTTAAGTTTAGGGTAGTTATGCAATAATAATTTTTTGTTCCATATTAAGTTGTCTTTTTATTTAATAAAATGTTATTTTTGTAATTACTTCAGAAACCTGATGTTTAATTGTTATTCTGTCTTAACCATTTTAATCAGAAGAAAAAATGCCACTAATTTGCTAATTTAACCGACTTTGTAGCTGCAATAATAATTGAGTTAAAATGGTGAGCAGATAACTTTGGACACTGTGTATATCGTCACCGTTCTGGCAAAAGTCATTAACTCCATTTTTGTCTAAGCATGCTAAAAATACAATACTGCACTTAATAAGTTTTTCTAGACCACAGATATAATTGTTCTATGATCGCGAAGGTAGTTAACTACTTTTAGACAAAAATGGAGTTAATGACTTTTGCCAGAACGGTGACGATATATAAATAATATAACTTGTATATTTATTTAGAATTATTATTTATTTTATCTTTATAATAGGTGTTTATTTTTTATTTTATATAATTGGCTGTGTAAAATTGTATATATGTATACAGAATTAAAATAATATATTTTATAAAGTAATAAAATGGTATTTAATTGTTTAAAATGTATCCCCAACAAATAACAAGGCAATTCAGAGGATGTCCTCAGGACATCCCATTCCTGGACTTACATATACCCATGGGACTTTCAGAGGACATCCTTAGGATGTCCTATTCCTGGACCTAGGGATATCCCTAGGATATCCTAAAGGCCATTTGCGGGACGTCTGTAGGCTGGCCTTTTTTGCACCACTCGGCCATGGTTGGGATGTCCTGAGGAGGTCTGAGGACGTCCTAGGATATCCTTGGGATATCCCAATATCCTGTAAGGCTTTCCTTAGGATGTCCTTAGGATAGACTTGTGCTAGCTGGGTACGTACGGAACGCAGTCTTTTGAAAATTTGGCATTTAAGGCTTTTCAGGTTATGTATCTGTCAAAGTATAGTCAACGAAAGAAATAATATTATGTTTAGGTGTTAAATATGTATAAATCTTTATTACATTACAATAACAATGGATGGTTTAAGAATTTAAGAATATAAATACTGCATTTAATGAAATTCTAAAGTGTATGGTGCCAAATAAGTAATATTTTTGTGCATTTGGTCCAAATTTCTGGTTTTCTCCATAAAATAATTTTAACTAAACAGGATTTATTAAAAAATATCTAGGGCGATTCCGTACTCGCGGGTGCAACATTTAGACTCACTTAAGGCTTCTTACTAAGAAAATAAAAACTCTTTTTAAAGAAATGACTGGTCGCAGGATTTCATTATAATCTGTTTTACAAAAATTAATATAAAAAACATTTAATAAAATGTATAAATAGACACAGGAGAGGTTCAAAGTGCTATCGCGGGTGCAACGAAATCGGCCCACCATTAAAGTTCATGAAGCTAGAATGAAAAAAGTCTGTTAATTATGGAATATTTATTAAATTATTTTTACATTCTCTAAAAGAATACAAAACAAACTAACTATTAACTTAAATAAAATTATTAAAATAAATAAATATTATAAATTATTCACTTTTTATCCAGTCGCGGGTGCAACATAAAATTATCGCGGGTGCAACACGTCTCACTGTAGTGAATATAAACATTTCCATGTAACTTTAAATTAAAGATATGAGATCATAGATGCTGTATTATCACTAATTAGCACTTTCTTATGTAACTTTAATAAATTATTTGTTTGGAATAGTCGGCGATTTATCAGCCTTAAGGTTTTCTTCAGAATCGCTGTAAACAGCAGAAACGCCTAACTTTTGCGTAACTTTTTTTGTAACTTTTCTACGTTTTTTTTTAGTAGCAGTTGTCAAAACTAATTTGCTTTTCAAATTAGACTTCGACGTTCGTGCAACACAAATGCTCTTACCCTCCTCAAATTGAAAAAAATGTTTTGATTAAATGGCTGGTATATTTTTTAGTCCTTTCCACCTATCATTTAACATGGTTTTTCATTCTTTAATTTGTTTTTGGGATACAAATATAAAAGAAATTTTTGGAGAAAGGCGACGAGCCAGATCATAAAATTCTTCAGCGTTGTTAACAATTGCTTTCCGAGCTCAATTATTAACCGCGGTTACTGATTTGACATTTTATGCAGTTACCGGTTACTCGCTAAAATAGAATGGTTTTAACTTTTTATTACCGGCAGGGCCGGATTAGGAGTTTTAGGGCCCTGGGGCCGACATTTGGTGGGGGCCCTCAATATTTAAAAAAATTTTGACACTTGGGAAATTAAAACTCGGTAAATTTTTAAGCTAGATGAACTTTATGTGATTTTTTATTATCCTTGAATCATTTAGCGTTTTTAAGCTATAAATAAAAAACTCATTTTTTTTAAACGAAACACCCTGTATCTCGATAATGAAGCATTTTCGGACACGTGTTTATAAGAACCTTTTTTCATATTTTGATGAGAGAAATTTCGCCTGGGCTTTTGTCACCACAAGTCTAAATCACCCTGTATATTTGGAATAATACGAACATAACCTTATATACATTTTACCCAAGTCTGAATAAATTATAAATTCGTATGCAAAACTATAAAAACGTAGAAAGTAGAATAGAATTGTGAATGAAAGTGTTTTTATATAGGTACTTTATATTTTATATATTTTGAATAATACGAATACGAATACATTTTAATCAAGTAAAATATAAATTGATCTATGTTTTGTTTGTATTTTTAATACATACCGCAAACTGAAAAAAGTGCATCAAATATCGTATTGTTTGTCTGTTTTTCATACAAAATCAAACAATAAAACAATCTTTTGAACAAAGAAATGCACAAAACAGTATTTTGAAAACACCGGAAAATATTCCACAACACTCCAATGTACCAATAAAAATCTGGGACAAAAACTAACTTTAATATTAGATTATAAATAATTGACTTTTTGCCTGTATTTACAAAAACGTTACAACAAGCACTAAACGAGCAACTGCTTAAAATTGTTATGAGTCATAACTTATGACTATAGACTTTATAAAACGTCTTAGCGCGACAAAACTTTGAGTATGATAATTTACATTCTGATTTGCAAGCGGATAAGCGATAAAAAATCCGCGAAAAATTAGAGTTAGGTCTACGAAAAATTAATTGAAAATAAGAGGATTCTCGCGGTATAACCAATTTTTTTCATATTTGTTTCATTAAAAAGCTACATATTGCATTGGTGGGGGCCCCTAAATGGTGGGGGCCCTAGGGCCGTGGCCCCGCTGGCCCCGTGCTAAATCCGGCCCTGATTACCGGTAACTCGCTAAAAATTCCCAAATGTAATCGTAAGAGTCATAACTGTTGCACCCGCGATTCTAATATTTTAATCGCGGGTGCAACTCATTTTAATCAACGTTAATTTTAATTAAAATGACAACTTACGTTCTATTGCGACAGAATCAAGTTTTCCTTTTATTTCTTCTTACTTCTACAAAGTTTCAAAAAATTACCAATTTATTTCTTCAAGAAAACCAAACTTTCATTTCTTTTATATCGCGGGTGCAACTGACCAACAATGGTTTCTTATTTAATTAATATTGTTAGAAAAATAATAAAAAATATTTAATTTTTTTATATAAGGCAATAAACAAATGTTATGACTTCAATATTCATCAGTGAAATATAACCTCAAACCACCGGTAATAGCGATTTCGTGGAAAAATTATCAAGTGTCGATGAATAGTTTGTATCAAGTCTTCAGGCGCCACCATTTCTGAGCGCGCCAAAAAATTCAAATAATAACTTAAGTTCTTAAAAGTTTTTTTATTATTAAATATATATCTTTCTCTTTGTATTGGTATAAAAAAAGTAATAAACTCTGTGATTTAAAAATGTATGTCAAAAATCGTCTCCCGCGGAATCGCCCTCTAGCTTCTCTATTATGGAATAAAAATATCTGTATTAAAGGTAGGTTAATATATTATACCAAAAATATCATCCAATTTTGTAATTTTAAGGTTATATAACCTATTTCTATAGAAAAATTTATTTTAACTAAAATAAATAAGTATTTTGGATTATTTAAAAGACTGTATAATATGGTATTTAAAAATGTGGTTTTCCTTATCCAGCTTAAAGTGTTCCTACATAAAGTTTTGTCAATACAAATAGTTAAAAAGCTTCGACTAAATTTGATCTACATTGAAAAATCATTATAACTTTACACAGTGACTAGAGGCACGCTAACGTACCGCGATTGAAAATATTAAAGGCACGTTAGTTACGTCATAATTATAATCCGTTTTTGTTCCCCGACCATTTAATATTTGACATCAAGCTAGATAGCTTATATGGTAGGGCGTTCGCTTGGCATGCGAGAGGTCCGGGGTTCGATACCAAGAAGCTGTCGAATTTTTTTTATTTTTTTATTTCATAATGGGGCGGGGTCGGTTGGGTTGTGTTGTTGAGTTTGGGATGGTTTGAGTTTATGACGTAACTAACGTGCCTTTAACATTTCAAATCGCGGCACGTTAACGTGCCTCTAGTCACAGCGATAACTTTAAAATTTTTAATAAATCACATGTCATGGGAGTATTAAATATTTTCACATTGCAAGTTTCTCTAAAAATTGTTTGTTTTCTTATAATTATAGATTAATTATAGATTATAATCTAACTTAAAGTAGGTATGCCGAGAAGTATGCACAAGTTTTGTCATTAGAAGTATAAAAGCTTCATTTTAATTTGAACCATATTCAACAATTATACTAAAGTATACCTATATTTATTTATAACCAAATTTACACTCTTACAAATAATCCACTTATTTATTTTAGTCAAAATAGATTTTTCTAACCTTAAAATACAAAATTAGATGAAATTTTTTGTTCTAATACATTAACCTACCTTTGATACAGATATTCTTATTTCATAATGGAGAAGTTAGATTTTTTTTAATAAATGCTGTTTAGTTAAAACTATTTTATGGAGAAATGTAGACCCAATGCACAAAAATATCACTTATATTGCACCTTACACTTTGGAATTTCATTAAATGCAGTATTTATATTCCTAAATTCTTAAACCAAACATGTTATTGTGATACTATTAAGATTTATTAACTTTTAATGCATAAACATAAGCGGTAACACTATAAATATGATTTCTTTCATTGACTATACTTTGACAGATACATAACCTGAAAAGCCTAGGCTTAAATGCCAAATTTTCAAAAGACTGCGTTCCGTACTTGGTCACGTGGTGGGACTTTGAAGTGTGGAGCATAGTACGTAACAAGATCCTCCTTTGAGTGCTGGAGTTGCAATCTGGATACGTGAAGGTGAGATTTCGCAATAAATGCTGATAACGTAGCACTTTCGTTGTTTCCATATATGAACCTCTTTTTCTTTTTTGGAATCTGAAATCATTAATATCAATTTAAAGTAAGTTTAATTTTCAATCTGGGTTGCCTACCTACAATTTACAAAGATATATCATTATTTTTGTAAATACCAAAAAATATTGTGCATACTTACTTAACTTTAATAAACAATTAAGTTTTTACATACATTTCTATTTATTTTGGTACAATAAATATTTAATTTTAAATTATAAAATAATTTATGAAGTTGGAAACATTGCAAAGAATAGCTTTGTCAATTATGACAGTTTAAAATTCAGTGTAGGTGATAGTTTTAGGCAAATTTTGTTGTATTTAATAAACATAATATATATATATATATATATTATATTTTAGTAAAAGTTTAGTTTTTTCGCACCTTATTATGCTTAAAATAGGGTATTTGGGTCCAGAACACTATAGCAGACTCTGAATTTCCATAAAAAAATTTACCATTTGAAAAAGGACGTTTTAAATAGTAAATTTCATAAATAAAAATTGCGGGTTTTTCACTAGTTTTTGAGAAAATTAAGTTTGAAAATGCTTTTTTTGACAGATTTTTTACAAGAACTGTCAAGAAATGCCAGATTTAAAGAAATTCATCGCAATGTTGCCAGATGTAAAATTTTTACGCTGTTTGGGGAAATTTATTATGCAACCCAGATTACATGAAATTATTCCTAATTACATACATACATATATTTTTATTTTTTAGAGAACTTTAATACATGAAATATTTTTTGTTCCGTCCACGACTGTCCATTATAAAAAAATTATCTCGTTTTATAAAATATTTCTGGCATTTCTTTTATTTAAAACATTTTATTTGACAATTTTGATGCCAAAATAATATATAATAAATTACCTTCAATTTTTTTTATAAAAGTTTTGTGATTTTTGCCGTCCGCGTGATTGAAATGGTTGTTTTAATTCTAAATGACTTATGTATATATAAAATATATATTTATACACAGTGTATCGGATAGACTTAAATGTTAATTTTTTTTAAGGTCTAATATCTAAGGATAAACCAAAAAACCAAGTTTTTTCATGTGAGTTGTTGTTATTAAAAATAAAATCAATTCAATATCAAAAACTCAAACTCAACTAGGCAACTTGTAAAGTCAATCAGTGCGCAAAATTGGGCTCAGGCACTGACCAAGCCCGCCCAGGCTCTTGGTAAACGTAATTAAATTAAATAAATGCCAAGAGAAGCGAGGCGGGCTTGGTCAGTGACCAAGCCCGCCTAGGCTCTTTGAAAACGTTATTAAATTAAATAAATGCCGAGCGAAGCATTCAAAAATGGTGTTCTAAAATATTTAAATAAAAAAATAAATAAATTAAAGTAAATGTTCAAATAGGCCCCCAAACGCTGCTGTACAATAGGTTAACCGATTATAAAAATTTTGTCGTACATTTGACATCATCTCAGGTCTGATATTCCTTAATGTATTAATTATTAATTCTCTTAATTCATCAAGGTTATTTGCCCTGATATGCTGGAATCCGTACATTTTGGATTTGGCATATCCCCACATAAAAAAATCGCACGCAGCCAAGTCCGGTGATCTTGCTGGCCAGACAATATTTCCGTGACCACTTATTATGCGGTCTGCAAAAGAGTCTTGCAAATATTCTCTTACCAATAGGGTATTATGTGCGGGACATCCATCCTGTTGAAACCATACTGACTCAAAAGGCACAGGCAGAGCACGAACTGCGGGAACAATTTCATTTTGCAGCAGTTTAAGATACTTTTGACCATTTAAGGTACCATCTATAAAAAATGGACCTATAACAAGGTCTCCCAGCATTCCACACCAAACATTTAATTTTTGTGGTCGTTGAGTATTGGCAGCATAATGCTGATGAGGATTTGTCCTGGACCAATACCGATGGTTCATGGAATTATGCCTACCATGTATAAAAAATGACGACTCATCGGTAAAAAGGATATTTCGTGTGAAATTTTCATCCCGGTTCGCCATTTTTATAACGGTTTCGCAAAATTCCATGCGACGGTATGGATCATCAGGAAATAGCTCATTACTCCTCTTTAATTTGTATGGGTGATACCCATGCTTTTTTTAAATTTTGCCTACCATAGACCGTGATAGATCGAACTGTTCGGCAACTTGTCTGGTTGACTGGGTTGGATCTTGTTCGATGCTTGCACAAAAGTGTCCCGTAATTCGCGTTCTTCATTTACTGGCCTTGCTTGCGGTTCCCTATTATGAACCCTATTAACACTGCCGAATGTTAAAAAATTATTTACAACATTTTGAATTGTTGCCCTTGCTGATAAGGGTCTATTTGGGAACATATTTGGAAATAATCTTTGAATTTCTCGATCTGAGATCCCATTTAAATCCCACGTTATAAATTGAATCTTTTCTTTAAGCGTGTAAACCATTTTTATTAAAGAATATTTCCTAATTTATAAGAAACGTACTACCGCTTACTTACAACACATTCTCTTGTCTGCGGTCGGGCGATGATCGTAGCCGCGCGGCGCGGTCTGGCTTGCCCCACTACTCTTACGTCACTCCACCACTCCCACGTCTTATAATGCATTTGTCTTTATTTATTAAACGGCCTAAGAGCACATTACCATCCCTGTATATATATATATATATATATATTTATATATATATATATATATTTATATATATATATATATATATATATATATATATATATAATAAAACAAGTAACAGGTAACCACAACGTAAAGGTCCAAATTTTGGTAAGACGATCACGAGCCACGAGTCACAAAATAGTTAATTTATTAATTTTTCATAAAACTTGTTTTAACGAACCTGGTGTAAAGAGAAATCTTTACAATATATATATATATATAGATATAGATAGATTTCTCCTTACACCAGGTTCGTTAAAACAAGTTTTATGAAAAATTAATAAATTAACTATTTTGTGACTTTGGCTCGTGATCGTCTTACCAAAATTTGGACCTCTACGTTGTGGTTACCTGTTACTTGTTTTATTAAATACATTGCTTTAAGAATCATACTTGGGAGAATAGGTATAAAAACAGTTAAAAAAACAGTGGCTCTTAGGGAGATACGACCAGGGAAAAAAAAACTTGAGAAAAAACCCTATTCGGCTATGAAGTAGCAAAGGATTACACGATTAGGCATTGTTTCTTTTAAAAGTTTATGCAAATCAATGGAATGACACGAGGCTCGTTACGCTATCTACCCCCTACAGGTTCAAAAATAGGAAAAACGTTGTTAGTTTAACAGGGCAGTTAACTGTTAGTCTGTCAACGTTAACGTTGCCCTGTGGAGAACGAGGTCCACACTGGAAGCAACTCGCGTAAAGTTGAAGGTTCGGGATAAAAGTTGCGATGCCACCTAGAGAACCTAGGTGACCAGTTATCCCTAACGGAGGGGAGCATTTTAGTATCTACTGCAAACTACGTACTAAAGAAAAAGGAGCATTCAAAGTTTAAAATTAACGGTCAATACTCCCTTTTAAGCAACGAAACGTCCTGTATTACACTGACATTTGTTTTAAAATTACCGGAAAAAGAATGCATAATCGTGTTGGAGAAGGTCTAAACATTTGAGTTACCGGGACAGTATACAACTAAATTAAGCCTAAGACAATAAAAGAAAGGAATATAAATTTTTACATTTAGCGGTAAACTTAAAAGGCAAAAACATTTTATAAAAATAGCTAAAACAAAAGGTGTTAATATCGAGTAAAATTCACTGAACGCAGTAGTGCAAAATAACTAATGCTCAGTTTATTTAAATCTAAATCGTTCTACGTTTAGTGGACTTTACTACATAATTGGGCTACTTAAATTAAGAACTAACCTGGGAGAATACAAAAACACTTGTAAGAATTAACTTAATCTTTGAACTTGGTCAGCCTTACCCCAATTATGCGCGCGCCAAACTGGGCTCAGGCACTAAACAAGTCCGCCTCGCTTCGCTCGGCATTTATTTAATATGATTACGTGTGCAAGTACTTTGTAAAAACTGATTGACTTTACAAGTTGCCTAGTTGAGTTTGAGTTTTTGATATTGAATTGATTTTATTTTTAATAACAACAACTCACATGAAAAAACTTTATTTGGTTTTATCCTTAGATATATTGGACCTTAAAAAAAGAAGAAATATATTGGACCTTAAAAAAAGAACATTTAAGTCTATCCGATACACTGTGTATAAATATATATTTTATATATAAGTCATTTAGAATTAAAACAGCCATTTCAATCACGCGGACGGCAAAATCACAAAACTTTTATAAAAAAAATTAAGGTAATTCATTATATAATATTTTGGCATCAAAATTGTCAAAAAAAAATGTTTTATATAAGGCTATACATTAAATAAAAGAAATGCCAGAAAAATTTTATAAAACGAGATAATTTTTTTTATAATGGACAGTCGTGGACGGAAGAAAAAAATATTTCATATATTAAAGTTCTCTAAAAAATAAAAATATATGTATGTATGTAATTAGGAATAATTTCATGTAATCTGGGTTGCATAATAAATTTTCCCAAACAGCGTAAAAATTTTACATCTGGCAACATTGCGATGTATGACAGTTCTTGTCAAAAAATCTGTCAAAAAAGCATTTTCAAACTTAATTTTCTCGAAAAATAGTGAAAACCCCGCAATTTTTATTTATGAAATTTACTATTTAAACCGTTTCAAATGGTAATTTTTTTTTTGTAAATTCAGAGTGTGCTATAGTGTTCTGGACCCTAATACCCTATTTTAAGCATAATAAGGTGCAAAAAAACTAAACAGATTGAAAATTAAACTTACTTTAAATTGATATTAATGATTCCAGATTCCAAAAAAGAAAAAGAGGTTCATATATGGAAACAACGAAAGTGCTACGTTATCAGCATTTATTGCGAAATCTCACCTTCACGTATCCAGATTGCAACTCCAGCACTCAAAGGAGGATCTTGTTACGTACATTAAGAGTAGGATCCCAGATATGTCTTGAGTTGGAGGTAAACTCCAAGGCATACAAAACTTTAAGGTTAGTGTAACTGCCACTAAGAAAAAACAGCTTTTGTCGACTTTTGGCCCTCAAACATAGCTGTCAGAATGTTTAACGAGCCAAGACCAAATTTTCAGAAGTCTCAACAGAATTCCCAAAACACATAGAGAACAAGTGAGGAGTGATTTTTCAAAAGGTCGTATTTCCATTTGCAACAATTTTTCAAAAAAATGACTATAACCTGTATAGGTTAGGGCAATATAGATTATTTAAAAAAAAAAATTCTGATGAATATTTAATAATACTTCAAACCTGCTGTCATATTTCGCCGTTAATATATGCTTTTTAACCATACCTTTGGGATTTTGTCAAAAAATTACATTCAAGTAAAAATGGAAATAAGGCCTTTTAAAAAATCACTCCTCAAGTATACAATAGCTCACCTACACATCCAATCTTTACGAAACAAAGTGGAAGAACTTGAAATCTTTTTAGGTCGTGCAAACATCGAAATCGTCGCTCTAACAGAACATTTCTTATGTATGGAGGAAATGGATGTCATGAAAATTAGAGGCTATCGGGTAGGTGCAAGTTACTGCAGACAGATACGGAGCCATGGTGGATGTCTCGTATTGTACAAGGAGGAAGGAGGCCCTGCAACAGAGCTTCAAAATATAACAAGTTTAAGCAGCGAAATGAATGGTACAGTGTGTGCCTTAAAAATATCAAAATGTACAGTGATTGTCGTATTACGATATATTCTTGGAAATTATGGAAAGTATTCTTGGTATGGTGCAAAAAGAGAAAGATATTGTAGCAATATGTGGTGATTTCAATGTAAACTTTAACAACTCTTCAGAAAGTAAGGTATCCCTTTTTACTGATTTAATGCAAAGCTTTGGTTTTTGCCAGAAAATTCACACTAACACAAGAATAAACTCTTGCATATATAATATATTTATAAATTCGTTTACCCAATATAATGCTAAGGTATATGATCCCTTACTTTCTGACCATAAACTGGTTTCTGTAGAGCTTAACATTAACTGTGATAAAGTAAAACCCAAATCTGTGATATACCGTCCTATTTCTATGTCAGGAACATTAGTATTCTTCAATAACTTAGAGTCACAAGACTGGTCATTTTTAAATAATCACCATCCTGTAAATATTAAATTTTCACATTTTTTAGATATATTTTTAAACTGTTATTATAATGCTTTTCCTAAAAAATATCAAAAGGAAAAAAAAATTGGTTTCATAATAAATTATTTTTAATGCGCGAAGATCCTAGGTTTTTAGTAGAGTTTTATGAAAATTTTAGATATTCTGAAATAAAAACTTTGTTGAATGATTTTAGAGCAGCATATCGGAAGGAGTTGAGGTTGGCAAAAATTGGTGCAAACAATGAATTTATAAGCAATTCCAATAATACATCCAAAGCAGCTTGGGGAATAGTTAACCAATATAAAAATAAAAAAGAACAACTAGTTGTGAACTTGTAAGTAAATACATATACAATCTTGTACTGCACGCTTATGGCAGAGGGGAAATAAGTATTTCGTTATCCTATTCGTTCAACAATGGTTGTTTGTCTCTCTTATTTATATGTTTATCTCACTTATTCGTACGTTTTATATAGCATGCATCTTTGTTTATTAAACGGCCTAAAAGCCCATTACCATCCCTGTATAGTGGTTATAGCTTAAGCAGGTCCACTTTATTAGAGTTCAAATTTTCAACTTAAATTTAGGGTGAATTTTAGTGTTCTTTTATTTCTAGGGGTTGTACTCTTGTAGTGTAATACATTTAACACAACTTGTGTGACTTCATACACTATTTGATTAAATGTTAATATACTAACCATGTTCGGTAGCTCTCTAAAAGTGTTCACTTTGACACTAATTTATTTGCATTTATTTCACTTTTACTGTGAATGCTATTCCTAGTAGTACTGGAAATTTAATTTTTTTATCCTAACACTAATAGATTTAAAAACCAATTTTGTGTAAGATTGGTATCTGCAGTGCTCCCTTAAAGTTACATACAAAATTTATTTAATGTCGATAAAAATGGTATAGTATATAATATAATATTAGTATATTATAGACCAAGCGGAGAAAGCACATATTATCGCCAAGCATAAATTTCGATGCCGAGGCGTCAGCCGAGGTAGTATATTGTGTGCGAGGCAATTAATAAGCTTTCTCCGCCGTATATATACTATTTTTTTTCAAGCATTTTATTTGTTAAACAACTATTAGAAATATTCCCCAACACCAAAACAAAAGAAGTGTTTAAAGTACTTTTCGTACTTTGTGTATTGTTTTGGCATTGGGAAATATTTTTAATATTTGTTTACCATATAAGTTGTCCTTTCTCAAGTATTTCATTTTTTTTTAATTTTATCACATCATTTTTAGGTTAGGTTCAACTGACGTTTGCAATGATTGTGCTCTTTTTTATAATATATTCATTTATTTCTAATTAATAATATTTGTATAGAGCGACATATATATAAAAAAATAGAGTAACTCGCGTAACAATGTAAAAATCGAAATTAATCCCTTGAAAATGGACAAATAACTGTTTAAATGATGATATAGAAGCAGTTTTTCACAGTGAAAGTGAAGAGAATGTTTTATGGGCACTTCACGATAAAGTCTTTACCCGAAATTTTTAATACTTTCTGTTTAATCTAGTTTACAGCCGGCAAACTCAAAAGGTCCGTACAAACTTGCATATAAAATTTTCAAATAGGTATTGGCGTTAAGAAACTATTTATTACTCTTTATTTTTTTATTAAGTATGATTATGGGTATATGAGTATAGAGTCGTATAACTGGCCTTATTGCCTCATCTCCCGAGCCCCGCAAAATCTTTCGTTACCCTACGCCGATTTTTTTCCTCCACCCGTGTTTTCTCCTTGCGAATGTCCACCGCCCCCGTTACTGTACCCTATTGGGGGCTTGAGAGTGACATCAAATAGTTTGAATAAATAGCCTCTCCCGGTTTCGCCGGGCCGTTTTTATACGCCCAGAATCAAAGGAGATGCGGACAAGGGTATAGTCCTTTTGGTGTTCTGGGGACAATTATGCCGACCCGAATCTGGGTACGACACGAAATGTTTCTAGACCGGGACGTTAGTATTAGTGTTATATGGGATTTCTGTTTGCAGTTGGGGAGATGTTAGATAGCTGAAGGAGACTATGTATTATGTAGTCGGGTTATTCCTTCCCCTTATGCCGACTTCGAGAAGGTCCTCATTTCGTGTTGGATTATTCGGAATAAGCAGCTGGCTTCAAGGAAGATGCAACTGTTCATTCCAAGTACTGGAGATACAACCGTAGTTATTTACTAGGCTGATAAATAGAAAACGGGTATATGCAAATTGCCCCACTGTGAGAGAACCGTTACAAGTCATTAGTAAAGGAAGAAGATGTACAAATTATTTTATCCCACTGTGCGTAAACCTTAGCTTTATATCAGTATGCCCTTTAGAGATGTTTTAGCGTTTTTATTGTTGTTGTCTGGGTGACTGAACTTTTTTTTAAATTACTATCTATTGCATTCCGCGGCGACTGTTTGTTAATTGCTTTGGTGCTATAGCATAGCTATAGATTATAAACGTTTTGTACTTTATAATTATAATTACATTTGCTGTCGTGTGGGAATTCTCTTTTTCTTGCTTGGCTGCTTTGTTTTCCTGGCATCTTTGACGCTACTGTATTTCACTTTTTTTTTGTTGCTGCGATCCACTTGACCCTCTCTTTGGTTCCTTCGGGAGACTGGTACATTAAATTCACCTGCACAGGTAGTGTAACTGATTTTGTACATTATTCACTTGTACAGTTACACTGTACTACTGTATTAGCGCTTTGCTGATTCTGTGACCCAAGGCTCTAATTTCGCACCGCATACTCTTAAAAGGTCCTAATAATCTTACTTAACTACACTGTGTGATTTACTGTTTTTGCTAAGGCATTTATTACTTCCGTACTTACCTACTTTATAAGTAATCGCGTGCGCGTCTGTAGCTTATAGTGACTCGAGTCGTACTGTATAATTTATTTTTGTATAAAAATAATAAAATAATTTTCAAATTATTATTTTACTAAAATGGCACTTTATTTTAACGATTATATGACATTTGATAACTGTCAACTTAAGTACTTCAAACTAACTTCAGCCCGTGAACAAAAACCGGTTGCTGACTTTAACGCCTTAAAACCACAACTTGTCAATGTGTATTTAAAAGATTAATTAGTGTCATGAAATCATGTACGATAATGGGCGTTTTAAACGTGGAAGAAGAAAAAATATATTTTATAAACATTAATGATAAAACCCCTTTTAAAAACAGAAACCAAATCATTATTTTTGTCTTTAGTATTCGCTCTGAAAAATGCCACAATTTATTCAGCGAAGCATTCATCTGTCCTTGTTCTTACACTCCTTGGACATACATAAAAATTTGTTTGCTGTCAAACCATTTGTTGACATTGTTAACGTTTAATGCTACCTACCAATTTTATGGTATTTAAACTTAATATTCAATATAACAACCTACTATTTGATATTCCCGTTAAAAAATTATTACAGGTAATTTTATTTTATTTTGTTCTTTTACTTTTCTATGATTTACCATTTTGTTCCAATACATGCCAACAAAATCCCTGGATTTTTGACGTTGTTAAAGTCCAAATAAAAAACAAACACTTTATATTTTGCAATTTTTGTATAATTCTAGGCCAGCGAACACTATAATAAGTATTAGAATAATATATAAAGTTCCTAAAGTATACCAGACACCACTATATAAATAAAAACAACAATGGTGCTGCAATTTTTTATCATCTTGGATATATTTTGTAAGAAAAACTGTTTCGGATATCATAAACCCAAGAAGTGTCGAAAAAACTATTAACATTAAAATTTCTAGAGCCATCATTGCATTACCAGTATAATTTTTGGATTCCAATGCTAAATATGCAGTTACAAAAATCCCAATAAAAAATAAAGTAATACCCATAAATATCGCACATTTTGGTATCCAAGGATCTGCAGGACATATTTTTAATCCAAAACTTCCCACAGTTATTAGGTATACGGAACCACCAATTATAAGTACAAAAGCTAAAGTTGATTGCCAAATTTTAGTAGAGTTAATATTATTAACGTCCATTTTTAAGAATATTTTGACAAGTATAATTTAATTGGCTGTTTACTGTATATTTTTGACATAATAGTCAAAACATACCGTATTTAATAAAAACATACCGTATTTTCAGTAGTTATAATATAACTACTGAAAATACGGTATGTTTTTATTAAATACGGTATGTTTTGACCAGGGCCGGATTAGGAGTTTTAGGGCCCTGGGGCCGACATTTGGTGGGGGCCCTCAATATTTAAAAAAATTTTGACACTTGGGAAATTAAAACTCGGTAAATTTTTAAGCTAGATGAACTTTATGTGATTTTTTATTATCCTTGAATCATTTAGCGTTTTTAAGCTATAAATAAAAAACTCATTTTTTTTAAACGAAACACCCTGTATCTCGATAATGAAGCATTTTCGGACACGTGTTTATAAGAACCTTTTTTCATATTTTGATGAGAGAAATTTCGCCTGGGCTTTTGTCACCACAAGTCTAAATCACCCTGTATATTTGGAATAATACGAACATAACCTTATATACATTTTACCCAAGTCTGAATAAATTATAAATTCGTATGCAAAACTATAAAAACGTAGAAAGTAGAATAGAATTGTGAATGAAAGTGTTTTTATATAGGTACTTTATATTTTATATATTTTGAATAATACGAATACGAATACATTTTAATCAAGTAAAATATAAATTGATCTATGTTTTGTTTGTATTTTTAATACATACCGCAAACTGAAAAAAGTGCATCAAATATCGTATTGTTTGTCTGTTTTTCATACAAAATCAAACAATAAAACAATCTTTTGAACAAAGAAATGCACAAAACAGTATTTTGAAAACACCGGAAAATATTCCACAACACTCCAATGTACCAATAAAAATCTGGGACAAAAACTAACTTTAATATTAGATTATAAATAATTGACTTTTTGCCTGTATTTACAAAAACGTTACAACAAGCACTAAACGAGCAACTGCTTAAAATTGTTATGAGTCATAACTTATGACTATAGACTTTATAAAACGTCTTAGCGCGACAAAACTTTGAGTATGATAATTTACATTCTGATTTGCAAGCGGATAAGCGATAAAAAATCCGCGAAAAATTAGAGTTAGGTCTACGAAAAATTAATTGAAAATAAGAGGATTCTCGCGGTATAACCAATTTTTTTCATATTTGTTTCATTAAAAAGCTACATATTGCATTGGTGGGGGCCCCTAAATGGTGGGGGCCCTAGGGCCGTGGCCCCGCTGGCCCCGTGCTAAATCCGGCCCTGGTTTTGACTATTATGTCAAAAATATACAGTAAACAGCCAATTAAATATTATCACAAGAGAGTAAGAATAAATTAAACATTACTTGAAAGATTCCATTAGAGCTCGAATGTCTATTGCAGCCATACTCAAAATGCGGCATTTTTTCTGTAATATGACGCGGTTTGTATTGCTCGTGGAGCGGCCAAGTACGAGTCTGAAATTCCTCGAATAAAAGTTATAGAATACACGGCGTTAGACGAGCCCCTCTAATAAGTTTTTGTAAGAAATGGTGGTAATTTAAAGTCACTGGACGCGAGTAGGCAAACATCTCCAAAAAGTAATCTGATAATCTTGTGTTAGTATAAAATTTTTAACACTTATAAACCGCCGCTCTCAAACAACTTGCTGCATTGGGATTTGACAACGCAATGTTATTGAATAAATTTAAAACCGACTCAAATCTGGAAGCAATTTTTAAATAAAAAAGAAGTAAAACAATAGGAAGAATTTTGTAAATTAGTAGGTAACCGGTAACTTTGAAACGCTGAAATGAAATATTGGACGCAATCCAAGAAAAAGGACCTAGCGTTTATGCCGCGCGAACTTTATTTGCCTCTCCAAAAAATTTGATTTTTGGATGCTACTCTCTTAAAATTAATTGGTCAAAAATGACTCATTGTTATAGTGAAAAAGCAGCCACTACTAATTCTAATCAACAGCAATTTATATACCGGACATTTTTATGTGACTGTGAGACCGATTCCACACCCTTCACTCCCATTATTTAAAAAAAAATAAGTTAACTTAAATCTTTCTTTGCTCCCAATTATGGTGTAGATTTTCTAGAAGACACTGACTTAGATGCCTCCGTTACCATCTTAATGTGTCTTTCCGTAGCCTGAGTATGGCATGGAAAATTCAAAATTTTTGTATCGGGAATATTAACAACCATTTTCCTAATATCTGTTAATTATAAAAAGTTTGCAATTTTGTGTTTTTTATTAAAATCTTTAAATTTTAAATTCAAAAATGAACCTTAAGATGGCACAATGCCAATTTTTTTTAGTTAAATATAACCTAAAAAGACAACTAATCCACACCCAGGGATAAAAAAATTCAAAAAAGTTCTTTATCGCTCCGCCATAATGGTTATACTATATAGCGGTTAATTTTAAAACCATTTATGAACACAGGGACAAGCTATTAAAGAAAATTTGTTTTCATACCAAGATTTAGGTTACCATCAAATGTTTTGGATGTTTGGAACAGCTAAGGTAGTGCACTGATTTTTTATTTTGTGTTGCCATAATTGTAATGGGCACGATATATGGGCAGTTAATTTTTAACATTTCTTAATTTATTTTTAAGTTTTACGAAATATGAGACTAGTTTTAAATATTTGTTTTTAAAATTGTATTAGGTGTTCACTCTAGAATTCCATACATTCTTTATTTGTTTATTATGCAATAATAATTTATGACTCCCATCTGGACGACCACTTAAGGGTTCGTTACAGAAAGACCCAATAAGCAAGTTTTGGTTCATGTTGCTAGTCTTTAAAAAATAAACATAAAAAAAGCGTGTTAAAAACTTAGAGAGGACGGTATATTTTAGGCAGTTGGGTTTTGCTATTTGAAGGGAGAGTTGGGTTTTACTATTTGAAGGGAAGAGTTTAATTCTTTAATTTTGGAGTGAATTTAACAAATAATACATTGTTTTTTTTATATAAATTCAGTTTTGTGAAAGTGTTGTTCATTTAAATAGGTATGTCTTTTCTATATTTAGTTATTATAATCTGAGGTCACAAATATCTTAATGAGTGGTTAATTATTTAATATTTAATTTAAACTATATTTTATTATTATTATTTCAACTTGTTTTTTGTGAGAGAAATAATAAGTTGAAATATTTTATCTTAATTGTTGTTGTGGACAAACCAAATTACAAATTTATTATAATCATTATTTTATGTTTATAATTATTATATTTATATTACATTTACTTTAACATATTAAATTGTAATGTAATTTTACATTTTACTACACATTTATATTTAACATTCATATACGTTATTTTGTACAGTTTATCTTATTTTATTTATTCGATAAATTGATATTCATTATTTAATATGTTGAGGCTTTGTTGCAATTTTGGCACACCAAACACTTGTTAGAATTTTCTTTTATTGTTTAACGGTGTTGGTATCGGGCGAGGGGGTCGAGCCCGGAGACTGATAAGTATCAATTCACCCATCTTTACAATAAATGCTAGGTAGGGCCCATGATGTGAGTTTTTGTGACATTGTCTTATTTTATTATTATTGATAATCATTTTATTTTACTATATTTGATTTGCACTGACATAATTTTATTACTTGACTATACCTGATTGTATTTATGTATCATTTATGACTGTACACTAATTTTATTGCATAACTCTTGTCCACCACTACACCAATTGTTATTTATATATTTTATTTACCACAACCATTTATTATTGTTGTTTGTGACCTAAGTTATATTATACTTTATGTTTCACATTATTGATGTTTGTTGCTGTACATTGATAATTATTTCAATGTGTATTTGCTTTTCTACACCGTCCGAGCCTACCATTTATGTAGGTGAATAATCTTAGCAATATGATAATATAATTGATTATATTCATATTGATTACTTTGATGTTGTTGTATTATTTATATTGTTGAGATGTGCGACATATATGCATGTCTGTATTGTATATGTGGGTTTTTAAGGTTTTACCTTATTAACTTAAATCAATCATACTGTTCAAATACAAATGTTTTTATTTATATTATTAATGTACAGTAACAATAATTAACTCTTGTATTAATTGCCTTTATTAATATACTTATTTTAATTTAATACTTTTTCTTTGCTTTTTAAATATCTAATTAATTGCTCAAGTACTTACGTATCCAGAACCGTATTCACAACAAAAAGGGGTCCTAAATTAATTTCTTTAAACTAGACGATCACGTGTTTTGGCCAAAGGTAGTTTTTGTGGTTTTAATATTCTTTTTAATTATTAATGTGTGCCCCCCATGTCCCGTTCGTTACAAATATAACCTAAAAAGACAACTAATCCACACCCAGGGATAAAAAAATTCAAAAAAGTTCTTTATCGCTCCGCCATAATGGTTATACTATATAGCGGTTAATTTTAAAACCATTTATGAACACAGGGACAAGCTATTAAAGAAAATTTGTTTTCATACCAAGATTTAGGTTACCATCAAATGTTTTGGATGTTTGGAACAGCTAAGGTAGTGCACTGATTTTTTATTTTGTGTTGCCATAATGTTAATATTAGGAGAGTTTATTATTTAATTACTTACCTGCAATGCAGTGTGAAAACATTGTTAACAATTTTTTGTTTTAGTCTAGGTCAAGTCTGTATAAGCGCAGTAGTTCATTTGCACGCAGTGTTGCAAGTTTATTTTTTTATTATACACAATCAATTTTAATTTTACTATAACTATAATTAATTTAGTAACTATATTTAATTGAGTTTATTCTTTTTAAAAAATAAACAGTTTATTAATTCCTACAGAAGAAATACCAACCACCTTCAAGAAGAAACGTATCAACGGATTTAGCAGAGAAGTAGAAGTCAGTAGAGGAGCTGTAGATAAATTTAGATGTTTTAAATGTAATGGAGTAGGACACATGAAGAAGGTGAAGTCCTAGTACCCATAGGAGTTGGTCTATCATGGATGCGGAAAGCCAAGAGTGATTAGACCAAATTATCCAAAATGCTAAAAAAACGTGAATGAAGGAAGTTCCGCACAGAACGGCACTCCCAAATTAAGAAAAATCTTACAACCTCCGCTGTTGAATGGAATGATTGGTGCCAATATGTTGGAAATTTCTGTAAGCACCACCAAAAGAATTTACCAATGCTCTGTTTGTCAGGAGACCTGGCGACAAATTGCCCGACCTGGAGTTTGGCTTAATGATGTGATGAATTAAAATGCTAGAGTTGATTTCACAAATTATTTATTGATTTAGATTGTTTACAAACTGCTCGTTCAAAGTACAAAGACTGACTGATTCTCATTAGGTTAAAATACATAGAATACATGTTTCGTGAAAATGACTCTCGCTGATAAGTGTCGTAGATCTAAGGTTCTTGGTATATACTTTGTGGGAAAGCATTACTGGTATACATATTATGTATATAACACCTCCCCCCAAAGTTTCAAATTACGTTTTTGGAATTTGAACATCTCCCAGATTCATTTATTTTGAAATTGTATTGGGAGTTGCAACTGAAATTGGTTTGTGCTTTAAATATTTTAACGAACATTTTTTCGTAAGTAATATCATAAGGGCATTTAATTTTTCCGAAAAGAATCGAAAAAACACGTTGCTAAGTCATATTTTAACAAAAAGCATGAGTGCTGGTGGCAACAAAAATCCGAGTCGAAGAGGATTTTTGTACCTGCACGAATGCATTTTGTTTAAAAATATTACTTAGCATTGTGTTTTTTCGATTTTTTTCACAGGAAAAATTAGATGCCCGAATGGTATTTGACAAGACTATTTCATGAGTACCTAACAGTTAACAATTAAAATATAAATTGCAATTTTTGGTGACAACAGCTGTCAAGTTTTGCCGCGGGTAAACTCGAATAAACTGCTGACAGGTGCTGTCACACAGTTTTTTCACCTAGAAACCATTTGTAATTCAAAATTGCACGTTTGTGATTGGTGGAAATTAAGACGAGGGAAATAGTCACTAATAAATAAATGGTAAATACAAATTGTTCAAACAATAGGGAAACTTTACTAAACGACAATTGTTCAGTTTTGTTTATTAGAGTTAATTTAGATTTCACAGGGTATATCAAATGTTTTGTTTATTAGGAAAACAAAAGAAGGACAAGGTCGTTAAAAAATGCACGGCAGACGCGCTACAAATTTCGATAAGTGCAGTCAAGATAGATTTTCGCTATTGTTGGTTCGCTTAATTATTTTGTTATAGTTTAGACAAGTTAAAAAGAATTTTCTCGATATAGAGGTTTTTGTACTATTAGGGCTATCTGTTTAATTTTTTATTCTAATAGGTTTTTATTATTAATTATTTGTCGAGCAGTTGTATTAAATTTGTTAATAAGTGAAAGAGATATAGAATTATGATTATTGATATTAACTAATAATTTTGCTTGATTATTTTGAAGTTCCTCTATTAGGTTGTCATAATGAATACCATCATTTGCATCTAGGTTCCTGAAATTGATTTAAAAAGAGTTCCTAAACCGTTAATAATACCTCGTTTTGATCTTTGTGGATGTGGTAATACTTCATTTAATTAATTTTTTGTTTTAACAAAATTAAGAGATTTATATAGTTACAAGTATCATTTTCATAGTCAGCATTTTGTTTAACAAGTTTAATTACATTATCAGTTTGCAGATTAAGCTTATTTATTTCTAATATTATATTATTTAAATCATAAAAATCATAAAGGGTATGGGTATTGTTAATTAATTTTGCTGATGCAAGTTTTAAAGGTATTATTTCTGGGTTATCATTTAAGTTTTTAATAAATATTATGTCGGCCACTCCAAAAATTCCAGAAAATATGAAACAAAATACCAGTGTTAACTACCTTTTCTTATCTTAAACGGAATTTTACGTGAACATTATCGTCATTTTCTGTTGAAATCGTTTTATATTTTTTATTTACATTTTATATTTTTGTAGATTTTTCAAATTTATTAGCAGCATTTTTTTGTCATGTGTTTTTTTATAAAGATTTGTTTATTTTCTTTAAACATCTTAGGGCTATTTTTTATTTACTTTCAATTCATATCATCGAAATCGGCAACATGGCGAATTATAGTGAATTCTCCTCTGAATTGGCAAAATTAAAAAAATATACATTAATCGAGATTATTTTAAATAAAAATGTACCAGACAATGTGCGCGTGAGTGAAAAACTAAAAGCATATATAACTGGTGAAAATGATGCAAAAGTGACTGATGCAAACGAGGTTAACCTTAAAAATAGTGCCGAGTTTATCCGCGTACAAAGTGATACAAAAGTGCTAAAAGTAGAATTGGAGTACACTAAATCAATAATCAAAAAGTTAGAAACGATGATGAGTGATAAAGAATTAATTATTAATTTATTACAAAATGACTTGTAAAGAAACTACTGCGACGTTGCCAATACCAGTAAAAACTCGCAAATTAAACCAAACGTACCGAATGCAGAAAAAGAACTCACTCAGAGTCATCCTCTGTAGTAAAACCCCGACCTGAAAAAATTAATGCAACCAACAAAGAAGTACAAAATAAAACAAACAACAATAAAAAAGTGTTCGGATCACAAGCAAACGAAACAAATTTATTTAAATCAGCGCCAAAAAAGGCGCTTATACATTTAGAAAGAGTTTCCTTAAATACCAAAAAAGAATCAATTGAAGAATATGTAAAAAAAAACTTTAATATACAGGACGTTGTGGTAGAACCGTGCCCCGCTCGCAAAAAGTCTTTCGTTTAGAGTGGAAACGGACTTTTCTCTATTAGACCAACTGTATAATGGTGACAATTGGCCTTCAGGCATTACAGTATCGCGCTATAGGTTATTTCGAATCTCAAAACCAGGACAGTTCAATTAAATCAACCAAAGCTAATAGACAAAATTATAAACCAACCAACGAACAAACAACACACAAAAAAGTAACTCACAGCATAATACATCAAAATCTGCAATCAATTGGAAACTGCGCTGATAAATTACGGCTACTTTTAGAGGACAATCCAGAGTGTCCAGTGAGCATTGGAAGTCTAAGGACCAGCTCAAATCTTACAACTTAGAGATTACAAAATGATTACAAATTTCTGTCGAAATAGTGGCTCACATGGAGGCACTGTAATATATTGCAGAGACGGCTTCAAATCAAAATTAAGAAAAGACCTACAAACTGAAGCTGAGCAAAAAACATTTGAATGCTCAGCTGCAAAAGTGTGCTGAACAGAACAGAACACCAGATTCTCATACAGAGGTTTTGTTCAAGAAGCTCCAAAGCTTGTTAATAAGGGTAGAGAAGGAAAACCTTGACATATATGTAGCTGGGGACTTTAACATATGCATAAAGCAAGACAACACAGTAAGTAGACAATTTTTAAACCTAATGAATTATTTTGGGTTAGAGCCCACTATAGAGGAATATACACGTGTAACAGCAACATCCAAAAGCTGCATTGACAATATATTCACCAATAGGACTGAATTTACCACAAATATTATTGTACGCCACATCTCAGATCAAAGGTTAGTGTTTCACACAACAGCGAAAAAGGAGTACCCCAACTTCAAAAGAATTTTCAGTCTCGAGGCAAAAGAAGCATTCAGAATGAAACTTCAGCAGCAGGATTCGGTCAGCGTATACATGTGTAGTGACAGTGACGTGGAAGGGCAATGGTGTCAATTTGTGAACGTGTTTGTGCCTCTGTTCAATGAATGCTTTCCAAAAGTGCGGGTCATAAAAAGAAATAAAAAAATCTACAAACAAACAAAAGACATTGTAAACATAATCTTAATATGTAAACATAATCTTAATATTCTATATACCATGAAAAGTTGTGATAGTACCTTTAATCAAGCTTATCAAGGGGCCAATATGATAAATTATTAAGAGGTGGTAGATATTCGGAATATTCAAACAAAATTCTAGAGTCTGATAATTATAATTAATCAAAGACCATATGGAATATTGTAAAGGAAATCAAAGGTAACAAAACAAACCGTGATTTGCATATTCCAGGTAATCCTTTAGAAGTAGCAAATTATATTAATATCTTTATAAATAATGCAGCCATAAGGTTAGTAAACAAAATACCATCTGTAAATATTAACTGATATTAGCCATAACTTTATTTCAATGTTTGTGAAAGATGTGTCATGTAGAGATTTTTAATATCATAACAAAGCTAAAAAATAAAACTAGCTGTGGGTTTGACGAAATTCCTCCTACAATTTTAAAATATTGTATGTCTGAGTTATGTTACCCTGTGTGTCATATTGTAAATAACTCGCTAAAATTTGGAATATTTCCCAATAACTTAAAAACTGCATTAATTAAGCCAATTTACAAAAAAGGTGATGCTTCACTTATTGAAAACTATAGGCCTATTAGCTTGCTATCAAGCTTTTCAAAAATATTTGAAATAGCTATGTGTGATTAGTAGACTTTTTTAACCAGTATAATTTGTTTAACAAACATCAGCATGGGTACATAAAAAATAAAATGAAAGTGTAACAAAATATTAGGCTATTTAAAATAAAGGAAACTCAAGGTTACAAGCTTGGCCTTTTTAAATATAACATGCACTAAAAGTACATAAAATAGTACTAGGTTAGTTTTAACTTGAAACATTATTTTTAAAGGGAAAATTGGTGACCCTAAAAAGGGCCCTTTTTAAAATAGATTTCGGTCCAACTTTATATCATGATATGATTAAAGGTTCCTCCATTTTTCTGAAAGCACATTCCACAGCGTTTACTTTTGTTCGTTCTGACGTTCTCCAGCATTACTGGTGTTATGTCGGCTTGCGACAATTGAATCCACTCCAGAGTTTCTAGCTGATCCTCGGGCACGGTTTTGTAAACGACGCACTTTATACATCTCCATGAGAAAAAATCCAGAGGCGATCTCCCAAACGAGCGTCGCGACGCGTCGGTGGTACTTTTGCATTTAGGTGATCTTGGATACGACCGGAGTAATGAGCCGGTACTGAGGACGCTCTCCAAACTGAAACTTCTTCGAGCAACCCTGGAATGCCAAGTACGAGTTTTCCTAATAAATAATCAAAAAATTGTGTAATTAACTCATAAAAAGATAAATTGATAATTTTTTTAACTTACGTTTAGCTTTTCTGTTAACTGATATAAGAGAACTGCAGCGAAGTTACCTTATTTTCCCAATATATATATATATATATATATATATATACGTTGCGTAGCCTTTTACGGCTGCGGTAAAGGACGGGGGATCTATGCACTCTGAACGACGCTCATGCAATCGAAGCTCCGGTGCCAGATTTCGGTATAACCATTGGAGCTCTTGGTCGGCGGAAATTGCTCCATGATGACGAATCAGAGTTTGTAGATCGGTAATATACGAGGTTATCGGTTCGTGCAGCTTGTGCAAACGACGGCTGATTTAGGCTTTTAACTCAGTCAGATAGTTCGTCGGGAAATCATGTACCTTAAAATCAGTAACAAAATCTTTCCAATTGTTCCAGAACCTTTTGTTATTACGGGATAATCAGGACTCGCAAATTTCCTCAAGGCGTTCGAGAAACGCCACCGAGTCTCCTTTACCGTTAAAAGAGATTTTCCACTTATGCACCTTTATAGTAGCTACAGCTGGAGAAGCAGCTGCGCCCTCGGGTATGTTTGGCATTGGTGGCGGGTGCGGAGATATCGGGTGGAAAGTTATTAAGGTTGGAGCTGTCCATGTCGGTACCGTTAAGGTAGCGGGTCCCGGTGCTGAAGTATAAACCGGACCCTGGGATTCGACATTACCCGTGGAGTTAACTGTCGGGAAATTAAAGGGGTCATCAAGGTCAACTGTTATAAACGGGCTCGCACTTCCGGAACGAAAGAATTTAATGAGCCGTTTTCTTTTGTCCACTCGAGTACCGGTCATATCCAACCCGAATTTACCCAGCTCTTCATCTAATTCTGAAGACTTAAGCATATAAATCCAGCTGACACGGATTTCGGAGGCGGGTAGGGGGTCAGAAGGGCCATCCTCGACCTCCGGGTCCCCCTGTCGGATCTACACCACAATCCAAGTAGTGCTTTTACGGTAGCGGGTATATATATTAGGGTGTGCCAAAAAAACTCGATATTTTTTTTTTCTTGCTCTCCACCCAAAATATCGTAGAATATACCGAAAAAATATTCTGTTAAAAGCGGAGCTCATAATTTCAATTTTAAGAGGTCCCTCATCGAATCTGAAGTTTTGCCGCTTAAATAACACAGAAAACTGACTTTTTTACCTTATTTATTCTTGCAACCTAGGAAGATTTTTTTTTTTCGTAAAATCCATGACTAATTCTTACAAAGCATTAAATTTGGACAAAAAAATCTTATTAAGCCGAATTTCTATTTCATTATTTAATTTTTTACATAGCTTTAAATTTAAAGATAATAATACAAAAATGATGACTTTATACGCCTGTAACTTTTAGAATATTGACGATATAAAAAATTCGCCAAAAACTTTTTTGTGGTCCATCAGACAAGCTAAAAAATTACCATTTGACTTTTTCGTCTAACTTCAATAGTTTAGCTGAAAAAGGCAAAAAACGTAAAATTTTAAATTTAAAGCTATGTAAAAAATTAAATAATGAAAATAGAAATTCGGCTTTATAAGATTTTTTCGTCCAAGTTTAATGCTTTGTAAGATTTGGTCATGGATTTTATGAAAAAAAAATTTCTTCCTAGGTTGCAAGAATAAATAAGGTAAAAAGGTCAGTTTTCTGTGCTATTTAAGCGGCAAAACTTCAGATTCGATGAGGGACCTCTTAAAATTGAAATTATGAGCTCCGCTTTTAACAGAATATTTGTTCGGACATATTCTACGATATTTTGGGTGGAGAGCAAGAAAAAAACTATTTCGAGTTTTTTTGGCAGACCCTAATATATATATATATATTGGCAAAAGATTTGCTTTAAATTTTACAAGGAAACTTTTCCTTTTCTTTATTCATACGGGCGATTGTTTGCAATAGTTTGTGTTATTATTTTTATTATGTATTTTTTGTTTTATTTTTATTGATAGAACCTAAATAAATGTTATGTTTAATCGTGTTGTTTTTATTTCATATCGCCTATTTTAGGCGGTTGAGGCCTATTTTAGGCACTTTCGGACTAAAACGGCCTAAAATGTAGGTTTTTATTGCCTATTTATGTGTCCTAATTTCCAATTTTTAAGGGCCTAAAATCCGGTCTTTTGTTATGACCGTCTATTTCATAGGTTTCAGATTTTAGGGTATTATACAAGGAGCGACTATAATGATTTATGATAATTATTATTTTTATTTTATTAATTGTGATGCGAAAAGGGAAAAAGCTAAAATTGGAGGAGAGGCAGGGTTAAAAATCAATTTTTGCATGTAGATTAGGTCTGAAACACAATAGTATCTAAGAAAGTTAACCGTAAGATAAACTTAACCAACGATTGAAAAACTGGCCCTTAGGATATTTCAGACCTAATCTACATGCCAAAAAGTTTTCTTACCTGCTAGAGGGTACTTTGATTTTTGAGAAAATAAAAATTTAAAATAAAAAGTTAAATCGGTTAATTTTTAATTTGGTCTTAAAATATCCAAAATATAGTGTACACTACATAATGATAAAAAAAACTTAAATTTATTTTTTGACATTTTCCATTACGAATACAAAAAATCAGCGTGTCCAGCGTATAAAAAAGAGTTTTCTATCTCGTGGAAATTTATTCAGGAGCATAGCGATAGATAAAGATATTAAAAAATTAGACTTTGTAGACAAATAGTGTATAATGCACTGAAAGAATAGACTGTTGAAACAAGAACAAAAATATTAATTCAACTCTTTATGCACTTTAAATACAAGCAATGGTTTTTGCACGTTTACTTAACCATCTAAAAATGTCAAATTGTATTGTTTAATTAAACAACAAATTTTAGTCAAATAATCTGGTTAATTAATCATTCTTGAAATGTCTAGGTAACCTTTTTAGCATATTCACTTAACACCAATAAAATGTTAAATTAAAATAATTTGCGCTAATGTTGGATTAACATTCTGAAAATGTAAAGGTAACATTTTTTAAAGGTTGGTATTCAAAACAAAATTATGGAATTAATATAAAGAAAAAACCTTCCCTTGCAAGAATTTTTGTTTTGAGTGCGTTCCACCTACTTCAAATACCTACCGACAGACAGCTGATTCGACATATATTGGGGTGTTATTAGTGTCGGACAATTTGGTGTAGTGAAAGTTCCACTGTGGAACACACACCGAAAAAAATAATGTAGTTGAGTTAACATTTGCCTAAATGTCATTTTTAAAAATGTTGTTTCAACAAAAAACCTATTGGATTAATCTATATTTTGGTGTTAAAGCAAAAGTCAGAGTTTGTCAAAGTTTATTTGTTCATTTGAAAGTTTAAATATTAATTTAACATAAACTAATATTTTGAATTAAAATGTTTATCGTACTTTGATTTAATAGCTGGAATTTGTTGAATCAACTACTGAAATTTTTAGGATTACCTAAAAAAACTATTAAATTAACGTTTAGTTGCTCTTTAATCCAAAACTTTAAATTTGTTCATTTAACAAATTTAAAATGTTACTTTAAAATTTAAAATGTAAAATTTGCATTCATAAAATTGCCGAGAATGGCGCTTCGAACACTCACGCCACGTCATTAGACAATGACGTTTTCTTACATCTCGCCTTAGTTAGCTTACGATTAGGTGTATATAAGATGAGATATCTGTTTCTTTAAGGTGTGTTCCACAGTAGAACTTTCACTACACCATATTGCCCGACACTGTTAAGACCCTCAATACAGGGCGAAACAGTCTGTCGGTATTTGAAGTAGGTGGAACACATGATACAAAGATGTATCATGGGTGGAACACGCTCAAAACAAAAACTCTGGGCGAGGTGAAGGTTCAATTCTTTCTATTTATATATAATAATATATTATTTCCATAATTTTGTTTTGGATACCAACCTTTAAAGAATTTTACATTTTCAGAATGTTAATTTAACATTTTATTGGTGTTAAGTGAATATGCTAAAAAGGTTACCTGGACATTTCAAGAAATTTACCTTAACACCCTAAGAATGTTTAATTAACCAAATTAGCAGATTAGAACAAATATTCTTATTTTGTTCATTTGACTGCTATTTGTTGTTCAATTAAACAATACAATTTGACATTTTTAGATGGTTAAGTAAACGTGCAAAAACCATTGCTTGTATTTAAAGTGCATAAAGAGTTGAATTAATATTTTTTTTGTTGTTTCAACAGCTTATTTTTTTCAGTGCATCCAAAACAAACGGCTACCTGAGCTTATATACTCCTATCGTAAGCCAACTAAGGCGAGATGTAAGAACATCACGTGATCAACACAGTTAACATGGCGTGGGTGTTCAAAGCGCCCTTTACGGCAAAATTAACAAATTTTAAAGTAACATTTACAATTTGTTAAATAAACAAATTTAATGTTTTGGATTTAAAGAGCAACTAAACGTTAATTTAATAGTTTTTTTAGGTAATCCTAAAAATTTCAGTATTTGATTCAACCAATTCCAGCCATTAAATCAAAATAGGATAAACATTTTAATTCAAAAAATTAGTTTATGTTAAATCAATATTTTAACTATCAAATAAACAAATAAACTTTGACAAACTCTGACTATTGCTTTGACACCAAAATATAGATTAATTCAATAGGTTTTTTGATGAAACAACATGTTGTTTCATCATGAAAATGCATTTTCAAAAATGACATTTAGGCAAACGTTAACTCAACTACATTATTTTTTTCGGTGTGCTATTTCGCATTTATACCTAAACATATTTGTGTCCCAAATCGTGGATTCGCCACTGTATTCCCCTAATTTTTTATGTTAAAATTTAATTAAAATCCCTAGTCCGAGCTTAAACTCCTGAATACATTTATACGGAAAAAACGTTAAAACAAAAACAAGTTTTCACCGTTAAATGCTAAAAGCAAAGAACACGTAATATTTTAAAGTACAAAAGCAAATTATCACATCCGTTGTATAATGTGTTCTTTTGCATCTTCGTCCAGGAAATTCCTGTTGAATTATTCCCCCGGATTCCTTGCTTAATGGTAGAGAGGTGTAGGTCCGTAAGAAATGATTACACACAACGCTAAGCTGTTGCTATCGGGAGCAATAGTTCCTCGAATTGTGTAATTCTATTCATATTCATTGCGTCCCGGCGCGTAGGAAACATTGCATGTTATACCCTTTACGGCACTTATTTTAAACATTTAAAGCGAATATTTATAAATACGTATAAAATTGTATGGGGGTTTCAAAGTATGGAGAGAATATTTTGAAGCTAACTCACCATTTAAAACATTAAAAAAAAAATTCTTGTAAACGTATACTCACCTTTCTGAAAATACTACCTTTCCATATACAGAGTGCTAAGGTTTCAGTATCCAATCTTGCTAATTTCTGAGATACAGAATGTTACAATAGTGCAATATTTTAAATATGTTTTTGAGTAATAAAGATACATTATTATAGTAATTTGGTATGCATAAAAAATGTACCATCTTTTAAACTAAGAAACTAAGAGTTTTAGTGGGTTGGTAGGATTATAATATTAAATTATCTATGCAAAGAAAGCGCTTAAATTATAGCCGAGCTTAGGGCCGCATGCAGGAACGTTGACTTATTTTAATCAACTGATTAACGCATATCCACTGATTTCAGTTTGAACCAATTTGGCAACAAATTTAAATGACAGTAAAGGTAGGTTCTCTTACATATACTTAAATATGTGTTTATTAATAAAGCAAATTTTAAAATTTAACTGTTACAGTTCTAGTCCAGATTTTTTTACCCTGTGTATTTTTTTTTTTAAATAAAAATATTGTTTCAGAGCATATTTTTAATTATATTTTAAATAAATATTACAAATGATAAAAACAATTTGAACCAAAAATATAAAAAACTAGTTTCACAGTGTATTGCTTTCGAGTAAAAAATATTATTATTAAAGGGTGCATTTTTATTTACTTATAAAATGCCTTTTAAACTTGTATTATTGCCAAAAACTGTTAATAATATTATAATATGTATATTCAATTTGAAATAACCATGTTGCCCCTTCATTTCATTTTCTTTTATGTTTAATAGTATGTTTCTGGGCCGCCCACAAATAAATAGAGTGTAAATTTCCTCAGAAAAAAGTCCCCTCTACCTTGTTAAGCCCTTTACCCAAAACCAACTAATTCTATTTGGAGAGTGAAAAGAATCGGATCTTAATTAGGATCCCGAATCTTTGTAATAATGTCCTACTAGCGGAGCGCAGCCTCCCGCTCCAGTTAAGGCTTGGAAACTAGTGGGTAGTCGAGTAAAACACAATAGTCTTGTTGATACTGACTTTATAAATTATTAATTATAAAATTGTTTATGCACGATGACATTATAATATGACAATTATAACAAAAATTCTTTGACGTAAACGTCTTTTTATAGCCCGCGGGCGTTATTATGACCCAGCGGGCTATAATGAAACGTCAAAAATTAAAAACAACAATGTTACACCATTTGATATATTCAAAGTAAGTTTTTTCGTATAAAGATTTTGATTTTTTCGGCAGCAGGCCACAATTTTTCGCCTTTTCAGCTGCTTCCTCAATTTCATTCATCTTTAAACTTTAAAACTGACTGATGTCAGTTGACATTATAATATGACAATTATAACAAAAATTCTTTGACGTAAACGTCTTTTAAAACAATAATATATTAAAAATAATAATATATTAATCGTGCATAAAGTTTTGTATGTATTGCTGGCATAACTGGTTTTTATGGTCCTACGACGCTTTTCTAGCCCTCGCGCTAACGCGCTCGGGCTTGAAATAGCGCCTCGGACCATAAAAACCTTATTATGCCCTTAATACATAAATAACTATTATTTTACAAACATCTTAATGTTAAAAGGTTGTATTTTGTTATGTTATTGCTGACGCGGTGTGTTCGCTTAGATGACCGAAGTAGGTCAATTAAATAATTAGTACATGTTTAATTTTAAGATTAAACATTCTGCCGGGCTAGCAAAGGATTCGGGTGGGCAGATGAAGTGGTGGCGCGAATTTCCTGGATTTTGGGATACAGTGGTTCAAGGGTCACTATTTCTTCTGGGTTTGTTGGTGTCTTCTTTGAAGTTCTCCAAATCTGTATTTGTTTTATTCCAAACCAAGTACTTATGATTAAGATGACCACTATAGCGCTAGTTATCACGCTTGTTATGGCGGAATAATGGTGGACATTATGCCAAGTATTTTCATTAAGGCTATCCTGGATCTCTCGTTCTTCTTTCATCAATTCTTCGATGTTTACAAGGTTGTCTGACGGCCTGAGTACCAGTTCTTGTTCGGAATAGTGGTGGAGTTTAATATGACGTTTTGACGTTGACAACGTCAAGTTTGCCACCACCGGACGCGTAAAGCTGGACAACACAGGGATTTCGACTATCCGCTTCGGTGTTAGCACGATCCTGCGGGTATTGACTGTGCAGCTTTGATGTTTGTAGGGTAGAATAATTGGATGTTTTTCACTATATTTTAACAATAAATGCTGTAGCCTTCCTCCTACTTTTAGAATGCCTTCTTGATCGATAAATGGGCTTAGATTGGAAATTTTACTTTTATTGTCCATGTGTTTATTGTTCTCTAGATTGTGCATCTCCCTTTCAAATGCCTCTCGTTGAATTGATCTAGTCAGTTTTATGAGTGCTTGCTCTATTTCTATTACTGTCAGTGGCCCCATTGTTTTAGTTCTCTTCCAGTTCGTGAAACGAAGGCAGTACTGCCTTCAGTAGTGACCGCACCATTCTGGAATATGATGAAAATCTCTCGCAGATTGATTCTTCTCTCTTTGTTACCATGTTTGTTTTGCTGCTAACCCTCCTTTCTTCCAATGTTGGTCTATCATCCTGGACAGGTTTTGACGGATACGGCCCCATAGGAAGCCATGGAGGTCCTTGCCAGCTGATGAATCTCAACCACTCGGTTGGTTACGAAAGTTTTCCAGCGTTATGGATCCCCTTTAATTCATTCTAGCAAAATCATGGAATCTGTCCACGCGTAGGTTGATGGGTTTTCAAAGTTTAAAGCTGTCGAAATTCTTTTTAATAATTTCGCCAGTAGGTGTGCTGCACACTGTTCTAGCCTCGGGAGTGTGGTTTTGTTTTTTATGTGCCACTTTTGATTTGGCGGCGACCAACGATATAATTGGGTGTCTAGAGACATTGATGATTTTTGAATATACGACTGCTCCATACGCCTTTTCTGATCCATCAGCAAACCCGTGAAGTTCAATTTTTGTATTTCTTTTTGTGTTTATCCATCTTGGAATCTGGATTTTTTCTAATGCTTGTATTTCGTCATGAAACAGCTTCCATTTTTCTTCGTGTTTTTTCGGAATTGTGTCGTCCCATGAATCTTGAATTAAAATCTTGGCTTTGATTTCCACTGGTGACAACCATCCTAATGGGTCGAATAATTTGGCTTTAAACAGAAACACGTCGTTCCTTGGAGACCAATATAGTCCAAGAGACTTCTTTATCTCATCATTTGACATTTCCATTGTGCTTTCATCTCGAAGTTCTTCAGGTAGATTTTCCACTAAGGATTGTAAGTTACATCTTAGAATAATGTCCATTAATTATTCTTGTAACCGGGGGCCCACATGCATCCCAATATTTAGACTTGTCCCAGTGGTTGTTTTACAGGGCGCGTCGAAGACAACTCGTACTTTACTTGTGGTACTTGTTTCTTTTATAACGGCTTGATGAGGGAAATAATATTTTCCCTTTTCCTGATCTATGGATGAAACTTTCGTCATGTGTCTCATATCTAAATATTCTTGTTGACATTTGGTGTATTCTTTCTTCAGCCACTAATTCTTGATAGTCTTTTTACTAGTTGTAGAAAGCGTGCCATGGCTTGAGGTCTGGAGGATCCTAGATCGTCCTTTTTTTCATTAAAGGGTATTCTGACCAAATATCTTCCATCTTGGTTTCTCTTTGTATTTTCGGAGAAGTGATCTTCTACTATTTGGTCTTCTTTCTTCAGAATGTGGTCGGATGTCACTTCTTCAAGTTCCCAGAATTTTTTCAGTTTTTTATCTTCTTCGTATCTGGCGGTCATGCTGACTATTTTTATGGTAGATTCTTGACTAGGATTTCCCCCGGACACTATCCATCCAAATTTCGTGTTTTGGCCAATAAATCCATTTGCTGTTTTGTGCACTCCGTCCAGTAGTATTTTCGCCACTTCTTTAGCTCCTAGGAGAATGTCTATGGGTCCCATCTTTTTGAACGTTGGGTCAGTCAATACTTTGTTTTGCCATTGTTCCATGTCTATATCAAAACTTTTTTCAGACAGTGCCCTTGTTAGTTTGGGTAGCACTAGGAGATTTGTTGTCAGTTTAAATTTACTCGGGAATCTTGGGCTACAAGTAAGTGTCACTTGTTGCCTGGATTTTTTTATGTCCCCATCTCCAACACCTGTTAGGTCTGTGGATACCTTTTGCCTTGGAAGGGTTAATAGGATTGCTGCTTCTTTCATGATCAAGGATGCTTGAGAGCCTTGATCGATGAGTACTCGTGCATACTCCACCCCTCCACTCACTGTTGTGGTTTTAATGAGTGCGGTTGCTAGTAGTACTATTGGACTCTGATTCCCCACGTGGTTGCTTGCCTTATTTTTTTGGTTGTCTACCTTTGATTGGGTTTTCTGTTCCGTCTTTTCAAAGTGCAAGAGCGTATGATGACGTCTCGAGCACACTGCACATCTTATTTCTGCATTTTGCAGCTGCATCATGCCATAGGCAATTAATGCACAAATTTTTTTTTCTTATTGCCTGGCTCCGTGCTGTTACTGACAGGCCCCTGAACTTTGGGCAATAACTTATCGTATGTTGGTCTTTGCAAAAACTGCACACGATCTTATGCCGATGAAATGGCTGCTGCCTCTTGTTCTGTGCTGCATTTGTCGCCGTGGGACTGCTGGGTGTTGCCTCTAAGGATTGAAAACGGTTTCGCAAGAAGTTGATTTGATCTTCTAAACATTGAATTACCAACGGATACTTGTGGTACTTGTTTCTTTTATAACGGCTTGATGAGGGAAATAATATTTTCCCTTTTCCTGATCTATGGATGAAACTTTCGTCATGTGTCTCATATCTAAATATTCTTGTTGACATTTGGTGTATTCTTTCTTCAGCCACTAATTCTTGATAGTCTTTTTACTAGTTGTAGAAAGCGTGCCATGGCTTGAGGTCTGGAGGATCCTAGATCGTCCTTTTTTTCATTAAAGGGTATTCTGACCAAATATCTTCCATCTTGGTTTCTCTTTGTATTTTCGGAGAAGTGATCTTCTACTATTTGGTCTTCTTTCTTCAGAATGCGGTCGGATGTGACTTCTTCAAGTTCCCAGAATTTTTTCAGTTTTTTATCTTCTTCGTATCTGGCGGTCATGCTGACTATTTTTATGGTAGATTCTTGACTAGGATTTCCGCCGGACACTATCCATCCAAATTTCGTGTTTTGGCCAATAAATCCATTTGCTGTTTTGTGCACTCCGTCCAGTAGTATTTTCGCCACTTCTTTAGCTCCTAGGAGAATGTCTATGGGTCCCATCTTTTTGAACGTTGGGTCAGTCAATACTTTGTTTTGCCATTGTTCCATGTCTATATCAAAACTTTTTTCAGACAGTGCCCTTGTTAGTTTGGGTAGCACTAGGAGATTTGTTGTCAGTTTAAATGTACTCGGGAATCTTGGGCTACAAGTAAGTGTCACTTGTTGCCTGGATTTTTTTATGTCCCCATCTCCAACACCTGTTAGGTCTGTGGATACCTTTTGCCTTGGAAGGGTTAATAGGGTTGCTGCTTCTTTCATGATCAAGGATGCTTGAGAGCCTTGATCGATGAGTACTCGTGCATACTCCACCCCTCCACTCACTGTTGTGGTTTTAATGAGTGCGGTTGCTAGTAGTACTATTGGACTCTGATTCCCCACGTGGTTGCTTGCCTTATTTTTTTGGTTGTCTACCTTTGATTGGGTTTTCTGTTCCGTCTTTTCAAAGTGCAAGAGCGTATGATGACGTCTCGAGCACACTGCACATCTTATTTCTGCATTTTGCAGCTGCATCATGCCATAGGCAATTAATGCACAAATTTTTTTTTCTTATTGCCTGGCTCCGTGCTGTTACTGACAGGCCCCTGAACTTTGGGCAATAACTTATCGTATGTTGGTCTTTGCAAAAACTGCACACGATCTTATGCCGATGAAATGGCTGCTGCCTCTTGTTCTGTGCTGCATTTGTCGCCGTGGGACTGCTGGGTGTTGCCTCTAAGGATTGAAAACGGTTTCGCAAGAAGTTGATTTGATCTTCTAAACATTGAATTACCAACGGATCCTCGATAGACGACTCATATAACCTGTTTGTTTCAGCATCCTATTTTTTCGAGATCGAACAGCTTATCATTGGACCCCATGAGTCTGTTTTTATTCCCATCAGCTCAATTGCAGCTATGCATTCACTCATGGTGTCGTGGAGTTCTTGTAGTTTTCTGGCTGATTCATGGTGAATTGGCGGGAACTTTGTTAATATTAACCTCTTGTTATTAAGCTGCTCCCATGCTGCTCCGTAATTAGCATTTGTTATGGGAAAATGTTGAATGACACGCGCTGCTTGGCCTTTAAGGTGAGTTTTCAGATGCTGCATTTTTTTTCTACGTCGGACAAGCGTCGGTTGTTATGGATTATTTGCGTAAATATGTCTTCAAAATTGGCCCATTCCTCGTAATTACCTTCCAAAACTGGAATCTGGACCTGTGGTAGTTTGATTGATATACTTCTATCATTATCGCTTTCTGTTTGTTTTAGCCGTATTTTTTGTCGTAGGTCACAAATGCGGTCATTCATTCACGATAGTGTATACGCGTTGTTCGTGAAATACGATGCCTGACGTAGTGTGTCGTCGGCTCGGATTTCAAAATGTGCTGATACTATTACTTGCCATTGATTAATTAATTTTTCAGACAGAATTTCGTACCTATCTATGATCTTGTCATGGGCTAATGCGTCGTCGATTCTGTTTATTATTTGCTTATTTATTTTATTAGTTGCATCTGGTATTTTATTCGTGTATCTTCGTCTTCGCTGGATTCGTCTATACATGATGTTGAGTACTAAATGTACTTATAACAGTCCCGATACGACTTTTCGATTTGTTTATAATATTCTGAAGTCCAATATTCATGAGATGATTCTTTGATTTTAATGATCTCGGCATGAGTTTGTTTCGCATTGGCCCAATGTTCGTTCAACGCCTCAGTGCGGCGTTTAAAGTATTCAGTTGACTTTTTTGAGGTCGAATCTTTGTTGGTGTAGAGTTAAAGGATGGCCTTCCCAGTGACCTGTTGGTTGGTCACCAGCTCGTTCATTTTTGGGTTTGTGTTCGTCATCTTAAGTTGTGACACTTCGTTATTATTTTCTGGATATGAAACTTCACCACTTCTGGATTGGACTGGTACAATTTTAGGGTTCGAAGGACCATGAAAAGATTCGGATCTTAATTAGGATCCCGATTCTTTGTCCCACTAGCGGATTTCAGCCTCACTCTCCAGTTAAGGCTTGGAAACTAGTGGGTAGTTGAGTAAAACACAATAGTCTTGTAAATACTGACTTTAATTATAAAATTGTTTCATTATATACTAATGGGATATTTTATTTTAAATACTTATTTTACAAACATCTTAATGTTGGAAGGTTGTATTTTGTTATGTTACTGCTGATGCGGTGTGTTCACTTAGATGACCGAAGTAGGTCAATTAAATAATTATTGTTTAATTTTAAGATTAAACAAAGAGCAAGCACATAATTGAAAAATTTGAAAGATGAAAATAAGTTAAACATGGTCTAAAGTTTAAAATTCTTCAAAGTATTTAAAAAATAAGACAAATATTTTTTAAACACAATTTTGGTTTTATTTTATAATCCTTATTATTTATTAAATATTAATTTTTTTAAATTATATAGGTATTATATTAAAATGTAAACATTTATGAAAGGTATGTATGTTTTTAATAAAAAAAATATTCAATAAATATTTTCACCCACGTTCATTTAAGGGGTAATTATTTTACAATGAAACCAAAGAGAGTTATAAATCAATTGATTTTAAGCATTTAGCTTTTTAATAAGACAAAAAACAGCAAAGATATAAATTATAAGTGACCATTCGTCCCGGATTTTCCGGGACAGTCCCGGATTTTATCAACATGTCCCGCAAGAGTTAAAGTCCCGGAAAATTCCCGGATTTTGCGGTTATTCACTATGCCTTTTTATGAGAAATCATAATTTCTTACACAAAATAATAAATCTGACAAAAATAGAATAGAGATACAAAATCGTAAAACCTGTTCACAAAATAAAAAAAAACAGTTTCAGCCGCTCACGAGTAAAAAAATACTGAAGAAAAATTGACTCAATGACTCAATTGAGATTTTTCAATATTTTCGCGTTCAAAATGTTTTGTATCATAATATTAAAAGAATTGTATAAATAAATAAATCATTTATTAATCCAAAGACCTTTACAGATTAGGACAAGTCATAAAAAACAAATTAATAATTATAAAGAAAAATAAAAATAATAATGACATTAAAAGAAGAGGAAAACCATTTAAACTCTTATTATAAAACTAAAAATTAAACCTTAAATACTCATTTAAATCGTAAAAACAACATTCAATTAGAATATTTTTTATTTCACGTTTGAATAATTGCAACTTGCGAATGCTTTTTAAATAATCTGGTAGCTTATTATATAAAACAGTACCAATATAGTAAGGATTTTTTTCAAACAAAGTTAAATTATGAATACTGTTCTAAATGATGACCAAAACGTGTGTTATATGTATGCAAAGCATTTAATGATCTAAATTGACGTATTTTATTGTGAACAAAAGATAAAATTTCAAAAATATATAAGGAAGGAAAACTCAATATTTTATTTTTTCTTAAAAAAGGTCTACAAGATTCAGTTGTACACCAACCAAAAATACATCTTATTGCTCTTTTTTGCAATCGTAACACACGATTTACGGAGGAGCTATTTCCCCATAAAATAACACCATATCGTAAAGAGGGCGTAAAAGGCTGCATCCTTACTTACTGTTTGATTAAGTCGTTTTAAAGCAAAACAATAACCTGATAACCTTTTACAAACAATGTCAACATGCTGGTAGAATCTTAATGACAAGTCAAGTGTTATGCCAAGAAGTTTAAAATTGGTTACCTGTTCAATACTTTTGTTATTTAAACTTATCAAGGAACTAGAAGTATATTGGTTTGCAGTAGAAAAAAATTGCATTATATACGTTTTTTCCTGATTAAAAACGAGTTTATTTGCACCTAAATATGCTACATTTTCTAAATTAAGTTGTAGTTCTTTAGCCATAGTGTCAGGATTTTTATTTTTTGTAACAACTGTTATATCATCTGCAAAACATACGAACTTACTAGACATAATGTTAGTAATATCATTTAAATACAATAAAAAAAGCAATGGCCCCAATACACTACCCTGTGGAACACCGATTTCTACGTTTAGCAATTTAGAATTTGCATTATTATATGTAAAATATTGTCTTCGTAAGGTTAGATATGATTTTAAAAAATCATTGCACCTACCACGAATACCAAAAGATTCAAGTTTGGACAGCAGAATTTTATGTTGCACACAATCAAATGCTTTAGATAAGTCAACGTATAAAGCCATAACTTTTTCATTCATGTCCAAACCATTATATATGTAATCTAAAATACTTACCAAAGCTGTCGTTGTTAATTTGTTTTGAGTAAATCCGTGTTGTTGATCAATCAAAATATTAAAACAATTAAGAAAAGAAAAAATTCTTTTAGCTATTACTTTTTTAACAATTTTTTTAAAAAATGATAACAATGCGATTGGTCTATAATTGGTAAGTATTTTTCGATCACATTTTTTATATAATGTTACAATTTTAGCAATCTTTAATACATCTGGAAAGGTTCCTTCAACTAAACACTTATTTTTAATATGACATAAAATAGAAACAATATAGTTTACGCTACGTTTAATAACTTTAGATGAAAATAAATCGTGACCACATGAGTTAGAGTTTTGTATGCTCATTATAATATTGTATAGTTCCGTTTCGGATTTTTCTTGTGCCTACCAGAAAATAATGCTCCCACCGAACGGGTATTTTCTGGAATAAATATAATGTGGACCTCATAAAAACCACTACTGTCCGTGGAATCATTAAAATGTACATATGATATCATACGTATGCTGTTTGTAAAATATAATTTAGAGTATTCTTATTGTGAAGAATTTTATAATTCTGTAAAGAATCATGGAATCATTAAAATGTAAAGCATACGTATGCTGTTTGTAAAATAATTTAGAGTATTCTTCTTGTGAACAATTTTATAATTCTGTAAATCTTCTGCGGAAAAATCAGACGGCAGAAAAGTATTTGTAAGTGATTAAAGTTGTATATTTGTAAAAAAAATTGTTTGAAAACGAGTAATTTTCAAATATTATAAATATAAAATTCTGCATTTTTGAATAATGTGCAATATTATATTATTTGAATGATGATTGATCTAAACAAATTTCTGTTTTCACGACCTTTCTCCCATTTGCCCCCCTTCCCCCTTTTCCTCAAAATTATTTTCGCCTTCGTATCGACAAAATTCGCCTGCCGCGGACTTTTCCCCTTTTGGCGGATTTTTTTTGTCTTTGTCCCGGATTTTGAAATTTTTGATGTGGTCATATAATTAATTAACATTGTAGTAACTTTATCTTAAAAAAAATGTGATTTTTTAATTATACCTTTGTTATAGGTATGTTTACCTTCTGAATTTATTTTTTCATATATAGTTAGTATATTACAAACAAAAATTGGGTATACTTAATGTAGCAAAAACATGAGCAAAACCATTGTTTATAATTGAGGAGCATCCCTGCAAAACCGGCTATATACATAGCCTATATATAGGCTATAGCCGGGTTTGCTATAAAAAACGTGGATTTGGCCGGTTTGCTCCTTAAGCTACCTTTTAAATGTGATTTTAACATGGATATAGTTGGATTTAAACAGAATTATCTTGGTTGTCGATAGAAATGAACCCAAAGATGCGAAATCAAAAAAAAAACTGAATAAAATGGATTTAGCCGGTTTTGCACGAATGCTCCTCAATTAATTCTCTAGTCACTTCATTCATTCTAATTCTCACATGTGGCTAATTCATTTTCACCAGACAGGTATTTTGAGGTTAAGAATGGGAATTTACACAATTTGAATTGAAAAATGCTTTTAATAGCCCGTAACTTAACCGACAATAGACTTATGATAATCTTTTAACCGGCAATTGGAAAACACTCTTTTAGTTAACCTGCAGGTTAACTCAAGGTTGCAAGTAATGTAAAGTTTATCTGAGATTGGAGAATCGGGCCTAAAGGGTATTTTTATTTTTACTTACCAAGTACTTTCAAACCATCGCGATGCGTCGTAGCTTAACGGCTCAGCTACCTTAACCCACTTTACTGTATTGCTAAATTTTAATTTAAAAACTAGCATTATAAACGAGAGCGTCACTGTTAAATATTATAAACACCCGTTGTCGCTGACTAAACTTGATGAGCCTGTTGGGTTGGGAAATGTGTTGATTGCCTGCCTGAAATCAGGTGTGTTTTTTCAACGGAATAGTTTTTTAAACATTAACAAAATAATCTGTAACTTTAACTTATTTAAATATAACAAAAATGTGTTAAAATTTTACAAAATAAAATTAACCAACTACAAACTCATATTAACAAATCTGATTTTTATAACAGTGTGATGTTCAATGGTATTAAATAGGATATTACTTTTGTAACTTTAACTACCACTTCCCAATGTTTTTTTTCATAACCATAGTTGAATTAGATTCTATAGGCCACCAATTGTTTGAAAAAGATATTATAAAAAACCGACATATGACATTCAATAAACTTTATTAATAATTTTTGTAAATATATAATATAAAAAGTGTAGCAGGAATCATTTTTTTCGAAGTTTTCTGAAAAAAAAAGAACGCGTTATGCAAATGACACAAGTAAAAATAAATTTAAAGATTATAGGGATTTACGAGTTTTCACTAAATATTTTTTTTGGTATTGAATATTTATCAGCTGTGGAATGACAGATGAGTTTTATCTTGTGATTTGAGTTTAAGCTTTATAATCGGTGCTTTTTTTATTTACAAGCAAACATGAACCAAAAACTTATAACGAAAAACCAGATAAAACTTTTGTTTAGGTATTTTTAATTGCAACGTGTGAACACCCTAGAGACGACAAATTCGCTGCAACTGGTCGCCGCGATAAAGCAATACTGGCCGCGAGAAGTTGCACCATCAGACATGGGAATTAATTTTATTTTTGTACAGAGGTTTATAATTATTTAACTTTTAAACCAGAATAATACTGACTATTTATATATAGAATTATGAGTGTTATAATATAAAAATTATTATAGGTTCGCTTAAAAATATATTTTTTATAATACGCAGAGATAATATGAATGAAATAGGCTGTCATTCATACTCAGTTAATGTTTTTTAGATTTTGCTAGAAGATAAAATATTTGTAATTCGAAAGAGAACGTCTTTTTGTGTTTCGCTCAATTGCTTTGCCTCGGCAGCAATCTTTTGAGCTCTGCACAAAAATACTTACTTCTCCTCCTATAATGACATAATCTACTATTTTTTATTATTATGATTGTGTAGCCATATCTTGTATTTTAAAGTAGTTTAATAAAATAAACTTTTAGTGAAAACAATATTTATTAACTTAAATTTACCAAAGTGTATACAATTAACTAATAAGTAGATATAGACATAGATGTGGTCGGTGGTCAATGACCACTGGTCATTGTATTATATAATATTGTGTTAGGGGCCGTCCATAAATATTGTGACGCTGGAAGGGGAGGGAAAGGGTTTGAAGGATATTCACGATTTTTAATGTCTCGCGTCAAAGTAAGTCGAAGGGCTTAATTTTTTCATTTTTAGACTGATTATTACAAAAAAAGATATTTTTAGGGGGTAGGGGAGTTTGATTTGGCTTTCTTCATTGAGTAGTGAGGCAAAGAAGATAGATTTCCATACCTTGTATTTCTCTTCAAAATATGCGAGAAATATATTTTCATCCTGTTTTCTAGGCTTTCAAATCGCTCCACTGCAGAAATTTTCCATAGGCAATTTCGTACTGTTGTTTGCAACCACTCGAAAATAGCTTACTAACTGCATAATTTATTTCCAAGTTTGGATACTTTTCTTCCAGATTATCCATCAAAAATCGTTAAAATTCAAGAAAGAACGCTTTTTATAAATTATTGACATCGTCTTTCCGTAACTAACAACAATACACATTGGTTGCCACGTAACTAAGTTATTTGATTTTGTATTTTTAGGGCTTTAAGTATGAATTTATTAATTTTTGAAAATTTTTGAAAATATTTTAAAGAAATAGAACATGCGGAAAAATACTGAATTAAAATATTGAAAATAATATATAACTCTGCAACAAAGTTTTTAAATCTCAACAAAGTTTTAAGCTGCATGGTTGTGCCAACTTTCGCTTATATATTGAAATTTATAGAAGGTTATAGAGCGCTAAGCAGTTAGGGTTACTTTTGACTAAACGCAATATACAAAAGACAGTGACGAAGAAATTCCGTTTGACAAAATCAATATTTCCAAAAAAATAAGAGAAGATCAAAAGGCTCGCTCTAAAATTAAAATATTTAAAATCTATTTATCACCTTCTTCAAAATGATGCCTTCCCATTTTATGTAAACTTAAAATCAGATATTAGAATTGAAGAGGATCTGGAGGGTTTCAGTGGACGATTCTTTTATTATTTACCTTATTAGTAAATACTATTAAATTAATAAATTTTGGTTTCCATGTTATAATAAAACAATAGGCAATAACAATCAGTTTTATTAATTCTACAAGGGACCAACCAACAAATTTACTTATTTTATTGAAAATAATGAAAAAGATATTATAAGAAATAAAAATTTAGTACTAAATTAGTGATTTGGAAATAAAATTAAAACAACAAACTATAATTAAGACCACAGTAATAAAGGAACCTATTATTTTAGTTTTGCAACAGGTTCCCTGTTGCATAACACCATTCAATTTTTGTTTATTGAAGTGTCTGTTTAATATAATAATAATAATAATAATAAATGTCTTTATTGATTATAAAAGGGCGAAGTTCAGCTTATACAAAGCATGTATTTGCTGCTCTTCCACTTAACCCTTCCTATACCTAAACCTAAGCTAACCTAACCTAATTTAATTTTGGCCTAAAACCAATAAAAATCCAATAAAACAGCTTTAATAAAAAAAAATAACACATAAAATTAATTCATTTTAATTCCCCTTCAACTTAAATATGAATTAAACCATTAATTATAAGTTTTAATCCAGATTTAAATTGTTTGCCCTTTAATTTTATTGTGTAGGTATCAAGTTGTACCATTTAGCAATGTTATAACTAAAACTTCTTTTAAACATGGCTGTTGAGTGCAGAGGTGTACGTCAGTTCTAAATGTTATGGTGTTGTACAAATATTCAGGACTCTTGTTCTTAATAAGGTCATTATAAAATGTAAGGCAGTGTAACAATCTCCTTTCCGACATATTTAACCAATTAATATTTTTAAGGCTTTAAGAGGTATAGTGCCCCCTACGGATTCCACAGATAAACCGAACACATGGATTTTGCATTCTCTGAATACGGTTTGAGTCAAATTTTGTGATACACGAATGATATAAAATATCGCCAAAAATTAAAGTGGGACAACACTAGCGAATCACACAACTGTTGCTTAACATTGGAGTCAATAAGATGCCTATGCGGGTAGATCAACTTAAGGTTCACAAACGCCCTTTTTATGCAGTTACTAATGTGTTTACTAAACCTCATGTCCTGATCCATTTCAATACCTAAATTTCTTGCTACTTCTGTAACATGAATTGGTGTATTATTAAGTTCAATGTTAAGAAATTGTTTATTTAAAAGAATACTTTTATTACGGCCAAATAAGAAACATTTAGATTTTTCTGAATTTATTGACAAACAATGTGCAACCGATGCCTTATAAAGCTTGTGTAAATCAGAATTAACCAAAGCATCTTGAATTTCTAAATATATCATAAATGAAAAATATACCTGTGTATCGTCCGCGTAGAGATGTAGAGATTTTTAATACAATTAACCAGTTCTGAAATATAAATTGTATAAAACAAAGGACCTAAAATTGAACCTTGTGGTACTCCACTCTTTACATTGGTAGGTTTAGATATAGTTGTTCCAATTTTTACCCTTTTTGTTCGCCCTGTCATATAATTGCGTGTTAATTGAATAGCTTCTCTACTAAAACCAAAGTAATGAATGATGTTAAAAAAGTTTAGTGCTTTATAATAGTCTAAAAGAACTAGCACTGTAAGTTGATTTATATCTAAAGCTTTAAATAAATATATAAATAAATAAATAAATAAATAAATACTTTATTGCCCAACAGTTATAAACCAGTTACAGGACAAATATATAAATATAATATGACATGAAAATTTGATAAATACAATTTGAATGAATAATAATGTATAAAGTGAATAAAAAAAAAAATAAATAAATATGCATATCCTACATATAAACAATTGCAAAAAAATTAATAATAAAAATATTCTTATGATAAAGAGCATTAAGGTTAATAACAAACTTATTAACTAGTCATCTTTGAACATTTGATTTAGCTAAAATGTTATTAAGAGCCGTGTGATGTATGTCTACCAGGGAATTTAACTTGTTAAAGTTTGTGCACATTACATTTACTGGTGCCTTACATTGCACGTTGGTTCTACAAATATCGTCACTTATTTTCAATAATGCCGAAGTGCAGCTGTGATGCGGCCTAAATCCTGATTGCACAGCGGGCAGCACTTTATTTTGATCAAGATTTTTCTGATTTGGGAATTCAAAATTTTTTCCATTATTTTAGACAACGTTTCAAAATACTAATCTTAGGTCTTTAAATTCTGTGGGGCATTGATTTTTAGGTACGGGTGTTACATAGGCATTTTTCCAGGACTGAGGAAAATTGCCTGTCTCTATACAATAATTAATTATGTGAGTAATAACTGGTATTATAAAAGGACAGCTTTGAACTAACATTGTTAAACCTATGCCATCATACCCAATGGCTTTAGATTTTATAGACAACAATGTAGCATGTACTTCATTTTCATTCGTCATCACGAAATTAAAACTAAACCTTATATCCTTTTTATGGTTTTTATAAAAATTTAATAAATCGATATCAGGCTTTTCCACATTTGCTGTTATGCTTGAAAAGTATGCATTAACCTCTTCAACTTTATTTAAATTATCCGGTATTTTTAAAATATTTTTTGAATATGAACCCATATTTTTTAATGTTTTCCAATTTTCTTTGTTGTTTTTGTTGATACTAAGTTTATAATTTAGGTAAGCTTTTTTTTTTCATTAGGTTTTGGTAATCCATTTTAGCAAGGTTTATGGAATGTTTAATTTTTAAATAATGTATACTTCCTTGCTTGTTTAACAAGCAAGGAAGTATACATTATTTAAAAATTAAACAAGCTTTTTTTTCATGTTTAATTGCGGTATTTGCATAATTTTTTAAATCTTTATAGCTAATCCAATCGTTTTGTGAATGTGTAGATTTATATTTGAAATCTCTGTATGAATGGAACATTTCCTTGTTTTTATTATTTTCTTTAATTAAAGTACACTCTATTAAATAGTGATCCGAGATAACAACACAATTATCAACTCTTACAGATTTGACAGGTTCTTCCTTAGAGCAGATAATTAAATCAATAAGCGAAGGTTTATTTACAGAGACATGCGTTGGTTCTTCCACAATTTGTTTTAAATTGTAAGAGTCAAGAATATTAAGAAAATCTGACGCATTTTTACTTAACAAATTTAAAAAGTTAATGTTAAAGTCACCAGTGAAACAAAACGATTTCCAAACTCCAGTAAAATCTTACATAAAACACCATCAAACTCAAAAAAGTATCAAAATTTAAAAATCCTGGAGGTCTGTATACAACACCAATAACATACTTAGTCTTATTTAACCAAACCGAAATAAATAGTTTTTCAAAAGAACTTACATTTTGAATTGCCACTTTGGTTATTTTATAAATGTGCTTATAATATAATAACACTCCACCTCCTCTTCCTTGACGATCCACTCGAAGAAGATTGTAACTAGGGACATTTAACACATGATTTGAAACATCGGAAGAAAGCCAAGTTTCAGTTATAGCTAAAAAGTCAAATTGTTTTGTTTTTAAATATGCCCTAATATTAAACATTTTTGCTACAATTGATCTTACATTTAAATGCGCAATTGATAAGTTGCTATTTAAACTAGACACTTTGAATTTTATTTAAACTATCACTTATAGTTTTTAATTTTAGTTGATTTAGGACATTTTGATAACAAGGGCAATTTCTATCAGTAGATGAATGTTCTGTATTAAGCGAAGTCTTATTATATTTATTTCTATTTTCACAATTATTGCATTTAAAAACATTTGAAGTACAATTCTTAAAACTATGACTACCACTACATTTTGTATAGATATCACAATCAGTTTTACAGTGTTTTAACATATGTCCAAACTTTGAACACTTAAAACATCTAATAACATGAAATGATTCGTAGATCAAACATTTTCTCCAGCCAAAGTAAATAAATCCTTTTTTGATAATTAAATTACGACCATGAATATCAGCTTCAATTACAAAATCAAATGTATTATTTCTTTCCAATTTGGTTATTAGTTTTAAGGTGCTAGCAAGTTGTTCTAAGTTATTTTTATTAATTATTTCTTTTAATATCTCATCATTTGAGAGCCCAATTATATCATCTTTATCAACATTTTTTATTCTAACCCTTGGGTTTAACTTACTTGGTAGTTTCACAGAATAATCACCACTATTAGATTCAATTGTATTTTTAATTATTTCCATTGATTGCACACTATCACAGTTAATTATTATTGCGCCACTTGCTGTTGACTTAACACTGTCAATTTTTACGTTTAATTCAGAGGGATTAACTAAGGTTTTTAAATCTTCTTTCTGTATGTGTTTTTAATCGCTGCTATTAGATTTAATAATTAATGTATTGGTAGATGCCACTTGTATGAATTTTTGAATTCAGTTTTTGGAATTTCTTTCATACAAATTTTTGTAGTTTCAAATTGACCCTCTAAATTATTTATTTTTTCTTCTTATAATTTATTTAAAGACTCAAGTTTTTTGAATAATTTACTTAAAATTCTGTTTTAGTTCTTTAGAAATTTTATTTCCAATAAAGCACTTTCTATGGTTTTATGTTCTGTTTCACTATCAGTAGCAGAAATAATATCTTCAGCTACGCACTTAAAACACTTCCATATTTTCTTGTCAACAAAAACACTTTTATATTCTACTATACACTTTTTATGGGCAAGATTATCACAACCAATGCATTTTTGCCCAGTTCTACTACACAAACTTTAACAAATTACACATTTTTCATTTGTTTTTTCGCTATTCTTATGGAGCTCCGATACACCGTCTGCTTCACTTGACGCCATCTTAATAGTGTTTACAGTAAAATATTGTACCTATGATGTGAATATTAAAAATGTTTTGATTTTGTTTGAAAAGTTGGATCACTTGCCCCGCTCGTTATCCAATTTTCCTTTTCACAAAATAAAATGCCTTTTAAAACTTTAAACGTTATTTTTTTCTACTTCCGTGCGCAAAGTAATACTTATCCGGATTCACTGTCGAGCGTGCGGAAAATAAGTGAGCGGAAAAGTACACGTTTCGGCAGCAGAAAAATAACTATTCAGTAAAAAACAAAATGAACCATCGCATTAAATAATTATTTTAAATAACTTTTAGTTTTATATGGCTATTGCTTTCTGTGTAAAAAGTGACAGGTCTGTGTGAAAAAAAAATGGACAGCATTCAGAGCACAAGATCTTTGAATTTGCGTGATTTCATTAAAATTTGTATTTTTTGTCGATTGTTAGGCAATTGGCTTGTTTAACCATGGGTGAAGAAGAATTCCAACGCCGCGGCGTGCAAAACTTGTTGTTGCCTATATAATCAGTCTGATTAAATCAGAATATAATATTTAAATTTTAATTTTTAGTGTATTTAAATTAAAAAGGTAAGTTTATTGATTTTAAGTAACTTATACCTTAAAAATTAAAAGAATGGGATGAAAGTAATTTTAACAGCTGTAAAACAAGTTTTTAGGTTATTTTATTGTGTATTTGAAAATAATAAAAAATAAAAGGTTCGTAGAAAAAACATTGTATTTCACTTGTGAGAAAAGCTTTCTTTAAGCTCGTGTTAATGCACACTCGGTTTAACGGCCTCGTGAGCAACTTAAACACTCGCTTTTTAACACTTATAAAACAAATAACTATTATGAAGTGTAGTATAATGAAGGTTAATAATTTTTAAAAATGTTTTTAGTAAAATCATGGTTTTACTTACTTGACTCTTTTTACCGCTTTGATTCACCGCATCGTTTATTTTACTTAGTTCCCCATTAACACAACAACCTAAAACACAAATGTTTTTGTGTGCAATTAAGAATTTTCTAAAATTATAATTATGTTTACTTTTAAACAATGCCCATTGACACACAGTTACTGACAGTTCAAAGTTTCCAATGGTACGCACTATGAGCGCTCGCATCGGTGTTATTTCTCCTACCCCTTGTAAATCTACAGAAACGTATTCTTGAATAAGTAACATACTTTTTCCTTAATACCCATTTTGCCTTTACAATTATCCGATTCAAATCGATTGCAATCCATGACCATGGTCAATAAAATGAATTAACCTTCAAGTGAAATCAGCACTGCCACTATTCATAACCATTTCCAAAACATTATAATTTTAATAGTCAAGTTGTTCATTTTTTCTTATTTAAAAATATAACCATTAAAAACTATTAACTTAAAACAAAATTTTCTTATGGGTATTTTTGTCAAATCATTAGGCTTATAAGTGTTATAACATAAAAAATTTAACACGGTTGAAAAAATAAGTTATTATTTGCCATCAAATTTAACTATTCATTCATTCATTCATCATCTTAATATTAGTCATTTTATGTCAAAAGGATGAGAAGTGAGTCTGTGTTGAGCTCAAAGTTTGAAGTCCGACGCGTTAGCGGAGGCCTCCAATTGAGCGAAGCACGAATGCCATTCGACTTGTAGTCCGAAGCACTGACTACTACACCACCGAGGGCGGTCTGTTATCTGTTAAACAAACCATAAAACGTACTTAGAATAACAATTATTAAAAGTGAGGTTAGATAGCTTTAGAGTTGTCAGAAGTTATCGAATTTTTACAGACTAAGATGTAAAAAACTTCACTTAATTAAAGATAAATATTCTTTATTATTGTCAACTACATCTAAAGTGATTTTAATAATTATTGCTAGGCGATAGAAATAGCGTTAAAATAATTTAGACCTATCGGTTAAAGTTTTGGCTGTAGTTTGTAGTTAAAATATTATTTATTTATTTTCTATTACTTTCATAGTTTAATGTCCAACTGTTTAATTTATTAAAAAATTAAATATATTTTTAATATTTCTTTTTTTTTAATTAATACTAAAGTATAATATTTTTTCATATGACACTAACAAGAAGAAATTCCTATATTCTAATGAAAGCTAATAGTTTGGAAACGTGAATCAAGTGACACTAGACTTTCTTAATTGAGTTGATAATTAGGTTTCATTAAGTTTTGAACTTGAGATAGTTGGTATCGATTTAAGCATGCCATTAAGTTGACAACTAATAAGTTAGTAAAAAGTTTTTAATGAGCTTAGTTTACTTTTTGATCTAATTATCCCTAGCGTTAGCAGGGAATACAATAACTCAAACAAACCATTTCAGACTAAAGCATTTACTTGCAAGTTTGAATTTTGTCTTCTAATTAATTAAGTTGGCTTCTCAAAGTAGGTACCTAAAGCTCAATTTTATCCAAGCATTAAAAATAGGTATTCATCTTACAAATTAAATCGTTGAATTAAAACGAAATTCGTTAGTTAGAGTAAGGAACATTTAAATGGTTATCAAGTTTAGTAATAAATGATGCCAATAAATCAACCAACCCCAAGTTTCATGTGATAAGCAAACTCTTTTTCTTAACAGGATCGTAAGTTAAAATTCCCCTTTAGTAATTTTACACACCTTCAAGGAACAGATGTTGGGAATAGCAAATTAGATAATTTGTACGTTGAATTTATGTATACCTAATATCGTATAATTTTTGTTCACATACAGACCTTTTATTCAATTAAAACTAAATAATTCGGGCTATTAAAATTATCAATATTAATAAATTGTTAATGCTTTTGCTATGGGTTGAGCCATAATAATAAGCGGATCATATCGACACTTTATTAGGTAAATACACAGAGAAAAGTAATCTCTTGATTTTACTATATTTGGCTTGGCTCAAATAAATTATTTATTTCGATATCTACAAGAAGATATTTATTTAGTGCAAAACTTGGGTTTATTTGACTTTTTAAACTGATATTTGGTTACTACAAGTAAATATCTCCTTGACTTTTTATCTCAGGTTTAGTAGAAGCTTACTTAAAGAAACAAAACCTACATCCAAACAATTTAATTAATTGCTCTAAATAAATATTTATTTACAATTAATCACAATAATAAGTTGTTTTTAAGAAAATTATTATTTACAACCAAATAATAGTATTTTCTTATTGCAAACACAAGTTACTACGAATAAGAAAATTTTACTTCATACAAGAAAACCTGTTTCAAATAAATGCATTTTCTTAAATCAAGAGATTACTTTTCTCTGTGTAAAAGAATATATTAATTAATAAACATAGAACAGGATATATTATTAAATACATATATTTTTGCTGCAGACACATTTCCGCAGGGAGTTATCTACACATATCTCAGAAATGACATCTGTGGTTATCTAGATGTATCATTGATTGGACAATTTTAAGTAAATAACATAGAAGTGGATAACTCAGATTTGTACAATGTTAAGCTTAGTTGTAGTCAAGATGTCCATGTAATATTAGCAATTTCTTTATACATTGTTCCATTGTTCCTGGAAAATCGTAGGTGGTTAATCATAGTAAACCTAATTTTTCCGAAAAGAAAAAAACTGGAAGCCATGGTGTTGAAACTATGTTTTCTTGTGTAGGCTTTAAGATCTTGCAATTACTGGACGAAATAAATATGCAACATTGTTCTGTAGGTTGAAACTTTCGAGAGTTGATGATCCAGTATACGGTCGCACAGAAGCTCCAATTTCGTTAACCTTTTCATTGGTTCTCATTAACTTTGAACGTCTAGTCTGGACATGCTTCTGACATGCGTCTGACAGAGTAATCATGTCGGCTCGGTTTCGAATAACCGAGCACTACGTCCAGTAGCACCAGGGTGGCACCTGTAGCTTCAAATTTTCTGATCTGTGACCTGGAACATGTAATTCGAACTCGAAATAATCGCCTAAAAACTGTGCATGGATCGACAATTTGATAAAAATGTTTTACACAGAAAGGGCGTTCGGGCACTTTTAAAATATATATTTCTTCGTACGCTATCTTTATTTTTATCATATCCTACATCAGGGGACTGGTTCAAACCACATGAATATTTTAAGAAGCCAAGTATGGCAAAAATATGAATGTTATATAATTTATATCTAAGATTTACCATTATTTTAAAAAACAATGAATTTACTCAAAACGACTTAAAGTGCAAAGTCATTTTGATTGTAAATATGTACACAATACTTACGAAAAACGACAAGTGACATCAAAATAAATCATTTTTTACTAATAAAAAATATACATACGTATTTTTTAAAACGAAATCATAGCCGAATGAAAGTATCAAGCCTCAGCCCTCTTATATTGCTGGTGGTAATTTTATATAACATATTAGGTTATTAAAGGTATAAAGGTTATTTAAAATGTTAATATTTAATGTTAAAACTCTTATATAAATTGTTATAACTGTCATTACTACAAGGGATATTACAAAACTTTTAAAAGGCAACCACTTAAAACATATATATAAGTATGCATACGTTTCGGTTGTGTTTTTAAGTGCTCCTTTAAAATGTATGAATACTGTGTTAATCTTACCAAATTTACTGATTTAAACATCTTGACAATAAAGTTAAAGTGGATATGTGTCTATCTTTGGTGTGATGTCTACTAGTTAAGTGAAAAACTAATAGTTTTACTGTATTTTGTTGATTTTGAAGACACATTTGATGTGAAAAAGTGACATTGTAAAAACAGGATTAAAGAACCATATATAAAAAAACTCTTAAAAATATCAAAATAAAAGTCGACGTCCTGGGTTTGAACCCGGGTCCGCTGAGGAGTGATTTCGCAACGACAGGTGCTCTAAAGCGTGCGGCTATCGGCTACGTACTAAAATTTGTATTATAAAGTGTATTTGTTTACAAATCAATCATGAGTAATGAGAAACCTTGTAGTAAATGCAATAAAGTACCCACGAAAGAAATTGTTAACTGCATAATATGTGGATCAATTTGGCATCCTGGATGTGCCAGACAGAAACAGGTATCTTCTAAAGAACTTGATCCATCTAAAAATCCTCTTCTAGTAGAAATATTTTATCTTAAAGAAATAATAATACAAAAAGATATGATTATCGATAATCAGAAGTCAAACATAAAATCCTTACAGGAACAAATTTTGTTATTAAATGTTATTAATAACTGCAAAAGCACGGCTAACAATAAAACCGAAAAATTAACTGAAAATCAACAAATAAAAAATAATACCGAAAATAAAAAAATTAATGGTAAAAATAAAGGCTCTGATACAAAAAATATAATACCTAAAACACTAGTAGCTGAGGCTATTCTGGAAGCAAAAACAAAAACTACTTGTGACCAACTCATCAACCTTACCAACCCAAGTCAATCTACCACTTCCAATGAAAATAAAAAGGAAAAGGAAAAAGAAAATACATGGTCTGACATTGTTAAAAAGGCGAAGGCAAAACCAAATAAAACAGCAGGTATAGTGGGAAGTCTGAAGGATTCTTCCAACTGCTCCCTAAAAGTAGTTCCCAAAAAATCTTTTATATATGTATCCAGGCTACAGCCTACTACGCAGTGTTCGGATATAGAAACATACCTTAAAGAACGTTTCCCGGAAATCCGTGTTGAGGCAATATCTTCAAAGTTCCCAGAGCACTATTCTTCTTTTAAATTGACAGTAGATTTATCGAATTTTGAAAAAGTTATGTGTTCTGAGTTGTGGCCTAATGGCACCTATTTGTCACGGTTTTTTCACCCCAAACAAAAAGACAAGACAAAAACCTAGAAAGTAGTTACCCTAATTTTAATAATATTGATTGTTTATTACTAAATTGTCAATCACTAAATAATGAAACTGTTGATCTTATGGAGAGTGAATATGTTTATAAACTAGACAATTTAAGAGTTATATGTCTTACTGAAACTTGGTGTTCAGAAGATCAAATTAATCTTATAAATCTTACAAATTTTATTAATACCAGCAATTTTTGTAGGTCAAGTTGTAGAGGTGGGGGTGTTGGCATTTGGACACATAAATGTTTAGATGTAACTCTTATTAATTTATCTGAGTTTTGTATTGAAAAACATTGTGAAGTATGTGGTATAGAATGCCAAAACACATCCATGGGTACAACAATAATTCTTTGTTGCTATAGGTCTCCTTCTGTAGGTAACCTAAATATATTTTGTCAAAACATAGGTTTAGCGCTGGAAAAGTTATATAAAATGAATATTACTTTTATTGTAATGGGCGATTTTAATGTAGATCCTTCCAGGGACACTGCTAACTTTCAAACTCTATGTAATGTTTTTCTTAGTTTCGGTCTAAAAAATGTTATTACCAAAAATACTAGGAAAAATTATACATTAGATCTTGTATTTACAAACCTTTGCCAGATTGAATATTCTGTTGAAACTAACTTGTTATCAGACCATGATACGGTGCTACTTAACACAAAATGTTTTAAGCTGCAGAAAAATAACCTAATTCAAAAAGAAAACCGCAGAACATTTAGTGAAGACAGAATAATTCAGTTTAAAAAGGATCTGGATAATGAAAGTTGGAATTCTGTATACCAGAGTGATTTTCAAAATTCTTTTAATGTTTTCCACGATACTCTTTTGTATTATTTCAATATTAACTTTCCCATAAAATCAAAGGAAATTGGTTTAAGCAATAAAAAGCATTGGATAACAAGTGAAATTAAACAATCCAGTTGTAATTTAAAAAGTGTATATGCCTTAAAATGCAAGTTTCCGGAGTTTATCGATTATTATAAAATTTTAAGAAAAGAGCATGCTAATCTAGTATTAAAAACAAAAAAACAATATTATCAAAATAAAATATTTAACTCTTCCAATCCAACAAAGACGGCCTGGAATGTTATTAAATCCATAAATAGTAATAATAATTCAAAAGCATTTGAAAATGTTAAACTTAATATTAATGACACTGATATAGATGATCCTTTGATTATATCGAATGAATTTAATAAGTATTTTATAAACGCTCCTTTAAATGTAGTTAATAAACTTGTCCCCCCTAAAAATTTTAAAGGTAAAATTTTAAATAATATAAATTCATTTTATCTTTTTCCTTTTACTAATTGTGAAATATTATCAATTCTAAAAAATAAACTTAAATCAAAGAAAACCGCGGGACCGGATGATATTCCTCCTTTTATTTTAAAGTCCATTGCAGAAGAAATATTGTGTCCTCTTGTCTATTTGGTTAACTTCTCATTTTCAGCAGGAGATTTCCCAGAGAGACTTAAAGTTAACAAGGTTGTTCCAATTTATAAAAAAAATGATAAACATCATATCGATAACTACAGACCAATATCTATGTCCTGTAGCCTGTCAAAAATCTTTGAATACGCTTTCTTAGAGAGGCTAGGCCCATTTCTTGGTAAGTATAGAATCCTTAGTAATAACCAATTTGGTTTTCGTGCTAATTGCTCTACAGCATCAGCAATAAATGCATTTTATACACACCTGATTGACTCCCTTGAAAAGGGAGAGTGTCCTGCTGGGATATTCTGTGATCTCAGTAAGGCATTTGATTGTGTTGATCATGGTAAACTAATGCATAAAATGGAGAGATATGGTATTAGAGGTTTGGCGTACGGCTGGCTAAATAGTTTTCTAAGGAACCGAATGCAATATGTATCAATTAAACACAATTCTCTACAAAATACAAACACAATTAAATCCAACCTAAGTAGTGTATGCATGGGAGTACCACAGGGTTCAATTCTTGGCCCTGTGCTATTTACACTTTATGTAAATGACTTAGAGCTGCACCTGAAGGAAAACTGTTTAACCACACTATACGCCGATGATACAACACTTGTACTATCAAACAAAAGTAACCATATTCTTGAGATGGAGTGCAACGAAAACCTGGATTTGTTATCGTCCTGGTTTTCCTATAATTCACTCTATCTGAATGCAACCAAGACTAATTACGTGAGATTCTCTACTCAGGGTTATGGGCCTAGTGAATCTCTCAATTTAAGTTTGTCGATTGATGGCCTAGATATATCAAGAAAAGACCACCTTAAATTCTTAGGTATTATTCTTGATGAGAAACTAAATTGGAAGCATCATTGTAACTTTTTGATTTCAAAGTTAAGTTCTTTAGTCTATTTATTTAGAAATCTTAGACAAGTATTGGTTTTGGAACAATTACTTTCTTTATATCATGCCCAAGTAGACAGTCGGCTCCGCTATGGTATTTGCTTTTGGGGATCATCTACCTGTGCTGAGCATGTATTTATTTCTCAAAAGCGAATTATCAGATGCATAGCTGGGGTTTCACATGATTATTCATGTAGAAATTTATTTAAGAAATTTAATATATTGCCAGTCCCATGCGTTCAAATTTTAGAATTATGTACATACGTATTTTTAAATAAAAGTAAATTTTCAATGAACTGTGATGTCCATAATTTTAATACACGAAATAAAAATGATCTGAGAATACCTTTTAATCGACTAAATTTAGGTAAAAAGTCTCCAAACAGTTTAGGAATACATATATTTAATAAACTTCCTTTGGAAATTAAAAACTCAAAATCAGTTCACATTTTTAAAACACTCTTGAAGTCATATTTGTTGTCCAAATGTTTCTATAGCTTGAATGAATTTCTTATAATCTAGCTAAAGTTGTTAAAATTTATTTATGTACATTATGAATCATTTTGTAATTTCTTATGTATTATGTTTGTCTATTTCAAATTTACCTTGACGTTTTCTACACATGTATATGTCTTCTGAAATAAAGCCTATTATTATTATTATTATTATTATTATTATTAGTGTTGCCAGATTCACCATTTTTACCGTAAATCTGCAGTTTTAATGCAATATAATAATAATAATAATAATAATATATAAAATATTTACATACATCAATATACATATGAAATGATATTTACAGATTATAATTAACCCTGGTGGCGCTTTTAAGATCGCGTGGGAAAAGGGCAGAGGTGCAGATATATAAAACCGATTCTCAGTACCTTCCTAACATTCAGTACATTACCGTTTGTAGTAGTTAAAACATCAGTAATATTATTCTATAAGTTTTATGCTATAATAATAAACCTTTTTCTTTTGTTTAACTCTGATGTTTTATTTGCAAATTATAGCCATTTTTTATTTTCAGGTATTTTTCATTTTAAAACAATTAAACTTGTTCAAAAATGTATACATATATTAAAAATATATCCAAATAAGAGAAACAATAGCTAAAAAGAAAAATATATAAATAGTTACTGAAATTCATATTTTTTTAAATTGAGTCTGTCAGACTCTGCGCCACCGTTCATGTTCTGCCAGGAGGCGCCACCACTCCATTTAAGTAACTTATCTCTAATGTTGTGTTTAAATGTCCCTAAACTGCCATTAAAAAAGTCCAAATCAAATTGATTTACATTAGCAAATATACGATTTAGCGAGTTACATACTGTGTTCTATTCTGTTCTGTTTTTAGATAAAATAAATTATTTTTTCTTGTTTGCCTTTGTGGCACATTAAAATTTATTTGATTAAGCAACTCAGAGCTATTAAAGAAATTATTCAATAATTTATAAACACAAGACCGTGCTATGTCGTTCTTTGACTTAATAATCTTAAATTAGTAATATTTCTAACGAAGATGTAGTCAAGGTTATCGGTACTATTTAACTTAAAGGCACAAAATCGCAAAATTTTATTTTGGACTCTTTTAATCATTTGTATATACTTTAAAAAATAAGGAGACCATGCAAAACAACAGTACTTCAACACACTTCGCACGAAGGACATATAACATTTAATATACAATGCACAGAGAAAAGTCATCTCTTGATTTAAGAAAATGCATTTATTTGAAACAGGTTTTCTTGTATGAAGTAAAATTTTCTTATTCGTAGTAACTTGTTGTTTAGAATAAGAAAATACTATTATTTGGTTGTAAATCATAAGTTTCTTGAAAACAACTTATTGTTGTAATTAATTGTAAAGAAATATTTATTTAGAGCAATTAATTAAATTGTTTGGATGTATGTTTTGTAAGCTTCTACTAAACCTGAGATAAAAAGTTACCTATTTACTTTTATTAACCAAATATCAGTTTAAAAAGTCAAATAAACCCAAGTTTTCCACTAAATAAATATCTTCTTATAGATATCGAAATAAATAATTTATTTGAGCCAAGCCAAATATAGTAAAATCAAGAGATTACTTTTCTCTGTGTGGACATTTTTAAAATCTTTTAAATTGCGTTTTACAAATCCAAGTATTCTTAGTACTTTATTTGTAATTTAATAAATAATATTTTTATTATGATCTCCAAATGTCATTTTTTGTTAAAGTAAACACCCAAATCTTTAATAAGACTTACATTATCTAAAATAACATTAATTATGGAGTTCGGAAACAAAACATAATTTTTTAATCTATAAAAATTAATAACTTTTATTTATTTATTTTCATTTAGTTTCATAAAATTGTTTTTGCACCAGATTTGAATTTGTTTTAGGTCTTCTTGAATATCACAGCAATGTTTTATATATTTAACTTCTTTGTGGATTTTTAGATTATTAGCAAAGAGTAAGTATTTACAATATTTTAAATTGGATACTATATCATTAATAAAACAAATTGTTTTAAACAATTGTTTTAAACAATTAAATAATAATGGAGATAGATGAGCACCTTGATAGTAATATGATTTACGGCCTTGGAAAAGTCTGTATAAATCGCCAAGGCACTTAACAAATGCTGTTCAAAAACTACCAAATTAGTGGCTGTAGACTTTCCCTTACAGAATCCATGCTGCTCATTAATAATGATATTTTTCAATAAAGGTGTTATTTTATTTGTAATTTTTTTTCAAATATCTCAGGAATTTGTGATATTTTAGATATAGGTCTGTAATTATTTACATTGCTTTTTTCCTCACTTTTGTAAATATAAGTCTCTTTCCATATGGCCGGAAAGTCAGATTTTTTTATAGATAAATTAAAAAGATGTGTTAACGGTTTTGTAAGAGAAAATCTATATTCCTTAAGTATAGAAGGTGGGACACCATCAGGACCGGCACCTTTTATAACATTTAGTTGCAATAACTCATTAAAAACATCACTCTCAAAAATAAAATAGTTATTTAAATTTATGTTATTAGTATAATAAAAATCAGGTACTTTAATATCACTATGAGCATAAACTGAACTATAAATATCGGCAAAAAAGTTTGTTATTTCATTGGGGTTGTCAGATGATGTATTATTATAAAACATTTTGCTTGGAATAAAATTATCGTTTTTTTACTCCTTACGTAATTCTAAAAGTACTTGGGGTTGCTATTTATATTTTGTTCCAAAGATTCGACATAATTTTTAAAACAATTATCAGTTAAGTTCTTACACTGATTTCTAAGGAGACTAAATTTACTATAATTTATACTATTTTGAGACTACCTGTATCTTTTATAAGCCATTTTTTTCTGAAAAATTAAATTTTTTAAATCGCTTGAAAAATATATCAGGAACCGATTGTGAACCGATTTTTTTTGGACATATAACTCGGACATATAATTAAAAATTTCATAAAAAGAATTAACACAAATATTTACATCATGATTAGAAAAAACAGCTCCCAATTAACAATACATAAATGCTCATTAAGAGATGTAAAATTTGCATTTGGGTAAAAATTGTTTTGCACATGATATGTTTGCCATCTTCACATGGTTTGAAGCAATGATACTGGCGCGTATTTTTTATTGTAATTGCTTTCTTAAAACGTTTGGTTAAAGCTTTATGCCCTTGATCGTGTTCGTTTTCTGTGCAAAAATCAAAAGAAACTTTCTTAAAAAAATTAATTGCCCGATTATAAAAAATCTTGGGCGTTAAAATTTGATTATTTTCAGGTCGTTGCAAACTAACAGGATATGCATTTTTTTTACTGTCGCGCCAATACCGTCACAGGCACTTTTTCCGTGGGATGTTGCAGAATTCCATTCGACATTGATACCAGTAGATTTCATTAGGAATACAAGATTGACAAAATTTTTATATTGAGAACCGGAACCATCAGAGAAAAAGAACAACTTTTTTACATTTTTTCCCCATGAACTTCCTTTAAATAATTCATCATCTTTTTATTGAATAAGTTTACTACACGGAGAGAAAAGTATTATGCTTATTACCATAATTATAATACCCTTTACTATAATTTATTTTACTATTTGGGACAACTATCTGGTATATTGCCAGATACTACGCATATTTAGTAATTTTTAAATATCCATGTATGTTAAACCTAAAGGTAAAATATTATTATTCTCAACCAATTTTGTTTTTAATTCTTATTATAATTAGTTTTTTTTCCATTACTTATAAGTAGTAAATTTTAAAATATTATGTTGCCATTTTAAATATAAAATATTTTAAAATCGAATATTTTTATATGTTAACAATTAAAAATTGTAACATATTTATTGTACTTTTTAATATACAAAACGTTATGAGAAAGAATTGAACCTACACCTCGCCAAAGTTTTTTGTTTTGAGTGCGTTCCATCAACTTCAAATACCGACAGACAGGTGTTTTGACCTATATTGGGTATCATCAGTGTCGACACGACACTGTCGAGCAACTTGTAGTAGTAGAACACACCCAAAACAAAGAAATACCTGAGCTTATATAACACGGTTGGTAAGCCAACAGAGGCGAGATGTAAGAACATCACGTGATCCACACCGTCTAACGACGCGTCACGACGTGGCCTTTGCCGCAATCGGTACATACTATGCAACCAAGTAGGTATTACCAGTAATGGGTCAAGAAAGTTTATTGAAGAAACTAAGAAAATTGAATGTTTAAAATGTCAAGAGTTACTATATTGTATATTATATTTAAATATATTGTTTATTAACCTTAAACATAAAAGTATCTTTATTTTTACTATATTTTTTTATTAATGTGTAATATATTATAATATTAGATGTACACCTTACATTTGATTAAATCATATAGTAAATATTACTATTTGTATATAGTAAAATCAATTTACTATACACACATATTAAAAATTAAAATATATATTATACATTTATGATTTAGTAATATTGGTGTTGTAATCTTTACTAAAATTGTATAATATAAAATAGTATTTTGTATTACAATCTTAATATTGTATTGACAAATATATAATATTGTTACCCTAAACATTTGTTATAGTAAATTTTGCTATATTTTTTTTACTGTCTAAAATTTACTATACATTTCTCTCCGTGTACCGTCGAATCGTATTTTATTCCCTCCAAAATAATTACGAAATTGTGATGAAGTGTTTCATTATTTTCTTTGTAATAAATAACATAGGGATGTATCGTAACTTGGTTGTTTGACCAATGAAAAGACTGAATTGCATCTTGAACAACAAAACTAAAATTTTCAGAAAAATACAAAGTAATGACGAACTCTCCGTTTTGAAGATTTTTTTTCAAGTTATCAAGATACTCTGCTTGTGTTTTTGCTATGTAATCATGTTTCAGAAGCTCTGGAAGTTCTTTTTTCAGTCCATTAAAAAAATCAGCTTTTTCTTGGCAAAGAGACAGTAGCTCGCATCTATAATGAAGACCAGCATTATAATAATTGCACTGTGACGTAAGAAACCCTTAAACAAAGATTTGTGACCGTTTACCTGTCTGTGCTGGTCCATGATTTAAAAACTGGATTTTTTCAATGTTGTGATCATCGAAAAGTTGTGAAAATTTTTCAATAATTGGCGAAACGCCGGGACGGTATTTGTAATAAAGGAGAAAACACGCTTCAGCCGATTTTTCGCACACCATGCTTTTTAAAATGTCACGAACTTTATCACAGTGGACACTTTGCTTTTTTAAATAATCATTCAGTCCAACAAACTTTAAATTCATGTTTTAATAAATTCGACAAACACATACATTGTGAGTTTCACTTGGTCCAAGAGGAATGCACAAACCAGGGCGAAGTTTTTGTAAATGCAGACAAACTTATTTTAACTTCTGTATATTCTGTACAAAATTTGCCGTACAGTTCATTAATATTAAACAGTAATAACCGTTTTCTATTTGTTCACATGAACCGACATTTGTGACAATTTTGACGTAATCTTTTCTACCAGGCATAACGCGACTATATTTGTCCGATACATCGGACAAATATAGTCGCGTTAGTTTTACACATGTGTAAAACTTCTCAATTATTTCTAATACGTTTGTTTTTAATGGCCGCCCCTTTTTCTTATCATCGTACCCACGAGAGTTTCGTAATTTTTGCGCATTGCACTCTGCTCTTCGAGAGAAATTTAATTCTCTGTGAATTTTTCTTAAACTCCAATCTCTTGGCACGGTGGTAAGGATCCTCAATTTTTCAGCTTTCGAAGATGCATTTGATAAAGCGATTTTGACTTCCTCTGCTGTGGATCTAAAAAATTTGTGATTAATTAGGAATGAATTTTACAAAACTACAAAACAATATTTTTTATTAATTCTGATTCTCATTTTTACCAATTTTCCTTTTCTTTGGATTTTCATTCCTCAGTTTATAATCTGGAGAAGAGTAATCAGTTTCATTATGTGAAAGTTATTCTCTACTTATTTCGAGTTCCTTATTCTCTTCCCCTTCTTCAGGAGTATTGTCACTTTTACATTGAAACGTACTAAATGAATTAATTGAAAGTCTGCACGAGTCACGCAAATATTTACCGTTAAACTTTGAAAAAACTTTAAGTTTAATTTTTTTCTCACACAATTATGGTTTTTCTTATTTTTTGGGTTGCAGCAAAAATTTGGTGTTGGCATTTTGTATTCTTAACAAGGAAGATCGATCACCTGATAAATGTTTGTATAAGTTTATATAAATATATAAATTTATCAAATTAAAATTAAATGTTTAAATCTTGCAAAGGTTGAAACTAAACGCCTATTATATTTTCTTTTTATTACGTGTAAACATTGAACTTAATTTTGTATACAGAAATAAATGTATTTAAGATCTTGATACCTAAATTGTTATTTAAGCTGTTATTTTACAGAAATAACTTACCCTTTTTCTTCCTTAGATAACTATTTACAAAAAAGTTGATTGAACATTTGCATTTTAATAATTAAACACTTGTCAATAACCTCTTGAATCAAGAGTCTTGATAACAGCAACGGTACCCAGCGAATTTTATTTTGACGGATAAATGACAGTTTAAGTTTAGGACGGCAAAGCCCACTATATATTTAGTATTAAAAATTTTGACAGTTGTCAAATGTCGCCTTTCTGTTTAACCTAATTAGTAGTATTCATAATAGTCTTAATGGGTTTATGGGGGCCCTCCAAATATGGGGGCCCCTGGGTCGCGGCCCACACGCGCCCAGTCTTTAATCCTACACAGACTACGGAATAAGGCACTTCGCGCTCTGCCTTTTATATCATATTCATTTTTTTTCTGAACGCAATTATATTTAATAATGTTTCTTTTGTATACACTATTTTTTTAGTCACAAATTTCGATTGAGGGTGTTTAAACTGGGTGACGTTTACAATATCGAAATTCATTATATCGAATTCAAAATATCGAAAACTTTTTATCGAAAATCAAAATATCGAAAATACAAAATGTCGAAAATCAAAATATCGAAAATTCAAAATGTCGAAAATAATAATATCGAAAATTAAAATGTCGATTTGAAAATGTCGAATAATTAAAGGTAGTGTCTCCCCGACCGTCGGACAGACGTAGAAAAGTGTGTGCTCGACCGTCGGACGGACGTAGAAATGTGTGTGCTCAACCGTCGCATATTTTAACCTCATTTTCAACTAGAGGCTAAATGTTGCAAAGTATTCCTCAAGGTACACTGCATTGTGCCATACCAAACTAACCCAAACTTAACAACCCAACCCAACCGACCCCGCCCCATTGGGCCCCTCCCGCCCCATTGTCACAATCCAGCCTGCCCTTAGATATATTATACCTCTATTGCTCAATGGGGCGGGAGGGGCCCAATGGGGCGGGGTCGGTTGGGTTGGGTTGTTAAGTTTGGGTTGGTTTGGTATGGCACAATGCAGTGTACCTGCATAATCAAGATGACAGCTATTCGTCATAACCTGTATGACAGCGGTCGAGATTTTATTTTCGATAAATTGAAAATTCGATTAAATAAAATTTCGATATTTTCATTTCGACATTTTGAATTTTCGATATTTTGATTTTCGACATTTTGTATTTTCGATATTTTGATTTTCGATCAAAAGTGTTCGATATTTTGAATTCGATATAATGAATTTCGATATTGTGAATGTCACCCGTTTAAACTTTACCCAAAAAATGTATTTTGAACAAAAAATTTGACTTGAGGGTTTTTGGGTGGCCCACTTGAGAAATTTTTACCCATTTCTAAAATCAAAATAGAAATATTCAAATTCAATTTCATTTTTATTGCAGACTAGATACTTTTTTATGCTGGATAATAGGCATTACATGGCAATAATGCATCATTAGCAATTTCTGTAGTGATATTTAAATCACCACTAAATACAAGATCAAGTAAGTTATTATATAAATTAATTTCATAAAAATTACATAGTGCAAAACAATACGACAATTTTCACTTGAAAGACCAGAAGAACAAACATCAAGATCACAATTAATATTATTTATATTTGGTAGGTTATTTTTTTTTTGAGCAGGGAAAACCTTTTATAGGCTGAGTGTGGGGTATACCCACTAAACCCCCTGCTCCTCCCTTTCGCTCTCTTTTATTGGGACTGCTTGCGCATAATTTCAATGAAAGTGCGGTCTACGATTTTTAACTATCTCATTTCGTCCCTTCCTTTACTCTCTATTATGACTCGAACCAGAGTATAGCTTCGGTTCCAGGCTTCTTCGGATTTCACGAGATCGCTTATTAGGCTGTCAATGTTTCGTTAGAGTAATCTAGTTGGACTTCATTCCAGTGCGGGCAGCTAAACAATGTGTGCGCAGCATCATCTTCTGCTCCGCAGTACACGCATTTGTCCGTGTCGGCCCTTGTATAATATAGTAGATACGATCTGAAGCTTCCATGCCCTGATAGGGCTTGCGTCAGAAAGTAATCTACTTCGCCATATGGCCTGTCGAGCCATGCCTTGATATTCGGGATTAGGCGGTATGTCCACCGACCGCGTGTACTTCAGGTCCATTTGTCCTGCCACCTGGTCATAAGGTTGTTTCTCGCGATCACAGCATCAACACCCAGGTACTTCTCCCGACACTCGAGTATCAGGAATTCTATTGGAACTACTGATATGATTCACGCAGCGTCCGCCGATATGTAGTTTGCGATTTTCGGTGACTGAATGCCAGGTTGGAGCTGCGTAAAGCATCTGGGAGTGAACCACACACGACATAACTCTTCTTTTGGATGACCTCGGTCCACCGATGTTTGGCATGAGGCTTGAAATAGGTGTTATTGTCTTTTCCACTTTTTGTATTACTTGGGCGACGTGTACTGAAAATGTTAGCTTCATATTAAGCCATACTCCCAGATACTTTACGGCTCTGGATGGATACACTGGTGTCCCTCAACATTAAAGTGTATTGCAGCTATCTTTCGTTTTGTTGTAAGAAGGGCTGCCTCAGTCTTTTCTGGGGCAAGTTGGAGTTTCGTACCCTCCATCCAGTTGGAGACACGTAGGAGTGCGGTGTTTGCTATGTTCATTAAAATCTCATCTCCTCAGCTTCTCTTGCGATTTGAATAACGTTGTTAATCGCGTCAACCGTTTGCAGACCTTCCACGAAAACGAAATGTTTGGCTGCTAGTCCACCCGTGCATTCTATTTAATTTTTTTAATCTTATTAGGATTAGCTGCTCATACAATTTCCCTTCCATATCTAGTAGGCATATGGGCCTGTACGAAGCTGGATGGTCTAGCGGTTTATCCCCATTTCGAAGTAGCAAGAGAGTATTTGGTAGGTTGTAGTCACAGCATATAACTGATATTATAATATATACGTATAAGTCATTTAGGGTATCGATTATTACCTCAACACTAGAGCAGTGTTATTCATAAACATCAACAGAATCAGATTATTCTGCTAAACATTACACTTGATTTAAACCACTTCTAAAATATTTACGTTAATAAATGGTAAATATTCTTTATTAACCAATTTTAATTAAAATTATAAAAAAGGGGGCATCCATTAATTACGTGAGGTGTTTAGGGGGGGAGGGGGGTCGAGCCAAACCTCACCCAATCTCACGTGGGGGGAGGATGGTCTCGGCAAATATCACGTAATTTTTTCTTTTGGAATGAAACAGTGTAAAATTGCTAAAAAACTGGGTTAAATTAAGTAAACAATTATAAGCAAATTGTTTTTTTTTTAATAAATCTAATGGAATCAAGCACAGATTAACTTATTTACATTAAAACCATACATTTTAAAAAATCTCACGTGAGATTAAGGGAGGGGGAGGGGGTCGAGCAAAATCTTACGACATCTCACCAAGGGGAGGGGGGAGTCGAAAAATCGCCAAAATTGCCTCACGTAATTAATGGATGACTCCAAAGCGTTTCGTTGAAATCTGTCACTATGCTATTTTTTTAAATAATTTAAGTTTTTGTTTTTTTAGGATATAAATAATTAATAACTCACATTTTTTATTAAAAATTTAACGACACTTATTATAAAAACAGGTAACCGCAAACTGTTTAAAACTCTTTTACTGGTAACGGTTACAATAGTATATATACTATATAGTAAGGAAAAATTATATAAAATAATTATAAAGTGCCTTTCGAAAAATAAAGGGTGTGATTCCCTGGCTAATTACACTGTGCAACACAAAAAATGAACTGGGATCAAATCTGAAAAAATCGAATCTAGGCAACCCCCAAAACAAATCCTTTAAGGGGTTTTACCAGTTTAGCTCGAATAATGGAGATATACAGGGTGTTTCTTTTAACTTGAGACAGCTCAATATCTCGAGAAATACGCATTTCACGACAAAATGTCTTAAATAAAAGGTTAATGTGACTAAAGGGGACATTATTTGGTGCTACCGCTAGCCACCCCCTACCCCTCCTTAAGGGTGAAACGGGGGGTAACTTTGGAAAGTCAAATGGAATGACCCGATTTTTTTCAGAGTTTGGTAGCACATAAAAAAATAAAAAACTTTTATTTAAAACTTTTTTCAATTTATCAACAGATGGCGCTGTAATTCAAAATTTAAGAAAAATGAGTTTCCTTGTAAAATGTATTATTTGGAACGTTTGAAAAACAAAAATTAACATTAAATCAACAATAGTCGGCTCTGAAAACAATTTATAACAAATGTTCGAAATGTCGTCCTTCCATTTAGACACCAAGTGGAGCACCAGCGTCCCTGGTCGGTAAACGTTTGGCGCGGTACCTTAAGCGAAATTAAAAAATTAAATTATAAAATCTAATTAAATTGTTTTGTTGCGATATTTTATTTATACCTACTTACCTGCCAATTCCCATGTAAAAAGTGTAAAGATTTGTCAAATTTAGATTAATTAAAAGAGCCCCACTCTTTTTGGCATTGCAAATTATAAAGTGATACGTTTATATGTTACATTGTATACACTGCGCGTCAAAATTAACGCATAATAAGTAAAAAAAGTCTTAACTCTAAAACGCCTTTACTAATCTTTATGAATTTTAAAAAAAAATACTTCATGTTTATGTTATACATGTTATATATGTTCGAGGGTTTTTCAAGAAAATATGTTTAAAGTCCTTTTATTTAATAATAAAAAAACGTTTGAAAAATAACTTTTAGAGATTTTTTTTAAGTAAATAAGAAATATGCTGTTAAAGACCGTATTTTTATTAGTATACCCTGAAAATTTTGTACAAATCAAAAGAACATTAACGAAGATACAGTGCTTCAAAGTCGTTAAAAATGACCCCTTTTTGATTATTTTGCTGAAAAGTGGTCATTTTTGATGACTTTAAAGCGCTGTATTTTCGTTACTATTCGTTTGATTTGTACAACATTTTTAGGGTATACACTAGGGTGGAGTGAATTTTATTAAATTTAATAATTGATTTTTCCTATATTATTAATTGTTGACTAAAGGCGTAAAATGAATAAATATCGAAAAAATATTCCAATTTTTTAATATCTTGAGGTGGCGCATCAGTCTCGAAGTTTTGAAAATTCTAAAAAAATATTACTTTAATCAAAGTAATAAAAATAGCATTATTAATAAATAAAAAGTTTATTTTAGTAAAATTAGCGTGAAACGTAAACATATTTAATAGTAAATCATATGCTTTAAGTAACTTCAGGAGTGTTTATTGGTAGAAATGAGATCTTCTTTTTCGCGAAAATACTGACATTTGGTATAAAAATTTGGTAATTATTTTCTGACTTTAATTCTTGTTCTGATGAAACCATCTCTTGCTTCCGATCCACAAACCGAGTCTGAAGATTCAGTATACTGGTTATAACCAGTTTTACACAGCGTTCCACTGCTTGGGTGTGACACGGAAATTTTTGGAAGTATAGGAAATGGTCACCCGAAGAAATCATATCGGTAATTTCTGTCATCGTATTTCATAGTCATAGGTGGTTCAGTTACCTTTTCTGTCGCCCAGTGAATTAACTCGTAAAAATGTAATGCTTCAGTATTTAGTTGTGGAAGGTTTAATTCCCGTAATCTCGAACATTTTGATTCTTTTATCGCCTTTAATATTTTCGGCAATGCTAGTTCTCTGATCGATAGATATATTGTAGGTAACATAGCTAGTAATAGGTTTTCGGGATAAATATTAGCTATAGCTTACAAAGATCCAGGCAAGCTAGCATATTCCCTATGGCTGACGTGGGCTAATAGGATTATTCGTTTATATGGGGGGACAGCAAATCCATCGGAAAACCTAAAAGAATTGGCTACTTTTATCATGAAAGTGTATGCCCCAACGTGGTTTTACATCAACACCAAGCCTACGTGCAAACATGGTCCTATTCACATATTTAATATGACTAAAAGAGCATTACACCTCCAGAAAAACTTGAAGGCCTTATAACTATAGTTATAAAGAATATTCAGCGAAATTTACATCCCGAAAACCTATTACTTGCTATGTTACCTACAATATATCTATCGATCAGAGAACTAGCATTGCCGAAAATATTAAAGGCGAGAAAAGAATCAAAATGTTCCACATTACGGGAATTAAAGCTTCCACAACTAAATACTGAAGCATTACGTTTGTACCAGTTAATTCACTGGGCGACAGAAAAGGTGACTGAACCACCTATGACTATGAAATACGATGACAGAAATTACCGATATGATTTCTTCGGGTGACCATTTCCTATACTTCCAAAAATTTTCGTGTCACACCCAAGCAGTGGAACGTTGTGTAAAACTGGTTATAACCAGTATACTGAATCTTCAGTCTCGGTTTGTGGATCGGAAGCAAGAAATGGTTTCATCTGAACAAGAATTAAAGTCAGAAAATAATTACCAAATTTTGATACCAAATGTCAGTATTTTCGCGAAAAAGAAGATCTCATTTTTACCAATAAACACTCCTGAAGTTACTTAAAGCATATGATTTACTATTAAATATGTTTACGTTTCACGTTAATTTTACTAAAATAAACTTTTTATTTATAAATAATGCTATTTTTATTACTTTGATTAAAGTAATATTTTTTTAGAATTTTCAAAACTTCGAGACAGATGCGCCACCTCAAGATATTAAAAAATTGGAATATTTTTTCGATATTTATTCATTTTACGCCTTTAGTCAACAATTGATAATATAGGAAAAATCAATTAATAAATTTAAAAAAATTCACTCCACCCTAGTATACACTGTTCAAAATCAAGCCTTTTGAAATACCTAATCAGAATTAATTAAAGTAAAGCAATTTACCTTCTCGTTTATTAGGCAGAAACGAATGTCTTAGTTCTATGGTGTATTTACTAACTTCTAGATAAATATTCATACTTTACTTAATAAACTTGTCAAATTTAAAAAGATAGGCAGATTACCTAAATATTTAGTCAAAATCTCAATTACTTTTAGGTAGGTACGACAATTTTGCTTTTAATTTAGGTAATTCTTCTAAATTATTATGGCAAATTATTGAACTAATTTAGGTAAATTCCTTTAAATATTAGTGACTTACTTGCAATCGTGCGACGTTTTAAGATAAATATTCGCGCCTATATTGTCCACCATAATGCCAAAATCAACAAAAGCTTAAAGACCGCGTTGTGTGCTATTGATATAACAACATAGTTAACAATTATTGTGTTATAAGTGAACATTTTGTAGTGCTATAGTTAAGTAATCCAAACTAAATGGAATTTCCCATTGACCCCAATTTATTTTTAAATAATCCCAACCCTGCAGGGTTGGGATTATTTAAAGGGTTCCGGTACTACATGTAGTACAAGAACCGCAGTTTTTAATTCGCCTAGGACACAAAGATAAAGGAGTCCTAACTTGGAAGAAAATTCCTATGGTAGGATATTTAATAAAAATATATATAATTTGCCTGAAAACTTAGCTAAAATCTACCTAAAAATTTAAGCAAATTTCCTTAGAAACAGGAAATTTATTCTTTTATTCTCAGGCAATATCCCTTACGATCTAAGGTGTATTATCTTTGAAACCTAAGTAATTTTGCTTAATTAATTGTATCATTTTCTTTAAAAATATCAGTTAAAGAATTCACTAATTTAAAAGGGGAATATTCCTCTGCATTCATTGTAAGCAGTTTGCCTTAAAAAATCAATGGTCCTATATAGTCTAATATTTTAGGTAAAAATTAGCTAAAATTTTGAACAGTGTACTTACAAAAATAATGTATTTCACAGCATATTTTTTATTTACTTAAAAAAATTCCCTATAAAAGTTTTTTTTCGAGCGTTTTTTAATATTAAATTAAAGGGCTTTAAGGATATTTTCTCAAAAAACCCTTGAACACGTAAACTGAGATATAAGTTAAAGTATTTTTATCCAAAATTTTATAAAGATTGGTGAAGGCGTTTTAGAGTTAGAATTTTTTTACTTATTATTATGCGCGCAGTGTATTTATCAAATACAGGGTGTTTCAATCTAAAGTTTCCACACCGGTTTTCACACGTCAATTTTTTATTTAGGGACAACAATTTATTTTAATTTTTAACCCTACAACCTTAACGTCTAAGCGGCAAAAAGACCTATCAACTATCATCCCCACCTAGGAATCCAGATTGAGGGGTTGTAAATATTTAAAAAATGGTCCCCTTGAATAAAAAACGTGTGCGAACGTTTTTTGTATTTTTAACACCTTAGAAATAAATAAAAATTATTTTCTACATAATGGTTTAGAACATTAACTGACAATTACTCCATTAAAAAACAGGTGACCAGCGTTTGCAGACAACTTTAGATAATAATAATAATAATAATAATATTTATTTCACCATTATATAATATTTAATAATAAAACAAAAGGTAAAATAAATATACAATGGCCCCGTAAGTTTAAAAACTTGTCAGGGGAAAAACATAAAATATAAAATATATCAATAAAAAATACAAATACATCAATATAACTATAACTATGTACAATAGAACAATTAACGATAATACATATATAATTTATAGTTGCACCTGAAGGACAACATTGCGTTTTAGCTGCGATTATTGATTAGTTCATTGATAGAACTCTCAGGGACACTAATCAAGAAATCCTTTAACTGTTTCTTAAAGGGAATAAAATTATTGTTATTAAATTTTAAAACATTATTTGAGATGTAGTTCAGACATTTTGGACCTAAAAAAGAGGCAGATCTTTGTCCTATTACTCTTTTCATCTTTGGTAAAACATATTTATTACTAACTTATGAGTCATAACTTATGACTATAGACTATATAAAAACGTCTTCGCGCGCCAAAATTTACATTCTGATCAGAGATATATCTCTGATTCTGATTTACAAGCGGATAAGCGATAAAAAATCCGCGAAAAATTAGAGTTAGATCTACGAAAAATTAATTGAAAATTGCAGGATTCGCAATTTTTTTCTTATTTGTTTCATTAAAAAGCTACATATTGCATTGGTTGGGGCCCCTAAATGGTGGGGGCCCTGGGGCCGTGGCCCTGCTAGCCCCATGCTAAATCCGGCCCTGCGTATATAATTAGAGCAGCTAGATTCCCAAAGAAAAAGACTTTTCCCTACTTAACCCATAAAAATTGATAATTTTTCAGCAATACATAATTTTTAATAAATAATTTGTTTTTTATATTCAATTTTTAACCATAAAATTTTAAATAAAAAAACCTGAAAAAAATGTTTACTTAAAGAAAAATTGTCAATTTTAACTATAAAATTTTAAATAAAAAAACTTGAAAAAAATGTTTACTTAAAGAAAAATTGTCAATTTTGTTTAATTGTAAACTTTTCACTTTAATGTTCTAAAACTTTTTTATTGGTAAATTTTTTTAAATTTTATAAATTAAACGTGAAATTTTAATTTTTTTTCTATAAGAATATCAATAATTATTGTAAAAAGACCTAAGTTGTGGTTTTGGCCGTCCTCGGGCGATTCTAGTCCACTGTGTGACGCACCAATACAAAGTGACCACTAACAAAAATACTGCAGTATTTTTGTTAGTGGTCACTTCATGAACATCTAAAAAATTATTATGTTCCTGTTTTCTCTGAGAATAGAACAAACAAGGAAAAAAATAAAAAATAAATAAATTTTGTTGATATAGGTTATAATTGTAAACTATTTTTTTGGAAACGAATTGTTAGATTTCTTAAATGTATTTCTATTCAAATGATTTTTAATAATATATTCGCAGATTTTTTATGAATGATCGTAAAAAACGAAATATGTTATTTTGTCGACAATAAAATTTCATTCGTATAAGCCATTTCGTAAGGATTAAAAACAGGGGTGCAATATCAATTATCTTTTACAATACGAGTGAATCTTGTCAGTAGGGTGTAATGCACAGAAAAGATATTTTTTCCGTTTGAGCACACACTAAAAAGATATTGTTGCAATTAAGTGGGTAAAATTGCGTATTCTTGCATTTATCTTCAACACTTCATTGGATAATATGATAATAGGTTGATACATATTCAATTTAAAACGTTTTTTTTAATGAAATTAATTAATTAAAATTTAATTTTTGCTAAAATACAAAGACTGTAAAAAGTAAATTAAATTGGGTTATTTTAGGATTTTTAGAACATTTTTAGACAGGTTTACTAGTTTTAGGACAGTTTTAAAATAAAATAAGTACAAGAAAAATTGTTTATATTAAATAGTTTTATGAGTGAAAATTCCAGAATATAAATGTAATATGTTAGAATAAGGTACATATTATGTATAAAAAAAATCTAATGAAAGCAAAATTAATATTTTAGTGAGCTTTAAGTTGTTTTAAAAAACTGTAACTTCATGACGCTGTATTTTTAATAAATCTAAAACTTAACATTTTATATTGCATGAGATTTTATCCGGCTGTAGCAAAATGTGTTACCAACACTATTAAACTTGTGAGCATCTGATAAAACAACTTTTTAAATGGGTAAAGAATGTACTGCAGATTCATGCACCAAGAATATAACACATAATTTAACCCGAGAAGCATATTAAATACTCCTTTTTATGCCAAAAATATACTTTAGTTTGCGATTTATTTTCCCAACGGCTTCATATAAAAGTAAGATAAAATTTTCAAACTACCTATAAAGTTTTCTGTTAATTATGCACACGTGTTTTATTTTATTTACAGGTTAAACAACTAGAAATTATAATAATAATAAATAATAATTATTAATTATTCAGCAAAGCCCATCAAAATATTGTTAACAATTTAACTACGGTTTCGCGTAAGGATCGAACGGTCGATTTGCAAGGGTTTAAGAAATTGAAACTTTTTTACCTTATTTCTACATATTCCTAAATGCAGTACTTTTTTCAAAAAAAAAATCTCGTCCATTAACAACGTTTTTTAATTTTAATTTTTTTCTTCACTGTGTTAAAAATGAAGAAATTTCATTTTTTTATAACTTTTTAATTTCAAAACGTATCGATTTAAAATTTGGACAAAATGTAGATCCTATTAATGAGAATTAATGCATGTAAAAATGTTGTTTAGATTTCAACGTACAGGGGGCGCTGATGATAATTTAATTTAAAATGTAACAATTTTTAAAGGGTAAATAACTATTCGATTCGATTATAATCGAAGAAGCAATTTTGTTTTATAAATTTGAGTATAACACGTTAAAGTATTGATATATGACTATTATTTGATATCTAATTTTTTCTTATGCAAATGATGTTTATGTGGCCAGGATCAGTTTTGAATTAGCAGTAGCAGTATTCATGAATGTTTAGTTTAGTACATTTTTTCATTTTTATTCAAATATTGTTGTATCTTTTATTAGTAATTAAATATAGCATAACACATAAATGACGTTTAATATACAGGCTGTTTCACGTACATAGTCCGTTAGAAGTTTCTAGGGAATCGCGAATGACATCGATTTAAAATTTTAATAGAGTAAATTATTCGATTTAGACTTTTTTCCTAAATTATTTTGAACAAAATAATACTTCCTGTTTTACCGGAAATGTCTTTAACTTTGTTATTTTAAACAGGACTCATATATTTTTACATTTTTGAATTCTACATAAAATTCTGAGTAAAATGGCTCTACAATGCATATCCTATAGCTAAAGTCAATATTTTTCGAGTTATTAATTTTTCAATCAAATATTTTAATTAATTTTAAACAATGAAAGATTCAGTGGTAACCATGGATACTGTCACATTAACCCACATGTAGATTTTCACAGGTTTGTTGATTCAAAATAGTATTAAAAATATTAGAAATTGTTAAATGCCTCTGAAATTTTAAGTTAAGGAAACAGTTATTATAATACCAATCCAAAGATTCTTTAATTTTCTATTTGATTATGTTAAAACATACATTTATAATAATAACGATATTATTGTTTGAAGTTTTCCTAACTGCAAGTGGTTTTTCTCAAGCTATTTGTTAAAAAAACCTTTAAAAAATTAAATTATTTAAACAATGTTTTAATATTAAAAAATTCCAACCCAATGTCAGCAACATAATATTATTACAAAAAAAATAGAGACAATTTTTGATTAACGTGCATTTATCAAAATTTTAACAAAAAAAATCTTGAAAACTATTGACTTAAGTATTATACATAAAGTCTATAGTTTTCAAGATATTAATTTTTTTCGTTAAAATTTAATAATAGTCTAAATCAAATTGTTTATGCTATTAAAATTTTAAATCCCTATCGTTTGCGTTTCTCCAGAAACACCCTGTTTAGCAGTTTATTAAATATAAATATATATCTGAAAAGCGAAAAACAACTGAATAAAAAATAAACATATATCTAAATAGTCGATCGCAACATAAAAAGTCATTATTTTAATTTACTTGGGTAAATATTACTTTCTTCAGTTTGGAATTAAAATTGAAGCTTGCTTATCCAGTGAAAAAAAATAAATTAAAACTTGGTTATGGAGCAAAAAATAAAATTAAAGTAGGTTATAATTTCTAACTTGCTGAAATTGCACAGACAGGTATTTGGACCTAAAACGTGGCCAAAAATCAATTTTGTTAATTTTTATTGCCAGATCTAAGATTTTGTTTTAAAGAAGTTAGATAACATGGCTATCTTTTGGTGTAGTTGAAACTTGAATTGGCCATCCCAGTCCGATGTACCAGCAGCTAGAACCTAGCGCTCTTTTACATCGTAGGTCTTCGTTCGCTACACTCCACAAAAAAACAAATTTTTGCTGTGTTGTTTCTTATGTTAAAAGAGATTTTGGTGAAAGAAATTAATATGGATGTCGTCAATTAAGGTATGTACAATATTTTAGGCAATATTTCATTTGTGTTATAAAGTTTATTTATTTATATCGAGTACTATAATTAACTACCTAGAAATTCTTAATTTTTCTTGTTTTCTTAAACAAACAATGGTGTTTTTAAATATCGGCAACACCTCGCAACGGCATCCGCAATAAATTTTATTAAACTTTAGGATATCTAGAATAAGTGCAGCCATCAAAGTCATCCACATGTTTCCACATCACGAAAAAATATACCCTTGAAAACAGACACTTTAGTGCGATCTTATAAGATTTTTAGGTAAATGGATGTATTTTTTATTTTTTAAAGGGCACAAAAACTTTAATATATGTTTAATTTTAATATTTTTATTGCATTACTTGCATGTAAGTAGCTACTTTATAATTTTTTTATAAATAAATTTGTGAATACATACTTTTTTTAATTTATAGTAAAAGTACCTAATATCACTTGTATACCTTTAAAAATAAGTTTTTTGGTCATTTGCTACCCTTTTGATAAAGAAAAAGTGCCCAAATATTTTTGGCCACGTTTTAGGTCAAAATACCGCTCTGTGCATTGTCTATAATTATTATTTAGTTTATTCATTTTAATAAATTAATGTTTTGAGTCATTGTCAACTGTCAAATTATCTTTCATGCTTCCAATGGTATGTTACCATAGGGAAAAGTCTATGATGCCTACTATGATCAAAATTAGTAAACTTGAAAAAATTTTAAATTTATAAATAAAAGTAATTTTAGCTTCATCTATATATGGCTATCTATAAATATGTTAGAATTGTATGTTATATATTAATATAATATTTTATATGTAATAAATAATGTATAATATGTAATATATAATACATTATCTTATAAAACTAGATAAAAGAATATATAATTTGTAAAACAAGTTAGTATTATCCCCTTTGAAGGAGGGTGAGAATTCGTGAAACGGATCACTGTTTTCCCGATTTTAAAAAATATAAAAACAATTATTGGTTTTTGTAGTACTCATTGATAGTAAAATATTCCCAAATTAAAAAAAATATATTTAAACAATTATAAAAGTTTTTTTCCAAAATTTCTCATGGAAATAAAGCCTTTTAATAAAATTTTACCTCAATTGAAAATTGTTCAAAACTTATCAAATTTTCATAAAAAATAAATTTAAGTTAAAAAAAAATTATTTTCATAAAAAAAAATTATTTATAATAAACGATTTGCATTTTTATAATTTTCTCAATGCTCTTTTTGAAAATCGTGTTAATTTATATTTTCGTTAAAGTCTTTCGAATGAAAAACGAAAAAACGATTAATGACATTTGATTTTGTGAGCCGGCGCGACTTTTCTGGCCCTGGCGCTCGGGCGCGCTCCCTACGCGATGCGAACTTTATTATCAATAACGATCAATACGATCAAGTACTTTTGTGTTAAAAATGATTTTGTACGACAATTAAATATATATATATATATATATATATATATATATATATATATATATATATGTATATATATATATATATATAAACGTGCCCAAAATAAAAAAAATCTTAAAAAATTTGCTTTATTAAATATATATATTACAAACCACCAAATAAAATAGATTCACTTTTTTAGTTCGTACAGCTATTACATTAAAAAAAGAAAGGCAATCAAAGTTTTTCTATATTTCAGAAAGTAATTTGACGACTAATTGAAGTGTCATCTTCCGAAAAGATTTTGCAAGCTAACTTCTTATCATCAATAGGCACATAAGAATGATATTGGCGAGTATTTTGAATCCCTTTTGCATGGTTAAATCGATTTTTTAACAATTTTTTATTACTTTAGTAATTACTTTTTGTGCAGAAATCAAACTTAATTTTATTGAAAAAATGTTGCGCCCATTGAAACAGATCCCTTGCAGAAAGAATGTGTGAATCATCAATTCCACGCAAACTAGCAAAATAAGCCTGACGTTTCACAGTGCCACCTATTCCGTCACAGGCACTTTTTCCATGTGAAGTAGCAAAGAAGTGCCATTCAGCTTTTACATTAAAATCATCGTTATGTTTTAGTAAATTAAGAAAATTAAATTTGTTTTTGTATTGACCGCCACATCCATCAGAGAAATAAATCAATTTTTTGACATTATTTTCGCCGTGTATTTTTTTTATATGAGCGATCAGTTTTGTATTAAATAAATGTACCATTATAGCATCATGCTTGTTATGTTCTGAAATGATTACTGTGTTGTTTTTCTTTGTCGTTTTCACGGTAGTAAATAACATAAGGATGAATCGTCGCCTGTGAACTAGCAAAATAAAATGATTGTATCGAATTTTGTACTTTAAAAGTATAATTTTCGGCAAAATCGAGGCAAACAACAAATTCTCCTTTATTAACGGTACTCTTGAGTTTTTTTTAAATATTTAGCTTGAGCTTTTGCGAGAAAATCATGCTTGAGCAAAACTGTTATATCTTGCATTAAACTTTTCACAAAATCATCGGGATGTTCCATTTCACATCTAAACATACAAAAGAAATTTGTTTTGATTTATAACTTTATCATTTGAAGAGTCCAAATCAAAAACGATAAAGGTCAATAAAAGTAAATTCTCCGTAAATTGAGTTTTAACTTTCGACATTCATATGTTTTGCTATATATTTTTTGTTTCTGAAATAACTCCGTTACTATGAGCTTTATTGCTCTGTAAAAGTTCTGGTTTAGCATATACTACAGACTCTCAGCTATTTTATCGTTTTCACTTTGTGCTCTTCATTTGATTATCATCCAATAAAAGAATAAAAATTCTAAATTCAATTGAAAATTTATCACAAAGTCAATGAAGAAGAAAGTCAGATGATACGTCAATGAATAATAAATAATACCTTCTCTCAAAAAAATAATTTAATTTTTCATACTTTAAATTAAATGAAAAACTCATGAATTTGAAAAGCAAGCTAATTATATGTAAATGACTATAATAATTATGAAAGATCGAACACTATATATGTGTATATATATGTATATTTTTACCTGTCCGTACTAGTCCATTGTTTGTATGTAATTTCAGAAACATTTTCATCGTGCAAAAGTTTTTTTAAATCATTAGAAATTGTCTGTGCATCTGGACATTCCTGACATTTTAGTAAAAAACAATCAGACGTTGGGTGTTCACAAGTCATTTTTTGTAGGATATCTTGATAAGATTGAGAGAAATTGATTTTTTTTTTGCTTGAAATGCTTTTTTGAGCCCAAATATTTTCAATTTTTGGTTCTGATGGATTTTGCAAATGCAAATATTATGAGTTCCACTGGAAACCACAAAAATACACTCTTGTGGTCTCATTTTTGTAAACTTGGAAACTGAAATTTTTATGTCTGGAAATTCTGCTTGAAATCTTTTGTGCAAGTCTTTAAGGGTGTACATCAACAATCTTTTTTGAATTTGAATAACTTCACCGCTTTCATTTTTAATTTTGACATAATCTTTTACCCCTGGCTGAGAACGACTCGATTCATCCGATAAATAGAAGTTTTTCACTTTTTCCGCAACAAAATCTGGAATACAGCGACCTTTTTTTTTCGGAGCACAAGAACCATACCCATAAGTGGAGCGTAACTTCTTTGCTTGAAAAGCCATTCTATACTCTCTAAAAATGAATTAGTCAAAAGTAACTAATTTTAACTTTTGACGACTTTTTCGGATTCAGGAGAAAATGTTACATAAGAATTGGCTGTTAAATTTTGGGATACCATGGTATTCCATGGTTAACCATGGCACAAGTGAAAAAGCAGCCACTATTAACTATTAAATTAGTTACTTTTGACTAATTCATTTTTAGAGAGTACGAAACTCCAAATTCACGGCGTATTTTTCGGACACTATACTCTTCTGGTAGTGTTGTGAGGATTTTCATTTTTTCATATTTATCTTGAGCCATTAAGAGGGATGATTTTATGTTTCTTATCATAGAATCACTTGAAGAGCTTTCATTTTGTTTGGGAATATCACTAAGAGAATCAATAATTTTATCTAAAGCATGTTTAAATTTTTGTTTATCCGAAGAAGATAACTTTTGCCGTTTAACTTTAATGGGCATTTCTCCGATATCTAGTAAAATGTTATTAACTTTTTCGATTTTTAATGTACGATCAACATTTGGACATTCAAATGTCGGATCAGGAACCATGTCATCATCTGAGGTCTGACTGTCTTCAGCTTTTATAAACTTAATAACGGGTTTAGTATTGGACCTATCAATAAAAAAATTGTAATCAAATAGAAATTTTTAATAAAATTGGTTTTGTTATACTTCAAGATGAAAGTCCTCACTATAATGTGTCAGTGAAATTAAGTAGAAATAAATACCTTAGTAAATTTCCTCCATTTTTATTGATTGCAGCTTTGCAAGAATTGCACACGTATTTCCCAATCAAATTTGTGAATTTAGGATTCCAATTATCATTAACAATTTTCACATTTTTATAAATGCACTTATGTTTATGTTTATTTAAAGGATTGCAGCAAAAATTAAGATGCGGCATGTGTATAGAATTATAGCAAATGTCAATTATTCGCATACGAAACCACAACTGTCAATATTGACAGTTGTAGCTCGCGAGCGTCATTTCGCATACTTGATAGTAAGCAGAGTTATTGATAATAAAGTACGGGTCGCGTAGGGAGCTCGCCCGAGCGCCAGGGCCAGAAAAGTCGCGCTGGCTCACAAAATCAAAAGTCATTAATCGTTTAATTAAGAATCCAAATTTTTTTTTTCGTTTTTTATTCGAAAGACTTTAACAAAAATATAAATTAACACGATTTTCAAAAAGAGCATTGAGAAAATTATAAAAATGCAAATTGTTTATTATAAATAATTTTTTCTTACTACCTCGACTCAAAATACGTTGTTTCGTCCCCGATTCCACGGCAGAAAGTTAACGTTTTATGCATTGGTCAAGCTAATTTTTTGATCGTGTGCTTAACATTCAAATTTCGTACTGCCAACATGAAAAACACAAAAATATGACAGTTTTAAACCATAATTTTGCAATTATAACAACAAATAAACAATTTATGTTTTTACTTTTTTACTTTTTATGTTGTTTTAAGTGTTTAATGGTACTTTTATTTGTTATAAAGTAGTAATTTGTTAATTAAAATACAACCTTTTATTTTTACTGTATTGGCACCGCTGAATTCACGGCCTACTGTTATTTATTTATCAAGCTCTTCAAATGGAGATAGGTACATAAATACACATTTAATTTTTTCCCGTATTTTCGGCCGGGTTGTATTTCCGGCCGAGGTAGTAAGAAAATTAGTATACACTACACGGGCAGAAAGTGTGACAGCCCTGAACTGCGTGCCATGGCGCACAACTTAAATTTATTTTTTATGAAAATTTGAATAATTTTCAATTGAGGTAAAATTTTATTAAAAGGCTTTATTTCCATGAGAAATTTTCGAAAAAAATTCGTAAAAAACGCTCTTTTTTAAATAACTTTTGTAATTATTTATATATATTTTTTTTAATTTGGGAATATTTTACTATCAATGAGTACTACAAAAACCAATAATTGTTTTTTGGATTTTTTAACCCTTAACTAGTCGCGCAGGTGCACTGAGTGCTCCGTTTTTATTAAAACCTCTATAACTTTTTGTCTTTTTCTTGGAATTAAATGCCCTTTCCATGTAACCTATGACTGATGTGTCTACCATGCACTGTCGACGGCATATTTAGTTTAAACTATTGATTTCAAAGTTATGGACAGAAAACTTGAGATTGATTTAGAAATAGTTCACTAAAACGTAACTAAATTTCAATTTTTGTAATTCAAAATATTTCTAAATCAACAAAATATGGAATTTAAAACCTAATGGTTTTTAAGGTATACATTTTTATAAGAAAACACAATTAAAAAAACAACGGCTAAATTTCCTTCTGATTTCTTCTTTTCTGAGTAGAAGTAATAACTTTTTTGTTATTTACTTTTTGTTTTATTTTTTAATAAATATTGTTTTTAAGAAATAGATTTTATTCATCGGAATATAACCAAAAGTAATATTAAAATTGAAAACATTCAGCAATATAGCCATTTTAAGGAGCGGAGCACTCAGTGCACCGCGCGACCACTTATGTTACAAAAATTGGCGCGAGTAGTTAAGGGTTAAAGTCGGGAAAACAGTGATCCGTTTCACGAATTCTCACCCAGGACTAATTTAAAAATTATGTCTTCTGTAGAAACATAATTTGCATGTAGAAGTTTGTATATCAAATAATAGTTAATTATCAGTACTTTAACTTAACTCAAAATTATAAAACAATGTTGCTTCTTCGACTTTTTAACCCTTCAAAAATGGTAAAATTTTAAATTAAATTGTCCTCAGCGCCCCCGGAATTTAAAATCTAAACAAAATAATACGTGGATTTATTGCCATTAATAAGGTCTATATTTTGTCTTAATTTTAAATCGATACGTTTTTAAATAAGAATGTACTGAGTAGAGGAACTTAAGGCCTGCAGGCCACATCGGTCAATGGATTAATTTTTTTCTTGAAAAAAATGCACCATTTAGATGTAGAAACAAGGTTAAAAAATTATATTCAATTCTGGCATCACTTGCAAACAAATGTCGAAAATTTGTTTAATTGTCGTTAATTTTTACAATTATTTTGATGGATATTAAAATAATAAAACACCTGTTTTTGTTAATTTTTATATAGTTATAGGGTATCCTGAAAACTACATCCCAAAGGTGCATTTAAATCAGAGCGAATTGGAGCTAGGGATGAGCGATACGATCCGATATTACAAAGTACCGGTACTTTGACTACTGATACTCGATATTCTGTACCGGTATTTACAAATACCTATAGGTAAGCAATACAATACGATACCATCAATTTTTACCAAGTATCATATCGTGTCGGTTTTGTTTGCTGGAGCTATTACACATAAATAAAAATACAGAAAATTAAATACTTATGTGAAGCTTTTTTACGACTGCCCTCTAGCGTCCAATATCCTAAGCTTGTATGTATTATTGGTTTTGGCTGCAGAAAACTGTGAGCATAGAGACTACTAATAATTTTATCACGTGACATAATTCTGTTTTCAAATATCCAAGCTGTGTACAATGCAACTTTAAAATAAGTGCAATTTTGAATTAAATTTATTTAAGATGCCACGCTTAAAAAGTGACTTGTGTAAAGTTTTTCTTTGGAGAAATAATGGGGGTAAATACATATTTTTTATTTATTATTTTAAATATTTTGTTCTTGTTTTATGTAACATGTAACGTTATATTTTATTTATATTTTTTGTATTATTTTATTTATATTTTTTGTATTACTGCTATATCTCGGATCGAATGCGTACCGGTAGATTAAGTACCGTTATTCTTCTATTCGGTATTATACCGTACTGATATTTTTTAAATGATACGATATGTTACAATATACCGGTATTTTACGGCATATCGAACATCACTAATTGGAGCTAATGAACAAACGACTTCATAGGTATTTAATTGAAAAAACAATCGCACGATTTTTTGAATTTCCTTTAATGATTTGCTGAAAAACAGACACGCGTCGCACATTGGGACAGATCGAAAAAAAGACGGTCAAAAGTCGAAATCTCAACTTAATTGAAAAAATCTCAAATTTTAGAAAGACATTCATAAATATCCATATTTAAAAAAATACAAATATTAAAAATATCTTGTTATATTTACAAGTCTAAAGTTTTTCATTTAAAAAGGATTTAATTAAATGCCAAAAATAAAAACAAGAAAAAATTAGAAAATCCGATTTAAAATACGTAAGAAAATAGAGGGAACATATTTACCAATAATTTGCAATTGCCTCTGGAAAACAATAAATTTAAAAGGTAACGCAGCGCAGTAAAAGAATAACTAGCTGCTTCTATAAAATATAAGGATAACCAGAATAGTGAGTGGTTGAGCACGTCCTGTTTCCACACGAACTGTCTCTCTTTTTAAACGCTTTATTTCAGACTCCTTTTGTATTCCGAACGAAACATGCCCTCAAGCAGTCTTATTCATTGGGTATTATTACAAGACCGATTTCCTTTTTATTTATGTATTGAGGGAACATAATTAATATCTTCTTCCTTCGATTTTCTTGATTTTTTGGTTTAAAAAAACATTTTATTTCTTATTTATTGCCTTTGCATTATGACAGAAGTAACAAAGCACATTACATTTAATAATAATACATACATTACATTTAATACAAGACCTATTTCCTTTTTATTTATGTATTGAGGGAACATAATTAATATCTTCTTCCTTCGATTTTCTTGATTTTTTAAGTTTAAAAAATCATTTTATATCTTATTTATTGCCTTTGCATTGCGTCAGGAGTATCAAAGCACATTAGATTTAATAATAATTGGGTTGGGAGTCCCGACAATTTTTTATTGCATATTTGGAATTTACCCATACGAGTTTGTTAGTAATTTTGTTCCCACGTTTCTTAAACAACTTTTGAGAACCCTTCACTAAAAAAAGTCCATGTGTTATTACACAATTTCTTGTGTATTTATTACAGAACTGTTTCTGTAAATTAATATTTACGTTAAATACAATGTGTACATGTACACTAACCGATGACATTGACGACAAGGAACGTAGTCAAACCGACAAAACCAACGAAAGAAAGTGACCTAAACATAATACACTCTAATTCCGAAAACCCTATTGTATCATGTCCAGTAAATTACGGAAAAAATCAAATAATAATTTCACTTGTCGAGTATGCACCTGCGGAGCCGTCCATAATAATTTTATATAGAACAAAACAAAGACTCTTAGTACAACTTTCAAAAAAAAATTTTGAACAAGACGTGATTAAGTTAATTAAAGACTGACTATGTCGCGCCAAAAATTAAGTATTATGTTTACTTCGAAGACCCAATTTACGAAAAATTTTGCTTTGTATTGCAAACATTTTTTTAAAAATTCACAAATTAATTTAATTAGATGTACAAAATATCCTACAGACGTTATAGGTGAAGACGAAATTAATCAAACAATTATTAATTATCACGAGGGAAAAACAAACCACCGCGGCATAGAGGAAACAGAAAAACGAATTAAAGAACACTACTATTTTCCAAATCAAAGAAATACAATCCAAAATTATATAAATAACTGCGAAATCTGTCAACTTACCCATTGAACCTGAAATTTAATATAACACCTACGGCTATAAGGCCATTTCAAATACTACATATGGATAGTATTTCCCTTGAAAAATGTAAATAATAGACAGTTTTTCTTAATATAGCCAAGCATATAAACTTAACTCAGCTTTCAGTATAGAAGTTATTTATATTTTACACACCACGCAATTCCGGAACAAATTATCTCGGACAATGGTAGTGAGTTTAACAACGGAACCTTAAAAAAACTTTTGCCAGTTCATAAAATCAAAATTCATTTTATAAGTTCTCAACATCCCGAATCAAATTCCCCAATTGAGCGTTTCCACTTTACATTAATAGAAAATATCAGATTACTAAATAACCAAGACACCTTTAAAAACGCTGTTTTAGCATATAATAATACTATACACACATCAACTAAATTAAAACCATCAGAAATAATAACAGGACACTTAGGCACAGACTCACCATTTAACCTAGAACTAGAAAAATAACTTTTAAATAATTATATTTTTAATCATAAAGAAAAAACTCAGTTACTCTATAAAAGTATAAACGAAAAGGCAATTAAATCAAAGGTAAAAGTTATAAATAAAGTAAATAAAAATAGGGAAGATATTGAAAAAATAATTCCTACAAAGGTGTTTGTAAAAAATAAGCAGAAACAGTCAAAAACAAAAAATAAATATAAACCAGAAACATTAAAATTCATCAATCGGAACCTTAAAACGGCCAACATCGACCCAACTTATTTTAACACTATTAATAAGATTCATCTGTCAAATATCAAACGTCCAAGAAACATAGATAAAAATAACCAACAAGATCTATTATTTGCAGGTTGCTCACGTTCGTCCGAGCAGCAGACATCTTCAATATAACAAAAAAAATTGGGCATACTACCTATAAGGTTGGCAGCGGCGTAACTTCAACGTTCCGAGCATACCTTTGTACACTATTATAATTTAGAACCCCTTTACGAACAATATAATAATTTAAATTTACAATATGAGAGGTTAAGTTTAATTAGTCATAATAAATCCATGTATAATAGGGAATTAGAAAATTACGATAAAATAATAAAGTTCACATAAAATAAAATTAAACAAATAGATTTAAGATTTGATAAAAGTAGTAGAAATAGAAGAGGGCTTATCAACGGTTTTGGTACAGTAATTTAGGGAATAATCGGTTACCTAGATAATAACGATGGCGAAAAATTTTCAAAAATATTAGCAGACATACAGAATGATAGCTCAAATATCAAATCGCAAGTAAAACTACAGTATTCAATAAATCATTAACTAATAAAAAAATGTAATGACACTCTTCAAGATGTCCAACATAGATAAAATTATAGAATTAAATAACAAAATGAACAAATACAAAATCAAATTTTTATCTTGTTTGCCCAAGATTTGCATAATCAAATTTTACTAGTATATACCACTATACTAAATATTGTAAAAGACGTGGAAACTTCATTAACATTTTGCAAATTAAAAGTATTACACCCTAGCATTTTAACAGGTAGAGATCTTTTTGCTGAAAATACAAAAAATTGAAAACAATTATAAAAAGCAACTTCCGCTAGAAGTAAAATTTGAAAATATTTTGTTACTACTAAATCACTTTTATTAGAGTTTGAAGTGTGTTGAACGTTAAGTTTAACTATAAACAAGAATTAAGCATTTATGTGTTATTGGAATTATTTATAAAATTATTTTAAACTAATAATCTTAATATATATCTTATCTTGCGTATACGCAAAAGGATCATCATTACTTTTTTCATCATCATCATCTTTATCATCAATACCATGTGTTGGTTTGTCACAATATAAATTAAAAGATGGGGCTTTTACCATGGCTAATGCTTCTTCCGAAAGATTTTGGGGCTTGATATTTTTGGATTTTTATCAGCCAGACATTACATGTATACAGGATCCGAACTTAATTAAAAATATCCCTATTAGATTTTTCTCGACTTCACTTCATAGAATTTTACTCTCTATACCTCTTAAAATCCTTATTTCTCGCCTCTTGCTATTCTTCTGTTAGTTGACCAATAGGCAAAAGTGCTAAGCATATAATTTCCGGTCCATGGATTAGGTATTTGTGTAATGTTGAAAGCATATTGTACAAAGAATACAATGAAACAAAATATCTAGCCGTATCATGTGCAAAGAGACGGTATTTTTCTGCATATATCTCAAAAACGCCTGGCGGTGTTACCATCATTAGACTTACCGAACCCAGGTTTAGGTTTGTCTACAATTAAACCACATTTTCTTTAAACTCTCTTTGAATACGAGCTTTATTCTCAGATACAGTTTCCTTGTTGTTTGACCCACGAGCTTGCCATTGTTTAATTGGGAGTATCAAAAAAACGAATCCATATTACTACGTCTTCATTTTTAAAAAGAGTGGAACTAAGGATGTTATGAAAGCAGCTGAATCGTCTGCTTACTGGTTATAAAATGCTTGCTTGTACTAACTGAGTTCTGAAGACCCGCCAAACCCTCATTTAGAAATCAAACATAATTTATTTAATTCTTTAAAAGATTGAATGAAGTGTACTGCCGTGTTAAGCTTAAAGGTCGTATCTGCAATATTTTGTAGTAAAGGACAGAAGAAAATTTTAATTTTTAAAAACAATAAAGAATAAAGTTTTTTCTTTACTACCACAAACTGCCGTTCGAAGACAAAACTTCATATCTGCAATATTTAGTAGTTTTTTAAAATTAAAATTTTCTTCTGTCCTTTACTACAAAATATTGCAGATACGACCTTTAAGCTTAACACGGCAGTGTAGTGTACATTGTACTGGCATAACAAAACAAATGTTATTTATATTATTTATATATTTTTTTAAACATGTGGAGTTGGACATTGTCCAATGGACAATCCCACTTTGTACGATTGAAAATGTTTTATATATCCATATGTAACAATTTTTTTGATAAGAAAGTACACACTCGAATCATTAACAAAAATGTGATATACATATTTGGCCAAAAATAGGTAACTCATTCTCTTCTAAGAACAGAAGAATCACAACATCTTTTTTGTACATAATATTGAAATATTTAATCCATTTAACTTCGACACAATTTTCAGGAAGTATATCTTCACAAAGAAGACTGCGGTCAAATTCTTGAATTGTCGCTGAAGCAAACTCAAATTTCTCTTTATCAAAACCAATACGGAAAATAAACCTGTTACAAAGCTTCAGTTGGTGCTTTACAGCAACAGTATGTGCAATGTTTATTCTGGAAGTAACAATATGAGCTGCAACTTTCGATATTTTATGAAATGCTTCAAATAGTGTGTAGAATCCAAAAATGCAAAAAAATACAGGGTGTACCATTGAAAATAAGAAAGTTGGTATCTTCCCAAGTAAAACCAAATACCCTGTATGAATGAAAATATAATATTTGAAAAATATTTTTTACTTCGTGAATATTTGTTCCTTACAAATTTTTTCTTCAGTAGTTTCTGAGATAAGTATATGGGTCACCTTACGTGGACCACCCTGTACCTAAAAAATTGGTACTAGAGCTTACCATTAAGATTGAAAAAATTTACTAGTGAAGTATGGTTAAGGTACAACCAAGGGTACTGGTACAAGGGTTTTTGTTTGGCTTTCACTTTATAGAAATGGCACTTGTAGAAAAAAATTTGTATCTTTTAAATATTTCAAAAATCAAAATTATATAGGTAGGTAGTCTCTTTTAGGCAGAAATAAACCAAGAATGATGTTAAGCGCTTCCTACCCAAAATTCATAGCATTTACCTGTAAGTAGTTGTATACATTATAATGTATCTACCTACCTTCAAATACAGGAACTAAGATTTCTAATCCCCAATCCTTTAGCGATTCTTTCATATCCATTGTTGATATATGGTACCTACATCACCTCACTTCCACTTGAAATACTTCTAAAACCGTTGTTTAAACTAACTTTTTACGAAATTCCTCACACGCGACCACAAGCTAAAGTCGTGTTTTGGATGAAATAACGATGCCGCACTACACAGTACACAGGCAGGCAGACTGGCGGCGAGACTCGGTTTGTCGGGACGTCTCTTTACTTGCCGAAATATTGGTTTAATTCTAAGAAATGATGATTTAATTGTCACAAGTAAATTTTAGTTTTTCCAATTATATATATTTTATTTTGTTTTTATGTTATTAACAATTATATTATAGTTATAAGCAGTTTTTTATAATTCCATGGCAAATTCAATTTTAATTCCTGCAATAAAATATCAAGTTGAATTTTTGATCATGGGAATTTTGATTAAAATAAGCAAGGCTTTATTCCCGGAACAACAATTTTATTTTCATAAGAACACATTTTCCAATTAAATATGTTAATTCCCTGAATTAAGCAAAAAGAAGCAAATAATTTTGTGTCAAGTGTGGCTTCTTCATACACTCACACTGTGAGTCTCACAGTCATCCCTCATAAAACTCCTGCTTTAAAATGGCATTCCCATAAAAAAGAGAAGTAGGTACCTTAAATTAGTATTTTATTGAAAAATTTTATAGGAGAAATTCGTTGACAATTTAATAGAAAATAAAAAAAAATATTTTAAAATTTTATTTTGATTTTATGAAAACATTTTTTTTTAATAAAAATGTTTGTTTCGTATTAAGACTTTAATTTAATTTAATTTAATTTGAGTTGTTATTATCTATTTTTTTATAAAAATAAAATAAAGCTTTTAAATAGAAAAATTATATTGTTTTAACACATTTTTATAATTTCTAAGCACCCTGTATATTTGATTTAAATGTTTTTATAAGGAACAAAATTTTTGAAGGCTTATAATGATAATTATATTCTGTAATGAACGAAATTTCAGTGCAATACATATTATAATTTGAATGCTTAATTCATTAATTTTTTATTGAAAATTTATTGAAAACTTGTAATTTGTGTTAAGAAGGGTTTAAAAAACTGGTAAATTATAAAAATCATACAAAATTTACCCCAAAAATCATGTTTAATATTTTCTTTGGGCAGTTTTGCATACAATCCTATTACTATTAACAGTCTATTAATAGTTATTAATATATAATTATTCATAAAATAAACATAGACCATGCAATCAAAAACTATTATAAAGAAAGGTAGTTCGTTTACTAAGTCTAACTAATTAAAGTTGGGTACTTAATTAAATTGCTTCGAATTTAAGAAGGCTAAAGACGAAATGTACCTTTTGACAATTTTGTAATTAATTTAGAAAGCTGCCAATGTTCTTTTTAAGTCCCAAATACCTAATGTAATCCTGTCGATTCAAGCGACAAATGCGGTCTGATGAAAAGTTTAAATTACCATCGCAAATAGTTTTACAAAATCAAGATTCATGAATTGAAATTCTTTAATCCATAATGTATAATTTTACAAAATTAATATATTTAAAAGAAATGTAATAAAAGTCGAAAGTTTTAAATATTGGATGGATGGATTTGGTTGGTGGAGAACATCTGTGTATTTATTTTTCGTGGGTTGATTTCTTTATTTGTAAATTTAAGGCAGATTTTGGTTTGGCAAGATAGGTTCAGGACCTATTGGCAGTATTGTCGATCCCTGCACGGATAAGAAGGATTTCTTGAATATAGAATTTTATTTTTCTTAAAAATATTTATTTGAATAGAGTTAATTTGATTTAATTTAAGACGAATGTTTTTTTACAAGAATGTTCAATTTTTTTTAAATAGTAAATATATTTCTTGAAAAAACTCTTGGTTCAAGAATTTTTCTTCATTGAAGAAACGCATTGCGTTAATTCAAGTAAAATATTTCTTATTTTCTAAAAATTACCCTTTTCTTGGAACAAGAGAATCAGGGCTTGTAAATTTTACTTGAAGAATATTAAAATTTATTGTTCTTGTATTAAGAAAATCTGATCGTTTGACTTTTCGTTTCAAGAATAATTATTAGATAATTTCTTGTATTTACGTGCTGTCCGTTGGGGAGGGGATAAACTTGTTTCATTATGTAACTTTCATACGTCCTACACCCTCATTTGAAAAGTAACCGTGCTTGTGTTTACTTAAATGTTTAAAAATGAGTGATTATTCGAACGATTACAGTGCCGTAGACATTAGGTCATTATTGACTGAATGGAATACTCCAGAAAGTAGGGGTAAACCATTTTTTTAACTTTTTTTGACACCATGTACATTTTTATTTTTATTTATTTGTAAATAAATCTTTGTGTCAAAAAAGTTCAAAATTGTTTACCCCCCCTCTGCTTCTTAAAAATCCCGAATGTAGCTTAAATATTAACTATACTGAAGAAAATTTCAAACACTTGTTTAAAGAAGTACTCGTCTTAAATGAAATAAATATTATCTTTAACCAAGAATACATTTTATTAACGCAAGACACAAAATCTTTCTATAGAGAAAAGAACGGTTTCATTGAAGAATTCCTTTGATTAATGCGAAGAATAATGTCTTGAATGAAGAATAATTACTACTCCACCAAAACTCAATTATTTTTGTTTTTTTTTCCTCAAGTAATTTTATTTTTTATTCAAGAATATTTATTCTCGACCCAAAATGCGACAATTTTAATAACAAGAGTTTTTATCATTCGTTTAAGACTGCTTATGTTCTTAAAAAGGAGAAAATATATCCTCCGAGGAAAACATGTAACACAAGAATAATTTTTACTGCTGGCAAGAAAATATTGTTTCGAAGAGATGGGAATAATTTAGTATCTTGAATGAAGTTAATTTAACTTGGCTGAATAAATCCTTTTTTACAGTGTGCCGTTTTTTCTATTTGAGGCATCTAGTTGATTTGAAAAAAAAATCTTGGATTGTGATTTTTTATTAAATAGAGAACTTTTTCTAAAGCCTTTGGACCTAAAACATTCATTGTCAGGATTTTTACAAAGTGAAATTCACTTTATAACTGAGTAAATAGGTACTGTAAATAGCCACAATTATTAAAACTACGTTTGCTTAAAGAATAAACGAACACAAGCATAGCACCAGCGCCACCAGATTTAAAGCTTTGTAGTCACAACACGCCAACAACGCCAATTAAAAGTTTATAAATTACGCTTGAAACTTTTGGCAACGTTGGATCGTCGCTTCGCGGACGATTACAGCTGGGATCAGTGGCATGGCGTTTAAAGAAGGACAATTTTTGGGGAAGAACGGAAGGACTGATTTTGAAGAAGAACTGTCCTCCTGGAGAACCCTGGTTGGTGGTCTAATTTAAAATGCAAAAATAACTTAAACTGGTTTATTTACCAAGGTAAAAATATGTACAAAATCATAAAATCATTACACATACAGTATTTACAAAATTATCGTAGACTGTGAGCACAAGGGTCCTACAGAGAGACAGAGCATATTTGCAATTGGACTTGATAATATTCCACTGAGAGTTCTCAGTGATTTAGTGTTGGTTTTTGGGCTCAGAACTGATAACACCATTTGGAGTTGAGCCACGAAATTCTGATGACAGGCTTTATAAAAAAATTGACATCCGGCACACGAGCCGTGTGCAGCAGGTGTTGACAACTGTCAAGGCGCTATCTGTTAGAGTTCAGTCTAACTGAAGGTTTCTGGTAGTCCAACTCTTTCCTTGACGTCGAGTAATTAGGAAAATCATCTCAAAGATGGCGTAATGTGCATCTTTACAAATTGGTCGAATAACTGCCGTATACATCCAGAAGACTATCTTTGGAGACAGTCTCCATGTTCTCTCGACAGCTCTTGTACACTGCCAAAAGCTACAGATGCCTTTTGAATGTTGTGCTTTAGAGGACTACTCCAGTTAAATTTATTGTCTAGAATTATTCCTAAGTATTTGATGGTTTGAAAGTTCCAAAATAAGGCATTTTGATAGAGCAACCTGCAAAGAATGCTCCCAATTTCGCATGATATTTATATTATCTGCATAGTAGTTAAACTATTTTGGTTGAGGGATTTTAACAGTTTGTCAACAACTTAATTCCTTGAGAGCTTTCTTTATTACCACACCTCGAGTTGAGTCACCAAATCTTAAAGAGAGTTTTTGCGTTGTTTTAAAGCCCTTAAAAATATTGTCGTTTCGTTTAAAGTTTGGATATCTTAACTTATCTTAAATATTTGTCATAATATGCTTGAATACACTAAATAACGCGGGTGCAGAAAACAATGTGAATTGTTGCTTTTGTCCATAACATATTAACTTTATTAACTATTATTTTGCATACTTCAGAAACGTTGGGTTATTTGTTTTTAGCCTGGAGACAAATTATCAGAAAAATGCCTCACGTAAGCAAAAATTTTATTTTAATTAAATCCAAATTTTATTTTGCTAAACAAGTAAGTAGACAAATGTGTTTAAGTAAAGTAATTAAGATTATTTTACATCTTTTTTTAAATGTGGAATTGGTCTTTATTTCAATCAATTTTGATTTTAAGGTATTCAAAAATTTTATTTAGACGGTTTTATTTAAAATAATATTTTGTAACCCGTGCTTTTCGCTTACTAAAGTGATCAAGTAATTGGTAATTAAAAAAAGTATGTTATTTAGTTAAATCTGTTATTTAGTTTTACTTTTTTCCGCCTTTTTAAAAAACAATGCCTCTGAAGTTAATCCTCCACAATAGCTGCTGAAACAATTAATTTGAAATTTGGCATACAGGCACATTGCCATCGAGGAAAGAGACAACTGGTTTTTATTTATGATCCGTCAAAAGGAAGTGTGACTGTCAAAAAATGACTAAAGATATATCCCACATAACTACACAGGTCATTTTAAAGCCCTTGAGAAACCGCATCTAGGATACTTAAAAGTAATTTTCTATCTGTTATCTGTCAAAAATTATAACCAGTCAAAGTTTTTTTCCCGGCCAGCTGCCAAGGTATCAACCCTTCGAACTTCACATGCAATAGGTACATACGTCATTTTAAAGCTCCTAAAAACTGAATTAACTAAATAATAAAAGGTAATTTTAAGTATATTACTTGTCACGTGATTAACGTTATCAACAATTTAAAAATAAATAAATAAAATAAAAAGCTTAAATAGAGTAAAATTATAATTAATTTAAATAATATTAATGAAAAAAGTTTAAAAAGGATTAAAAATTAATTTATTAATATCTAGTGATAAATAAAAACTATAAATGTGATGTCAATTTTGAATTTATCAAGTTGGCAGCCATTCATTTTAGGTTATCTCATGTCCTATATTCCGCCAAGCATCCTTTTTATGCTAGTGTCGCGACGCGTCGTTTGTTATACCGCGTAGCGTCGTAAGTGGTTTACTGTGTCCTGACCGTTTCTACTTGTGTTTATAGAGAATAGTGCTTGTGTTTTAAGCCCGAGAATATAGGGAAAAGGTGTGTATAGCGTTTCCCTTATACATGTGGATGTCTTGATTTTTAGAAACAATTTATCAAAAGACCAAATATTCAAGGAAGGACTAGAAAACTGCTTTTTCGGAATGGCTACGCAAGTATACCAAGCAAAAGAGATTAAGACAAGAAAAATAATGAAAAAAAACTAAGTTAACTAAAAAAGTTATCGGCGATTTTGAGTAAGCCAATCAGACTGCGTTTTTATCCTAAGACGTCGCGGGGAGTTTTGTAGATATGAAAATTTTCAAATTTTAAAGGATGTTTAAGACTATTCTAGAATTCCAAGTGTTCCAAAATTTCAGAAAATTTTTTGATTTTTTTTTAGAAATTCTTTTAACATTTTATTTATATATTTGCTTAGAAACACTACCTGAACAATTCCATCGATGTTTGCTGACTGCAAAAATTAGTACAAAAAAGGGGAGTGGAGTCCACGTCTAACTCGCAGCAGAAAGCAGGCAGCAAGAGCAGCACAGCAGATAAGACCTGAAGATGGTACAGGAGATTGTACTGAAACGTCGTCAGACATGCGTTTCTTTTAAGAACCAAAAACCGACATCTATATATAAATATATATATATAAATATATATGTATGTATATATATATAATATAATATATATATAATATATATTATATATACACATATAAACGGTCATTGTGCAGCCCATTCTATATACAAGCTATACTCTGTGTAGCCCGAAATGACTTTGTGTGGCCCACTCCCGGGCTGAACAGCGTTTGACGTTATTTCTAATCGAATAATCACGGTGTTGGGAACCCCAGGTTAAATTTTTGGCAGGGCTTAACAACGACCGGTTTAGCCATAGTTATATACAAAATATTTCATTGAATTTAACTGTAGGTGGCGCGCTGTAGTAAGTGTATCTAGAATAGGAATCCTAGATATATTACGGTTCCTGTGTAGCCCTAAATCCGGCAACACTGCAAACACAAATTTTTCGTATGAAGATATTATTTAATATAGTTCGATACCGCGACTTAGTCAGAGATTTATTCGAATACTTTTAATTGTTTTTATTACTTAATGTATTATAGAATGTGCACAATGAGCTTTATTTTTTATTAAAAATTCTTTTTAAAAATATAAAAGGCAAAAAACATTAATTTTAAAAATTATACAAAAGCTTTTACAGGTAGAACATACATACTTTAAAAATTTCTAGATAACACAATTGTATGAAGTTGTAATAAGCGGTTTAAATTTAACCACTCAATCAGACTTTTTATCTTTTTAGTTGAATGTTTTAAAAATAGAAATATTAAAATATTTGACTAAAATTGGGCATATTTTTAATTAGAAATAATCCATAAGGTACACACTCTAATAATCCAAAATTTGAAGATATTTTTTTTTATTATGTTGTAAAAAGTGGATCAAATTTCAACACAAAGACTTTATATGTTTTTTAGGAATTTAAAAAATTAGCTAAACATGTCTAATTTGAAATATCTTTCGGAAAACATTATTTTATTGTGTTTTATTTAATATATTAGGCCTGTTGGAAGCACATTAATTTATAAAATAAAAATAAATAAAATTAATAAAATATAATAAAATTGCATCGTATTTTATTATTTTAATGTGCTTTTTTTAAAAATAGCCAAAATATTGCGATTAGTCCTCAATCGGGTAAATTTTTTATCAAAAACATCTCAGAAGGGATATACTAAAAATTTCAAATTTTCTGAAAACAATATTTTATTTTGTTGTAATAAGTAGTTAAAACACCTCATACGTTTTTAAACATTTCTTAAAATAGCTAAAATATTGCGATTTGTCTTAAATCGGGCTTTTTTAATCTGAAATATCTCAAAAGGTACTAACTTAAAATCTAACATTTTCAGAAAACATTTTTTTTCATTTTGTTGTAATAAGTAATTTAAATTTCAATGAAATTATTTCATCAGTAGCACTTCATTAGTTTTTTCTATTTTCTTATATACAAAATATTAATAAAATATAATAATTACATAAATATTATAATAAAAGCTTTTTGTTTAAAGCCAGTATTATTATTTTTTGTAAAGCGCAGATTTTTGACAAAATTAATTAAAAATAATAAAAATTATTCCATCCTATCTTTTAAGTTTAAAACCAAATTTTTTTATATATAGTTAAGTTAAATCAATTTACGATTTTTAACTTTTATATTCCCACTTTAATGGGTGTGAAATTTCACGAGGGAATTTTAAAAACAAAATATAATTAATTTGTGCCGCATAAATCTACTAAATAATTTTGTTTTACTCAATGTAGCTAATTATAAGTTAAGGGTCCCTAGAATTTGCCAACTAAACACCCAAATTCCGAATAAAAAAAACTTTGGAAACCATGGTAGAAACTCGTAATTTTTCGATCTCTCTTTAAGGCCATCGAACATCAGTGGCGGCTGGTGGATTTTGGGCACACCCATATCTCAGTTATTAGACATGGGACCCACATCAAGAATTCAAATTGATGTTTCCGAAAAAAGTTAGTTTTTAAGTGTGCCCCCAGCCTCCTGCCCCCCCAAATCAAGATAAGTCAAATTAAAGTTGTACAATATTTAATTCACTGAAGTTTATCGACAAATTTCAAATTTTATTAAAAAAATTCAAGTATTACAGATTTTATGCCATATCTACTTTTTTTTTAAATTTACTTAAAGAAATAATAAAAATTTAAGATGGTATAAAAGTGACGCGAAGCTTTTCATCTGCGGCAGTGCCCGCCGAAGAAACTACGTGGTGCGGGGTATAGTATAAATAGATAGGTACTATATAAGTATTTTAAGGCAAAATATGTATTTTAATACAAAATTTATTTTAAAATATAATTTATAGTATTATTTTTGTAATTTTTTTTGTTTTAATAAATATCACATGGATCAGTTGCGGACTAAGGGGGGAGGGCGGTCCGCTCCGGGCCCCCGGTCCAGAAGGGCCCCCAAATCTGAAGTAGTATTTCTCAGTCCAATAATTGTGCCTGCGGTTTTTTTTTTTTCGAAAAAAAAACGGAAAAATTGGGAAATTTTTAGAAAAAATTTTATTTTAACATAACTTTCGTTTAATTTAACACTTTGATTTATAAAATTTTAATTTTGTAATTTGGAATTGGATATTTTTAATGGACCCGTTTTTGCAAAGTAGAACCAACCGACAGTATATTAAACGTTTACGTTTATTTTCTTTAACAAATTTAATATAATTCAATGTTTAGTTATATTTTTTTGTAAGGATATTAAAATAATATTAAATTGTTGGTTGCTACTTTTTTTTTAAATGTAGTATATATTTAAAAAAAATCCCAAAAAAGTTTTTTCCCAATTTTTCCGGTTTTTTTTTCAAAACCCTAGTATAAATATAAATATTTTAGGACCCAGCTTCACAGAAAGAAAAACTGTACATAAAATTAATAAACTGCTGTCGTCAATTTTTTGTACATTAATATTATGTATTGGTCATTATTACAATGCTTTTTTATCATAGATTAATAACTAAGTACATTGAAACAATAAACTAGTCAACATTAAACGACAAATGCAAAACATCAAAAATTTATTATTTCCTTCATCAATATAATAATAAAAATTTATTGAATTAACTATTGACGATCATTAAACGATGTTCTTTATCTTTAAAACAATAAATTTTTCGTCATAGATCCATGAACAGCAAAACATAAATAATAATAAACTGTCTTCATTGTCCCAACGGTCACTAAACATTGATTTTACGAACTTAACGATTAACTTCTTTAAATGTGCCAAAATTAATGCTACCGTACGCACAACAGGACGCACAACGGGATGCACAACGTTGAACGTACGAAGAATAATACGAAAATAGGCATTAAATGCAAATTTATGTCGCGTGATCGCCGCGTGGCAACAAAACAGGTGGATAGCGATGTTCTTATTGGACAATTCGTACGCGTTGGCTTGGTGAAAACCGGCAACGTTGCGGGCTAAACAAGAACCGTATGCTTGGTTTTTATATACAAGAGGGATGAATAACGTACTAAATATATCTTATGGGCTTTACAACGTACCATAAATAAAGAGATCATTAAATTAACTTATATATTTACCCCTCTTGGTATTTCCTAAATTAAATTATGTTAACAAACACTTAGCAAAGATATATACTCGTCTAACCACGTTAGAAATGGTGTGTGGCAGAGCGCCCCAATAGTAACTTGGGCTAAACAACATACCAATTATACGTATATATATATATATATATACGCGTATACGCGTATACGTATAACGCCCGTGGAAACCGAAAGCAGAACATATATATATATATATATATATATATATATATATATATATAAGTAGTTGGGGGTAATCCATATATATATATATATATATATATATATATATAAGTAGTTGGGGGTAATCCATATATATATATATATATATATATATATATATATATATGTAAAGATAACAGATTTTGTAAAACAATTTTAATAAAGAACAATTTAAGATTTACATGTCCACCCTGCCACCGCACTGAACTCTAACTAGCTGATATAAAGCAAAATCTAAACTAAACTTACAATATTTAGTACTTAAAAATATGAAATGAATGAATATAAAATAATATACGTAGCAGCTGTGTTTACGCTGCTCTCCAATAATGTAAACATGGCCCACGTTCGCCGGTGTACGGTTTCCAAGTTCCAATTACTAACACGGCCAATCCTGACATTAGGGCGTCCTCGCACCTATTAAATAGAACAATTAAACAACGATAAAACAAACAAACAGACATGCTTCCAGCTACTGCAGAGCATAATATTCACATCTAATCATTTAGTGGACTAGTACTCCTAGTTCAACAAAAATTCAACTGGTACTCCCAGTTACATAAAATTAATATTCACATCTAATCATTTAGTGGACTAGTACTCCTAGTTCAACAAAAATTCAACTGGTACTCCCAGTTTCATAAAATATTAATTTTGGTAACACCAACATTAATTTTCTTTCGGTTGATACTCTCAACCAAGGCAGCGCACCTTATCAAACAATGAATCTGAGACTCTCAGTTTCAACACGACAAAATTCAAATTTGCTTACAGTATTTTGTAAAACTCTCACAAAATATTTCTTTTGGAATGATACTCTCAATCCGGGCAGCGCACCCTCAATCAATAGTGAACAACTCTCGCTATTTACAAAGATTTCAAAATCTTTTAAATGGATACTCGAGTATCTCCACATAATAATAAATAAATAAAATAAAAACAAAAATACTTACAATTTTTGTAGTTTCGATCACAAATTTCCAGTGTTTACTGAAGGCCAACGTCTTAGCTGGTCCCGTGAGGCTACCGTTGTTCGCTTGCCCCCACTACCGAGACAGTAGCGATCATTCTTTAGGACCTTTTGTACCACAAACGGACCCTTAAACCTGGCACCTAATTTGCCCCTGCCGGGAGCCTGTGTGTCCTCAATTAATACCTTTTCACCTACTGCAAAAGGGGTAGCAATTTTACATTTTTTATTAAGTCGTTTAAGTGTTGCATTATACGAGCATTTACCACGGTGTTTAACTTTTTTTAAGACAAATTTAAGGTTGACACTTGGCTGCGTTACACCTTTTAACAATGGTTTTGAAGCTTTTAAACATTTGGATGCACCAAACATCAAAAGTTGAGGTGTAGTTTGTGTTGTCGAACTAATGGTATTATTTATATTTTCTTCAACTTCAGCCAAAACTCCGACCCAGTTTTTTTCTCGATCAGCTGTAAGGGTTGATCTCATTAAATTAAAAATTGTCCGCATAAGCCTTTCAACTAGACCATTTCCTCTTGGGACACCCGTTGCAACTAGATGAATTTCGCAACCAAGAGCCTCCAAGTATTCTCCAAAATCAGTTGAGGAAAATGCAGTTCCCCTATCTGCAATAATTCGTTTAGGGCAGCCCAATTCGGCTATGATGGAGTCAACTGCTTTAATAGTATCTTTAGCTGACTTTTTGGCTATTGGCACCAGTTTGCAGAATTTCGAAAATTCATCAATCATGACCAAAATTTGAGTAAAGCGATGGGACTTTACTAGTGGACCTGCATGATCGATATGCCATACATCCAGTGGCTGTTTCGCTTTTTCGCCTAGTTGGTACAATCCTTTTCTCTGTCCAGTATGTGATTTGCCAATTGCACATGCCCTACAATTTTGGACATATTGTTGGACAGAACGACTCATTCGTGGCCAATATAATGATTCTTTTAATTTAGCAAGCATTTTTCTTGCACCGATGTGAGTAGAGTCATCATGGTAAGCTTTTAGAATGCGCAGGCGCGCTTTTTCTGGTACATAACAACGTAAATTGTTTTTGCCATTTACTTTTCTATAAATTAAGCCATCTTTTTCCACGAACTGGTGTTTTTTCTGAATCAGGAAGGTTTTTCTTTATTATGCTCAAACATAGTTCGTCATCGGCTTGGTAGTCTTTGAGTGGCCGCAGAGGCTCATTAAGTTTTTCTTTCCGACCTATTCTGGCGACAGCTACGACAGGATTGCGGCTAAGATAATCAACATGAGACATATTGATACCCGGTCTGTATTCAATGTCAAAGTCATAATTTTGAAGGTGAATCCACCAACGCGCAACTCTAGAGTTTAATTCTTTCTTAAGAGCCGTTGCTCTAACCGAATTGCAATCTGTAAAAACTGTAAATTTACGCCCATAAAGGTAGACATGAAAATATCTCACAGCGTCCACGATTGCTAGTGTCTCTAAATCGTAGGAGTGGTACTTAGATTCGCACTCATTAGTTTTACGGCTAAAATAGGCTATTGGGTGTTTAACTGAATTTTTAATTTGAAACAAAACGGCACCTAGCCCGATAGAACTGGCATCTGTGTGTAATTGTAATGGTAAATCAGGATCGTAAATACTCAATACGGGGTCGCTAACTAAGATATGAATTAAATTCTGTCTCAAAGTTTCTAGTTCCGAGCCCCAATTAAAAACTGAATTTTTCTTTAATAAATTAGTCATGGGAGCTACTTTTGTCGCATAATTTTGAATAAATCGGCGAAAATAGCCGGCTAAACCAAGAAACTGACGTACCCCATGAACATCCGCTGGTACCGGTGAATTAACCAAAGCTTGAATTTTACGTTGGCTAGGCCGAAGTTGCCCATTTTCAATAATAAAACCAAGATATTCTATTGATTGTTCAAAGAAATGACATTTTTCATAATTTAGTGTAAACCCGGCGGTTGCTAATGCGGCTAAAACAGTTTCTAATTTCGTAAAACCTTCTTCTATCGTTTTTGAGGGACACATAACATCGTCTAAATAAACAAGTACAGAATCATCATTTAAAGGTTTTAATGCCTTATGAATGCCGCGCTGGTAAATGGCTGGTGAATTTACATAGCCAAAGGGCATGCGGTTAAATTCGTACTGACCATCAGGTGTAATAAATGCAGTAATGTACTTATGAGCTTCCTCGATTTCAACTTGGTGAAAACCAGCTTTCATATCTAACGTCGAAAAATATTTGAAACCGCATAGACGATCAATTTGGTCTTGAATTCGAGGCAATGGATACCGGTCTTTAATAATACATTTATTAAGTTCCCGATAGTCAACACATAATCTAAGGTCGCCATTACGTTTTGTAACTAATACGATCGGGCTAGCATAGGGCGAGCTACTTTCTCTGATAATACCTGTTTTAAGCAGATCTGAAATTTGCTCTTTTACACGAACTCTTTCAATGTACGATAAATGGCGAGCACGATGATAAATAGGTTTTGTATTAGATAATTGAATAGACATTTTAGTAGTAGTAACTGAAGGGGCAGTAATTTTTCTGTATTTATTTAAAATAGCAATTAAATAATCCTTTTGACGCTCGTCCAGTCCTGACCCGACAACAGTATTAATTTCGTTTGATATATTAAAATTGTGAATACGTGGAAAATAATAATCGGAAGGAATTAAATCTACAACATTATTTTTTTTTAACGACCTGTATATTAGCTTGACAAACTACATCAAGTCCTATTAGGGCATCTAATTTACTTCCAATTACGTTATCAGGTACTACTAAAAATTGAATCTCTAAATTAATATGCTGTAGCATTACATAAACACGACAGGCGCCTAATACTTTAACATAATTGACTGGGCCTATACCCTGAATTGTTTTATCAACAGGGAGTACTGGAATTTTGAGTTTATTAATTACATGTTGAGCAATAATTGAAACTTCGGCACCGGTGTCAATTATGCACTTTATTTTCGCAGATTGCTCTCCCTGTACTACAGCTATAGATAGTCAACTTTCATCGCTCCTGTTTTGACGCACAATTTTGATAGAATGCGCCTTAGTAAAGCAAGTTGCTTCAAGGTGTCCAGGCTTGTGGCAATAACTGCATTCAAGCTTAGTTTTCTTAGACGCGTCATTTAAATTATTTTTGCTTACATCTTTACCAACAAAAGTACTGGTGCGCACATTACAATCACGCTCCCGATGACCAACTTTACCACACTTAAAGCATTTGCCAACAAAGCTATTTCTCTCCGAAAAACGATTTGAATTAAACGGCTTGTTATTAAATTTACTGTCCCGAGATTTAGAGTCATTGGTTAGTGACATTCGTTTTGTGCGGTGTGCCTCCGACTGTTGTCTAACACTCAACTTTTGCTGAGCCTCGTATTGACCCAATAATCGAAGCAAATCCTGCTGGTTAGAAGGCTGCCGTGCCTGAATTAAATTTCTAGCATTTCTATTTTCAATCCCCGTTTCCACGCAACTTAACAAATATTCCCATGAAAGTGACTTTAAAAATCTTTTTAGATAACGGATTTTTGTTAAAGCGTACTCAGTAAGCGAGTCAAAATTAGTACTTGTTAAATTAGCCGCACGAATCATACGCGTTCCATGCGTTTCGCCATCAGGAAATGCATTGATTAGATCAGTAACAAAATTATCCCAGTTTCGTTCAACTGGTCGCCAGTGGTTATAAAACTTTAAAGCCCTACCTTTTAATGCGTCAGCACATCTGATTATCATCCAGTTTTCGTCAATATTTAGTCTATTTTTTATTTGGTTCACATCATCTATCCACTCCACTATGGTGTGCGCTCCATCGTCAGGATCAAAAGCTGCCAAGCGAAAGCGTGAATCGGGTTTACTGGTGCCAGAGGAACGGTTTTCTCTATTATCCAAATGTTTTAAAAATACTTGCATAGTTTGCTGAAAAGCTTGCATATATGGTATAACTTCAGGCGAAGGACCTTCACTAGAACATTGTTGCGGCTCCACGTCACTAGCAACAGGCTCTTGAGTTTCACTACTCCCGTCTTCATGACCATCAACACTCAGCGCGTCAACACCCTGCTCGTTATTCATTGCAACGACAAATTAAACGATCAGCAATAAAATGAAGAATCAAAAAAAATTAAATAAAAGCTCACAAATAATCTTAATCAGAACGACACACAAGCAACGACTTATTCAGCGAATCAACTTCTCAAGAATGAATAGCAATTTAAAAAAAAACTACTACAAATAGTATGAGTTTGACTCTTGAAATAAAACATTTTCAACAAAAATTGACAAATCAGCATAAAAATAATAAACTAAATCAATTTATTAACTTACGACTATACAGCCGAACAAGTCACGTACTTACAAAATGCAGAGTAAGCAAAGTAAAAAATAAAATTTTTATTATTTTCTGAAACAATCGCATCATTCAGTAGAACAATACTTCTAGCTTCTGCAATTTAATTTGATTTAATTTTAATTATATCAGCATACCGACCTCTAATCATCATATTAGTAATAATCCAATTGGTAATAATCCAAAATTAAACAATAACAAACACTAATAACAAAAAAATAAACAAAAGCACAACACATTGCACTACAAAAAATATAGCGGCGTCTCAGTTCATCTCACTTCTGATGTAAAGATAACAGATTTAATTATGTAAAACAATTTTAATAAAGAACAATTTAAGATTTACATGTCCACCCTGCCACCACACTGAACTCTAACTAGCTGATATAAAGCAAAATCTAAACTAAACTTACAATATTTAGTACTTAAAAATATGAAATGAATGAATATAAAATAATATACGTAGCAGCTGTGTTTACGCTGCTCTCCAATAATGTAAACATGGCCCACGTTCGCCGGTGTACGGTTTCCAAGTTCCAATTACTAACATATATATATATATATATATATATATATATATATATATATATATACGTATATATACGTATACGCGTATCAATGGCTTTTCGGGATCTGCTCCGCCTTGTCGGTTCTTGGTTCCTAAAAGAACCGTATGTCTGACGACGTTTCGGCACAATATCATGACCCATCTTCAGGTCCTATCTGCTGGGTTGCTGCACTGCTGCGAGTTAGAGGTGGATATATAGCCTTAAAAAATTATTTATAAAAGTCGGATCCGGCCTTAAAGTTTATTTTTACACAATAAACTAGCCTACAGGCTGTCCCCTATTTTGAAATTTTGATAAAAAGTTACTTGAAGTAATTGTTTTTGTATACGCTGTTAAAAATAGCGTTAACTTAAAACTTACGTATATACGAACGATTGTTTCTATTGCGTCCCTGTCCCGTGTTCGTTCCATTCCCATTACATTTTTAATCCTATTCCAATTTTTTTCTTATCCCGTTTCCCATTTCAAGGCCTAAGACACTTGTATAACAAATTTTATCAAAATCCGTACAGCCGTTAAAATGCTTTTTCTACTCCCAACTTTAAAACGCCCATTATCGTACATGTTTCCATGATACCAAGTGATCTTTTAAATACACATTGACAATCTATGGCTTAGGTAATGGCACTTTAGTCACGGACTGAAGTTAGTTTTAAGTTAGTTGACAGATGTCAAATGTCATACAATCGTTAAAATAAAGTGCCCCTCTTGTGAAATAATAATGTGGACATTATTGTATTATCTTAGTACAAAAATAAAAGGTATAAAATAGTTTCTCAACGCCAATATATTGAAGTTTATATGCAAGTTTGTACTGACTTTGATTTTGCCGGCAGTCTCAATCGTGAAGATCCCATAATTCATTATCTTCACTCACTGTGAAAAACTGCTTCTATATCATCATTTAAACGGTTGTCTATTTTCAAGGGATAAATTTCTATTTACACATACAAATTTGACATTTTGACTGTAGCGCCGGTAATACAGATTCCCAAGTTGGAAATTGTCATGCGAGTTACTCTATTTTTTATAGATTTTGCTCCATACAAAAAATTAATTTAAATCGTTTTTAGATAATAATAAGTATTTGTCGTATGAAAATTATAGTATTCGACTCGTTTATAAACTTTTTTAAACACTCAATAAATTAAGCACTCGCTTGCAAGCTCGCTAGTTTCTAAATTATATATATATATATATATGTTTAAAAAACGCCATTTTAGTCACTAATATATTAGTGACTAAAATGGCGTTTTTTAAACTTCATACCTTATATTAAACAGGGCGCATTCGATTAAAGCTCAATTTTGAAGTGTCCACATCTTCCCTTTTAGGGATGGAATCGTTTTGGTAATTATAAAATCGTGTAATTCAATTTAATTTATTTAGAATATATTATTTAGGTATTTACTTGACTTGATTTTTTTAAATCATATATATTTTTAGAAATATCAATTTAGTCCAGTCGGCAAAAGGTTGTAGAGAAAAATGAAAAGATCACAATCTTTTACTTAGTTTGAACTAGTTAGGAGGTAAACAGATCGCTAGTATCCATAGTTTCCTAGTTGTCAGCAAAAAAACGAAAAAAGGGACCTTATACGAGCTCCACTGCATCCCGCTTACCTCCTAGGAGTGGCACTCTTAAAATGTTTACCTCCCAGTTACTAACTTGTCTAAACAAAGTCAAAAATTGTGATCCTATGTTCCCTTCACATCCACCTTTTGAGCATTTATTAACTGGACTAAATATGAATTTTGTTCTTTTTTAAGACAATAATTAAAATCCATGGTATTAATTTATATCTTAAACTTAAATAGTTTTTAACTGAGCGGCGACTTTTAATTTAAAATTTTTTTATTAAATTAGAAAACCCAATTAAAATTTTAACACATTTCTTAAGCAAAAGCGATATGTCCTTATTTTATTTTAATTTCATTATAACGAAGACTGTAATCTTATTTTCATTCAAACGTGTTACTCTCATTATTTTAAATTTAAATTAAATTTCAATGATTTGAATAAAATTTTAAACTTACCAATACCTACTCGAAACCTAAGAAAATTTCCTTTAATACTTTAATTATATAAATACAAAAAATATGTGTTATTCCCCTATCAGCAATAAATCATTATTAAATTGAAAAAACTTGGTATATTTAAATTGATTTTACATTTTCCGAAAGGTTTATTGTCGTAATTCGTTAGAAAAAGGCGATATAATTCAAAATTATTCAAGCAAAAGTTATGGAAACGTCCGTGTGAACCAAAATTGTAGAAATGATTTAATTTTATAAAGGCAAGAATTTAATGGTGTTTCAAGGCCTAAGACACTTGTATAACAAATTTTATCAAAATCCGTACAGCCGTTAAAATGCTTTTTCTACTCCCAACTTTAAAACGCCCCTTATCGTACATGTTTCCATGATACCAAGTGATCTTTTAAATACACATTGACAATCTATGGCTTAGGTAATGGCACTTTAGTCACGGACTGAAGTTAGTTTTAAGTTAGTTGACAGATGTCAAATGTCATACAATCGTTAAAATAAAGTGCCCCTCTTGTGAAATAATAATGTGGAGATTATTGTATTATCTTAGTACAAAAATAAAAGGTATAAAATAGTTTCTCAACGCCAATATATTGAAGTTTATATGCAAGTTTGTACTGACTTTGATTTTGCCGGCAGTCTCAATCGTGAAGATCCCATAATTCATTATCTTCACTCACTGTGAAAAACTGCTTCTATATCATCATTTAAACGGTTGTCTATTTTCAAGGGATAAATTTCTATTTACACATACAAATTTGACATTTTGACTGTAGCGCCGGTAATACAGATTCCCAAGTTGGAAATTGTCATGCGAGTTACTCTATTTTTTTATAGATTTTGCTCCATACAAAAAATTAATTTAAATCGTTTTTAGATAATAATAAGTATTTGTCGTATGAAAATTATAGTATTCAACTCGTTTATAAACTTTTTTAAACACTCAATAAATTAAGCACTCGCTTGCAAGCTCGCTAGTTTCTAAATTATATATATATATATGTTTAAAAAACGCCATTTTAGTCACTAATATATTAAATAAATAAATACTTTATTGCCCAACAGTTTAAAACCAGTTACAGGACAAATATACTAGTATAGGAATAAAAAACAATTGTATAAATTATTTTAAAGCAAAATTTAAAAGTATCATAACAACTAACAATTAATAATATATAAATACAATACTTAAAAAAAAAACAGTTATATACAATATTAAACAACAATAAACAAGGTATTACCAAAGAACCCCAATATACATAAAATAAACAAACAATCATTGTAACACATTTGAATTAAATAAGATATAGTTAAGTGATGAGTGATGTATATCGAAGATAGGGTTTAAATGGTTAAAGTTTTTACACATAACATTTACTGGAGCTTTAGGTAGTACGTTGGTTCTGCAGATTTGACATTTAAAAGTGCGCATTGAGCGCGATTCAATTCTGGGTACGTTAAAATTGATTTTATTTAAAATTATATCACAGTCAATTTTATTATTTAATAACTTAAATAGAAATGTCAATGACGAATTTATTCTTCTTGTTTCCAGGGATGTAAAACCAAAACGATCAAGTAAAGAAGAATGATTAAATCCTTGAGGAGGGTAAAAACCATTAACTTTTAAATTCAAATATTTCAAAAATTTACGATTGATCGATTCGACCCGCCTAATATAAACATTGTAAACTGGTGACCATATTAAAGAACAATACTCCAGTTTTGTTCGAACTAAAGAATAATATAAAGTCTTAAGACATTTTTCACTTTTAATACCTGCAGAATTTCTAATTACAAACCCTAACATGCGTAAAGATTCATTACAAATATTGTTAATATGGATAGAAAATGACAAATTTTTATCAAACGTAACTCCCAAATCCCTCATGCTAAAAACTCGATCCAGAGTAATATGGTTAATCTTATATTCAAACAAAATTGGAGTTTGTTTGTTTGTATAGCTCATTACTTTGCATTTATTAATATTTAAATTTAAACGATTTAACTCACACCACCTTTCTATGTTTTTAATATCTTTTTGCAGGCAGAGACAACTTTCAATATCCTTAATAATTTTAAATATTTTCAGATCATCGGCGAATAGTAATTTTTCACAAACAATGTTATCTGGTAGATCATTAATAAAAATTAAAAATAGAAGGGGCCCCAGATTGGAACCCTGAGGAACTCCTGAGGTAGGAGTGATACAATTGGAATAAAAGCCATTATAAAAAACCATTTGTTTCCTATTTATAAGATATGATTCAAATAGTTTAATTAAATTATTGCTAAAGCCAATTTGTTCAAGTTTGCTTATTAAAACAAAATGATCGATTTGATCGAAAGCTTTTTTGAAGTCGGTGTAAATAACATCAATTTGATCCCTATTATCAATGCCTTCGGCAACATACTGCGTAAATACTGTTAAATTTGATAGCGTGCTTCTTCTTTCAAAAAATCCATGTTGGTGAGGTGACAAAATACACTTAATGTCTGAAAAAATATACTTATATAAAATAGATTCAAATACTTTTGCAAAATTTGAAATAATTGAAATTGGCCTATAATTTTCGATATTAGACTTGGATCCATTTTTATGGATAGGACATACTCTTGAATTTTTCCAAACAGTGGGAAACCTTGAAGTTTTTAAGATCAAATTAAAAAGAATTATTAACGGATATGTAAAAATACTTTTACAATCTTTTATGAGAAAGCTAGGCACACCATCAAATCCTGCCGTAGGAGAGTTTTTAAGTTTTGCAATGGATGCCTGAATATCTTGTTCCGTAATAGCCTTTATGGTGACTAATGATTGAGAGAAATAAGGATCATTTTTCACATTATGTTTTGGATCAGATTTTGTATAAACACTGGCAAAATATTCGGCAAACATTTCTACAATAGGCTGTGGTTCAGAGCTTTCAACACCATCCAGTTGCATTACTCCCGGAATTCTACTAATAGATCTTTTATTATTTACAAACGACCAGAAAGATTTAGGATCCAAAGTAAGTTTATCTTGAATGTTGATAATGTATTCATCATAATCTGATTTTATTTTTTTTTTACATTGATTTCTAAGATCTTTAAAGAGTTGGTAAGAATATTCACTATTAAAAATTTTAAAAGTCTCATGTGCCTTTTGTTTATTTTGAAGCATCCTGATTAGTTCTTTACTATACCAAATTGGATAATATATTTTTTTATTTTTATAAAGAGGAACGTGCTTATCAATCACGGATGAAAGAACAGAGTAAAACAAATCGCAAGCGGTATCAATGTCCGCACTGTTATTTAAAAAAGACCAATCAATTATACTTAGTTCATTATATAGGTTAATATAATTAGCTTTTCGAAAATTGTACCTTCTATTATCAGAAATGTCAAAATTTTTAAATTTTGAAACCTTGGCTTCAATGTCTATTTCAAGAGGCGGGTGGAACAGATCAATCTTAACAAAGGGATAATCAGAACGTTTGACTTCACAGTTAATATTCGTAAAAATTAGATCCAACATCGCATTATGATTATTTAGTATTATATTGACTTGATTAAGCTCCAAAAAGTTTTTAAAATTTATAAGACAAAGCTTTTTAGAATCACTATCATTTTCACTATTATAACTATTAACATTAAAATCTCCAAAAATTAAAACATTTTTGTTATACAACCAATCACAAAGACAAAGTAATTCAAAAAATTGCTCAAAATCATTAGTACTAATATTTGGCGGTATATAAATAACTATTGCATAACATATAAAATTATTAATAACTATCTTACAACCTACTATATCCACGGTTACAATATTATTTTTTATAGGTTTAAAGTCCAGTTCAATCGCATTGAATTCATTTTTGCAAGCCAATATGACTCCTCCACCTCGATTTGCATTAACAGCTTCAAAATTTCTGTCACTTCTGAAGACATTGTATGAAGAGGTAAATAACTCACACGATTTTACATCTTCATGAAGCCACGATTCTGTTATGGCAATTATTTGAAATTCACTATCAGAAACACCAGAATAGAAAGAGTCAATTTTGGTATTGAGACCGCGGACATTTTGGTAATAGGTTTTAAGTTCCCTTACACTGGTTTTGTTGGGCTGCACTAGTTTTCCGATTTTATAATTTTGGGCACTCCACGTATATATTTTATTCTAAGATTACTCTCCCCATTCTCGGTTCTAATATCCAATTCCTGCTTTACTGTTTTAAAATATTGCTGCTGTTTTGGCGTTCGGTCAACCGAAAATTTAATATGTTTATATTGGGAAGCCTTAGCTAACAAATGTCCTTTGCGAATAATTTTAAAAACTGTTTGTTCATCACCGAGAATTACTTTAATTGGTCTCACTGATGTCCTTGTAGGATCGGCCTTACCAAGTCGAATGGGATTAAGTTGAATACTATCATTGTTAATTTCTAAGTAGTTTAAGATTTCTTTAATTTTTGTTTGATCTAAGTTCTTCTGTTGATTTTTATCATTATTGGTATCCTCAGATAATCCGTAAACCATAATATTATTTTTTCGGCGATTTCGATCAGCTACTTCCTGTATAACTTCTTCAAAGTCTAGTTTGATGTCGTTGCTACGCTTGAGAGTTTTAATTTCTTCCTGAAGACTTAAAATTAGGGTCTTCAGTTCTGAAATGCTTTCTCCAACACTGGGACATTTTGAGCATGTCCAGCTAATATTTTGCTTGGTTTTTATTGTTCGAACTTCAGCTGCTGTAAGATCAACGCAGCTGTGTATATAATACTTTCTACACATGGTGCATTGGACCATTTTGTGTTCTTCATTGGTTTTATTGCAACAGCTACAGATAAACGACATTTGGGATATAAATTAAATCTGGCAACTATGCAACGAAGATAATCAGATTCCAACCTTAATTGTTTGTTGTTTTTCTTTAAATGATACAAAAAAACACTTCGAATTCACAAACAAATACACACAAAGTTGATTTAAAACTAAAATGAATAGTTTATGATAACTTTTAACAATTGAATTAATGAAACTTTACTTGTAAACACTATTTAATTGTATACAACGTTGACACGTTGACACGTTGACAAGTTTTTTTTATAATTAGTGACTAAAATGGCGTTTTTTAAACTTCATACCTTATATACTATTTAAACAGGGCGCATTCGATTAAAGCTCAATTTTGAAGTGTCCACATCTTCCCTTTTAGGGATGGAATCGTTTTGGTAATTATAAAATCGTGTAATTCAATTTAATTTATTTAGAATATATTATTTAGGTATTTACTTGACTTGATTTTTTTAATCATATATATTTTTAGAAATATCAATTTAGTCCAGTCGGCAAAAGGTTGTAGAGAAAAATGAAAAGATCACAATCTTTTACTTAGTTTGAACTAGTTAGGAGGTAAACAGATCGCTAGTATCCATAGTTTCCTAGTTGTCAGCAAAAAAACGAAAAAAGGGACCTTATACGAGCTCCACTGCATCCCGCTTACCTCCTAGGAGTGGCACTCTTAAAATGTTTACCTCCCAGTTACTAACTTGTCTAAACAAAGTCAAAAATTGTGATCCTATGTTCCCTTCACATCCACCTTTTGAGCATTTATTAACTGGACTAAATATGAATTTTGTTCTTTTTTAAGACAATAATTAAAATCCATGGTATTAATTTATATCTTAAACTTAAATAGTTTTTAACTGAGCGGCGACTTTTAATTTAAAATTTTTTTATTAAATTAGAAAACCCAATTAAAATTTTAACACATTTCTTAAGCAAAAGCGATATGTCCTTATTTTATTTTAATTTCATTATAACGAAGACTGTAATCTTATTTTCATTCAAACGTGTTACTCTCATTATTTTAAATTTAAATTAAATTTCAATGATTTGAATAAAATTTTAAACTTACCAATACCTACTCGAAACCTAAGAAAATTTCCTTTAATACTTTAATTATATAAATACAAAAAATATGTGTTATTCCCCTATCAGCAATAAATCATTATTAAATTGAAAAAACTTGGTATATTTAAATTGATTTTACATTTTCCGAAAGGTTTATTGTCGTAATTCGTTAGAAAAAGGCGATATAATTCAAAATTATTCAAGCAAAAGTTATGGAAACGTCCGTGTGAACCAAAATTGTAGAAATGATTTAATTTTATAAAGGCAAGAATTTAATGGTGCATCTAATCTGACTAAGACCATTTTGTATGCGAAGCCTTGTCCACACATCTGCAGTACTCTTCGATTAAAACATTATTTTACGCGACGTAAACTTTTTAATTTATCAGCGTTGTTTAAGATCCCCCCTTTAACAGGAAATAAGCATAACCACTTTTAAAGCGTTAATAATTTTTAACTTACGGCTCCCTTATTTTTTGTTGCTGTCAAGAAGCTATAAAAATATAATGAGCGTTGTTTAAGATCCCCCCTTTAACAGGAAATAAACATAACCACTTTTAAAGCGTTAATAATTTTTAACTTACGGCTCCCTTATTTTTTGTTGCTGTCAAGAAGTTATAAAAATATAATGAGCTATTGTAATCGTAACCTAAATCTTATTCACAAAATAAAAACTATATCTGAAGTCAAATAGTTTAATAGCGACGTAATTTATAACCTTAAAATATTCGTACATTGTAATGCTAATGCATAAAGAATAAACACAAACTACAAAGTTTAAATGTCGCACCCGTTACATTTTGAGAAAATTTTAGAAAATAAAGTATACAATATTTGTGCATATAAAATACGTGCTTGTTTCAGGTTACGTCAAAATAAAAATCCGTTTTTGTTCCCATAGCGTTATAAAATTGTTGTCAAGCTAGATAGCTGAGATCAGAGACAAGGGAGAGAGAGACGGTTTTTTAAATAGCCAATTTAGTCAACAAAGTAAAATGCGCGTACCTGACAATGAAATTCAATGCAAATGTGTGTTGTGCGCATAACGTCACGTTGGCAACGTTGCAATACTTATTTTCTCTAAACCGATCCTATATTTTTGCCTAACCTCACAATTTCTTTACTTCTGATTGCACTACAAGATTTCTGTTTAAATTTTCATTTAATATAATATTTGTAAGTACTTATTAATATTTGTGTGTTAATATATGCATTTTACTTATACATAATATCACAAATCATCAAATTTGTTCATGTGTTTTTGTTGTTATTTTTAAACAAGTTAAAAGTTCAACTATTTTTTTAGGTTTATGTGATAATCATAATTTCTGGTTTCTGATAATAAACGTGTGTTAAGGGATGAACTTATGTTAACGAATGAACTTGCATTAAAGAAGGTATGGAAGGTTATGGTAATAAAAAAGAATAAAGAAAGGTTATGGTGGATGTTCTGTGGTTGATGGTAATGAATGTATGTTGAAGAATGAACTTGTGTTAAAGAATGAACTTGGTTGTGTTGAATAAACGATAAAGAAGGTATAAAAGGTTATGAAAGGTGAAAATGGGTTAGTTAAATACTTTTTTTATGTAGTTTTAAGTATTAATTAAATGTGATAAGTATGTAAGTTGTAAAACATATCTAAAATGACAACCATTGCAAAATATAAGTGTCGTTATCCACTTTGCAATAGCAAATATTTTGTTAATGGAAAAAAACATTTTTTCATGTTTCCGTCAGACGAGGAACGGCGTAAAATTTGGTTCCAAAACATGAACAAATGTATTATAATAAACGAAATAGAATATTCAACTACTCGACTTTATTTATGTGAAGATCACTTTACTGGTGCATGTTTTACTAGCAGTTTTCATAACAGACTAATTAAATTTGCTGTTCCTACAATTTTTAAAAAAGAAATACGTATTATTTCAAATATTTTACTTTCACATAATTGTAAATATACGTTTTCATCCACAGTTAATGACCACAAATATTTAAAAAAAAATGATACTACACCTACTTTTGAACAACCAGATGCTGATGACACTATTTCTAATTTTTCATTAATTACCCCTAAAAGTCATTTATCAACTCCACCTCAACAAACATTTCCAAAAAACGCAACATCAAAAGTTAGAAAACGCTTATTTACTAATGAAAAAATGTCTGCATTTACTCCAAGAAAAAAAAATTATATTCATTTTATCGAAATAGCCTGTCTTCTATATGCAAATTAAAATCCAAACTACAGTCATCTAAAAATAAAATTAAAGATTTAACAAATATTAATAAATCAGAACTGTTTCTAAATTTAGAAAAAAATATTGATCCAGCAGGAGTTGAGTTTATTCGAACCCAATTTAGAAATATTAATAGAAAAAGACCTATTTGGAATCTTGAGAATAAATTATTTTCTCTTATTTTATATAACAAGGGGCCAAGAAGCTATCGTTTTTTACAAAATTTCGTTAGACTTCCTTCAAAAACAACTATAGCAAAATTGTTAAATAGAGTACCATTTGATGCAGGATTAAATGAAAATTATCTAAACCGTATTAGAGATTTAATTAAAACATTAGAGCCCTTAGATAAATGGTGTTCTATTACTTGGGATGAAATATCATTATCAAAATCACTTGTATTTGACTCTTCTTTAAATATGTTTGTAGGTTGTGTTGATAAAGGCTCTCTAGGTAGAGAAAATATATTGGCAGATCAGGCATTGCTGTTTATGGTTCAAGGATTAGGGAGACAGTGGAAACAACCTATATCTTTTTACTTTGTTAAAAACACTATTAATTCTTCTGACCTGAAATATTTAGTAAAGGAAGTAATAACAAAATTGCAATCTATAGGTTTAAAGGTAAAATCAACTATATGTGATCAGGGACCAACCAATATTTCTGCATTGCATGAATTGTCACAAAATGAGCATATTTTTATGTTAATTCCCAACAAATTTTTATTTTTTATGATTCCCCTCATTTATTGAAATCCACTAGAAATACATTGTATAATTATAATATTTTATTTTCCGACCATAAAGTGGCTAAATTCGAACATATTCAACGAGCTTTTGATATTGATCAAACAAAAAGATTTCTATCGTTACGAAAATTAAAAAGAGCTTATTTGTATGAACTGGAAAAAAGTCCACTCTTAAAAATGAAGGTATCTGTGGCAGCAAAAACACTAAGTCACACAGTTGCTGCCACACTCGAATCTCTATATACAGATACCAATTTTCTAAGAAGCGAAGCTATGTTTACAGCGGAATTTGTTTCAGATGTAAATAATTTGTTTGATTCTTTTAATGGTGACTCTTTATATCCGCAGAATGGTATTCCTTTAAGATGCGCAATTTCTAAGAGTAGTTCACATCTAAAATTTTGGAATGATATAGAAGAAAAAATTTCATCCTGGAAATTTTTTAAAAAGAGTGACAGTCAACCTAAAAAATTTCTGAATTATTTTTCATTTAAACAAGGGTGGCTGATAAATATTAAATCAATTAAAGCCTTATGGTCTGATTGTTATCAAGCAGGATTTAAGTTTCTTAGAACTAGAGCCTTAAATCAAAATGCCCTGGAAAATATTTTTTGCAACATTAGACAACACGGTGCAGGAAATATTTATCCTGACTGTAATCAATTTAAATGTGGACTTAAAACAAGTTTGCTTAATAATTTAGTTAAGAACAAAATTGTGGGAAAAAACTGTGAAGATGACGACTTTTCACTTTTAGACAATTTACAAAAATTTCTGATAGGGGAAGCTGTAAATAGAGATCTGCCTAATAATTTTGAAATTATACCTTTTTATAAAGATTCTCAAAATAAAATTGAAGATGCAAATTTCGATAGCCAAGCGACAGCATATGTATTATAACATTACTTTGCGTGATTTATATAAAATTAAAATTTTTAACAACTAGTTTTAAAACACAACGTTGACGTATATATTTAACGTTGCAAAAAATAAGTAATGTTAAGTGCGAACGGCTAGCTGGTATAGTCGTGGCATGGGTATGGATCAGACAAACCTTGGTATTGCTCAGTGGGCGCCAGCGGCTTTGAGCATTAAATGAAATTGTATATTAAGCCACAAATATATACTTTGCTAAAGATATTAAAAAGACCAGAAAAATTGTTGAGTGATTCGCATTATGGTGTCAAAAGCAGCAATAAAACTCTAAAATGGAGCTACAGTTCTTTATTATAAACCTAATCAATATTAACGATGTTTAAAATGGTTATTCTTAATATTACACCTAGTTAAAAACATATTCATAAAAGTTGTTCGTAAAACATATCGCAGATAGCTATCGTTGACTTACAGGTATTAAAGTCATAAAATATGATTTAGGCGCAATATAAAAATAAAAAATAAATTTAAAATGTTAAAAAAAATTGAGAAAAAAAAATTGAGAACTCAGTTCGGTTCCAGCGCTCGAGAAGACACGTCGCGTGCGGGAAAGCTCTTGAAACGTAAAAGTTTAAAGATAAAACCAACAATTAAAAAAAAAAAAAGTGCAAACTAATAAGTGAAACATTTTCATGAGTGCAAACTAAAATGGTAACGGTAATTGAGGAGTGAAGTGTTGAGTGATATGAATGATTTAAGTGCCACCTGTCATTGGAGGCTTCACTGGTCAGACAGGGGAGGTCAAACAAGAGGGGAGGTGGTCATCCGCAAAAAAAGCTGATAAGTTACTTTAAAAATATGCATGACCTGATACAAATCTGCAATTTAAATACGGCAGATCCCAGCAAACATTTTCCGTTATTTGTCACCATTAACATTGCCCGTTATTCATTTTATTAAACATAATATTTATTTTACTTGAACATGTTAAAATAACTTTAATATGATTATGTTAAGAACATATTTTACTCTTTAAACAATTGTTTTGTTTTTAATTACTATCATTGCAAAATTGTATTGAAAAGTATTAAAAATTCTTACACGGGCAATGTTGATGGTGATAGGTACCGTTAAAGTGTTTATAGGGATATCTTTAAAACCTATGAAAGGCACACAGCAGGGGGCAATAAATCTGTCAACAACAAATGCGTAAGGCAATCCCAATCGAGACCGAAAATAAACACTAGAATCACAGAATAAACTAACACATTAATCATTCTAACACATTAAAAAAAAAAGCCTAATAGCCAAACTTGAGATTTTTAAACATTAGACAACAGAATAATCGCGCTTGTAATTTGTTTAACTAATAAATAAATGCAATGCTTAATTTTGGAATTTAATAAAAAAAAGACAAAACTCTATCACAAAACGTGCTTGGGACAAATTTACCAAGTGCAGGAACTATCTGACCAGGACACGGACAATGACAATAACGAACAAGACAAAGACCTCGACTAGGAAACTACACCCCTGCAGCGAAATAACATCTCCCCAACTCCAAATAGTAATCCCAAATGTTTGGAGTAATACTAATCGACTGGTCTAGGGGAATTCCGCGTCGTAAGTTAGTTTTAAGTCGGCGTAATTGTCCCCCAAAAACCAACACCCTCCCGTCCCTCCTCCATACCCCACCGAGCGTATAGCATAGGCCCGGCGAACCCGGGAACGGCTATTATAACTATTCGCCTCTCGCTCTCGAGCCCCAAATAGGGGACAGTACGGAACGCAATGGACATTCGCACCCAGCAAACACGGGTGAAGCCGTGCAGTTGCTGGGGAAGAACAAAAATCGGCGTAAGTAAACATAGGCCTGTTCGGGGTTCGCGAGTCAAGAGGAAATGGGGCTGGTTATACGTCTCTTATACTCATACTCATACTCATGTTAAAAAAAATTGAGAACTGTAGTTCTATTATACAAAAACTTAAAATTAATAGTTACGATCCCAAATTATGGACTGAAGCAGCTCGTACAGCATCTCGTACAGCATCGGTGGCACAGTTGAGAGGTTTTTCGAACATCGTAGATAGCTTCGTAACAGGTCTCCTACATGTGGAGCAACCATATAACCAATATATAATATATATATATAACCAAATAAACATCCGTGACGACACGGTTCCAAGGAACTTAAGTTTTATGCCCTCTGGGCCCCAAAGTTGAACTCTAAAAATATCACAGTACGCATAAACCACTAAATCGTCCAACAATGAATAACATTAACACAAATTAAATACACACCCTTTCGGAGGATTTTTCCTGGACGAACTTTATCCTTGCAGTACACGCATCACCAATAAGTGAGGTTATGATAACCATAAAATATGGTAAAATCTGACCCAGCGTGCGCTATTGTGGATCTGTCACAGTGGATTGTGAATTGAAAGGGACTAAAATAATCAAAAGGTACCCTTAGAGCAAAGCCAGACTAAAATTAACTCAGTAGAAAAATTACTTACATGTGCCTAAATCAAAACTTCGATTTCCAACCATAAAACAGTCAATCGGTAAAATTACATACATCAAACTGTGATCAGATGTTTTCACACAATTTTCCCATCGAAATAACTTGAAATTACCGAATGATGACTTTGATAAACTTTTAACCCACAATGACGTCCCCAACAAGCGGAAGTTATTACGCTGCTTAATTACACCTGCGTGGTACGCACCTTCCTCAAGAACCAAATTAACTTTAAGTAGATTATAAAAATGAAATAATAATCAACCAAAGCTACTGAAGCATAGATGGCGCAAGGAGTGTCAGTTTAAATTTAAATAAATTACCAAAATTGAAATAGTAAGCGATCCAAACGCTACAGTATGTGGATTTATATTAAAAAATTTTTAATATAAAGGACATTTTAATATTTTTTAATAAAAAATATTAAAATGTCCTGTGATATTTGCAATGGTTGTTTATTTTCAGATAAGTTTGAAAGTCACCACTCATTTGTAAATTTTAAAGAATATGACAATAAGAAAAAAAGACTTATTTATGTAACAAAAAATTTAGTCCTTTATGTTACTGAAGTTTATGATTATTTTAATCACATTCTTAATCATAATATTAAGTCTAATTATGTAAAAGAAAATGTAATAAAATACTTAAGCGAAGAATGTGATTTTTCGTGGTTTAACTGCATAGTGCAAATGTAAAACAAATGCTATTAACTCATGTTTGGTTTATTCTTAAAAAAAAATTTGTTGAAGATTTAAAAAGAAAAATTGACATTGAAAAACAAAAAAAAGATATTATACTAAAAGAAGAAAAATGGGAATTTCTTAAAAAATAAGACTGTTTTTTATAAACTAATGTGTTTTGTTATTTTTTTAGTTATGTTTTATTTATTTATGTTGTTATGTTATGTTATTTATTTATTATAAGAAAGACGATTATGTTTTTTAAAGTATATTTTAGTTGTTTTTTCTTTGTTTTTTTGTATTTAAAAGAAGTGTTGAAATAATGAAAATGTGAATTTCTTAAAAAATAAGACTGTTTTTTTATAAACTAATGTGTTTTGATATTTTTTTAAATTTTGTTTTTTTAAAAATATTTTACGTTAACGTTTTTTTGTTGTTGTTATATGTATTCAAAATTAAATAAATATTTGTATAATTTATAACTTGACTTTTATTACAAGAAAAAAATTAATATTAAAATTAAAAACATAGGTATTTTTAAATATCAAATCATCAATTAAATTAAGTACCTAGAACAACACCATTAATTACATAGAACAACATCATCAAGTAGTTGTCTCAGTTCCCGGCGAGGGCGTTGTGACTCTAGTTTCCAACGTATTTGTTAAAACTGGCTGTCTCTCTCTCCCTTGTCTCTGGCTGAGATGGTATGGCGGTCGCTTAGCATGCGTACCGGGTTCGATATTAAGAAGTTGTCGAACTTTTTTTATTTTTTTTTATTTCATAAATTTGTTGTTTCTTTGTTAAAGTTTTATCGTAACATAAAATCTTAAGATTATGACGTAAAATAATTATGACGTAACTAACGTGCCTTTGACATTTCGAATCGCGGCACTTTAGCGTGCCTCTAGTCACAGCGAAAATTATTACTATATGCTTTCATCCGAAATTTTACATTATGAACTTTAGAAGCTAACTTGGTCGCATTTGCCGAATTTCTAAGGTCGCGCCCGTTACCCGGTTTATGACGTTACAAAAGGTTTTCTAGTCAAATTTTTATTAACATTTTTTTGATTTAAATATCTCATTTTTTATACTATTTTTGTATATTAACGTATCTTGATATATATTATATTTATATGAACCAAAACTTTATTATCATGAAAAAATGCAGTGTCAGTGTCGCACCCGTTACAATTGAAATACTCCAAAATAAACAAAATCACAAACAAAATTTAGTAATAAAAATACCCTATTAAAACAAAAAAAACCTATATAAACAATATAATAACTGTATAGGTACTACTGTTAAACTTTACTACCGTCAACTGCAACTATCAAACAAATACTAAAAATATTATGACAATTTCTGTCCTTTTATTTTGATACTTATTTAAAAAAAACGCGCTTTATACCATCCCAAAAAAAAGGCATGGCTTTAATGCGGCCTACGCAAATAATTATTATATCCTTAAGTTACCAAATGAAATGAAGGACATTAATTACAAAATATAAATATGCTGTAAATGTTTGCTTCTACAAAACCGTTTCTCCTCTTTTAATAAATTTATATACTTTTCATTTGTTAGTGTAGGTATTTAACTTAATAGTTTTAATGATTTTAAATAATGTATTTTAATCTTACACAGTAAAAAAATATTTCTTAATTTTAAACCAAATAATAACCAGATTTTATGTTAATCCAGGCCCACATAACTTTTTGTTAAGTTTACAACCAACTGTAATCTGTTAACTAATTGAATAAGTAGTTTGGAATTATTACAGATATTTTGTAGATTTAATAACAAATTTCCATGTCAATTTCAACCATAATTCTTGTATTTTTTACAAACTTTTATGTAGACTCAGTATCAAAATTAGTATTATATTGTTGTAAATTGGGAACTTTAAAAAAGAGAATTTGTTATAAGAAATGCTGCTTTATTAAACAATTGTCTAAATAAAACATAATTAACACATACCAACATAAATGAGCACAAAAATAACATACACAAAATTAAATAACATACCATTCTGAAATCATCAGATTATATAGAAATTTGGTACAAAACTATCAGTACTACTAAAACACTTACTGATTTACTTTAACTTCACTATATCGCCTAATTTTAATTTGAAAACCAATAATGACATTATAAACACTCCTATCACCGTTAAATATTATAAACACCCATTGACGCTGACACAACTTGTTGATAAGTGTTGGAAATGTTTTGATTGGCTGCCTAAAATCACGTGTACTTTTTCAACGGAATAATTTGTTAAACATTAACAAAATAATCTTTAACCTTTAAAATTAACAAAATGCTTACAATTTTACCTTTACAAATCTTTCGGTAAAAAAATGTTCCCTTGTTAAAATAATTACAAACCCAGGTTGTATACAAAAATTTTTTTAAAAATTTTACAAAATAAAATTAAATAACTACAAACTCATGTTAACAAATCTTATTTTTATAACAGTGTAATTTTGTTATTTTAGTGTTATGTAATTAATGTTATACAGGGTGTTATGTAATTAATGTTATATATTAAAATGGGTAGTTCCTTAGGGTCCATAAAGAAGCACCTGAAACTTTTTTTTTCTAAATTCCAAACACTAAAAATAATTTATAATAACCTTTATCCTACCAAAAAGTACGCCACTGATCGACTAGGAACCGCGAATTAACCTTACCTATTACTTTTTAATGCAGTGTTGCCAAATGTAAAATTAAAAATCAGCATCTTCTTGATTTTTCTGTATATACCAATGGCAAAATTCCAACCGAAGTGCATAATCTCCATCCTGAAGAGCTTGAACTTTTTGTAGGTGATAGGGGTACAAACTATTTTCGTGAATCGTGCGCCACGTAACAAAGTTGGACATTTGTACAAGTTGGGCAGTTAATCGTCTTGTACTAATTCTCGGATTTGCTTCCAAAATTTGCTCTTCAAGGGCCACAAATTCACGTCCCTGAGCCCGACCCCTATCACCAACAAATGCGCTAAATCTTCCGCGGTCCCTTAAATTTTGCACAGCACGTACAAAACTTACTTTGCTCCGAGGGCGGTGGATGTCCTTCATTGGCTTTGTGATAATTTTGAATATACCTACAAAATTCTTGCTTGACGAGCATTTTGCATCGCTTCCCCGTAACACAAAACCATATTTGTTAATTGAATATTTTGTTAGCGCTCGACCCGCCATAGCATAAAATCTTTCGCACTAATTACTTATTATTATTACTAATAAAATACAAATTTGCAAACTTTCAAAATATTTATAAAAGAATAAAAACCTGAAAAAACTTGAAAAAAAAATAAAAACCTGAAATCGCTAGATCACTAATTAGACCTTGAAAAAATTTGTAAACTAATGATTTTTTAAAATTCGTTTTAACATTGTGATTTAAAAACATATTTAAATATATTTAAATTTAGACACACCAGATTTAAACTTTATTCATAATTTGTAATGATTTACTTTACTTTAAGTTAATCTGGTTTAATTTATTATGTTATGGTTGGTAACACATTCTGTCAAAAAATTGTAGGTTATGTGCTCAAATTGTAAATATCTTAACTAAGGGAAGTGCTTTTGGGCGTTTGGATTTATTTACACAAATTGAATATTTAACGATTAACCTGTGAACTTGTCCTAATTTCATCTGAGTAAACAGAAAGAAAAAAACCGATGAAAAAATTAATTTTATGGAGATTTTAAATAGGTACTTATCATTGCTTAAGTTAATAGCTGGATGAGTAAATAAATACAGAATGGTATTAGAGCTTTAAGGGCATACAACTTTTGTATTTATTGAGTTTTTATTTATTTTATGCAAGAAAATTTTTTAGTAACGCGCAGCTACTTTGTTAGTTTGTATCTATGTACTCACAGAACACAAGTGTGTAACCAGTGGCGTATCACAAAAAATATAAAAAACTTCTAATGCATATATTTTCTTTATCTTTGGGAAAATATCTTTTAAAATATTTTTCCATTACACCTTATGTCAAAAGGTATTCAGTATTTTAATATATAACATTAATTACATAACACCCTGTATATTAAAATACTGAATACCTTTTGACATAAGGAGTAAAGGAAAAATATTTAAAAAAATACTTTTCCAAAGATAAAGAAAAAAATATGCATTAGAAGTTTTTTATATTTTTTGTGATACGCCACTGGTTACACACTTGGTTTATCTATGCACACTTGTGTTCTGTGAGTACATAGATACAACCAACAAAGTAGCTGCGTGTTGCCAGATGTAATAAATTGTTACTAAAAATTTTTCTTGCAAGAAATAAATAAAAACTCAATAAATACAAAAGTTGTATGCCCTTAAAGTTCTAATACCCTTCTGTATTTATTTACTCATCCAGCTAATAGCTTAAGCAATGATTAGAAAATTTAGTACCTATTTTTAAAAATCCACAACCACCAAATTAATTTTTTCATCGGTTTTTTTCTTTCTGTTTACTCAGATGAAATTGGGACCAGTTCACAGGTTAAACTTTAAACATTTAATTTGTGTAAATAAATCCAAAAGCACTTCCCTTAGTTAAGATATTTACAATTTGAGCACATAACCTAAAATTTGAAAGAAATGCACTAGATTCTGTCATAAAAGTTGGCAGATTTTGTTATTTACCTTCAGAACAAAAATGACATGACCAACAATTAATAAAAATGCCCAATTTACAATTTGCATTATTAATTTTGTCATTTTTGTAATTAAGCTAAATTTAAACAATGTTTGCCAACTTTTTTGACAGAATTTGGTTGTTACCAACCATAACATAATAAATTAAATTAGGCAACCAGATTAATCTAAAGTTCCTAGTCGATCAGTGGCGTACTTTTTTATAAATTATTTTTAGTCTTTGGAATTTAGAAAAAAATGTTTCAGGTGCTTCTTTATGGACCCTAAGGAACAACCCATTTTAATATATAACATTAATTATAATTATTAGTATATGTAGGTATATTAAGTTTGATTTTGCGCCCCCAAAATGTTGCGCCTGAATTCTGAAGAAGCTACTGTATGGCAAAACAATTTTTAATCATTGAAAAAACATAAATAAAATAGTGAAACTTTAAAACAGTGTTGTTTTTATTCATATAATAATAATATGAAATTTCATCAAGTAAAGGTCGAAACAATCAACAAATTAGTATAGGTATATAACTCATGCTTGTAAATATAATTTTAAATAAGGTGGTGATGCTAGACATAGTAGGAATGTCTGGGGGTAGCACGTGCCCCAGTGCCCTCCCTTGTGTGCGCCAGTGGCGGCTGGTGGATTTTGGGTATACCAATATTTCAGTTATTAGACATGGGACCCACACCAAATTTATAACCCGACGAATTGTGTTTCTGTTAAGATAACGTAGGCAAGTTTTACAACAGTACTCCAATGAATTGTGTACCTGTTGAAGACAAGTAAGTGAGTCAATTCCTTTATGACTAATTCCGTAGACAGTTCTACCTGGTAAGGACGATTTAGACAAGTTTGGAAAAATTTAATTTAATTATGACAGAAAATAAAGACCTTACAGCTTTTAAGCAAAAAAGAGCTCAAATTAGGAGTAGTTTGACTAGATTAAAAAATTTTGTGGAAAGTTTAGATCAAAATAATTTGACAGATATTCAGTACAACGAGTTAAACTTTAGGTTGAGGTTTAATGTTTTTCGGAGACTTTGACTTTGAAAAAGATTTTTTTGACGATTATTCTAGGTTGCTCAGGCTAGGACACCCATTAACAAGTACCAGTTGGCTCAAAATGAGTTGCAACAAAAGGAGTCAAATCATAGTGGCTCACAAAGTAGCGATCACAGATCTCAAGGTCATAATTATGTTTTTCCTAAAAGTAATTGACCTTCGTTAAAGATTCCAAGTTTTTCGGGAAATATTGAAAATTGGATCGAGTTTAAGGACGCATTTCTTGCAATAGTAGGCACTAATTATATGTTACCACCGGTACAAAAGTTTCAATACTTAAAGTCTTCCATCAAGGGCGAGGCTGCAGAGTTAATTTCCTCATTTTCAATTAGGTCAGACAATTATACTGTGACTTGGTCACTTTTGGAAGAGAGGTATGAAAATAATAGATTTATTATTGATGCATATATACAGGCACTGCTGGATGCACCAGTTTTGACAAAAGAATGTAAATAAACAGACAATATATAAGACTGGGTTAAAGGATTTTAAACAAAATCGACAACGTAGCTCATTTGTAAATACTAATAATAATAAAAACATAAAATTCTCGTGTTATTATTGCAAGGTAGATCATTCAATTTTCCAATGCAATAAATTAAAAAAAATTATCTGTCAATGAACGAAATAATGAGACAAGAAAGTTAAAACTATGTTTAAATTGTTTTAATCCTATTCATAGTGTTCAAAATTGTACAAAATCTTCATGTAGGGTGTGCAATTTAAGGCATAACTCGTTACTACATCGCGACGTAAGTCAATCTATAGACGGCCAATACCAGGCTAGGCTTGAGGCGAACAGCGAGAAAAAAGGCGAGCAAACCGTTGCATCGGCGGCGTCGAATTGTTATCTTTGCTTCAGGGATTTGATGGAACAGTTTTTTTATATTTCTTTATACATACAAAAATATATTATCTGTCAAAAACTGTCTAAAAACTAATAATAAATTAACAAAAATTAAGTCATGTGCTATTTTTCTGTGTTGCCAATCTCACAAATACTAGCTGAGATCACGACACTAAAACAATTAAACTTAACACTCCTTTCCTTAATTATTTTACATATTACATATTTGTTCAAAATTTTTCCGATTTAATGGTTTTGTCAGAATGTCGGCTAATTGATCTGAACTTTTAATATGTTTTAAATTAACCGTTTTTCCGATGTGTTCTTGAATAAATTTTCTTTGAATTTCAATGTGTTTCTTCTTTTTAGTTATTTTTCCTTCATACGTATTTTGTAGCATGTGAATAGCAGATTTATTATCTACGTACAAATTTGTTGGCTTGTTTGTATATAAAATTCCAAGTTCAGCTCCAATACGACGGATCCAACATATATCATCGATCGAAGAAACAGCTGCTCTGTATTCTGCTTCAGCAGTCGATGTTGCTACGAGTTTTTGTTTTTGAGCATACCACACAATTGGACCTCCAAGTAATACAAGAACTCCACTTGTTGATTGTCCTGTATGGTTGTCTCCTCCATAATCAGAGTCTACAAGCTCAGTGTCTCCATTTAAATTAATTCCAAATTTAATAGTTCCATTTAAATATTGAAAAACACGTTTTCCAATGACTTGTCATCGGTTTACTGCAGAAACGACTTAAATAATTTACAGCAAAACTAATGTCAGGCCGAGAAATTGTTGCCAGGTATAGCAGACTTCCTATGACTTCACGATAGGGTTCTGACTTGCTTAGTGGTTTGCCATTTACAAAATTTTCTTTTTCTGTCATCATTCCACGCTCCATTGGTGTAGATGTGGAATTAAGTTCATCAAATTTATATTTTTGTAATATTTTCTCAGTGTATCTTGGTTGATTTACAAAAATTCCATTTTGGGTAATTTGAATTCGCATACCGAGATATGACAGATTATTATCAGATGCAATATCATTTGTTATTTCGAATTTCTTATTTAATTGGTTCAAAATGTTTATCATGTCATTTTCAATTTTTCCAGCAATTAATCCATCATCAACAAATAGAGCGATGTCTTCATTATAATAAACACAAGGATCATCATCAGTGTTATCGAATCCAAGGCGTTTAATAAATGTTGCAAATTCTTCATTAAAATTCTTTGAAGCTTGCTTAAGTCCATAATTACTCTTGAGTAATTTGCAGACACGTCCCTGCTCGGGCGCCATGTTGTACTCGATGGTTCGGTGCTGGCGAAATCGTGGAATCGCCCGAAGTCGACATCGGTATTCCTCCGGGTTGGTTCCCGAGAACGATGGTAGCATCTGAGGATGGCGGGGAAAGTAGACCTGGGGCTACTTGGTCTACCTCGTCGACGAAGCTGTCTTCGGCCTCTTGGAAGTTGTCACCCTCCTCGGTGGCAACGGTATGCGTAGCCGCGACGCCCGCAGTAGAGGGGTCAGCCATCTGTGGTTGTGACCGGGTCCGTACCATAAGCGTAGACGATGGTTAGGCCTGGGAACGGCCCGTAGTGTGCCTGTTTGCCCCTCCAGAGGACTTCTAGGCGAAGCTTTCGAAGTTATTCTTAAGGGTAGTTCTTATAAAACCGTTAGTGCCGTTTCACCTGGACTTTGGAATAAAACACAAGAATACTGTAGGTAGACGGTTTGTACTAGGCCACCAGTAAGCTGGGGGATGGTCGATTTGATGTCTCAAGTGTCACTTGAGGCTGCTCGAAGAAGACTGAATTGAAAGATGCTCGGATCTTTCTTTTATAGATAATCGGACCTCAGCCGTGCTCTGGTTCGCCCGACGTCTGTCCAATCAGAGTCGAGCAGCGACTGAGGCCCGTTTCGACATGCCCCCCTGGTTTTTTAAACAAACCCTCAAGATTTATTTAAAAAATTTCAGGTATAACAACAATAAAATTTGGTTTTACAAAGGTGTGGTGCGCTGTATGAAATATTGCAACCTAAGCACTGACCCACTAATTTCTATATAATGTATATGTAATGCAATGTGAGGGGGAGTCGAGCTCGGATACCAAAGTAAAGGTATGACGAGAATAAAATCCAAGTGTAAACCAATGTTGGTGTTTTACTAGTTTTCCTGTGACCCAAACCTTTACATGGCGACCGTGACAAGTTAAAAGTGACAGTTTAAAATTTTTGAAGAAAGAAAATGGGTACAACAAAAAGCAAACCAGTCAATCAAGAATTAACAGAAACAGGGGTAGTAAATTCAAACTTCGTGGTGCAAGAACAATCCATCCAATGCCCGATGGACTTAAAAGTGATGTTTTGCATAGTGTTTGTCATAATAGTAGTTAAATTTTTGGCAAAAATCTACTCCAAATATACGAGGCACGTGAAAAGAAGAACCCTTCGACGTAGTGCGTCTGCAACTGTAATCTAAGACAGTTAGTTCCTGAAGGAGGTCCAACGTCGTCCCCAAAGAAGAGGTCATCGGTTCATCAGTTTAGTGTTCCCATTTTAACAGCGTTAGTGTAGTGCAGTGTCAGGATATGAATAAATCGACGAGTAAAAACTCAAGTCAGCATTTCGACATTGTTGAATGGAATTAGTATAAGGTATTTTAAAATAATTAAGTAGGTTAATTAAAAATGTTAAATATTAGGCTAGATGTGGCAAGAATTGGAAAATCAGTTAAATCTTATAAAAATTGAACATGATAGACATTCTAAAAGAGCACTAAAGAGTAACCCTCCTAAACACCAATCATCTAGGAAAGATATTATAGATAACTTAATAACTTTATTCAATTATTATGTTAAAAATGTAAATAAGTATTGGCCCAATTTAACTTCTGAGCATAAAGAGTGGATTAATGAGCAATTCGGAAAGTTACGCGATAAAACCGTCCGTTCATTCGAAAAATTAGAAGTCAAATACCAAGTACCAAGCGTTCCAACCCAATTATTAGATGTTACAATATTATTGAGCGACGAAGACGACAACGGTGACGAAAACATTGACGAAACTGACAACAAAATGGCTTTAACTTTAAACGAGTTTTTTAATTTAGCAGACAAACTTTTGCCTAAATCTTTTGATGGAGAATCATCTGCATTAAATTACTTCATTGATTCGTTGACACTATTAAAGGACAACTGCGGTACGCATGGCGCCTCGGCGCTCACCTTCATCAAAACTCGATTAACGGGGAAAGCTCGTCTTGCTATCACGGATGAAATCGCTGACATTGACGGTGTAATCCGCGCGTTAAAAGAAAATTGCAAAGGTGAAAAATCGAGCGTACTAGAAAATAAATTAAATAATTTTAAACAAAACGGGAAAGATTCAATTGCTTTCACAAAACAAGTTGACGAGTTATCATCGGCCTTACTTCACGCATACATTTCGGAAGGAGTCCCTATCGAGACAGCAAAAAATTTTGCAAAAAATCGTACAGTAAAAGCAATGGCCAGCAATGCGCGTTCGGAAAAAACTCAATGCAACGCAATGGAAATCGGTACGTTTGATACGGTTCAGGACGCTTTAACAAAATTTGTTAGTTTCGACAGTACGGAGAACAACAATACTGTTCTTTTTACCAACTCGCATAGAGGCTATCGCGGCCACTACAAAACAGTATATAATAGTAATCACGGAAATCGCAACGGGTATCAAAATCAAAATTATGGCAACGAACGACCTCGTCATGAACACCAAGGCCAAGGAAGCAGAGGATCGCGTTACAATAATTACAGCCGGTCAAGTTACCATAACAATAATAATAGGTCTCAGCGCCCGGAAAATAACCAAAATTATGTACGTTCGTATCAGACAACGACCATACAGAATTCGGAAAACTCCAACCACCCCCACCCGGGTCGGTTGGGGGACAACATGTAAATTCAGTCAATACCTATAATCTTTCATTATCTAATTTTGTCACAGTAGAAACAGAAATGACCTTAGGAACATTTGTTTTTCTTATTGACACCGGGGCAGATATTTCTTTAATTAAAAATAACAAAATAAATATCCAACATCCAACTTATACTCAAAAGTGTAACGGAGTAACCAGTTCCACAGCAGAGTCTTCTTTAGCAACCATATCAAAATTATACATTAACCATAACGTTATTAACCATAATTTTCAAATAATCGATAGTTCGTTTCCGATACCAGGTGACGGTATTCTTGGTAGAGACTTTCTTATTAAATTTAAATGCATTTTAGATTATAACAATTGGACTTTAACAATAAATACAAATCAAAACATAAATATGTTACCTGTTTGCAGTGGCCCGGAGGAAAATAGTTTTGTTTTACCAGCTTGGTCAGAAGCAACTCGCGAAATAACTCTTAGTAACAATTTTGACCAATCTCTAATACACGATCAGCAAATATCGCCGGGAATATTTGTCAAACGTTCAATTGTCAAAGGCTCAAAAGTGCTAGTGACTTTTCTTAACACAAATTCTTTAAATATTATTTTACAAAATATTAATCTTAAAACTGACGATTTAAATAATTATCACATATACAGCATTGAAAATGATATTACTAATAGAATTTCGCAACTCTTGCAGCAATTAGATAACAAATTTCCTTCTTTTGTAGCCAAAGATTTATCTGAACTCTGTAAAGAATTTTCAGACGTTTTTGCTCTAAAATCCGATTTTTTAACGCACAATAATTTTTATGAACAAACACTTCATACGTCAGATAATCAACCAGTTTACACCAAAAATTATAGAATTACACACTCACAAAAAGCCGAAATAAACGCCCAGGTTACAAAAATGTACAAAAATGACATTATAGAACCATCAGTTAGCAGTTATAATTCACCTGTTCTATTAGTACCAAAAAAATCAGTTTCTGGAGACAAAAAATGGAGATTAGTTATAGACTTTAGACAAGTAAACAAAAAAATAATTGCCGATCGTTATCCCTTACCCAGAATCGATGATATTTTAGATCAGTTAGGACGTGCAAAATGGTTCTCGGTTTTAGATCTAATGTCAGGGTTTCATCAAGTTCCTCTTGAAGAAAATTCGAGAGATATTACAAGTTTTACGGTAGACTCAGGAACTTTTCGTTTTAAAAGATTACCTTTTGGTTTATCTGTGAGCCCTAATAGTTTTCAGCGTATGATGAACATCGCATTCGCATCACTCTCACCTGAAAAGGCTTTTATGTATATGGATGATCTAATTGTAACAGGCTGCTCAGAAAAGCATCATTTAAATAATCTTAAAGCAGTTTTTGAACTATGCAGAAAACATTGCCTTAAACTCAATCCCGAAAAATGTCAATTCTTCAGAACCGACGTAACATATCTGGGGCATCGATTAACAGACCAAGGAATTCTACCAGATGAATCTAAATTTGAGATTATCAAAAATTATCCTAGACCGGACAATGCGGATGCAGTTAAACGTTTCGTAGCGTTCTGTAATTACTACCGAAAGTTTATAAAAAATTTTGCTGAAAAAACAATTTCTTTAAACAAACTCACGCGTAAAAACACAAATTTTGTTTGGACAGATGAGTGTGAAAAATCATTTCAAAATTTAAAGCAATCCTTAATGCATCCACCTATATTACAATATCCGCAGTTTGACAAACCATTTATTATAACAACCGATGCGGCAAAACTGGCCTGCGGAGGTATTCTAAGTCAAATTCACAACGGTCATGACCTTCCCATAGCTTATGCATCTCGTGCTTTTACAAAAGGCGAAATAAATAAATCTACTATAGAAAAAGAATTATCAGCCATTCATTGGGCGATTATGCATTTCAGACCATACATTTTTGGACAAAAGTTCTCAGTTCGCTCAGATCATCGACCACTAGTTTACTTATTTTCTATGAAAGATCCAAGCTCCAAACTCACACGTATGAGGTTAGATTTAGATGAATTTGATTTTACCATCGAATACATTCAAGGAAAAAACAATGTCGGAGCTGATGCTTTATCTAGGATAGATTTAGAACAATTAAAAGAAACACAAATATGTCAAGCACATTTGGCAGCAATGCAGACAAGGTCAATGCGTAGAAATAATAATCTAGCAATAAATTAGGTACTACAACTACAAATTTAAAAGTTTACGAAGTCCTTAAAAACTCTGAAGCATTTAGTTTTCCTAAATTAGTATTCAAGATAACGAATCATAATACACTAGATATAAAAGTAGAAAAATGTCATAAAAAAGGCCTTCATATAAATGTAGTAATTTCCGAAAATGTCCTTAAAGAAAAATTTGCTCTAGCGCAAATATTTTCTCAGCTTGAAACAGTAGCGAAGGATAACGGAATAAATAATATTCAGCTCGAGCTAAATAATAAAATATTTGAGTATATATCTTTATTAAAATTTAAAGAAACAGGAAATATAAAGCTTCATAATTTAAAAATTTTACTAACTAAACCAATCCAACTAATAACAGGGAAAGAAAAACAACAGGCACTGATCGCAGAATTTCATGAAAATCCTATTTTTGGTGGCCATTGTGGTCAAAAGCGACTTTTAGCAAAACTGAAAGCGTACTATTTTTGGAAAAACATGAAAAAACATATATCTCAGTTTGTCAAAAAGTGCCCTCAGTGTCAACTTAATAAATCAAAAATTCAAAATTCGGAACCGTTTACAATCACTCCCACTCCATTTAAAGCCTTTGATATCGTAATAATTGATACGGTAGGCCCATTACCACGTTCTTTATCGGGAAACGCGTACTTAGTCACGATAGAATGCGATTTAACAAAATACCTCGTAGCAGTTCCTATTCCAAATAAGGAGGCTAAAACCCTTGCTAGCGCGATTTTCGAAAATTTCATTTTAGTTTACGGACCAATGAAGGAGATCCGTACAGAGTATGTCAATGAGACTATAGAAGAAATTACAAAATTATTTCAAATTAAACATTGTACTTCAACACCTTATAGGCCACAAACAGTAGGGACAGTAGAACGAATTCATAGAGTAATCAATGAATACCTTAGATCTTACGTAAACGACAATAAAAGCGATTGGGACGAGTGGACTAAGTATTTTACTTATTGCTATAACACCACACCGTCAACGGTACATAAGTACTGTCCATTTGAACTTATATTTGCAAAAAATCCAATATTGCCAAATGAGTTTACAGAATTGCGCGTTAATCCATTATACAATATAGACTCGTATGCGAAGGAAGTTCAGTATCGTTTACAAATGGCACTCTGCCGAGCCAATGCGTATTTGCAGCAAAATAAAGCTAAGCAAAAGACAGTTTTCGATGCTTCGGCAAAACCATTGTGTATAAGCGTAGGTGATTGGGTGGTAGTGAGAAACGAGGCCAGACACAAACTGGACCCAGTGTATAAAGTACCTTTTAAAGTGTTAGATATAGTTGAACCGAATTGTATAATAAGGGACAATAAGGGAAAATCATGTTTAGTTCATAAGAATAGGTTAAGTCAGTATAATATATAATATAAATGGGTTACTAGTATTAGGATAATCCTGGCCAGGAATAGTTTATTAGTTGTAATAGGTTATAGTATATCAGATTCTATATATATAAACAAAAAAAAATAGATTATGATATTAGGTTAGTTACATTATACTCATTTAAGTTTTAAGATAGGGTAATATGTACTTTATATTTGTAATTGTCTATTATATTATAAGTAATTGAAATATGGTTGAAAATGGTTCGTACACGGATTTTTCGTTAGTTAATCTTCTCTTTTTAAAAAGGGAAGGTATAGTGAACATTATTATTCAATTCCTTAAGGGGGAAGGTGTGGTGCGCTGTACGAAATATTGCAACCTAAGCACTGACCCACTAATTGCTATATAATGTATATGTAATGCAATGTGAGGGGGAGTCGAGCTCGGATACCAAAGTAAAGGTATGACGAGAATAAAATCCAAGTGTAAACTAATGTTGATGTTTTACTAGTTTCCCTGTGACCCAAACCTTTACAAAGGTTAAATGTTCGTACAATTTTTTTCGCGCACTTGCATTGTTTGTTGGCACTGCACTTACTCTGCTTTGCACTATTGCACTTGTCTTGGTATTGTCCGAATATCGTCCACGTGTAGTGGAACTGCTCGGCCATCCGTTCTAACTTCATACGTCACCGGCAAAATCCTGCGGATGACGGTGAATGGACCCTTCCAAGGATCCCCGAAGGTACTTCTTTCCTGGTTCTTGATTAGAACTTCGTCCCCCACTTGGAACTGCACTGGAACTTGAGCGGGGTCGCCCACATATTCCCTGGCGAAGATTTGTTTTCGGCGGTTGAGCTGTCCATCATGGGCTTCCCTGGATTGTTGGACCTCCTGTGCTCTGGGAATGAGCCAGTCTCCTGGCTGGCGGGGCTCGTAACCAAGGAACGCCTTTGCTGGTGTCTCCCCTGTTGCACGGTTGGCTCGTCCACGCAGTATCCCTGTTGCCCGGGGCAGCAGTTCGTACCATTTCGCTCGTGGGTTGGTTTTCATAAGGGCCCGAATAATTTTCTTCGTTTCTTGCACTTGTCTTTCAACTGGGTTTGCCCTCTGGTGATAGGCCGCTGCATTCACCATTCGGACACCCAGCTTCCTACAATAACGTTCCCATTTTGTTAGTGTGAACTGGGAAGTCGGCTATGATAACTTCAGGGAATCCGTAGCGCAGGAACAAACCATCCAGAACTGCGGTGATGGTGCCATGACGGGAGTCTTTGACTGCTGTGGCTTCTGTCCATTTCGTCAATATGTCCTCGACAATCACGGCGTATTCTGGTTCGTCTCCATTTCCTCGGTAGCGGCCTAGCGTGTCGATTGATATCATCTGCCAGGCCTTGGTCGGGGAGTGTGTTGTCATCGGGGCTGCCTCTTGTAGATTCCGGCCTTTGATCTGTCTGCAAAGTAGACAAGCTTGCACGTAACGTTTGATCTGGGCCCCCATCCGGTCCCAATAGAACCGTCCTTCTATTGCTCTTTGTGTTTCCTTCTGCCCGGGGTGTGCCCCGGCGTCGCTGGCGTGGAAATGTTCCAGGACCTGCTGTCTCATCCCTTCTGGCAAGTAGATCCGACAAGATCCATCTTGGCGACGTTGGAAGAGATTATTCGTGGCTGACACCAGGAAGTTGGCCACCAGGCTGCGGTCAGTGTCGTCCTGTGGTCCATCCTCGTCGGCTCTGACGATCCTGCGTACCAATCCTTGTGTGACGTGGTCCACCAATTGTCCGTTCAACACCTCTTGGATCAGAGGTTCATCCTGGACGGCACAAACTTCTGGAGTGGGAATTAGATCATCGTACTGAACTGCGGGGCCTTCGGAACATTCCGCCGCATTCCTGGATAGGTAGTCTGGTAGTTGATTTTTCTTCCCGGGGACATGTTCAAGGTGGAAAGAAAATTCTTGCAACAGCAGCGACCACCTGGTTAACTTGGCCCGATCGTCCTTATGGTTCTGCAACCACACCAAGGCTCTGTTGTCCGTCCTGATGGTGAAATGCTGATCCTCGAGATACGGCCTTTACCTCCTGACAGCCCAAACCATCGCCAAACATTCCTTCTTATTTATGTGATACTGTTTCTCGGCCTTGTGGAACTTCGAGGAACTGAAGTGGATGAGATGTTTGGCCCCTTCCGGATCTTCTTGCATCAGAACGGCGCCCATGCCTTCCTCGGACGCGTCGACTTGGAGGATGTACTTCCAACCTCGGTGGGGACGTTCCAATTTCTGCGGCTTCTCCAGGGCTAGCTTCGTCTTCTGCCAACTATCTTCACAAGCTTCTGTCCATCGGAACTTCTCGTTCCCGGTCAGTTCGGTTAACGGCGCTACCAACGTGGCTAAATCGGGAATGTAACCACGCAGCCAATTAACCAAACCCAGGAACGCCTGTACTTGTCGCTTGTTCCGTGGCTTCTCGAAGTTCTTGATTTTCTGCAGATGACACCATCATTAAAACCTTCAGGTTGATACATATAAATTGATTCCTTCAATACTCCATGTAAAAATGCGGTCTTGACGTCAAAAGTCATTAATTTCATCCTATTAGTAGCTGCTAGACTAAGAATTATTCGAATTGATACATGACAGGCAACAGGACTAAAAGTTTCAGTATAGTCTATTCCTTCTTTTTGTTCAAAGCCTCTGGCAACAAGTCTTGCTTTGAATCGACCATCTTGTTTCATACGTAAAATCCAGCGACAGGTTAACGGTTTTACATCTTCAGGAATATTTACTAATTTCCAAGTCTTCATTTTAATTTGTGAGTCAAATTCTTCAGACATTGCATTTCTCCATTTTTCATCTTTCAAAGCGTCTGACACGGAAATATCTTCAACTTCACCAATGATGGCAATATTTGCTTTCTTTCCTCCACATATATTACCCATTACATAGTCTTCATATTCACAGGTGGTTTTAAATTTCTACGATCACGAAGATTTCGCGATTCAATTGATGAATCTTCAAGATCTTCATAATCTGGATTTTCATATATTTGTTCAGGTAATTTATCTTTATCAATTTTATTAGAAAATCTTTCCAAATTTTCGAATTTATTTTCTTCCATAGAAACTTCAATTACTGTGTAACCTTTCTCTATTCCAATATTTTCATTAAAGATAACATTATCAGTACTAACTATGTCACGTTTTTCAGGTATGTAAATTCTGTAACAAGGTGAATCCAAATCATAACCGACAAAAATTCCTTTCTTTGATTTCTTTTCAGTTTTAGCTCGTTTTTGATCTGGAATTAATACATAGCAGTCACATCCAAAACTTTTTAATTTCTTTATATCTACTCTTCGTCCATACCATAGTTCAGCAGGACTTTTACCTTTGAGTGTACTTGTTCCAGTTTGATTTATAGTGAAAACTGCATAATTAACAGCTTCAGCCCATAAGTTTTCATTTAAATTCCTTGCGTGTATTACAGATCGTGCAGATTCTACGATTGTACGCATTTCCCTTTCAATGCGTCCATTTTGTTGAGGTGTATATACATTTGACTTTATATGAAAAACACCGAGTTCATCCAATAACTTTTTAGTGTTAACATTTTTTATTTCAGTACCATTATCAGATTGTATAAACTTTATTTTTCGTTTGAATTGATTTTCAACCATTTTTAAGAAGATATTTAATTTTGATACAGTTTCGTCCTTTGTTTTCAGAAAATAAATACTTCGAAAATGCGAATAGTCGTCCTTAAATAAAAGAAAATACTTCGCTCCTCCTAGAGACTTGATATTAAATTCACACAAATCAACATGAATTAAATCTAGAATATTTTGAGCAACTTTCGGATTATTGGGGTGATAAATGCGATGCTGCTTTCCATAAACACATCCCAAACAAACATAATCATCCCAATCATCGACATACTTGATATCATTTTTATTTAAAATATCTCTGACGTACTTGACGTTCTGATGAGCAAGTCTTTCGTGCCAAATTTTAATCGATACCGTAAACATACATTTTTCAGAATTTTCAGTACGAAACATCATTTTGTATAGATTTCCACTTCTTTTGGCCATCGCCACAACTTCCGTTTCATCAATTGTTTTAAATATAGTCTCAGTTGCATTTGCTGTTTGAATATATCCTTTATTAAGCATTTGGGTAACTGAGAAAAGATTAAAATTCATCTTGGGTACAACCAAAACATTTTTCAACATAATTTTGTTCCATTCTGTGCCATTAAAAGCTTCTAGTTCTACATCACCGATTCCAATTCCTTCTAGTTCAGTAGAATCACCAATTACAACTATAATGGATTCTTCAAGAACAAAATTTTTCATCCAGTCTCTGCGAGAAGTCATGTGCTGAGTAGCACCACAGTCTTGATACCAAGAATCTTTACAATCACTTTTGGATTTAAGATTATCAACATTTGCAGTTGACAAGCTTAAAGTTATGAATACACGACGATTTGAATTACCATTGTACAATTTTTCACTTCTCTTATTATTTTTTTCACTAGAGTCACTTTGAAAACAGTCTTTGGCAAAATGACTTTTCTGATTGCACTTATTGCAATTATAATTATTCTTACAATACTCCAAGTATTTTTCACATGGTTTATTTTTACATTGTCTTTTCATGTGACCTTCCTTTCCACATTTAAAACATTCAATAGACAACTTTGGTAAATTTTCACTTTAGCGACTTTTCCGAAAAACGGCAGGAAAGTTGCCAAAATGCCAAAAATAGGTGTGGAGGGATGTAAAAGTGCATAAACAATCGGCGCAGGGTGAAAAAGTTGTATAATTATCGCGTATTTAATAAAAAAAGGGGCTGATAATTGAAGTGACTTACCGTGATTTTCTGTGAAAAAGAACATGCAGCGAGCCAAAAACACGTATCTAATAGACGTAGAATTTGAAAGTGGAAGTGAAAAAGCGTGAATTATGAAAAACAACGTCATGAATTGAGGAAAATGCAATTTTTAAAATAAGGTAATTTGAGGTTATGAAGATTAGCTGTCATCTTGGTTATGCAGGTACACTAAAATGGGCAAAAGTGAGCGAAACCAACCCAAACCAACCCAAACTTAACAACCCAACCCAACCCAACCGACCCCGCCCCATTGCCCCCCCCCCCGCCCCATTGAGCAATAGAGGTATAATATATCTATGGGCAAGCTGGATTGTGAACCTGCATAACCTCAAATTACCTGATTTTAAAAATTGCATTTTCCGCAATTTATGACGTTGTTTTTCATAATTCAAGCTTTTTCACTTCACTTTCAAATTCTACGTCTATTAGATACGTGTTTTTGACTCGCTACATGCTCTTTTTCACAGAAAATCACTGTAAGTCACTTCAATTATCAGCCCCTTTTAGTAATTACGTGATAATTATACAACTTTTTTACCCTGCGCCGATTGCTTATGCACTTTTACATCCCTCCACACTAGGGTGGTCCTTAATAAGGTTATTTTCAAATTTCTTTGCTCCCAGGCGCTCAAATTCTTCCAAATTAATAAAAAAAAATTCCCTGAAAATTTGAGCTCTTAATATTAACTCTAATGCCGGTTTTCCACCAAACGGACAAAACAAAAACAAAACACAAACTCGTGTCGAATAAAACAAAACTGCAACTTTTTGCAAACTTTTTGAGACTGGCGTGTTTTGCGACAGTTTGAGTTTTGTTTTTCGAGTCCCGCTCGAAAGCGGTAATGCCGGTTTTCCACCAAACGGACAAAACAAAAACAAAACACAAACTCGTGCCGAATAAAACAAAACTTCAACTTTTTGCAAACTTTTTGAAGACTGGCGTGTTTTGCGACAGTTTGAGTTTTGTTTTTCGAGTCCCGCTCGAAAGCGGTAACACCAAAAGGTTTCGACGTGTTTTGAAACTCGAGTCTGTTTAGTGGAAACGGTCGTGTTGTGTTTTTTGTTTTCGACTTTTATTTTATTTTCTTAGTCTGGATACGAATTTCATACTAAATTGGTAGGTAAGTAAGAAACATTTTTCTTACTACCTCGACTGAAAATACGTTGTTTCGTCCCCGATTCCACGGCAGAAAGTTTACGTTTGATGCATTGGTCAAGCTATACGCGCACCCTCTATAATAGCGGGAGTAAAAATTTTTTAGTCGTGTGCACTAGTACTCAACATATGCAACTCTAATATAACCTCAAAATTTGTTTTCAATTTCGATATACACATTTAATTTTTTCCCGTATTTTCGGCCGGGTTGTATTTTCAGCCGAGGTAGTAAGAAAAATAGTATACACTACACGGGCAGAAAGTGTGAGAGCCCTGAACTGCGCGCCATGATGGCGCTGTTGAGGGTTAGGAGTTTAGGGTGAGTCCAATGACACTCAGGATTTGTACTACTTTCGTTTATTGGTACTTAAACGATTATCACTACAACTTACACTATTTTCTGGCTTCAATCTACTTAATTATCTTATTTTTAGAGTTGTTACATACTAATTCATTGTTCGGAACCTAATTCTCGATTTCTGTCCGTGCCTTTGGTTTTGTTTAGGGTATGTCACATGACATACGCGAAGATGGTCTGACCATTTAGACCAATGAAAATTTAACAGCAACAATAGTTCTAACCAATAGAAAATTAATAATAAAACCCTAATATAGAAAAACAAAGACTCAGCAGAAACGAGGTTTAATGCTTGGAAAAGAGTAACGAACTTAAAATATAAAATATTTGCACTACACGTGTATTTCTAAAAAAATAACTTATCCTAAATCCATCTTAAAATGGCGTCGGATGTAAAAGTACGACTGCCTCCAGCTCCTGTTATTTTTGATTGCTGTAAAAGTAAACAAGAAGCAAAAGTATGTGTATGCATGATATGTGATATATTATTGCATATAAGTTGCTCAGAAAGAAGAAATTTTAAAAGTTTTGGCCGTGTATTAGGTATTTGTGGGCCTTGTGAGTTGAACATAACCTCAAAGGATGATGATTCTAAAAGTAAAGAGATAAATTTAATTGGAAATTTATATAAGAAATTAACAAACATGGAGATTATCACTAAGAATAAGGAAAAAGAGAATGAAGATCTTAAGAAACAATTAAATACGCTGCTGCAAACTACTACAAGTCTCAAGGAAAAATTGGAAGAACAAACAACAAATCATAAGAGAGAACTTGAAATAATGAGTGATTTAGTGAGTGAAATAAAAGATAAAAATATTCTACTTATTGAAAAAAATGAGGACTTAATACAAAAGAACAATGAACTCCATTTAAAGTGTAAAAAAATAGAAGATGAACAACATAGCAACAATATCGGTATGAATTATTCAAAAGCAGTTGAGAATAACAAACATTACAAGTATATTAGAAATATCAAGACTACCCAGTCGCTAATAATTACACCTAAAACTAATCAATCAGCTGACAAGACAAAAAGTGACATTGAAAGTAAATTAAAACTGGAAGCCCTAAATGTGCAAGTTATCTCAGTAAAAAAAATTAATGAAGGTAAAGTCAAGGTCATATGCTGTAGCAAAGAAGGTACCGAAAAACTAATGGGTGAAATTCATAGCAATTTTGAAGATGAATATGATGCTGACATTGAAAAATTAGAAATGCCCAGGTTAAAAATAGTTGGTATAAATAAATGTTATGAAAAAGAAGAATTGGAGAGAAGCCTAAAAGATCTAAATTTTCCAGAAAAAGAAAATAAACATCTTGAAGTAACATATATTCAACAGGTCAACAATAACATAGAGGCTGGATCAGGAATAGAGAATAGAAAAAAGAACATAACCTACAATGCATATGTGCAACTTAATCCTGAATATTTTCACTATATTATGACAACGGGGAAAATCTACGTAGGATGGCAAAGATGTGCTGTATATGAAGATTTAAATATGAGCAGATGTTTTAAGTGTTCTGGGTATGGTCACAGTGCTAAAAAATGTAATAATAAACAAAAGTGTCTATATTGTGCAGGTGAACACGAGAGTAAAACATGTCAAAACAAATATCAAATAAAGTGCTCTAATTGTGTGGAAGCTAACAATAAACACAAAATGAACAGAAATATCGATCACGCAGCAAATGACTTTAATAAATGTGAAACATACAAATCTAGACTAATGTTTTTGAGATCAAAAATTGATTATTCATTTTAGTTAATATGCTAGATGAGGATTTTGCTGATGATGATAAATATTTTGTTTCTGAACAAGAATTTTCGGATTTGCATTCTGTTAATAAAGAATTGATAAGCAAAAAATGTATTATTCTAAGCATAAATATAAGAAGCCTTAATCAAAATATTAACAAGCTTGAAGTCTTTATTAACAGAATGATTAACAAACCACAGGTAATTGTGTGTGCAGAAACGTGGAATATAGAGTGTATCAACTCGTTTTTCTTAGAAGGCTATGATATTCATTATAATAACAGTAAAATAAATAAAGCTGATGGGGTGGTTATGTTTATTAAAAAAGAATTAACTTATATAATCGAGAATGAAACTTTTGAAAATTTAAAAGTACTTAGTTGTGTATTAACTAGTGTAAGAAAAAAAATAAAAATCTCAGGTGTGTATAGGTGTCATGACTATAATAAAAATAGTTTCATTAAAAATATGGAAAGTTACATAAGTCAAAATAAAAATTTTAAAAACCATTATATTATTGGGGATTTTAATATAGATATGATAGATATGGATGAACAAGGACAACATTTTTTATTAAATTTTCTTGAATACCAATACACACCTCTATTTCAAAAAGTAACTAGACCTAAGGACACTAATGTAAATCATGGGACCTGCATTGATAATATTTTTGCCAAGTCGAGTTTTCCTAATTGTTCATATAAATTAAACCAAGTTTTTTGTGATCATTTTCCACTTATTATGGCTATTGAATCAAATTTTAATATTCTACCAAAGAATAAAATAAATAAAATCATTAATTATAAGAAATTGAATAAGCTAGCAATAAAACAACCATGGCATACCTTATTATCTATCCAGGACCCTGATACTGCTACTGAAAAGCTTATTGAAATGATTAAAGATTTAACTGAAAAAGCTAAGGTGAAAAAGAATTTTTTTAAAAATAACAATATTCCACGTAAACAATGGATTACTCAAGGTATAATTAATTCAAGTAAAACGAAAGAATTGTTATATAATATATGGAAGGCAAATCCTGATAATAGAATGGTAGAACAAAATTATAAAAAATATGTAAAAATACTATCAAAAGTAATTAAAATTGCTAAATTTAATTGTGAGCAAATAAAGGTCTTTAACTGTGGTAAAGATAGCAAAAAACTATGGACATACATAAATAACAGCTTAATTAAAAATACTAAAAATAAAGATAAAAATTTAAATATAAATAAGATTAAGGAAAACAACATGAATATTACGGATCCTTTGCATATCTCTAATTCTCTCAACAACTTTTTTGGTAATGTGGGGAAGAATCTTGCTAGTGATATCATTAAACCAAAGAATGAAAATTTAAGCCTACCTGACTATAATGTACATACTATGTATCTTGAGCCCACTAATGAATTAGAGTTGTTGAGGATAATTAGAGAGATGAAAAATAAAACCGGAGGAATTGATGGAATAAGTAGTATGGTCTTAAAGAATATCGCGAGATATATTGTAAATCCGTTAGCTCATATTTTGAACTTGTGTATTTTTAAATCTGTTTGGCCAAAACCTCTAAAGAATGCGGTGATAGTACCAGTTTTTAAATCTGGAGATAGAGCTCTGTCAACCAACTATAGACCTATTTCTCTGATATCAAACATCGCTAAAGTTTTTGAAAAAATTATGCATATTAGACTGTATAAATTCTTAGACATGCACAATTTGATATCTGATAAACAGTTTGGCTTCAGAAAGAATATAAGTACGAACGATGCCATCTTTCAGGTAACTAACAATATTACAGACGGGATAGATAATAATAAAAAAGTCCTTGGTACATTTTTAGATTTGGCCAAGGCTTTTGATACCGTGAATCATAGAATATTGTTATTAAAATTAGAAAGATATGGAGTTAGAGGTCCTACCTTAGAGTTATTAAAAAGTTACCTAAGTAACAGAACACAAAAAGTAAGAGTTAATGGAATTTGTAGTGATTTATTGGAAGTTAACACTGGTGTTCCCCAAGGAACTATACTTGGTCCACTTTTATTCTTAGTATATATAAATGATCTCTTATCCTTACTACCTAATGACTCCATATCTTCCTATGCTGATGACACAGTAATAATATGCATTAATGAAACATGGAACAAAGTTAAAATTCAAATGAATAAATATCTTATTATGGTAAGCAATTGGCTTGGTTTAAATGAATTATCACTTAATATTCAAAAAACTGTCTTCATTACGTTTGGATCATATGCTGATAGTGTACCAAAGGAAATAAATATTAAAATCAATGAAAGAACTATAAAGAGAGTGGAAAATTGTAAATATCTTGGTTTGATTATTGATAGTAGGCTCAAGTGGAATTCACATATAAACAAATTGATAAGTAGGTCTAAATATCTTGTTTACTTGTTGTATAAAGCTTCAAGATTTATGAATGCATATTCTCTAATGACATTGTACTATGCTTTTTTCCATAGCATTGCTACTTATGGTATTATTGCCTGGGGAGGGGCTTTTGGCAGTGCATTGGAGGGTCTGCAAAGAATACAGAATAGATTACTTAAAATTATTATTTTGAAAGATAAAGATGTAAAGATGCCTCTATCTATTAAAGAATGTTTTTTGCTTGAGACTATCTTGTTAAACTATAAAAAACTCTCAACAAGTTTCAAAGAATCAAAAAGTACTACAAGAAATAAAATAATTTTTCCAACAATACGAAAAACGATAAAACTAAACAGTAATGAACTAGTGGCAATAAAACAGTTTAATGCACTGGATACAAATTTAAAAAAAATTGAAAAAAATAAAAATACAAAAAAAATATTAAAAAAATGGATGAGTGATAATACGCACAAACTCCTAAATCTTCAAGTAATTAAAGCAAAGGACTTATTAAAACAATAACACAACCCTCTTAATAATTATACTCTATATTATAACATCAAAAAGTTTAGTAAATCAATCAATCTTAAAAGTACAAGTTTTCTTAGTTTTTAGTTTATAAGTATTATTTAGTTTGTATTTTAAACTAGGTCTGCGCACAGGTTTAATAAACCTCTTGCAGATTTTATGTAATGTCCAATTCATAAAATGTATCCCATACACCTGGTTCAATAAATTATTATTATTATTATTATTATTAATTACAATGTAAATGACCCTTGGAAAGGGGTGTAAAGGGACTTTACAACACCTCCCCCCTAATTTTCAAAATTGAACCGAGGATTGGTGCAATTTTCATTAAGCTCATGCTCCTCTTCCACTACTTCTTGAGTTTCAGGACTTGAAGAGTTACCTGAGTCATCTTGAGGTTTTTTGGCAAAGTGCTTCTTAATTCGTGGAAATAGAAAAGCATAATATTAAAATAAAATAATAATTAGAATTAAAATGACTAATATGTAGTTAAGCATATTGTGCAGTGTTAGTTTATGAAAATGAAATGAATTATTGTTGGAAAACTCCTTTTCTTTTTCCTCTAAAACATCTAAATTTTGACTAATTCTTGTTAATGCATTGACATCAAAAGATTCTATTATTAATGGTGTACTTAACTTTGAAAAATTGTTTAAGGTGCTTATGTTAAAGTGTATTTCATTTTTAATGTCTAGTGGTGGAATCAATTAATATTTCAGAAGAAAATTGTCTATGTGGGACAAGAATCATACTTTTAGTGTATGCAGTACACTTTGAATCTATTTGAAATATTCCAATATTAATTAATTTTAAAGATAATCTCTGGTTAACTGATTTACAATTTACATCAATATGTTCCTCTGTAGGAATAGCATAGAGCCATGAGTTTGCATTAGCTAATTGTAAAAATATTGGGTAATCCAACTGCATAATCCTCTTTTCACAAGATTTGGGAATATTTATTGAAGGTACAAACAAATTTGCTTCGCAACCACCGTGAAGATGAACTAAAAGAATGGGTTTTGTTTGTTCACAAAAATATTGATTTTGAACTGGTCTTTTGCAAAGTGATAATTCTAAATTATTCATCATAAAATAATGTTGTTTAATTGAATGTATAATAAGATACGTCTCTGGTGAGACAATTAAAGCATATTTATTCTTTGAAATTTGAGCGGGTAAACTTGATACTTTTATTATGTCATATTCACGTGGGCTTACTAGCGGAATTAATAGTAAAAATGCTAAACGATTATTGTAATAGTAAACATTAGTTTCAACTAAATTAAACAAAGTATGTGTGTTTTCTAACACTGGAGTTACAGGAAAACTTAATCCATCCATGTAATTTTGTAACTTAGATAATTCTTTAATTAATCTTAATGGACTAATAACTAATGGATGAAGTGATCCTTTTAATGCACTTAAAATTATTTCTAATAAATTGTCTTGTTGAGACTTAAAATTAATTTGTATTAATTCTAATAATGAAACTATTTCATTTAGTTTTAAACCTAATTCGCTACTTAAAAATGATGTAAAGTTCGTATGTTCGTATACTATAGAACTCCACCAGATGGCGCGCGCGTTACAAAAACCCGATGCTTATTTAGCGTATTAGGCCAGTATTTCACTGGTTGTGCAAAATTTATACCAAGGTACCTATACAAAATTAACAAAACATTTTCAATGCGTATAAACAATGAAAACGTTTTGTTAAAATACGGCAAAACGTTCGGTCCAGGTAGTTGACATGAATTTTAATTTAAAAATAATTGAATTTTAATTTTTAAAGATCAAACTGGGTAGTTTGGTGGGTACAATGGTACAAAGCACCATGGCACAAAGGTAGGCACCTGAACTGAATTTCGACAAGGAAGCAGACATTTATTTCCCGTGCCAGTCTTTCCTGCGATATTTTATTAGTCGTTTGATTTTCCTTTTGACAACTAGTGCAGTTTAAAGCACACCCATAATTTTTAAAACGATTAAAAATATTTCTTATTACTTGTTTCGTAGGGATTGGGCGATATGGAAATGGAAAAGCAAAACGCCAAAGCGCTTCGTCCCTGTAATAAAAACCATATGATAAGTTGAGTGGTTTCATTTGTGAAATAAATGTACATTTTGAAATCAAATACTAGCGGCCGTCTTAGAAACACCTCATCCCATTGGTGCACCCCACTCCGTTACAGTATCACCAATCAACCGATCTTAACTTTAACCGGTGGACGAAATTTTACTTCTCACACTACTGAAGTAAGCTCTAACTTAAATTTGGAAACAGTAAGATTAAAATTTATTGACAGCTATTAGATGTCAGATAAAATATCAAATACAATTGGCTTTAACTTCTTTTTGGTTGTTGAATAAAATATTGTGTGCGACTCGGGGAATATCCTCTTTCTCCCACTTGTCGCACAATGTACTATTGTTTCACAAGTGTTGAAAAGCAACTATTTAATGCTCGTGCTCTTCTGCTTTTCTCACAAGTGAAGCACAATGCTTTTCATCGTTTCAGAATTTAAAACCAATTTTATTTAAAATTTTAACCTGACTGTCAAGCGGTTTTAACCTCACTTTTTAATCTGACTTTCTTTTCACACAGAAACGTCACTTTTCATTCAAGTTTTGCCTTGCAAATAAAAATATTTAATTTATTAGCAACGATGCTATACGAAATTTTTTAAATTCAATTTGTTGACAACAAATAATAAAAATGTTTTAACCGGTCTAAAGCTTTTAAATCTCAATAAAACCTCTTAAAAAATTTTGGAAACGGTTCGGTCAAAAATTGGTACCGGTCCAAGTAATTTTAAAAAGTTCCATGGACCGGACCAGATTTATAACTTGTTTATTTTGGTTACGAACCGGTCCGTAACAAACAAGCGGTTCTTGGACCGGTTCAAAACTCTGGTTTTTACTGATAAATCAAACTTTGATTTGTATCCAGACGCAAAAAAGTAACGGTTTTAAAACATTCTAGCGAACAAAAATTTTGGAAAGTAAGCCCAACACTTTTCCTTTTTAATTATCTTGGTTAACATTTGTTTTAGTCTTGGGCAAAGAGGTCGAACTAACTGTGCAAATATTGCCATGGCAGCGTGTAAAACAGTAAAAATAGGAAATTTTTTGTCAAACTGGTTACACAGCGTTATTAGAACCTACCCTCTTTGTATAAAAGGTCAACACACATTTTATTTTTGTAATAATTCATAATAATAATTTATTCATTTATCTATTTATGATTTCATAAAATGTTATCTTATTTTTTTTAGTTAACCAAGCTATAATATGTATTGTTTTAAAAAATAAAAATATTACATGTATCCTGGTTTCAGTTAAAAACCCTACTTAATGACCTGTATCAAAAAAAATAAACAATTAAAGGGGCAAGTGGATGAAGAGGTTGTGTTAAATTTTTAATAATAGAGGACCAAAAATATTGAAATTGCAATACCAAATTTTGTTTACATTCACATTATTGTCTGATAATATATATTTTAGTTTCAAATTTTTAATTTTCACAAAATTCACGGATTTAACTGTCGCGGTGAAATTAGAAAGTGGATAATTTGACATCATAACAGATGGATGGCTGGTTTATTCAGACCATATCAGGGGCGTAGCTACCGCGGTATCAGCCGTAACAATGATACGACATGCTTAAGCAAAAAACATATTACCCACATGTTAAAAAAATTGATGCATGAAATTAAATAAATAAATAATATTATTATTTAATTGTTTATACTTCGATTTATTAAATTAAAATTTTCCTGAATACCCTTCTGTTCCAACAAGGCCGTAAACAAAGATTATCTTTGGACGTGAATTCATACGAATTGTTTCTGCCCGCACCTTTCCGCTATGCGTTGTCTGCGGCGCAGTCTGCGCATATTGATCTGTGCTATGCTCTGCATATTGAATCTGCTTTGCGTGTTATTATCATAGATAATATTAATAGCAAAATAGAAATAATTATTAACGTTACAACTAAACTGCGCACCAGTCAATGTGTCGCGACCAAAAATTTCGTCCTTTTTCAAAACGACATAACTTTTTTGTTTCTTAAACGATTTTATTTTGGTTTGTGACGTCTGCTAGCCTCATTCTTTGGAAATTCATGCTATAGATATGAAGCTTACAGTTCTTTAAGAAAATTTCCTACAGGGTGATATGTAAAACGGTGAAAAATTTCAATAACTTCATCCAAGCCCCGTTTGTAAAATAAATATTTTTTTCTCGTTTTTACTTTGAAATAATGAAGTATTATGTCTTACCTTGAAACATTTTTCAAATTTTTCGAATTGGAATCTTAGCAACAAAAATATGATTTTTTTTCAAAAGGGTACATTTGATGCTTTTTTGTAGGCAATTCACCCAGCCTTTTTAAGATAAAAAAGATAAGATGGTGAAATATTGTTCCTTGAATAATTCAGAACAAGCGATAAGCAACAAACTTCCATTAATTTCAGAGGAACCTAAGCAAGTCCCACTTTTTTAAAATGACATTTTGGAGAAAATTTGCAAAAACTAAATCTGAACCGATATTTACGTTCGTGACATGTTTGCTTTATAATTTTGACCTCCTGATGTGATTCAGTTGTCAAATTTAAGTTTTAGATAAAACCAAAATCACCAAGATTTAAAATTCGAAATCAATTCCCGGCTGTTAAATGTCTCAATAACATGCCTTTGCCAATGCCATTTGGGGATTCATTTTTTGGGAGAAATTACTGCAATTTGTTTAAGTGGTTAGGATAATGTTACATAAATTATATTGCGCACTAGTGATAACTTATTACTGATAAGTACCTGCCTAATTGGTAATAAAGTTAAAAACAAAATTTGTTTGTTCATTTTTGAAAATTTTATGCGAAGATATAATCATAATAAAAACTACAACATTCAACAGAAAAATTTAACAAACAATAACAATAATAACTTTCAATATTTCGTTGGCCCTCCCCTAACCCGTAATAATTCGTTAACCCTCCTGGGCATTCCCTAGACCAAGTTCCTTAGAAATTCCTGGGGTATGGCTTCCCATTTTTCCTGAATCAAATTTACCAATTCATCCAATCTTTCCATGAGCCTTTTCTCTCTTTCATCTTCAGTTTCATCCTGCTCCACACATTCTATAGGATTCATATCCGGAGACAAAGGTGGCCAATTCATTCTCTCAATATCATGGTCCCTTAAATACTCATTTACGATATTAGCGCGATGAGGACGGACATTGTCGTCCACCAACACCAAATTATTGGCATTTAATTTTCATCATTTGATCCTTGATTTAATCATTCAGTGACATGATAATAATGTACTAAAGATGCAAAACACAGTAAAAAACAGTACCATCCAGCAATCAGATTTTATTGAGACATTTAACAGCCAGGAATTGTTTTCGAATTTTGAGTCTTGGTGATTTTGGTTTTAGCTGAAACCTAAATTTGACAACTGAATCACAATCAGGTCAAAATTATGAATAAAACATGTCACGAACGTAAATATCGGTTCAGGTTTAGTTTTCGAAAATTTTCACCAAAATGTAATTTTGAACAAGTGGTCTTTGCTTAGGTTCCTCTGAAAATAGTGGGTTTGTTGCTTGTCGCTTGTTCAGAATTATTCAAGGAACAATCTTTCACCATCTTATCTTTTTGTTCTTAAAAAGGCTGAGTGTATTGCCTACAAAAAAGCATCAAATGTACTCCATTGAAAAAAAAATCATATTTTTGTTGCTAAGATTCCAATTTTAAAAATTTTAAAAACGTTTCAAGGTAAGACATAATACTTCATTATTTCAAAGTAATAACGGGAAAAAAATATTTATTTTACAAACGGGGCTTGGATGAAGTTATTGAAATTTTTCACCGTTTTACATATCACCCTGTAGTAAATTTACTTGAAAAACCGTGAGCTTCATATCTATAGCATGAATTGCCAGGTAATGGGGCTAGCAGACATCACAAACCAAAATAAAATCGTTCAAGAAACAAAAAAGTTATGTCGTTTTGAAAAAGGACGAAATTTTTGGTCGCGACACATTGAGTGGTGCGCAGTTTATTTCAAATAACTTGCTTTATTTTAAAATAGAAACCTTTTAAAAGGTGTTGAAGAACGGTAAATGTCTAAAACCAGACCAAATTTTAAAATTTGCCTGTACATAAAAAGCTATGTATACATATATTATTTATTAAATTATAAAAAATTGGTAAATGCAAAAAAATGATACCTACCCTAAAAAAATTTTTTTGTTTGCCCAAAATAGACTTTGGGCGTGACACCCAGAATTTTTTTTGCCAGCAGCTTTATACGTATAAGGGCCCCTAGTAGATTTTTTATTCGGTGCCCCCTTGAGGCTAACTACGCCACTGGACCCATATATTACATATGCAAAACCAGTGTGAATCAAACTAATTGTAGTTCTGACCACTGACTATTTCATTTGTCAAACTCCCTCTTCGATCTAAATAAACCCATGCGAGGCGGTATGGAATTAATCATTCTAATAGCTCTCGACATATACGTATAAATTCTGAATGCACACACTGTTGTTCTATTTTGAATATTACCGTTGTATTCCATGTTACATTATACATATCTCCAAAAGTGCACGTTAATGTTTAATATTTTATATTTTAGAGCTATGCTAGCAACATTTCCAGTTTTAACAATATATATACGTATGGCAGTATATTTTTTTCTTGAATTTTGCTATTGTTTCAATAAATATACGTATACGTATTTTACCTATGGTAAAAAAATCAATTATTACGTCAAATAATTTATTAGTCCTTTATCAACCTCAAACGAAAAAAATATGAAGTAAAAAAATTTGGCAATGTCAAAATTTTGAAGCAATTTTTACAGAAAAAACAATTAATTTTTTTTTGTAAATTCACTTAATTTATTATATTTTTTTTTGTAGTAAGCATTTACCTACAATTTAAAAAAAAGGGAACGATCGAAACATTTTTGGCCAAGTTAACGCATTTTCAAGAAAAAAATGTCACTCGTAAAAAGAGAAAAATCGATGTTTTTGTCAATTTTTAAAAAAATTCCAACGGGTGAACAAATTTAAGCGGTAGAGAAACTAAAAACAAAATTTCGTTAAAAAATAACGATTTGAGATGGAAAGTCCTTATAGTGTAGGTACTGAGTAGGTATTGACAGATTTTATTTTGATGACAGATGCAGTTTTGTTTTTGCGGGAATAATGCATGTTCATTATTTTCACCATAACTTTGATTTGATTTTGATTGGCCAAAATATACACAAATAAAATTGAAAGTTTTTATTGGTTTTTAGAAACGACAAATAATAATCGAAACAATCCCGTCCAGTATCGTACTTACATAATTAATAATATTATTATCAAAGTATTAAAAAATTATTTTTGCAAGGAAATACTTTATAATAGCGTATTTTTTATTTAAAAAATATTTCTCAAATGGACATTGCTGGGTTATTATACCCTTGAAATGCCGCCTGGATGGGGGGATCTATTCCCCTATGAAAACTAAATAGTAAATAATTTTCATCGGATATAGACTAAGGGCCGGTTTTTCAATTAGCTTAGCTTAGCTTAGTTCAGGGGAACTTAGATCAGTTAATGAACTCAGTTCACAGTCAAATGAGTTTTTCAATGTCGACTCAATAGCAGTTCTGTTGAACTTAGATCAGCGGTGTCAACGTTAAGTTGGTACAACTTGGCAAATCTAGCTTGAGACGTCAAATGTTTACGCCCATCGAAGCGCAGTGACCAGCTCTTAAAATATTCATTTGCATTGAAGTTGTCGTATCGTAAAGAACGTTCCGCACAGTGGATTAAAATTAAAGTAAATCAAGTATATTATATTATCTATTAATACTATATATTAAATAAAACAACTTTTTTTTAAAATGGAAATGGAAACAGAATAACATTAGCTATCACCTCTCTAGCTTGACCTGACAAAACTTTGCACTTTAATTTTGATATAAAATCCATTGTAAATACTACTAGGTTCTTCACAAATAATTATCAATTTGTTATCATTTCTTAACATTTATATCAATAAAAACGTACCTAACCCTATTGTATTACAATTTTATTATAACGTATTTTTATTTGTTACCTCATTTAAACATACCTTAACTTTAAAACATTTCTTGTTTACCTTAAATATAATTATATTTAGGTATTAATACCCCATCAATATTAAGGTAGAAAATTGTACCTATTTGATCTTTTCCAATTGTATAAGTAAATTTAAAAAATTCAAAGTAAATCGAAAATTTACCATTGTTTACTCTTAAATAATTAATACCCCATCAATATTAAGGAGAAAATTTTACCTATTTGATCTTTTCCAATTGTATAAGTAAATTTAAAAAATTTAAAGTAAATCGAAAATTTACTATTGTTTACTCTTAAATATCTTTAATAATGTTGTTACACGGTCCGTAGTTGTCATTAAAATCTTTTTTAGTTACATCCATTAAACTTTTTTAGCTCTAACCACAGCATATGCTGTGTTCTAACTATTTTATAACTTAATAATTTAAAATTTTACAAATACCACGTAAAACCGCTTTTTGGGGATTTTAGTCATCTGTGCGGCCGATCTCGGCCGTATCATGTATCTTCCGAATGCGTTCTCTCTTTAAAATTTGCGCACCAGGCTCATATCTGAAGTCTCTTCCTACATTTGCCGAGTTGTACAACCGAATTTAGTATACGCCTACATTAATAATAGTCAAAAAGGATTTTGTGTTTACTTTTGGAGTTTTGTTTATCTGTGCTGTTTTAAAAAGTTCTAATCTGTGCGAAATGTTGCTTTAAAACAATTTACTACTTGTTAAAGAACAATAATTATTATTTATTATGGATAAAAATCGTGCTGCCAACTTTACCTCTTTTAAGGAGGAATTATTTGTATGTATTTCGTTTTATAGTATAAAATGAATTTGTCGTTTTTTGTTACATGTGATCAATTTTACTAAAATCTATTACCTATTCAGTAATTATTTTTATAACTATTGGTCGGATTTGCAATAACTGGTCTAATTAAATCCACTATCCTACGTACAAAAGGTTTGGAAAACCAAAATCTGGCAAAAAATTCATCATTATTCCACCTCCCGGGGAAAAAATTTTCATATATAATCATGTATATTCATGTATGCTCATATATATATATATATGATTATATATAAAAAAATGTATGAAAATATATGATTATATATATGATTATGCATGATAATACATGAATATAATATATATATATATATATATATATATATTATATAACATTAGTTTATATAAAATTGACTTCCATGTATGATTATGTATAATTATACATGACCATATATACGGCTTCCCATTTTAAACGCATATGCGACATATGACATTCCATGTCGTAATATATAACCATATTTAATGTTTATAATATATTATATTATATTATACTGTTATACACAACCAGATATAAATCTATTATGTCATTTGTTTATATATGATTATGTATGGTCATACATAATCATATATCTATGAATGAATCTATGATTATGTATGACCATATATTATCACTGATATTTTCATGGCTTGTTAAGTTTAAAAAATATTGTGAAAAGAATAACTTGCTTTTAAAAACATATAATAAATTTAGTAAGTTTCAAGTGCAGCAAAATTAAAATCTGGCAAAAAATTCATCATTATTCCACCTCCCGGGGAAAAAATTTTCATATATAATCATGTATATTCATGTATGCTCATATATATATATATATGATTATATATAAAAAAATGTATGAAAATATATGATTATATATATGATTATGCATGATAATACATGAATATAATATATATATATATATATATATATATATATATATATATATATATATATATACATATATTATATAACATTAGTTTATATAAAATTGACTTCCATGTATGATTATGTATAATTATACATGACCATATATACGGCTTCCCATTTTAAACGCATATGCGACATATGACATTCCATGTCGTAATATATAACCATATTTAATGTTTATAATATATTATATTATATTATACTGTTATACACAACCAGATATAAATCTATTATGTCATTTGTTTATATATGATTATGTATGGTCATACATAATCATATATCTATGAATGAATCTATGATTATGTATGACCATATATTATCACTGATATTTTCATGGCTTGTTAAGTTTAAAAAATATTGTGAAAAGAATAACTTGCTTTTAAAAACATATAATAAATTTAGTAAGTTTCAAGTGCAGCAAAATTAAAGGAAAAACCTCCCGTACAATATTCATGAGTTCATGACTTCACGGTTTTGTGCTCGTGTAGAACTCATGATGAGTTCAGAGTCATAATAAGTTCACAACATGATCCGCCGTGATGTCTTTTGAATATTCGCGCTTCGAAGATCTCCACCGGCTGCGCATATGAATGCGCATGGAACAAGCTGTGTCGTCTTTGCCCGATTGTTTTATTTGTTTAAGTGGTTGTATTATAATATTCTGTTTCTATGGTTGTAATAATTATTTATAATAGTTTATAATTATAATATAAGTGCACAGATCGTGTTGGGAAAAAGAAGGTAAGTTTCGTTTTTTTTGTTTAATTTAAACATGTGACATGTCCTCGCTTATTAAATTATTTGACAGTCGGTTTGTTTTCAAATTTACATTTTACTTACTCATGAATTTATTAAGTATTATATTGGTTTTTTGTTAACAAAATTAATAATTATTTATTAAATAATAATTATTAATAATTTAACCTCAAAATATAACCTAGGTTTTTTTTGTAATGTCTGCAAAATTGAAACGTGTGAAATACGAACGTTAATTAAATTGATGTGAAATGTTTATCTGGGTTTATAATTTATGTGCGTGATTAATATAGGCATTAAATGCAAATTTTGACAATTAACGGCAAGAAACTTATTGAATAATGACAGGCTGTCATTGACAGCACAGCTGAGTGCAATCGAAGCCAAAATTTATAGGTACCTGTGGTTCGTAGAAATGCATTGTACTATTTTCTATTTTACAGAAGCTGCCATGGACTGCACAAGGTCCATCAGACATGTCCGAATTTAAAGAACATGTAGACGAGGTATTTAGGACTACAAAACAACGATACCTTGGGCAACAAAAGAACCATGGCTTGCAAAGAAAAACCCAAGAGTCACCAGGTACCACATAAGTAATTTTTTTTACAAAATTTGCTTTTTAATTAACTAATAAACAACTATAAAAATATTTTTTATAAGCTTTTTTATTTTATTTACTATCCACTACCGTGGTTAAAAAACGTCGTTACCAATATTTTGTGATTTTCAGCTTAATGGCATTTTTTACTAGAACAATAATAATTATTAACGATTATTGTATTAACACATCCTGCATCCATTCCTGCTACCCAAAAGGTCCTTTTTAGGTGGTGGGAATGTATGCAGGATAAATTGTTCTAATAGAAAATGTCATTAATCCAAAAATTGCAGAGTGTTGTTTACGGCGTTTTATATATAATTATATATAATTTTGATTATATATGGTCATATATAGTTATATATAATTATATATGTTCCAATTCCATATATGATCATGTATGGTTATATATAATTATATATATTCCAAAATTCATATATGATCATGGATGGTCAAAATTCATATATAATTATATATGAATTAAATTATGTATAATTTTATATAATCATATATGATTATATATGAAAAATTTTTCCCCGGGCTTTCAAAATGATTCCGTCTCACCCGTGGCCTGTGCACACGAAGTTGAATATTATTTAGGAATTCGCCAATTTCCTCATCATCCTCACTAACTACCTCAAACATATCCATTGGTTTATTATAACAGCAGATCACAAAACAAGAAATAAACAACGTAATACCCAATAAAGCAGAGAAAGATTAAGTTATGTCAAGTTGAACTTCGATTAAACGACCAACAGTGACGGTTCAACTTTTGATTTAGTTTAAACCAAGTTCAAATGCTGAACCAAGTTTAAACTATGATTGAAAAACCGGCCCTAAGTCATTGTTTCTAGAACTGTGAAACGTAGAATGAACACTGTGAATAAAAGTATTTTTTCTACGACCACTATGTAAAAGTCACATTTCGTAATGGTAGCGTTGCTTAGAAAATGAATATTTTTATTGGCAAGGCAAAATACGAATGTAAAGTGACATTTCTGGGTGAAAAGTGACAGGTCTGTGTGAAAAGAAATTGACAGCATTGTTTGACATTTGCATTTGACAAAATTTGTATTGTATTTGTATATGTATGTCTAAATATCATTTAGAACACAATTAATTGTGTTTGTATAATAAATTCCAATTTTAGTGCCTTTATTTAAGTTAAGAAGGTAAGTTTATGGATTTTAAGTAACTTTTAAAATTAAAAGAATAAGATGAAATTAATTTTGACAGCTGTCAAACACGTTTTTAGGTTATTTTGTTTTGTATTTGAATATAATAAAAAATAAAAGGGTCGTAGAAAAAACATTGTGTTTCAATTGTAAGAAAAGCTTTCTTCAAGCTCGTGTTAAGGCACACTCGGCCACAAATTTTAAAAACTTTATTATATCTTAGACAATTTTACATTTCATTACTAACTAAATTTACCAAACAAACAAATATAGTCATTTTTTGTAAAATTTGGGGAGGGGCGGTTAACATTTATAACAAATGAATTTAGGCAACTAATGTTGAGTTATGTCAGTTAGTAGGTTGTCTATACTATTTAATTTATTTAATTTTTGTCGTATTACAATTTTTAATAAAGGGCAAAAGGTAAATTTAAGAATTTTGTTTTATTTAAGTAAAAGACCTGAGAAGATTGGATTTTGTTCGAAGTGCAGTTGTTGGTTAAGTATACTTAAAATCTACTACTCGTATAGTAGATTTGGATTAATCTTATGTTCTTTGTAGATTTCAAGTGCTTCTAGGTTTTGTAAAAGAAAAGGGTTGTTGACTTTGTGTAAAACAGTAAAAAATTTCTTATTATCGTAGATGTGATTATTATCTTTTAAGTGACTTGCGTAGTGTGAAACACCGGTGCATCCTCTTAAAATTCTCAAGTGTTCATTGATGCGGGTCTTACAATTCCTACCTGTCCGTCCTATGTAAAATTGATCACATGAGCCACATTGTAACTTATATACCCCTTTTTATCTGGTTTATCTTTGTTGTTAATAAACAGTTGGCCTATGGAGTAAAATATTTGCTAAAAAAATTGCGTAATGTATTATAAGAGACTTTTTTTGTAGAGCGTTTAATTCTCTACAAAAACATGTTCTGACTCAACTAGTCCGATGACTTGTTAAAGAGTTAATAAATTCCAAAGTTCGAAAAAAAAAATTTCCCATGTTAATCAATGGGAAATTGAAATTTTCGATGCGTCACCTCTTAATATTAATATTAAGAGCTCACACTTTCACAGGATTTTTTTTTCGTCATTTCAAACAATATTTTTAATATTAATAAGACAAAAAAAAATAGTCGATTTTTTTGAAACAGTCTAATATATATACAGTATGTCTCAGTATCTTGGAATCATATGGAAAACTTTTTTATTATTAATTTTAGGAAAAAAAGTTATTCTTTATAAAAAGTTCTGCATGGTGTAAAACTTAAAATGCAACCCACAAATATTAATTTTTTTTAGTCGTATACGGGGTATGTCAAAAAATATGAATTTGGCTCAAGAGTAAAGTACCTTTATATTTGACAATATCGAAAATTGTTATAAAGAAAAGTTAATCAGAACTAAAAACTACGTTCAAATATGCAATTACATCCATTTACATTTAAAAAAAATATTTTTTCTTTTTTGTCTACAATATCAATGCAAATTTAACTGTAACATGTAATTTAGGATTCACTGATAAAAAAATGATTTGTTGATATTCTAATACTTTTTGGACTGCTAGATCCCCTGACTTAACTTAAGGTTTTCATGTTTTTTCTAATCATAACAGATAAATGTTCATTTAAAATAGAAAGATTAGTAAAAATTAACAAAACCTAATTTTTTAATTTAAATGTATGAAATTGCATATTTAAACGTAGTTTTTAGTTCTGATTAACTTTTCTTTATAACAATTTTCGATATTGTCAAATATAAAGGTACTTTACTCTTGCGCCAAATTCATATTTTTTGACATACCTCGTATACTACTAAAAAAAATTAATATTTGTAGGTTGTATTTTAAGTTTTACACCATGCAGAACTTTTTATAAGGAATAACTTTTTTTTCTAAAATTAATAATAAAAAAGTTTTCCATATGAATCCAAGATACTGAGACATACTGTATATATATATGTATAATTTATATAATAAACCGGACTGTACCGTTGGTTAATTTGTAAAATCTTTTACTTATGTATATTTTCATATTTTATACTTTGTCGAGGTTGTGAACCTAATATAAGTGGCCATTTATAAAAGGGATGCACCAAGGTTGTAATCGCAGTAATATTTAAATGGATTAATTAACCAGTAACGGTATAGTTTGCTTTAACAATTATTAACCTGAAACTTCGAACCGTTGTAAGAATATTTGCCTTGTAACCCAAAACGTAACAAGCTTATATAATAAATCGCAAATATTTACGACAAAACTAATAGGAAAGCGATCTAAAATAAAATATACTTAAATATATGAGGTGGTGCAATCAGTGATGGGCAAGTACCCGGTATATGGAATTTGGGTAAATATCCAAGGTATGTACCCGGTATGTACCCAATGGGTAAATTCAGGATGTATTCAATTTGGTATTTACCATACACCCGGTATATGGTAAATACCAAAGTATTGCTATTTTGTTAATTTAAGGTACTCTAACATATTGTAGTTGAATTAGGCCATTTTAGAATAAAACTTTTATTTATGGAATAACATATATTCCGTAAAGTGTTAGAGAATGAAATATTCTATCATCCTATTACAGAATAAACTCTTGTGGCGACATCTCTGTTTTTAATATCTAACAAATTTTAGACCGATCCAACCTCACTTTCTTCCAATCAAATGACTTTTCTATGGTATTTTTTAGAAACGTAGAAAAAGTATAGTCTGAAACACGTTTGGAATTGCATATACCGTTACTCGATAATTAATTTATTAAAATATTACTGCGATTATAACCTTGGTGCATCCCTTTTATAAATGGCCACTTATATTAGGTTCACAACCTCGACAAGGTATAAAATATGAAAATATACATAAGTAAAAGATTTTACAAATTAACCAACAGTAGAGTCCGGTTTATTATATATTTCTTTAAATAAATAAATATACATATAAATATAATATTATTATCTAGATATAGATAGATCTGACCTGGCGAAGGCTTCGTGTGGCGGTTTCAATAATAATATCGGCAAAACAGCGTTCCATTGATTCGCGACGACTCCCGACTAAAGAAATATCTTATGTTTAAGATTTAAACTAAAAGGAAAAGTTTATTACTTTTCTTTATAGAAAATTGTTGTTGGATTATAATAATCTTAGTTAAAAGGTTATTTGAAAAATTAATAGACAGTGGTGTTGAGCCAAACATAAAAGACGTATACAATTATTGAAATTGTGTATGGGTCAAAATTACTTTGTGTTTAACAATGAATGTTATAAACGGTTTGGCGATGGGGTAACCAATTTCACCTATATTAGCAGATATATTTATGTGGATCATATTGGAAAAACATTTATTTTAAGGAATAATAATTTTGAAAACAATATTAAGTTCTATGGAAGATATGTAGATGACATTCTTATAGTTTGGACAGGTAACCCTAATAAATTACATGAATTTTTAAATTTTGTAAACACAGTTCATCCAACTATTAAATTCACATTAGAAAAACAGGACCATAATAACTCTATTAATTTTTTAGATCTCACAATTACAATAAAACAAGACCAATTTAATTTTGAAATTTATATAAAAAAAAGACCCATACAGGATCAGTTATCGACAATTTTTCAAACCATCCATTCCAACATAAATCAGCTGCATTTAATTGTTATTTACACAGATTACACTGTGCAACACAAAAAATCAAACCGCACCGAATAATTTTTTTCTGAAAATATGCCTATCCAATAGCAAAACCCTCGCTGGGTTTGTAAAAGTTAGCTCGATTTATTTTTTTATGGCCGTTTGTATTTTCTAGCTTCATATACCCCAATTTAGACTTAGAGATAATTAATCGATTTTTTTCGCATATATTCGATTTATATCGTCAAGATTTTTTGTAGAAAAGTAGGTCCTAAACAAATAAACCCATTTTGTGAACAACCTATATCCCAAAACCCAATTTTAATATTTAAAATTTCTTAATACTTCTTCTGGCAAAAATGTTGTAAAGTATACTAAAATAAGTAATTTATAAAATACGCACACAAAACTGAACTTTAATGAGTATGAGTATGAGTATGGGAACGTATGGCAGGCCCCAAATATATTATCCTCCACTAATCTCCCGGGGTTATTTTACCCCCTTTCCGTTCTCCTGCGTATCCCGCCAAATCACAGCATTACCTGTGTTTGTTTGATCCGAAGTTTTTACGACGGCTGGTAGATCCACCCTAGGAGGTCGTGGATGACAGTGTCAAAGGTTAAGACCGCTCCACGGATTTTTGTCAGCCGGGTCGGGCCATACGTCCAGTTTAGGAAGGGTTTTTGGAGGACATTGAACTGACCCAAAACTAAGTACAATCCGGAATCCTCCTCAACCAGGGCTTTAGTAATAACCCCATTCATTTGGTATTCCTGAATGGGGTGGGTGGATTAGTATGCGGCTTGCCTTTCCTTGATGGTGTACTTCCTGTTCGTCGCTGTCTGAGTCGGATTTCGGTTCCTGATAGCCGCTTTAGAATTGTTTGCGCCCCTGTGCGATATTGAGTCTTATCTTCAGAACCGAAGTGTTGCCGGCCGTACCCCGCCGTAATTAGTGCCCTCTGACTATGTGGAAATTCTAACCTACTGGAATTGTCGACCCTCGAATTATTTTTTTTCCCACTGTGCGTGATCCCCATTCACTTGGGGTTGGGTCCATCTTTGCGCCTCACTGTGCATTGCGGCTATTACGCTTAGAACGGTTTTTACTTAATTTATGACCCCTTACGTCTTAGTAATCTATAGATGTAAACATAAATAAATAAATTTCTTTAGGATGGTTTCTTTTGCCTTATGTTTATCGTAACTTGAGTGATTAATGGCTTCTTATGTGCCCTTGTGTTTATAGTTTTTTTTTTACTGTTTCACTTGCATGAGAATCTTGGAAATTGTTTGCGACTAATTAATTTTACCTGAAGAATTATTGTTAGTTAAAGGTTGCGTATTTCGTATTAATATTATTGGGTGGTCATTAGGGTGATTCAAAAAAAGCCTTTTTTTAAAAATGAACCCGCACTGGCCTAAATTATAAAGATTACATTAAAACTAAAATATTGATACCAAAAAATCCAAATTCGATGAATATTTAGAGGTCGCTCAAATCAATTTTCGTATTTTTGCACATTCAAGCCGCGAAATTATTACTGCACAAAATAGTAAATAACTCCGTTAGTTTTTAATCGATATTATTAAAAATTTAAGGGTTACCTAGTTTTTTAAAACCCTCTGAGACAGTGTATTGAACTTTACAGAAAAAAATTTTTTTTTCATGAAAAAAAATAATTTGTTAATAAAAACGTATCATCTTATAAAATAAGCAACGATTGGAATCGCACTATGATGGTACCGTACAAAAACTAAGAAAATAACACTTAAATTATTTAGTATACAGAAAACCTGCCGAAAGAAATATTTTATTTGATTTATATAATATATAACCTAAAAATAATTAAGTAATTTAGATTTTTCACATTTTTAACCGATTTTATAAATAATTTATATCCGTTTTATTAATTATGACGTATTTTTATAATATTTCTTTATTTTTTATACCATATTTAATTAATTAAACTAGGTAGTTATTAAATTAGGTCCTTTTTACAACTAAAATAAAATAACGTTAACTACAAAATTATTCACTGCATTGATATGGCTTAAGCAGAAATTTAAATTTTATTAAAATTATTGACATACAGCAATTCTCAAATTTTGATACCAAAATTATTTGATTCTGTCTAGATGTTGCTAAATTGACATACCACAATAATAATTATTATTTAAGAATATTAATTATAATTAATATTCTTAAATTTTGATAGTAGGACCTACTAGCAGGTAGTTGATAAATTATATAAATATAAATATATATATATATATATTATTTACTTAATTCAAAAGGGTCTAAGTACCAAAACTAATTTGTTGAGAAATTAAAGAAAAACATCTTATACCTTGGTGGAGATAGATAGCATGCCCGATGGATGAACAAAGCTATATAGGTACTCTCTAAAGATTTTCTTATTTCGGGATCAATTTAAACTCACTAACAATGAAAATAAGTCATTGCATAGAACTTGTATTTTTATATTTCGTTTAGATATTTGCCTGGTTCCAAGCTCCAAACGCAACTTGCGCGCCCAAAAATGATTTGAAAACACTTCATGAACTTCATGTTTACAAAAATATAGATTTGCAAATAGAAGAGCTAATTTGTTTGGCATTTTTGATAAAAGAGTACCTACTGAAACAAAGGAAAAAATGGTTGAAAAAATTAACATTAGAAACAATCATTGCAAAGAAAACGATGTAGAACAGTGGATTTTTTTATTTTAATTATAAAAAGGACATAAATTAATAACTACTTAGTGTAATTAATTAAATATGGTATCAAAAATAAAGAAATATTATAAAAATACGTCATAATTAATAAAACGGATATAAATTATTTATAAAATCGTATGAAAATGGAAAAAATTTGAATAACTTAATTATTATTAGGTTATGTTTTATATAAATCAAATAAAATATTTCTTTCGGCAGGTTTTATGTATGCTAAATAATTTAAGTGTTATTTTCTTAGTTTTTTTACGGTACCATCATAGTGCGATTCCAATTGTTGCTTATTTTATAAGATGATACGTTTTTATTAACAAATTATTTTTTTTCATGAAAAAAAATTTTTTTTCTGTAAAGTTCAATACACTATCTCAGAGGGTATTAAAAAACTAGGTAACCCTTAAATTTTTAATAATATCGAATAAAAACTAACGGAGTTATTTACTATTTTGCGCAGTAATAATTTCGCGGCTCGAATGTGCAAAAATACGAAAATCGATTTGAGCGACCTCTAAATATTCATCGAATTTGGATTTTTTGGTATTAATCTTTTAGTTTTAATGTAATCTTTATAATTTAGGCCAGTGCGGGTTCATTTTTAAAAAAAGGCTTTTTTTGAATCACCCTAGTGGTCATGGTCATGCAATTTGGTAGCTACTTATCTAGTTTATGCAGACTTGGACTTCGGGATATTTGCCAGGCAGGAGTGCTGAAATTGATCCTTATCGCAAGCCGCCCGCACGTGTGGTAGCCCAGAAACTGATCGTCTCTCTCACACCTTTTAACCAGGTCAAACACTAGAGAACTTAGTCCAGGGGGAGGTACCACACACAATTTGCACTCTTTTGCACTTGGGACAGTTATCACGTGTAGAATCGATATTGATTTTTTATTATTTTACGGCGTTAACCAGTTATCACGTGTAGAATCGATATTGATTTTTTGTTATTTTACGGCGCACTTTTTGCACTTGTTGCACTTTTCGCACTTGTTTGTTTATTTATTTATTTATTTATTACCGATTACCGGTATTTCCGCATACTTAGATTCGCTTTTGATACTTTACTACGTTTGTATCGTATACGCTGCTTAGGAGAGGTCTCGTTAACTATCTTTGAGCGTCCTTACACTTCAAGAGTCAAGACCCAACAGAACTTTAAGTTTACTTATTTGCTGGAAAACAATTTTTAAAAAAGATTTTCCAAAATATTCATCTTTTCATACTCAACACCAAATTTTTTGTAGAAATCTTTGGAAAATCTGTAGGAAAAAATTGAATAGATAAAATAGAAGTACAGAGAGTTTGGTTTTTTATTTTGTATTAATTTTATTATTAAAAAACTTTTTTATATCAAAACATTGAGTAATCTGATTCAATGCTGGAGAATTCCATCACTTCCACTTCTTCTCCTTTATTTTCTTGTTCTTCATTTTAATTTTTTGATTTATCACTGGAGAATTCCATCCCTTCATTTTATATATTTTTTATATTCATTTCATTTCAGGCGTTTTAAATGGTCCTGATATTCGGAAATTGCTAAAGTATGAAGACTTTGACAGGGCCTTGGTTCACAATGAGATAGTTGCGTGGGCGTCGATAAGAGAAATCATCGTTGGACTTTTAGGCAAACATCGTTCTCCCAATTATGAAGGATCTGTGCGACGAATGTTGGATGTATTTTTTCAAAATTGGAGTCAATATGTCGCTAAAAATTCATTTCCCATTTGGACTACTTCAGTCGACAGTTATCGACACAATAATCAAACTGCGATGCCATTTGAGTCCAGATAAAGAGGAAAACGAGCTCCAGCCTAGCCGAAACATTTTGGTGAAGTAAACATATTTTTGACTACGATCAGGAAGAAAATAAAAATGAAGAACAAGAAAATAAAGGAGAAGAAGTGGAAGGGATGAAATTATCCAGTGATGAATCAAAAAATTAAAATGAAGAGCTAGGAAATAAAGGAAAAAAAGTGGAAGGGATAGAATTCTTCAGCAATGAATCAGATTACTCAATGTTTTGATATAATAAAATGAATACAAAATAAAAATCAAACTCTCTGTACATTTCTACAATTCTATTTTATCTATTCAATTTTTTCCTACAGATTTTATGGCAAAATATTTGGTGTTGTGTGAAAATATGAATATTTTGGAATATCTTGTTTAAACATTATTTTCCATCAAATAAGCAAACTTAAAGTTCAGTTTTGTGTGCGTATTTTATAAATTACTTCTTTTAGTATACTTTACAACATTTTTGCCAGAAGAAGTACCAAGAAATTTTAAATATTATCAATTTTTTTTTTGAATATTTGGTCCCAAAAATTGGGTTTTTGGGATAAAGGTTGTTCACAAAATGGGTTTATTTGTGCTGTAACTATATTTCTACAAAAAATCTTGACGAGATAAATCGAATATATGCGAAAAAAATCGATTTATAGGTCTAAATTGGGGTATATGAAGATCGAAAATACAAACGGCCATAAAAAAAAAATTCGAGCTAACTTTTACAAACCCAGCGAGGGTTTTGCTATTGGATAGGTATATTTTCAGAAAAAAATGGTCCGGTGCGGTTTGATTTCGATGGCCCGAAAATTGTTGCACAGTGTTATGTAACTCTTTCTAAAGAAGCTTTCGAAAAAGAATTAAAAATAATTGAACAAATTGCGGCTACACATCACTTAAGTTTAGACATGATTCATAAAATGATAAATAAAATTGAACAAAAATTAACAATTTAATATACATAAACAACCCTGACAATAATCCAAATATTATTAATACTGATAATAATATGTTAAACAATAATAATAAATGGAGATCACTTACCTTTATTGGTAGTATTTCTTATACATTACGCAATTTGTTGTTTGTAGCAAATATTGTACTCCATAGGCCAACTGTTTATTAACAACAAAGATAAACAAGATAAAAAGGGGTATTTCAGTTACAATATGGCTCTTGTGATCAATTTTACATAGGACGGACAGGTAGGAATTTTGAAACCCGCATCAATGAACACTTGAGAATTTTAAGAGGATGCACTAGTGTTTCACACTACGCAAGTTACTTAAAAAGATGATAATCACATGTACGATAATAAAAAATTTTTTACTGTTTTACACAAAGTTAACAACTCTTTTCTTTCACAAAACCTAGAAGCACTTGAAATCTACAAAGAACATAAGATTAATCCAAATCTACTACTTAACCAACAACTAAACTTCGAACAAAATCCAATCTTCTCAGGTCTTTTACTTAAATAAAACAAAATTCTTTAATTTACCTCTTGCCCTTTATTAAAAATTGTAATACGATAAAAATTAAATAAATAAAATAAATTAAATAGTATAGACAACCTACTAACTCACATAACTAAACATTAGTTTCCTTAATTCATTTGTTATAAATGTTAACCGCCCCTCCCCAAATTTTACAAAAAATGACTGTATTTAGTAATAAAATGTAAAATTGTCTAAGATATAATAATGTTTTTAGAATTTGTGATATCGCCCTTTAGGTTTTAATATAAAATGTTTTAATAAGTTTTAAATATGCTTGGTTATGTTTAATGTAAGTACAAAGTTACTATTATTTATTTATTTTAAGACTTACACAACAATTATTGTATAGGTCTGGTGATAGCAAAAATAGTAGCCGAAATCTAGATAACAAATATATTTATTTTGGGAGAAATAAAGACCAACCATATATTAATTGAAAATTTAATTTTCTTAATATTAGTTAAAAGGGTTTTTTCAGCTAAAATTAGCTAACAAAGCCCAAGATGGAAGATGGCTTGTAGATTCGAGTAGGTTAGAAATCTGCGAACATCCAGCAAATGCTGCGGATCTAAGCACTGTACACAACGGAAAATTCAACAACGTAATTCGGCCTTATCCAAAAAGCACTGCCGATAATTAATCCCTTTTACAGGTTAGAGAAATTTACTCCAAGGTATCGAGCAGTCTTACAGACTTCCACCATCACTTGTTGTGAATTGAAGATGTACCCACCTCCCTACGTTTCACAATTTTCACCAACTTTTTGAAGTAGCTGCATGTAAATGTGTTAAACTAAAGTCAGTTCCAAATCAAGAGCGCACTTCTGTGGAAGATCATCGTAGTCTACGACGAATGATTATAGGAAATGTTGATCAGAAAACCACACAGAAGTTTCGCAGAAAAATAGAAAGAGCTCAAACTAAGGTTAAGAATACAGAACCGGTACCTTCTACTTCAAGACAGCCTACAGAGAGTTCTACAGATGAATCAGAAATTTTAACGAAAGACGAAGAATACAATGAGCCAACGCCAACATGGTCGACCATCTCGAATCTCAAAAAAAAGAAGAAATTAACCCCACTGATTTTCAATAAATTATCCGAAACTTGCGACCGTTATGGGGTGTCATACAGAGCAGGAGCTGCCATTGCGTCGGCAGCTCTTCAAGATGTAAATTTGATTTCAAAAAATAAATCTTCATATATTCTGTCGCGTCTCAATTTAGAGTGATCTATGACATATATGTCATAGATCACTCTAAATTGAGACGCGACAGAATTCGAAGAAGAAATAAGTTATTGAGAAATCGCAAATTTACAGAGATTGAAGCTTTGTTTTTCGATGGGCGTAAAGACAAAACTATTTATTTTGTAAAAAAAAGGACGAAAATTATTCCGTAAAGTTAAAGTAGAAGATCACATTACTCTAGAACAAGAACCTGGATCCGTTTACCTTGGCCATGTAACTTCACCGACCGGAACTGCTAAACATAATATATAAATGAAAATTATCCACTTGACAGTTTGGTTGCTGTGGGATGTTATAGAAAAAGTACACGGGAAGAAAAAATGGTACAATTTGAAGGATGGAAAAGAGATTTAATAGGCCACTTCAATGGCTTATCTGCCAACTGCACGCCAACGAATTGCCATTACGACATTTATTAAATAACTTAGATGGAGCCACTACAGGGCCTACAGAATTTTCAGGGCCAATAGGAAAAAAATTAAAAACATGTCAAAATCTTTCTATAACAGAGTTTGAGGCAATTGAAGTGTCCTTACCAGACCTGTCATGTGCAAAATTAAGCACTGACCAGCAATATTTATATGATCTATTTTTAGCTGTATCAAATGGTGTGATACCTATTGATTTAGCAAGGAGAAACCCAGGGAAGATGTCTCATGCCAGGTGGCTCACAGTCGGCAATATAATTTTACGTTTATATGTTGCCACTAAAAATCCAACAGCCAATCTAAAGATCTTGGCGACTTTTGTTAGCAAAGTTTATGCTCCTACATGGTTCCAAATAAAGTGCAACAGTTCCTGCAAGGATGCGGCCCGAAATCTATGGTTCATGATTAATTATACGAGATATCTTTAAGATAATACAAAGAATATAGTACATCCGGTAATTGAAAGAAATGCATATTTCGGTCACCCCGAAAATATATTTCTATCAATGCTTACTGATAATGATAAACATATAAGAGAACTTGGGTGCAGGAGAATTATAAAAGCTCGACCTTTGAAACATTCAGGGGTAACATCTTTTAAAATTCTTAAGATAGACTTTGACAGTAATACTTACTATGATTTATTTGACTGGTAGAGCTCAAACCTAATTTTAACAGAACCGCCTCTCTTGCCTAAAGTAACTACTGAAGATTTGAAAAAAATAGTGAAGGACGAAAATATAAAAATGTTTAATTTTCCTAAATTCTCTTGCCATACTCAATCGGTAGAGAGGTGTGTTAAATTAACCACTGAAGCATCAGGTTCTGTTGCCGGTGAAAAGTCTCGTGATGGATATATTTGCGCAAGACAAAATTCAAGGAAGGTGATGCCAAAATTTAATTTAAAGAAAGATTTTAAATAAGTTATTATTTACATATTTATAAATTTTATGTTTCTTTTATGGGTTTCTAGGGTTGTTTATTTTTAGTTTACACTGTTTTAAGCAAGAGAGTTTTGTATTTTTTAGCAATAATTTTTTATACTTACTTATAAATAATTTTTGAATTACCTTGTTAATGTAGTTACTATTAATTTAAAGTAATTAAAACTTTAAAATAGATACAAAAATGTTAATGTCTGGCGAAATTTTTTTTTTATTCTTTAGGCTGCTTGAGCGAGCTAAAGATAAAGAAAAATATTTACGTTTTTTACATTTTTGAGCAGCTATAGGCCTTTTTTAGCAATAATTTTTTATACTTACTTATAAATAATTTTTGAATTACCTTGTTAATGTAGTTACTATTAATTTAAAGTAATTAAAACTTTAAAATAGATACAAAAATGTTAATGTCTGGCGAAATTTTTTTTTTATTCTTTAGGCTGCTTGAGCGAGCTAAAGATAAAGAAAAATATTTACGTTTTTTACATTTTTGAGCAGCTATAGGCCTTACACAACTTTTAAGACCTATTAAGTTAAAATAGACATGTGACACACCCTACTGTATAATAATAATAATAATAATAATACGCTCCTGTTAATCAACTTGTATTTGCATTAATAAAAATTTAAATTTTGCATATCTATGTGATGTGGATCAAATATAAAATAAAAAACCCGGATACGCTCTTGTTTGTAAACTTGGTAAACATTGCGACCGGTCTTCCGCCCACACCCTAGCACCCGCACTAACTGGCTTTATTGTATAGCATATAGAATATAGCTTAGAACAAAATAATCTTAAACGTGTCATTCCTAAATAGACAAAGGACTCTCGTCGCCGCCTAAAAAGTTTTACTAATATTAAGATTTTTGATATACCTATATTGTAGCGTAGCGTATTGGTTGTTGACAGAAAATAGGCAATAGGTTTTTGGTGGCATTTCTTTAATTAAGCAACAGTAGTAATTACAGAAAGAGCCCGTAAACCATCCCGCAAGACGGGATAGATATATCAAACTTGACTTCGTTTGAAACGTAAATTAAAATTTAAAATATTAAACAGTTTTACCATTCACAAAATATTAATAGCACCAGATTATGGAATTTTAAATATAATTAAAATATCACGAAAAATCCAGAGGATGACCAAGATTTGGAAAGTTTCATCAACGTAGTCACACGCAGAAGGCGCAAGAAGATCACGATGTCAAATTCGTACAAATATATCTACAGAGTGTCCCCTATGAAATGACGAATGTTAGGCAACCAAGATTGCATTAGGCAAAATTAAATACCTTTAGGTTTTAGGCCTAAGGTGCTCAATCCGTTACAACTACCCCCCCCAGTCTGATAACACTATTTATTTTAATGTTTTAACAAACTTATTTATTACTTATTTCCCATGAAACAACTTTAAATTGGAGGATGAAACATACCGCGCTCCTCACCATTTTTCGCATTTTCCAAAATATAAGTATTCCCAAAAAGAACTGATTTTACTCTATAAGGGCCTTCAAATAAAGGCATGATATAGGATAAGCTTTTAGTAACACGAGGTTTCCGACTTGAAAAGTAACAATCCGCGTGTACGATTGTCCGCGTGTACGATTGTCCCGGGAACGTGGCAGTGGACCATATAAGTCTAATGCTACTAAATCATTTGGCCCCTTCGGCAAAATTGGCTGAAAAGTGTGGCAACAATGATTGTTTAGCGACTTGGCAAATTTCACATTTTTTTTACAACTTTTTTAACGTCTTTATGCATGTTTTGCCACCAAACTTTTCTTTTTAGGATTGTCCAATTTTAAAGACACCAAAATGCCCAAAATTACTAAAACCTTTATTCTCTGGTACCCGTAATTTTAGTATACATAAAAGGCAGCGATCATCATCACCTTGCCGAAGAAAAAAGAAGATTCTGATAAAGAACAAAATAGACATTTTTTTCAGGATTTTCCTTAACCTGTGTGATAATACGTGATAATTTTGGGTCAGACAATTGATCTTCACGTAATGATTTTAAAGACTCGCGGAATGCAACCGGAAACTTTATTGATGTACACAAAATGCGGAAACATTTGTCAGATGGCACAGGAGGACGCGAAGAAGGATATCGAAAATCTGCGACAATATTTTCGTTGCCCTTCACGTATCTTACCTCAAATTCAAACTCTTGAAGAGCAAGAACCCAGGGTGTAATTCTGGAAGAAAGCAGCCGACAGGAATTTAAAAACGACAGAGCCCTATGATCGGTAAGAACAAAGAATTTGAATTCCAATAAATAGATGCGCCACTTATTATATTAAGTGACTATCGCAACGCACTCTCTTTCCGTGGTACTCCAAGCTCTTTCCCGCTCCAAGAGAAGGCGACTGGCATATGCCACCACTTCTCGTTGACCGTCGATCACTTGAAACAACTGAGCTCCAAATCCCACATCATTGCTATCAATCCCAAAAAGGACTAAAGAATAGATGACAGTCTGTCAAAGGCATAGTTCAGACTGAAGTGTCTGCTCTTCCACTCAACCATAAAAATTAACTAAAAAACAATTAATAAGTAATATTCTAAACATGTACACAACATTCCCGTAATAGTTATAAAAAATAATCTTATTAATTACATAAAATTTATACACTTATAATAACAGATAATCGATAATTAATTTTTTACAGAGAACTTAAATTTTTTTGGTTTATAAGTTTTTAAATAAACCGGAACTTTATTGTAGTATAAGCAGCATTGGTATGAAAAACAAGATTTGTATGCCTCAGATTTGTGTACAACATTTTTAAATCGAACATTAATATTGTGAATATCATTTTTGAATCTTATTTTATTATAAAGATAAGGTGGAGTTTTGTAAAATATAACTTTATGAAAAAAGCAGCAACTATGTAGTAGATCTCTATTTTTATATTGAGCCAACCGATTTCCTTGTAATAGCTAGAAACGTGGTCAAATTTGCGAATACTAAATATAAGTATAACCCAGCTATTTTGAATAAGCTGAAGCCTATTGATATCCCGCTGTATAAGAAAAGGACCATATATGTATACAGAGTATTGGCATAATTGAGATGCGATAAAACTAGAGCCTCACACAATGCGGTTTTATTTTTCCGGCATAACAGATGTCTATAGGAGTACAGTAACTTTACATTACTAAAAAAAATTTTAATAATGCTATTAACTTGAGTTTTAAAATTTAAAGCCGTATCAATGTAAATGCCCAAGTTTTTTAGAAGATTCGACCAGCTCCAACCTACTATTTCCTATGACTATATTGATTCGGGGTGATACTCTATTTTTAGCTCCGATTTTACCAAATAACTAAATATTAGATTTGGTTGGATTTATGTCTAGATAATACTTGTTAGAAATTGTTATGAGATTAAAAATATCTGCATTTATATTCGCACAAGCTCTATTCATCTCAGATTCGCCAAAGGAATAAACTAGCTGAGTATTAAGGTGGGCCGAATTTTAACAATTTCGGAATTTTGATTTGGAATAGTGTGAAAAAGTTGCGTATTGGCAACACAACGAAAAAGTTTATTTTCGATTTTTTTGTCAATTTGGTTTTTTCAAAATTTCGAAAAACTGAAATTTGTAATTTTGGCTTGGAATAGGGTGGAAAAGCTTTCTTTTGACAAATGAATAAATATATATCTTCAATTTCCTTCTCAATTTGCGTTTTCCACCCTCTACAGGGGGTTGAAAAATGAAAAATCATGATATAATTAAGATTTTTTAGTGTACCGAAGAAAAGGTCAGAAAATATTTCGTCTTTTTATACATTTACCTCTATCTTTCCTAAACACCTCTATATCTGTGGTGGGGGTGTCGCGTCCTTGATCTAATAACGCTCAGTGATTTATTGTTTTCAACTTAATATTAGTTTTATCTAGGCTCGCGCTATGCTCGGCTCGTTGCGGTAAAATTAGTGTGTGCGATAAAAGTTGAGTTTCATTTTTAGTATAAATATTTAGACGAGTTGTTCAAAGCTTTTTTACACGAGGTCCTTTACTAGGCTCTCCTTCTGATTTAAAAGACAATATTCTTTCAAGTATAGAAGAAGTCTTAAAATGCTATGTATGCATTAGATATAGATTGAAGACTCCCAATTCAGGACAAGAGCCAAAGTTTTTCGATATATCGAATATACTTGCCGACAAGATTTTGTATTTATGGCAGAAGTCGTCAATACCCACGGTAACAAGAAAACGTGTTCTACAATTGATCAAGGCGCAGCATGAAAAATATTTGAAGCTTCTGAGGTATCCAAGTTCTAGAAAAAGTGAAAGTTATAATTTAAAAGTAGAAGAATTTAAAGTTCAAATCAAAAAGTTATTTGACATCAGTGCGTGTAAATGTGAGAACTTTGAACAATGTGTTTGCAGTAAAGACCATAAAGTTTCAATCAAAGAGCGTGACTTTCTTCAAGATCAGCGAGGTGCCAGAATGATGGTAATTGGTTCAATTGATGCCAACGAAACAAAAAAATTATTGAAGAAAACAATTAGAATGGAAAAAATATCGCAAAATAAGAAATTAAACTTTGAAAATGAAATAACAATAAAATCTAGAACCAAAACGTCGGACATGTGCCAATCAAACATCTTAAATGTAAGCGACTTGCCCTCCTCCTCTGCGGGAATTGGCGAAACATTAAAGGCGCCCCTAAATACTGTAAGGCTTCCTACGGTTGCTAAAATTTGTGACAGGTTTGGTTTGTCAGATAGATCTGCAGCTGCAGTCGTTACAGCAGTATTGCAAGACTTTGGAATCGTTTCAAAGGATAACACTACGCATGTGAGGCGGGCCAGAAAAAAATCCAGAAAATCCTATTCTAAACAAGAAAATGAATCTCTCAAAGCAATATATTTTGATGGAAGAAAAGACAAAACCCTAATGGTTAAAACAGTGGATAAAAAACATCATCGACGGTCAGTAGTTCAGGAGCACATCACATTACTGCAAGAACCAGGATCCATCTTTTTGGGTCATACTGTACCTTCCAATGGATCGGCAAAAGGTATATGCGACAGCATTTTCTCATTTTTGCAAGAGAAGGGATATGATTTAAGTGATCTGGTTGCGGTTGGTTGTGACGGGACCGTAGTGAACACCGGGTTGAAAAATGGTGTAATTGCCCATATTGAGGTGAAATTAGGTCGACTATTATAGCATTTCGTGTGTCAGCTACACGCTAATGAACTCCCTCTTAGACATATATTTCAGCATATTGATGGGCAAACATCTGGACCTAAAGCATTTGCAGGTCCATTGGGAAAGCAAATACAAGAATTCGAAACTTTACCAGTTGCAAACTACCAAAATATTGACTGTGTGCTACCTCCTGTGACGTGTAGTGACTTAAGTACAGATCAAAACTATTTATATAAAATCTGTGAAGGAATTTCCTTAGGCGTCTGTTCCACGGACTTAATAAATCGAAATCCTGGTAAATTAAACCATGCCCGTTGGATAACTGGCAAATCGTATCTTACGCCTGTATATCGGCACAGAAGATCCCAACACAAATTTAATGCAGTTGACTACTTTTATTTTGAAAGTATATGCTCCCATGTGGTTTCTGATAAAATTTAATCCATCATTTAAACACGGAGAAAAGCATGTTTTTCAAACTAAGCCGATATTTAAACCAAGAGTTAAAAAGTATTATTTACCCTGTGATTCAGCGCAAATCAAATTTTTCACATCCTGAGAACCTGCTGTTATGTATGTTATCCGATTCTCGTAATTTTGTAAGAGAGCTTGCTCTTAGACGGATTATAAATGCGAAAAATAAAGATAATCAACATAAAATTCGGATTTTCACATTACCCAAACTTAACTTTGACGCTGATGACTACATGGATTTGATCAACTGGCAGGAAAATGAGATCACTTGTCCTCCGATATTTCAAAACATGACCGTTAAAAGTATTAAGCATTTTATGTGACTCATATCCGTGCCACACCCAAGCGGTCGAACGATGTGTCAAGTTAGTGACGGAAGCATCTTGTTCAGTTGTTGGCATAGATAAAAGGGATGGTTTTATTAAAGCAAAGAGAGATTCACGAACATCAATTCAGTAAATCACTTGAGTTTCGGAAGAGGGAGGGTAGGATGGAACTCGCTGAGCAGCCAACTCCCCGCGGTGAGTTCTGGGTTTTTTTAATATCTAATATTAGCCAAATAAATATTGAAAAAGCGAAGAGCTGCAACACACTTTGAGTTATATCGTGGTTTTTAATTTTTCAATCCCCTGTAGAGGGTGGAAATCGCAAATTGAGGGGAAAATGAAAGTTAAATATTTTCTTTCATTTATCAAGAGGAAGCTTTTCCACCCTATTCCAAGCCAAAATTACAAATTTCAGTTTTTCGAAATTTTAAATTTTTTTAACCCCCAAACCAAATTGACAAAAAAATCGAAAATAAACATTTTCTTTGTATTGCCAAAACACAACTTTTTCACACTATTCCAAATCAAAATTCCGAAATTGTTAAAATTCGGCCCACCTTACTGAGTATCGTCCGCCTAAAAGTGAGCACTTCAATGTTTAATTTTTTTCTTCAAACTGGGATGTATAGATTGTAAATAGGAAAGGTCCCAAAATTGATCCCTGTGGTACACTTCTCTCGCTTCAGAAACCTGACCATTTATCGTAACAGTTTGCTTGCAACAGACAAGTAATTATCGAAAAATCTTCTTGATAATGGATCAAATCCAATATAATGTAGTAATGACAGTAGAAGTAGATGATTAATTTTGTCAAAGGCTCTACTAAAATCAAGAAGAATCATGAGGGATAATTTATTTAAATCAGTAGCATTAACAATATCATCAATAATATTTGATAAGGCTGTAGTACAACTATAACCTAGTCGAAATCCAGATTGATTTAGGGGAAGAATATTGTTATTTTAAGATGCTTACTTATTTGAGAATTTACAATTTTTCCAAGTACCTTAGATGTAACTGAAAGAATGCGTATTGGGCGAAGGTCTTTAGAAGATCTGTAGGATCCGTAACTGTTGCTATTGATATAATATGAGCCTCTTTCCAGCAATCTGGAAAGGTACCATACTCCAAACAAAAATTAAATATGTGCGTTAAATAATCAAAAATTTTAGGATATAATAATAGTAAAAAATCAATACTGATCTTATCAGGACCTACAGATTTAGACTTAACTGACGTTATTTTTGAAAATATTACTTCTTTAGAGACCAATTTAAAACTAAAGTTACTTATTCCTTCTAGAGTTGAATTATAAAACCCTTGAATGCATTCAAAATTCACCGGATGATTGCTCCTACTGGATTCTATAAAATAATCGTTAAAATCATTAACATTACCCAAGGGTTCTGAAATAGTGTTTTGCTTATTTTTAGAAAGCATATTTAGCTCCTTTAGCCTTTTCCACGTGTTATTGTGATTTTTATTATTTATCGTATATTCAAGATAAGCCTTTTTCTCGCGGTTAATTGCAGAGTTTACTTCGTTTCTGAGTGGTTTGTAATAAATATAACTTGGCTCACTTCTAGTTTTTTTATATTTAAGAAGACCTTTATTACGAATGTTTATCATTAGTTTAATTATACAAAAAATACAAAAGATTATATACAAAAGTGCTCTTTTAGTTCCACCCTTACTTCCTAAGAAGTCCCAGAAGCCAACTGAATGGATTGAGCGGGTAAGGGGTAGGAACGGACCACGGGCTTAAAGTCCCCTTCGAATGACTATTACACGATAGGACAAACACAAATAAACAGCCATAACCCTGGTGGGATCGAACCCACGACCTCCGGCTTGTAGTCAGCAGCACTAACCACTAGTCCACCGTCGGCGATCAGTTAACCATAGTGCTTTCTTCTTTCTAATACAAATTGTTTTGATTGGAGCATGGATATCGAACAAACTAATAGTCAAAGAGTTAAATAAGTTAACTTTATCATTAATGTTTTGAAAGAACAGAATATCCCAATATTGGGATATTCTGTTCTTTTAAAACATTAATGATAAAGTTAACCATATATATGGCAGATTGTCAAAGTCAGACAACAAAAGATCTCGGTTTAGATTAGAAAAGTCCCTAAACGTATATAAAAAAGGATCCAATTTTGGTTTAACTTTACCTAGAGAGCAAGATACTTGTGATATATCGATGACTTTAATATTAGAGGAGTTAAGGATATTAGAAATAATACTGTAATCTAGAAGGGTACAAGTACTATTTGTTACCCTTTTTGGTTGGTTAATTATTTGTTTTAAGTTGTAGCATTCTAATATATTTGTTAAGCCAAGTCGTATGGCTGTCAATTTGCAGAAAATTAATATTAAAGTCACCTGTACACACTACTTAATCATAATCAGTACTTAAACATGCTAGATTTTCTTCTAAGGTATCAAGGAAAGCATCAACATCCTGGTTGGAGGGTTTATAAAGTACACCTATGGCAAATTTTACATTATTTAAATATACCTCCATAATTGCTCTACCTCACTAGCATAAAGCGTAATTATGTTGCAACGTAACTTGTTAGTTATATAGAACAACACACCACCTCCATGGCTATTACATTACTAAGGATGGAATTATTTAGCCATGTTTTAGATCAATGATGTCATATTAATAAGGAAAATAATAATAAGAAAAATGTGTGCACTGGCATTTAAAAAAAATTAACCTCTTCATAAATTATACAATAACAAACCTAAAAACTAAAAATAATCCAAAAACAATTATAATTCAAAATAAACTTATATCTACAATTTAATTAAATATTAAGTAGGGAGTTATTTTTTTATAGTTCTTTTTCTTAGAGTCACAGTTCCTGTGTTATTAAAATTAGATTCCTCTACAACTTCCGGTAAACTAGGCCCCTCTATTGCTGAGGTTGTTTTTTTCTTTCACAAGTAATTCTTCGTAAGAGTATTCTATTTTGTCGACGATAATTTTTCCTTTTAATATTTTGGTAGACAGACCTTTATCTCTAGCTTCTTTCGAGTATTTGTAAAGAAGTTTCCTTTGCTGGTATTCTTCTCTTTTAAAGTCGGGAGTTAATGAGATGTTCTTCGTTTTGAGAGTCTCAATTTTATCAGCGGCCTTCTTTAGGATCTTCACTTTCAGAGAGTAGCTTATAAGCTCTACTAGATACGGTGTGCCTGAACAAGTCTCAGGTCACATAAAAATGTCAACCAAAACGGATTGTATTTTTGGAATATGCATCTATTCCCCACTCCAAAACCATATTTTTCAAAATCTTAGCTGATCCTCTTTTTTATGTTTTTGCAATTTTCTGGATTTTAAAAAAAAAACAAGAAACCTGAATATTCATTCTTGATTGAGTATTGATCTATTTAATATATATATATATTAGGGTGTCCCTTATTTTTATTTTTTTTACGCATACCCTCTAATTATATTTATTACGTGTTTACATACTCCCAGTAAAAATTTCAGCTCATTCTATAAACGGGAACCCGTGCCGACTTGAATCTGAACCCTCCGTTAGCCAACGTTAGGCGCGCGGTATTTTGTAACACGGTTGGTCGCGAGGTCTTCGATCGTAAGTCATTTTGTGTTTGTTATTATGTGACCCTTATATTATAAATTATTGACAAATGTTAAAATATAATTTTATTGATGTGTATACTTTGATAAAAATGTATATTTTCACAGGAAGTGGCTAGTTACCCGGAAGGGTCTGGCGAATAGGCCGTAAACTCTGAAATTGATAAACTTAATGGGTTTTACTCTAAATAACTAAAAGAGTCTATTGTGAGAGATGACTACCGAAAACTTATTGAACTGTCTGAAATATTTTTGGGAGGACATCAAGAAAAGAAATGCTTACAAAAAGCTGAAATTTCATATAACAGTATATTTTAGCAATACTAATTAGTATATTAATATATTTAAGGTATAAAATCAACTAAATTAGTGAAACAAATGATAGAAACAAAAGCAATAATATAAATTAGTAATCATATTTAATAAAATCATTAGAAAAATACAATCATGAAGTATATCTTGTTTTTAAAGTGTTTTGTGTTACAAAATACCGCGCGCTCCTAACGTTGTCTAACGGAGGGTTTAGATGCAAGTCGGCACGGGTTCCCGTTTATAGAATGAGCTGAAATTTTTACTGGGAGTATATAAACAAGTAATAAATATAATTAGAGGGTATGCGTAAAAAAAATAAAAATAAGGGACACCCTAATATATATATATATATAAGAATTTAATTTAGTTTGATAAATAAATGAAAGTCAGTCAGTTCCTGTGTTTGGGCTTTATTTTTTAAGTAAGGGTATAATGTGTATAGGTAACTAAATTAATCTTTGTGTTTTAGTTAAGATTTAATTGTAATTAGGTATAATTTATATTTAAGTTTAAATTGCTATTGTAACTTTTCACGGTACATACTGTATAACAAAGCAGTCTGCCACTGAACAAACTAAAATTTACTAATAATATTAGTAAATTAGTATTATTAGTAAAATTTACTAATAATATTAGTAAATTTTAGTTTGTTCCATATTATGGTCAGCCATTTGTGAATCTGATTTTGTGGCACACTTAAGGTGAATTAATTGCCCAAAATCTAAGATATTTTAGTAATTAATTGTTTAAATTTGTGTAAAAAGGCTCAAATCTTGTGGGTAAGTTCTGCTGTACCTTACAATTGGAATATTTTCCTACAATTTCTTGTATTTTTCGAAATTAGGCCTTTTTTTGGTTGGATTTGCCTCCTTGGTGAACATTTTTGGGAATCGGTTGGTTTTGTGAGGACAAGTTTACTGTTGTATTGACACCAGTCCTAGATACAACTTGGATTCCATTGAAAGGCTACAATTGATCTACAAATAATGTAAAATAAGTTGATTGGATAGCCAGGACTTATTGACAATACCTGATTGTGGAGTGGAATATAGTAACCAGCCATTTGTGGACTTACATCCCAGCGTTTCCGTGCGTTGTGGTTACCGGATTTGTAAGGTTTCAGCTAGAAACTACCCTCAAGTAAGCCATTAACTTAAATCTGTAAAAAATATAGTTTGTAACCTATTATTAAAAGTAATGAATACCTAGTGTAAAAGACATTCGATTAAGTTTTTAAAATAGTAAGGGCCTTAATTTTGTTGGAATTTTGTAAAACAAACGTTTATTTAAGTTGTTTTGGTGCTTTCAACTCTCACTGCGAAATTCCCAGCCATGCGCTGTTGCTTCTAACGCAGGCGCGATAGGCATCGCACCTTAGATGACCGCACAGTGCGACAAATGTTTTAATTTTGTTGGCATCGCACAGTGCGACAATTGTTTTACTTTTTGTTAAGTTTACGAGTATAAATTAAATTGTATTTAAATTGCAAACTAGTGTTATTGTGAAATTTTTATCCCGACTTCCTGTTGAGTTTGTCGCAACTGGCGCCCTTGACTCAAGATTTTCGTTCATACTTGAATCCCGACCTAGCGTCGACAAATAAGAGTTGCCGAGGTAAGTGCGCTATATTTTTATTTTTTTAATAAAGTTAGTGTCACAATATATATATATATATATATATATATATATATATATAATATTTATTAAATAGATCAATACTCAATCAAAAATGAATCTACCAATTATATAGAATGACAATCATGTTATAAATCTAATTTAATTAAGCCGATATTCAGGTTTCTTGTTTTTTTTTAAATCCAGAAAATTGCAAAAACATAAAAAAGAGGATCAGCTAAGATTTTGAAAAATATGGTTTTGGAGTGAGGAATAGATGCATATTCCAAAAATACAATCCGTTTTGGTTGACATTTTTATGTGACCTGAGACTTGTTCAGGCACACCGTATCTAGTAGAGCTTATAAGCTACTCTCTGAAAGTGAAGATCCTAAAGAAGGCCGCTGATAAAATTGAGACTCTCAAAACGAAGAACATCTCATTAACTCCCGACTTTAATAATAATAATTTATTTATTGCCCAACAGTTTTCACAATAAAGGACATTCAAATAACAAGATTACAGTAGATACAAAAACAATTAGTAATATACATAAAATAAATAATAAAATAAATATACTTAAATATATAAAGTGGTGTTTAAAAAAAGTAGACAACGGATAAAAAAAAACGCAAATATATAATAAAAAAAGAAAATTATTGATAAATATAATAATTAAATGGTTAAAAACATTGTAGTATACTCCTCAGACTAGAAAAATTAATATCACAAAGACTTGCTACTTTATTAAAAGTTAGGGACATTTTATATATCGGCGACCTTACTAACATGTTAGTAGGTGCTCTTGGACACTTAAATACTAATGTTTGCCTATTATTAGGTCTTGGTACATAAAAATTTAACTGTCCCAGTAAGTCACTACAGTCTATAACATTATGAATTAATTTAAATAAAAAGGTTATGCAGATTTTATCCCTTCTTACACTTAAAGAATCAAAATTAAAGGTATCAAGCAGTACCAAATGATCAAAACCCTGAGGGGGATATACTCCAAACGTTTTGTAACTTAAAATTTTTAGAAATTTACGTTGCACTGATTCAATTGATTGAATGTGGCACAGGTAAATTGGCGACCAAACAATCGAGGCGTACTCCAACTTGCTGCGTACCAATGCATGAAACAACAGCTCAAGGCTCTCAGGTTTAGAAAAGGTTTTGCAATTTCGGATTATAAATCCTAATGTTTTATATGCTGATTTTGTAGTGATAGCGATATGTTCGGTAAAAGTGAGATGCATGTCAAAATAAACTCCCAAATCCTTCATTACACTGACTCCAAGCTGACCTCATTTATTTTTTAATTAAAAATAACTGGATTTACTTTTTTAGTGTATCTGCTTATTTTACATTTCGATATGTTTAAAGTTAATCTGTTTGTTTTACACCATTGACCTAAAATATTAAGATCATCTTGGAGATTGAGACAGTCATTTATAGTAATAACTCGAGAGAATATTTTGAGGTCATCAGCATATAAAAGCTTCAAAGAGTTTAGTTTTGGGGGCAAATCATTGATAAAGATCAAAAACAGCAAGGGACCTAAATTGGATCCTTGTGGAACGCCAGAACTGGACACAAAGTGTTGCGAATTAAAGTTATTATATGAAACAAATTGTTTCGTGTCTATTAAATAGGACTGAAAGAGTTCCACAAGAAAGCTATCTAAACCAAAGCTTCTTAGTTTCTGTAACAATATGTAGTGATCAATCTGATCAAATGCTTTCTGGTAGTCAGTGTATATAACGTCGAGTTGAGAACCTTTATCCATTGTTTCACAAGCATATTGTGTAAATGAAGCCAAGTTGGTTATCGTGGATTTTTTCTCAACAAACCCATGTTGAAAAGGAGAAATAAAAATTTTCAGTTGGCAATATAGTTTGGAGTAAATTATTATTTCAAATATTTTAGCGAAGTTACAAAGTATAGAAATTGGTCGATAATTTGTTATACAAGATGGGTCTCCCACAGGTACAATTCTTGAAATTTTCCATATGTTCGGAAAGGTTTGACATTTAATTATTTTGTTAAAGATTTGTAAAAGAGGTGAAACAAATGCACCACAGCAATCTTTTACAAGAAAGCTGGGTATGTTATCTACCCCAGCAGTCATTTTGTTAATAAGTCTCTTAACACAACCAATTATATCACTTTCATTTATGCAATCCAATGTAACGTGGCTAAAACATAAATCTGAATTCACATTAGCCAAAGGAATTGATTCTATATATACACTTTTAAAAAAGTCGGCAAAGCCATTTACTATATCATTAGGAGTTTGAAAATCTTTATCATTGTAGCTTACCGTTCCCGGAATACGCGAAAATCCTTTTTTTGATTTAATATATGACCAAAATGATTTCGGTTCATTTTTTAAATTTGATTCAATTTTATTTATATATTTCTTATAAGATGTTTTTATCTGTTTTTTTACTAATGTTCGCGTGTTTTTGTATAAGTCATTATACAAACCACCCAATTTTTTATTTTTCTTGTAGTATTGGTCTTTTTTTTTAATGTTTTTAATTATTTCGCTGGGAAACCAGGGAGGGTAGGTACGCTTTATAGGTTTAATGGTTTTAATAGGAATACATGTATCAAATAATTCGTAAATAATTTTATAAAACTTATCACACATAATATTAACATCATCAATTTGTGACAAAAAAGACCAATCTATTTCCAAAAACATACTATACAGTAATAGATAATCCGCTTTCTTAAAATTATAGGTTTTTTTCTTTATATTAATATTAAAATTTATAGGTACAGCTAGCTTAACACATATATTTAAAGGAGGATAGTAAACATCAATATTAGTAAGTGGGCTTTCATTTAAAGAAATTATACACTGCATATTCGAAAAAACCAGATCCAAAAGTTTATGATAGCTATTTTTAATTGTGTTGAACTGAGAAAAGTTTAATAATTCACTAAAGGTGGTTAAAGAAAAATATTTTGGATCAGTATTATCCATATTTATGAAATTAGAGACGTTAAAATCAGAGAGAGAAGAATACCAGCAAAGGAAACTTCTTTACAAATACTCGAAAGAAGCTAGAGATAAAGGTCTGTCTACCAAAATATTAAAAGGAAAAATAATCGTCGACAAAATAGAATACTCTTACGAAGAATTACTTGTGAAAGAAAAAAACAACCTCAGCAATAAAGGGGCCTAGTTTACCGGAAGTTGTAGAGGAATCTAATTTTAATAACACAGGAACTGTGACTCTAAGAAATAGAACTATATATATAACTGTTTTTGGATTATTTTTAGTTTTTAGGTTTGTTATTGTATAATTTATGAAGAGGTTAATTTTTTTTAAATGCCAGTGCACACATTTTTCTTATTATTATTTTCCTTATTAATATGACATCATTGATGTATCTAAAACATGGCTAAATAATTCCATCCTTAGTAATGTAATAGCCGTGGAGGTGGTGTGTTGTTCTATATAACTAACAAGTTACGTTGCAACATAATTACGCTTTATGCTAGTGAGGTAGAGCAATTATGGAGGTATATTTAAATAATGTAAAATTTGCCATAGGTGTACTTTATAAACCCTCCAACCAGGATGTTGATGCTTTCCTTGATACCTTAGAAGAAAATCTAGCATGTTTAAGTACTGATTATGATTAAGTAGTGTGTATAGGTGACTTTAATATTAATTTTCTGCAAATTGACAGCCATACGACTTGGCTTAACAAATATATTAGAATGCTACAACTTAAAACAAATAATTAACCAACCAAAAAGGGTAACAAATAGTACTTGTACCCTTCTAGATTACAGTATTATTTCTAATATCCTTAACTCCTCTAATATTAAAGTCATCGATATATTACAAACTTGTATCTTGCTCTCTAGGTAAAGTTAAACCAAAATTGGATCCTTTTTTATATACGTTTAGGGACTTTTCTAATCTAAACCGAGATCTTTTGTTGTCTGACTTTGACAATCTGCCATATATATGGTTAACTTTATCATTAATGTTTTGAAAGAACAGAATATCCCAATATTGGGATATTCTGTTCTTTCAAAACATTAATGATAAAGTTAACTTATTTAACTCTGACTATTAGTTTGTTCAATATCCATGCTCCAATCAAAACAATTTGTATTAGAAAGAAGAAAGCTCTATGATGGCCGACGGTGGACTAGTGGTTAGTGCTGCTGACTACAAGCCGGAGGTCGTGGGTTCGATCCCAACAGGGTTATGGCTGTTTATTTGTGTTTGTCCTATCGTGTAATAGTCCTTCGAAGGGGACTTTAAGCCCGTGGTCCGTTCCTACCCCTAACCCGCTCAATCCATTCAGTTGGCTTCTGGGACTTCTTAGGAAGTAAGGGTGGAACTAAAAGAGCACTTTTGTATATAAACCTTTGTATTTTTTGTATAATTAAACTAATGATAAACATTCGTAATAAAGGTCTTCTTAAATATAAAAAAACTAGAAGTAAGGCAAGTTATATTTATTACAAACCACTCAGAAACGAAGTAAACTCTGCAATTAACCGCGAGAAAAAGGCTTATCTTGAATATACGATAAATAATAAAAATCACAATAACACGTGGAAAAGGCTAAAGAAGCTAAATATGCTTTCTAAAAATAAGCAAAACACTATTTCAGAACCCTTGGGTAATGTTAATGATTTTAACGATTATTTTATAGAATCCAGTAGGAGCAATCATCCGGTAGATTTTGAATGCATTCAAGGGTTTTATAATTCAACTCTAGAAGGAATAAGTAACTTTAGTTTTAAATTGGTCTCTAAAGAAGTAATATTTTCAAAAATAACGTCAGTTAAGTCTAAATCTGTAGGTCCTGATAAGATCAGTATTGATTTTTTACTATTATTATATCCTAAAATTTTGGATTATTTAACGGACATATGTAATTTTTGTTTGGAGTATGGTACCTTTCCAAATTGCTGGAAAGAGGCTCATATTATATCAATAGCAACAGTTACGGATCCTACAGATCTTCTAAAGACCTTCGCCCAATAAGCATTCTTTCAGTTACATCTAAGGTACTTGAAAAAATTGTAAATTCTCAAATAAGTAAGCATCTCAAAATAATATTCTTCCCCTAAATCAATCCGGATTTCGACTAGGTTATAGTTGTACTACAGCCTTATCAAATATTATTGATGATATTGTTAATGCTACTGATTTGACTGATTTCACAGTGTTATCTATGATTCTATGATTCTTTCTAACAAAAAGGCGCCCAACAACTAAAGGACGCTATACGTCATCTTAGCTTTCTCTCCATCCAGTGTTACCACCATAGACAATGGTTACCATCATAAAGTATGGCGGCAAATTTAAAACAATCGGTAACACAAACTATTGAATAAGTTATATATAAGTTATATATATATTGCGTTTGTAATTACATTTTTAAGGTTAACTGACGCTTACTACTTTATTTATTATTTATAAAACTCTAAATGTACCAATACCTTACAAACAAGGTATTTGAACAATTATTAATTACCAGCCGTCATTTCTGCGCATGCGTATTAAGTTGGCTGCTATCCAGTTGTATACAAAATATATTTTGTGGTCATATAACAAATACACAAAATATAATATTGTTTTTAAACTCCCGCCTTTAAAACGTACATGTTTCCATGATATTTTAAATACACATTGATAAGTTGTGACTTTATGGCGTTTTAGTCACGGGCTGAAGTTGGCAGCAATGGCATTCAGACTTTTTAGTCATGGGTTGAAGTTAATTGCAGTTGTCAACTGCGAAACAATGACCATCAAAATAAAGGGTCTAAAAAGTGTGGTTAGAATAGACTGGTCGATGTCAGATTTTATAAATAATTATTTATATATAATTGTTGAAAGTTATTTAATTTTTGTGATTGTCGTAGAAAAAATATAGTATGCAAGTCGTTTATAAACTTAAAAAAATCTATATAATATAATATTATAATTATATTGATTGACATTTTTAAGATGTGCCTATGCAAAATAAGTTATGTAAAAAAATGTAGGTATTATATCGATAAAATATTCTTATAGAAAAATGTGCATACCAAATGTTTACCAAGACCTAACGGGACATTCTGAGGATGTCTCTGGGATTAGTCCTATGATCAGCCCATTTTAGGCTTTAATTAGGATATTATTAGGTCCTAACGACATCCTTAAATGACTTTCCTAGGATATCCCAAAATGGGACCTAAAAAAGATCTAATGTCCGATAAGGTCAACCTATGGACGTGCTCAAGAAGTCCTTATAGGATCATCCTATTCTGGGACATTTAGGCTGGTCCAAGGACGTCCTGAGGATGTTTGTGCTTGCTGGGTAGGATCATCGCCCGACCGCAGACGAGAGAATGTGTTGTAAGTAAGCGGAAGTACGTTTGTTATAAATTAGGAAATATTCTCTAATACAAATGGTTTACACCCTTGAAGAAAAGATTCAATTTATATCGTGGCATTTATCCAAAATTTACGGATTCCAGCATATCAGGGCAAATAACCTTGATGAATTAAGAGAATTAATAGTTAATACATTAAGGAATATCAGATCTGAGATGCTGTCAAATGTACGACAAAATTTTTATAATAGGTTAACCTATTGTACAGGGTGATCCCCTATAATGTCGCCCCTCTTTAACTTTTTTATTTTAAGTGTCCCAAAAAATGTCAAAGTGTGATTATGTAGGTACTAAAAAATACTTTTTTTCTACGTATAAAAAAATTGAAAATTGATCAATATACAGGGAAAAACAAAAAGTTTATTTTTTTGCAATGGATCACCCTATATATGAATTTATTTTTCGATTCCTTGTAAAATTCTGAACATAATTCATATAACAAACCATATACCTAAACTCAACCGTTTTTGAAATATTCGCATTCGAAATGTTATCAATAAATGTTTTTTTAAACTGTTAGAAATCAAGAAGCTTCAGTATACCAAAATTTTTATTGAAAATAAGTTACTATAGTGATATTTTGTCAATATGTCTTGTTAAATAAGTAAAAATGGCGTACTCAGACAAAGGAAGACAAACATTTCAAATTATTATCTTAAAAATAATTTAAATATTTCAGAAACGGTTGAATTTAGATATATGGTATGTTATATGAAATATGCTTAGAATTTTACAAGGAATCGAAAAATAAATACATATATAGGGTGATCCATTAAAAAAAATAAACTTTTTGTTTTTCCCTGTATACTGATCAATTTTCGATTTTTATTTATACGTAGAAAAAAAGTATTTTTTAGTACCTACATAACCACAATTTTAAATTTTTTGGGACACTAAAAATAAAAAAGTTAAAGGGGGGCGACATTATAGGGGATCATTCTGTACAGCAGCGTTTGGGGGCCTATTTGAACATTTACTTTAATTTATTTATTTTTTTATTTAAATATTTTAGAATACCATTTTTGTTTGAACATTTACTTTATTAATTTTTTTATTTAAATATTTTAGAATACCATTTTTGTTTGAACATTTACTTTAATTTATTTATTTAAACATTTTGGAATACCATTTTTGTTTAAGAATATTTGTTTTTTTATTACAAGAATATATCGTTTATTTTCCACATTTTGGAAAAAAATTCAATAAGTATTCGTTTTTGTAAACAAAATCATAGTTAAATTTTAAAGGAAATTTAAAATTCCTCCGACAGCACTCCAAAATGGACCGAGTAATACTGAAATTATATCGAGACTCGATAGCGAAATTTGCGTGAAAAATAGAGATTTTAAAAGTTTAAAATCTTTTTTTCCAATGAAACATTCTATATATTTACTTTTAAAGATATGCACACTACATAAGATACAAAATATTAAATATTAATATTAAAATATATTAGTTGGTTATTTTTAACTTTTAGTAAATGTTTGCATTGGGAGAAATTTTAATAAATCGTAATTTTACTTAATAAGCAATAAAATTTTCTCTATGAATGTAGTATTTTTACAAAATATACCTAAAATAGTGTGTAGAATCTAAAAACGCAAAAATAAAGGGTGTTTTAATAAAAACAAGAAAGTTTATATCATTCAAAGTAAAACCCAACAACCCACCTATATAAATGAAAATATAATATTTAAAAAATGGTTTCTACTTTGTTCCTCACAAATTGTTAGTTTGAGATAAGTATATGAGTCACCTTACGTTTGTTATGTTTTTTTTTAATCAAAATTTAACTTTTGTTTAAGTACGTTTATTATTTTTTTAACGTGTTTCAGTTTATTTTAATACAATAAATTAAGATTCAGATGACATATGTCAAACCAAAGTTTATTAAACTACTTACATTATACTTGTAACACATTATTAAAGTGATTGTTTTTTATTCGTTGTTGTACGCGCCGCCCGGCAGCTAACTCGGGATTCACCCGATTTCCAATAGGTTGGGAATTTTCGTCTTCGTTGTCATTATACATTCCATAATCAAGGTCAATGTAATGGTCCTCTTCCTCATCGCCAAACTCTACAGGGGGATTATTGTTGTTTATACACATATTATGCAAAACGACGCAACTGTTAATAGTTGTTTTAAAAGACAACGAAACCTCAGTTTCAGAACCCCTTTACATCGCTCTATGAGAGACCTTGTGCATTTTTGACATTGATTATATCTGTACTCGGGGGAACCTGGTGGAGGATCATTTATTGGTGTTAACATCCACGGACGTAATGAATATCCGGAATCCCCAAAAAGCGCTACCTGTCGTCTATGATTATGAGGATTTCGTATGTATTGGTTTGCATTGCTGTTATGCCAGGGGGTACCGGGCGCAAACGTTACTAATTTTTAAATTGCTGTCGCAAATCAATTGTGTATTTATCGAATGATATTGCATTCTATTAACGTGGATACAGCGGGTCATTTATGTGCGGCGGATATATAGCAACGTGTGTGCAGTCCACGCATCCAATTATGCCAGGAAAACCAGTCTCTCGTTAAACAAATCTCCTCCATGTTTCTCGGCAAATAAACGAACTGATTAAAAATCTGAGGTTAATTCAAGGCCTCAATAACTTCATGAAGGGCGTTTGACACGGATGTCTGACTCACTGCATAGTTAATATTTTTTGCGATATCTCATTGATAACTGCCACTAGCTAGGAACCGCAGAGCAATGGCCACCTGTAAAATAAACAGCATTATTACTACGGTGCTATATTAATAATACGTTTGCAATAAGTTTTCGTATAGGTGCTTATATATACCCATATCTTATATCATTATAGTGATAGGTATTTAACTTACCTTTCTAGCCACTGAAAGCCCGGAAATCCTGCTTGGGGTCCGTAAATGTTGTTCCAATAAATCAATTAACTGAGCCGCTAAAGGCTTCGTTAGCCAATACAATTTGACAAACTGTCGATCACTGTAATAATCAAACGGGTCTACAAAGGGATGAATCCTAGTTGGCACATTTGCCAAAATTTCTGCATCCTCCACGTCTCGTAATACATTAAACAGCACTAAGTCATGTAGGTTCGCCATTTTTCACTTCAATTCGTACAAGAATTGTATGTTTTGACTGGCTAATACCCATCCGAAGTATTTTACGCGAAATATTTCTTAAGCGGAAATTATTCACCCGTTCGAAAATTCTCTTTATACAATTTTACCCGAAAATCGCAAAGTTTCGTATGCAAACCGCGTTCCTGTGAGTTACAAAATATCACCCCATATAAAAGTCAAGCAGGCGGACCGGGTTGAAATCCAACAAGCGGAAATTTTATTTTTTATTTAAATGAAAGTGTTTTCTTTTTAAGTTTTTACTACGCCAATAAAAAATTGTCGACCAACAATAATATCCACTTTTTACACTGTTTCTAATGCTAAACACAAATAAAACTTTTGTTTGTTTTAAAATTCGAGTCCATGGATTTAAACACTATAATTTGATGCAGATTTAATATTTAAAAACGTATAGGAACCACAAGAAAACTATAATTAACGAGAACCTTATGAATACGTGCGTATGAAATAATATTGAAATATATATGATTTATTAAATGCTTTTTGTTCCGTGGGTCCCCAATTCCATTTAGTTTTTATCCTTAGTAGATTAAAAAGTGGTTCTTCAATGGAGGTAAAGTGGTTACAAAAAACCCGGTCGTAGTTGCACAACCCAATAAAAGCTTGCAACTGCTTAACATTTTTGTGAGGGGGAAAACCAGAAATAGATTCTACCCGACTCTGGTCCGAATGAAAACCAGTTTCATTGACAACATATTCCAAAAATGACATTTCCTTTTGGAAAAAGTTACATTTTTTCAACCGGAGGGTAAATCCCGCTTGGGCTAAACGACTTAACACGAGGTCTATATGCTTTAAATGTTCTGCAAAACTTTATAACAATCATCTAGATAAGGATTAAAAAATCTCTAAAACGTTCCCCGAAAATAATGTTCTTTGCTCGAGAAAAAGTTTTTAATCCTAAAGGAACAACGATGTGTTTTTTCTCTAAAGGAAAATCCCAGGTATGATCTATCCTCCGGCCGCACACCAATTTGCCAATATGAATTTGTCATATCTACCCTTGAAATAAATTTAATTTTTCTCGCTGGGATAGTACCTACTAATTCGGGTATAGGTCGTGGCTTCTCGTAATCCGGTTCCATAACCCGGTTAAGTCGCCGAGCATACTCTTACTGATACATCCCTTTCGACCGCTATTACCAACGGTGAACAAAAAGGAGCGGTGTCACATCGCTCTATGACTTGCCATGATAGCATTAAGTCAATTTGCCTTTGAACCGCATCCCGATGAGCTAATGGTATTGGGTGCGGACGTAACGAAAAAGGTGTGCTGTCTAAAAGCGTTATTTTATGGGCGTACTCATTTGTAAGGTCTGGTTTTTCGAAAAAAATACTCAAATTTTTTGTTAAAAGCCGTGTAAAAGCATGTTTCTCCGCAGAAGTAAGGAATGCATCTACGGGAATATTTTTAAGGTCATCTTCGGTAGCCTGAAAAAGACTGACCGAAAAAATATGAGGTGACTCATTTTTATTCTTTATTTTCATAGCAACATGTAAAATTGTTTTAAATGGGTGAGGGGGTTGTGGGTCAACTAATGAATGCCTTAACTGATCGAAGCCAATCGGCTCCTATAATAATTGGATAAACAAGATCGGGAATATACAAAAACTCAAAACCTAATTGTTCCCCCAATAACAAAAAAGAACCCAAGGCCTGATGAGTAACTTTACGGTTTTTATTTTTAAATGCCCCAGTAACATGTACTCCACTAACGGAAAAAATCGGTAGATCGCCCAAAATACTTTCACCTACGATATCAGAAAAACAGCACAAAGCTGGGTATTAAACCCCATTAATTGAAATAGCCACCACCGGGATGTGACCTTCAAGGTTAAGTTACACTCGGTCATAAGGTCATCTTTTGGTTTATTAGGAACATTGGCTCTATTAAAATTTACTAAAACCGAGCCATTGTTTTAGTTTTTTGACGCCCCAACGAATCATGCATGTTTAAAACGTCCAATCCAACGCAGTTGACCCTGTTAAATTTTGTATAGTTACGCGCGCGTTCTCGGTTCGGATCCCTTTGGTTCGGAATATCCGCGACGGTGTTGTTCCTGTCCTGTCCTGTTTGTTATCACTGCCTCGAGCTGGAGTTTTTGTTAAAATCGTAAAAATAGTTTTCGGACAAACGCAATCTGCTTAATGCAGCATTAACTCCAATTAAAGCGCAGGAAATTGTGAGCTGGAAATGCCTAGATATGATCGCAATTAATTCCACCTCCGCATAAGGTGGTTGCAAAAACCTCGCTTGCGAGACAAGTTTCAAAAAATAAGAAACACATTATCGGCTTTGTCAAATTTACCGGCTTCCAAATTTAACCTTAATTTTATTTTCCTCATTGGTCCTTAAAATTGTTTAAAAAATGCCTCATTAAACGAAGAACATACACAGTATAAAATATTTCGGTGTAAAGTTACCAAGTGGAGTGGTAAAATCATTTGGTGTTAAAATAAACACTAAAATTGGTCAAAAATATTAAGTGTTTATTAATTATTAATTGTGGTAAAATTTATTCGTGTTAATTTAAATTCATTTATCACAGCACCGTGTCAATCTAGTGTTAATTTTAACATTAACTCGTTGCGGTGTACATTTGACACTATTATGTATTGACAGCTACACAAATTGTGGTAAAAAAGCACGTAGTCATCACCATTCGCTAACAGCAAGGGCGCGATCAGTATTCCGAGTGCAGTTGATGGTAGTGTACCTATGCATGCTATTTTAATTTAAGACCATAGTTTTTAAATTAAAATTCAGTGGTTGGGTGAAGTGGTGCAATGTGACAGTGGATGCAACTAATGTGATAAAACCTTTTTTTATCTGTTATTTTTAAGTTAAATATGAAATTTAGTAATATTTTAAGTTTTTTTAGCTAGTGAAAAATCATATTTGTATAAGCTAAATATAGTTTTGCACAAACTGGAAAAAAACTTAAAATATTACTACTTTTCATTCAATTTCAAAAAATTATTAACACTTCTTGGGCATAAGAATACTTACACCTAAGTAGTGTTAATCATTTTTTTTTAATTTTATGCCAAAGCCCATTTGTATTCATATCTAATAGTTTGTAAATACTATAAAATATTCTTTATTTTACATTACGTACATGGTGTGTTTATTATTAAAACACCCATCATTTTTAACACCTACACGTAACACCTACCTGTTTAGTAAGTTACACCAAATTAAGCATTTTCTACTCTTAAATGAAGTTCTTTTACCATGGTATTGCAATAGTGCGTGTTGCTTTTACCCCTAAGAGTGTATTATATTTTTACACTGTTTTTTTTACGAATAGTACGTGTAGATTATTAACCAATTAAAAAGGGTAAAATTTACCAAATTATATGTGGTTAGATATACCATTTCTATTGTGGACATATATAGACCACTTTTGGTGTTGTTTTTTATACTGTTTAGATATATGAAAGCATGTTATTATTATTATAAACAGTAGACATTAGACTATGATTATACCGGCACACAAAAAAAATTGTTTGAACCTGGAGTGAGAATAATCAAAATTAACGTATTTTTGTGTGCTGAATCAGAATCCGCCAGAGGGTTTTCTATATCTCATCAAGTTTTTTAATGGATCACCGATTTTCTTTTTGAAAAATCATTATTTTCACCCAAAAATCAACAGGTTTTTGTTCTTGGCGAATCTTTGCATTCTCCGAATAATTGTTTGTGAGTGCTATTTATTTCTGGGCATTTTGATACTCTATTTCCAAATTTTTCCTTAACTCTCACAGAAACATTGAAATTCCACGTCCAAGGATCCTTATAACATATAACGGAACTAGGTTTAAGCAGCCTTAAATAGCTAGAACAGAAATTGTATGTTCTTGTTATTCCAAAGACTTAAGGGAATTTTACTTTGGCAAGGACATTAAATATCTTTTTCATGTAAATAGATGCCAAAATTCGGCATTCGAGTTGGGGGATTCCTCAAATTGCAGTCAACTTGGCTCGAAAGGTCTATACGCGTTCAACTGCCAGGGTACTTTAGGTTATGTGCATGGTCATTCAGCGTTGGGCTTAAAAAATCCTGTTGCAAACTTAAGAATTGAATTCTGCTACCTCTTGACATGAAGGGCTGATGACAACTGCCTTTTAAAGGATGTGTGGAATGATTCATCCCTAGTGCCATGGGGTATCGAAACCAGTGTAGGCGCACTGCCTTGCAGAGGGACATTAGAGAGTGAGGATGAAGCCGTAGTGTGTCTGACGATGAGGTGACATGGTCCTCATCAAAGTCAGAAAGCTCCCATGCTTAGCCCTGGAGAGGCATGGGAGTTATCACCTCCAGGACGATGGACTTGCCTACGATGGGGCTAGGATCTCTAATGTGTGGGTTTATTTACATTTTTATGGCTAATTCAAATTTAAACAACCATTTTCCTGAAAATTGTATTCAAAATATTGATAGGTTTTGCTATATTTGTGGGAAATTTGAACTACCGAAAAACCGGAAAAAGATCACCAAGGCAGTTATCGATTTGTATGAAAGTTGTTTCGGTAAAGCTGTTAAAGATCAACACTTGGAGTAGGTGCCAAAAATAACTTGTGTTGCGTGTTATTCTAATATATTATAATAGCGATAGGCAGGAAATCAATTTTTCAGTCCCGGCAAAGTGGAGGAAGCCTGAACTGAAAGAAGATTGCTATTTTTGTATGACGAATACAAAAAAATTCAATGTTGTGACAAAAACCAAAATAGTGTATCCAGATGTGTCATCCTATCAGAAACCAATTCATAAAAATTCAGCAATTGGAGCTATCAGCTGTTTTGCCACTAAAAAAATGGAAGTTGATGAAATTTCCCGACCCTGTTGTTCTAAATATGAACAAAATTCAGAACAAGAAGATCATTCTGAGAGAGAGGAAGACTCAGGAAGTGAGATAAGCGAAGAACGATATCACGAGAACAGAGATAATCCTTTTGAAAAATGGTCACAAGGGGAGCTTAATGATCTGATAAGGGATTTGGGGCTGTCGAAAGATGGTGCAGAAGTATTGGCGAGGACCATGAAGCGAAAACATAATTTGGAAAAAGGAGTCAAGATAACTTTATACTCTCTAAAAATGAAATAGTCAAAATTCTACTATTTAAATTAGTACCAGCATTTTTTACTATGTAAATAGTAATTTAAGATTAGTCAACATATTTGAATATTTCTGACAGTTAAAAGTAACTAATTTCTTTAGTCGTTTACGGCCAACAACAAAGTATTATTTGAATTAAATGCATATACCTCTCCATGGTTAAATGACCCATAAAACAAATAAAGATGCAAAAAGTTTAGCTTAAAACAGCAACACAAATAATATATTAAACTTTAAAATATTATGAACAATATTTATTGACAAATAAAATTGATTTTTATAAGAGCGGCTGACAGCCGAATGCGTTAGGAGGTTAGGTACAAATCCACCTTGACTTACTCCAGAAATACTTTGATCGGTGGAAAATCAAAATTAACGGCGCGAAGACCGAAGCAATTCATTTTTCGAAAAAATTTACCAATAACAAAATTTTTACGCCGATCAGGGTATGTGGAAATGATGTTGAGATCAAGAGAAGGGTTAAGTATCTTGGTGTTACTCTAGACGACAAAGTCACATTTACACAACACATTAATACACTCAAGCGCAGACTTTTTTCGGCAATCGGTTCAGTGTACCCTCTTATTAATAAGAGGAGTGCACTGAGCCTTGAAAACAAAATTATTTTATACAAAACACTAATTCGGCCAATTTTAACTTACGGTTGTCCGGTTTGGTGCTCCATGTCTGAGACCAATTACGTTACTCTGCAACGTTTGCAGAACCAGGCCCTCAGACATGTCACCAACTCGGACAGATACACAAGGATCGCCCGCATGCACGATATGACGGGCATCCAATTCATTAAAGATTTTGTTTTCGCCATTTCGAATAAATTTTTCGAAAATTCCATTCAAAATTCCAACTTAACTTCACAAATTACACAAATCAGACGCTTTGACAATCACAACATCAGACACGGCCTTATTTACAGGAAACTTCCCATTTTTCTCCAATAGTCGCACTTGCTTCTAAATCAAAAACTACCATCCACAGCGAGGTTTTTTATTAATTTTAATTTTCCTCATTTATTCATATTTAGGTTTTTTCAAAATTTTTCCTAGACATATTCGGCACTTAAAATTTTTCTTTTTCCTCTTGTACTATCCCTTCTTTCTTCTTTTTTAAAAAATATATCATTACTTTTAAGAAGGTTTTTTCTAATTTGTTTTTCCTTCAAATCACTCACTATTTTATTTATTCATTACTTCACCTAATCTTCCATTACTTTTCTAAAATTTTTTACTGAGTATCTTCCCCAAAATCGCCATGCGAGTAAAAGTGGAACAGCACTGATCAATTACGATAATCTGGGCCTCTATGCGGTATAAAGTTCGCACAGGGAGGTTAATTACTTACGTTTTAACCTTCTTGTCACCTCAAAATTCAACATTTCACTCACTCTTTTTTTTTCAATTTTATATTCACCCCCTTTCGACCACGTACTCTTGTCAGGATTACCTCAAAATTTATCAACTCTCAAAATTTCTTAAATTCTATAAATTCCCTTTTTTATATATACCTTGTACCTTTACACCTTTATAGTTAGGCTGATTAAAATTTATTATGTATTATTGTTAAATAAACTAATTTGGAATTTGGAATTTGGAATTTGGAGGTTAGCTTGACAAACTTGTCAAGTGACAGACCTGAGTTCAATCCCAGGCTGGGTCAAAACTTTTTTTAAATTTAAATTTACTAATTTGACTATTTCATTCAGTGGTATTTGACTAATTATTAGTGACTGCTTTTTGACTATGACAATTAGTCAAATATGACTTATAATTAGTTATTTTTGACTAATTCATTTTAAGAGAGTACCGAAATCGAGAGGAAACTTTCAGACAGTATTTTACCAAAGATGAAGAACAGGACATTTTGTATATTGTACCGATATCAAAAGTCTGATTGATGAGTTTAAACCAAATATTTACAATGCAGAAAGCTAGAGATTATTTATTGACTCCTCAAAACAGAGTTTAAAGGTTGTTTTGCTCCATACTTCAAATCAGTACGCCTCTATCCCAGTTGGCTTCTCTACAGTTATGAAGGAGAATTACACGAGTTTGAGGATCATTTTGGAGAAAGTCAAATATATGATCAAAATTGGCATATTTGCGGGGATTTAAAAATTCTCGGGATAATCCTCGGACAGCAGTCTGTTTTCACAAAATATCCTTGTTTCCTCTGTTACTGAGATAGTAAAAAAAAACTTTGGCCAGCAAGAGAATCCCTAGAAGTTGGGTCTGCTAATGTTATTTTAAAACCATTGGTAGATCGTTCCAAAATACTTTTTCCACCCCTCCACATAAAATTGGGCCTAATGAAGCAATTCGTGCGGGCATTAGACAAAGAAGGCTCTTGTTTTCAATTTATAAGGTCCAAATTTCCTCATATATCTGAAGCGAAAATTAATGCTGGGGTATTTAATGGACCACAAATAAGAAAACTGCTGCGGGATGAGGAGTTTGAGGGGATCATGACGGATGTGGAGAAGTCTGCTTGGCAGAGTTTTAAGGAGACGATTGACAATTTCCTTGGAAATAACAATTCCCCGGATTACCAGGTTATTGTCCAGAGGATGGTGAATAACTTCCAGAGGTTGGGTTGCCTGATGAATATAAAGCTCCATTTTTTAGACTCACACCTTGAAATGTTCCCAGAGAACCTTGGTGATGTCAGTGAGGAACAAGGGGAGCGATTTCATCAGGACATAAAGACGATGGAAAAAAGGTATCAAGGCAAGTGGGACGTTAATATGATGGCGGACTATTGCTGGATGCTAAAGCGGGACGTTGAGCAGCGAGGGAAAAAGCGGTCAAGACTCCATCGATCTTTTGAGAATAAAAGAAAACGATATAGTAGGCGATGACAACCCGAAATCAGTGGGATGGACTCATTGAAATAGAGGAAAAAGATTCCGGAATCACATGAGAATGTGTGCCTATTTCTGATTTTGGGATTTATTTTAAATATTTGAACCTCCTCCAGCTCAGATGAAATACACAGAGGGTTTTTGCTCGCCCTTCGAGATACTCCTGTTAAACCGTTTGTGAAATATATTAAGTATAATATAGTTATAGTTTTTGTGATTGTTACCGATTTTCTGCTATAACTACTTAGTCTCGTCCCAGCCCTCGAGCGAGTAAGTCGATGTAGCGGAGAGAGTAAACGTAAAACGTTAAAACCATAACCAATAAATAAGCCCTCTTAGTGCAAACAACTATAGTGTAACAATTACAGTGAGTACAGACTACTCTTCTGTCAATAATTAGTTAAGGGCCAAGTGAAAAGGAAAAGTGAAGTGACAAGTGCAAACGTACATAGTGAAACGGTCAAAGGAGTTAAGTGTGAAGTGACAAGTGTCAGTGCCTGAACGGTCGCACCATCTGTCAACAGGACGTTTTTCATTGGTCAAACAAAAGAGGCCAAACAAGGGAGGAACAGGCCACCTGCAAATGATTGCTAAGTATCCTCAATTCATTCGCATGACCTAACACATAATTTGCAAATTAAACTAAACAAGGCACATTGCCTAATCCCTACAAAAAAAACAATAATCATCGGCAACAAATAAAATAAAAAGTCAATTTTCCAAGAAAAAACCAAACAGCCGATCGCGGACACACACCAAAGTTGAACAGGGCAATAAAGCTGTCAACAAAAAATTCAAGAATAACAAACTGAGACCAAATAAATTTGACACTTAAGAAAAAAGCATGCTAATCAATATCCATGGAATTTGTAAACACTTAGACCTATAGTAAAAGTAAAAAAAATACCCCCCACTGGGAACTGCCTTATCGCAGCGATTGCGGTCTTACGCTCGGCACGCGTGATGGGCTCCTCCGCGGGGGGGTGCAGCCTCCCGTGGCCTCTGCGGGGTATGGTCTACACCAGTGTTGCCAGATTGGGCGATTTATCACAAATTGGGCGATTTTTAACTCGCTCTGGCGACCATAAATTTACAAAAATCAAGTCGACATTTGGGCGATTTTCGGCGCTAGACCGGAGTCAGCTCCAAGGAGGGTAAATAATTTTCCTTGACTCACCAAAGCTATGATCGGAATATAAATAGGTTCATCGACATAAAACATATGTTTTATGTCGATGTCGAATGTAAATATGTAATATAAAGAAAATTGTACGCTGATTGTAAACGTTAACTAAACGATGTTATTTAAATAAAAATCATGCGTGAATGTTCAGTTATTTTTTATTTTACAAGTAAAAATTCACAAAAAATGAACTTAAAAAAAACTGGCGACTTTTACTTTATTTTGGCGACTCTCGCCGCCTCTGGTGGCGACATGAAATTTTTTTATCTGGCAACACTGGTCTACACAGCGGTAGTCGTAGTACGATTGCCGTTGTGTGGATTGTCTTCCGGGGGAGCCGCGGGGGGTTGTAATTCTTTGCGAGGGAGTTTATCATGTGTGTCGATTATCGTACCAGCGGCAACATACGGCCTAAACACCTGCGCGCTAACTAAAGCAAACAGACAAAAATACGCAAACTTGAACGGATGATCATTACACTACTAACGACAGACTTACCCGATTACCATCTACAACATCCCCGCGACCTGCTAATGGGAAAAACCATTACCAAAAGGGGAAGAGTAGCCCAATTAAAATACTGGGCCCTAGTCACTCGTAGACAACGCAACAGCACACTACAAGCCACCCTTAAACTAGATCTTAAAGACAAAAAAGTCGGTAGACCATGCTTCACATCTCATGACACGTTAGCACAAAACATGCACTTCTCACAAATTTACAAGACCAGTTGGGAGCAACTAAGCAACAATAAAAATAAAATAAAAAAAAACAACCGACACATTTTACCAAGTTCAGGAACTATCCGACACGGACAATGACAATAATGAACAAGACGAAGACCTTGACTAGGAAACTACACCCCTGCAGCTTAATAACAACTCCCCAACTCCAAATAGTAATCCCAAATGTTTGGAGTAATACTAACCGACTGGTCTAGGGGGATTCCGCGTCGTACTTAGTTTTAAGTCGGCGTAATTGTCCCCCAAAAACCAACTCCCTCCCGTCCCTCATCCATACCCCACTGAGCGTATAGCATAGGCTCGGCGAACCCGGGAACGGCTATTATAACTATTCGCCTCTCGCTCTCGAGCCCCAAATAGGGGACAGTACGGAACGCAATGGACATTCGCACCCAGCAAACACGGGTGAAGCCGTGCAGTTGTTGGGGAAGAAAAAAAATCGGCGTAAGTAAACATAGGCCTGTACGGGGTTCGAGAGTCAAGAGGAAATGGGGCTGGTTATACGTCTCTTATACTCATACTCATACTCCTCCAGCTCAGATGAATTATTAGTTGAACATAGCGTTCTGAATCTTGCGAAGAGAAGAAATCCACTCACAAACAAATACTCAAAGAATGCACAGATTCACCAAGAATAAAAGTCTATTGATTTTTGAGTGAAAATAATGTTTAAAAAAAAATTGGCGATCTATTGAAAATTTTGATGAGATATAAAAAAAACTGATGGCGGATTTTGTTTTAGCACATAAAAATATTCCAAAACTTGATCTAAGTGCTAACCGGAGGCTGTGAGTCTAAATAAGTAGGGTAATTTCCACCACAACGAGCTGACTAGGAAAATATTATAATTTTTATAAAAGGACAACTACCGGATATGGAAAAAATCAAATCCCGAGCAAACAACAACAGCAACTCTTTCAGCATAATCCATCAAAACTTACAATCAATTGGAAACTGCATTGGCGGCTGGTTCTAAAGGGCACAAGGGCACGTGCCCACCCAACCACCCAGATAAAAATTAATAAAAGTTATTTGTTGCATTGTGCATTATTTTAGTTATACGTAACACCATTGTAATTACTATTTAGGATGGTCTCAAACCTTCCTTCCGTCCGCTCAAACGGTTGAATTTAAACCTTCTTTCCGCAACGCTACAGCGCGCGCCGCCGGGGCACAGTTTGAAATATACCTATTCCGAGTATGATTCGGTGATCTTCGGTTATCCTCTCAGTACGCGAATATATCGTCAATTTGGAGCACCGAACGCAGGTCTCTTCAACATCTCAGATGGTATCTGTGTCAGTTTGTCGCCGCGCACCGTTGTGTTTTTTGGATTTTCAGCCATCTTAATGCACTTAAATTATCGTTATATAACATAATATTCTTCATGCTTTTGAATCCAACTTCCAGAATAAAACTTTAAAGATATACTGCTTCTTTTGCAGTTATACAGTTTCCCCAATCAGCATCGACAAAACCTTGCATATTAATTTTATTTGGATCCCATGTTGATTGTGCCTTTCAGAAAACGAAGAACACGTTTAGCTGCTGACCAATGGTTTTTTTCATAGCAATTATTAAATTGAGCAAGATAACTTACTGCAAAACTAATAGCTGGTCTAGTTGTGACAGATAAATATGTAAAAGCTCCAATTATCTCCCGAAATGGTAGCCTTTGTTCTTCTGTCGTTAATTCCTGGTTTGCACAATTTGACATTTGGATCTAAAGGAGTGCCAACAGGATTACATATAGACATGTTAACCCGTTCTAATATATCTCTTATATATCCTTTTTGTGTTAAAATTATACTATTTTCAGTATATTCAAATTCCACTCCAAGGCAAAATTTGGCTTGTCCCATATCTTTAATCTCAAAATTCTTGGCAATTTTAGCCTTAAGATCTTTTATAGCTTTATGATTTTTGCTAACGATTAAAATACCATCTACATAAACTGTAATTAGTACAATATCTTCCCCTCTCTTTATGTAGTAAACACAAGGATCTGCTATAGTAGGTATGGCATTATATTCTTTTAGTATTTGATCAAGTTTTCGATTTCAACTTCTTCCAGCTTGCTTCAACCCGTATAGTGACTTTTTCAACAAAAAAACTTTATTTTCAGTTTTCCGAGCATTTCTTACTCTTCTGCTCTTTTAATGTCACCTGATCCACTGTGTATAATGTTTTCTAAGATTTCCTTACATTGTTTAGGTATATTGCTAGGCTCCATGTATATTGTTTCATCAAGTTTACCTTTAAGATAATATATTATTTTCTTATCATAAGAATACATACAATTTTTGAAAACTTATTCGTAGATTCCACTTGTATTGTTTATTAATTTAAAACTAATATTTAAAAATTTTAAATATTAAATAATAGGAATTGTAAAATATCTCTGTTATTATTAACATTAGGTATAGAGAATAGTTATATCAATGAAAAGGTATTATAATTTCATATTTAATTATGTAAAAATATATAGGGCGTTCCATTGAAAATAAAAAAGTTATTGCTGTTTTAAGTTAGCTACATTCATATTGTTTTTTATCAAGTATCTTTTTGGAAATATTACAATAAATTACATGGAATCTTTAAAACAATGCTTCAGGATTCCAATAAATCCAACCGAATATCAGTAAACCTAATATTAAAAAAGTTATAGCCATTTTATAAGGAATGATAGTAAGAATTTAAAAATGTAAAAAAATGTGAGGATTCATTAGTAAAGTTATGGTGGGTGTTCAATGACAAAATAAGCCATTTCCCTTATGTTAAATCCCATAGGAAAATCTAAGGTCCATTTCGACAATTTTTAGCGCTTTCAAGGTCACACTTTTTCGTTCAGGTGGCTAATCACACAATATACCATTTAGAGGAAAATTTTAAATTTATCCTAGCCTGCTTCGAAGCCTATCAAGCCCACCGTTCGATGACCCCATCGTCCGTTTGTTAAAAATTAGTGAAAATAATAAATAAATATAGATTTAAACCGCAAACCTCTTGCTTCGTATTTTCCAAATTCCAAATTCCAAAGTAATTTATTTCAACACAATACATTTTAAATTTAGTTATCGGCCTAATTGTGGTATAAAAAGGTTTACAAAAAGAATTTAGAGAAATTAAAAAAAAAATTGTAGAAATTTTGAGGCAATCCTGACAATGGATAAGTGAACGAAAAAATATAAAAATGAAAAATTGGTGAAGGGAGTGTTTAAATTTTGAGATGACAAGAAGGTTAAAAACTTAAGTGATTAACCTCCTTGTCTGGACCTTTTACCGCAGAGGGACCCCGATCGTTACAATTGTTCAGTGCTGTTCCGCTTTTGCTCGCATAGCGATTTTGGGGAAAATGCTCAGTAGGTATTTCGGGGGAAAAGTAATTGGAGATGAGATGAAGATATAAATGAAGAAAAATTTTGAGTAATTTGAAGGAAAAACAAATGGAAAAAACCTTAAAATTTTGATATATTTTTTAGACGGATGTGCTACCAGATAGTCCACTAGTTTATTAAAAAATTAATTAATTTAAAAAATATACGACTATTTTTATTATTTTTTTTATTTCAGTTTAATTAATTCTAATAACTTATTTAAGTTTAAGTTATTATATTTAAAATTAATTGTACAAACTATTATTTGAAGGTTAACATATTATATACCTACCTATAAAAGCTTGAACAATAAAAAGAAATGTATTAATTACACATAGTCGCCAATTAAAAATTAATATTGCTAAATTAAATCATCTATAAATGCTAAAATTGAGTCTCCATACTTTGTTGTTATTTTTTCCATCTTTCTGAATTTATATTTATTTCCAACATCCAATTCAGAGATTTTTTTGAAGGAATTGTTGCAGTTGTTGAATTTAAAATGTAGAACCTAAGCAAAATTACAATTATAATGTACTACCACGTAAAATGCCCCCTTATTTAAACAAATTGACAGACTATTAGTCCCAATGGGGGAGGTGCAGGCATACATTTAATTAATTTCAAATTCATTAGCAAGGATCTCTTAAACATAATTTTAATACACAGAAAGAAAAACTGTACGTAAAATTAATAAACGGCTGTTGTCAATTTTTCGTACATAAATGTTATGTATTGGTGATTATTACAATGCTTTTTCATATATATATATATATATATATATATATATATATATATATATATATATATATATATATATATATATATATCTATAGATTAATTAAAGTACATTGAAACAATAAACTAGTCAACATTAAACGATAAATGCAAAACATCAAAAATTAATTATCTCCTTCATCAATATATTATAAAAATTTATTGAATTAACTATTGACGATCATTAAACGATGTTCTTTATCTTTAAAATAATAAATTTTTCGTCATAGATCCATGAACAGCAAAACATAAATAATAATAAATTGTGTTCATTGTCCCAACGGTCACTAAACATTAATTTTACGAACTTAACCATTAACTTCTTAAAACGCGCCAAAATTAATACTACCGTACGCTGATTCAATCAACATAAAATTTATTATAACGAATCGCTGTCGTAGACCGAAGGTCATCCTATGACCGTCATCGCACGACTTTTGGGTGGGGAATTCAAAAATTCATTTTACTATCATTGCTGCTTCTTTTTATTTTGCTATCATTTCTGCGTCGATGTGCGTTGTGACTTGTTTTTAGGGTGGTCCAGTTTAAGATACATTTTAGGAGGTGATAGAGAATCAAAAATGAAGGGGACTTTCCTAATAAAATATTTTTCAAAAGGGTCTAATAGCCCTTCAAAGTGGGAAATAAATAATCGTTTTTTTAGCATAACTTTTGAACCGTTTAAACGCTTTGGTTTAAATTTTAACCAAAGTTTGATAAAATAAGTCTTGTTCGACCAGTGATAACGCGTTTTATCAAAATAATTCAGGGGCGTAGATGATGAGGGGAAGCTCCCCTTTTTCCCTCCCCATTTTTCAACCCCTTGCTATTTTTATAAATTGTTTATATTTTTAAATTCAACATTAAATTTGAACAAAAAAGTTACCCCTGGAAAATTGTGACTGAAGACTTTGTTTTCGAGATATTCGAGTTTGAAGTTTTTAAAACATGTCGAAAATGTAGAATTCATGTTTTTAAAATGTAATATTTTTGCCCATTGCATGCCATGTAAAGCAATTTGAAATATGTAGGTAGTCAAATATATTTTTCCCCAATGTCTGCTCTTGTCTCACTGGTCAATGACCAGTGGTCATGTTCTTTTTTACCGGATTTTTAGGAATTAAACTTTACTGAAGCAATATTTTTTAAAGAATACAAGGGTTTACAATAATTTAATAATGATAATTTACAATAGATTTTCAAAGTGCAATCCTCTGGCCTCAATACATTTTTGACATCGTTTATTAATTGAATTGATTGCTGCCAATATTTTATGCCGGTTTTCACCTAACTGGTGGCATGCTTGTTGAATTCGTTCAATCAACTCTTCCCTTGTATCAATTCTTGTGGCGTACACAAGATCCTTTATGTAGCCCCATGTGTAAAAATCTAATGGCGTAATATCGGGTGATCTTGGTGGCCAAGGTAGGTACTGGCCCCCTTCCCACTTCTGGTGGATCGTTATTTGTGATTCGCCCTATCCATCTTTCCGGATAATTTTTATTCATCCAGTCTCTCACTTGTCGGCCAAAATGAGCGGGTGCGCCATCCATTTGGAACCAACTATTGGCAGGTATATCATCAAACAAGTCGTTTAAGCTATTTGTTAAAAAGTTAAGGAACAGTGCGGAGTTTAGTCGAGGTGGTAAGAAAAATGGACCACAAACATAACCATTGATAAGCCCAAGCCACACGTTAACACTAAATTCATGTTGAAAGGAACGAATTCGAATCTCTCTTGGATTTGCTTGAGCCCAAATGTGAGAATTATGGTGATTAAATACTCCGGTTCTTGTAAAACTGGCCTCATCAGTCCATAAAATCTTATGTAGAAATTGCGGATTTCCTTGAACAGAATCCAATATCCAGTTACAGAAGATTATTCGACGATTTTCATCACCAGGAAGTAAATTTTGCACTGTTTGTAAATGATAAGCTCTTTGATGATCTTTATGTAAAACACGCAGTACCTTAGATTTTGATTTTCCCAACTGCAGGGCTGCTCGACGTGAACTTAGCCGAGGATTGTTATTAAATATCCTGAGTATGGCATTATTTTCATTATTTCTTTCTCTAGGCTGCCGGTCCATGACGGTTTTTAAACCAAACTCACAAAAATTTCGATGAATGTTCATAAAAACGCGTGAATTTGGTTCCCTCTTATTTGGATATCTTCTGCGATATTTTCTAACGGCCGCTGCGGCATTTCCATTGCAGAATCCATAAACAAAATGTATGTCTGCAGACTCGGAATTGCTGAAAAAAATTGGCATTCTTCGTAAAGATATTTGACAAAATCAATCGGACAAACAGAAAATAGGTTTACCAAATATGCCTAAATGACATTTAGTAGAACATTTCGAGGCTTGACGTAAGGCTACTCGATCACTTTTCCTCAAAAGTCTAGCAATTTCATTGGGCTCACTTGATAATTACTTTTTCCAAAATTTTAAGCCGAATTTAAAAATATGAAACAAACCTTTAAAAACCTGAATTGATTACGAGAAGTATTAAAAACGATACTTGGGTCAAAATTTATTTACAGGCCAATTTCAGTCCCTGGTAAAAAATTTTTTTTTAAGCATTACCTGGTTACATATACCATTCCTCTGTAAAGGTACATATTTTCCAGTAAAAAACAAAGTACGGTAGCTTTTGTATAAAAAAAATTAAAAGTAACGAAGTTTAAAATGACAAAATGTAACGCCGGTCACATGTCCGTCGTCTGTTTATTATGTTAAATCTGTTGCATTTTACTGTCCAAAGTTGAAAATAAATATTTAAATAATTTACGATATAGAAACAGTAACGTAATTTTTTAATCAATTTTTCTTATACTCCTCTTTACAATATCAAAGTTTCGGTAGTGCCTTAAAGCTGTGTCCCCCAGACCCAGACTTTTTGATTTTGCGCCCCCAAAATGTTGCGCCTGCGTGCGTGCACGCACTGCACGCTCGCCAGGAACGGGCCTTTATTAGGGTGACGAAAAGTATAATAGCTTTAACACAGCATAAACATGTGTATATGCCGTGGCTTTAAGATACACTTGTAAAGTAAAATATAAAATCTTTTAAATAAATCAAAGATTCAGTTAAAATAAATTACTAAATTCATATCAATAGTTTTTCAAAAAGTATTGAACTATTGTTTATCAAGAATTTATCAAACATTTTGATGGTAGGTAATAGGTTTTAGAGTTAATTTGTTTAATAAACCTTTGCATTTTTATTAAGAAATATATATATATATATATATATATTTATATATACTGACTTCCAAAAAAAGTGGCGCACTACATTATTTTCAATTTATACATTAAGTATTTAAAGTAAGACCAAGTTTTTCCTTTTAAAATTCAAATTAAACATATTAAAGGATAAAATTTAAGTTTATTTAAAAAAATAACAAAATAAACAGCATGAAAAACTTAAAAATAAAAAATTTACCAAAAACGGAAATACCATTAACATTTTTAGATGGAAACTCCTGACTCAAAACATAAACAAATTTGTGTTTTAATTTTTGTTAATACCGTGTGTTGCCCCCTCGGGCTTGAACACAAGCAGCAATTCGTCTAGGCATACTTTGAATAGGATTATTGATAAAGTTCTGATCAAGATTCTCCCATTCTTCTCGTAGGGCATTACAAAGTCCTTTCAGGGTCTCTGTCGTCTCTCTAATTGATCCCATACATGCTCAATCGGATTCATGTCGGGGCTCATAGCAGGCCATATTAAACGCTCAATTCCGACTTCCTCTAAATAATCAATTACGCACCCTGCCACATTTGGCCTTGCATTATCCTGCATGAACAAAAAATTTGGACCAATAAAGGGGGCAAACGGAACAACATAATCTTCAAGAATGTCTCTAATGTAAGAATTTGCATTTAAAGAACGTTCTCGAAGAATAAATAGCTCTGTTTTTGCGCCTAATGAAATGCCAGCCCAAACCATTACTGAACCACCCCAAAAATTATCTTGCTCCACCACAGTAGCTGCACTATACCTTTCACCTCGACTTCTCCAAACTCTATGGCGTCCATCAGGTGAACGCAAGCTAAACCGGGATTCATCTGAAAACAAAACACGCCTCCAATCATTTTCATTCCAACCTTGGTGAATTTGGGCAAACTGAAGTCGCTGTTGTCTGTGCCGCAACGTATGTTACGTTATAATTTAATGCTAAGATGATAACCCAATAAAACGTTTAAAAAAATCTAGTGAAGCGGTTAGCTACAGTGGAGAAGGGAGTGGGGAGGTTCACTATAGTTTTTAATATTCAGATGTTGATAGGGCGCCAAGTATTTTAGTCTATACCACACCAGTTATGAGAACTTAAGATATTGCAAATACTAAAATATCTAAGAGCTGGGTTAATTTGGGTTATAAATAAAATCAATACAATATATGATTAAAATAAACTATATTTCGCTAATATCGCTTTGTGTCGATTGTGTCAACAAAATCCAAAAAGTAGTAATAATATTGATATGAGGTATATAATAGTTTTTCTTTAGAAAATTAACAAAGATATAATTCTTTGAAGAAGAAATATATCGGGTTAGTAAAATATTGTATTGTATTTATGTATATTATATATCAGTATTCTTTACAAAAAATTAATTTTATGACAGATTTAATCCTGTATATAAGGTTGTAGACTTTTCACCAATACACCTACCAGTAAAGGAAGCGGTAGGTATAATATATTAACCCAAAGGTAAAAATTCAAGAAAATGAAATACTAGGAGGCTAGGTGCGAAGAGTTTGTTTAGTTGTACAGGTAAGTATTGTTGATATTATTTTAATTTGAATAAGTTTACTAGAAAATTTGTCTATTAGTTTATATATATATGGTTTTAGAATTATGTAGAATGAGGTTGATTAATCAGTAATCAGTAATTACTTCTTTAAACTATAAGTATTATTTTTCAGCACCTACTTTAGAATACAATATGGAAGCCATCGGCTTGGAGGTCACCTGATTTGACGGCAGGAAATCACCAACTACCGGAAATGACGTCAAAATGGCGGATAGGAGAATTCCACGTGCGGACTTCCTGATCTACCCTTATTGGATAGGGACCTTGGTAGCTGGAAACACCAACTAGATGGTTGCCGGGCTGCGTGATATTGGAGGTGGACGAAAAATCCTCTGGTATTCGTGAATATAGGAGGTATATTACCAGGGTGTAATTTTCTAATTACCGATAGATTCTTCTAATGATAAACTGAAACCTACAAGGTATACATATAAAAACATACCTTTGAGCAATATTACTGTACTTTACCTCCGTTGAGATGCGGAGGTTCCTCTCCAAAAACAAAAGAATTAAAAAGAACAAGCTTGGACCATAAATCCGACGAAGTCGTTTCCCAAAAAGGAATTGGTTAGACGTACTCTTTAATCCGTCTTAGACGATGAACATTAACTTTAAAATTCCCAAGAAATTTTCACAAAGCTCACAAAACAGAGTATCGTCATAACTGGCCAATAGTTCGTTTTAAAATGAAGGGGGTCCCAAGGAAAGGAACAAAAAAACCACTAGAAAAACTTCACGACGTTCAGCGACCGGTCAACATTGAAATTAATTATTTATACTATACAGCATGTCTAACCATTTGCATAAATAATGAAATAAACTTATTGTATTTTTATTATATATTGAAATTAGAAAGAAAAGTAAATAAAAATATAACAAAAAAAAATCGTTACAGGTACCCGAGCAGGACTTTAAAACATTTTCCTCCAAGCGTCGTCTAACTGTTTGAGCACTTACAACTCTTTGTCTTGCACCTAAAAGTCTTTGAGCGAGCTCAACAGCTGTTTGATGACGGTCTCGTAAACTTTGTAGCAGGGTCAGAATTTCTCAAACGGGCCACCTGAATTTGGTCAAAATTAGTTTTTGATTGTAGATACATTTTTTCGATAGTATTTTACATCACTAACACAAATCCTAAAGGATTTTGTAAAAAAAAATTTTCAATTGACATATTCATGATATTAAAAGTAAAAGTTTTTAGTAATTAAAAAATAAAAAAAAATCATTATTGCTAAACTAATTATCCGATTCCAACGATTTAACTAGCGTTGGAATCTTGTTTTGACATAGATTCTTTGTTATTTTTTTCAATTGTACAATTTTCATTTAGGTCGATTTTTTTTTGTTTTTTTTATAACAAATTCGGAAATAATTGGCTTCTGCGCCAGCTATCGACTCGAAAAAAAAAACACATATACCCCAATCATTTTTCGAAATTATGCTGCTGAGAAAAAAAATGGCCCGCAGGTTCCAGACCACCGTAAGACGTCGCGTCACAAGCGCGTACAGCGTACACGGTTCGGAGCGTGAGCTGACACCGCGCGCGGCCACAAAAGGACGAATAACTTTTTGTCAACCTGCGGGCCATTTTTTTTCTCAGCAGTATAATTTCGAGAAATGATTGGAGTTTATGTGTTTTTTTTCTCGAGTCGATAGCTGGCGCAGAAGGCAATTATTTCCGAATTTGGTATAAAAAAAACAAAAAAAAATCGACCTAAATGAAAATAGGACAATTGAAAAAAATAACAAAGAATCTATGTCAAAACAAGATTCCAACGCTAGTTATATCGTTGGAATCGGATAATTAGTTCAGCCATAATGAATTTTTTTATTTTTTAATTATTAAAAACTTTGACTTTTAATATCATGAATATGTCAATTGAAAATTTTTTTTTTACAAAATCCTTTAGGATTTGTGTTAGTGATGTAAAATACTATCAAAAAAATGTATCTACAAACAAAAACTAATTTTGACCTAATTCAGGTGGCCCGTTTGAGAAATTCTGACCCAGCAGCAAAAACCGATCATCTCTTGCTGATGTAGCTCTTGGGCGACCCGATCCATGACGCCGGGTCATCATGTTTGTTTGACGGTATTTCTGGAGTGCCCTTCGAATGATAGTTTCTGGTTTATTCAACGCACGAGCGGCATATCGCACGCTCCGCCCATCTTCCACTAACGCTACTGCTTTTGCAATTTCTTGGGGTTTAATTTGCATTTTAAAGTATCTAAGTTCAAAATTAATTGCCGCGTTCAATCTAAAATGAATATTAAAAAAAATGGAAAAATTGCATTTTTTTATTTACCCCAAAGCTTGAAAGTAATTAGAAATAACACAGAATCTGAACACTGATGTCCTTTTATATAACTAATGTCAAAAATTGACGTTAAAATTATGCAAATAAAACAAACCATAAACAAATTTCAAATAGAAAGCAAATTTCAAATAGAAAGCAAAAAAATTTAAGTGTGCCATTTTTTTGGAAGTCAGTGTATATATATATATATATATATATATATATATATATATATATATATATATATATATATACGAGCCCTAACCACATAATGTTCGGACACTTCATAATTTATACAGAAATTTTTTTCGTGAATACTATCTCAAAATTATTAGAAGTTATGAAAAATTCAGCTTATTTTGGCATATACCCCTCGAAGCGATTTTTATTTTTAAAAAGTTTACCTTTTATTTTTAGCTTTTAAAAAAAGGCTAACTTTTTAACTTTTTTTTGTATGAGTAAAAAAAGTTATAAATGGACCCATTAAAAAGAGCATAAAATATTATACAAACCCTGAAAATTTGGTAAAAAATAAATAAGTTATAAAAAAGTATAAGTAATTTAAAAATGCTATTTTTAAAGAGTTTTTGCAATTTTCTTAGGAAACGGGAGATTTTGCAGATATATATATCGCTATAACTTTCTTATTATTTGTGTCCGAACATTATGTGGTTAGGGCTCGTATATATATATATATATATATATATATATATATACAACTCTGCAGCAGGTAATAAAACACATAAATAATAATATTAGAACAGCTCAAATAATGTACAGGATCATATATATCTAATTATTTTATATACAGGATCATATCTAATTATTATATAATATAAAATTAAAAAAATGATTTAGTTATTTATTATAATATAATAGTAGATAAACTAAGAGGGTTTCACTGCACCGGTTCCGTTTACCGCCAACAGAGGGCGCCACCAGTCGAGTCCCCCATCTTGGTCGATATAGTAAATATCTATTTCCATTTTGAAAAAGGTAAATAGAAACCTGTAATCAACATCAGTTCTCATGGCTGCCGCATGGTGGCGCTACTTGCTTGGTGCCTACACGGGGGCCGCCATTTTGGATTCCCATATATCTCTAGACGGTGCTCCGTGTCCCCATCAAGGTGTAACCCCCATGGAGCCCCCTATTAAGGTCTTTTTGGCGCTACTTGCTTGGTGCCTACACGCGGGCCGCCATTTTAGATTCCCAGATATATCTAGATGGTGCTCCGTGGCCCCCATCAAGGCCCCCTATTAAGATATTTTTGGTTATGAATTTATAAAAATGATGCACCTAGCGCCCTGCTGCGATAACATATGTATTGTTGGTAAAGTAGAAATCTATTATAAGTCGGTATCACCTACCTACCACAGAATATAAGAGAATTAAAAGCGCTGTAGTGAAAAGTGGCAACAGGCATTGTTTAATTTTTAAATATAGCAGGCTTGGAAAACTGAGGTGCTTGTAAGCCATTGGTGCACATATCAGAGTGCGTTCTTTGTTGTGATTGGTTTTTTACCGCGTCTGCGACGCGAATTTTGAATTTTATATTTAAAATATGGAATTATAACCGAAAATTGTTAAAATTTTATATTTTTTTGGGTTTTTAAAGAACCATATAGTTAATATTGTTCTTTAAAAATCAAAAAATATAAAATTTCAACAATTTTCGGTTATTTTCCACTAATTAAGTGGAAAAACACACATTTTTTTATATAAAATTTATATTTAATATATACTAAACAAAATATACACTTAATTCCATTTTAAATTAAATTATAACCAACAAATAATATTTAAATGAAGAGAAATTCAAAGTTAATTATTCTATAACTTTTAGTGAAATTAAAAAAAAAAAAGGTTTATCAAACATGTATAAATTATATTTTACAGTATAATAATTTATAATTATTTAGGTATACCTAATTTATCAAAAATTTTAATTTTGTGCGACATAAAAACAATCTTTATAGGTATTTTAAGATTTCTTAATAAAAATGCAAAGGTTTATTAAACAAATTAACTCTAAAACCTATTACCTACCATCAAAATGTTTGATAAATTCTTGATAAACAATAGTTTAATACTTTTTGAAAAACTATTGATATGAATTTAGTAATTTATTTTAACTGAATCTTTGATTTATTTAAAAGATTTTATATATTACTTTACAAGCCACGGCATATACACATGTTTATGCTGTGTTAAAGCTATTATACTTTTCGTCACCCTAATAAAGGCCCGTTCCTGGCGAGCGTGCACTCTCTTAAAATAAATTAGTCAAAAATAACTAATTATAAGTCATATTTGACTAATTGTCATAGCGAAAAAGCAGTCACTAATAATTAGTCAAATTCCACTGAATAAAATAGTCAAATTAGTAAATTTAAATTTAAAAAAAGTTTTGACCCAGCCTGGGATTGAACTCAGGTCTGTCACTTGACAAGTGTGGTAAATGGAAACACTTGTAGTTCTTTATATTTAAGTTTATTAAAAGAATTATGTAGACGCGACACATCAGCTGTCCATGCTGTCTGTCTAATGCCCTGCCCTCTTATCCTATTTATAACATCCCTCCTTTTTACACACTATTCTAAAAAGTCTTTTAAGTATGATGGTGTTTTGACCAAACGCCCTGATCTAGTTATTCTAGTCTTATTATCTAACAATATATTTTTATCAAATTCTGAAGGTGTTTCAGCACTATCAAAATTAGTCACAGGAGTAGATTTTTCAGATATAATTGGCGCTTCATCCATTTTTGGATTTATTTTAACATTATTAAAGGACCTACGTAAATGTATACTGTTTCTTCTAAGAAACCTGCCATCATCTTTCTGCACTAAAAAGGATCTAGGAGTATCACATACATTGCTTATTTTCCCCGGTACCCACACTTTTTTATTTAAATCTCTTACCAAAACATTATTTCCCACTTTAAAACCTTGTCTTTTTTGTGCTGATTTGTTATAATTGTCTTTGATCTGAACTTGTTTATCCAACATTTGCTTTACTACATTGGTACTAACTTTAGGTTTTAGAACCGATTGTTTACAAGGCAACTGATCACGCAACAAACGTGACATAAGCATTTGTGACGGTGAGTATGTGGTACCTGTAATGGGTGTATTTCTGTAATTCAGCAAAGCCAAATTAATGTCTTGACAATTTTCACGACATTTTTTTAACAGTCTTTTGGCGATGCCAACCCCTTTTTCAGCTAACCCGTTTGACTTGGGATATCTGGGACTAGAGGTAACAACTTTAATACCCCAACATTTTGAAAATTGCTTAAAAGCAACACTAGAAAATGGCATATTATCACTAACTATTGTTCCAGGTATCCCATGTACTGAAAATATTTGTTTAAGTCTAACTATCACACTACTGGAAGTTTTATCATACAATTTTCTAATTTCTATCCATTTACTGTAATAATCAATCAGGAGCAAGTAATCATGATTATTAAAATAAAATATGTCAATTCCCACCTTATTGAATGGTAACTCCGGAATTTTATGTGGGATGTACGGCTCTTTTACATTTGAAAAGTTATATTTTTCGCATATTTTGCATTTTTGAACAAGGTTTTCCACATCAGAGTTTAAACCAGGCCAATAAAGTAGGGATCTAGCTCTACTTTTACACTTGTTAATGCCAAAATGGCCAGCATGAACAATTTCCAACATTTCCTTTCTTAAACTTTTAGGAATTATTACCTTATCTCCCAGGTAGAGAACTCCATTTTTTGCACTTATTTTGTCTCTTAGCTTATATAAAACTTTTAACTCAGAATTATTTATTTGAGTTTTATTTTTAGGAAATCCAACACCATACCAATCTAAAAAGGTTTTAAAATTTTCATCTTTTTCAGTTTCAATACCAAGTTGTAAGAGTCTACTATCACTTATAGGAACTTCCACACTCATACAATGCACTATTTCTGACAACGTTGCATCATCGCAAGCTGTGTTTTTCAAAAAATTTCTTGAAAGAAAATCCGCCATGTACATTTTAGGTCCCGGTACATATCTGAGATCTAAATTATACTTTAACAACTTTAGTATCATACGTTGAAGTCTTGAAGATACTTTATTAATATCTTTTTTTTATGATTGAAATTAAGGGTTTATGGTCAGTTTCTATAATCACTCTATAACCGTATACAAATTGGTGATATTTTTCAACCCCGCAACAAACTGCGTATAACTCTTTCTCAATCGGTGCCCACTTTAATTGAGATTCGCTTAAACTTTTTGAATAAAACGATACTGGCTGCCCATTTTGTAAAAGGCAGGCCCCGATTCCTTCTTTGGAACTATCCGTTTGTATAACTATTGATTCATTTTTATCAAACATTTTAAAAGTTGGCGCATTACTAAGTTTTGCTTTTAGCTCTAAGAACGCTTTATTTTGAGCTTCTCCCCATACCCACGCATTTTCTTTTTTAATGAGTTCCCTTAATGCGCTTGTGCTTTCTGTGAAACGTGGAATAAATTTACTTAAAAAATTGCACATGCCCAAAAACTGCTGTAAGGCCTTTACATTTTTTGGAGCCTCCAACTTTAAAATTGATTCCACATGACTTCTGTCACATCTAATTCCCGATTCTGATATGATTAGCCCTAAAAACTTAACTTCCTTAACCCTATATTGAACTTTTTTCTTATTGAACTTGACATTGAACTTTCTAGCCCTATCCAACACGGATTTTAAGATCTTGTCATGTTTCTCGTCATTTTCTGCCGCAATCATAAGGTCATCGAAATAAATTTCAACACCCTGTATGTCACCAAAAATTGAGTAATTTAAGTTTTGCATTATTTCCGGAGCTGAGGAAAGCCCAAATGGCATGCGCATATACTTATAAACTCCGAATGGTGAACTAAAACAACATAATTTACTACTTTCTGGATCTAAGACTACTTGTAAAAATCCGTCTTTCATATCAAGTACTGTAAAGCATTTATTCCCTGACAACCTACTAAAGATTTCATCTGACGATGGAATTAAACACCTTTCTCGAACAATATGTTGGTTAAGATACTGTGGATCTAAACATAATCTTAGGCTTTTATCGGGTTTTTCAACTATGACTAAGTTGTGACACCACTCAACAGGACCTGTAACTTTTTGTATGATCCCTGTTTTTTCCAAACTACATAAAGCCTTTTTTAATTCAGGTTTAATTGACTCAGGAACGCGTCTTAAGGGTTTAATTACTGGAATTGCACCCTCTTTTATTTTAATTTTATATTTGCCTATATTCCCTAGTCCCTCAAACAAATCTTTATTTTTTTCCACCAACATATCTACATTGTCCCAGCGTGCATTAACCATATCAACTCTTTTTACTAAATTAAATTCCATGCAGTCATGAAGCCCTAAGATTGGTATTGTGTTTTCTTCCTTTACTATTATAAACTTTACCTGTTTTTCTTTATCTTTAATTTTACAGTTTAACATAGTTGACCCTACAGGTTTAACTTTATTACCATTAAACACTACTAATACCGTACTTGTATCGCTTACTACAGCCTTGTCATCTTTATTTGCTTCTTTGAAATTTTTGTAAGGCAGTATAGAACATTCACTACCTGTATCAAGCTTAAAGGAAATGTTTACATTGTTCACACTTACCCTTTCGGTCCACTGTTTTTCTTGTTTGCCAATTGTTTGTATAGAGTCTAATCTTAAGTATGCCTCATCTTCATTATTACCCTCTATAACTTGTTGCACTTCGTGAACTTTCTTCTTATGCATGCAAACTTCTGCAAAGTGATTCTGCTTCTTACAAATTACACATATCTTACCAAAGGCTGGACATTGTCGAGGTTTGTGTGTCCTCCCACACCACTTGCAGTTGAAAATTGGATTTTTAGTATTCTGTTTCTTCTTTGGTTCTTCTCTCTTTTTATAGCTAGTTTTTGTTACTGCGTCTACTGATTTTTCTTGATTGTTTAAAACCTTCATTTGTTTCTTGGTAATTTCTGCTGCCCTGCAATACTCAATTGCTGTTTTCAAATCTAAATTAGGTGTTCTTAACAATCTTTCTTGTAGCTCCGTATTTTTTATTCCTATTACAACTTTGTCTCAAACTAAGCTTTCTTCTAACGTACCAAAATTACATGGCTTAGCTAGTGTTTTTACTTCAGTCAAAAATTGATCAAAGTCTTCAGTTTCTCCCTGAAGCCTGTTAAAAAACTTGTACCTATCATAAGTTTCATTTTCTACAGGAGCACAGTGTTTTTTAAAAGCTGCTAACACTTTATTGTAATCCTTCTTGTCATTATCATTGAGCCCAAGTGTTTCAAATACTATTTGTGCTTGTTCCCCGGCAATATTTAGGAATATCGCCACTTTTGTCTCACTGTCTTTTGCGTCATACCCTGTTGCTTTCATATAATAGTTAAAACTATTATTAAACTGTTGAAAATTCTTATCAACATGGTCATCAAACCTTAAACTGCTAGGCGGTTTAAAAGAAGTCATTTTCTAAAACTTGCTCAACTATATTCTAATGCTTGCCTTCTTGTTGAACTATTTTCCAGCCCTCTCGTGCTTGTGTAATTTTTCAATATTACTGTCCGTTAATCACACTGTATTTCTTTATAGATTTTCATCTGACACCATGTGGTAAATGGAAACACTTGTAGTTCTTTATATTTAAGTTTATTAAAAGAATTATGTAGACGCGACACATCAGCTGTCCATGCTGTCTGTCTAATGCCCTGCCCTCTTATCCTATTTATAACAACAAGTTTGTCAAGCTAACCTCATCAAAATCAAAATCAAAAGGTAGTGTCTCCCCGACCGTCGGACGGACGTAGAAAAGTGTGTGCTCGACCGTCGGACGGACGTAGAAATGTGTGTGCTCGACCGTCGGACGGACGAACAAACGTGTGAAAATGACTAGAGGCTAAATGTAGCAAAATATTCCTCAAGGTTATGACGAATAGCTGTCATCTTGGTTATGCAGGTACACTGCATTGTGCCATACCAAACCAACCCAAACTTAACAACCCAACCCAACCGACCCCGCCCCATTGGGCCCCTCCCGCCCCATTGAGCAATAGAGGTATAATATATCTAATATCAGGCTGGATTGTGACAATGGGGCGGGAGGGGCCCAATGGGGCGGGGTCGGTTGGGTTGGGTTGTTAAGTTTGGGTTAGTTTGGTATGGCACAATGCAGTGTACCTGCATAACCAAAATGACAGCTATTCGTCATAACCTTGAGGAATACTTTGCTACATTTAGCCTCTAGTTGAAAATGAGGTTAAAATATGCGACGGTTGAGCACACACATTTCTACGTCCGTCCGACGGTCGAGCACACACTTTTCTACGTCCGTCCGACGGTTGGGGAGACACTACCAAATCAAAATCAATATATTTCTCAATTAAAATAATTACAAATCATAAAAAGGGTAAATAATATAGGCCGCAATGTGGTGATGTGGTTGGCTGTAAAGAGGCGCGTGGAAGTGTGGTTCCACCTCTTAAGCCTCCCTGCGGTGAAGATGCGTGGTACGTGTGGTAGCAGCGCAGTCTTCCGACGATCTTTGTCCCTTGTACTAAGCCCTTTTTATTGGCATGGAGTTTGTCTGGTCTTTTCTCGCAGAGCGAATGTGAGGCCAGCTAGGTCCGGGTAGAAGAATAGAAGTCTAGAAAATTGGCCGAAAAAGAATGATGATGTTGAAGAGTTAAAAGAATGATTTCGAGGGAAAAATAATTGAAAAAACCCTCTTAAAAAATTTGGAAAAAATACCCAAAAGATAGAAAAGAATTTAGAAAAAGACCTGCAGCACCATGGTACTACGGTTGGATTTGAAGGGGATGTTAAAGTCTGGTTGAAGATGTCTTGAAGGTCGAGAACCCTAAAGCCCTAAATCGTCAGACATCTCCCACGTCGCGTATTGTTTTGAGGGTTAAGCTACAGCGGTGTCAGTGATGCACCGGGGGGTCGCGAAATATCGGCAATCTGCCATAGATCAGGCCATGTTTATAGCGCGCATTGTGGTGTCGTCTGAGCGTAGTTATATGGCGTGTTAACGGGTGTCGGTGTAGTTTCTTAGTGTAGAATTTATTTGCCTGATCCATGACATACTCTTTTAAATAAGGCAGGCTTGCTGTTTCATGCATGTCATCAATAGGGGTATATCTGCCCGATTTAGTGATGTGCCGAAGCGCTTTATTTTGCAGTCGCTGCAAAGCTATGTATTGTGTGTTAGATGCGCTGCACCATACCGGACAACCATAGGTAAGAACCGGTCTGATGCAGGATTTGTAGAGTGTAATTTTGTTTTTGATTGACAGCGGATAGTTTTTGATGATAAGGGGATATATTGCTTTAAGAGCTTGAGAGAGTCTGGACTTGAGAGAAGTAATATGGGGGACGAATCTCAGTCTTCTGTCCAGGATAATACCGAGGTATTTTACAGAGCGCCTAGAAACTGCAGTGTGGTTCTCTATGGATAACCTCGAGAAGATTTTATTGTTCGTAAACTTGACCGTGAAGTTGATCAACTCGGTTTTGCCCGAGTTGATCTTTACCTTCCATTTCTGGAGGTAAGGCACAAGAGTACGAACAATGAATATCTTCTATAAGCTAACCTCATAACGCATTCGGCTGTCAGCCGCTCTTATAAAAATCTATTTTATTTGTCAATAAATATTGTTCGTAATATTTTAAAGTTTAATATATTATTTGTGTTGCTGTTTTGAGCTAAACTTTTTGCATCTTTATTTGTTTTATGGGTCATTTAACCATGGAGAGGTATATGCATTTAATTCAAATAATACTTTGTTGTTGGCCGTAAACGATTAAAGAAATTAGTTACTTTTAACTGTCAGAAATAGTCAAATATGGTGACTAATCTTAAATTAGTCAAACTTTAACTATTTACGTAGTAAAAAATAACTATTTGAAAGTGAAAACGACTATTTTATTAGTAAAAAATGCTGGTACTAATTCAAATAGTAGAATTTTGACATTTCATTTTTAGAGAGCAGTGCGTGCACGCACGCAGGCGCAACATTTTGGGAGCGCAAAATCAAAAAGTCAATCAGTACTTTGTAACGATAAATTTTCTTGTATATAATACTTAAACATACATAGGATAAAGGTAACCGCTTTTTTTTGGGCCGGCCCCTATAAAGCTATAGCTTATAAGCTGCTATTCGCTCTTTCGCTATGGCAATTGGACCAATTGAATTAGTCATTTTTGACCAATTCTACTTGAAAACAAGAATTAATAAAAAATGACTACCTAATTCACTTAGTTTAATTGCTATAGCGAAAAAGCAGCGACTAATAACACTATTAAGAACTAACAAAATTGAAAAAAAAATCTGCCCATAATATTCCATTATAATTTTCCCATCAAACAGATAACTCCAGCCGTGAAGCTGACATCTGATCCATGGAAAAATGGTGATTTTTTTAGTGGAAGACCAATATTCAGCTTTTTGACGATTTTTAGTTTTTTTTCTTTTATTTTGTATACATATTATAATATGTTTATTCTTTAATGAAATTTTTTGGAGTTTTTTACGTACTTTTTTCACCGAAAACATTTAAATTTGACATGACTCCGAAAACGTGAATTCTTTTGTTTCTCGTGTTGGCATAGTGACATTTTACTGCTACTTTTTTAATATTTCATTATCACGGCTTCTGGGATGCAGCCATGATGGGTGATTACATTTGATCCCTTATACGTACGAAAAATGGAATACGAAAGCAACAAAAAACAAAGAAGGAGACAGATTTTTTTTAAACATATGCTTATTCAAACAAAATAAAACTTTCGATATCTTTAATGTTCAATATTTAATGTTCAATTTTTAATATATAATTTGTTAATATGTTTAATATATACCTATTATATAAAAATTAAAAAAAAACTGAATTTTGGTCTTCCACTAAAAAATTCAACTAAATAAAATCGCTAGCATCGAACTACTGGGCCGATACCAAAACTATACAAGAGAAAGTTGTATAGGGCTCAGTTACCTACCTTTGATTTAAGTACTTGTTTGGTCAAATCGGTCAAATAGAACTCGAAGTAGGTATACTCTAAAACGTCAAAATCTAAAAAAATTAAAAAAAACACAATTGAAAATTCATATCTCGAAAACGCTTCCATAAAAAAATTGTGATTTTGGCGTTTAGTGAGCCAAACTACACAAGAAAATCATAGTGAGACATGGTGGGCAAAATGGCTGTAAACTATTGTAATTATCGTCAATAGCAATTTGTATCCCGGACATTTAGCAGTCAACTCCCATGTAAAATTGTCCGCTGAATCCTAAAATGTCAAAAGTTAAAAAAGTATAACGTTTCTGGGATTTAGTAAATTTTCCATATAATATGGAATTGACTATATCTTAAAAACTGCTTTACTTTCATATTTTTTAACGGTATTTTCGATTTCAAGGGACAATTTTACATAATAATAAGCTGTTAAATGTCCGGGATACAAATTGCTGTGGACTAAAGTTATTAGTGACTGCTTTTTTACTTCGAAAACTAATCATTTTTGACTAATTCATTTTTAGAGAGTACGTCACTAAAAACCAGTTGTAGTTATTATATTGTTTAGATTGTTTTTTTCTTTTTTATAGAGTTTGTCGCAAAATATATATTAATATAGCTTAGTTTATCTACTATTATATTATAATAAATAACTAAATCATTTTTTTAATTTTATATTATATAATAATTAGATATGATCCTGTATATTAAATAATTAGATATATATGTTCCTGTACATTATTTGAGCTGTTCTAATATTATTATTTATGTGTTTTATTACCTGCTGCAGAGTTGTTATATATATATATATATATATATATATATATAGATAGACAGTGTCATTTAGGCACCCATATGGTATAAACATTGTCAATGTGACTCCCAATTTTACAATGTGGCACCCGGTTTCGGGTGCCACTTTGTTTTGCCTTCAAAAATTTTTCCAATGAAGGTAGGGTCCTTCTAAACCATATAACAAAAAATTTGAAGGGTGCCACTTTGACAAAGATTACTCCCGGATATACAGTTTAGTTTGCGAAGTTTATTATAGATGGCGCTCTTTTTTATACAGATGTATATATTTTATACACTCATTATAATTGTTAAACTTTTGGCACCCATAATATGCCTTTACATTATGGCACCCTAAATTTGGCAACAGTGTAAGAAACTTTAAAACCTCGTGTGTAACAGACGACACCAATTATCACGGAAACCTCGGAAGTATTCGGCCGTGTCCGGAGAGCAGCGAGAAGCGGCTGGCGGGAATTTTGATTATAAATATTGTTTTGGTTCATTCTTTATTCTAAGATCGTATAATTATATAGTCTTCAAAATAAGTGATGATGTATTAGGTTTATTAAGTATAATAAACATAACAAATCATTACTTTTTTGGAGAATTTGTTAGATATAATAATAATTTACACAAGAAATATTAAGAATATGATTCTGATAAGGCTGATTTGCATTCTCGTTTTAAATTTATATCAAAATCACTTGCTTTCGGATGTTTAAACGTTTTTTGTTATTTGTATTTCTAGGGACTTCAATCTATTTCATCTTTGATGGTGGAAAATGGAAATTGTTTTATTCTTTGCAGGAAAGTGGTATGCATTCGAATTTGGTGTACGGTTAACGCAATCGAAATTTTGTTTTCACATAGATGTTATTTTTTCCATGGTTTTAGGAAAAACTTTTTTCTTATATCACAAAAAAAAATAGGCATTTTTAAATCGTAAAAATTTATCGTAAGTCCATTTATTAGTATTTCTATAAATATATACACAGTGTCCCACTTAAAACCTACCATCCTCTTGTTTTGATGACAAAACTCATCGCCAACTGTGATGTCTGTTTTGGGTCGAAATTTCGGTTTTTAGTGGTCCCGAATAAAAATTCGTTGTAACTTTTGCTCTAAAAAATCCCTAGTAGGTAGTACTAAAAAAGAGATCACAGTTTAGTCTTTAAAACCAGTGACATATGCGTTTAAATCCTTTTCCAGAGATCTATCCAACAAAAAAAGTTTACAAAAATCGGTTAAAAAATACAAATTTTACGAAGGTGGTAAGGTCTTAAGCGGGACACACTGTATAGGTATATATTTTAAAATAAAGTGAAGAAGTTAAAAAATTTAGCAGAAGGCTTTTACATTGTGTTAAAATTTACAAATTACCATTATATAATAAAATTACAAATGATAAAAATTATTTTAGGACAGTATTTCTCAGCAAGTTTCCATAGCTGAACCTATTATGATATTTTCTCCATGGCTTCATCGTCGATTTTCTCAATGGAAAAAGTCTATATTTTTCTTTAAATTGTGCAGAGGGGTTTTTTTAGTTATGTTATTGCAAAACTCGCCTATGACTTGTCTTCACATTCGTAAAAAAACTCCTTCTGCACTTGTTTAGGAATATAAAATTAAGGCAGCAGATTTAAAATAAAATTACATACATATTCACTACTATTTTCGCTAGATGGTATGTATTCATCTTCGCTTCCATCTGTTTTGTAAGGATCAGATTCTTCCGATGAGGAAAAATCGTAAACATTTTTTAAACCTGCATCTGAAAAACATTAAAAAATATTTTGTTCTTTCTCTTTATCAAAGTAAGTTACTTTTTGTTTTAAAAATTAAACTTATGAGCACCAAACATTCGGCCACCGCTCGGCCCCAAAATTACCAAAACTTTTGGTATGATTCGTAACAGTTTAAATTACCTAAATGCAAAACATAACTGCCTACTGACGTTAGTATAAAAAATACTGTTGATGTTTTTTTTATTTTTTAGTTAGAAAGGGAATTAAAATATTATACAGGGTGTATCAGGGTCGATGGTTACATGTTTATGGAAAACGGAAAAAGATATCAAATTAAATTTTTTAAAGCAATTATAATAATATTATCATTAAAACTATTTTTCTAAATTATTTGGAACAAAATTCCACTTCCGGTTTTAACGGAAGCGATATCAACTTTGTTATTTTAAATGAATCATCACAATTTTTTTACATTTTTTATTTCTTAATATTATTCCTTATAAAATGACTAGGTATATCATGTTCTATACCTACCAAAACTTAATAGTTATTGAGTTATTAATTTTTTTCGTAAAATTCGGTCAGTTTCACCCTCAACAAAAAAATCTTATATTTTTTTTAATATTAGGTTTGATGATATTCGGTTGTATTTATTGTAATAATTCTTAAAAGATACTTGATAAAAAGCAATGTGAATGTAGATAACTTAAAACAGCAATAAGTTTTTAATTTTTAACGGAACGCCCTGTATATTTTTACATAATTAAATATGAAATTATAATACCTTTTCATTGATATAACCATTCCCTAAAGTTAATAATAACAAAGATATTTTACAATTCCTATTATTTATTATTTCAAATTTTTAAATATTAATTTTAAATTATTAAACAATACAAGTGAAATCTACGAATAAGTTTTAATAACTGTATGTTTTCATATGACAAGAAAATAATAAATTAATATATTTTTTTTCGGTCTAAAGTAAATATGTCGCGCGTTAATGAAGGTACCGGACGTTCAATTAAACCGTTTATACACATACTTATCGACATATTTACTTTAGACCGAAAAAAAAATATATTAATTTATTATTTTCTTGTCATATGAAAACATACAGTTATTAAAACTTATTCGTAGATTTCACTTGTATTGTTTAATAATTTAAAATTCTATAGAACATGCAGACACTTTTTGTATGTTGTACCTTTACCCAACTTACCCAACTTCTTTTGAGTAGTTATTTTTATCTTTATTTTAATAATAATAATGAGATAATTTTGTTGGGCCCCAAATAAAATAATTAAAATATTAATTTTTCTATGATCATTGGTACAAAAAAGGAAATATTGTACAACATAACTTGCTGCTTACAAGGATTTATTTTGGAACATTAAAAAACTATAAGTACATGTACAAAAAATAATTAAAAAATATTCTTGAAATTAATTTAATAAAAAATTAAAATAATGAATGTAAGTATATTTATGATTTAATTTTTTTTACATGTACTTACACGAAAAAAAGTAATAAAAATTCTCAAGCACTTATAAAGGACAGGCACTGTGGTGCATGAATCTAAATTTTACTACCTTTGGTAAACATATTTTGGTAGGTACTTATTAAATAAAAAAAGTCAAATTTTTCGCTCTCACATTAATGTGAATTTATAATTAATAAACAAAAATTTTGTTCGTACCGCCGCTCCCGCAGTACCGCGTTGTAGTGAGAGATTTTTAAATTCTTAAAAGACAAATACAAAAATATTAATGGTAAATAAATAAATAAAGTTTTTATTGCATATTCAGTACAATACAGAACATATAATACAAAACATACAAAAGGCCATCGACCGGGGTCCTTCAGCCTTATTAATGGTAATTATTCCTGACATCTTTAAAAAAAATTCTAACCTTAATTTCTTCCATTTGCGCGCCTAAAATCGAATTTTCAATGGAGTTGCATTATAAAACTTATTTTACGCACTCCATTTTATCTCAATAAAGCTAATATTATTATAATTTTCGAATTATGATGCAGAATAATATAAAATAGAGTATTTCACCATATTTGTTTTAATAATTTGTTTGTTTGTTTAATAAATTGCCAAATTATATAAAGGAATCTAAAGACATACATATTTTTAAAAATTAATTAAAGCAGTACTTATTATCTCTGTGTTTATATGACGTATCTGAATTTTTAAACCAGTAATCTGAATTACATATATGTTTTTTTTTTAAGTTGTACCCTGTATTTTGTATTTTATATGTATTTTATTTTATTTTATTCTAGTTTAGCCCTAAGTTAGTTTTAAGTCTTTTATTGTGCTATTTACCGACCATTCCTATACAAATACTGTTTTGTCAATTTGGGAAAATAAAGATTATTATTATTATAGGTAATTAACATATTTCAGATATGAATATTACTAAATAAAATTATATTAAATTGTATATCTTCAATATGGCACCCGTAAGTATGGCAACAGTGGAGGGTGCCTGTTTGAATATAATTATAACCAGTTTATACGTGAAGGGTGCTACTTGTTCATGATTTTTGGTGGTGCCACAATGTCAAGTTTTAAAATTGGTTTTTTATACGAGGGGGTCACATTTACGTTGATTAAGTGGGTGCCACTTCATACAAGATGCATGTATATATATATATATATATATATATATATATATATACATATATATATATATATATATATATATATATATATATATATATATATATATATATATATATATATATATATATATATATATATATATATATATATATATATATATATATATATATATATATATAGGTATATAGGTATATAGTGGTTTTTATATTTAGTATTAGATATGTTAAGTATTGAATGTAATGTATATTATTAAATGTTTTTATATTAATAAAAAACGATACATAGTGGTTATATTTATGAATCCTCGAAATTTATTTGTTACATTTAATCATATCAAATAAATTACAGGTCATGCGATGCTAACTTATAATAGATTTCTACTTTACCAACAATACATATGTTATCGCAGCAGGGCGCTAGGTGCATCATTTTTAGGAAATCATAACCAAAAAGACCTTAATAGGGGGGCTCCATGGTGGTTACACCTTGATGGGGGATCACGGAACACCGTCTAGAGATATCTGGGAATCCAAAATGGCGGCCCCCGTGTAGGCATCAAGCAACTAGCGTCAAAAAGACCTTAATAGGGGGGCTCCATGGGTGTTACACATTGATGGGGTCCACGGAGCACCGTCTGGAGATATCTGGGAATCCAAAATGGCGGCCCCTGTGTAGGCACCAAGCAAGTAGCGCTACCATGCGGCAGCCATGGGAACTGAAACCACCTTTGCCTGTCTACTAACGAAAGATGGTGGATGTAAATTTTGATAAATGTGTACCTATGTTTACAAAAAAACAGGAATAACAAAGTTATAACGATTTTGGTTTTTGACAGGTTTGTAGTTTTACTTTTTTAATTTTACCGATTTAACCGACCTTGTAAAGTTAAGTAAAAAAAAATCAAAAAAAATTGTTCTATATGATTTTGATAAAGAAAACAAATTCCTTCATATTTATATTTTAAAATAAATTTATTCTGCGTTTGGTGCCGCATCGTGGACCTACCTACTTTTATTTAATTTTTTTTCGATTTATTACTTTTTTATTCTGAGGAAATATGGTATTATTTTTTTATATATTAAGCTTATTTTTTTTATTTTTAGATCTTTTTCAATTTGGCAGTGTGCAAATTGTTCCTGTCTACCCTACTTTTTAAATAAAACAAATTAAAGATTATTAATATTTAATTTTAAATTAAAACATTATTAAAACTCTTTAGTTATGTGTATACCTGAATAAAAAATAATTCCAAAAAGATATTTCGTATGGGGCATAATATCCCGTGCATAAATCTGTCTTAGTGCTTCTTATATTCATGTTGAAGAAATTTTTATCTTTTTTTTTTAAACAGATTTTATTTTCTTTCCGAACGAATTACTTTAATTATTAAAATAGGTTGGTAACAATGATAAAAATGTCTAACGATTTTGTAAACGAACAAAATAAGTGTAAAAGGTGTAAAACTAGTGCTCTTAGTGGACCTAAGTGTATAAAATGTGGTGTAGTGAGCCATAGTAGTTGCCTTAAACTATTAAAAAATATAAAATTCATTGATGAGAAAAATGTTCAATGTTGTGACGATGACCTTGATTCAACCTCTGATAGTGAAAGTAATGATACAGTCCTAGGAAACGACGCAAGCAGTTTGGAAAATTATTATTTGAAAGAATTATTAAAGCAGAAGGATGTGCATATTCTAAGCCTTGAAGACAAAATTCTTATTTTAAAAAAACAGATAAATCTTCTAAAACAACTTACCCCACCTGGTGAGAAAACTAATCAAAATAAAAACCCAGCACAAAGTAAGTCACTAGTGCCTCAAAACTCAAAAACTACTGACACTAAACCAAATTCTAAAACCAATCAGACAAAAGCAAAAAACTCAAACACAAACATACAAAATCCAATTATTACAAAATCCGAAATGACAGCTGCTATAAATATCGCGCTTAAACCTGACGTCATCGACAAAAAAGATGATATCAATAAAGAAAATAATACACCTACAAACAACCATAAAAACAATAAACAAACCAATGCGTTTATTAAGGGGACAAACAACTCTAACACTCTTAAAGTTGTTGAAAAGAACGCCTGGATTTACGTAACGAATCTTCATGAAGAGACCACTGAGAAACAAATAGAAGACTACTTAGCTACAATCTGCAAAACCCAATGTGAAAAACTTACTCAAAATTTTGAAAACAGTAAAAAAAGTTCCTTTAAAATATGTGCCCCTTATAAATTTAAAAACCAAATTCTTGATGGAAATATATGGCCTGAAGGTACCCTTATAAACAGGTATTTCTTTCCAAAATCAAACAGCACAAGAAATTTTTTAGGCAAAATATCTCCAAACTAAATTGGAATAAAATAAATAGTATACAAATCTTTCACATAAATATTCAATCCTTAAAAAATAAATCCATTCAATTGGATGCATTTTTAGAGAACAAATCCTATGATTTTATTTCTATAAACGAACACTGGTTAAATAACAGTGATTTTAATTTTCTTGTTCCTTATGGTTATGTTTCCATTTCCAAATTTTGTAGAACTAATCTTATTCATGGAGGAGTTGCGCTGTATGCAAAAAAAAATCTAAAAATAAATACCTTAAATAAAATAAATAACTTAAGCGAAGAACTGCACTTCGAAATTGCCTCTTTAATGGTCGACAAAAAATTCATTCTAATATCTATCTATAGATCACCTAATGGGTGCTTTAACATATTTATTGATAAACTACTTAAAATGTTGGACATATTATCATGCAAAGATATTCCTCTATTTATTTGCGGTGATTTTAATGTCAATTTTAATATTCTTAATAACAAACAAACTACAGTATTATTAAACACCTTTCTCTCATATAATCTCAAACCTACAAATAAACAAAACACCCGCCTTAATAGCAATTTAGATAACATATTTACAAATATAGACAATTGGAAGTCAAATATAGTAGATACATGCCTATCTGACCATATGGGTTTGTGTTTGATAGCAAATATTAAAATGAAAATTAATTCTCAATTTAATCAACATTTTTTTAGAATGTTTTTATCTGAAGTAAACTGGAATTTTGTTGGGAATAGTCAAATTGATATTAACACGAGATTTCACGATTTTGTTCATTTTATTTCAAAATCAGCACTAGATTTTTTTCCTGAGGTAGAAAAAACAATTCCATCTGATTCAAAGTTACCCTGGTTTAATCGAGATATGTCACACCTTCGTAGTACACTTAGGTTTATGATCGACGCTTACAGCAACAATCCAACTGATAGATTAAAAACTGATATCAAAATATTTAAGCAAAGATACAAACAGGAACTTGTTCAAACCAAAATAAGTTACTTTGATAATATTATTTCAACTTCCATAAACAAATCAAAAACTATGTGGAGCTTAATTAATCAAAAAAATAATACTGATGTAGCTTCGGATAAAATTAGCTCGGATGAATTTAACAATTTTTTTATAAACTCTTCGGAAGAAATAGTCAATAAAATACCAACCAGTAACATACATTTTACTCAGTTTTTAAATCTAAATATCTCTGATGTAAATAGTTTTACCTTTAAACAAGTGTCTTTTAATGAAGTAAGCTCTATAATTAATGAATTAAAAAATAAAAAAAGTATGGATGCATTTAATCTAAACTCTAAAATTGTTAACGGCATAAAGTATGAAATTCTTATCCCGTTGACTAATTTAATTAATGCATGTATAAACAAAAATATATTTCCAAACTGCCTCAAGTGTTCTAGAGTGGTACCCGTATATAAAAAAAATGATAAAAATGATAAAACCAACTACAGACCTATTTCTATTGTTCCTGTGTTTGGTAAAATTTTTGAATTAGTCTTCAAACGACAACTTCTGGAGTACTTTGAGGAAAATAACCTCTTTAATAGTTATCAGTTTTGTTTCAGAAAAAACAAATCTACGACACAGGCAATACAGACTCTCATTAGTGAAATAAGTGGTTGCTTTGAGAGGGGTGAATATCTAAGTTCTCTGTTCTTGGACCTGAGTAAGGCATTTGACTGCGTAACCCATGATATCCTCGTCAATAAACTAAAATATTATAATTTCAGCACTGAAAGCATATTATTGATAAAATCCTACTTAAGTAATAGATACCAATATGTTAGTCACAACAACAATATGTCTGAGACCAAAAAAATAAAATATGGAGTACCACAAGGTTCGATACTTGGACCTGTATTATTCTTGATTTACATTAATGACTTACCTAAAGCTTCAGCTAGTACCAATTTTGTCTTGTTTGCTGATGACACGACATTAAGTAGAAGAGGTAAAAATTTTGAGGTTCTTGAAGAGGATATCATGGGTGCGCGGCTGGATGTTGAATCGTGGTTTAGGGCAAATAAGCTTTGTCTTAACTCGGATAAAACTGTCAAAATTACATTTACCCTAAAAAATCACTGCAAGATTGAACAAAATAGTGTTAAATTCTTGGGGATTCACCTTGATTCAAGGCTTTCCTTTGCAACACATATTGAGTCGGTCTGTAAAACCTTGTCCAAAAAAATGTTTCTCTTTAGAAAACTAAGGGAATCTGTTTCTCAGGGTACTCTAGTGAATGCATACTTTGGACTAGTTCACTCCATTTTGTCCTACGGCATTCTAATCTGGGGTCACTCTCCTAGAGCTGCTGAGGTATTCTCGATTTAAAGAAGGGTAATAAGAATTATTTGTAATCTAAATTATAGAACTGATTGTCGTCAATCGTTTAAAGATTTAAACGTTTTAACTGTCCCTTGTCAATATTTATTAAATGCCTTGGTATATGTAAAATCAAATATCAATATTTATACTACACAAAACAACATACACCATTATCAAACAAGAAATAGGAATAATATCCATATTGAATTTCATAGGATAAATAGATCTAGGGATGCTTCAAATTACTTTGCTCCTAATTTCTATAATAGACTTCCGAATGAAATAAAAAAGTTACCCCTAAAACAATTTAAAGCACGTCTTAAGAAACTTTTACTGACTAAAGTGTTTTATTGTTTAAACGAATTTTTAACATGTGACCTGTCTTTGTAAATTTTAATATTAAAATTATTACTTGTTTTTTTCCCTGCATAATGTTATTATTTTAGATATATGATCAAATATTTGATGTATATGTCCTACCTTAAATTTTAAATTTTTGTATTGTATAATTTCTTTTAACACATAAAATTTTTTTAATTTGTATCTTTTCCTTGACTTGTGTAAATGTAACTGTACATATTAACATGAATAAAGATTATTATTATTATTATTATTATTATTATTAATATTATTATTATTATTATTATTATTATTATTATTATTATTATTATTATAAACTTTAAGTTTATCATTTAAAAAAATTTACTTTTTACCTTTTTTATTAACTTAATTATTTTAAATTGACGCATAACCTAATATTTACAATTTTTAATATTCTTAAAATTACACAGTTTATCAAAATTTAAACTCAAGAATCCGGTCTAAATACCAACAAGTACAATTTGTTTTACCTGTAGAACGCAAAGTTTGGTTTAATACTTTAAAAGTTTTACGGCCAAACTCAGATTTAAATTAATTAAAGTTGCTAATAATTTAATGACTTTTAAATTTTATCGTCACATGCAAATTCTAGCGAAGTAACAGGACAACTAAATGTTTTGGGATATTGTAAAACTTTTTTAATAAGTTTACCCAACACATATTTGACTTATACTTGAATTATAATTAAAATGTTTAATATTATATGTCAAAAGGCTTAGAATTGAGTCTTTTTGTACTGAGCTTATAGTTTAAATGCTGACGCGGAGCAAAGGCCTACAATTAAGCGAAGCATGGCATACCTAAAACATTTTAAATTAAAGTCATAATTTTATTGGTTAAACAATACATACAACGCACAATAATTATTATAATGATTTTTATAAGCAGAACGTGAGGTAAGATTATATCTGACAATAGCAGAATTTGTTGATTGATACATTATAGACCAGAAAAGCACATGTATTATCGCCATGCATATATTTTAGTAGATTTTGTGCGATGCAATTAATAAGCTTTTACCGCCGCGTACACATATTATGTACTTTTTTTATCAAGCATTAAATTAAATAATTTTAACCCGAATGGCATAGAACATTTTATCTTAATAATAAATGATACATAAAACGTACATATAATGATAATAACAATTATTAAAAGTATAAATTGAGGTAAGATGGCTTTAGAGCTGTAAGCAATTATCAAATTTTTAGCACACTAGGATGTAAAAAACTGATTGGTCTAAATTATTTTTACAGCCTAGGAAAAAAACAAAACTTTTGTGGTGAACGTTGACAATAGAGTCATTCCATGAAATTTCACCTAATGACAAAAGCTCTACATCTCAGATTAAACTGAAAGTTTTAGGATTTAAAGATCAATGCTTGGGATGAACTAAAATTACAATAATATTTTTTTATTTTAACACCCTGAGAAATTAGGCGAAGCCATGTTGACCGGTTTGCATAAAATATTACCAAATCGGTTTAAAAGAAATCCTTTTGTAACTTTTTATTTATTAATATTTATTATCGCTTAATATTTTGTTTTAACCATAAAACAATGTACTTTTAATATATATACCTAAAATTATACAAATATTTTTTCTTACTACTTCGACTGAAAATACGTTGTTTCTTCCCCGATTTCACGGCAGAAAGTTTACGTTTCTTGCATTGGTCAAGCTATACGCGCACACTCTTTAATAGCGGGAGTAAAAATATTTTAGTCGTGTGCTCAACATATGCAACTCTGATTACGACACTAATATAACCTCAAAATTTGGGCAGGCATCAATGTTTCGATATACACATTTAATTTTTTCCCGTATTTTCGGCCGGGTTGTATTTTCGGCCGAGGTAGTAAGAAAAATAGTATACACTACACGGGCAAAAAGTGTGAGAGCCCTGAACTGCAGGAATCTCACACTTTCTGCCCTTGTAGTGTAATATACTATTACAAGTGTAGTTTTTTTAGTGCTAAATTCACGCTTATTTTAACTGAAAAGTGATTTTTCTACCATTGATATTATGTAGTAGGTTATAGAAATTTGATTTGGTGTATATTTTTAATTAAAGTACTTATAAATATCGATTAAAATATAAAATGCAAAATTATAAAAAAGTACCCAAATTTCAGGAAATAACATTTTTATTATAAAAAATTTCCATTTTTGGCAAAAAAAATCCATTTTTTCGTCCAGAGGGACTGAACGAAAATTGTTCAAAATTTAACAGAATGTTCTCCTTAATGTAGACTAAAAATATTAAAAAATTTTTTTTATGTAATTGCCTTCCTAAGAAGATACAACGGTTTAAAATGCGACAAATTTTATAGAAAATGGCAATTAATTTATATATGATTTTACTTTAAGAAGGCTTTGAAAGAAAAGTCAAACTATATTTTTTACATTTAAAAAATATTAACATGTTGACATGTTGACATTTTTACATGTTTACATATTTTAAAATGTGCTCCGTTGGACAATTCCTGAATGAGAAGTGTCGAAAACTGATGAAATGTGCACATGATATTTTATATTTTATTACAAAATATCGAAGGACCTTTTAAAACTAAGAGTAAATGATAATTTTCAAACAGGGTGTCCCTGTCATTTAAAAAAAAATATGTATATAAATATTTAGTAATTTACTTACCTTTAATTTACCAGTTTCTGATTTCATTGCAAAATATTATCAGTAATAGATTCTTTAAAAAAGCCTTAGTAGGTATATTTTAAAAGATCAGGCAAAATATGCATATTAAAAAAAATATTTATTTTCTCCTCCGTTGTACAATACGAAATACAAAATTTTTACTGGGTAAATAGTCTGGCCAATGTACATCCCTTTGTTATGTGTTATAAAGATGAAAATAATGAATAATGTCAAACAAGTTGTTTAGGGGAGAGTGGGTAGACCTTGGACAATTTTTAGATTTTTTTGCCTGGGTCTCTTAGAAATGTAATTATTTCTAATTTCAAAGTTTCAGGTAATAGTGTTGACTTTTGAAAACGCAAAGAGATAAATGTGCACTTTAAACCGTAAGATGGGTTTGCTACGAATTTTGAAAATTTCCGGTCATCTGTCCAAAGTCACCCCACATACGGGGAGATTCTGGACAACGTACGGGGTGCATTTGGACACTATAAAAATATTATAAATTTAGGAATTTTATTGAAAAAATCAGAGCAAAACTTATTTAATACTAAATTGCGACAAATTAAAATTAAAGTAAATCATGTTATGGAATCGAACTCCGTTAGTGGGGGGGAAGAACCAATACGACGTCCTTAAAATCCACCAAGGCTTCATCTTCATGTGTTTCTTTAAATCTGTATGATAGAAACTGCCTTTTAAGGAATTTTACTGTATATCCTTGGTTTAATTTTTGCAATATTCTGCTAACGAAGTGCCGGGACTATGTTTGGACAATAGAGGAAGACTCTAGACAGTGTGTCCAAACTCTCCCTACATGATGTGAAACAAAAAAAATGTTCATAATTTCAAAATATAGCAACGGAATAAAGTAAGGATATAATAAAAGTTCCATGCTTTATACATGCTTTAATATGTAGTAACTTTAAATTATTTATCTACAACGGTCTGGGTAGAAAAGCTTACAAGGGGAAAGTAAAATATTACATGAAAAAACTCGAAAATAAACTTTTCCACTTACCTCTTCTACAGCTAAACTCAAACTTATTTCACTATCACTATTTGATACCTTACCAACTTGACGATGTGTTATAGTAGAACCAACCTGAAATTTTTACTGGAACCGCGAAATTCGTCCATTGTCCATTGTCTCCCAGTGTCCAGACTCTACCCAGAACTTAATTTCATAAAATTAAATTTTTCGCAAATAAATAAATAATATATTTTACTTATGGATGTGGGGACAATAGAAAAATAAATATAATTTTATTAATTTGGCATATCACAAAAATGACTGGTTTGGAGGCAGAGTGGCATTTTTTTGCCACATCGCTCGGAAAAGGACCTTGTGATAGAATAGGGGGAACCGTTAAGAGATTGGTTTCAAAAGCAAGCCTGCAAAAACCATGGTATATGTATATAAGGATCAAATTTTATTACCTTTAGATATGTTTTGCAATGAAAATATAAAAGAAATATATTTTTTTTTTATATAAAACCTAAAATAATAGAACAAAAATTAATCCTTGTACTAAAAAATACTAGAAGTTTTCATTCATTTGTGCCTAAAAATTTACAAATTATTCAGGTTCGAAGTACATCGGAATCAAAGCGTTTTATAAATAAAAAATATTAAAAAGAACAAAATTTGGAGCTTTAAAAAACCAATAATTAATTATTAATTATGTTAAATTTTATTAGGGTTACCTTATAGGAAATGTTATTAAATTTAAACAACTACTATAGTTTAATAAATAAATGGGACTGTCTACAGTTCCTACCAGTAGGAACTTAAGTCTTCAAGACTAAAGTTCCTACTGGTCGGAACTGCAGCCACTGAGTCAAAAGTTACTACCAGTCGGAAATTCTGTTATGGACGCCAAAGTTACTACCACCTGTTTAGATTAGAAATGGCCTATTTGGGAAATAATGTTCAAATCTTTACTTGTTCTGCACAAAAAAACCATTTTATAAAAATCTTTGGAAAAATTATTTTATTACAATAATGTTTAATCATTGAGTAAAGTATTACTTAATGGTCTAATAATATATACAATGCGTTATAAATGAAAAATTGAATCAAACATATTTTTTCATTATTGTATAAAGAAGTTTTACTAATCTTATAAGAAAGAGTATTTCTATAATAACTATAGTTTTGGTATCTTTGCTAAAAGGCTTACTTAAATTCAAAATATATATTTAACAACAAACATTTATTTAGTAAAAACAAAAATAAAATGTAACTTAAAATTAATGGTAAAACATAAAAAATATATCCTTTTTAACTATTTATAAATAAAATATTAAAGTATCTGGCGATTTAGGTAGGAAATCTAGAAATATATCTCTAGGTTTCTAAATATATTTATAAATATATATATATATATATATATATATATATATATATATATATATATATACACTCCGCCAAGAAAGTATCGCATCACCATTATTTCTTAATACTACAAATATATCAATAATATATATGTGTTTATAAGGATGTTTTCAAATATTTTCTAGTTATTTTATTTGTAAAATCATAAAAAAACACAACATCAACGAAAAGCAATGGTTTTATTCAATTTAATTCACAAATAATGAAAAATGCAAAAAAGAATGTTAAGTAAAAATAAATTTAATGACATATAAAATAAATTTAGTAACGCCTATTGCCCCCTCTAGCTCTTATTAATTCACGACAACGTTGTGGCATGCTTCCAATTAATGTCCTTAAATAATCCTGATTCAAATTATCCCATTCTGCAGTTAATAGCCGTTGCAGGTCCTGAAGATTAGCTGGCAGCACGTTTCCAGCTCTTACCCTTCTATTAAATCTGGACTGCGTGCTGGCCATCCTAAAACTGGGATATTTACCTCCTGAAGGTACTCGGTTACTATCCTTGCGACGTGAGGGCGTGCATTGTCATGCATTAAGACGAAATCGTCACCAACAAATGGGGCGTAGGGTACAACATGTTGATCCAAAATGTCTCTAATGTATCTGTCAGCAGTTAAGGATCCTCCATCTAGCACCACCAATTCCGTAAAACCACTTAAAGATAATTCTCCCCAAACCATAATAGACCCTCCTCCAAAATTTGCCGAAGGTCTTATGTTGCATTGAGAATAGCGCTCGCCGTCTCGTCTATAAACAGGTATTCTTCGGTCTGATGTGATAAACTAAATCTTGACTCATCTGTAAAGAGTACGTTACCCCAGTTTTCAATATTCCAATTAACATGTTCTCTAGCAAATGTTAATCGTGCTACACGGTGTTCCCTGGTGAGTTGAGGTGCAATGACAGCTACTCTGGCTCTAATTCCAGACTGCCTTAAGATGTTTCTCACAGTTTCTGAAGATATACGTACATTCCGAGTCTCAGCCAAGTCATGCTGAAGTTGACTTGCAGTTACATGTCTTCGACGCAGAGCCTGAAGAGTCAAAAATCTATTGTCTGCAGGCGTAGTTGCTGTCGGCCGGCCTGATACTGCTCGTCTGTTATATCCTCCAGTCTCTCGGAATCTAACAAGTACTCGGGATACTGTCGATTGGTTTACACCTACTAAATTAGCCACGTATCTCTGACTTCGTCAATCTTCAACAAGAGAAACTATTCTAATTACTTGTTCCCTAGTTAAATTTAAATTTATGTTTTGCACGACCTTCCATATTCAATATTCTTTGCAAAATTTGTAATTAAACACAAATTGTGTGCACTTAAACAAAGCAAAATATAAAATAATAAGTAATTAAATCCGATTAAATCTGACAAAATAGTTTTTTCGCAGTTTTTTGTGAAACAATACATTGTTTTTGTATTTTTGTTTTAGTTAACTAAAAAACAATAAAATTTTATAGGTGATGCGATACTTTCTTGGCGGAGTGTATATGTATTAGGGTGACTTCTCTTATATTTTTGATTACACCCCCTCATTTGGTAGTTTACTCCATAAAAAGAAGAATGCGACTTGGAAAATCGAAATTAAAAAAAAATTAGAGGTCGCTCAAGTCGATTTTAGTTTTTTTTGCCGAAAAAAAGAAAAATTTTGTTAAATATTCAAAGTCGTGTAAAATCGACAAATTTAAATAAAATTGCATAAAATTTTAACAGAATATTAGTAAATCTTTATAGTTTACGAAAATATTGTTCATTTTTTAAATTTAAAAAAAAAGATGTTTTTCAAAATTTTTTATCAACGAAAAATTTCTTGTTTATAACAATTGAGCGCCTGTCGCGCACGTCGTATTGTGCATGTGAAATTATTCTTAGGCGTTCCTAGAACGTATTTCAATCGTAAAAACTGTGCGCAAAATATAAACAAAGAGCTGAATGAATTTTGTCATGAAATATCAGACAAAATTAAATCTTTTTTTGAGAAACAAATCTTTAATATGGTTTGGATATAACAAATAGATATTTTTTATTTAAAAAAAAACTTTTTTTATCTTATTTGTATTTGTAAAATAGTATATTATGTATCAAGCTTGCGAGCGAGTGCTTAAATTAATGAGTGTATAGAAAAGTTTATAAACGAGGTGCATACTATACTTTTTCTACGACAAATACTTATTATTATCTTAAAATGATTTAAATCAAAAATTTGTATAGAGCGCCATCTATGAAACAATAAAGGAATCTGTATGTCACCGTCAAATGTCACATTTTTATAAACACAGATTATAGAGGTTATAAATCGAAATTTATTTCTTGAAAATTGTCAGTTTTTCACAGTGAAAGTAAAGAAAATGTTTTATGAGGACTTTACAGTGGAGTCCGTGCCCGAATTTAAGTTATAGTTTACTGCCGGCGAAATTAAAAGGTCAGTACAATGTTCATATAAACTTTTCAAATATTGGCATTGAGAAACTATTTAATACTTTTGTATTTTTGTATTGAAATAATAAAATAATTTTCACATTTAATATTATTTTACAAGAAAGGCACTTTATTTTAACGATTGTATGACATTTGACAACTGTCAACTAACTTAAAACTAACTTCAGCCCGTGACTAAAAACCTGTTGCTAACTTCAGCCCGTGAATAAAGCGCCATAAAGCCACAACTTGTCAATGTGTATTTAAAAGGTCACTTAGTGTCATGAAAACATGTACGATAAAGGGCGTTTTAAAGGTGGGAGTAGAAAAAATAATTTATATTTTTATTGTTTACATATTACACGATTTAACTTCAAAGTATAGTTTACGCCATGTTAATGCGATTTCTCGTTACCTAATCGTTTAGTGCTAATCATTGACGGCGTTTATCTATAAATGCAACTACGGCTTACGTATTGTTTATGTTTTACGATCAGGAGGAGGAAGAAAGAAGGCAATCTATAAATCAGGCTTTAAGATGATTAGTACTAAACGATTAGGTAACGAAAAATCTCATGGACATGGCGTAAACTATACTTTGAAGTTAAATCGTGTAAAACGTAAACAATAAAATATAAATTATTTTTTACAAATACAAATAAGATAAAATAAGTTTCTTTTTTAAAAAAAATATCTATTTGTTATATCCAAACCATAATAAAGATTTTTTTTTCAAAATTTAAAAAATGAACAATATTTTCGTAAACTATAAAGATTCACTAATATTCTGTTAAAATTTTATGCAATTTTATTTAAATTTGTCGATTTTACACGACTTTGAAGATTCAAAAAAATTTTTCTTTTTTTCGGCAAAAAAAACTAAAATCGACTTGAGCGACCTCTAATTTTTTTTTTATTTCGATTTTCCAAGTCGCATTCTTCTTTTTATGGAGTAAACTACCAAATGAGGGGGTGTAATCAAAAATATAAGAGAAGTCACTTTTTTTGAATCACTCTAATATATATATATATTAGGGTGTGCCAAAAAAACTCGATATTTTTTTTTTCTTGCTCTCCACCCAAAATATCGTAGAATATGTCCAAACAAATATTCTGTTAAAAGCGGAGCTCATAATTTCAATTTTAAGAGGTCCCTCATCGAATCTGAAGTTTTGCCGCTTAAATAACACAGAAAACTGACTTTTTTACCTTATTTATTCTTGCAACCTAGGAAGAATTTTTTTTTTCATAAAATCCATGACTAATTCTTACAAAGCATTAAATTTGGACAAAAAAATCTTATTAAGCCGAATTTCTATTTTCATTATTTGATTTTTTGCAGAGCTTTAAATTTAAAGTTAATAATACAAAAATGATGACTTTATACGCCTGTAACTTTTAGAATATTGACGATACAAAAAATTCGCCTAAAACTTTTTTGTGGTCCATCAGACAAGCTAAAAAATTGCCATTTAACTTTTTCGTCTAACTTCAATAGTTTAGCTGAAAAAGGCAAAAAACGTAAAATTTTAAATTTAAAGCTCTGTAAAAAATCAAATAATGAAAATAGAAATTTGGCTTAATAAGGTTTTTTCTTCCAAATTTAATGCTTTGTAAGATTTGGTCATGGATTTTATGAAAAAAAATTTTCTTCCTAGGTTGCAAGAATAAAAAAGGTAAAAAAGACAGTTTTCTGTGCTATTTAAGCGGCAAAACTTCAGATTCGATGAGGGACCTCTTAAAATTGAAATTATGAGCTCCGCTTTTAACAGAATATTTGTTTGGACATATTCTACGATATTTTGGGTGGAGAGCAAGAAAAAAAAAATATTGAGTTTTTTTGGCACACCCTAATATATATATTAGGGTGGGCCAAAAAAAAACTTTTAATTTTTTTTCTTTAGTTACTATGAAAATATCGTCCAAGATGACGAAAAAAAAAATCTCCTAAAGTTTGAGCTCTTAATATTAATATTAAGAGGTGGCTCATCGCGATTTTTTATTTTCCATTTAAATAACACGGGAAAAAAACATTTTTTTGTTTGTAATTTTATTGCGATTTAACGAATAAGTGTGTTGTAAAAGTCAATACATATTCTTGTAGGGAATTGAACGATCTACAAAAAAAATCTGATATGATTTTTTGCTTAGTCGACTCTTTTAAAAGATATTTGAGGTTAAAGTTCAACCTCAAATAGTAAATGATGACTTTTATAGTTTTCCATGCTCTATTACGAAATATTGGCTCAAAAACATGAAATATCATATTTTTCGTGAAGTTTATCAAGTGTTCTTTGGTAAAACAATACAATTTCTACGAAATATCAATAATCAATATCAATAAAAAAAATTCTATACTTGATTTAAAAAAAAATTAATCATTTTCTCAAAAAATAATAAATATTCTATTTACACTTGACTATTAGGTAATAAAAGCCATGTTTCAATAATTTATCAACTAAAATAAAAAATGTTATTCCATAACTTGTACTTTTTTCACTATCTTAGAATGAAACATTTGTTGTACTCTTCTATTAATGCAACTCCTCTTTCTGCTACATCATTGAGAACGCTAAGACGTTTGAAAAATACTAGATTATCTTGATAGCTTTCATCCTGTGTCCAAAATTCTACATTCTTATTGATAAATAAGGCCCGGATTTTAGGTAAAACACCTTTTGTTGGTTTTTTAGGTTTTAAAGATATTTTTTTGTATTTGCCCGTTTTATAAAAAATGGAGTCATCTGACTAAGTTTTATTTGACCTAAAATACCTTTTTTATATTTTTTTCACCTATTTTCCTTTTTTGCACCTAAATTGTATTTTTAATACCTAAAATGAACTTTTTTTACCCGTCCTGTGACGTTGAACGATCATTCTCTTGGTTTAAAAATGTTTTGACTGATAAACGCACTAGCTTTACTTCTGAAAACTTGGAGAAATATTCTGTCATGCATATAATCGTTAAATAAATTAATAAATTATTTTTTTTGATTTTAGAGTTCCTATTATGTTTTTTTGCTATTTTACATTATTTGTGATATGATATATTTACTTTTTTAAAGAATCTTTTATTTTATTTGTTATTTTTCCAACCAAACATTTTTGTTCAGTTAATGTTAATAATAAATATTATTTTAATAACTATATATAAAAATATATTTCATTTTTAATTTAAATCCTTTATTGCCGGACATTAACAGAGCAATTATAATGTAACTAAAACTACATAAGACCTATGTATGGTTTTACAACGATATCGACATTATAATGAAAACATTTTATTTTAATAAATCAGCTTATTTCATTTTTTTATTTAAGTACCTAAAATGTAGGCACCTAAAATAATAACCTAATTTTATAACTATGTGACCTATTTTTTGCATTTTGTTTTACTTTTTTATAACCTAAAAATACGGGCCAACCAATATTAACTTTTTAATTAAGTACCTAAAATATAGGTACCTAAAATAATAACCTTTTTTATTAAAAATATCACCTAATTTAGGAACCTTTTATCACTTTTTTATGACCTAAAAATCCGGGCCTTATTGATAAAGTCAATGGGTAAATCAAGTATATTAAATATGTATGTGTATATGTATGTTGGTCTGTTATATGTATATATCACCTAATTTAGGAACCTTTTATCACTTTTTTATGACCTAAAAATCCGGGCCTTATTGATAAAGTCAATGGGTAAATCAAGTATATTAAATATGTATGTGTATATGTATGTTGGTCTGTTATATGTATATTTGATACTTATAGCGAGTAGTTAAAAACCACCGGCAAAAATATCCCAATTGAAACAAGAAAAATTTAGTTTGATTCTAAAATAGTGAAAAAGTGCACGTTGGAATAACATTTTTTATTTTAATTGGAAAATTATTGAAACATAGCTTTTATTACTCTACATTACCTAATAGTCAAGTGTAAATAGAATATTATTATTCTATAATAATATTATTTTTTTAAGGAAATGATTAATTTTTTTGTCATTACTCAGGTAAAGAAAAAATTTCGAATTAAAAAAAAAATTAAATATAGGAAAAAACCGTTTTTTTTTAACGATTATTGATATTTTATAAAAAATTTGTATTGTTTTGCCGAAGAACACTTGATAAACTTCATGAAAAATATGATATTTAATGTTTTTGAGACAATATTTAGTGATAGAGCAAAGATTAAATATAATCTTTCTTAGGATAGAGTGTGAAAAACTCATAATTTACTATTTGAAGTTGAACTTTAACCTCAAATAACTTTTAAAAGAGTCGACTATGCAAAAAATCATATCAGATCTTTTTTGTAGATCGTTCAATTCCCTACAAGAATATGTATTAATTTCTACAACTCACTGATTCGTTAAAACGCAATAAATTTCCATAAAAAATCGCGATGAGCCACCTCTTAATATTGATATTAAGAGCTCAAACTTTATCAGAATTTTTTTTTCGTCATCTTGGAGAATATTTTCATGGTAGCTAAAGAAAAGAAAATGAAAAGTTTTCTTTGGCCCACCCTAATATATATATATTTATATATATATATATAGGGTGTTTCATAATATATGCGCAGGAAAAAAGTCGCTATTAACTTACCCTCTAAAATGCACAATTTTCGAGATACAGGGTGTGTAAATTTTAGAAAAAAAATTGTTTTTTTCGAATATCTCCGGAACCATTTATCGTACAAAAAACAGCTTTTGTAAGCATTTTCTACTCATAATAAGCTATGTTTTGTGCCAGAAAATTTTTATTTTTACTTATAATTGGTGGAGATTTTGAAGGGGTAGCGGGTGTTTTTCTGAAAAATCAACTTTTATGTTTGAAAACATGGTCAATTAAAAAAACAAAATTTTTTTACTAATTAAACATAATTTATTTTAACGTTAGAACAAGTAACAAAACCAAACGTTAATTGCAAAATTAAAAAAAAAATAAAAAATAATTCAAAAGTTAAATTAAATGTTGGAAATGTACACCGTTATCTTCAATGCACGCAACAAAAATTGTATTCGGTATTTTCCATTTTGAAATTATAATTATTATGTTTCGTCTTCGCGAAATATTTGATATTTGTTTAATTTGATTACATTTATTTAAATATTATATTTAGCTTATTGCCCCCCAACGCGCATGTTTATCGCAACTATTTTTAATTACCCATTTAACCGCGTGAGGGCGTAAGTGTATTAATTAATAAGAGTCCGAACCGTAAGCATCCGCGCGAACGAGAGTGATCTACCACGCGACATTATACCCGCTTTATCCCGCTTAATCCCGCTTTATCCCGCTTGTGCATCTCAACCGCTTAAAACCAACGCTAACAGCCAGAAACCAGACCAGGGCCCTGAGTGTCGTCATCAGCACCAGCAACAAGGTAGGACTTTATTAGTATTCTTACTGCCCACGTTTTATCTAGTCAAAGAATTCAGTCAACTAACACCACCATCCCCTATTTCTCAAAGTCATACAGTCCACTGCCTACCATTTTGGTCCTTCGAGCATTTTTTTTGAGCCGATGGGGTGTTTGTTGACCGAAAAATCTTTTTTAAATTATTCGCCTGGGTTCCGGCAATAAGCGCCATTTTGTTCATTCATAATTTCGTAGAACGAGACATTCGTTCGGCCCTTGACCTTGAAATTTATTTTACGCTCACAGCTGATTTAAATTGCAATACCTTGATAATTTGATTTAAGTTAATAATTTTATTGTTTAAGGTTGTGTTTATTTATTAAATAGAAATTACCTACTTATTTAATAATTGTGACAAGGCTTGGACTCCACAATTTGCGTTACATATTTGTACTAGGAAGTCTACGGAAAATCATAAATTTTTCCAAAATTTGTTTTGATCGCTTTACGCCAGTTTGTTTCGTTCATTCGCAGAGCGCACCTGGCTGCAATCGCTGAATATTTAAATATCACCGCATTATTTGTTTACATTAGTTTTTTACCCGCATTTTTATAAAATTTATATTTAATATAAATTTAATCGCTTTTGGATATTTTATAAATTACTTAAAATATACCAACTATAAAAAATAAATACCGCGTAATAAAATATTGTTTATTTTTCTCGTTTTTTTTGGGGGGAATAAACTGCGCTATCGCTTCGATTAGTTTCATTAAAATATTTTTTAAGCTAATTTAAAATGACAGATACAACCGCTACGGCTACCGTTGCCGTTACTAGAGTAAATACCGCCATTGCACAGCGTGACAGTGTTGTCATTCGAATGAAATCAATATTTGAAGCAGCCGAATCCGCTGAAGAAAGTGACGTTAAACGTCGTGGTTTTAAAGTGAGATATGTGCAAGTAAAAACCTTGTATCAAACATTTTTTAAGCAACATAGCATTATTCTCGCTCAATTGGCTAATACTGCGGGTTCAGACTTAGAATCACATCATAAAATTTGCAACGAATTCGAGGAAATGTACTATTATATACAGGGTGTCTTTTCAAATTACGAACCGGACACCTCCGCTAATGATTCTTTTGCTTCGCAAACCAACACAAATGTAACTCCGAATATATCAAGCCATATAAGGCTTCCCCGCATAGAGTTACCAAAATTTTCGGGCGAAATTCGGGAATGGAAAACTTTTATTGATATGTTTATCGCAATGGTTCATGACAACGCCTCGTTAAGTAATGTTGAAAAATTTAATTACCTTCGTGCGTCGTTAGTGGGTTCTCCGTTGGCTATTGTTACTCAGCTTCCGTTAACTGGGGCCAACTACAAGATTGCCTATGCTGCCTTGTTAAAACGATACGAAAACAGGCGGATTCTTGCCACCGCACACTGGCGAGCCATTGAAAGCGCAAATAAAATTCCTGAAAATTGTTCATCTCCCGAAACGATCCGCCAACTTATTAGTACATTTACAGAAAACATTGCCGCGTTAAAAAATTTAAAATTTCCAACCGCGAAATGGGACTTTATTTTATTTCAAATGTTGTTAAGCTGCTTAGATACCGCCACATCCACACGTTTTGAGCTGGAGCAAGGGGATAGTGTCGATACAATCCCTAGTTTTGAGGAACTAGAGGAGTTCCTTACCAAACAATGTACCGCCTATGAAGCAGTTGCTTTCAGCGCTCCCCCTGCGCCTAAAAGAACTCCGCAAACTTCTAAATTTTTACCGCCACCAAATAATAGTTTTTCCAAACCGCGTCAAACAAATAGTTACCTAAATAATGTCGCTACCAATTTATGTCCGTTATGCAATTTTGATCATTTGCTTTACAAATGTCCCAAATTCTTGGAAAAAACGCCACGTAATAGGTTTGAACTTATCAAGACACGCAAGTGGTGTGTCAATTGTTTAAGTTCGAAACATACATTGTTTGCTTGCCGATCTGAAAATGTTTGCCGTACATGTAACAAGAGACACCACTCGCTTATTCATTTTACAGAAAATATTAATTCTAATCCCACATCTTCGCAATCGCACGCTATCGCATCTACCTCCGCTACGCTCTTGTCTAATTCTAACGCTTCGCACTCTATTTTACTCGCAACCGCTGTCGCTGAAATATTAGATTCGCGCAATAAATATCAAAAAATTCGCATTTTACTTGATTCCGCAAGTCAGTGTAACATAATTACACAATCATGCGCAACTAAACTCGGTCTCCGATCTACTAAATCGCCGTTGTCCATTAAAGGCCTAGGTTCCATGAATGTCTCCGCCACACTTTCCGCAGAATGTCATATTCGCCCCGCAAATAATAAAAATTCGAATTTAGACTTTGATGCCATAATTTTACCGCAAATTTGTAACCACATGCCAACTTCTGTCATTATGGCAGATTGGCCACACATTTCAAATTTAAAACTCGCTGATCCGCAATTTTGTTCACCCGGAGATATTGACATGCTGTTAGGTGCTGAGATTTTCCCATACATTTTATTACCAGGTCGCGTTCAGGGTTCCAAACATCATCCCGTCGCGCTAAACACCATTTTTGGCGGGGTTCTCATGGGAAAAATTGGCAGCTTACCTGCTCCTCAAGTTAACAATTTCTTAACGATTTCCAATGACGAACTTAATAATACGCATAAAATGTTTTGGCATGTTGAAGAGGTACCCAAAACCTTGGCCATTTCCCATGATGACAAACTTTGTGAAACGACTTTTGCCAAAACACATACTCGCAATACCGCCGGGCGCTACTGTGTTACGTTGCCATTTAAAAATACCGCCCCGCAATTTAATAATTCTCTCTTTCCCGCCTTAAAATGTTTTTACAACTTAGAACGCAAACTTGCCGCAAACCCGGATTTATACGCACAGTATTCAGACTTTATGCGTGAGTACCTGTCAGAAGGGCATATGGAGGAAATCAAAAATATTTACCCCAATGAAAACGCATATTACATTCCTCATCATGCCGTCGTGACATCTAAGTTACGTGTCGTGTTTAATGCTTCCTTTAGAACCGCGAACAATTTATCGCTTAACGATGCTCTTTTGATTGGCCCAAAATTGCAGCAAGACCTCCTGTCAATTTTACTTAATTTTCGCTTAAATCGAATCGCTTTTACCGCCGATATTCGCCAAATGTACCGTCAAATTGAAGTTACGAAAAGTCATCAAGATTTTCAAAGAATTTTGTGGCGCTTCTCGCCTACGGATCCCGTTTCTACCTATCGCTTGTTAACTGTAACGTACGGGGTAAATTCTAGCCCATTTTTGGCTATTCGCACTATCCAGCAGTTAGCTAATGACGAAGGTAGGGATTTTCCGCGCGCCGCAAATGTTCTAAATAATGACATGTACGTCGACGATATTGTGTCTGGCGGATCCACGTTGGATGACGCTAAAAATCTACAGAACGATTTAATAAGTATTTTAGGAAAAGGGGGTTTTGAACTGCGAAAATGGGCAAGTAACTGTCCTGCGTTACTCGCGCACCTACCGGAATCGTATAAACAAGTAGGTTCTTGTGATTTTGAACAAGAAACCACCGTAAAAATACTTGGTTTACGGTGGAACTCCGCCACTGATAGTTTTCTATATCAGGTTGAACCGCAACAAAATTCTACTTGTACAAAGCGCACTATTTTATCACAAATCGCACGAATTTTTGACGTTGTTGGCTTTCTTTCTCCCGTCATAATAACCGCTAAATATCTGGTACAACATTTATGGAGCTTAGGGCTTGATTGGGATGAACCACCCCCCGCAGATGTGTTAAATAAATGGCAAACCTTTAAATCTGAATTACCGCTTCTTTCTAATGTTTCGATCCCGCGTTTTGTTGCCGCTTTAACTCAGTCTTGTCAACTACATGGCTTTTGTGATGGTTCCGAAAAAGCCTACGCTGCCGTTGTTTATTTACGCATCTCTCCAAATGATTCTGACCAGGCGCAAATTTATTTAATATGCGCAAAATCGCGCGTCGCACCGCTTAAACGTCTCTCGGTTCCACGCTTGGAATTATGTGCCGCTGTTTTGTTGGCCGAGTTGCTTTATTATGTTTACGAAACATATAAAAATAAATTAACATTTAAGAATATTTATGCCTGGTCCGACTCTACAATTGCTTTATCATGGATTAAATCTTCGCCGCACCGTTGGCTTACTTTCGTTGGCAATCGAGTAAGTCATATTCAAAGTAAAGTTGCGCCGGAAAATTGGAGACATGTCTCTACGCTTTGTAACCCAGCAGATTGTGCGAGCCGTGGTGTAATGCCGTCCGAAATCGTTTCACATGCACTGTGGTGGACGGGGCCGCCGCACAGTGGATCGATAGATAGGAATTTTTGGACATAGCACCAAAGTGTGAGAAGATGAGGACATTTTAGGTTTAAAATAAATACTTATCAATTAAATAACGTTGTTATTTACAAAAGTAAATATAAAGTCTAGTTACTTGATATACAAGGCGTTTTAATACACCAAGTTCCACTATAAAAAAGGTTTACCAAGTTTTTGGTTTTTTATTTTTATCTTTTTAAAAAAAAAAATTTTTTCCACGAAATTTGGTGAAAACTTACCTTTTTATGTCCCAAATACACTGTAATTTATTTGATTTGAAATATTTATTATTTCGCCTTATTTTGACTTAATATCAAAAAAGCACCCTAATTTTCAATCGAAAATTCTCGCGTCAAAATATCAGCTTTTTTCAAAAAGTCGGTGTGCTTTTTGTTCGAATTCGAAAATTTATTTTAATCATTATGTACAATTTCATCAAAAAAATGTGATTGTTGCAATTTTTTTAGTTAAAAAGTTTATTTATTAAATTCTAATAACATTTATGTCAGAAAATCTCATAAAATATAAAAATACATGTAAATCATACTATTGAATTTAAATCTAATTAGATACTTCATTCTGATTACGTTATTCATTATAATATTTTTTGTATTTTCTGAGAACATTCACCATAGTAATGTATATTTTTTTTACACCATCAGAAAGTAGAGAGTTCATCGAACAAAAAGCACACCGACTTTTTGAAAAAAGCTGATGTTTTGACGCGAGAATTTTCGATTGAAAATTAGGGTGCTTTTTTGATATTAAGCCGGATTTATAGTTCTAAAACGTAGCCGTAGTTGTTGCAGTTGCAGTTGCAGTAGGGGCAAAACAGTCTGTGATTGGCTGGAGGATCTTTGCAGTAGCATCCAAGGTCGTTGTCGTATGTTGTCGTAAGAGATGGCCAACTTTTATCTTTTCTTGCGGCAACGACTACTACAGCCAATCAAATTGCAGATATTGCAGAAAAACTCTCAAACTCAAAAACAAGGCTCCTAAACCATGTTTATAAGTAAACTAAACCAAATAAACAAAATAAACGAAGCGAAAATCATCGATACAAAATACTTGAAATCTTTGTAAACAGAACAAATGTCACTAAACTATGTTTATAAGTAAACTAAACCAAATAAACAAAGCGAAAATCACCGATACAAAATACTTGAAATGTTTGTAAACAGAACAAATGTCACTACGCGGCCACTACTGCAACCGCTACGCGCTGAACTATAAATTGTAAAAATTAGCTACTTACTTACTGCAACTGCAACTGCAACTGCAACGGCTACGGCTACGTTTTAGAACTATAAATCCGACTTTAAGTCAAAATAAGGCGAAATAATAAATATTTCAAATCAAATAAATTACAGTGTATTTGGGACATAAAAAGGTAAGTTTTCACCAAATTTCGTGGAAAAATTTTTTTTTTTTTTAAAGAAAAATAAAAAACCAAAAACTTGGTTTTTTGAATTTTTCACATAAATTTTGAGGTTATGTGAAAAAATTGTAAATACAAAAGTTGTAGATCTTTTTATTACCTACATCGAGATAAACCATTTTTTACCCTTAAACCCCCCCCCTCCCACTTCCCGAACTCAGATCGCCCGTAATTTATTTTTCCTTTAATTTTTATTATATTCCCCTCCTTTTCCAATGGGTTTCATCCTACTGTTATTTTTTTTCTCTTTTTACCATTTTTAAAGGCTTCTGCACTGGTCTATATGCTCCATGACACTCTATGATCTATATTTTCCAAAGTGGCGCCTTGTGGCGGCAAATCTCTGTACATTTGTTTTAAATAACCTTTGAACTCCATAACAGCCATAAAAGAAGTTTATGCATATTTAAGCATTTTTTTAAAACTCAAGATAAAGTTTAGATTTGTGTAACGCATTGTATAACAATAAAATTTTAAAAATTATTGTTACTGAATACGTGTTGGTATTAAGTTAACCGGGCAATTTGCAAGCTTAGTTATCATATAAAATAAAACTATAAAAAAATATATAAGTTTTTGTTAAGGTATGAAGTTATGCTGTTTAATTTGTTATAGTCAGTTTAATAAGGAAAATAACAAAAAACATTCTTTACGAAAAACGCCTTCTGTACTGTTTAGTATGTTGCCAAAAAAAATTGTTATGCTTATTTTTAACAAATTTGAAGTTTTTGGGAGACATTTAAAAAAAAAATGATATCAAGTTAGTAATTTTGCATAATTGCTGTATGTCCACTAACATATATGAGCTCGATCCACTGTGCGCCGTGGCTTCAGCTGCCTGAATCGTCGTGGCCACGTACGTTAAATTCGGTTGATAATACGCTAGCGGTCTGTCATGAGGAACGCAAAATTACGCTTGCTAATGTTATTGAAACAACTCCTCTTGATAATTTAATACATAAATATTCGTCGCTAAATAAATTACAACGCATCATCGCATATGTTCTCCGCTTTATAAATAACGCAAAACCCGCTCACAAAAAACGCACCGATTTTTTCACTCAAAGTGAATTACATGATTCATTATTAGTTTTTGTAAAATATGTACAAAAAGTTCACTTTTCTGCCGAAATTTCTGCGCTAATAAAGCATCGCCCTGTATCTAAATACTTACGCAAATTAAATATTTTTCTTGACTCTAACAATATTGTTAGGGTGGGGGGACGGCTTCGACACTCGAATTTGAGTTTTGAACAAAAACATCCCGCGTTATTACCTGGTTGTAGCATGCTCATTTTATGCTACTATTTTTAGCCAAGGTTAACCGTTGTTTTTATATTTTCATATTAAATTCATAAAGTATTTTGTTTAAACATTTTCACCTTGAAACGACACTTGATAGATTGTTCTTAGATTATCTGCAATTAATACAAGTTAATAGTTAAGATATTATGCATTGCCAAGCTGTACTTACTAGGTTTGATATCCAATTCAATTTGCAATAATTAAATACTAATAATTTACAGTTGGTCGATGGCATGATTGATTATTGTTGACTGTTTAACTATTTTGCGTCAAGTGATTTGCGTTTGTTGATGTGATGTTTACATTCTGCAGGTGTGAACTCTTTGTTGGCAGACGTTGTTCGTTTCTCGTGTCCTTTGTATTTCTTTAATTTTTGCTTACATTTTCAAGTTTAACCTCACTAAAAATTTAACTATTATTACTTACGTTTCTATTTCGGATTAACAGATTTGTTTGTTAGTCTTTGGTTTCCTTATTACATACCTTTTTCTTTTGTTTATAATCATTAAATATAAATAATTTGTTTGTTTTTAAATGTCACATTCAAATTGGCTTTGAAAGACTTTGGCTATTCAAGCATAGATGGCGCTTTCCCCTCGGAAAAGTTTATTTCGTTATGTCGACGTTTATTTTTCTTTTGTCATGATAATTATATTTTGTTTAGGTTTCTTTTTGTTTTAAGTTGATGTTTAGCGGTTATGGTGGTTAGTAGACCATTATCGATCGTTAACGATTTCCTTTTTCTTAAGTTGGTATTTGTTTTTGCGTATGCGCGACCCTGAAAAGTTTCATATCCTGGTTACGATTTCCGTCCTCTTCCTTCTTCTTGCGAATGTCAATGGAGGCGGTGTGTCGTTTTGAAGCAGTTTTAAAGTTAAAGTTTCTGTGTTGAAAATCCACTGCAAGTGCAAATCATTGTGTGTAAAAGGATCTAGAAAAGTACGTCGATGAGTTCAACGTTGGCGCGAACTCTAGAAGCCTTTAGTTTTATGATTTCTGCGAAAGCACATTGGCATGGCGACCATTAACCTTTAAAACTGGTGAGTTTTCCAACTTTATCTAAGTCATCGGTCTTTAATGTTGATCGTTTATTTTTCCATGCAGTCCTGGAACGACACACCTATGCCTGGAAAAGAATATTACCGATTTTGACGATTATACCCGGATTTGACATTTTTATCCCTCTCCTGCGCGATGACAGGAATGACGTTTTGTCTAAGCCGGATTGTGTAAATCCGTAAGTACCAGGAGGTTTTGTTTGAAACAATACCCAGGATTTTTTCTCTTTTAGGGCTTCTACCTTAGGATTCTACCTTAAGATTTTTCCTTGAGATTGTATTTTGTACCGAGACTTCTTCGATACCTTGGCCTGACGCCACATTCACAATTTTGACCAACAACATTTTACCACCGCTTATCGACAACAACATTTTACTGCACAGATGCCACCGCTGCATGAACTGAATAAGGAATAGAACCTTAAGTACCTTTTTGTTTAATTATTTTGTGTCGGACATAAGAGCCGCTTAACGGGGTTGCGTTTTTTTTACAAATATTATTATAAAAGTTCTTTGTGAACCACAGATAGCTATCTTCGGTATATTAACCTTTGTTTTTTTACAAATTTGGCTAACGCACAAAACCCATTTTACATTTGACAAAATTAAAACTCAACGATATTAAACACAGTTAAAGTTCAACCACCTTTTTTTTCTTTTAAATATAACAACCTTTTTCAGTGCAGTCAGACGTTAGATTTAGTGATCAATCTAACCTTTTAAAATACTTTTAAATGATCACTTGGCGCCCACAAGGTAAGTTGCTGTTGACTTTTTAAAAACCATATGGATCCACTATACCCAGCTCTCCGCAAAGTTTACAACATGAGTAGCCGTTCGCAAAAATAGGTACCAACAAAAACCTCAACGCCACATGGTAACCACCGCTTTGTCAAGCTTTTAGTTCAGGAAACACATAATAAACATTTACATCCAGGTACTCAAACAATGCAGTATTTATTAGCACAGAATTTTTGGATATTGTCTTCAAAACAAGTCATACGCAAAGTAACTTCAAAATGTTTAAGATGCTGGAAACTAAATCCAAAATCTCCGCAACCTCAAATGGGGGATTTGCCACCCCTACGCATCTCGCAATTAAAATGTTTTTCGGTTGTCGGCGTAGACTACGCTGGCCCATTTTCTTTACTAATGAGTAAAAACCGCGGTACTCGAACAATAAAAGGTTATATATGTGTTTTTATATGTTTTGCCACGAAGGCAATTCATTTAGAATTAGCTTCTGACCTATCCAGCGAAGCCTTTCTTGCAGCCTTACGCCGCTTTATTGCACGTCGCGGAAGATGTTCTCAAATATTCAGCGATTGTGGCACCAATTTTGTTGGTGCAAATAAGCAAATTCTCAGTTATTTTAAAACCGCGGCTGCTTCTGAAAGTCTCAAATGGAGTTTTAACCCTCCTTCTGCTCCGCACTTCGGAGGTTTGTGGGAAGCTGGCGTTAAATCGGTCAAAACACATCTTTATAGAGTCATTGGTGAACAAATTCTATCTTATGAAGAATTTTATACTGTGTTAACGCAAATTGAGGCTATCCTTAATAGTAGACCGTTGTGCTCATTTTCCGTAGATCCCAATGATGTTCGAGCCCTTACACCAGGTCATTTTCTGACTCTGGAACCTTTATCATGTCTTCCCGATCCCGATTTACAATCCGTTCCGCTAAACCGCTTATCCCGTTGGCAGCTGTTGCAGCGTATGCACCAGGACTTCTGGGCACGTTGGCATGCAGAATATCTCCATACCTTATCCCAGCGCATAAAATGGACATCCGAGTCTTGTCCCATTAAGGTGGGGTCTGTAGTTCTCCTCAAGAACGAGCTTTCGCCACCCCTTCAATGGCGCCTTGGCCGTGTTGAAACGCTTCACCCCGGTAAAGACGGGGTTGTCAGGGTTTTTACAGTGCGAACAAACCTAGGCACCTTTAAGCGACCTGTTGTTAAAGTGTGTCCTTTACCGCAAGCCGATCTTCAATGATTTGCATAACGCCGCCTTTTTTAAGTTTAATTTTGTTTATTTATACCGAGAGGTATTTTCGTTTATTTTAATTTTTGGGCTTACAATTGATCTCGCAAATTTAATTTATTTTTAGTTTTTTTTTTCTCGCTTAAAACCCATGGTTTTAATGGCCGCCAGAATGTTTCGTCTTCGCGAAATATTTGATATTTGTTTAATTTGATTACATTTATTTAAATATTATATTTAGCTTATTGCCCCCCAACGCGCATGTTTATCGCAACTATTTTTAATTACCCATTTAACCGCGTGAGGGCGTAAGTGTATTAATTAATAAGAGTCCGAACCGTAAGCATCCGCGCGAACGAGAGTGATCTACCACGCGACATTATACCCGCTTTATCCCGCTTAATCCCGCTTTATCCCGCTTGTGCATCTCAACCGCTTAAAACCAACGCTAACAGCCAGAAACCAGACCAGGGCCCTGAGTGTCGTCATCAGCACCAGCAACAAGGTAGGACTTTATTAGTATTCTTACTGCCCACGTTTTATCTTGTAACATAATTCAGTCAACTAACACCACCATCCCCTATTTCTCACAGTTATACAGTCCACTGCCTACCATATTAATAACACTGAAATAGAGGAGAAATACATGATTTTAAATATTAAAACAGAAAAACAAGGGGTATTCTTATGCATATTAAACACTTGAAAATTATAACTTTTAGATTTAAGAATCTATGGTATGGAAATTAAAATAGTTGTAGCTTAGGATCAGAGCCGAATTATTACCTATACACACACACAGTATAGACAAAGAGCGGGAACCACAGAACACCAAGTTCCTACTGGTAGTAACTCTTGACCAGGTGGCTAAAGTTCCTAGCAGTAGGAACTTTAGACTCGGCGACTAAAATTCCTACTGGTAGGAACTGTAGACAGTCCCTAAATAAATTTAAGATTTCATGTAGAAAAACAATATAAATGTTACCTTTAATATAGTTTTGTATTATAAATGAAGAAACACGTGAATATATAAAGCATTGTTCACGATAAAAAAACAAGTTTTCTGTTAAAATTATTGCTAAAATACACATAATTATTCACTTAGGCATAGTACCAAAATTGTTCTTGTGTTAAATTAAATAAGTGAATCTGATTGGTTGCAATCATTTAACAGTAATAAAAATAACATAGGCGATCCATCATATGTACTCTGTACCTTAAGATAACAATACAAATAGGTATTGTTTGTTTTATTTTATATTAATTATTATGTAAAGTCGCGGCGAATGTTTCAAATTGCGTCATCAATGTCGAATGTCAAAAATCGATTTCTCGACATACGGTAAACCTAGAGGTTCCTTGGATTATATAAGAAAACAACAATAATTGTAATGTCTGTGCTTGGTTCAGAATTTGATGACGCAATTTGAAACATTAGCCGCGACAACTATATGCGCTATTTTGTTTATTATAATTATAAAATAATTATTTAATGTTTATGTAGCTTAATTTTTACTATTTTATATTTCTTTTTTAAACACCTTTAAATAGAATTTTTGTATAAAGCCATCTTGATAAAAAAGCCCATGAAAATGATTCCATATTCTATAAAATTTATGGTATTTTAAACCGTTGTATCTTTCTAGCAAGGCAAATACACAAAAAAATGTTTGTTGAAGTTTTTAATTTATATTGAGGAGAACATTCTATTAAATTTTCAAGAATTTTCGTTCAGTCCCTCTGGACGAAAAAATGCATTTTTTTCTCCAAAAATGGGAAATTTTCATAATTATGATGGTACTTCCTGCAATTTGGATAATTTTTTATAATTTTGCATTTTATATTTTAATCAATATTTATAATTACTTTAAATTATTGTATTATAGCGGAGTGCGGACGTGTTTTAAACGCTCTTAAATAAAATTATAAATTAAATTGATTTAAGTATGTCTACTTGTTTTAAATGTTCTGCTCTTATAAATGCTTCTGATGCAATAAAATGCGATAAATGTCAAAAATTTATGCATTCAACTTGTACAAATTTGTCCAGAAGTGAAGTGTTGTGCATAAAACAAAAAGACAAAGTTATAAGTTACTTTTGTGAGGATTGCAAATTTGAAATAACTCAAAATAGTCAGTTGTTAACTATAATACTGGAATTGCAAAAGGAAATTAAAGGACTTAATAGCAAGGTTAGTGAGTTAGAAAACAAATTTATAAATGTAAATGCACAAAAATCAGTTCCTGATGATTGCAAATTTATCGAAAATGTTATATTGGAATCACAGGAACGTGAAAAACGCAGTAAAAATGTTTTGCTATTTAATATAAACGAAGAAGATGAAGACTTTGAAAAAATTGCCAAAAATGTTATTACAGGTATTTCTAATTTAGTAAATACCGACAATCTTAAAATTTACCGTATTGGTAAAAAAACGGATGGCAAAAAACGTCCAGTTAAAATTGAATTTAAATCAGCTGTGGATGCAAAAACTATACTTGTCAATAAAACCAAGGTGAATGAACCTTATAGAAACATAAAAATAAATAACGATTTAACATTTTTGCAAAGAAAATATTTGGAAAACCTTAGAAGTGAACTAGAAAATAAAAACAAGTCTGATTCTAACGTAAAATATACTATTAAATACAAAAATGGATTACCAACCATTGTAAAGTTAGATTAGTTTAATAAAATACATTTTATTTATGCATCTATAACATATATGTATTAATAATAGCATATATATGTTAATAATTCCAAAATGACCACATTAAACTGTATATATCAAAATGTTAGGGGATTAAATACCAAAACAACTGCCTTCTATAATAATGCGTTGCAAATTAATTATGATATTGTGGCAATTACTGAAACGTGGCTACAAGAAGATGTAGAAGATTGTGAACTTTTTAATAACAATTATACCGTATTTCGTGCAAATAGAAATCTAAATTATTGCAACAAAAAACGTGGTGGCGGTGTTTTGATTGCAGTTAAAAAAGACATAAATGTTGTAAATGTGCCATTGGACTTAAATTATAAAAATGTCGATATAATTTGTGTAAAAATTCAGTTAGAACTGAAAAATGTGTTTATTATTGTACTTTATATACCTCCAAGTGCGGGACTGGAAGTGTATGATGACATCTTTTCTCGTATTGAACAATTTACTTTTGAAAGAGACTCAAATATTTGTATTCTTGGAGACATAAACATTCCAGAACTAATTAATTACAATGCCTCTAGGGTTCATACAAATCTTGTAAACAATTTTATAAACTTTCTATCTGTTTGTGATCTAAAGCAATTTAACAATATTACAAATGCAAATAATAAAATTTTAGACATTGTTGCGGCCAACTTTAAATGTCAAATAGAGAAAGATGATGGTCTAGTTAATGAAGATCCTCATCATCCAACTTTAGGCGTTGAATTAATACTACCTAATATTTCAGAAAAAAAAAATTGAACCTCCTAATGTATCTACATATAATTTTAAAGTAGCAAATTTTATGTTAATGTATAGATTACTTCAAAGTCAGGATTGGTCGGAAATTTATACTCAACAAGACATCGATGTAGCTTTTAATATCTTTTACAATATTATATATACAATATTTAATGCATCAGTACCCAAGACCCGAAGAAACAACAATTTTCCACCATGGTTTACAAAAGAAATAAAAAACCTACTTAAAGATAAAGAGAGAAATAGAAAATTACACAAAAAATATAAAAATGAAATCTATTTAATCGAATACAAACGACTTAGAAAAAAAATCAAAACTGATATAAATAAAGCTTATCAAAATTACACAATAAGTGCTGAGAATAATATAAGCTTAAATCCAAAACAATTTTGGTCATATATTAATAGTAAAAAAAGAACATCCCGTTTACCTCCCATAATGTACTATGAAACAAAAGAATTAACAAATGGGAACGAAATAGCTGAGGCTATAGCAGACAACTTTAAAAAAGTTTACACTAATATTCAAAATATAGATTATGACTACTTTCGACATGATGAACCAAGTAATATTAGTCCTATTGAGTTGAAGAAAATACATAACATTGATGTTTTGGCAGCAATAAAGAAACTTAAACCACGAGCAGCACCAGGTGAAGATGGTGTTCCAGCGTATATAATCAAAGGGTGCAGTGATGTGTTTGTGAATCCTCTGTGTTATTTGTTTAACTTATCATTAAAATTAAAAAAGTTTCCAAAAGTTTTAAAAAATGCAAAGGTGTCTCCACTGTTTAAGTCTGGTGATAAAACAAATGTTATAAATTATCGCCCAATTTCTGTATTGTCTTGTGTGAGTAAAATATTTGAGTCAATTGTTTATAAATATATATATAGTAATGTTGGAAATATGTTGTCTCAACATCAACATGGCTTTGTTGGTAAAAGATCAACTACTAGTAATTTACTTAATTTTATTGAATACATACATGACTCGTTGTCTAATAACGTTCAGGTTGATGTTGTATACACAGATTTCCAAAAAGCATTTGATAAGGTTAATCACAGAATTATATTGTATAAACTTAAAGCTTTTTATGGATTTACCGATAATTTTTGTGAGTTCATATCTTCGTATTTGCATGATCGTAAACAAAGGGTATTTTATAACGGCCATATTTCATCATCCTACAATTCTACCTCAGGTGTACCTCAGGGTTCAAATTTGGGACCATTAATTTTTATTTTGTTTATAAATGATATCTGTGATGTTATAAAATATTCTGAGATACGACTCTTTGCGGATGATGCCAAGATTTTTTTAAATATTTCTAAATTGTCTGATTGTAACAAATTACAAATGGATCTAAATTCAATTTTTAGATGGTCAGATAAAAATAACCTTCCACTTAATATTAATAAATGCAATACAATGAAATTTTCTTACAGGCACAATAAAATAGATTTTACTTATAGTTTAAATAATATTAATATTAATAAGGTTGAAATTGTTAAGGATCTTGGAATTTATATTGACCCAGTTTTAAAATTTGATACGCATATTGAAAATATAACTAAAAATAGTTATAAAAAAATAGGATATATTGTTAGAAATTGTAAAGAATTTAAAAACAAATCCACCTATACTCGATTATTTAATATGTATATAAGACCGCAATTAGAATATGGTTGTGTTCTTTGGGATCCTTTTTACAAAAAATATACAGCATCTATTGATAAAATACAAAGTTACTTTTATAAACTTACAAATTACTATCTTAAAATTCCCATTGAATACAATTATTTAAATTTTATAAAGTTATCTAACATTTTAACGCTAGAAAATAGAAGATATTTTGTCAAATTATGCTATTTGTACAAGGTAATTCATTATTTGGTTGATGACATTTTTTCTTTAAATAGAATAAATTTTTACGTTCCAATTTTGAAGACCAGGTTAGTCAATACATTTTTTGAAAAACAATGTTCTACAAATTATACTAAATACTCTCCCATAAATTATATGTGTATTATATATAATAATTTGCAAAACATTGTTGACATTTTTGGTGTTAATTTTTCTGTTTTTAAGAATACTTTAAAAAGATATTTTTTGGGCTTATAGTTTTTCTTATTTTGGTTTGGGTAGGAATCAAAGTTTATCAATTAAATTTTAAGATAGTTTTAGGTAACATTGTGGATATTTTTTTTTGGAGATTTTCGTTTTGTATTGGGAATACGTATTGTATTGTATTGTATTGTTTTTTTTTTATTTGGTAAATAGATTTAAGTGGGAATAGAAGTTATAATACATATTATGTAAATTAGTCTTAAGTTAATTAGTTTTAAGTTAATTTTAGAAAAAGCTCTGTAATTGGGAAAATTTTCCTGTAGAGTCTTTCTTTAATAAATAAATAAATAAATAAATAAATAAATAAATAAAAATATACACCAAATCGAATTTTCATAGCCTACTATATAATATCAATGGCAGAAAATTGACATTTTCAGTTAAAAGAATCGTAAATTTAGCACTAAAAAAACATTTGTAAAAACATTTGTATAATTTTAGGCATATATTTAAAAATCACATTGTTTTATGGTTAAAACAAAATATTAGGCGATACAAAATATTAATAAACAACTTAGTTATAAAGGGTTTTCTTAGACATCGATTTGGTAATTTTTATGCAAACCGGTCAACATGGCCCTGCCTAATTCCTCAGGGTGTTTAAATAAAAAAAAATTATTGTGGTTTTTGTTCATCCGAAGCATTGGCCTTCACACCCTGAAAGTTTTAAGAAAATCCAATAAGGTCAGCTTTCAATTTTTGTCAAATTTAGTGGAAAATAATAGAATGACTCAATAATAAAGATTAGATTATAAAAAGCTTGAAGATAATATTTATTTATGTCATAAGGTTGAGAAGTGTTTCTTTTTCTCTCTTCCTAAGCAGTTAAACAATACAATAATAAGTTTTGTAACTATTATAATTGTAGGTTTTATCATAAATTAATTATTAATAATAATTATTAAAAGTACAAAGTGGGCTGTAAAAATATTTTGGACCAATCTGATACCTGATACCTGATTACCTCATAGGCTGTAAAAAATCCGTTGGACCAATAAAAACATTCGATAACTGTCAGATCTACCTAACCTCACTGTCTACTTTTTATGATTATTATTATAATTGTACGTTTTATGTATCGTTTAACAAAAAAAATTGTGCCTTGAAGATGAAATGATAAGTTTTTTTTTGTGGTTTGCTCAAATTTAGGCCTTCGCTATGCGTTTGTAAACTTTGACCTCAGCACAATAAGTTGAAGATAACTTTAAGTATAATGCTATTTTTCACCACATGGCAACAAAAAGCGTGCTAAAATAATACCAATAGGCATGCCAGCACCAAAAGTTTTTGCAATATTTTAGCTAAATCAGTTGTAGACCTGGCTTAAGTGGAAGTAGGTTTAAAATATGTTGTAGACAAAAAACAAACAAATAAAGAGACAAAAAGCGAGTTAATAAAAACGTTTAAAAATCTAGCAATTTGTATATTTATAAAATTTTATTTGCAATAGTAAAATTATAATTTTTTTTAATGATTTTTGATAAACGGCGTTAATATTATTTTTCCTCCATGATTCATACAAGCGGACAAGCAATCTAGAAAATTATAGCTTAATACTTCCTGTGCTTTTCAGACAGATCTTTTAACATGTTTAAATAACAAATTTTATCGTCAAAACACAACAATTATGTTTACTTTTGGTGTTGTCACCCACCTGCGCCATTGGATATACTTGATTAGCGTATCAAATAGGTATATTATATTTTTCCTAAAATGACAAATAAATTTGCATCTAATTGCCGTTTTATTTTATAGTTTTTTTAACTTAAAATTTTTAACCTTACGATCTCTGTTAATACAGGGGTCTAATAACAAAAACATCAAACTCCAATATTTGTTATCAAATTCCATCACATTTATCAAAATTTTCAGTTCAGTTAAAATGACTGAGTCAAAATATCATACCTCATATTATTGCTCATGCCTATAGCGTATTTTTCAATTTCTGAAAATGTACTCAAATGTAGTTTGGACTTTTGTTTGCTTGTAGTGTTCGGTTGCTAAACAAAAGAAACGTGAAATATATGTGACTTCTTGACCTAGGAGGCACAAGATGGTGGTCCTAGTATAGAAACATACCTGTATTTTTGAAGAATATCCCAAGCTTTGACCTTTTAGCGAGATATTTTGTGATTTGTATAACGGATTAAGTGAATATTTAAAAATAAAAATATGAAATTGTCAAATAGAGGATTAAGCTTGCGAAACGTTAAAACTTGTATATGTGTCAGTAAAAGTCCATTAGGATTCAAGAACAGTTCTATATATATTATCTGTTTGATATTAGACCCCTAAATTAAGGTATACAAACTAGACTGGGCCAAAAAAATGGACTATTTTTTTTTTTGAAAAATATATCGAGAATGTCGTTCAGAATGACAAATGAAAAATTTCGTGAAAATTTGAGCCCTTAATATTAATTTTAAGAGGTCTATCATCGCTATTTTTGATTTTTAGTCATAATTTGATGTTTTACGTTAGAACTGTCAAAACATTAAAGTGATAAAAATTCCTTTTCACTTATTTTTATATAAAATTAAATTCTCTACAAAAAAGGTCTGATTGAAAATTTTCGTCAGACGAGCCGTTTCCGAGTAATTGAGCCTAATAAATCGATGTGTTTTTTCGATTTGGCCCTTTTTACTTTGAAATTTTGTAACTAATGAATCAATGAATATTTTAAAAAGCTCACGTCGGATTCTTAAAGGAAATTTAGTGTTCTACAAAAAAGGTCTCTTAACATTTTTGCCTAAATTTAATTCTTCAAAAGTTATTCACGAAGAAAAAATTGAAATTTTAAGTTTTTCTTCGAATTTAATCGTGAATAACTTTTGAAGAATTAAATTTAGGCAAAAATGTTAAGAGACCTTTTTTGTAGAACATTAAATTTCCTTTAAGAATCCGACGTGAGCTTTTTTAATATTCATTGATTCATTAGTTACAAAATTTAGTAAAGTAAAAAGGGCAAATCGAAAAAACACATCGATTTATTGAGCTCAATTACTCGGAAACGGCTCGTCTGACGAAAATTTTCTATCAGACCTTTTTTGTAGAGAATTTAATTTTATATAAAAATAAGTGAAAAGGAATTTTTTTCACTTTAATGTTTTGACAGTTCTAACGTAAAACATCAAATTATGACTAAAAATCAAAAATAGCGATGATAGACCTCTTAAAATTAATATTAAGGGCTCAAATTTTCACGAAATTTTTTATTTGTCATTCTGAATGACATTTTCGATATATTTTTCAAAAAAAAAAAAAAAGTCATTTTTTTGGCCCAGTCTAATACAAACATACTCTATTAAATTAATTATTTAATTACTGCTACCTGTAGGAGTGACGTTCGTAAATAATTTGGTATAAGATATATAGTTGCTTAAAACACATGTGCAAAACCGTAGCCATTAATTATGTAAGAACGAGTCTCTGGACGCGCGTATCCACAGCTTTACCTAATAGACCATGCGTCTTGTCGCCTCCCCGCGCATCCGATCCCCTCCCCTCAAAAACCTTTCCTACAATATCTCAGCCTGTATTGGCAATACCTGCAATAGCACCATGGGGATACACTAAATGCCATAAATCCGCAGGGGCGGCGATAAAAAATAATAGCAATATTTAAATTTTCATTAATTGATGTAGGTATATTTGAATGGATTGTACGTTTATTGCAAATATAATGTAATTAACGACCGAAAAGATAGTAAAGGTAAAGTTTATTGCTTGTATCGTTAATTACATGATGCGGTGGGTTTTGATACCAATGTTGTATTTCTAATTCTTTGTTAATTGCCCAGAACCGGAAAATTTCAAATTAAATCAGCGGGTGCTGAATTAGATTTTGATGACTAGGTAATTTATGTTTCTTTGGAGAATCATTTTATCTGAAATTAACATTGGGTTTTTATTTATTTATTTTTCTTTAATTTTTTACAATTTATTTTATTTGTACTACTCCAATACTTTAATTTGTTTATTAGCCATTTCCTACATGTACCTACCTAAAATGAGATCCATTGTGATATTAATTTTTCATTACGATACTGATTTTGAACCAATACACGATAATAATAATAAAATTAATATAAATGCGATACACGGCAATATTCTGTCAATATTAGCTATGGCCTTGGACATCTGACAGATCTAATATTTATTAATTTAAGCAAGTAATTATTTATGTGTTTTTAATTATTCTCAAAGTTTAACCAACAATTTTATACAGCTCTTTCATACTAAAACCGAATATATCTATATATATATATATATGGGGCGTGGCCTCGCCTCCCTCCAACGCGCGACACAGTAGCTAAGCAAATAGACTGCATCGCTAATGAGATTTTTTGCATTATTATCATTTAATTTCATTACGATACTGATTTTGAACCAATACACGATAATAATAATAAAATTAATATAAATGCGATACACGGCAATATTCTGTCAATATTAGCTATGGCCTTGGACATCTGACAGATCTAATATTTATTAATTTAAGCAAGTAATTATTTATGTGTTTTTAATTATTCTCAAAGTTTAACCAACAATTTTATACAGCTCTTTCATACTAAAACCGAATATATCTATATATATATATATATATGGGGCGTGGCCTCGCCTCCCTCCAACGCGCGACACAGTAGCTAAGCAAATAGACTGCATCGCTAATGAGATTTTTTGCATTATTATCATTTATTTTTTTAGGTCCTTACCTGCTCGACCTTTCGTCATGTCGTTTATTACACAAGCAACTGTGACGCGCCTTGGAGGGAGGCGAGGCCACGCCCCATTTATATATAGATATATTCGGTTTTATTCTAAACAGGCTGTATAAAAACTTGTACTGTTTGTAAATAATTAAATTATGTAATATCATAATAGACAAAATTCTTTTAGATTGTTATTTAAAAAAAATAAAATTCACCATGGTGTACAAGTTTTTGACTGGAGTCACTCGCATTACATCTTAAGGACATTCGATGTACCTTTCCAAAAACTTTTTATTATTTCTGCGTATTTAACAATAAAACTACTCTTAAAATAGATCAAGGTTAAACATAAAGAAATTTATACAAAAAGTTTTTTATAAGTACATATATTTGGGTTTAAAAAATAAAGAAATTTATACAAAATGTTTTTTATAAGTACATATATTTGGGTTTAAAAAATAAACAAAAAGTGATAACTCGCGTTACATTAAGCTTTGATACATTTTGACATAGCAATGTTTAAAAAATACAGGACCAAATTATGACGCCTGCCAAATTGACAGTTCTTAAATTTAATTTGTATAACAAATAAATAAATATACATTAATTTGTGATTTTCCTCATCATGTCCGCATTTTTATGGAAAGGTTCTGTTCTCTTTTACGGTGAAATACTGCTTCTATATTGATTGTTAGGGATAAATTTTGATTTACACAGAAAAATTTAAGATTTAACGCCGGTAGATTCTCGTAAGTAATATCATAAGGGCATTTAATTTTTCCGAAAAGAATCGAAAAAACACGTTGCTAAGTAATATTTTAACAAAAAGCATGAGTGCTGGTGGCAACAAAAATCCGAGTCGAAGAGGAGGATTTTTGCACCTACACGAATGCATTTTGTTAAAAAATATTACTTAGCATTGTGTTTTTTCGATTTTTTTCACAGTAAAAATTAGATGCCCGAATGGTATTTGACAAGACTATTTCATGAGTAACAGTTAACAATTAAAATATAAATTGCAATTTTTGGTGACAACAGCTGTCAAGTTTTGCCGCGGGTAAACTCGAATAAACTGCTGACAGGTGCTGTCACACAGTTTTTTCACCTAGAAACCATTTGTAATTCAAAATTGCGCGTTTGTGATTGGTGGAAATTAAGACGAGGGAAATAGTCAAGTTAAAAATTCTAACGGGAATTCCAATTCACTTTTTGAACCTTTAACATTTTCCGTGTAAGAATTTTCAATACTTTGTAATAATATTTTGCAATTATAGTAATAAAAAATCAAAGGATAAAATATGTTCTTAACATAATCATATTTTAAAGTATCAATAATTGTTAAGTTTAATTAAAATAATAACGGGCAATTTTAATGTTGAAAATTACGTCAAATATGTTTATTGGGATGGTTACTTTATTTATAGATGTAGCTTTATACAAGTATTTAATTTAAATAATTTTTTAGATAATATTAAAGTATAGTATGCAACTCGTTTATAAACTTTTATGGGCACTCATTTAATTAAGCACCTAAATTGAATTCGTGACTAAAGTGGCGTTTATCAAACTTGGTACATAAATACTATTATTATAATATAATACTATTAATACTATTATTTGAGCCCGGCAAAATTATCGCACACAGAGCCGTGGCTACGTTCTTACACCATTAACTTTAAGATTAATTACAGAAAATACAATATAAACCAAAAAAATTAAGTAGTAGAAAGACTGAGGGTGTGTACATTTAATATAAATCAAAATTAAACTTTTTTCATTTACTCACACCAGATTTAACAATTATTATTAAATTTTAACTTATATGATCATTAAGTTAATGACTATTGCAACCTGGGATTATTTTATATGGGATTGTTTTATATAATTGTAACGTTTTTACTGTTCGTAATGTGAATTAAAACACGCACTGGTTAATTAACGAACTAAACTATTTATTTAATAACTTAACTACACTTAAAACACTATAAAACTAACTAAATACTTCACTACTAATTATTTATATATCACTACTGTTCAAGAGTCTATTTATTTGCACTTATATTTATTTGTTTCGACGCAAGTACCAAAACTTAACTGACTCTCTATGATGCGTCGTTCCTTATACATTCAGCACCTACGACTTCTAGAACATTCCAGCGAGCTCCACACTCCCGATTATTCGAGCGCTGACTCACCGGCGATAGCTTATCGGCGATGAGTCATCATTCCGAGATCCAGAGCCGTACTCGCTACATTGCCCCTGTCTTAAAACATTTTCGACCCGAAAATGGTCCTCAGCTACATGGCGATATTTGCATAGAGATCCAAACTTGCATTGTGACGTCCTATAGAAGTAGAAGTCTACGTTCTTCGTTCCGGTTGTTCTTTTAGGGTTGTGGCAACAGACAAGAATGTATATGCCACTAAATCTGAAGATAACTTCCACCATACTTCTAATTATTTTCCAGTCTAAACCGTTAAGTCCACAAGCAATTTTCGGTATCGCCAGGTTCATGATGTCCTTGGACAAAAGGGTATCCCTCAATTTATTTAAGGCATTCTATACGTCACGGTGGTTTGGCTTCTGATGGGAGAGCTGCTTCGTTACCAGATAGAATATACTTCTATTGCCTATCTGCTCATTATCCACAATTTTAAGCACCTCTCCAACTTTGGGATTTTGCCTTCGTAGCTCGTCGACTTGTCCAAACTTGTTTTTAAAGACAACCGTTATTCCCTTGGACATCCTTAGGTCTTCTGCAACACAGTGAGCCAAGGAGTAATCGGTTAAAATGGATCACTTTCGGCTTTCCTCTTGGTTGTTTCCTGATCCTGTAGATGATATCATTTATTCGATCCATGAATTCGTAAGGTCCCTCTCAAGAAGTCTGCAGCTTCGGTGAATAACCACAATGGCGCTGAGGCTTGTATAACCAAACTAGGTCTCCAGGTTGAAATCCTCCATTTTCCGCCTTGATGTCATATGCCTCTTTCATTCTATCACTGGCATTCTGGATGTTTAAACGAACTCGGCTCCTACGTAAATTGCTAAAGTAATCTTCTCCAGCAATGTATTCCCCTGGTAGGCAACCAAACCTCAAGTCACAAGGTAGACGAAGTTCACGTACCATAACAATGCTAGCGGGTGTCTGGCCGGTTGTATCGTGGACAGAAGAACGATACGCCAACAGGAACAGATTGAGGAAGCGGTCTCAGTCTCTTTGGTGATCAGAGACTACCTTGGACAGGTACCGGTTTATCGTTCGATTCATTCGTTCTACCATTCCATCAGACTGCGGATGTAATGCAGTCATTCTCGTCTTCCGAATGTTAAGAATCTTACAGTAATTCTGGAACAATATAGATTCAAAGTTCCTGCCTTGGTCTGAATGCATCTCCATTGGCACACCAAAACGACAAATCCACTCCTTAATAAGGGCATCGGCCACTGTGGCAGCTTCCTGGTTTGGCAAGGTGTACGCTTCCGCCCACTTGCTAAAGTAGTCCATTACAACGATGATGTATTTATTTTCAGATTTTGTTTCCGGAAATGGACCCGCCACGTCGATTGCAATTCTCTCAAATGGGCTGCCCACATTGTACTGTCGCATTGGGGCTTTTGGGCGCTTCTGGGGTCCATTGCTTGCCGCGCAAACGGCGCACTTCTTGCACCATTCCTTCACATCTCGTTGGCTGTTGACCCGATAAAACCATTCCCTAAGTCTTCCGAGCGTCCTGGTCACCCCAAGATGTCCTCCAGTAGTTCCATCATGGATTTCCTGCAGCACTTCTGGTATCCTGTTTCTGGGGATTATTATCTGCTTCCGGTCTTCTCCCCCTTCTGGCATCTCCAGAACGCGCTTTAGAAGCCCGTCACTTAAGATGATGGAATTCCATTGGGCCCAGTACGATTTCACATTCGGCGAATATTGGGCGATTTCCTGCCACGTTGGTTTACGGTCGTTTTTTTTCTAATCGATGATAAGCTTCAAATCCGGGTCCCTTTCCTGGTCTTGTTGAACCTCAGCGGATTGCCAATGATCATCCACGATTGTAGTCCTGCGAACAAACACATCCTTTTCTTTGGCCCTGAGACAATGTTTACAATCTTCCGGGCACGGTCTTCTTGACAAGGCGTCAGCATTTCTATAGATGGTCCCAGCCCGATGTTCTGTATCAAAGTTGAACTCCTGTAGTCTCTCAATCCATCTTGCTGCCTGTCCTTCAGGATTCTTGAATTGCAAAAGCCATTTAAGGGAAGCATGATCCGTTCTCAGCAAGAAGTTTCTTCCATACAGGTACTTGTAAAAGTGTTCGACTGATTTTACCACTGCCAACAACTCTCGTCGAGTAACGCAGTAATTATGTTTTGGTTTGGATAAAGTTTTACTGAAGTATCCAATAACTTTCTCTTTTCCCTCTTAAATCTGCGACAAAACAGCTCCCAGTCCTACATTGCTGGCGTCCGGGTCCAAAATAAATTTACCATCCGGAAGAGGATAACTCAGGACTGGTGAGCTGGTCAACGCGTCTTTCAGGTTTTTAAAGGCTTCTTGGCATTCGTCGTCCCATTGGAATCGTCTTTCTCCCGCTGTTAAACGTTTCAAAGGCTTAGCAACCTTTGCGAATCCTGGTACGTACCGACGGTAGTAGGTGCATAATCCAAGAAAGCTTCTTAAGTCATGTTTGTTTTTCGGTATTGGACATTCCCGCACCATCTTAACCTTTTGTTTATCTACTCCTTGACTTAAAACGACATGGCCCAGATACTGCACTTCCCTTTGGAACAAGTGACATTTCTTTGGGCTTAGCTTCAGGCCAGAACTTCTTAAGCGCTGAAAGACTTCCTTCAGGTTCCTCATATGGTCCTCAAATGATTTTCCAACCACAATGATGTCGTCAAGGTACAGCAAGCATGTCTTCCAGGATAGTCCCTTCAAAACCATTTCCATGAGCCTTTTAAAAGTTGCAGGGGCATTACATAGTCCAAACGGCATGTTTAACTGCCACAGTCCTGCACCCACGGTAAATGCCGTCTTTTCTCTATCTACTGGTGCCATTTCAACCTGCCAGTAACCGATTTTTAAATCCAAAGTTGAAAATACCTGTGATCCAGCCAATGTGTCCAGGGTGTCATCGATCCTAGGTAGAGGGTAGCTGTCCTTCTTCGTCACGTTATTCAGCTGACGAAAATCGACGTAAAATCGAGTTGACCCACCCTTTTTCTTAACTAACACCACTGGGGAAGACCATGGGCTGTTGGATGGTTCGATTACCCCTTCCTTCTCCATTTCTTGCACAATTCTATCAGCTTCCTCTCGCTTGGTAAGTGGCAGCCTTCTTGCCGGGGGGCTGTGCATCACCGGTGTTAATTTTAAGCTGGACAGTTCTTGTTCTACCCTTCTTTCCTTGTCCGTCGTCAAAGACATCCTGATAATTGTATATTAGCTTTTTCAGCTTTATCCTTTTATTGGGTTTCAAATACTTTGAAGAAGTCGACAGAAGATTTGTCAATTCATTGCTCACTTTCTTGGCCGGGACTGCAGACTCACAAATGCCTCTAATAATCGAGAAAATAGTTTCCCAAAACGATTCCTTTCTTCAAGTTCACAGAGTAACCATAAACATTTAATACTCTTACAGGCACTTCTTTTCCGACACGTATTAATGTCTTCCTTACTACAACTCCTCAACCGACCTCTTTGTCATCAATTCTCGGCTCCAGAAGCATTATACTTCCATCTTCTGATTTACAATCCAAGGAAGCCTTCAATATCATCTCGCTTTGTTCCGGTATCAAAGCATCTTCTGTTAACATTACACGAATATTCTTTTCTTTTGATCGATGCGACTTCTTCTCCATTTACTCTCAATATTCCTTGCTTAAAGTTAAGTTCAAAGCCTATAGAGTTCATAATGTCCATGCCTACAATAACTTTATCTTCAATATCTGCTACTAATACTCGGTTTAAATTTCGTGTTTCCTATGACCATCGTGATGTCCATTTCTCCACGAACAGTATCAATATCTCCTGTTGCAGTACGTAGTCGCCGATTGGTAGATTTGACCTTGGATATTTCGACAATATCTGCAGCACATGTAATTTTCCATCAATAAAACCATCCACAAAAACACTGCTGGACTGGTGTAGAAAAGATGCAACACGTTCGATATCTTCTGGGGCATGCTGGTTACAGGTCGACGGTGGCCCCTTTTTCTTGATCTTATCTAGTTTTCCGACTGAGACAAAGTCAGCGCCACCTGCTTTCTCTGCAACGACTTCGTATATGTCCTAGCTTTCCACATCTCCAACACCGGATTTCCTTCTTCTCTGGTAGGTTTTCTTTAAAAACTCGCCTGATTGTGTGGCGTTGAGGTTTTGTTGGTACCTATTTTTGCGAACGGCTACTCATGTTGTAAACTTTGCGGAGAGCTGGGTATAGTGGATCCATATGGTTTTTAAAAAGTCAACAGCAACTTACCTTGTGGGCGCCAAGTGATCATTTAAAAGTATTTTAAAAGGTTAGATTGATCACTAAATCTAACGTCTGACTGCACTGAAAAAGGTTGTTATATTTAAAAGAAAAAAAAAGTGGTTGAACTTTAACTGTGTTTAATATTATTGAGTTTTAATTTTATCAAATGTAAAATGGGTTTGGTGCGTTTGTCCAAATTTGTAAATACAAGGGTTAACATACCGAAGATAGCTATCTGTGGTTCACAAAGAACTTTTATGATAATATTTGTAAAAAAACGCAACCCGGTTAAGCGGCTCTTATGTCCGACACAAAATAATTAAACAAAAAAGGTACTTAAGGTTCTATTCCTTGTTCAGTTCATGCAGCGGTGGTATCTGTGCAGTAAAATGTTGTTGTCGACAATCGGTGGTAAAATGTTGTTGATGGTTCAAATTGGTGATTGGTCAAAATTGGGGATGTGGCGTCAGGCCAAGGTATTGAAGAAGTTTGTCCGGTATGAGATACAATCTTATAAGATCCTTATAAGGATAAAATCCCAAGGAAAAATCCTAAGGTAGAAGCCCTAAAAGAGAAAAAATCCTGGGTATTGTTTCAAACAAAACCTCCTGGTACTTACGGATTTACACAATCCGGCTTAGACAAAACGTCATTCCTGTCATCGCGCAGGAGAGGGATAAAAATGTCAAATCCGGGTATAATCGTCAAAATCGGTAATATTCTTTTCCAGGCATAGGTGTGTCGTTCCAGGACTGCATGGAAAAATAAACGATCAACATTAAAGACCGATGACTTAGATAAAGTTGGAAAACTCACCAGTTTTAAAGGTTAATGGTCGCCATGCCAATGTGCTTTCGCAGAAATCATAAAACTAAAGGCTTCTAGAGTTCGCGCCAACGTTGAACTCATCGACGTACTTTTCTAGATCCTTTTACACACAATGATTTGCATTTGCAGTGGATTTTCAACACAGAAACTTTAACTTTAAAACTGCTTCAAAACGACACACCGCCTCCATTGACATTCGCAAGAAGAAGGAAGAGGACGGAAATCGTAACCAGGATATGAAACTTTTCAGGGTCGCGCATACGCAAAAACAAATACCAACTTAAGAAAAAGGAAATCGTTAACGATCGATAATGGTCTACTAACCACCATAACCGCTAAACATCAACTTAAAACAAAAAGAAACCTAAACAAAATATAATTATCATGACAAAAGAAAAATAAACGTCGACATAACGAAATAAACTTTTCCGAGGGGAAAGCGCCATCTATGCTTGAATAGCCAAAGTCTTTCAAAGCCAATTTGAATGTGACATTTAAAAACAAACAAATTATTTATATTTAATGATTATAAACAAAAGAAAAAGGTATGTAATAAGGAAACCAAAGACTAACAAACAAATCTGTTAATCCGAAATAGAAACGTAAGTAATAATAGTTAAATTTTTAGTGAGGTTAAACTTGAAAATGTAAGCAAAAATTAAAGAAATACAAAGGACACGAGAAACGAACAACGTCTGCCAACAAAGAGTTCACACCTGCAGAATGTAAACATCACATCAACAAACGCAAATCACTTGACGCAAAATAGTTAAACAGTCAACAATAATCAATCATGCCATCGACCAACTGTAAATTATTAGTATTTAATTATTGCAAATTGAATTGAATATCAAACCTAGTAAGTACAGCTTGGCAATGCATAATATCTTAACTATTAACTTGTATTAATTGCAGATAATCTAAGAACAATCTATCAAGTGTCGTTTCAAGGTGAAAATGTTTAAACAAAATACTTTATGAATTTTATATAAAAATATGAAAACAACGGTTAACTTTGGCTAAAAATAGTAGCATAAAATGTGCATGCTACAATTGCTTCAATTACACTGGGTTTCTCCTCTTTCTCTTCCTCGACTCTCCTTATTCTAGGCTGGCTCCTGCAGCTCTACTTTGCCGCCTCGAATTCCAAAGGTCGAGGTAATGCATCAACCAGTTGGCTCGGACGAGCCAGTGTTAGAGCCTGTCTTGTTTCGTTGTCTCGAAGTCCATCCAAAAAGGCTTGAACCGCTAATCGTTCCATAACGGTCGTTGGAGTAGCTGGATATGCTAGCCGGACCAAGCGTGCAATATCAGCCTCGAATTCTTGCAAAGTCTCGTTTGATTTCTGGCAGCGGTTCTTAAGTTGGAAATGGTAGACATGTTCCAAATGTGTCTGGCCATATCGCAGTTCCAGATGTTTCACCAACGCTTCGTAATCTTCTTGTTCGTTGGGAGAAAGTGTCTGCAAGATGTCGGTTGCATCTCCGCGTAAAGCAAGAGTCAATGCTGTAGCCTTCTCTTCTGGTAGCCAGCCATTTGCTTTTGCTGCTGCCTCAAACTGACGGATGTAGTTGGTCCAAGAAGTTTTTCCATCGAACTGAGGTGGTTTCATCCGAAGTCGGCTCCCCTCCTGCACTTTTCCTGGTTCCGCCAGCATCATGGGTAGATTTACAGCTTTCAATTTACTATTTATTTCTCTAATTTTGACATCCAATTTCTTGTACAATTTTTCTTCTCTTGTATCTAATTCCCTCCTTACGTTTTCTTTTAATTCATTTACATTATCTAGAATCTTGTCTTCCAAATACTCCTTTAAATTTTTAGAATTTTCCAGAATTTTCCAGAATTTTCTGTGGCAAATCATCCTTTAAATCGTTGACATTTTTCAGAATCTTTTGTTGTAAATCGACTTTTAAATCGCTAGAATTTTCTAACATTTTCTGTTGCAAGTCATTAGAATTTTCCATCATATTCTGTTGCAAATAGACTTTTAGTTCTTTAGAATTTTGTAGCATTTTCTGTTGTAAGTCGAATTTTCCAGAATGTGTTGTTTCAAGTCACCTTTCAAATTTAGCAACAATAAACGCATATCACACAACCTTCAAATAAATACATATATGGATTTTCACCCTCTTGTTCCAACGCTTCTCGAAGCCGCTGCTGCAACACATTCTTTTTTCCAGTTGTTTCACATTCCCTTTCTTCCAGCTCTCGCTTAAGGTCCGCCACTTTTAAGTCCATTAACGAAACCATTTTTACGAAGATTCACACTAACTGCACTCCTGACACCAATTGTAACGTTTTTACTGTTCGTAGTGTGAATTAAAACACGAACTGGTTAATTAACGAACTAAAATATTTATTTAATAACTTAACTACACTTAAAACACTATAAAATGAACTAAATACTTAACTACTAATTATTTATATATCACTACTGTTCAAGAGTCTATTTATTTGCAATTATATTTATTTATTTCGACGCGAGTACCAAAACTTAAATGACTCCCCATGATGCGTGGTTCCTTATATATTCAGCACCTACGCCTTCTGGAACATTCCAGCGAGCTCCACACTGACTCACCGTCGATGACTCATCGGCGAGTCATCATGTCGAGATCCAGAGCCGTACTCGCTACATAATAAATAAAATATATTTTTAGTACATAGCAAAAGGTTTATTAACACATATTATAAAAGTAAAAAGTTAAGCAAGAAGTAAAACATATTATATTAAAATAATATAACGAATTTTCTTTAATTACCTTTTCTTTGATTTTTTACTTTTAACCAAGAAACCAAAATTGTTTATTTTTTTTTCGCGATTTTTCTCCACGGCTTCATCATCAATTTTTTCAATTTTGTTGGAAAAAGTCCATTTTTTTTTCAAACGGGCCTCAAGCTTAAAGTCCCCTCCGAAGGACTAATATACAATAGGGCAAACACAAATAAACAGCCATACCCCCTTTTTTTTAAGAAGAAGTAAAATGCTTTTACGCACACCAGAGGGCTTGATTGTTGCTGCCTCTGGTAGTGTGGGACTCGGTGTTCAATAATACCCACTAAAAACCTCCTTCCTTCCCCGCGGCTCGGAAATGTCGTGGAGACATTACTTCGAGTACCATGGGTGCTGTTCATCTGTTCTGTTCCCTTTCTTTTTCGTGTTCCATCTTAGTTATTAGGATCTTCTTCATTAGGCTGGAGATGTCCGTCCAGTTTTCCTCATTTTGGAGCATTTTAGCGCAGATGTTGTTTGTATTCAATGCTCCCATTTTCCTCTCTGTCACCACTCTGGGTGTGCACAGTACCAGCATTCCGCGGTGCGTTCTTTTTTTATCCTGTGGAGGAACTTCCCGAAACAGCCGTGACCCGTGAGGAACTGCGTCGTGTGGAAATCCACCTCCCCGTGCTTTCTCCTGAACTATGGTGTTACCGAGGGAATGACCCTTTTTGTCCATTCCGCCTTTCCCTGTGTCTCGGACCATCTCCTTTCCCACAAGTCCGGTGTGAGTTCCCGATTTGCTACCACCGATTCTCGCCCTTCAATATGGATGCGGTTTCTTTTCTGCACGCAGGTCTATGGAAATTATGTTGCCTATCACCTGCAGCGCTTCCGCCTTTGCTGTCACATAAGAGCAGCAGCTTCGCAATGCCATTTTGCGTTGCACTCGCATCAGTGCCATCTTATGTGTATCGAAAGCTATTGCCTCAGACCATACCGGTGCGCCATACAGGATGATAGAATTCACCACTCTATTGTACAGCCTCCTGCGGCTGGTTCTGGTCACCCCCCAGTTAGGCATGAGCCGACATAAGCGGTTCGCTGTAACTTCGGCCTTTCTCGCTGCGTTCCTTACGTGCGCTCTCATGTTGCATCCTTCATCGAAAGTAACTCCCAGGTATTTTATTTCCTTCGAGGTAGTGACTAGCACTTCAAAGGTTAGGCCTGGCATGATTATTGTACGGTACAGCATAACCGCTTCAGTTTTGTGGGGAGCCAGCTGGAGGTCATTTTCCTCTAGCCATTTTGTGATCTCTGCTACGCAGATTTCTACTTTGGACTGTACTGCTGCTGTCGATTTGCCCTTCACCAACAGGGCCAGGTCGTCCGCATAGCCAATGGTACTCGTTCCCTCAGGTAGGTCCAGTCTAAGGATATCGTCGTACAGAGTGTTCCAAAGCAGAGGGCCAAGGATGAACCCTTGGGGAACTCCGCTTTTACGCTCCTGTCCGTAAAGTACGACTTTAGGAGGTTAATCAGGTAGCACAACGTGACGAAACCGTGACGATTTGTGCCAATTGGACACAAATCGTTCATGGTTTCGTCACGTTCTGCTACCATATGTTCTCCTCCAGTTTGCGTAGTATAAGCTCCCAGTTTGCGGTGTTGAATGCATTTTGTATGTCAAAGGTGATTAGGACGCAAGCCTCCCTGTGTTGGCAGCTCTTTCTGCGGATTTCGGCTACTTCGTCCTTTATTATGCTCATGGCATCAATGGTTGAGCGTCCCTTCCTGAATCCGAATTGCCTCTGGGATAATCCTCCTTTGTCCTCTATCTCCTTTTGCAACCTCATTTCTATAATAGCCTCGTAGAGTTTACCCATGGTGTTGAGGAGGCAGATGGGCCTGTAACTTGTTTTGTCCTTTGCTCTCTTCTTTGGTTTCTCTAGCAGAACCAGTCTGGCGGACTTCCAGATGGCAGGAAACTCTCCAGTGTGTATTAGCTTGTTTAGAAATCTAGTCAGTGCTCCAGATACTCTATCAGCAATTTCTTTAATCACCTCCACTGGGATTTGGTCTGGCCCCGGGGCCTTTCCCGGCTTCAGTCTTAGCCCTGCCTCCCTCAATTCTGCCTCCGTCAGCGGTGGGATTTCTGTCGGTATGTCTCGAGTCCATACGTGTGCTGTCCTGGTTGGAAACATTTTTGTTATTTTTCCTTGGCTACGCTGGGGTCCAGTCTGCCGACCGTGCCAATCTTCCTTCCGACGATTTGGTACCCTGTTCCTCATATGTTGTTGTCCAGGTCGTTTATGAGTTCTCGCCACTTTGCATCTTTTGCTTTGTGGATTAGTTTCCTGAGAATCTTTCTCCTGGCTCTGAGGTCCTCTATTAGTGCCCCTATCATCTCGTAGTTCCCTTGCGTTCGTGATCTTGTTAGGAGCCGACGCGTTTTAATGCATTCCTTCCTGGCATTGGATATCTCGCTGTTCCACCAATATACCTCCCGTTTGTTACCTCGGGTACTGCCTTTTCGGGCGAGGTGGCTGTTGCAGCACTCCCTGATGATCTCCATGACCTCCTCTATGGATTCGCAGTTCCTTTCCTCCACCGCTGCTTGGAACATCCTTGTTACGTTTGAGACTCCGGTAGGGTCTGCCTTCCAGCCGCCACTCAAAACATTTCTCCTCGGATTCTTGATCTTTTCATGGATCTCGTAGGTGATGCTGTTATACTTTCGGGGTTATGTTTGGGCTGCAAACGGTAAAGTCTATCGTAGAGGTGCCATTTGCTCCGCAAAACGTAGGAGCTGTTCCTTCGTTAAGGACTACCAGGTCATTTCTGGCAATCCAGTTCTCTAGTAGCCGGCCTCTTTCATTGGTGGACGATGAGCCTATGACGGGAGTTTTGGCATTCAGATTAATACCGATTAGCACTGGCCTTGCAGATCTCTCGATGTACCGTTCCATCCCTCGCAGAAGCTCGAGGAAATTTTCCTTGTTGTCGTTAGGAGAAAAGTAGCAGGAGCACACATGCAGGGATATGAGTTCTACGAAGACGAAGCCGTTGGACTTGTAACATGAGAAAACACTGATACTGCTATCTACGATGCTGACAAAGCTGTCTCCGTTTGTGTCGCAATGTTCTTTTGTTGGCTTCCTTATGTTTAGCTCTTGTCCCACTATTACATCTATTTTCTGTTCCTTTGCGTTTTGCAAGAGGAGGTCATGCGCTGCTTTGCACTTTTTAAGGTTAAGCTGCAGTACCTTGGTCCGTTCGGCGTCTCTAATTGGCATCAGGAGGTCTTCCTGCCGCTGCAGTCTTTGTCCTTTCCCGTTTTGCGTTTATGGCTTCCTTGAGGGCCTTCTTATATTCCGGGCATTTGTTGGAGCCCGTTATATGTCCCGCTTTAGCGCAGGTGCTGCAGTATGGTTCATTTTCTTTTGGGCATTCCTTTGCCCTGTGGCCTTCCTTGCAGAACTTGTAGCATTTGTCGGACTTCTCTTCCTTGCAGTTCTTGGCAACCTGTTCGAACTTTTGGCACCGATAACATCTTGTGACTCCAATCTTCTCTTCTACTCTGCAGTAGCGCCATCCGATTCGGATTTTCCCGTCTTCAAGAATTTTGTCGACCTGTTCGAGCGGAACCATAATTCCGGCCATTCTTGTTTCTTTCGTGAGGGTTCTCAATACGGTCGGCTGGTTGGTTTATTTTATTTGATATCGCCAGATTTATGTCACCCTCTTTGCCGAAGGAGGGAAGGTTCTTGATGAGGAACTCCTTTCTCGTCTGTGATATCACCGCTTGTGCTTTTCCCTGTATAGCGTTGTTAATAGCTTCTTAAAAGGCTTGGCTACCCCCTCGGTTTTGTCGACATAGCTGACCCGAATCTGCCCGTTGGGATTTTCGCCCATCGTGGTGATCCTCACCCCAAGCTTTTCTGCATCGATTTCGTTGGTCATTTTCTTGAACAGATCCGAGAACGTTTTTTTATCTACTGTGGGATTCAGAAGTAGCGTGTTTTTCCGGTTTTTCTGGACTTTCCATTCTTTTTCATCCCTATGTTGTAGTGAACCTTTTGTTTTGGTCAGTCTGACTTCGATCTGCATGCCATTAAAGATGCACTCGACCATCTTTTGTATGCGTGCGTCATCCCCTCCTGTTGGCAGCGACATGGCTAATTTGCTCCGATTCTCCTGTTCTAGAAGACTTCTGGCTTTCACCAGAGCGTCGTAGGTGTCTTGCTCCGTTTTGTGAGCTATCTTTAGGATGTACACGTCTTCCTGCGTGATAGCTATTCTTCCCATCTTCTCGATTGTCACCTTGACGTATCCAAAGTTTCCTTTTATCTCAGTCAGATCCGGGTATCTGTCCAGGAAGGCCTTCGGAATCCCCCGCTCTAGTTTCCCCTCTGGTGCGCATACTCCAATGTCCCATCCTTTCCCCGATACGAGGGGGCTATCTTCGCTAGTCGTCGTCACCGCATAGCGCTCTTGTGGCCATTTGCGTGTCGCAATGCGTTTGAAGTCGTAGTTTTTACATTCCTTTACGTCGGATTCAGTTACCGTCTCTGTGCCTTCTACGATCTTCACAGCTGCGGGGGGTGACTTTGCCGCCTGATCTGCTCTGTCCAGCAACCCCTTGATATCTTGCGCTGCCAGCTGCGAGGCCAGGCTTCTTAGCCCCAGGGCCATATCCCTAATTTCCCGTTTCGTGTTGGTGCAGCCTTCCACCAGTTTTCCCAGCAAGTTCCAGTGGTATTGTTACATTTCTTTTTTAAGGATATCTATTTTTTATTTTCTATTTGTCTAAGCAATCATGTTTGGCATGTGATATCTTGGCTAGGTTTAGCAAAACGGGTTATGTTTACACTGTTAAGGGGTTGTTTTAGTTTTTTACGTCTTATGACTTGATAAGTTTTCATTTTAGTGATGTCCTGATTAGTTTAAGCAAGTAGGTCATAAAGATCTAAATAAGTTAGGTTATATTATTTTATGTTTTATTATTCACAGTTACTTACTTGATTTTTGGTAATTTTATTATTTTTATCTAATTACTTGGTAATACTGTAATAATGGTGGGTATGCAGTTGGTCTCGTTGTTATTTTTGAAATTGGCTGTCAAGAGGTGGTAATAACCATAGCACCGAACATATGACTTGGTAAATTAAATATACAGGGATGGTAATGGGCTTTTAGGCCGTTTAATAAACAAAGATGCATACTATATGACGTACGAATAAGTGAGATAAACGTATAAATAAGAGAGACAAACAACCATTGTTGAACGAATAGGATAACAAAATACTTCATTCCCCTCTGCCATAAGCGTGCAGTACAAGATTTTAAAACGATTAAATCAAATAATTAAACGTCCGCCAATGTTTTACTTCCCCTCCTCTGCTTTACAATCCCACTACTAGACAACCTTGACGCAAATTTCGCTATCGAGTTTCGATAGAATTACTCGGTCCACGTTGGAGTGCTGTCGAAGGAATTTTAAATTTCCTTTAAAATTTAACTATGATTTTGTTTACAAAAACGAATACTTATTGAATTTTTTTCGATAATGTGGAAAACAAACGATAGTATTCTTGTAATAAAAAAAAACAAATATTCTAAAACAAAAATGTTTAAATAAATAAATTAAAGTAAATGTTCAAACAAAATGGTATTGTAAAATATTTAAATAAAAAAATAAATAAAGTAAATGTTCAAACAAAAATGGTATTCTAAAATATTTAAATAAAAAAAGAAATAAATTAAAGTAAATGTTAAATAGGCCCCCAAACGCTGCTGTACAATGAATTGTTCGATCTGAGATCCCATTTAAATGCCACGTTATAAATTGAATCTTTTATTCAAGGGTGTAAACCATTTTTATTAGAGAATATTTCCTAATTTATGACAAACGTACTTCCGCTTACTTACAACACATTCTCTCGCCTGCGGTCGGGCGATGATCGTAGCCGCGCGGCGCGGTCAGGCCTGCCCCACCACTCTTACGTTACTCCACCACTCCCACGTCTCATAATGCATTTGTCTTTATTTATTAAACGGCCTAAGAGCACATTACCATCCCTGTATAAAGTATAATGTTTATTTTTAAATTTGGGAATATAATTGTTATCGTTAACATCATTTGTCTTTTATTCACACTCACACATGCGTAGGAACAGACCTTAGCGAATATAAGTTGGTAGTATAAAGAGAGAAGAGGGTAGCCTCCTTGGGTAGAAGACGCCGTTGACCGAGATCGGATTTGTGTAACGATCTCTCTCAATTTATATATTTATATATGTTTTATTTTAAAACCTAATAACGTGTGTTAATCAAATACCACAGTGAGTTTTGGTTGATATTTACCCTTGTTTCAGGTCGTGTTTAAAATTTTTTGTAAATTCACGGTGAGTGTGATTTGATTTGATAAGCAATCTTTAATATACCAAGTAATCCTGTCTCGTAGATGCGTTCAGTGGCGTTATAAATACGTTTCATCCATTTCATCGGCCCTTAGGCGATATATCTTTTTATTTTAACAACTTTTTAAGAGAGAAACCGAAGAAATCCGTAAGTATTGACAGCCTAGGTAATAGCGAGACTAATTGTCATATTAATCCATTAGGGTTTCTTTGGGGTGCTCCTTGGAAGATCTTTGAGGGTTATTTGACAAGTACTTACGGATTTAGGAAATGGGAACCAAACATTATCATCAAGTCTGACCCCCGATAAACTAACCAGGTCCTCCGGGCCTAAATGCTTTTTTATGTAGTGGAAGCTCCATGTGAATACAACAATGTTAACCAAGAGCCAACGATCCAGGGATGGATCCAGGTTTATTTTTCTTTAATTAATTTAAAACTATTTACTTTACTATTTTCTAGAAGTCTCCGACTTGGTAAATTATAATTATAAATGTAGAGGTACAATTGGTTTACATGTAAACAAATAGCTATTTGAATTTTAATTATTAGTTTTTATAGTGATCACAAAATAAACATTTAAATATAAAATCATATTAAATTAAGTAAGTAACTGAAAATTGAGTTTTAACTTCTTGCCTACAACCAAAAGTTAATTTCAGCTCTGTAAAGTTGTAGTGGCGCCCTAAAAAATAGTAAGTATGGAAAATCACAACTTCACAACACCAAAGAAAATAATATAGTTGAGTTAACGTTTGCCTAAATGTCATTTTTTGAAAATGTTGTTTCATCCACAATCAAAAAACCTATTGGATTAATCCACAGACCAACTGTGGATTAATCTATATTTTGGTGTCAAAGTAATAGTCAGAGTTTGTCAAAGTTTATTTGTTCATTTGACAGTTAAAATATTGATTTAACATAAACTAATTTTTTGAATTAAAATGTTTATCCTATTTTGAATTAATAGCTGGAATTGGTTGAATCAAATACTGAAATTTATAGGATTACCTAAAAAACTATTAAATTAACGTTTAGTTGGTCTTTAAAACATTAAATTTGTTCATTTAACAAATTGTAAATGTTACTTTAAAATTCGTCATTAGACGGTGTTGATCACGTGATGTTCTTACATCTCGCCTCAATTGGCTTACGATAGGAGTATATAAGCTCAGGTAGCTGTTTGTTTTCGGTGTGTTCCACAGTGGAACTTCCACTACACCAAATTGCCCAACACTGTTTATCAGTGACTGATAAGACCCCCAATAAAGGTCGAATCAGCTATCTGTCGGTAGGTATTTGAAATAGTTGGAACTCACTCAAAACAAATATTCTGGCGAGGGAAGGTTCAATTCTTTCTCTTTATATTATATTAATTCCATAATTTAATTAACCCAACATTAGCGCAAATTATTTTAATTTAACATTTTATTGGTGTTAAGTGAATATGCTAAAAAGGTTACCTGGACATTTCAAGAAATTTTCCCTAACATCTTAAAAATGTTAGCACAACCATTTTAGCAGATTTTAGCAATATTCTCATTTTGTTCATTTAACCAATATTTGTTGTTCAATTAAACAATACAATTTGACATTTTTAGATTGTTAAATAAACGTGCAAAAACCATTGCTTGTATTTAAAATGCATAAAGAGTTGAATTAATATTTTTTTTGTTGTTTCAACAGCTTATTTTTTTCAGTTGCCAGTGCTGTGTCTCCAACCCCAAGTTGGTTATATAAAATTGGCGCCCAACGTTGGGCTGGAGATAGCACCGGCAGCTCTAGTGTCTGGAAGTTAGGTTGTGAAGTTGTGATTTTCCATACTTACTATTTTTTTGTTTTAGTTTTATTTTAAAATTTTATATAACCAACTTGGGGTTGGAGATACAGCACCGGCAGCTCTAGTGTCTGAGAGCTAGGTTGTGAAGTTGTGATTTTCCATACTTATTATTTTTTAGGGCGCCACTACAACTTTACAGAGCTGAAATTAATTTTTGGTTGTAGGCAAGAAGTTAAAACTCAATTTTCAGTTACTTACTTAATTTAATATGATTTTATATTTAAATGTTTAAAAGAATATCCTTATACGTTTATTTTGTGATCACTATAAAAACTAATAATTAAAACCCAAATAGCTATTTGTTTACATGTAAACCAATTGTACCTCTACATTTATAATTGGTCATTTCTCATAAAACTTGTTCCGATGCTGTACCCACCTATTTTTTTAAAAACTAATTTTCGCTCAAATTTTTTTTTAGTGTAATGAGCTTGTAGCATTTAAAGGTAATGGGAACTTAAATTATGACAACCTTAACCTAATATATATTTTTTTTAATGCAGGCTTTATGTGGCAAATGTTACGTAAGTTACCGGTTACCTACTGCAATATCCTAACATCCATGAATATTTCAACAAAATGGCTGTTAAAACAATTAATGTTAGTGTTTAATTAACTAAAAAATAGGCTTAAGATTGACAAAAAAATATTTTATAGCCTTTAGAGTACTAAAAGTCGATTTTATTTTGGGTTTTCATTTCACCCTGATGTATTGGTCACATATGTTACCATGTAATTTAGGGAATATTCTTCCAACTTGGCAGCACTGAAGTGACAAATTGTTTGGGTTTTGTCAACGCGCAAGTTTTATTGTTAGTGTCAGTGTCATTATAATATTTTTATGTCATCAAATAAAATATTAATAAAAGTCCAAGTGCTACAAACAAGTAAGTATGTTTATTATAGGTCACTTAAGTTGTTGAATTTATTACTTTATTGTTGTAATTTCAACGGCTTTTAATTTAGAGACATAATCTAATAATATTGGTCTTAAACTTAGGCGAAGTTAGCTTGTTTGCGTTTCTGTCTATGGCAGCATTTTTTAATTTAAAGGCCGAATGTCACATAAGTTATCGTCACATCCGTTACTGCTCCTGCTGATAACTTAAGTGACCATTTGGTAACTAATGTGACAAAAAGTAATTGTTTAGCTCATCTGACGTTTTGTGTTATAATTTTAAACAGGTAAAACATGGGTCTAACTTCAGCTGAGAAACAAAGAAGATATAGAGAGCGAATTAACGCAGATCCTGAAAGAAGAGAGGAATGTTCTGAAATTCAAGCCATGCACTTCGGTGCTTCCCACAATCAAGTGACACTACATACTGTCATAGTGTACTTTGAAACTAATGAAAAAAAAATGTTTTGCACAATATCTGGTTCTCGGAGACATAACCCATCGGCCATATGGGAGCACCTTACCCCCATACTATTAGAACTAAGAGCAGGGGCGTGCCGATTTTTCTGAATTTCTTGGGCCGGTCTGATATAGCCAGCACGCCCCTGACTAAGAGATAGAAATATTGAAGTAATTCATTTTTTCAGCGATGGACCTTCCTCGCAATATAAAAATAAAGGTAACATTATTTTCTTTAAAACCTATTCCCATGAAATGGGATTTAAATATGGCATATGGAACTATTCCGAAGCTTCTCACGGAAAAGGTGCTCCTGATGGGTTGGGTACGGCAATAAAGAGAATAAGTGATAACCTTGTTTCAAAAGGTCAAGATATAGACAATGCTAGAACATTGTTTGAGAAGGTGAAAGATAAAACTTCAATTAGGACGCATTTTATTGAAGAACGTAAAATTGAACAAATGGACCAGAGAAAGACTAATAATTGTGAGAGTGAGAAAATTCAAGGCATATTTAAAACTCATCAGATAATTTCTTTGGAAAAAAAAATTATGTATACACAAAAAAGTATTCATGTTTTTGCAAAAAGTTACCGGTAATCGACCATGACTGTTTAAATTTGCAAAAAATACCCGCAATTGAAGAAAATAGCACAACGGTTTCACAAAGCTGTAAGAATAATGATTTTCCATTGGTCCAGTGGGTACTTGTTTCCTATGACAATATTACTTTTCCAGGATTAATTACCGATACTGAACACGAGAATTATGAAGTAAACACTCTAAAGATAATAGGAGAAAATAAGTACGTTTGGCCTAAAGTAATAGATAAAATATGGTATAACAAGAGGAATATTTTAGCTACTATTGCTGTCCCTCAACAAGCAACAAAAAGAATATTGGTACTATAAGCGGATGATTGGAAAGTTGCAACAAGTACTCAAATGATTGTTTAATGTTTATTCTAAACTAAGCAAACTGCAATGTATTTTTATACCCAATTTTTTTATGATTAGTTTAAAAATGTTAGTAGTTATCAGTATGTTGCAATGGGCATGTTTCTGTTTTATGATTGAGTTACATTTAATATTACTAATATTATTAATATTACTAATTAGTTTAGTGTTTTTAAGCGTTCTTGCAATGTTTTTTTATTAAATAACTATTGCTAGTTGTTAAAAAAAGTAAAAACGTTAACTTACAGAGATATAATTACAATATTTTTTGCCAAAAACCATGTAAAACAAAAGCAATTTAATGCCACTTGATTGATATTGATATTCGACATGCACAAGTTATCTGAGATATACCCAATTATAATTTACCAAGTCGGAGACTTTTAGAAAATAGTAAAAACATTTTAAATTAATTAAAGAAAAATAAACCTGGATCCATCCCTGGAGTATCGTTGGCTCTTGGTTAACATTGTTGTATTTACATGGGGCTTCCACTACATGGAAAAGCCTTTAGGCCTGGAGGACCTGGTTTGTCTATCGGGGGTCAGACTTGATGATAATTTTCTGAATCCGTAAGGACTTGTCAAATAACCCTCAAAGACCTTCTAAGGAGCACCACAAAGAAACCCTAATGGATTAATATGACAATTAGTCTCGCTATTACCTAGGCTGTCAATACTTACGGATTTCTCCGGTTTCTCTCTTAAAAAGTTGTTAAAATAGAAAAATATATCACCTCAGGGCCGATGAAATAGATGAAACGTATTTATAACGCAACTGAACGCATCTACCAGACAGGATGACTTGGTAAATTAAAGATTACAAATCAAATTAAATCAAATCAAATCACACTCACCATATGAGTGAATTTACAAAAATTTTCCAACACGACCTGAAACAAGGGTATTTGATTAACACACGTAATTAGGTTTTAAAATAAAACATTAATAAATTGAGAGAGATCGTTACACAAATCCGATCTCGCCGAGATCATCTCGGTCAACAGCTGATGTTTACCGGCGTCTTCTACCCAAGTAGACTTCCCTCTTCTCTCTTTATACTACCAATTCATGTGTAAGTGTGAATAAAAGACATTCCCAAATTTAAAAATAAACAATATACTTTATATATTTAATTTACCAAGTCATCTGTTCGGTGCTATGGTTATTACCACCTCTTGACAGCCAATTTCAAAAATAACAACGAGACCAACTGCATACCCACCATTATTACAGTATTACCAAGTAATTAGATAAAAATGATAAAATTACCAGCAAGTAAGTAACTGTGAATAATAAAACATAAAACAATATAACCTAACTTATTAAAATCTTTATGTCATACTTGCTTAAACTAATCAGGACATCACTAAAATAAAAACTTATCAAGTCATAAGACGTAAAAAACTAAAACAACCCCTCAACAGTGTAAACATAACCCGTTTTGCTAAACCTAGCCAAGATATCACATGCCAAACATGATTGCTTAGACTAATAAAAAATAAAAAATAGATATCCTTAAGAAAGAAGTGTGACAATACCACTGGAACTTACGGTCCCCACTGCAAGGTAGCCGGTGTAAACAAACTCAAATATGCTTTTAAATTTAAAAAACTGTAACCGAACATTTGTAAAGTTACACTATACACGTGGCCTCGCTGTGCGGCGTGCAATCACACGAGCCCAGCTCGGTGGCGAGATGGAAGGCATTTCAGTCGGTTTATGATTTATGGTAGGATTCACGGCTATTTATATTTAATATTAATAATTATTATTCGTAATTATTATTTAGCAAATAATAATTATTTTACAACAGTTTCGGATCTAATTGGTTATTTCATTTGAGCACGTCAGAGTAAAACGAGAACTGGTGCCTCCTTTATATAAAATTTAAATTGGGACATTGTAAACCATTTGGCCCTATCATTAGCCCTTTATATTTTAAAAAGGCAAAAAGTGTAAACAAATTTAAATTATAAATATCCGTCACTCCTAAAGGGTTTAATTTTAGTTTTTATTAATTAATATTGATAAAAACTAAAAATAAACTAAAATTTGAAAGTTTAAACCGTTTTCCCTTATCCTAGATTTTGCTTGGTCTTAAACTTTGGAAATAGTTGAATAAAGAATTAAAAACCCTTTAAAATAATTCCTTTTTTACTTAAGATTTTGGTAAAACCGCCTCCTTAAATTAGGAACACTTTTTTAATTACAATTTTAAAAAACGCTTTTAACCGTCAATGTTTTTATTTTATATGACATAAACTCCCGATTGGGGACCGCACCTCCAAAATTTTAAATAAAAAGGGTATTATTATAATAATAAATAATATTTAAGAAAAAAGTCGCTAGTAAAACGTGTTTAGATTGACACCCCGTTACGGGTATAATTAATAATATTACGGATAAGAATTACTTATTAAACGTTTATGATTACGTTAAATATTTTTCTCCTAGGAATTAAAGACATGCGTGGATAAAGCTGTTATGCGACATTTAAAATAGTTTAGAACTAAATAAAGTGTGTTGTTTCTTAACTAAAAAGTTACATATATAACCCCTTTATCCACTTATGTCTTGAATGATTTTGTGTTTTGTGAATAAATTTGTTTTGTTAAATGTGTCCAAATGAACTTTTTATTTTATTATGTTTGGATAGATAGTTTATAGTTAAGTTAGTAAAGTTTTAGGTTTGTTTATCATAAAAACAATATATTTTTAAAATAAATGCCTCTTATGTTTCTAGTGTTTTTGTTTTTTTATCATAAAAATAATATTTATTTTTTTAACCCAAAATAAATTCTTGTTATTAATACATACATATTTAAATGTTCTGAAACTAGGGTTGCTTTTTTTAAATCCAAGTTTTGTGTACTCGGGCTTGCGCGAGTTAAATATTTTGGATGAAAACACAATTTTTTATGGACACCAAATATTTATTGAAGAAGAAGTTAACAAGTTAATGATTTGACGATTCAATCAACACTGATCAAAAATAAATTTTATAAAAAGGAAAAAAGCACAAAATGATTATTTTGCAGAATTGCGAAAAGTAAATTACACGGGTTTTTATGTCTTAACGGATGTAGCTTGATTTTGTTTAATATTATATGATATTTCCTTTAACTTTAATTCTTAGGTCGCTGTACCGGCTGCAGGGTCGGCGTCCGTAACACCTCCCTCCTTAAGAAAGAGCTCTAGGGTTTCTCTTGTAACTCTGGGGCGATTTAGAAAGTGGTGGATCCTCTTCTTTTTCTTAACCATAATGTAGATGAAGGCCAAAATAAAAAGAAGACATGATGTCGATATGCTCCAACTGATGTAGGTGGCAACTGGGTGCAAATGAAGGGGTTGGATTGGTGTTATGTCGAATCCGGTCGGGATGTCCATTTTCTGTAAAATAAGTTTGTTTCTTGCCGAAGGCAAATTGTGTGTGTAAAATTCAGGTGTGACGTCTTCTTCTTTATCGGTACATTGGATCGTGTAGCAATCGACTGTTATGGATTGGTTACACCGGAATGTCTTCGTTGGGGAGTACACTATTTTTCCATCTGGTAAATCGTATTCAATCTCGGATTCGGCTTTAGCTGTTGGGCATCGGTGAGGATTCGTTATGGAACAGTTGCTGGTGATTTTCTTATTGCAGAAAAAATGTCTTATTGAAATCTGCTGACAGATCTCGAACCAATCGTTGTGGGAGTTCCATGAAGTTGGTGGTAGGATAAGGGTTTTGTCTTCATTAGGTATTGGGAAAACTTTGATTAGCGGGTAGGATTTGACTTTAAGGATTGGAATTTTCAAAATTAATATAATTTTATAGTTAGTGTGAATTAGAATAGTTTGACAGTGTTCAAGCAGATTAGTTGAAATAATTTGATTGGTATCGTAAAATTTTTCTAATTCTATTTCTAATCTTGTAATTTCATCGGCAGAAAATAGTTCTAAATTTGTTAAATTTAATTTTGAAAATGTTATTGTACGTAAAAGCATTAATAAAAAATCATTTACGTGTTCGATATTAGCGATATTAATTTGTGCTTCATGAATTCCTAAATCATTTTGTATATTGCGTAAATATTTTTCCAGTTGTTTATTGTTACTATTAAAATTGTCAATTATTAAATGAAATCTTTCTTGAATATGTTGTGCATTTGAAATAAGTTTATTAATTTTTATCGATTGTTCGTCTGTTTTATCCGAAATTGATTTTATATTGTCATTGATTATTTCTAGGTCGTCATTGTCTGGATTGCCCGTAATAAATTTAATAGCAGACCCCAAAAAATTAGCAAGTCCTCTTTTTTGTCGAAAAAATGTTAATTTATGAAAATTATTAATTGCTTCTTTAAGTTTTATATTGTAAATTCTGCTTAAAGGTGTTTCATTATTCATGAAGGGCATTGAATTTAGACTTTTTTGAATGTTATGAAGGTTAATGGAAACAGTGAATCTATGGAAATGTGAAAATTCTTGTTGGGTTCCGGAATCATAAGGATAAAACCCATTATTAGGCACACACGAGTAAGCAAGGATGTAGCTGTAACAAGAAATTTTGTTTATTTGCGGGGACGTTTAATTTTTCTAACATTATTTTTTGTCTCTATTTTGATTTTAGGGTGTACTGTATAAATGATATCTTTATTTTCGTTGTCTTGATTTTTTAATAGTTCTTTTCTGTAAGGTTTTTCGTGTTTAGATCTTCTAGCTGTACAAACATATACGGGAGTGTCAGAATTAATTGTGGGCTGATCTGTTCTGGTTTCGTTAATTTTGGCAAGGTTATTATCGGCTTTTGTTTTTTGCTTTGTGTAAACATGTTTTATAAATGGCAGAATTTCGTTTTTTCTGTCTTGATTATATTTTTCATAAATTGTCAGATTATTGTCAAACAGTATCTCATGTTCGTATGGTCCGTATATTAGGGAAAATGGAGAAAAACCTGTAGCTGAATGTATGGATTGGTTGTAAATAGTAATGGCAGATATCATACGTTCTATAATATTTGTTTCAGAGGGTTCTAAAACACGTAATTTTTCGATTATGGTGGAATGTAGGCGTTCGATAGGGGAGTTGGATGAGGAGTTAGATCTGGATGTATAGTGAATGTTAATTTGATGTAGATTAAAAAATTCGTTAACTACTTTATTTTTAAACTCGGGACCTTGATCGAAAACAACATTTTTGGGAAAATTGTGGTGTGCGAAATAGTGTCTTAATTTGGAGAGGATATGGATTGAAGTTGTATTTTCTACGTGATAAGCTTGGGCGTATTTTGTAAAGGGGTCAATGATTGTCAAAAATTTATGTCTCAAATAGCTAAATATGTCAATATGAAGTGTTTTAAAAGGGAGAGAAGGAAGTAAAGGACCTTTAAATGGTGTTTTTATAGGATTTCTTTCGTATTTGGATGTTAAACAGATTTCACATTTATTTATTATTGAAGTTATTAAATTTTTCATATTTGGCCAGTAATATTTTCTACGCAAATGTTCGTACGTTTCGTTGATTCCGTTATGATTAGCATTGTGATAGTCATTAACAATTTCCAAATGATTTTCAATTTCTGGAACATCTTGAACTTTAGACTGACAAAGAATAATTTTTAGTGTTGTATTAAATAAAGATGAAAGAATGTTTTCAAGAATAGGACGTAGTTCTCTGTCATAAAGATAAATATAGTACGTCTTTTGAGGGTCTATGATATGTTTTAATGTTGATGAAAAATGTTTTTCTAAATTATTTGAAACAAGAGTAATTAAATGAATATTTTTATTAAATCGATTAGTGACTGAATGAGACTGTAATGTTCCTATACGTACAAAAATTTGGTTTTGAAATTTGTTTATACATTCCTCCGAAATGGGTAAAGTACAGGAAATATTTTCTTTTTGAGAGTGGACGGTAGATTTTCCGGAAATTACAGATTTAGGTGCTTGGGGATCATAATCGGCAGGGGCATGGACAGTGACAATTTCATCAAGATCTACGTTAACCATTAGTGATTCATTATCTGAGTCAGAATTGTGAACGTTAATCTCAACACGAGAGAGTGCGTCAGCGACAATATTTTCCTTACCTTTTTTATAGGAAATGTTGTAGTCAAATTCGTCTAATTTTATTTTCCATCGAATTAAACGGGAATTGGGTGTCTTTAAACTACTGAGCCAAACGAGGGGGTTATGATCGGTTTCTATATTAAATTTTTGTCCAAAAAGGTAGGGCCGAAAAAATTTTGTCGAGGCAACTATAGCTAGTAGTTCCTTTTCAATCGTGGAATAGTTTCGTTCTGCAGAATTTAGTGTTCGGGAATAAAAAGCAACTGGTTTTAACTCTTGGGATAAAACTGAACCTATGGCAATATCGGATGCGTCGGTTGTCAAGGTGAATGTTTTGTTAAAATCGGGATATTGTAGGATTGGAGAATGGGTTATTAGGTTTTTGCACTGTTCAAAAGCAGAAATATAACGTGGATCATGAATATTGATTTTTTCTCCTTTTCTTGTACATTTATTAATTGGATAGACAATTTTTGCAAAATTTGGAATAAAACGTCTGTAGTAGCCTATTAAACCAAGAAAAGATTTAATTTCTTTAATAGATTTAGGTATGGGAAAATTTACAATAGCAGCTATTTTCTTTGGATTTGGCTGAAGGCCTTTATCAGTTACAATGTGTCCTAAAAATTCAACTTTTTTTGAAAGAAACTCGCTTTTGTCGAGTTGTACCTTTAAATTTGCGGATTTTAAACAAGAGAAAATTAATTTAAGGTCATTAATATGTTCTTGAAGAGATCGAGAGAAGACGATGACATCGTCCATATATACAAAGCATCGTTTGTAAATATGAGATTTTAGAATTTCGTCCATCATTCTCTGAAACGTTGCCGGGGCATTTTTGAGTCCGAACGGCATTCGGAGATACTCGAAATGACCATTTGGCACGGAGAAAGCAGTTTTGCTAATCGATTCTTCAGACATCGGAATTTGGTGGAAACCTTGTGCAAGGTCTAGGCAAGAAAAGTATGTGCATCGACCTAGGTTGTCAAGAATTTCATCTATTCGGGGTAAGGGATATTTGTCTTCTGTAGTTTTTGAATTTAAAGTTCGATAGTCTATTACCAGTCTATATTTCTTTGTGCCTGAAGCATCTAATTTTTTGGGTACAATCCAAACTGGACTGGAATATGGTGATATGGAAGGTCGAATTATTTCATTATCGAGTAGTTTTTGAATTTGAGAAGAAATTTCTTTTTGTATTACCGGGGGGTGTCTGAAAGTTTTTGAGTAAACCGGTATGTCATCGGTAGTGGGGATTTTATGCTTAATTGTCGTAGTTGCCGAAAGCAATTGGTTTTCATTATAAAAGATTCCCGAAAAATCTTTACATAGTTTTATAATTTTTTCTTTTTCTTCGGAATTAAGGTGATCGAGTCTTAAATTATTTACATTTAATGGAGTTTTTTCTTGGGGAATATTACCGATATCAAAATTATGTAAGGGTTGAACAGGGATAATGTTATGAAAATTCACATCAATATAAGGGACAGATACATAGCCGTTAAAAGCGGTATGAATTGATTGGGGAATAACAATTGTGTGATTATTATTAAGTATCGAGGGAAGTAAAACATCACCGTCAGAAATGGACACCGGGATTTTTGTTATTTTGGGATTGAAGTATTTAAATTTGATTAAAATTGGACCGATAGTTAATGTGTTTGTTTGATAGTCTATATTACTTTTAAACTGTCCTAAGTCGTGGGATGATAGAAGGACATCATATTGAGTATGCCAATTTATTACATGAAAATTCATAGGAAAATTTATGCCAAAATGTTGTAAAATGGGATAACGTAAATTTATATTATCGGAGTATGTTTTCGTTAGAGATCGAATAGTAAAAGGTTCTTCAAAAAAATATTGTTTGGAGAATTTTGCGGCAGCTTGAGGGGTTATTATTGAATCCGTAGCTCCAGTATCAATTAAAACTCGTAATTTTAAGTCGGGGATGTCGAAATATGGTAGTCGGGGTGAATTTGCTAAGTTGTTTAAATCTATCTCGGGGGCTGATGGTGGCTCTCCGTGTAAAAATTTTGAGACTCAAAATCGTAGTCAGATGATTGGAAATCGTTGTCAGATGTTTGAAAATCGTAGTCAGATGTTTGAAAATTGTAGTCAGATGTTTGAAAATTGTCATGAGATGTTTGAATATCGTCATGATAATTAACAGAATTTTCGAAATTTGATTGTTCACAATCCAAATTTTTGTCAAATAATTCTAAATTGTGATGATTGTGTTGTTGTCTGTTAGATTGAATGGTAGAAGTTGACATGGGCTCGGGATAGGAATTTTGCTGATGGCGTGAATTATTAGAATGAGTTGTGGAAGTGGACATTGGTTGGGGGTATGAGTTTGGATGGCGGTAAGAATTATTGAAAGTCTGGTTGTATCGTCTTTGAGGATTGTTTACATTACCGGAAAAACCTGGTTTATTCTCAGAACTTTGTCGCGGATACGTTTGCGAATGATAAGAAGGCGAATTAGAATTTTGTGGCAAATTTTTATTATAACTTTGACTTTGCGAACGATTGGGGTTATTTCTAAAATTTTGCGAATAGTTGGGGTTATGTTTAACATTTTGAGATCGAGAATTTTGTGATTGATAACTTAAACTTTTTCGATGAGCCATTAAATTATCGTAATCAGAACAGCGTTTTACACAATCCTCCATTGTGTCGGGGGATGTTGAACATAAAAGGTCTCTATATGGTTGATTAATACCTGTTTTAAGCGTCATTAATGCCTTGTTTGTATATATTTGTTTTTGAGCTTCAACTACAGCTGGTTGTTGATTATTTTTTAATCGAGTTAACTGAATAAGCTCATTTAATTTTAAATTAATGCGAAGATGAAAGTCCATAAAAGATTCATTTGGTTTTTGAGTTAAACTACATAAAATTCTTTCGAGGGTTGCCTCCGATCGAATTTCACCAAATTTTGTCAGCAATTGGGCCCGAATAGTTGCCCAAGTATTAAAATTATTAGGAACAAACGCGTCATAATTATTAGAAGTTATAAAATCTTTAGGAAGCCCTTTAATTTTACCCACTATATATAAATTAAACAACAAACGTTGAGGATTTGTAATAGTAAATGTTCCTGGAAAAAGCGATACTATTTTATCAACAGCATGAATGAATTCATTTAGATTACCATTCTCGTGGCTGTACTCAGGTATCGTTTTACAAAATGCTTTAAGTTCATCATTAGAAATTGCAATGGCCATGATAATATTTTCGCGAAAGCGGTTATCCAAACTACGAACAGAGAGATCCGAATCTGAATCGGAATTTTCGTGGTTTCGATAACGTAAGTCTCGGATGGTTTGCAATTCGTTTTCGTCCAAATCACTTAAATGAATTTCACTCAATGACATTTATTTACACGATAAGGCTTAATAAAATATGCAACGTATACTAAAATTAATAAAAATAAAAATAAAATTTATGCGATGTAAACTAAAATTAATATATTATTTAAACAATAATAAAGTGTTTGCTATTAATTATAAATTATTATTATTAATTAATTAATAAATTTGTCTATTTATTAACTGTTCTTAAATTTAAATTTAATAATAAAATATAAGCAATAAAGTTTTTAATTTAATATTAAAATGTATGCAATACCTAAATATAAATTATTAACCAACGTGCTTGAATATAAATTAATTTTTTATTTTTCTTATTTTTATTAAGTGAGTGTGATTGATTGATTTTGAACAAGGGGAAACCAAGAGGTACTTACGGAAGGAAAATGAGGGAATACCACATAACGTTGAAACAGCAGACTTGGCAGCAAATTCCGGGAAGAATGTTCAAAAATTGACTTCGATGAAGAATTTGGTCTGATCAGGTCTTTCTGTCGATAAGCTTCTTGATTTTTCTTGCGTCTTTAACGTTCCTCGTTCTTGGTCCGGATTTCCAAATAAATCGTAAAACGAACCGTTGATATACGTTTTGGCAATCCTGTTCGCAGCGCCAGTTAAATATTTTGGATGAAAACACAATTTTTTATGGACACCAAATATTTATTGAAGAAGAAGTTAACAAGTTAATGATTTGACGATTCAATCAACACTGATCAAAAATAAATTTTATAAAAAGGAAAAAAGCACAAAATGATTATTTTGCAGAATTGCGAAAAGTAAATTACACGGGTTTTTATGTCTTAACGGATGTAGCTTGATTTTGTTTAATATTATATGATATTTCCTTTAACTTTAATTCTTAGGTCGCTGTACCGGCTGCAGGGTCGGCGTCCGTAACACGCGCGCTCATTTGCGCTATCGCTCTTATATGAAATATGCGCCATCGAGCGTATATTTGTACTTTCGGGCGAGTATTTGCGCCTTTTAAATATCATATACATTTATCTTGCTAAAGTTTTTTGCCCCAAATAAATCGTCAATTTTTTAATTAAAAAAAATTATCTCAGAAACAAATAAAGATGGACTGGTTTTGTTTTTAAAATATTAGATAAGAACAGACAATATTTTGTATATTCGGGCTCGCGCGCATATATTTGCGCTGTCGCGCCTGTAAGTATTCGTGCGTGAGTGGGTATAAACTACGTGCAGCCATGGGCGCCCGGAGGGCTTGCCCCCCTCCTGGAAATAATATACCTAAGTTCGTATACCAGCTCTTTCCTATATTCAGGATTTGGTTTCTATATATATTTTTTGGAATGCTTTTTTATTTTTGATTCTTGTTTTTTTTCGATTTAAAAGCTTTAACCAAATTTATTTTATTTTAATAACTTATTAGTTCCTTTGTTACTGTGTTTTTATTTTTTTTGTTTGTTGTTTTGATATTGGTAGCAGAGTTGGGAGTACTGAGTATTTTTTTAATGGATTATGCTATCATTACTAATTATTACTTGATTTTATAATTGTAATGAGAGAAAAATATTGAGTACTTTTTATTTTTACTTTACCAATTTGATAATTACAATTCTTTTTTTATTTTGTAATTATAATCAGAGAAAATATCAAGTACTTTTTATTTTAACTTAAAATGTTTACTGATTCTAAATATTTTTTTATTTTATATGATAATTTGATAATTACATTTTTTTTTTATTTTGTAATTATAATCAGAGAAAATATCAAGTACTTTTTATTTTAACTTAAAATGTTTACTGATTCTAAATATTTTTTTATTTTATAATTAAAAAATAATAAAGAACAGAATACATTATATATATATTTTTTTTTTTGATTTGATTAGAATGGCGAATAAGGATACTTCCGTGCTTGTTTATGTTTTTATTGCGACTAGTTTCGATCTATATTAGATCATCTTCAGGCAAACTACAAAAATATGTAAAATTATTATAAGGTTATGTTAACATGATAATGATAAAATTAATAGTTTAAAGTAACAATACAATGGTTGATAACAAATATTAAATACTTACATGTCAATAATTAAAATATTTGTAAAAAGGGTTATCAATTATATTAAATATATGCATAAAGATAGTTTTAGATTCTGATTAAAATTATTTACAATATACAATGATTTGAAGGATGATGTATTCTTGGTACTTGTATTTTCATTTAGGTATATTTTATAGTACAATCAATTTTTTACTTTGACTTTAAACTTTTTGCATTATAAAGTACTAAAAAATATTATTTATTTAAATTAATAAGTACAATTATTTTTGTATTTTTACTTTAAATCAATTTAGAGTAAAAAATACAATGTATTGATAATTTTAATTTTCTCCATTCTCAAGTAACTTAAATATTCTAATGACAATACTTTTTAAGTACAAATTATTTTTGTATTTTTACTTTAAATCAATTTAGAGTAAAAAATACAATGTATTGATAATTTTTATTTTCTCCATTCTCAAGTAACTTAAATATTCTAACGGCAATACTTTTTAAGTACAAATCTCGCAACTCTGATTGGTAGTATTGTAATATTCATAAATAAAAATAAGGTAGTACAAAGTATTTTTTTGTTTCTTCTTGGTCCCTATTTGCTCTTAACTATACAAAAATAAATATCGAAGTTAAGCAGGTTTAACTAAATGTTTCTAAATTGTTTAATATAAAATATTTGTCTTAAATTTCTCGACTGTCATTTATATTTTTTGCCCCCCCCTAGACAATTTTATGTGGGCGCCCTTGCGTACAGCGACTGAATTTAAAGGTGTAGAAATTAGTTTTTAATTTTTAAAATATAAAAAATAATTTACCGATGACACTTCGGAAATACCCAAATCTTTTTTTGTTTATAGGTGTCATTTTAAATAACAAACAATGTTGTTTGTGTAATTAGGCTCGCGCGCGTATATTTGCGCTGTAGAGCCTGTATTTGTTTATATTTAACCCTTCAACTGTGTGGTGGGGTATCACATACCCCACGCGTGTTATTGAGACGAATATTTGTTTTACGAATATTTTAGTATGTTGTTAACGTTGGAGTAGTTAAGACGTATCGAAATCGTTTTGGGTATCACATACCCCACCACACACTGGTAACAAAAATTAAGCGGTAAGTTAAACATAGTATTTTATAATACCAGTTTTTTACAAGCTTTAACCCCGAAATTTTCAAAGTGACAGCAGTCTAGATAGTTTATTAATAAAGGCATGTTTTTAAAAAGATTTTTACGTTTAATTTTTAGCTTGTTTAATATTTTTTTTGTATACATCTATAGATGTCTTACGAAAAAGAGCAAGACAATCTTTTACGCATTTGGGCCGAAACTGAGGATGAACATAAATTGCCATTTCAAGATGAAACCTCCACCATCCAAACAAAATGCGTACCTCAAAGAGATGCGACTTTTGTGACAGAGCAAAGGACAGAAAGACTTTCTATCCATGTTAATTTGTATGGAACATGCACATTATACATGTTCAAATTGACATGATTTAAGAAGTGCATAACTTTTTTGACTGTAAAATTAAAAATATTGCTGATGATGCTAATGATTTTTTATAATTCATATTGTAATATATTTTTTTTGCTTATAACACCATTAACCTTATTAAAAAAAATAAATTAAAAAAATATATAAATATTTTAATATAATTTTTGTATCAGGGTTTTTTGTCACCACACGGTCGAAGGGTTAAAGCTCCTAGGTTTAACCTAGGCGAGAGCTCTCGGTATTGGCTGTCGCCTTTTTACTTTCATTCGATTACACTATTACTTGGAAATTTTTATTTTTTTAGTTTGGCATCTCCATTGATATCAGCACGTCCCCTTTTTCTCTGTGGCGCGAGTTCTGAGACACCCTGTATAATTTTTATTTTCCATAATTTAACAAAGCTATTTTAAAACTGTATCGGTGTCAGACAAAGTAATAAGTACAAACGAAAGTAATAAAAAACTTGGTTAGTTAGCAAACTAAATGGTATTTGGATGGATTTAGGTGATCGTAATTTCGCTGCCGTATATAGAACTATAAAAACATCAAGTTTAGTTCGATGTCTTGTATCGTTTAGGAAACTATTGATTTAAAATCTGCATGTAGTTTAGCAGGGCCTACTTCCTGTTACTTAGTGTGTAAAGCAGTGGCGGCTCGTCGTATAAAGCAACTGAGGCCGGGCCTCACATGTTAAAATTATTATATAATTTGAAATGTTGAATACATTACTTATTTAAATATAAAACGTTTTTTAACTAATTTCCAGTTATTAAAAGTATCAAAACATCGAATAACCATCAAAGTTTAAAATATTTCCATTATATTTAGCGCGTACCCCTTCCAACTTCCAACTAATTCTAAACGCTTAAATCATTGCCCCACCGCATAACGATACAACATCATGCTCCCCACCGCTGCACGGTGCCTCCGGCACCCCCGTAAGTCGGGGATAATACGCGAATTTTTGTAGACATTGAGGCCCACAAAGTTGAGCTTGTACCACAGTATATGGAAGACAGCAGAGTCAGTCCCGAGATCTGTGCGGCTCGCTTATCAGCTATTGTAAAAGACTGGGCGGGGCGTGGAATATTTTAGTAAACAAAGCTTATTAATTAGATCTATGCGTGTTTATAGTTTCTTATTTCTGTTTAGTCTTTGCCTTAGCGTTAAAATGGAAAGTTGTGATAAAAATGCAAGCGTAAAATACATTATTGTGTTGTGAATTCATGTAAAAATAATTCAAATAATTTTAAAAGAACATTTTTATTTTAATATATTATTATATTAACACACAAATGCCACAGTATAAATCACAAAAAATATAAATAAAAATATTCATGTTTTTATAGTTCAGTGTTAAATCGTTAAGTTTCATATACCTACTGTGCTTGTACATTATTATTTTGTTGTTGTGTGGTTGTGCCTTTATTAATCTAAAAATAATTATTGTAAGATAGGTAAAAATGAGCAGTACCTCCTGGGTAATGTGAAAACCTGCTGAAGGAATAAATAAAAATCCCACCTCATTCCGCACTTTTTGTATTCTAGCTAAATTTTGAAAATTCTTCTCGTGAAAGAACATATTTTTAAATAATATATTTTTATTATTTAGATTCTGAAGTCCTCCAAAAACGCGAGACCTTGAAAATTTCAAAAAAATTGCCTGCGGCGCCATATAGTGGTTCACGAGCCACCACTGGTGTAAAGGAAACAATTGCCTAGAATGCGAAACATGATACCGTGATGAGAAGCACGGAATAGTCCCAGTAACTTATTGATATTATTGCTAAGAGCATCTAGCTATATTGTTGTGGTTTAAATTTCATAGAAGAATGATTGATTGTGATACCGTTTTGCAATTATCAAGTTTTTTTCTTATATTTTCCTATTTTACGCAGCTTAAATACTGTCACTGATTTTTACTGTTTTAATGTATTTTTTTAAATGGATCGCGCTTGTTATTTAATAATGATCAACAAAACTTTATTTTTAAATGGCTTTTAATTTTATTTTTTTTAATGTGGCCAGCAGGGAGCAAGGGAGTAGTAGGTTGAGGTCACCCCCCCAAGCCTAGGCACTTGGTTCCAAATCCAAACACGGTTGGCAAATTCTACCCCCGCTACCAACCAAACCATCACAATAAAATAAAATATAATTTTTAACCTATTGTAACCTCCTATTATCGCCACCGTCAAAAAATTATTATTAGTTACCCTGTTTTTTTTTTCAAAAAAATCGATTATTTTCCAAACTTGTAAGCGGCATGTACAAAGTCGGCGCCGTGCCGCGGCTTTGTCTTTGGCCGCAATTTTTGGCGTCTTATTTTTCTAGATTTTTATTAAGTTAAAGCTAATTTAAGCTAAGTAAAACTAGTAAAAATAATTAGGATTTAATTTGTTTTTTTTAATGAAAACAAATCTAAACCGGGCCTAGTTCTAGTAAAATGATCATCTTATGGGTCTGTGTTTAATAAGGATTATTAATAAATGTATGAGAAAAACATTCACAATAAAAAGTTAGTTAAATTTAAACGTTTTACTTTAAAAGTATTGTAGGTTTAACCGAGTAGCTTAAATTTGGATTTTATTTTGATTTTTTTTTTATTTATCTATATAGTAGGTCGCACTTTTCATATCTATAGCGTATATTTTTTATATTTAATATATAGGGTGCACCAAGTATCTTTCTATGTGTATACTTCTACGGCTTTTTCCGTCTTGGTTATATACGATTCTTTTTTCAAGCATTTTATACTTTTCATTTGGCCTATTATAGGTTATGTAGATGAATTTATTCTACAGTGACCTGTTAGTTTACATTTTCTTTACTGATTTCGAGCTAAAAGCGATAAATGATACCACTATTTCCATGTAATTTCAATGTATTTTCACTATTGTACGGCGGTGTATAATAATTTAACTTTTGAACTGCGTACAAATATGAAGTCTTTTTATACAGGCTTATGTGTTATATTAAGAAAATTGTTATACATACTCTTGAAAAAAAAATATTAATTCTTTTTAATTTTTCACACAAACTTTTAAAAAATGCATCCATCAATGCCTTATTAGCTGCCAATCTCATGCCTTTAAAGTTTAAAGTTTAAACTTAAATCCTTTGTTATTAATAATTTATTATTATAACTTAATCAATAATAAGTTTCTATTTCAGTTTTAACGGTTACAACTTCACGACTAATGTAAATGTTTAGATTTAGTTTATATATATATATATACCTATATTTAAATATTTATCTGACCTATTGTACCCTGAGCGATTGTCTCAGCTAACCAATCAGGTTACAACTAACCGCGTCACATGACTCTGAGATGGTATTTTAGGTTGCCATGTATTGGAAAGCAACTTTTAGGTTGTAAACTAATTTAATTTTATGATTATTATGATTTAAAAAATTTGAAAATAACTGACTAAAATTTAAAATGTTTTGGTAATACGCATACACTTGCTGGAAATTATAAATTCACATTCTTTATAATAAAAATGTTTTTTAAAAGTACTTTCTCATACATTTTCTAGAAATTGTAAAAATGCATGAGATTTTAAATAAAACATTATAACATGAGGTTGATTGAAGGAACTTGAGATCTGTACTGTTCGCGATTCCCAGTACCAATAACCAGGCCCGTTTCTGGGGTGTCTGGCGCCTGCGTGCAGCATTCGTTGGTGCGCCCCTTTTATATTTAAATATAATACATTAAATATTTGAATTTTAAGCCGTAAAATTTAAAAAATATATATTTTGCGGCTGGCAATATGTAATTGAAAATGTAAAAAAACCGCTTAAATTAAGTATAATTTTTTTTTTATTAAATTACCAAACAAACAAGTAATATCATAAGGGCATCTATTTTTTCGAAAAAAATCGAAAAAACACGTTGCCAAGTAATATTTTAACAAGAAGCATGAGTGCTGGTGGCAAAAAAATCCGAGTCGAAGACGAGGATTTTTGCACCTGCACGAATGCATTTTGTTAAAAAATATTACTTAGCATTGTGTTTTAACGATTTTTTTCATAGGAAAATTTAGATGCCCGAATGGTATTTAACAAGACTATTTCATGAGTAACAGTTAACAATTAAAATATTAATTGCTATTTTTGGTGACAACAGCTGTCAAGTTTTGCCGCGGGTAAACTCGAAAAAACTGCTGACAGGTGCTGTCATACAGTTTTTCCACCTAGAAACCATTTGTAGTTCAAAATTGCGCGTTTGTAATTGGTGGAAATTAAGACGAGAGAAATAGTCAGTGATAAAAATACTCTAAAGAAAAAGAAAACAATCTAAACAATATAATAACTACAACTGGTTTTTAGTGACGTACTCTCTAAAAATGACTAGTTTTCAAAGTAAAAAAGCAGTCAATAATAACTTTAGTCCACAGCTATTTGTATCCCGGGCATTTAACAGCTTATTATTATGTAAAATTGTCCCCAGAATCCGAAAATACCTTCAAAAATTATAAAAGTAAAGCAGTTTATATCTTTTGACGACATTTTCGGATTCAGCGGACAATTTTACATAGGAGTTGACTGCTAAATATCCGGGATACAAATTACTATTGACAATAATTATTAGTCGCTGCTTTTTTGCTATTGCAATTAGACTAGTTGAATTAGTCATTTTTGACTAATTCTATTTTAGAGAGTTACTACTATTAAACTTTGCTACCGTTAACTGCAACTATCAAACAAATACTAAAGATAATATGACCATTTCTCTCCTTTTATTTTGATTATATCAAAACAAAATAAGCAGCCAATATCAAGCGGCAAAAGGCGCTTTATAGCGACCGAAAAAAAGAGCGGCCGACGCAAAAAAGGCAGAAACCTTTATCCAATGTTTAAGTATCATATGCAAGAAAGTTTATCGCTACAAAGTACTGATTGACTCTTTGATTTTGCGCCCCCGAAATGTTGCGCCTGCGTGCGTGCACGCACTGCACGCTCGCCAGGAACGGGCCTGCCAATAACTCCCAACCAACCCACATTACCAATCCTGTACAACAAAAATAACTACATGGTGCATAAGAACAAAAAAGCATGTTTTTGATGGTTAAATGTAAAAATTAGGTCAATTTCTTTTGAAAATAAAAATTTAGGTAAAAAATTAATTATTCAAATATTAATAATTGTCATGGCGAAAAATCAGCCACTAATAATTCTCGTCAATAGGAATTTGTATCCCGAACATTTAACAGTCAATTTCCATGTAAAATTGTCCACTAAATCCGAAAATGTTTTCAAAAGTTAAAAAAGTAGAACAGTTTTTGAGATATAGTCAATTTTCCATATAATATGGAATTTACTAAATCTCAAAAACTGCTCTATTTTCTCTATAATTTTTGACGGTATTTTCGTATTCAGGGGACAATTTTGCATAAGAATTGGCTGTTAAATGTTGGGGATACCATGGTATCCTATGGTTAACCATGGTATAAGTGAAAAAGTAGTCATTTTTTACTAATTCATTTTTAAAGAGAAGGTAAAATAAAATTAGGCTCATATGAAATAATTTTATTCAAAACGAATTTTATTCTATTGCACCTAAAGTTATGATTAGTGTAGACCAATAGTACTAAAATCTCTTCTCTACACATGAGCGCTTGTTCTCTCGCAGCGGGAGTCCCGCTATCTAGATTTATCCATGGTACATGTACAGGAGCGCGTTCGAAAACTCGCAAGAGTGCACTCTGGATACACTTTAAGTTTACCTTGCGCGTTCGAATTCTCTGGTATATATATGGTATAGATTTATGCAACTGTCAGCTGTTTGAAAACAGCAAGTATATGCCCAGAGTGCACTCTCGGTTGTCCAAGCTTTAGACTTGGTTAAGTTTTACCCGTCATGCGCATAGGGTACATCAAACAATAATTTGTATTTACCTTCATATAATTTATTTATAACTGTTTAAAATTCAATAAAACAAAAACAAAAAATATTAAAATAAAAGAATTTATTATAATAAATTATTTAAAAAAATTCAATTCTAAAAAACAAAACAAAATCCGTATAACTAAAGGGTTGAAATTCAATAATTTAATATTTATATGTATTCAGTCAAATAACAAGCAAAACCAATTGATTTTAGAACACTACAACAAAAAGTTTATAGGTATATGCTCCGCGGCGTTCGAAAATAACAAGGAGGTTAGGTATAATGTAAAGTCACGTGATTATATACCTATCCTTATACCATATCCAAAGTACACTCTCATTTCGAACGCACTCCAGTGTTGACATTCGTAGTAGCGACTTTTTGATTACTTTTTTCAAAATATTTTACTACGACTATTTTATAAATATGTATAACAAAGAAACAAAAGAATTTCAATATAGAAAATTTACCTATCAAAACAGCTAAAGTTTTTATCATATTTCGGGGGCATGTATACCAACATAATAAAGAAAAATTTTTGACAACCGGACCCTCTGAACCCGCGAAATTTAACAATTCCCGTTATTTTCCGAACACACCTCGTATATATATCTCCTATATACAGGGTGTCCCCTTACTAATGGTACACAGTAAAACTGCAGATTCCTTGGGTAAAAATATTACGATTTGACCAAAATTAGCTTAGTTTAAAAGTTGACAATAACCGAGATACAAGGTGTCCCAGTGAAAATTTAATTTTTGATTTTCCTAATTAACTTATTTATAATTCAATATTTTTGCATACAATTTTGTGATTAGGGGTTTTTTGGGTCGAAAAATTTGAATTTGTTAATAATTTTAATGTAGATTGTAGAGGGCGCTCACTGCGGCGCTCTCGGTACATAAAAACGAGTGTAACTTTTTCGCGCCTTCGCTTATTTATGTTTTTATTATAAATATCAATTTTACCACCATTTTTACGCAAAAAAGGTATACCTTGTAAATGTCGATTTGGGGATTTGTTTTCGAAAGTTTTGCATTTACAATATTTAATGCATCGGTTTTTAAAACTCATTATTGTGTAACCTCAACTCGAGGGCTATGGCGAACGGCAGCTTTACAGTTTACAGATAGGTCGATGGGCAAATGTTGTTTTTCAATGCTTACGTGTATACAAATATATTTACTAAATTTAAATAAAGGCAAATTAAAATTGGGCGCCATGACACTGCAGTGTCTTATTATGGCCAGTTGTTAAAATCCAAGTAAGTCAGACACAATCTTACTAAAGATTAAGGGTGGTTATTAAAAGTCAAGTTTAAAAAAAATAAATCAGTTATATTTGTTCACCGATGTTGAAATGATCACTTTTTATGTAATAATAATTGTTTGTTTGATCTGTAATTTTGGTGCACCCTTATATGGCCATACAAAAACCAAAGTCTAATAGACTAAATTAACTGATAAAATATTATTGATGATACAAAAAAATATATTTAAAATGATTACAATTTACAAGTTGAAGACTATGTTGAATTCTCTACTCAAAAGTACACAAACTATAAGGAGTGTAGTATAAGCTATGTTCTCTAACAAAAATACTCAAATTTGGTACAACCTGAACACAGTTGGGGCCCTGGTAGATTGGCTTCCGATGTTGAAGTCTACCACTATGTCAGATTTTACAGGATGGCTTTTCAGTAACGTAAGAACTTGCCATTTTCCAAAACAAGTTCAGGGTAAAAAACCATTCCTTTACAACAAATCTGACATAAAAAGTCTTACAAAAAACTCCAACATAAAAACTACTCCATCTTAAAAACCCTAGAAAGAAATACGAACCCGCTTTAGCACCCTACAAAATCCGTTGACATTAGCTTACCCTTATTTTAAGGAGTTTTCAAATTAAAAACCATTCAAGGTCTAGGTCAACAAAAAGTACGTTGGAAAATCACGAACACCTAAAATGGAGACCGCGTGGTTAGGAATATTCGACCACTATTTTGAAAGTTATCCACTCACCTAAAGCTTTCATATAAAACAATTAATGCTTTAACCGGCCCTGAGCCATTAAACCAGGAGAATTACTACACATCTTTGGAATTATATCCAAATTTTAAGCCAACGCTTACTCCCAACTAAACAGCTGCAGTGTCAAAACGGAAAAGAGAGACGTAAACCTTATTAAGTGCGTAGAAGATTATTTAAACAAAAAAATACAATGTTGCCAAGATGTTGTGAATGTTGTCGAGTAAACGAAAAACAAATGAAGAGTGCTCTGGGTTGCATATTATCAAAACCAGGTAATAAACAAAATAATACAAATAATTAAATTCTTTTGGAAAGAGGCAACTAAACAAATATCCTTATTAAAAATATATTTAACATTAAGTCAAACTAAAAATAAACCACCTAATAGTTCACATCTATACCGTTATAGATGTACAAAAACTAATAAAATAAAATCAATGGGTAACTGTCAAAATGACGGTTACAATTGTATTAAAATTAATCGAATCGAATAGAATAGAATTTAATTACAAATACTTTAGATTACAATGGTAGATTTTTAGAGCACCTATTATAAATTTATTATTAATTTAAAAATTTTGAACTATCAATATATTTTATTAATATTATAAAAACTTTGAAATCTCAATAAAAGAAAAGATTTTGTTTTGACAATAATTGCTCGAAGTGATTGCCGTTAACTTCAATGCACTTGGCTACTCGTCTATTGAATGACCGCCTGATTTTAAATAATAGTTGTTCATTTTGAAACGATTCCGCTGCATTCTGAAATTTTTGCCATAGTTGTTTTCTAGTATTAATCGTCTCTTCAAAAACAAGTGATTTCATGTATCCCCATACACAAAAATCAAGGGGGTTGAAGTCGGGGCTTCGGGAAGGCCAAGGCATTTGGCTTCCCCGACCTATCCAGCGGTTAGGAAATTCGATATTTAAGTTATCTCTAACAATCCTGGAATAGTGTGCCGGGGCACCATCTTGAATAAAAAACATATCTCTTCTTAGCTCTAATGGTAGACCATGCAAATAATCGGCAAGCTGATTTTGCAAAAAATTAAGATATAACTGACCATTTAAATTTGGTGGTAGCTCAACTGGATCCAACATGTAATTGCCAATAAGTCCACACCACACATTTATTTTAAACTCATGCTGAAAATGGCGTTTGGTTACTAATTGGGGGTTTTCTAAATCCCACGCATGTTTATTTCTAAAATTGAAGACACCTCTCCGTGTAAAATTTGCTTCATCGGTAAATAAGACTTTATTAAAAAACATTGGGTCGGCATTTTTCTGGGTACGACATAAACCGGCAAATCCTAATCTGGCTAGAAGATCAACGTCCAACAAATTCTGAATAGGAGTAAAGTGTTACGGATAACGCTTTTCTTGCTTAAAAATTCAAAAAATTGATGATTTGCTTACTGGAATATTTGCAGCCATACGTCTTGTGCTTGTGTTTTAAAATCTGGCTGCCTTAAATGTGGATACATTTTCAAATATCTTCGATGTGCTCTTCGTCCATTAAAATTTTCTTGTGCGTATAAGCATCCCATGTCTAGCATTTCTTCGTTAGAAAATTAATTATGTGGTATTTTTAACTCAACATTTAACAGGTTTCTTTAAAAACTTAAAAAAGAACTATAAAGTTGATAAATCACATGACATGAGTTTGAAGCCCACTTTGAAAAGTTGAAGTTTTGCAAATAAAAATTTAAACGGATGCATTAAATATTGTAAATACAAAACTTTCGAAAACAAATCCCCGAATCGACATTTACAAGGTATACCTTTTTTGCGTAAAATTGGTGGGAAAATTGATATTTTTAATAAAAACATAAATAAGCGAAGGCGCGATAAAGTTACACTCGTTTTTATGTACCCAGAGCGCCGCAGAGAGCGCCCTCTACAGACTACATCAAAATTATTAACAAATTCAAATTTCTTGAAGCAAAAAACCCCCAATCACAATATGCTAAATATGCAAAAATATGGAATTATAAATAAGTTAATTAGGAAAATCGAAAATTAAATTTTCACTGGGACACCTTGAGTGCGTTCGAAATGAGAGTGTACTTTGGATGTGGTATAAGGATAGGTATATAATCACGTGACTTTACATTATACCTGACCTCCTTGTTATTTTCGAACGCCGCGGAGCATATACCTACAAACTTCATGTTGTAGTGTTCTAAAATCAATTGTTTTTGCTTGTTATTTGACTGAATAAATATAAATATTAAATTATTGAATTTCAACCCTTTAGTTATATGGATAATTCAAGTTTTTGTGATGGATTTTGTTTTGTTTTTTAGAATTGATAATTTTTAAATAATTTATTATAATAAATTCTTTTATTTTAATGTTTTTCGTTTTTGTTTTATTGAATTTTAAACAGTTATAAATAAATTATATGAAGGTAAATACAAATTATTGTTTGATGTACCCTATGCGCATGACGGGTAAAACTTAACCAAGTCTAAAGCTTGGACAACCGAGAGTGCACTCTGGGCATATACTTGCTGTTTTCGAACAGCTGACAGTTGCATATATCTAGGTATATACCAGAGAATTTGAACGCGCAAGGTAAACTTGGAGTGTATCCAGAGTGCACTCTTGCGAGTTTTCGAACGTGCTCCTTGTATCCCGGTTATTGTTAACTTTTAAACTAACCTAAGTTTGGTCAAATCGTAATATTTTTACCCAAGGAATCTGCAGTTTCACTGTGTACCATTAGTTATGGGACACCCTGTATAGGAGAAACCGGCAGAAATTTTAAAACAAGGATTAAAGAACACATAAACAACAATAATCGCAGTTCAAATTTTGAAAATCACTTAACAAACACTGGACACACTTTCAACACAGAAACAAACACAAAAATACTGGACATACAAGAAAAAAACCACAAACTTACACTGCTAGAAGCCTACGAAATTAACAAACAAATGAAAAACAATAAGATACAATGCCTCAATGAACAGGTTAATTTGTTTTACACACTAAATATACAAACATCTAACCTAAAACAATAATAACAACATAACCTTAACTTTTACTAAATTTTATTTTTGATTCAAGCTTTAATTAATTAAAATTTTAATGTGTTTTAATTATATTTATATCTGTAATGTCCATAATATAAGGTGACCAACTGTTCTGATTTAATCAGAACTATACTGTTTTTAAGGTCTTCATTCTGACAGGAAATGGAAGGTAGCAAAGGTTCTGATTTTCCTATTTTGGTTCTGGTCTGTTCTGATTTAGCTTACCATATAAAATTAACTTCCAATTTTGATAAATCCATATTAATTTATTAATAGTTATTAGGTATACCTAATAACTAAAAATAACTGGGCTAAAAACTCAAATTTCATAATAGTTTTAATTAGAATTCTTTGCTGAACCGCTTACTTTTATTTTTAATTTATGTCTAGATAACGGAGTTTTTCCGAACTCCCTAAAAGTTAGTAAAATTTCTCCCATTTTTAAATCGGGGGAAAAGAATATGACAAATAACTATAGACCTGTGAGTATACTTAACTGCATGTCAAAGATTTTTGAAATGTTAATTTATGACATGTTATTCAATGAGGTAAAAACAAAAATTAGTGATTTACAAGACGGCTTTATGCCCAAACGATCAACAATCTCAAATATGTTCAATTTTATGCAAGATTCTAAATATGCCCTAAATAGTAATAAACAAATAGACGTTATTTACACAGACATGACTAAAGCCTTTGATAAATTAGAACATAGCATACTAGTTGAGCACCTGTTAAAATTTGATGTTAGTTTTACCTTAGTTAATATTTTAAAATCATATATTGAAAACCGCGAAGCATTTGTTAAAGTTAATGGTTTTAAGTCTAAATGTTTTACTCAAAGTTCAGGAGTACCCCAGGGTTCCAACTTGGGTCCTCTTTTATTTTTGTTAGTTATTAATAGTTTACCAGAAAACACAATATCGTCAAAATGTTTGATCTATGCTGATGATGTAAAAATTTATAAAGAAATTAACTCTATCAGGGACAGTGAGTTACTGCAAAAAGATCTTGACTTTATCGTGAAGTGGTGTGATCAAAATAAACTTATGATAAACGCCCAAAAATGTGCTTCAATGACAATAACAAAAAAATGCGTGCTATTAACCAAGATTATTACATAAATAGGACATGGGCGCCGCTACATAGGGGCAGGGGGGGCCCGGGCCCCCCCCTGGAATTTCATACCCAGAATTTCCGGTACTCCATAATTTGACGGTAAGTGCTGATCGTTATCATTCATTATATTTTAATTTATCATAATTTGTATAGCGTATACATAAGACGGCTGTACTACTAGAGGAGATTCCTCGGCGATACAATTTTTTTATATTTATATATTTACCAAAAAACTGTGATGTATTTTTTGCAATATGTACCAATATAAATAAATAGGTAAATATACATATAATAGACCAGTGCAGAAGCCTTTAAAAATGGTAAAAAGAGAAAAAAAATAACAGTAGGATGAAACCCATTGGAAAAGGAGGGGAATATAATAAAAATTAAAGGAAAAATAAATTACGGGCGATCTGAGTTCGGGAAGTGGGAGGGGGGGTTTTAAGGGTAAAAAATGGTTTATCTCGATTTCCGGCAAAACTACAAATCCTATGGAAAAAAGTTAAATGTCAAAGTTGTAGGTAATAAAAGGATCTACAACTTTTGTGATTACAATTTTTTTACATAACCTCAAAATTTATGTGAAAAATTCAAAAAACCAAGTTTTTGGTTTTTTATTTTTATCTTTTTTTTTTATCCTACTGTTATTTTTTTTGGTTTCAAAAATTATCGACCCTGGTCTATAAAGATGATATTTTATTTGACTTAAGTTTAATGTGAACTTCTACAGTACAACTTGATTATAAATAACATCTATTAAAATTGTAAAAAACTTTAAGGGCCCCCCCCTAGACGAGTTCCTTCCGGCGCCCATAAAATAGGACAAAACTAAAAAAAAGTGGACAAATTTAAAGACCTAGGATTAATTGTGGACAATCAACTTACTTTTAAAGAACATATAAATATAATGATTAACTCTTCATTATCAAAACTTGGTTTTATTGTGCGGAATACGCGAGACTTTATTGATAACAACAGCATTAAAGTGCTATACAACTCCATAGTGCGTTCGAGGATGGAATATGGGTCTATTGTGTGGTATCCCTATTATAGTTGTTATATTAATGCAGTGAAAAAAGTTCAAAAAAGATTTTTAAAATATCTTAAATATAAGGAGTATGGTGTGTATGACAATTTTGCTAACTATTCAGACTTATGCAATATTTACCTATACAGAACACTAGAATCAAGAAGGATTACAGCCATTATATTTACGTTACAAGTTGCTACATAACGAATTAGATAATAGTTACTTGTTATCACACATAAAATTTAAAGTTAACAATTTAACTAGAAATAATGATATATTTTTTATCCCAAGCTCAAGAGTAAATGTGTATATGACATCACCCTTGTACCTCTTTAGCTACTATGGTAACATGGTTTCGAGGGAAATAGACTTTTTTTATGGCAGTTTTAAAGCTTTTAGGAAAAAATGTATTAGTCTAAATATAAATAATAGATTAAATGTAAGACTCGCTTAGGAGAAAGTTATTACTATAATTATTAATTTAATGTAATATAATGTGTATTTGGATTTTATCCTCATCTGTAATTGGGCATTGCCTGTTGATGTTGAAATATATTATTATTATTATTATTATATAAATATATACCTATATATATATATATATATATATATATATATATATATATATATATATATATATATATATGGGGAATTTCACGCCAAATCGACCCCTTTCGATTTGGCTGAAATTATGTTATATTTTTTCACCCCACCAAAAGTTTTCCATATAAAATAACTATTTTGAATTGAGAGTAAATAATAATAAAATAACACCGGTAGTGGCAACGCCTCTTTTTCTAATAAAATTTTCTACAGGCCACCGCTGTTCTGGTTTTCCCCTTTACACAGTTGGTCACCTTACCATAATACAACATGTTATACTTGTTCTAATGTCTGTTAAACGTATATTTTTATAATATTGACGTGTAAGTTATATTTTAAATCTCTATATTATCAATGATATAATATATTATGATGTATGATAATTTATCATATATCTTTATACCATTCTTGTAGAAATTATTAAAATAAAATAAAAAATTTACAGCAGGGAAGTGCCTAATTTAATTTTATTTACAAAATTAATTATATTTTTTATTTTTTACTGTGTTAAATAAGACTTCATAGGTATAATTAACTATATTTTAATAAAAGAAAATGAAGGCCTTTATTTTTTAAATGCCTTTTTTAGATGTACCTATATAGGTACATCTAAAAAATCGTTTCACCGCATATGCGGTGAAACGATTGCGAAAATAATTCAATACCTTTTTTTATTGTAAATAAATACATATTATTATTAACTATCTTAATCACACTTTAAGAAATAAATAAACATAATTCGAGTTTTAATATTTATTTCATTAATAATTCTTTAACTTCTTCATCAAGCATATAGGTATATTCTCGTTTGTTAATTTTCGATTTGTTTTTCTCGAAAACATTTAAATCCTTATTTTTAGATTCTTCAGCTTCCTCAGAAAGTAATGTTTTACCAAATAGTTTTTACCTTTAAAGATTCAAAACAAGGGATTAATAATTAATTAATTAATAAAATTTATAAAATATTTTTCCTTTAAGATATCTACAAAGCAAATTAATTAATAATCCTATAGGATAAACTTATACTTGTATACTTGTATATATTTTTTAATTATATTAAAAAAAAATTATAAATTTTTTAATACATGTTGAAATATTTATAATTATTAATAAATTCAACTAAAACTTATGAGCATAGATCTGTGGGTACGAAAATCTTGAGTGCGTATACAATGCCTTAGTTAGGTACGAGCGCTTGAGATTTAGCCATGCAGCGCGATAAATAAAAATTCATAACTTTCCATATGTGCGTATATGCAGCTAATTTTTGGTGGACTTTTAAAGTAAAGTTTACTAAAAAACCTCATGTAGATATCAACGTGGAAATCGGAGGCAATCGTAGTTAAATGCCTATATGATTTTTTTCTCTCTTAATTTTACCAATTGTCTTTAAAACGTTATAACTTTTAATTTTTATTTTTTTATTCAAATAGGAATTTTTGTATATGTAGACTAATGTGTAATTTAAACTTATTTAAAAAAATATACATTTTTGTGTTCGATTAAAAGATATAGTTTATTAAATGTTTGCGTAATTTTTAGCCAATTTTACTGTTTTAAAATTATTCTACTTTGAGGTATCATAAAATCAAAACAAAATTATCTAAACATATTTTTTTAAGATGTATTTAACAAATTATCGTCATAAAAATACCCATAATAAAAAGTTTTTAAAAATGTATTTTTTCCGCCGATAAACCATAGTGCGACGCGTCGTACGTCCCGAACCATTTTTCTTACACATTTATGTATGTATTTATTAAGCATTCTACGTACTCAAACAAAACGTATGTCTTAATTGTTTTAATGTGACTGATTACAATAATTAAAATCCCCTAGTGTTTCTAATTAATCTGCTTACCACATTCACGGGGCTGTTCGTGCAATGCAAACACTAAACCATAGAAAAAAATAATATAAGAAGGCAATTCTTAAATTTATAAATTTTAATTTGTAATATCATCTTTCAAGTTTTCTAGGGCAAAATTTTAATGGTAGCTGTATGTTGCAGTCGCAGCGGTGGTATGAGGAAACAGAATAACTGCTAACTTAAACTCTTTCAATATCCACAAACCTTTATGCTCGGAGTAATAATCATCACACTGTGATATTTAATTTTGACAAACTAGGATTTTGTACGGGTTTTTACATTGTTCAAAGTTTCACTTCCGCTAGGTTTTCAACTGAACAAAAACTTTCGAGCTGACATGTTTACTAATATATTAAAAAAAAAAGATAAGCAGTAGAAATTAATTTTAAATTTTGTCATGTCATGTGAACGCTACACATGTTTCGTTATTAGCGTAATATGGGAATATTAACCATTTGCCAGAAACACTAATTAATAATTGTTATTCTAATATTCATTATAAATATATTAATTGGATTATAATAAAATTATATAATATATACTTTCACTAATTAACATCATTTTATTTAAGTTTAAGGCTAGATTTTATATATATTTTTGTTGAAAAATTATACATCCTAGGTCATACCCTTTATGTTTATAAACCGCCCTCGGTGGTTTAGTAGTTAGCACTGCGGACTACAAGCCGAGAGGTCGTGGGTTCGAATCCCATCGGGGTATACCATATATGGCTGTTTATTTGTGTGTGTCAGTGTACTCCTGTAATTGGGCCTGGTGCCTGTTGGAAGCACATTAAAATAATAAAATAAAATATTAAAATACGTATAATGTAAAAAAAATAAAATGGTGCATTCCTTAGCAAAAATTAATAGGTTTTTTTTACTTCGCATATTCGCGTATTAAAATTATTTGTGTTTTTCCGTATATAATGGCAACCACTATAACCGACCCGCCTAACAGTAATAATTAACTCAATATTCACGTTGTTGGGCATCAGTGATTGGCTGATTTAAATATTTAACGAGTTCAAATGTTGAACCAGTCGGGTTTTACATTGGAAACAAGTGAGGTTTCCGTCTAACAAATGTCAGACTTTTTGATATATACATACATACAAGGGGCGACTATAATGATTTTTAAATTTGAAAGAAAGTGAGGTTATAATACATTTTGTTATTGATAAAAAAATTATTGGAGTAGAAAAAGCATAGTCGCAACTCGCGATAATGCGCACTGTTGGCGCCAAGTATTGCGCCATGGGTTGGTTTAAGTTGTCGATGTGACTTTGGTTACATAACCTTTATTTTGTGTTATTGTTAGTTGAGAGTCTCAACTTAAGACTATCGATAATTTCTTTGATACTTTTATATTAAAAAATAGTTATCCATGATAAATATAAAAAAATAACATAACATAATAATAACAGAAAAAGAATCATAATCATAAAATTTACATAATTTAATATACATCATAAAATATAAATAAAATAAATAATATATAACATACCTACATAAACAAAATACAGATAATATAAAAGAAAATTATACGAGAAGAAATACAAGAAAAAATATAAGAAAAATACACGAATAAAATAAGAAGAATGAAATAAGAAGAAAGATAATAAATTAAGAAAATATAAGAAGATATTCATGGATATGGAGGAAATAAGATTTTAAAGATATTTATTTGGATGAATTTTAAATTAAATTACACATATTATATAGATAAAAAAATAAAGAATATATAACTGTAAGTACAATCTCTTCTTTTATTAACCTGTGGTGCTTTGATACACCATATTTTGGCCCATACGAACCGAAATCCATTTTTTATACAGTCCACTAATAAAATTTTATTTATTTAATTAAAAATTGAATTTAAATTAAATTAATTATTAAACGTCAAATATGTCATTATTAGCTATAAATGCAAAAAGAGACGCAATATTTAATTTATCTATTTTGGTTTCATAATGACTTCATTATAACACCGCTTTTGGTTCTTTAATGAGGTACTTTATTCCACCCAAAATTTTGATTTTATAGGTTGGCTACTGGTAAAATACAATTTTGAATACCTATAGGTTATAATATTTTTATGATTTGTTTTCTAGTACTTACGAGACTTTTCGTGCAATAAATTTTGTTTAACACTAAAGAAAATCCTTTTTTCTTCCTTAACAGCCGCTTATTGTAAATACTTATTGTAAATTAAGGACGCTATAGCGAAAGAATGTGATAATGTTTGAAAGGTTAATGACCTTTCAAACTTCAAACTGAGATACCAACTATGTAAAGTAAAATTCGACCAAATTAAATATAAGGTATAAAATTAATTTGTTTTATGAAATGTTTGCAAAATAGATAAAATAGCATAAAGAACTCATGTCATAAGACCTTTTGTCGCACTCGTCCAAATGACGTCTTATGACATTAGTTCTTTAATATACTATTTGTTGGAGGTCATAAATCAGGCACAAGAAACTTTAAAAAGTGTTTTTATTCACACACAAATATTTCATACAACTTATTACAATTTATTATCACCAACAACAACTTTCTTTTTTTTCTTATCTTCTTCTTCTTCTTGTTGCCAACTTATTACATTAAACTAAAAACCTATTAATACTAAACTAACTAATAACCAATTTACTATTGTTTTCAACACACCCCCTCAATGGTAAATTTGTCCTACCTCTAGACCAATATCCTTACAAAACTTATTAAATTTAATAAAACCCAAAGGTTTAGTAAATATGTCAGCTGTTTGGTTTTCAGTACTTATGTACTCAATATTCACAATTTTTTCTTAAACTTTATCACGTACAAAATGAAATTTAATATCAACATGTTTTAACCTTTTGTGAAACTCAGGGTTATTACTTACTTTGATTGCAGACTGATTGTCTTCAAAAATTGTTACACAAACGCCTTTATGACATATTTCTAAATCATTAAATAAGTATCGAAGCCAACATGCTTCACTAACAGCTAAACTTAAAGCTATATATTCAGCCTCAGTCGATGACAGAGCTACTGTACTTTGTTTACGAGATGCCCAAGACATTGAACATCCAAAAAATTTGAAAATATAGCCAGTAGTAGACTTTCTATCAATTCTGTCACCTGCCCAGTCTGAATCAACAAATCCTTCAATTATAGGACTGTTTTTTTCTAAATAGTAAACAAGACTTACATCTAATGTCCCCTTAACATCACGTAAAACTCTTTTTAAAGCTTGCCATAATTGTTCACTTGCACAAGACTGATATCTACTTAAAATAGAAATTGAACTAGATAAATCAGGTCTTGTACACAACATTGCGTACATGAGTGAACCTATTATTTGCCTACACCTGTTTTCTATATTTAAGTTTTCTGATTTTTCTAATTTTAAACAATCATGTTTAAAATTGATTTCCATTGGAGTCTTGTTAGCTTTGCATTCTTGCATGCCAAATTTGGATAAAATTTTCTTTAGGTACAAGGTTTGATTTATTATAATTGTGTTATTTAACATGTCTTGTTTAATTACCATACCTAAAAAATATTTAATTTGGCCCAAATCCTTAATTTTAAATTCTTTATTTAACATTATCTTAATGTTCAATATTTCTATATCATCTGTACCTGCTAAAAGTACATCATCAACATAAATTATTAAATATATTTTATATTTATTGGTTTCTTTAATATAAAAACAATATTCATACTCTGATCTTTTAAACTCTAATGATAACATTACTTTATGAAATTTCTCATTCCAACATTTAGGCGAAGTTTTGAGACCATATAAAGATTTTCTTAGTTTGCAAATAGTTCCTTCACTTTCTTTAAAACCTTTTGGTAAATATATATACACGTCACCTTTAATGTCTCCATTTAGAAAAGCACTACTTACATCAAACTGATTGATTTTAATATTTAACTGATTGCATAATACTAAGAAAATTCTTATTGAAGGTAACTTTGCTACAGGACTATAAATATCTGATGACATTGTCATACTTGTTTGCTGAAATCCCTTAGCTACTAGCCTAGCCTTATATTTTACAATATGATTATTTTCATCTTTCTTTCTCTTAAATACCCACCTACATTATATTGCTTTATTTCCGTTTAAATCTTTTACACATTCCCAAGTTTGATTTTCTTCTAATGCATTTACTTCCGCTTCTATAGCTTCTCTCCATTGTTTTGATTCTTTACTTTGCATAGCTTCTTCAAAGCTATAAGGTTCCTCTTCATTTAGAATTGTTAGAAAACTTGTATCAAGATCATACTCGTTTAATTTTATAGGTTTCTGCCTATTTCTTCTAAAAAAATATCTATTTTCATTTTCAATTTCTGCTTCATCTTCCAAAATACTTGTTTCGTTTTCTTGTTTATTTTCATTTTCAGGTCCTTCATTAATTATTTCTTGATCTGTACTTTCTATATATTTTTCTACATTTCCAGCTTCCAATTTATTTAATTTTTCTGGAAAAAATATAACGTCTCTACTAAATTCAACTTTCTTCTGCTCAGGAAAATATATTCTACATCCTTTCACTTCATCATTGTACCCTATAAACATTCCAAGTTTATTCTTTACATCCCATTTTAATCTCTTTTCTTTAGGAATACATATTGAAACTTTTGATCCAAAACTTTTAAAGATTTGTAAATTTACTTTTTTACTAAACCATAACTCATATGGTGATTTATCCTTTTCTGAACTGGTACCTGTTCTATTTAAAACAAACGTTGCATAATTTACTGCTTCTGCCCATAATTCTTTATTATGTCCATGTAACATAGATCTTGCTGCTTTAACAATTGTTCTCATTTCTCTTTCTGCCCTACCATTCTGTTGTGGAGTGTATACGACTGACTTCTGATGATGAATGCCATACCTTTCTAACATTCTTTTTACTTCCAAATTTATAAATTCCAGACCATTGTCACTTCTTAAAACTTTTACTTTGTTATTTGTCTCTTTTTTAGATAACCTTATAAATTTGTCAATATTTTCTTTCACTTCAGACTTATGCTTCATAAAATACACATTTCTATAAGAAGAATAATCATCCTTTAATAATAAAAAATATCTTGCTCCACCCAGTGAAGTAGTCTCCATCGGTCCACATACATCAGCATGAATCAATTCTAGTGTTTTGTTTGCCCTTGAATTACTGTCTTTAAACATGTTCCTGTGTTGTTTACCTGCTAAACATTTTATGCAAACAAAATCCTTTTTGTCATCTATATTGTTGCAACATACAGAGGGAATACGAAAAAGTTATTGTTAATTTTGGTTTTTGTTTTTTAAAAAAATAATTAATATGTTTTTGATAGTTGTTGAAAAAATGTCAGAAAGTTATTGTTAATTTTGGTTTTTGTTTTTTAAAAAAATAATTAATATGTTTTTGATAGTTGTTGAAAAAATGTCAGAAAAATTATAAAAGAAAAAAGATGTCATAAAGTAGTTAAGACCTTGTAAAATCATCCGACCCATAATAAAGACAACAGTTAGTTCGATTTATTAGACGAATTTATTTGATTTGGAACATTTGGCGACCGTGACAGGACGGGTTGGAAAAAAGTGTTTTTTACGGGTCTCTTATTCGCAGTATCAAGATTTGTTATCGTTTATTGAGTGTAGCTCAGTAAAATGGAAGTGAATAAAAGAAGTCGCACTGTGATTAAAAGTTCAGTTACGCGTAACCTCACCAAGTTGCAACAGGCTTTGAGTAAAAAGCCTCTTGATTTGGTAACAGTGGAGGCCGAGTGGCGGTTGGTGCAAGACAGATTTGAGGAATTGAAAGCGTTAGATAAAGTTATTTTCGAGCAGCTGGCAGAGGCGGAGGTTGTAGAGGAAGAATTTGAAGCAGAACTGGAAGCCTCTGACCAGTATATCGAAAAGTATCATGCAATGCACGTTACATGTGTTAAGTTATTGAGTCCAACTAATGCGACAGTGGCTGAAACGAGTTCAGTAGAGACTGAAGAAGTTGAGAACCAAGGTGATGACACAACAGCAACTAGACGTAAGTTTCGATTACCTGTAATAGAATTTAAAAAATTTGACGGAACTATTAAGGAGTGGCTGCAATTTTGGGGTCAGTTTAAAAAAAATAAATGAAGACATAAGAATAGACGAGCACAATAAAATTGAGTATTTAATTCAGGCTACTGTGCCGGGTAGTAGAGCGCGTCGTTTGGTGGAAAGTTTTCCGGCTGTTGCAGAAAATTATCCAAAAATCGTTGATAGTTTAAGAGAATTATTAAAACTGATATTAGTTAATGCTACCGCACCTGAAAAATTAGATATTGCTTCTCTATACGATAAAATTGAAACACAGCTTCGGGCTTTAGACACGTTAGGTGTAACTTCAGAAAATTGTGCCGCAATACTTTTTCCATTGATAGAATCTTGTTTGCCTCAGGACCTGTTGCGAGTATGGCAACGTACGTCAGCTTCCATTTGCATAAGTAATTCAAATGCAGGTTCAGTACAGAGCTTAAATGTTGATAGTGTTTCGTCGCGTTTACACAGCTTACTAGAATTTTTGAGATCGGAAGTAGAAAATGAGCAGAGAATCGTGCTTGCTTCTGAAGGTTTTGGGATTGTACCGGCCAATAACACTTTTAAAGTAAATGAAAAACAGTCTTACAGGGAAAGAAGGTCTCTCTTCAAAGGAGGGTCAAATTTACCCACCGCTGCGGGGTTAATAAATCAGTCGATGAATAAATGTGTGTTTTGTGAAGGTACACATGAGTCGGAAAATTGTTTTAAGGCACAGGGGATGTCTTTTGAGCAGAAAAAACAGATTTTATCCCAGAAAAAGGCGTGTTTTAAATGTTTAAAAACAGGGCATCTAGCAAGACAATGTAGGGTTAAATTACGATGCCTTATTTGCTCTAAGACACACGCGACGTTAATTTGTGCTGATTTGCCGGCTTATCTGAAGACAGGTGATGAGAAAAAGGAAGCAACAATTCATAAAATAAAATCACCAGTAAACAACAATAGAACCGAGACATTGTCAAGTTCGAATTTTACTGATTCTAGTGTTCTTTTACCAACTTTAAAGGTAAATGTAGAAACTAAGAATGGCCTTCGAAAAGTTAGAGCCTTGATAGATAGTGGTTCGCAGAAGTCGTATATCGTAAAAGCAATAGCACAACGATTAGGCTACCGATCTAAACGTAAAGAGCGTGTTGTACACGGGTTGTTTGGCGGTTCGAAAGTAGAACAGTTGCATGAATGTTATGACGTCACATTAGTTAGTGGAAACCGATTTAATTTTGAAATGTTAGATCAAGACGTCATATGTCATAATGTTTTATCGATTAGCCATGGACCGGCGTATGAAGAATTATGTAAACTTGGCGTTTGTATAGAAGACGTAAATAATTATGAACCCATAGAGATTTTGTTGGGAGCGGATATAGTGGGTGCTATTTATACGGGAGAAAAACGCGTATTGTCGTGCGGTTTAGTCGCACTCGGTACGGTTTTCGGATGGACAGTAATGGGTAAAGTAAATAACGTTAAACCTACTTTTAATGCAACGTTGTCATGTCTAGTTAGAGATTTGTCTATAAGTGAATTATGGGAATTAGATGTACTGGGGATCAAGGATCCAAGCGAAAAGAAAAGTAGAGAGGAAATGACGGAAGCAGCACAACAGTTTTTTAATGATACGACTGAGAGAGACAGCGAAGGTAGATATGTCGTAAGGTTACCATGGATTGAAGATCATCCTCCACTTCCTACCAATTACGAAATTGCGGAAAAGAGATTACAAGTTGTTTGCAAGAAGCTGGAACAAAAGCAACTTTTCGATACCTATAATAAAGTACTGGAAGAATGGTTAAAAGAGGGCATTATTGAAGAGTTAAAAGATGACGATAAACAAGGGCATTATTTGCCACATAGAGCTGTAGTAAAAGAAAATTCGACAACGAGAGTTCGACCTGTTTTCGATGCGTCTGCTCATAAAGAAAATAAATCTTCGTTAAACCAATGTTTAGAAAAAGGAGCCAATCTTGTGAAACTTATTCCTTCTATCATTTTACGGTTTAGAGAAGGTAAAATCGGTGTTATTTCAGACATAAGAAAGGCCTTTTTACAGATTAGTGTCTGCGAATCAGACAGGAATTTTTTAAAATTTCTTTGGGTAGATTTACAAGGAAATCAGAGAGTTTTTAGACACAGAAGAGTGGTTTTCGGTGTGAGTAGTAGTCCGTTTTTGCTGGGAGCAACAATTAACTTACATCTAAAAACTTGTTTGGAAAAATGTAAAAGCGAAATTTTGAATTATTCTAGCGATACTGTTGAGAGGCTGGATAAAAGCTTTTACGTAGATAATTGCGTGGCAAGTTTACATGATAAACAATCTCTTACTAAGTTTATTCAGGAAGCAAAACATGTAATGAGTGAAGCCCAGTTTGATTTACGAGGGTGGGAGTCAACTGGCGGACTGGAAAACAGCTCTACAGTGGTTTCGGTTTTGGGTTTGAAGTGGTTTCCGGAAGAGGATTTATTGACTGTAAACACCGAAAATGTTAAAGACATTGAAGATAAGGAAAGAAAAATAACAAAGAGATTTATTTTATCGGTGACGCAGCGATTATTTGATCCAATTGGTGTAATTTGTCCGGTTACACTGAAACCTAAACTTTTATTGCAAACTTTATGGGAAAAAGGGGTTAATTGGGACAAAGAAGTGGATGACAATACGGTTAGAGAATTTTCGCAATGGTTGAAAGAGTTACCATTATTACAAAAGGTTCAGATACCACGTTGGATTGGTTTGGATCCACAACTTAATCAGGCATTGAGTCTCCATGTATTCTGTGACGCTAGTAAGAATGCTTATTCCGCGGTGATTTATCTTCGTGTAGTGCAGGACGGCCAAGTTATAGTACATTTAACTGCTGCCAAATCCAGGGTAGCACCACTTAAAAAACTTACTATACCTCGCTTAGAATTACTTGTTGCTACTATTGGGGCAAGATTATGCCAGAGTATCCTAGAAAATTTTGAAGGTAACAAGAATTGTTATTTTTGGAGTGATTCCACTACTGTGTTGGCGTGGATTAAAAGAAAAGAGGAGTGGACAGTGTTTGTAACCAATCGAGTTAACGAAATTCGGCAAATGACTAATGTGGATAATTGGAATCACGTGCCTGGGAGTCAAAATCCCGCTGATCTACCCTCTAGAGGTTGTTCTCCAAAAGTTTTGTTGGAGTCACATTGGTGGGAGGGAACAGATTGGTTGAAGGAAGAACCGCTAAGATATCCTCAAGGAGAAGCTGAGAACAACGAGGGAGAGATTTTGTGCGAACGTAAAAGGAAATTAGTTGTTTCAATGCTTAACGATGCGAGGACTGATGAGTTCCATTTATATTATTTTTCGCAATATTCGAAGACCATACGAATGATGGCATGGATTGTGAGACTTGTTTTTAATGTTAGAAATCATGAACAGAAGCGCACTGGTGAAATAACTGCGGAAGAACAAGAGAAGGCGGAAAGGTTTGTTTTGAAATCAATACAAGATGAAGCATTTGATGGTGATAAAGACAAGCGATTAAGTACGTTGCCTATTTTCAAAGATGAGTACGGTCTGATTCGAATAAAGACAAAAATTTGTAATAGAAAAGATAATGACGAATTCAGATTTCCGATTGTACTGCCCCCAAAACATGAAATTGTAGGACGATTAATTTTCCAGTTGCATAAAAATACCTGCCATTCGGGAGTACAAGCACTGATGAGTTCTTTGAGAGAAAAATATTGGGTTTTGGGCGGTAGAAGAGCAATAAAGACAGTCGTAAATCAATGCATTGTGTGTCGTCGGTTTGAAAGTAAAAGGTTTGAAGCAGTTGTTCCTTCTCTTCCGAATGATCGGGTAAGGGATGCAGTGACTTACGAAATTTCCGGCGTGGATTTAGCTGGTCCCTTGTTTCTTAGGGAAGGTAGTAAGGCCTGGATTTGCTTATTTACGTGCGCGGTTTACCGAGCGGTACATTTGGAAGTTGTTACTTCACTGTCGACCCAACACTTTATCCAGGCATTACGACGTTTATATTTACAAAAACTTCGCGAGAACTTACGCAACCGGTTTTGAAACGAATATCTTGGACAATTAAAGATAATAACAAACAATATAACTAAACGTTCGGTACGCGTTGGTGAAGTTGTTCTTCTAGGCAACGATTGTGATAAACGTATTGCTTGGCCTTTGGGTCGAATTATAGAGATAATCCCTGGTAAGGACCAAGAAGTTCGTTTGGTACGTGTGGCTACTAGCCAAGGTCAAATGTTGCGTCCAATACAACATTTATATCCTTTGGAAGTAGTATCCAAGACGGTTTCGAACAGTGCCGATGAAGAGTCAGCCGAAAAGGATGCATTAGAATATGAGGTGCAGTTGCCTTTTGTAGAAATAAAAGAAAACCCAGAACACGAAGAAAATGACAGTTACAGTGCGGTAGTGAAAACTAAAAGCAGAGCACCCGAGTGTAAAGGTGTAGTAACACGTTACGGAAGGGTAACTCATGTGCCGAAAAGATTTTTGTAATACATAGAAATTTTACTGTTGTATTTCTTTATGTGTATAAGTTTCGTATTCTGTTTTTTGGTTGCCTAAGTTTAAGCAGATATCCTTAGCAGTTTTGATCTGCTTAGGTGGGAGTATGTTGCAACATACAGAGGGAATACGAAAAAGTTATTGTTAATTTTGGTTTTTGTTTTTTAAAAAAATAATTAATGTTTTTGATAGTTATTTATTATGAAAAATTATAAAAGAAAAAAGATGTCATAAAGTAGTTAAGACCTTGTAAAATCATCCGACCCATAATAAAGACAACAGTTAGTTCGATTTATTAGACGAATTTATTTGATTTGGAACAATATATTCCATATTATGTATTTTAAGTATTGCCTTAATATGATCAATGTTTTGATGTGCAAGTTTATTATGCCACTCACTTAACTTCAAAATTGTCTGTACTGCTGTTTGACAATTTAAACTGTCAGTTTGTACAGTATGTTCCAAGATATCTGCACTATAATGGTATTTTTCGAAATTTTTATTCACAAAGTTCATTTTATAAAGTTTATTTACACGTTTTGCTGTAGCTCTAACTTGTCCTTTATTGTCTACTAACTCACACATATCACTATTTGAATTCATCATATAACCTTTGTCTAAAGCTCTACCTACTGAAAATAGGTTAAATTTTAATTTTGGCACATACAAAACATCTGTTAAAGTTGTTTTTATTTTCTTGTTACGAATAACCGACCATAAGTTTATGTTTCCAATTCCTTTTACACTTAACAAATCGCCATTTCCAACTTTAACTTTTCTTTCCATACTTGTTTCTTCAATTTTCCCAAACATGTCTTTGTTCCAACACATATGTTCACTTGCGCCAGAATCCATGACCCAGTCATTATTACATATTTTACTTAAGGTTCCTATAAAACAATTTGTGTCAGGTTTTTTGTTTGTTTCTTCCTTAAAACCTTCTTTATTCTTTTTAAACCAACATTATGTTACTTCATGACCAATTTTCTTGCAATATATGCAATTTTTTACTCCTGTATTATTTTCCCTCTTAAAATTTTCTTTTCTTTTAAAACATCGTTTTGCTATATGACCCATTTTATTACAGTTGTAGCATTTTATTTTGTGGTTTCCTCCAATAAATTTGTTATTTGGCTTGTTACTTAAATTTGCACTTGCCAATGCTGAACATATTTTTATATTACTTTCTGCTGAACTTATTCTTTCTTCTTCAAGTAATAGCCTTGAAGTTAACTCTTCCAGATTTTGATTCTCATCAGGTACTGACTCCCATGCTGAACGAAAATGTTTATATTGCTCTGGTAATGACATTAAAATTTTGGCCGTTGCTAGTCGTCCGTATAATCGGACGAATAAAATATATTAATCGTCCGATTATCGGACTCAAACTCAACAACACAACCCAACCGACCCCGCCCCATTGGCCCCCCCCCGCCCCATTGAACAAAAAACCCAACTAAAATGGGCAAATTTATGTTACGATAAAAATAAAACACTTTTTAACAAAGCAACAACAAATTTATGAAATAAAAAAAGTTCGACAACTTCTAGTAGATTTTATGTTACGATAAAACTAAAACAAACCAACCAACCCAACCCAACCGAACACTGTTTAACAAAGAAACAACAAATTTATGAAATAAAAAAATAAAAAAAATTCGACAGCTTCTTAGTATCGAACCCGGGACCTCTCGCATGCCAAGCGAACGCCCTACCATATAAGCTATCTAGCTTGTTCTCAAATATTAAACGGTCGGTGAACAAAAGCGGATTATAATTATGACGTAACTAACGTGCCTTTAATATTTTCAAACGCGGTACGTTAGCGTGCCTCTAGTCACTGTGTTTTTTGATTTGGTCAAAATTTTTTATTCTTAAATTCTCGGAGGACTAGCTTCATTTTATTCGTCCGATGATCGGACGATTAGACAAGTCGTAAAATTTTTGTCATAATCATTTTTTCGGATAATGTTTCCCCTGCTTGTTTTAGTTTATTTCTAACTTCTTCTAACTTTGATATATAAGTTGAGACAGACTCATTTCCAAACTCCATTACAAAGAATTTTTGTTGCAAAAGATGCACACTTACAACCGACTCCTTGTCGTATATTGACTTCAACTTTGACCACATTTCATTTGATGTCTCACAAGATAACAAATAAGTAAGCGGTCCTTCCTCAATTCGAGTAACTAAAAGCTCTTGTGCTTTTGCATCTTCTTTTAACCATTTATTCTGGTCATCTCCTTCGTTTTCTGGTTTTTTAATTATTCCAGATACTATATTGTAGATTCCTCTACCTTTTAATACAACAGTTTGTAACCGTCATTTTGACAGCTACACATTTATTTTATTTTATTAGTATTTTTTACATCTAGAACGGTTTAGATGTGAACCATTTAGTTGATTTATTTTAAGTTTAACTATTGTTAAAAAGGATATTTGTTTAGTTGTTTAGTTGCCTCCTTCCAAAATAATAAATTAGTTTATTTGAGTTTCTTTTACTGACACAGGGATGTCGTTGCCTAGATAGGCGAACTGTAATTAGATTTCTTTTTATTTTTATTTCATAAACGTTAATTTGATATTAGGCAACCCGGAACACAGTGATGGATTGGGGTTGTATATGCGGTTTTCATCGATTTATTGGCGTTTTGCCATTATCAACAATTTAGTGTCAGTAAGGGGAATTCTCTAAGTATTTGTGTTTGAGGCTTGAGTTCTGGTGGACTTGGTGGGAATTCTTTTGAAAAATGTTTGTTAACATAGGCAACATAGCCAGATTGGGTTCGCGATTTTTCCAGCAGGTTTTCTACGCATTAATTTAGCTACGCACTAAATTTACTACGCAACAAATTTTAAGTGAAGCGTCCTTTCGATTTGGTTGTTGAAGCGATTAGATGAGAGTTAAGTTTGTGCTTAAATTATGGAAAATTTCCAAAAATGCGTGGTAAATCTCTCAATCTAATTGTATAATTCCGACCAAGACAATTTTCGTTTGGTACGATGAGCTCTGGGGTTGTGTTATTCCCTCATTTTTGGTCTTTATGCAGTCCTGACGTTGTATAGTTATAAAAACTCCTTTAAACAAGGGGTTTTTATGTTGGAGTTTTTTGTAAGACTTTTTATGTCAGATTTGTTATAAAGGAATGGTTTTTTACCCTGAACTTGTTTTGGATAATGGCAAGGTCTTACGTTATTTAAAAGCCATCCTGTATAATCTGACATGGTAGGAGACTTCAACATCGGAAGCCAACCCATTCGGAGACACAGTCTACCAGGGCCCCAACTATGAACAGGTCGTACCATTTTAGAATATTAATGTTCACGTACACTACACTCCTTATAATATATTTTGTTTGTGTACTTTTAAGTTGAGAGTTCAACATAGTTATTTTAAGTATATTTTTTTGTAGCATCGATAATATTTTGTCAGTTATCAGACTTTGGTTTTTGTAAACCATATATGGCCATATAAGGGTGCACCAAAATATTTGTTATTACATGCAAAGTGATCATTTCAACATCGGTGAACAAATATAACTGATTTATATTTTTTTTAAACTTGACTTTTAATAACCACCCTTAGTCTTTAGTAAGATTGTGTCTGACTTACTTAGATTTTAACAACTGGCCATAATAAGACACTGGCGCCCAATTTTGGATTTATGTTAGTAAAAACACGTAAGGATTAAGAAACAACATTTGCCCATCGACCCATCTCACCACTGTAAAGCTGCCGTTAGCCATAGCCCTCGAGTTGAGGTTACAAGTTGTTTGAAATTTCCATACTACCCAATTATCTCCGTTTAACTTTACGGTTTGCGTTATGTGTGTTTGTTCCATCTTATTTTTTTTATATTATTATTTTTTTTTTCACTTTTAAACCAAATTTCTTGTTCTTTTTATGCTGCCTGGGCCCATAACCTGTTGGAGGTCGTAAATCAGGCACAAGAAACTTTAAAAAGTGTTTTTATTCACACACAAATATTTCATACAACTTATTACAATTTATTATCACCAACAACAACTTTCTTTTTTTTCTTATCTTCTTCTTCTTCTTGTTGCCAACTTATTACATTAAACTAAAAACCTATTAATACTAAACTAACTAATAACCAATTTACTATTGTTTTCAACACTATTATTTTTAAATTATAACATTATCATTTGATAATGCCAAAAAGGTTTCAAAGGCAGAAACTAGGAATACACAGGAATTTATGTCAAATACGTCAATTTTAGATACATTATATGATCAATATAATAATTTAACAGATCAAGCTAATAATTTAGAATTGGATATAAATTCAGAATATATTCCTAGTTTTGAAAAATGGTCGAGTTTTGTAAATTTATATAGCCAAATTAAAGAAGTAAGAAATACTGTGTTGGAGGGTCGCAGGGTTTTGCCACAAACCCAAAATTCTTCAGGAAAAGAGCCCTGTTTTAACATTAAATTACCCCCAATTGAATTACCTAAATTTGATGGGAATCCTGAAAATTGGCCTCTGTTTTTTGAGTAATTTAAATGTAATATTCATTTAAATTCAAATTTAAATGATTCGCAAAAAGTTCAATATCTTGTGGGAAAGTTAAGTGGCAGGTCACTTACTGTTTTATCGGGAATTCTTCCTAATGAGGAAAATTATTTAACAATTTGGAATTCGTTGGTAAAAAAATATCAAGATAAACGTGCATTGGGTACATTTTATTTAAATAATATAATTGATATTAAAGTTGCATATAATAATTCCAATCAATTAAATAATTTTATAGAACGTTTTTCTTCCTCTTATAGCGCTTTGAAACAGTTAAATATAACTGACCTTTCAGATTTTATATTTCTTCATATGGCATTAAAAAAGCTAGATCCTCAAATTATACAATCATTTGAAAATTCAATTAATAAAGATATTCCATCTTGTGAAGATTTAATTGAATATATTCGACAACAAGTTAAAATTTTAGAACGCACTAACTCACATTTAGGTTTAAAACCACATAACACCCTAACACAACATCGTCCACATTTAACTACACATTCATTTGCTTTAGCAGATGTTAAATCTTTAAATTGTAAAATTTGTGATAAATCAGATCATTCAAAATTATATGAATGTCAGGTATTTAAAAATATGACACCTAAAGTCAGATTTGAAAAACTTAAAGAAATAAGACATTGTATTAATTGTCTTTATCCAAACCACACTAGTAGTAAATGTAAATCAAGTTGTTGTTGTAAAAAATGCAATAAACGTCATAATACTCTATTGCATTTTGAACCAAATAAAATTAATTTTCAAAATGATATAACTTCTTTTAATGTTTCTTCTTCTATTAAACCTTTAACTCAATCTATAACTATGCATAAGCTTCTTTAAAATTAAATACTACTGTATTATTATCAACAGCACAGGTATATGCATTTTCTAATAATGAAAATAAAAAAATAATACGATGTCTTATTGATAGTGCATCGCAAAATAATTTAATTAGTACTTCGTGCTGCAAGAAACTTAATTTAAATATTATTCCTTTAAATAATTCATACATAAATACAGTAGGTTCAATTAAAACCCCAATGAAAGGTTATGTTACTTTAACAATTCAATCACGAATTTCATTGGATAAATATGACATTACTCTAATAGTAGTAGATATTATAACTGAGAAACTACCTATAACGAATATAAATACACAATCAAAAAGAATTAAATATTAAAAAAATTGATTGGAAAATGATTCCTCCATCTGCTCCTCATTTTGGAGGTATTTGGGAAGCAAATTTAAAATGTGTTAAAACTCATTTATATAGAGTAATTGGTAAGCAATTATTATCTTATGAAGAGTTAAATACAATATTGATTCAAATTGAATGTTTATTAAATTCCAGACCACTTGGTCTATTAAATGATGAACCTCAACCAGAAATTCTTACACCTGCTCATTTTTTAATGTCAACTCCCCTTCAATGCTTACCATTTAGTTCATATTCTGATCAAACTTTAAGAGGAAGAAAGCAGTTATTAGATAATTTAGTTAAATCCTATTGGAAAAAATGGCATTTAGAATATTTACATACATTACAATTAAAACAAAAATGGAATAAATCAAATATACCTATTAGTGTAGGAACAATTGTGTTGATAAAACATGATGATGTGCCTCCACTTCATTGGCCTTTAGGTGTTATAGAACAAGTTTATCCTGGAAAGGATGGGGTTATCAGGGTAGCATTAGTGCGATCTCAAAATGGAGTTTTTAAGCGACCTGTGGTAAAACTTTGCCCCCTTCCAACACAGTGATATTAAATATTTGATATTTTATTTAAATTTAATTAAATATATTTTCTTTGTTTAATATAGTTAATATTTAAATTTGTCATATAATTTCGTTATTTAAACTTACTTTGAAATTATCATTTCAAAGCCGGGGGGTATGTTGGCGCCAAGTATTGCGCCATGGGTTGGTTTAAGTTGTCGATGTGACTTTGGTTACATAACCTTTATTTTGTGTTATTGTTAGTTGAGAGTCTCAACTTAAGACTATCGATAATATCTTTGATACTTTTATATTAAAAAATTGTTATCCATGATAAATATAAAAAAATAACATAACATAATAATAACAGAAAAAGAATCATAATCATAAAATTTACATAATTTAATATACATCAAAATATAAATAAAATAAATAATATATAACATACCTACATAAACAAAATACAGATAAAAGAAAATTATACGAGAAGAAATACAAGAAAAAATATAAGAAAAATACATGAATAAAATAAGAAGAATGAAATAAGAAGAAAGATAATAAATTAAGAAAATATAAGAAGATATTCATGGATATGGAGGAAATAAGATTTTAAAGATATTTATTTAGATGAATTTTAAATTAAATTACACATATTATATAGATAAAAAAATAAAGAATATATAACTGTAAGTACAATCTCTTCTTTTATTAACCTGTGGTGCTTTGATACACCACGCACTATTCACTCGGTTTCTCGATTCCAAGTTACAGATTGTTAACTATCAAACACTATTATAGTGTACAGGGTGGTCCACGTAAGGTGACCCATATACTTATCTCAGAAACTACTGGAGTCACAAAAAATTTGTAAGTAACAAATATTCACGAAGTAAAAAATATTTTTAAAATATTATATTTTTATTTATACAGGGTGTTCGGTTTTCCTTGGGACGATACCAACTTTCTTATTTTCAATGGAACACCCTGTATTTTTTTGCATTTTTGGATTCTTCCCACTCTTTTAGGTATACTTTGTAAATATATTAAATAAGAAAATGTTAATACTTTTTGAGTAAAATTAAGATTTATTAAAATTTCTCTAAATGTAGACACTCGCTAAAAGTTAAAAATAACCAACTAAAAGTTATTATTTTTTATATTATGTAGTATACATCTCTTTAATAATAAGTAAGCTATAAGTTAATTATTATATTTTTTGGAAAATATCATACAGGGTGTTTGCTAAGTCCAGTTGAAAATAGCGATTTTAAAAGTTTAAAATCTTGTTTTTATTCAATGGAACACCCTATATATTTTTGCATAATTGGATAAAATAAGTAATTACCTTTCATTTTATATATATATGTCCTATACCTAAACCTAACAGAAAAAAAAATATTCGCATTTTTCACAATTAGTAGCTTTTTTCCAATTACCTTAGTTCAATTTTCATTATTCAAAGAAAACACCCTCTATATTATTTTCCAAAAAATAAATTAATTAACTTATAGCTTACTTATTATTAAAGAGATGAATGCTACATAATATAAAAAATAATAACTTTTAGTTGGTTATTTTTAACTTTTAGCGAATGTCTACATTTAGAGAAATTTTAATAAATCCTCATTTTACTCAAAAAGTATTAACATTTTCTTAATTAATATATTTACAAAGTATACCTAAAAGAGTGTGTAGAATCCAAAAATGCAAAAAAATATAGGGTGTTCCATTGAAAATAAGAAAGTTGGTATCGTCACAAGGAAAACCGAACACCCTGTATAAATGAAAATATAATATTTTAAAAATATTTTTTACTTCGTGAATATTTGTTTCTTACAAATTTTTTGTGACTCCAGTAGTTTCTGAGATAAGTATATGGGTCACCTTACGTGGACCACCCTATACCTATAATAGGTACTATATTTATCGAACCAAAAACCCAATTATTACAGTTTAACAATTATCAATTAAAACAATTGTCATTTTTCATTTTTAATTGTTGTTAAAATAGTTTTGATGGATTTTTTATTTTGATGAATATAGTACCTACCTATAGAAGATAAGGAAATTAAATTTTAGCTATTGTTTTATTTGGTAATATATTGTTAATGCTTATTTTACCATTTTTCAAAACTGGATCATATCATACTCCATATACCTATAGGTAATATATTACCAACTATAATTGGATACATACGTATATTGCCGTAGGGTTTATTTCTTCTTATGTTTGCGTTTTCTTTGTATCTCTTTTCTTTTTGTTTTAAGAAAATAGTAAGCACCTCATCGGCGCCCCTTTAGAGGCCATATATTATAAATTTTAACTAGTACTTACATAATAATTAGCTGTGCCCTGCGTTTTCACCTGCGTGATGCCCCATACCGTGGAAATTTCGGTCTCCAGCTATCTACATACAAAGTTTTATCACAATCGGTTTAGTAGTTTTTGCATGAAGAAGTAACACACACACTTTCGCAGTTATAATATTATTAGGGTAAGTACATGTGTCCTGGCATATACTTATAATTAGGTATAGGCCAGGACAAGTGTACTTACCCTTAGGCGTGAATGAAATATGTGATATACATTTCTATAGAATTAACTTATCTTTTACATGTTAATTTTAAGTTTATGTTAATTAGGAGTACCAATACAGACGGCAAGTCAAGTAAATGTGCTCTCGAATTCGATCGCTCTTAAGTGTTCCTAATAGGTTTTAAGGAAACATAAAAATCGCTCATATACAGTGTAGTTTAAGGAAAATAATGTGCGAAATTAGTGCAAAGATTTACTACTTGGACAACGAAAAACAGTGTACCTATGTCCAAAGTCTTAATAGAAACATTACATTAGTGCATTATAAAGCAACCCCAACAAGTGAATATAGTGAATAAAGGCAATACAGACACGGAAGTAATTAAGTGATAAATGACAGCATACCTGAAGATCTAACCCTAGGCCAATATGAATCACCTTATGTAAGGAACAAACTAGCCTAGAGTGGAAGGGGCCATCATCTGCAAAAATCTGATAAGTACCAATTAATCGCATGACCTAATACGCAAATTCGCAACAAAAACCTAACAATAATCAACCATTATTACTGAAAACAGCGTAACAGTGTAAATTATTCAATCATTAGGTAAGAACGTCACAAAACATAAATAAGCATAAACTTGAGAGGCCAGCTCCAATAAAATTAAAATGTTTAAAACTTAACGAACGAAAATAAAATAAACAAGCAGTTTCGATATTTGCCTAACATAAACATAAACCACTAAACACCTCTAAATTTTAGGCATTGTATGCTGCCAGCTGTATAAGAGAATTAAAAAAAGCAAAGTTAAGAGCAATTATATAGAATAAATATTATAAATGTAACTTCTAATGTTTTAAAAAGAAAAATAAATCGTAAATAGAATTTCTACCACAAAATAAAGACAACTATCTATCGATAGTTCTCGACCCCTACACTGAGGAAACGGTTTTCGCACAGTGGGGCAAACAATTGCTCACAACAGTTTCCGAATTTCAGCAGACTACAAGACCAGCAAAGATAGGTCTAGCAGCGTACTAACCAACCAAACCTCATTCAAGAACCCCAAATGAATGGGGGCATTACTAAATCTCTGGTTGAGGGGGATTCCGGATTGTACTTAGTTTTGCCTCATTGTCCCGTACCCCACTAGCCTAAATCGGGCGTATGGCCCGGCCCGGCGAAAAAATTCCGGGAGTGACCATCCACACTGTCATCCACGACCTCCTAGGCGAGGTTTACCAACCGGGGTGAAAATGCGGATCCACCAAACACAGGTAATGCTGTTCAGTGGCGGGATAAGTAGGAGAACTGAAACTCACGTGCGCGTGCTGATTAAATAATCAAACCAATAAGTTGTAAATCTTTCTTCAATAAATACTTACTCGGTGTTCAAAAAAACTTGCGTTTTTATCAAACATCGCGCCCCCTTGTAACCTCGTGCCCCTAGGCACGTGCCTAGTTTGCCTTAGGGATAATCCGCCTCTGGGAGTATGCCATGATCTAGTTTTGAAAAATGGTAAAATAAGCATTTACAATATATTACCAAATTAAACAATAGCTAAAATTTCATTTCCTTATCTTCTGTTCTATAGAATATATATATTCATCAAAACAAAAAATCCATCAACTACACTGTCCGTCAAAATTAACGCATAATAAGTAAAAAAAAATTAACTCTAAAACGCCTTTACCAATCTTTATGCAATTTTGTATAAAAATACTTCAAACTTATATTTCAGTTTAGGTGTTCGAGGGTTTTTCAAAAAAATATTTTTAAAGCCCATTAATTAAATAATAAAAAAACGTTCTAAAAATAAATTTTAGAGAATTTTCTTAAAGTATATTAAAAATATGATGTTTATGACCGTATTTTTGTTAGTATACCCGAAACATTTTGTGCAAATCAAAAGAACAGTAACAAAGATACAGGGCTTAAAAGTCGGTAAAAATTACCCCTTTTTGATTATTTTGCTGAAAAATGGTCATTTTTGACGCTGTATCTTTGTTACTGTTCGTTTGAATTTTGAAATTTTGTGCAAATGAAATGAAAATTATCGTTATAGACATACAAGGATTCCAAATATTCAACGAATGGGATGAAAAGTGGTGTTTTTATGCAAAGTAGATATGCATATCAACCGGTGATAAATCAAACAATTATTTATTAAAACCTCCTGGTGATATAGTTTATGTTAAGGGGAGCAAAAAAAAGCAGTTTATAGAAAAAAGTATATGGTGCAACATCAAGGTGGTAAACATTGAACATCTAAACTGGTCAAATCCACTACGAATCACAATCATTAGTGTAGGAGGCAGGGAGAACGTCAGCTAAATTATCGTTGTACTTTAACCAATACAAAAGAAATATTTAAATGGTTAGAAAAAATCTTTTGGTTCCTGAGAATGATCAATAGTTTTCATAAATTCTTTTTAAAATAATTTATACTGTAAAATTTAGTCTATAAATAAAATATTTTTAAAAATTCATTTGTGTTATTTAAACAAACCTAAATATTAATTAAGAAAATTTAAAAAGTAAGTATATAAATTAGGTTAAAATAAAAAATATGTTGTCAGTAACAACAACTGCGTACACAATAGAGGATGTTTTAAAACAACACTTGAATAGTTTACATCAAAAGACAAATTAAAAGGCAAATTAAAAAATATGAAGAAAAAATGGAAATGTTTAAATTATTGGAAAAATTACATCTCGTATATTCTCTAAGTATATGGGACAAAGTGCTTTGTGATAAACAACGATTTAAAAATAATTGTACAAAAAATAAATACATCATTTTAAAATAAAACTCGGTTTACGTATAAATTTAGTGTTAGTTTAATCAAAATGTCCTACATAGCACCAACAAGTAGCGAAATACAAGAAGCTTGGAAACCTTTCAAAAAGTAAAAAATTGGGTAGATAAATCATTGGATAGATACACCATCACACAGAAAATTGAACATGATTTTCATCATAGAGAAAAACTTGAAAATTGGTATGGTAAAAAGGATTTCCTGAAAAAATATCTAAATGTACCTGTAAAGAATAGCAAAAACGGTATACATTTCAGCCAGTGTCCTTTGACATCTGATACATCGATAAATGTGGTAGATATCAATGCGAATGTGCACGTGTTTCCGCGATAATTAAAGACGTAAACAAGACCTCCCCAACGACTGCTAATAAAACAGCATCATTTTCCAGTTCAGAAAACAATTATTGTTCCATGAATTTTGATGAATGTAGTTGTAAATGTAAAACTAATGATAAAATGTTATTATTTTGTTTAAAAAATAAAAAAATCTTAAATATCAATTACTTTTATTTATTAACCTCAGTAACCTCGAAAACATGGTAGTTTGTTACCAAAATCATTTCGAGCAATTTTCTGTGGTCCTAGTGGGTGTGGTTAAACAAATGCATTATTAATTTTAATATTTAATCCGAACGGACTTGCTTTTGAAAATATTTATGGGTACTTTAAATCTCTTTATCAACCTAAATATAAGCTGATGATATAATTGAACACAATAAAGCATTACAAAACTCAATTTTCATTTTTGATGATGTTGCTTGCGACAAACAAAACAAAATTTGCGAATATTTTAGTATGTTCAGACATAAATCCATAGATGCCGCCTACTTGTGTCAAACTTATTCGAAAGTACCTGAACAGCTGTTATTAGTTATTTAAGCAAGATGAGATAAATAAAATATTTAACGAAAATGTTTCACCTGATATGTGTTTTGATCGTTTTAAAGATATATGTTCAAAGTGTTGGCAGGAACATTTTGGTTGTTTTGTTATTGTTAAAGACTTTGATTTAAATATTGGTCGATGTCGTATGGGGTTTGATAAGTATATAAAATAAAAACTAAATATATAAATACTATAGTACATTTGACTATGATGTCTCCAAAAAGACAAAGCTCAGCAGAGGCTAAAATTTAAAAATATTTATGACTTATCTCCAGGCATACGAAAAAATATTTAGCATTTAAGTTGGGAAAAGCTGAAACATATGTTACATTAGAAAAATTATTTAAACCAATCCCAAAGCCTCTTCAACAGATGCTGTGGCAGCATAATAAGGAAAATGGTTCAATGAAAAAGGACACTAAATATGGGAAATTAACCTCCACCAATCAACAAGATGTTGATGATGAACATGCTAATCAACAACATGATAAACAACTTGAACATAAACATGATCAACAACTTAAACATGTTGAACATAAACATGATGAACATAAACATGATCAACCACTTAAACATGATGAGGATAAACATGAACAACAACGTGTTGTTAAATATGGGAAAGTAACCTCCACCAATCAACAATATGATCAACAAGATGTTGATGATAAACATGCTAATCAACAACATGATAAACAACTTGAACATAAACATGATCAACAACTTAAACATGTTGAACATAAACATGATGAACATAAACATGATCAACCACTTAAACATGATGAGGATAAACATGATCAATAACGTGTTGTTAAATATGGGAAAGTAACCTCCACCAATCAACAATATGATCAACAAGATGTTGATGATGAACATGCTAATCAACAACTTGATAAACAACTTGAACATAAACATGATGAACATAAACATGATCAACCACTTAAACATGATGAGGATAAACATGATAAACAACGTGTTGTTGATCATGTTGTTGAAGACGTTGAACACAAAAATATCTCTGTGAATACTCATGCATACCTTAACAATTATCCAAAATTAGTTCGACAATATTTAAGGGAATTTTTGTACAACAAAAAAGATTTTGATACAACATATGGTGTGACTTATGATTCTTTTTTTCGATAAGTGAAAAAAGTGCTATAAATTTTGCTGCTAATGCTAACTTTACTATTGAAAATCAACGTTTTAAGGGAACCAAAGGTTTATATGAATTAATCTTTAAAAAGCATCCTATAAATAATTCTACAAAAGTTAAAAAAAAACTTCAAAAAAATTTTACAATTAACTAATGTACATAAACGATACTTTAAACCAACAGGTATAGCAAAAGGCAACCAAACCTTTATATATATATATATATATATATATATATATCGCAAAATAATAAAACCATCGACACAAAGATTTGTTAGCGGAACTGGTTATCATAAATATAAAAAGGATTAATTTGATATTTTAACCTATAACAATAAAAATATTGAATATATTTATTGGAAAGATATTAATGAGTAGGGATGGGATATTTAGGTACTAAAAACTGAAAAATAGGTAACTAAAAAGGTACTAAAAAAAGCATTTTAGGTTAAACAAACAGCATATTAGCTAAAAAAAACATTAAAAGTTCAAGTTTCTTTTATAATTTTGTTTAGCCGCATACCCAAATACAGAACATACCCACTGGTGTTTCAATGCACCACAGGTTAATAAAAGAAGAGATTGTACTTACAGTTGTGTAATTATTATGACATTTATAATTTTAATTTGATATTCATCTAAATAAATATTTTTAATTTCTTATTTCCTCCATATCCATGAATATCTTTCTTCTTATATTTTCTTTATTTATTATCTTTCTTCTTATTTCATTCTTCTTATTTTATTCGTGTAATTTTCTTACATTTTATCTATTTTTTGTTTATGTATGTTATATATTATTTATTTTATTTATATTTTATGATGTATATTAAATTATATAAATTTTATGATTATGATTCTTTTTCTGTTATTATTATGTTATGTTATTTTTGATAGTCTTAAGTTGAGACTCTCAACTAACAATGACACAAAATAAAGGTTATGTAACCAAAGTCACATCACAAATTATAATTTCAAAGTAAGTTTAAATAACGAAATTATATGACAATTTTAAATATTAACTATATTAAACAAAGAAAATATATTTAATTAAATTTAAATAAAATATCAAAATATTTAATATATATATATATAATATGTGTTGGAAGGGGGCAAAGTTTTACCACAGGACGCTTAAAAACTCCATTTTGAGATCGCACTAATGCTACCCTGATAACCCCATCCTTTCCAGGATAAACTTGTTCTACAACACCTAAAGGCCAATGAAGTGGAGGCACATCTTCATGTTTTATCAACACAATTGTTCCTATACTAATAGGTATATTTGATTTATTCCATTTTTGTTTTAACTGTAAAGTATGTAAATATTCTAAATGCCATTTTTTCCAATAGGATTTAACTAAATTATCTAATAACTGTTTTCTTCCTCTTAAAGTTTGATTAGAATATGAACTAAATGGTAAGCATTGAAGGGGAGTTGACATTAAAAAATGAGCAGGTATAAGAATTTCTGGTCGAGGTTCATCATTTAATAGACCAAGTGGTCTGGAATTTAATAAACATTTAATTTGAATCAATATTGTATTTAACTCTTCATAAGATAATAATTGCTTTCCAATAACTCTATATAAATGAGTTTTAACACATTTTAAATTTGCTTCCCAAATACCTCCAAAATGAGGAGCAGATGGAGGAATCATTTTCCAATCAATTTTTTTAATATTTAATTCTTTTTGAAATGACTGTTTCATTTCCTTTGAATAAAAAAAATTATACATTTCATTTAAATGTCTTTTAGCTCCTATGAAATTTGTTGCATTATCCGAATATAAACATGAAATAGGCCCTCTTCTTGAAATAAATCTTTTAATTACATGGCGTAAATCTAAATTGTTTTTAAATTTACGCTCTAAAAATACTAATCTACCTTTAGCAATAACATGAGAATTACCTAATAAAGAAGAATCTTTTTTAAATGGTAATTCTACAATATCTCTTCCAGAAGAATCTCTAGAATAAGATGATTTATAAAGATTTTTACAAATTATATCATCAGAGTTTTGAATATAATCTGAAGGGATTTCTTCTAAATTCCAAAATTTTGTTAAATTTATATTTAAATTTTCATTTGTGATTGGCCCAAAAGTCCAACCTAAATTAAAATGTGAAAATGAATTATTTAAAATTGTATCAACAGGTACTTCACCAGTTAAAATATAGCCCAATGTAGTTTCAAGTGCTTGAGGTGCAATCGAATTAGAAGGAGGAATAATTCGACCTGTTAATAACAAATTGGGAAATAATTGAGCCCCTAAAATAATCTCAACTTCCCCAGGAACATTCCAAGATTCATCTGCTAATGATATATTTTTTAAATAATTAAATGATTGTGTATTTATATTAGTTATAGGTAATTTTTCAGTTATAATATCCACTACTATTAGAGTAATATCATATTTATCCAATGATATTCGTGATTGAATTGTTAAAGTAACATAACCTTTCATTGGGGTTTTAATTGAACCTACTGTATTTATGTATGAATTATTTAAAGGAATAATATTTAAATTAAGTTTTTTGCAACACGAAGTACTAATTAAATTATTTTGCGATGCACTATCAATAAGACATCGTATTATTTTTTTATTTTCATTATTAGAAAATGCATATACCTGTGCTGTTGATAATAATACTGTAGTATTTAATTTTAAAGAAGCTTGAGTATGCATAGTTATAGATTGAGTTAAAGGTTTAATAGAAGAAGAAACATTAGAAGAAGTTATATCATTTTGAAAATTAATTTTATTTGGTTCAAAATGCAATAGAGTATTATGACGTTTATTGCATTTTTTACAACAATAACTTGATTTACATTTACTACTAGTGTGGTTTGGATAAAGACAATTAATACAATGTCTTATTTCTTTAAGTTTTTCAAATCTGACTTTAGGTGTCATATTTTTAAATACCTGACATTCATATAATTTTGAATGATCTGATTTATTACAAATTTTACAATTTAAAGATTTAACATCTGTTAAAGCAAATGAATGTGTAGTTGAATGTGATCTATGTTGTGTTAGGGTGTTGTGGTTTTAAACCTAAATGTGAATTAGTGCGTTCTAAAATTTTAACTTGTTGTCGAATATACAGTGATGGATTTACGCCTAGGCCCGTGAGGCCCGGGCCTAGGGCGGCATAATTTTAAGGGCGGCAAAATTTTAGAGGGGAAAAAAAGAAAAGACGGTTGCGGGTTAAATCCAACAATATAAAATTATTCTATATAACTAAATATATATATGGTTGTATTAGTTAAAAAAGTTTTCAAATTGAATAATATTAAAAAAAAATATTTATTATTTATCTGTCTAAAGTTTATAACTTATTTATCTGTCATGTTTATTAGTTATATTTAAAAATATATTTCAATAATAGTTATTTATGTCATTAGGTTAAGAAGTAATGCTTTTTGTGCTAAGCTCAAAGTTTGAAGGCCGACGCGTAGCGGAGGCCTACAATTGAGCGAAGCACAAAAAGACACTTCTTGGCCGAATGGCATACAACATTTTATCTTCAAAGCACTTTATATAGGTCAATTTAATTCAACATAAAAGCGGCCTAACCTCACTTTTTTAGAATCTCATTTATTTATTAGCTAAAGATTACATTAAATGTACAATAATTATTATTCCTTTTAGAAGCAGTAATAGTTTGACAATACCTAGCTACATTATTTAAGTAGAAATGGATTTTTGTAAGAAAATGGTTTACTTACCCTCTTGCTATTACATTGAATTCAATTAATTGTTTAATAAATAGGTATCTAATTTCAATTTGTTTGCATTTTTATTAAAAAATAGGTAGTTTGGAATGTTTACGCTGTGTTTAACATTTAATTTCACGGAAAACTTAAAGCAAATTAAAACTTAAAGATAATTTAAATCGTAGAAAAAGAAAACACAACTGTGAAATCCACAGAAACGTCAAATTGCAATGTCACTTTTTGTTTTATTATTCATATTTAATTTTACAATAATTTAATGAAAAATAATAAACATTAACAGTAAAACAAACAAATTAGTGCTTATTATAAATAAATTAAACCAGTTTAGTACGTTAATTTCTTAGAAAAGGATTAATTTGTCAAAACAATATCCCTAGCGAGAAAAAATCGAACTAATTACTTGCCTTATAAAATTTTTTATCGGCCTAGGCCATAACAAGTTATTTCTTTATCGAATGTTGACAACAATAGAGTTTAAATTAAAGACCGCGTGGAGATAAATAAAGTTATTTTAAAATAAAAATATTGGATCAAAATTAATGAAATTAATTTTATCAAAAAGGGCGGCGCATGGAACGGGGCCTAGGGCGGCAGCAAGCCTAAATCCGTCACTGCGAATATATTCAATTAAATCTTCACAAGATGGAATATCTTTATTAATTGAATTTTCAAATGATTGTATAATTTGGGGATCTAGCTTTTTTAATGCCATATGAAGAAATATGAAATCCGAAAGGTCAGTTATATTTAATTGTCTCAAAGCGCTATAAGAGGAAGAAAAACGTTCTATAAAATTATTTAATTGATTGGAATTATTAGATGCAACTTTAATATCAATTATATTATTTAAATAAAATATACCCAATGCACGTTTATCTTGATATTTTTTTACCAACGAATTCCAAATTGTTAAATAATTTTCCTTATTAGGAAGAATTCCAGATAAAACAGTAAGTGACCTGCCACTTAACTTTCCCACAAGATATTGAACTTTTTGAGAATCATTTAAATTTGAATTTAGATGAATATTAGATTTAAATGCCTCAAAAAACAAAGGCCAATTTTCAGGATTCCCATCAAATTTAGTTAATTCAATTGAGGGTAATTTAATGTTAAAACAGGGTTCTTTTCCTAAAGAATTTTGTGTTTGTGGCAAAACCCTGCGACCCTCCAACACAGTATTTCTTACTTCTTTAATTTGGCTATATAAATTTACAAAACTCGACCATTTTTCAAAACTAGGAATATATTCTGAATTTATATCCAATTCTAAATTATTAGCTTGATCTGTTAAATTATTATATTGATCATATAATGTATCTAAAATTGACGTATTTGACATAAATTCCTGTGTATTCCTAGTTTCTGCCTTTGAAACCTTTTTGGCATTGTCATTATAATTTAAAAATAAATTAAATATTGCGTCTCTTTTTGCATTTATAGCTAATAATGACATATTTGACATTTTATAATTTATTTAATTTAAATTCAATTTTTAACTAAATAAATAAAATTTTATAAGTGGACTGTATCAAAAAATGGATTTCAAAATCCGGTTCGAAGGACCAAAATATGTGTGTGTATCAATGCACCACAGGTTAATAAAATAAGAGATTGTACTTACAGTTATATTCCTTTATTTGTGATTTATATAGTATGTGTAATTATTATGACATTTATAATTTTAATTTGATATTCATCTAAATAAATATTTTTAATTTCTTATTTCCTTCATATCCATGAATATCTTTCTTCTTATATTTTCTTTATTTATTATCTTTCTTCTTATTTCATTCTTCTTATTTTATTCGTGTAATTTTCTTATATTTTATCTATTTTTTTTTTATGTATGTTATATATTATTTATTTTATTTATATTTTATGATGTATATTAAATTATATAAATTTTATGATTATGATTCTTTTTCTGTTATTATTATGTTATGTTATTTTTGTTATAGTTTTCATGGAGTTATTTTTAACATATAAGTATCAAAGATATTAGCGATAGTCTTGAGACTCTTAACTAACAATGACACAAAATAAAGGTTATGTAACCAAAGTCACATCGACAACTTAAACCAACCCATGGCGCAATACTTGGCGCCAACACCCACAATAAACAATTTCTATGCAATAAACTGTGTTTCACTGAGTGACACTCACTACACAGAAATTCTATGACAGAACATAAGCTCAATACAAAGAAATACTGTAAAGAAAGTTACTGTTACAGTCTGTGACCCATAGAAATAATTTAGAATAATAGAATAATTTCTATGCTGTGACCATAAGAAATTCTATACCGTTGCAACGCGTTGATTTGCACGCCCTGGATAAAATATTGGCGGAAAATTTAAAAAGACCACAAAAAAATAAAATAAGTAAAAATACGTAAAAATAGATAACAAATATGTGAAAATAAACTGACAAATTAAAAAATATGTAACAAAAGTATAAAAAGGTAGTTTAAAGCAAAAACCTCCAAAAAAGGTAAACAAGGTGAAAACAAGTTAAAAAAATAGGTAAGGAAAGTATAAAAATAGTAGATTATCTCATAAGGAGTAGAAGCGACTCTTTTTGTGGTGAGTACAGAGATTGACGGCCGAAGCGTAGCTGAGGCAGGCAACTGTACGAAGCACAAAAAGAGCTTCTACTCCAAATAACATATACAATTTTTTTTTCAAGGGCGTAATATAAATAGGATAAGCAATGGAATTATTTTATTTACTCTTAACTCATGTGATATAAAATTTTGGCTAAAAGCATTAGAAATTATTGATAAAAACTAAAAAAACTTATAACCCTTACTTACAATGCCGATAAATATCCTAAACTAAAAATAAACCCTGCTCTGTCAAAATGCTGCGCTTGAATTAATTTTGACGTACTGACATTTCTTTGGAGTTCCGACATTGGCAACTCGTCTATCATCATAATATTATACTAATTATTATTATTATTATTATTAGTAACTAATAAACTAGTTGTTCTTTATTTCGTCCAATTAAAATTTAATAAATAATCACTAAATATTCCGTGCGATTATAATTAATATAATTAATAATACAACGTGATTGCTTTGTATGAAATTCTAAATTAATTTTATTATTTGACGTCTATTGAGACACCTATGGATTTACTTCTATCCCTAGGCTTTTTTGAGTTTTTTGTCTGCCGCTAATGAAAAAGACGCACTTCAACTATCTCTATACAGGCATATAAGGTTGTATATCATGGCCGCTTGAAAAAAAGGTAGTTTAAAGCAAAAACCTCCAAAAAAGGTAAAAAAAGGTGAAAACAAGTTAGGTTCATATAAAAGAAAATCTTTTAAAACACATTTTGGCATTATTGGTTTTCAAATAGTTACATCGGTTGAAAAAAGGTAAAATAACTAAAATCCCATCCCTATTAATGAGTTAGTTGAAAGATTAAAATTATTGGTAGCCTCCAAGTATGCTTCAAATGATAAAAACAAATTAAAAGAAGCTAAGGTTATATATTTATTAAGTATTTTAATATTTAGTATTAGTTAAATTAATTTTCTCATTATATTTATAATCTGCATAATATTTAATTTTTGGTGTTAGTATATGTTTAAGTATAGGTTTTGTTTTTATTGATTAGGTGCTATAGAATTATATGTCTAGTTTATTTTATATATTTATTTAATTTAATGTGTAATATAAGTTAATAAAAATCCAGCATTATATTGGTTTTATTTAACAAACTTTAAAATTTCCGCCTGGGAATTAGCACGCGGGTAAAAGTAAATTTCTACTTAACAAACAGCATGATATATTTATGGTTAGGAGGCGCTGAAAGGGAGGCCACCTGGTGGTTAAAAAATGAATTATATACATTAGATTACAGGTTTCTATATTTCAAAATGGCTGTCAAAACAAAAATAAATTTCTACTGAAGATGGCCGACGGTGACTGGTAGCGCCCTTTGTCGGCGATAAACGAAAAGTTTACAGGTTTCTATATTTCAAAATGGCTACCAAAACAAAAATAAATTTCTACTATATTGGACAAGATGTCGGACGCGACTGGTGGCGCCCTCTGTTGGCTGTAAACGGAACCAGTGTCCTGGAACCCGCTTACTGTATCTACTCTCCTACATTATAAAATAAAGCTTTCTCATTTCCTTATCTTTTAATGTTCTTAAGTTATTAAACAAAAACTATTTTTTTAAACTCCTTTTTACTTAAAAAACGGCAACCTGTAGAGCATAACTTCATAAGAAAGAGCCTATTATTTTTTACTAACAAATCTACCATTTTATTTTTTCTAACCTATGTTATTTATTCAATGGGTGAGACATTTTTATGTGGTTTTTTTTTGAGTGTACAATATCGATCAACTAGGGGGTGGGCGTTTGACCCCTCAAACACCGCCCCCCCCCCGTGGCAACTCCTCTGAACGTAATAAAGGCTGTAGATCTCATCAAGACTAACAATTTGTTTTTTGTATTTATATAAACCTCTTTTTATATTGAGATTGGTTATTAAAGCACTTTATAAAAAGTGCTTGGTAATTAAATTTCAAGCAATTTAAAGTGCTTGAAAGCACTAAAAAAAGCTTTCAAGCATTTAAAAGCCTTGCATGCATAATAAAATCTAAAAAACAAAGGACTACGCCCCTTCAGGAGAATTGTTAAAAACAACATGTCTTTTGGACTACTGTACTCGGCTTACTCATATTGATTGTGGTCGCTGTTGTTGATGGTTTCCATAGTAATTTTAGTCCAAGGTTCGAAAAATCATGCAAAAATGTCGAACATGTAATTTTTTTTATAATCTGTGAATATTGGTGTCCTAATAAAGAACTCAATTTTTTAGATTTGACTTTACATCGTTTTTCAAACAATATACAATTTTCAATCTATAGAAAGCCAACTCAAACAGATCATGTGATCGAAGATTCCCCCATACAACACAAAATGGCCGCCTTTAATTGTTATATAAATAGATTACTCAATATACCTTTATCAGAGGAACATTAAAGTAAAGAGCTAAACATATTAAAATAAATTGCTTACAACAATTATTATGACCCAACAATTGTAGACAATTTAATCTCAAAATTCAAACGGAGAAGAATATTAGCCCTAAACTTTCCAAGTGGTTCTACCTTATCTTTAAACGATGCCGGAAGTTTTATCACAATTCCTTTCATTAACTCCAAGATAACTAACATGATCTGCAGATGTGTTAAAAAACAAAAAGAAAATTTAAAAATAGCACATAAAACTAATACGAATTTAGCATCATTATTAATTAACAACAAAGACAAAATAGAAACACTTCAAAAAAGCGGAATTTACAAACTTTCATGTGGAACTTGCACCTGCACATATGTTGGTAGAACTTTTAGAGCTTTGAAAACTAGAATTAATGAACATTTAAAACGGAGCTCTTCAGCTTTCGGAGAACACATTAAGTTCAAAACATTCGTTTAGTCCTCGAAAAAACTCGGAAATATTACATATATATATAACCAACACTAAAAATTTAACAAAGCTAGATTTCTTAGAAGATCTTGAAATTGGGAAAGAATTGAAGTGCAACTCATTCTGTCTTAACACTCAAGTCAACCTCAATAGAGACTTTATACCTTCACACAAATATGTCATGGATTAAAATAAATAAATCCAAATTAGGTTAATTTTATGTTCGGAGTTTTTCACGATGGTTTTTAATATGAGTTAGTTATCTTGGGGAGCGCTTTTCTGGATTTGAATTTGAAATTAATGTTCGTTACACAGCACCACCTGTTGGGTATGGGAGGAATCTGTTGTTTACAGAAAAGTATGCTAATTTTGTCTATATTTACGGTCAATAAAAGCGGGAAATTGATCATCTGTCATCAAAAATACCTAACCTAGTGTAATTTTAAACACACGACGTTTTGTATAATATAAGCATATCTGTGGGTTATATGTATAGTACTATTTTGAGTAGCTGTAAATAAAAATGAACATAGACATACTCCTGTCAACTGACAAGTAAGTTTTTTAAAAATTCAATGTTACTTAATCTAATTCCTGTTTTACTTATCAGTTGAAGCACTGAAGATGGCTTAAGGCCGAAAGCGCTCTGCAAATTAAAACTTTCACAATACACGATCATACAAAATAAAAATCCTTTTGATTAAGTTAAAGAGTTAAAGTTACTTTATGTTTTATAATATATTGTGCTGTTTTATTTATTTTACATAGCAATTGCTACTTCAAAAAGTATTGTATTTATATTTTTATTTACTTGATCATAATTATTAAATGCTGGGCTCGCGGCCCGCTGGCAATGGAAACAGGTAAAACTACACTACAAATACAACAAATTATCAATTAGTCTAAAATTACAAATAAAAAAAATATTACAGCTCAAGATTCTTAGGAATTAGAATTACTATTTAACTGTTTGTAGCCACTGCCTTTTCAGTATCTTCCTACTTGTTGCAGATAATTTGTGCTTATTTCTTTCCACTGGTTTCTTTATTTTTATTGTATTTTGTGTCAAGTAGCATAGATAAAACTTTGGTTTGGTTATTTTATTATAACTATTATCCAAAACCGTTAGTTTCTTTTTTCGTTTATTATTAAAATGAACAAGTTGCTCAATTGGGGCGGAAGCAATTGTAAAAGTTATAATTTTTTGGTGATTGGTAATTCATTTTAGAAAAAAGGATCCGGCATGAGTTTGCCTGATCCGATCACACGCCATTAGTTGTAAACTGACAGTTGGGTTTCAAACTGACAAATTCTCATTTTAGTAAACAAATATGTTTTTGTCGCTGCTTCGTTAAGTAAATGTAAGTAAATAGACATTTTTATTATTTAATTGATAATTAAATTGTTTTTTTTTCCATTTACGAGTTCGAGAATGATTTAAATAAATTATAGACTTAAAATTAAATTGAGTAACGAATCCTTGCTAACGATGCATATTTCTGATTTTGTTTATAATATCTTATTAAACTGATGAATACTGGTATATTATGTATTAAGTTTTATAAACGCTATTTTAGTTACGAGTTTAATTAAGCACGAGCGAAGCTTTCGAGCGAATGTTTAATAAAAACGAGTGTCTAGAAAAGTTTATAAACGAGTTACATACTATACTTTATCTACGACGAACACAAGAATTTAAAGCAAATTTAATTTGTTAAAAGTTTGACATCTGTCAACTGGAGTTTAACCTCACTTTTTACCAATTTATAATAAAGCTAACTTCAGCCTGTGACTAAACCGCTATCACAGCTCGTCAACAGAGGAGTAGATAAAAACATTTGTTTTTTCGTTAATGAATTCCAAACAGTTCTCACAGTGTATTACATTAGATAAAAAGCAAATAACTAAATATTACAATATCTCCAGTATTGTTTATAATCATTTAAACAGACTATATTTATTGCATTAAAATATAGATTTTCTTGGGTGCTACTCGCACTCTTTTTCGATTACTAATCTGGCTCGATGTTAGGTTTTTATTGCAGCCAGTGCTGAAAACACCGTATCGCATAAATACAAAGTAATAAAGGGTAAAAGCAATTTTATGATCAATGCAAAATTGAATTAGGTTTGCATTTTTAAATTTTTGAAACTTTACTCTATGACATGATATTCTATTTGTTTTCAATGGTTCACTTTTGAAAAATTAAATGATTTTTTTGTAAAAACAACAAACCTTTTCGTTTTGCATAAGTCCTAATTAAAGATGCTTTATGTTTATGTTTTTATAAGATCATTTACAAGAAATTAACTTTCTATATTTTCACAAATCGGAAATCTGGAGATAGGACTTTCAGTTACAACACACATGTGGCAGTCTGCGCACTTGATATTTTATTTTTTCTGTGTGCCGGTGTTATTCAAGCGAGTTTAATTCTAATTTTGTTGGGTAGTGTTATTGTAGGGTATATTTGTAAAGTTTTGGGTCATGCATAAAGTAAAATATAATTTTGCCATTGGGATAATAAGGTGAAATATGTTAATATATAGTATAAAGTAACTTTTGTGAAATTATACTGCTTATAATCTCTACTTACTAGAGGTGTTTCTTAATAATATGGAATCCATTAATTAATTAAACTTAAAACAACACTTAATATTAAAAAAATTTACAAGTGTAACGCTTACTTTATTAATTAATAAAATGTCTTACGACTAACATATTTAAAAGTTAAATTAGGTTTAAAATTCAATCTAAAACTGTATATAATGCAAATTCGTACTAAATGTACATACATTAATAAGGGATTTCATTGAAGAATTTTAAATTAACGTTACTATCTATAATTAGTATTTGTGTTTCACAATATATATTTTTGTTTGTCACGAACTCTTCGCATGCTTACAACAAGGTAAACATTTAAAATTATCTTTACTGTAAAATTAAACACGCCAATTAGTTAATGTAATTATGTTTTGAATAGTTTAACAAATTTTGTGTAGGATTTTTATCGGGTAACCTTAGATATTTGCACGGTTATTGCCACATAACTTAATATAAGGCAAATTTAAGTTTTAATTAAAAACAACTGTTATATTTTTATGTTTTTACGTACATACAACATAAAGTGGTAATTAAGATATTATTTGTTTGTATTAGGTTTACACTATTAGGGAAAAACTAGATAAGACCGCGAGCAGTTGTGATAAACGATAAAAACGTTTTCGCTATCGTTACTAGCAATGCAACGCCCTTTGAAATACGGTTTTTCTGCCTATACGATATTATCGTTTATCACAGCTCCAAAAAACTCGCGGCCTAAGTCAAAAATAGGGTTGCCATTTCTTTTATATTTAACCAAAATTTTGTATCTGATATATTTCAGCAATTCATACAGGGTGTCCCAATTTCCTTGAGGTAGCATTGTTATTTCAGAAACGTTTAAAGTTACAAGAGCGATTCAATTAGAGAAAAGTTACACAACTACGTGCCTATGAATATGGCATTTAAAGATTGCAAAAAAATCAGCGGCTCTCAAAATATTTGGAAATAATTGAAAATGTGTCAATACCAAGATTCGCTTTTATTATTGATATTAAAGTTGACTATGTAATCTATACGAACTTACATCAAAGTGTTTAAATAATTTAGTAAATTATTCAACACGAAATGAAGTTATTATGATTTTTATTTATGCAAAAGCATTTTGAAATGCTCGAATTTACGCTGATTTATATCCTAAAGGACAAGTTCCCAAACATAAAATATTCATTTTGAACATTTGTGATGAAATTATCTTTAGACTACTATTTAAATTAATTTTATTTTAACCTAAAATTAAAAAAGTAATAAATTGTTTAAAACATAAATAAACAGTTTATACCAAACACTCGGTAAACAGTCGGCCTTCGCTCGGCATAGGCGGTTGACCGGCTGTTCGGCTTGCCCCAGCCGCGGTTGGCCGGCCCGCTTACGGCCCGCGTTATGTTACCCCGGTACTGTTTATCCAGAATACAGCATGCCGCTGCAAAATCCTTCGGCTTGCCCTAGCCGGCCCACTTACGGCTGGAATACGGCATTAGCGATACATCTCACGGCTGCTTACGCACGCGAGCTAACTATAAATAGTGATTGGTTGCAATATTTAGTTGTAAGTGTGCGCCCGGGCGTATGGCATAGCTGAACATTAATTGTTTGGAGTCCCCATCTCCATCCTCATTTGCTCAGTAACGAATAATGTCTAGCTAGTCGAGTGTGTTAAAAAATTATCTTGCCATTCAGAGAATTTTAGGACTGAACTTAGGATAGGATATACCTCTCCAGGACATCTGTAGGCTTTTTTTGAATGGCCAGGCGGTTGTGGCCGGCACTCGGGCAACTATACACAGCCGACACTCGGCCGAGTAAACATAGCCGACATTCGGCCGAGTAAACATAGCCGACATTCGGCCAGGCGGATATGCCCGACAGTTGGCCAGGCGGACATGCCCGTTCTACACGCCGGAAGAAATACGTGTGTCGGGCCGCACGCGGCCGATTTGGCAAAACGTATTCGGGCCGTATGCGGGCCGGCTAGCTTGTGCTTACTGGGAATATTATAAAATAAATAGTATATTATTATACGAAAGATCATGCAGGCTATTATTCACGAGGATAAGATTTGCATCTTGAGTCGCCAGACGCGAGACTTAAATCATCCGAGTAAATAATGCCCATAATCTCAAGTGTAATACTATACTTTATCTACTCCAATAAGTACTGTCCGTTCAGGCTAAGTTGAGCGGTCTAAGGAATGTTACCCCGTCCATCATCTCTATGTTTAGGCACAATTAAATACATGTATTTTGGTAGCCGCTCTGTACCAACAAACCGCAAGTCCCGGCACTGATAAATCATCTTCTTGTTACCGAAATCTTGCAAGGATTCGATTTTTAATTTAATCAACGGTCACATGATCCCCCACCAAAGCGCTCAACTTAGCCTGAACGGACTGTAAATAATTACATAAAATAAGTGGTTAAACTTACTTTATACCAATTTTAAATGTTATTATAGTCGCCTTCTTCCAATTTAAAACCCGATTGGTTCAAATCACAGTAAATATTAAAATCAGCCAATCACTGATACCTAACACCGTGAATAATGGTCATTATTCCTGTTGTTAGGTAGGGAATTTATAATGTTTATCATTATTCACTAAAAACCCCAATATTACGCAATAGAAGTAGATACACAATAATATTGTGGCGGCTGGTGGATTTTGGGCACCCATATCTCAGTTATTAGACATGGGTCCCATATCAGATTTATATGAGTTTATAATGACATTATATATATATGCGCAGAAATTGAAGTTTGCGAAAAAACTGAAGTTTATCTATAAATTTCAAATTTTATTAAAAAAATTCAAGTATTACAGAATTTATAAAATTTCTATTTTTTTAAATTTAGTAAAAGAAATAATAAAAATTTAAAATGGTATAAAACCTGTAATTCTTGAAATTTTTTAATAAAATTTGAAATTAAACGATAAACTTCAGTGAATTAAATATTGTACCACTTTAATTTAAATTATCTTAATTTGGGGGGGCAGGAGGCTGGGGGGGCAGGAGGCTGGGGGGGCACACTTAAAAACTAACTTTTTTCGCAAACTTCAATTAAAATTCCGCTTGCGCATAACTTGTCTATATAATGTCATTGTAAACTCACATAAATTTGATGAGGGTCCCATGTCTAATAACTGAGATATGGGTGTGCCCAAAATCCACCAGCCGCCATGACAGACAATATTAATATTTAGGATTATTATAGGTGTTCAGTGTATCCCAAATTGATTGTCCGTATCTACGTAAAATATAAATTTAAATTCTATAAAAAATTCTACCACGCATCCCCGTCCTCTTTTTTAAAGATACATTGAATGATGTTTTAAAATTTTTTGTATTTGTTTAGGAGATATAACCTATTTTTTAATTTTTGACAATTTTCACAAAACTTGTAGCCGATTAATTTAAACAATGCCATCTGTCACTGTGCAGTGTCATTTTGGACAGAGTGTGTGGTAAATTTTGCATAATGAGCCTGAAAATATTTTAACACAATGGAATGTTATATTCTGAAAAACAAGAATGGTGAAGCAGCGGCAGATACGTATTTTAAGAGACCCTGAAAAGGGTCAACCATGTGCGAGACATTAATTTAATGTCATTAAACGACTGGAAAACAATTTAAAAAATTATGGATCCTTTAATATTCCAAGGCCAACAATATATAATAAGGATAATGGAGAACCTGAAACGGTGGAAGTTATTGAAATGGTTACCACCTAAAGTACCCGTTAGACAAATTAAAAGCACAAGTGAAATCTCCAGATCATCGGTTCATGGAATACTAAAAAAGAATAAATTTAAATTCTACAAAGTTTGGAAAGTGCATTTGTTAAACCCCTACGACTTAATTTTTGCCATTGGTACCTTTAAAAATTAGCCGAAGAACCCGATATTTTCAAAAAAATATTTTGGCCGATTAATCACATGTGAGCAGCGATGGTATTTTTAACATCCATATGGGACGACCAAAATCCGCATAAAGTAATGGAAAATCGGATCCAATAGGGCAAATTTGGTTTTAATGTTTGGTGTGCCCTATTATATAATAATGTTTTAATATTTTTGATCAAAATTTAACAGCTGTTAAATTTTGATCAAAAATATTAAACGAGGGATCAACCACTAGTGGAAATCATTTTACATATTTCGGGGAATCACGTGAAAATTACATGGGAACCAATTGAATACATGGAAATCCCTAGGAAACAGGGCCGGGCCTAAGGGGGGTGTAGGGGGGGAGTCACCCCCCCCCAAAGTCTTGGCAGTTGGTTCCAAATCCAAACACGGTTGGCAAAATCTATAGTATTTGGGTCGGTTGGTTGGGTATACCTACCCTACCAACCAACCCATCACAATAAATAAAATTAAATATAATTTTTAAACTTTACCTACATATAACAAAATTATAATTTTTAATCTATTGTAACCTCCTATAATCGTTACCGTCAAGAAAATTGTATTGGTCAACCTTATTTTTATTAAAGGACATATTTCACAAAAGCGGCATGTAAAAAGTCGGCACCGCCTCGCGGCTTTGTCTTTGGTTTTGACGGCGTTTGACTCTTTTTACCCACCGCAATTTTCGGCGTCTTATTTTTCTAGATTATTAATTAGTTGAAGCTTATCTAAGCTAAGTAAAACTAGTGTCAATAAATAGGAATTATTTTTTTTTTAATATGGAAAAGATAGCTAGACCGGGCCGAGTTCTAGTAAAATGCTCATTATGTGGATCTGTGTTTAACAAGGACTATAAAACAAAGGACGAGGAAAATATTTACGGTGGAAATTTGGTTAAAATTAAAATTGTTACTGATCCGGATAATCCACTTACATTGGCAGCAAATCAAAAAAATAGAAAACGAGAATCAATCCCATCGACTTCGAAAGAGCATGCTAATGGTAGGTAAAGACATTATTTATCTACACTTTACAACACTTTACATTCATGATAAAACTACTGAAAATTTTTACTATTACTACTAAAGTATCGATAAAAAAATAAGTTGTTTTTTTATCGTCTCAACCCTCCCCCCCCAAAAAGTGCCTCGGTACGGCCCTGCTAGGAAACACCTAGGAATCCATGGGAATACATTGTAAATCATTGGGAATCAAGTGGTAATCAAGTAGTAATTACTGGGAATTACTTTGTCCTAACCTAAAAATCTGCTGCTTGACTGTCGCTGCATATGTTTACCCGAGTAGCCTCTCTGGAGATTCTCTTGGGCGCATATCTGGATGGCAAGATTTCAGTCTGGTATACCGTTGGGTATCGACCTAGTGCAAGCCTTATTCTCGCCCCAGGTCGCTCTCCATATACACCAGCTCCTGCACCTTCTTTCATTAAAGACCCGTCTGTATACCAGATGAGCCCTTCCGGTTTGAGAAAACCTGGGTCAGGCTCACTCCAGTCGTTTCTGGAGGGGAAAACCACTTTATATCTCCTGAGGGGGGTAGACGTCTTTGGCATTGCATCCCTTCTTGTGAGAAGGGGGTCCCGGTTGATAGTCTCAGTCCAGGCCCTTGCATGCCCTGAGTTTTCCCCCCCTTGAGTCCCCAATCGTTGAGTCTGACTGAGGCCTCCCGAGCCCGTGCCTCCACAAAGAGATGTAGAGGCGCCAGTCCCAGTATGGCCTCCATTGCCAATGTTGGAGTGGTTCTGAAAGCTCCAATGCAGGCAAATCGTTGGAGCTTGTCCATCTTCTTCCTGTAGGTGGGCTTGCTTAACGCATTCCACCAAACAAGGCTGCCGTATGTGATCATTGGCCTTATGACTGTTGTGTAAAGCCAGTGCACTATGTGGGGTTGTAAGCCCCAGGTGCGTCCAATGGTCTTTCTGCATGCCCATAGGCTATGAGTGGCCCTCTGGACGACCCTGTTGACATGTTCCTTCCAGGTCAGCCTGGAGTCAATGATGACTCCTAGATACTTGACTGATTTAGATGGGGTCAGTCTTGATCCAAAGAGCGTGAGCCCCTCAAGGTTAATGTTTCTTCGGTTAACCTTGAGGGGCTCACGCTAATAACTGTTATTGTTAAAGTGGTTTTGTAAATTCGTGATAAAAAGTGTTGATTGTCTATAAAGTTTACTAAAATAAAAAGGTAGGTAAGTATTCGGTCCTTTATTAATATCAAAATAAATATAATACATTGTAAAATAATAAACCCCCGAATATACCGTTTGAAATATAACAAATAAAATTATCTAATTTTTACTTGGTGACTAGAGTTAATGTCGTTAAAAGGATATTATAATTGACACATCATAGTCATTTTAAATATAATAAAAAACTTATACAGAATTAGCTATAATAATTATAATTATTGGCGTATAATAATTTCTGAGTGCCTAAAGACCTTAAAATAATAAATATCATTAGTTTTTATTTATATACATATTTTAAGACGCTACGCGTCTCGATAAACTACCTAATCTCTAGAGTAGTAATGAAATACTTTCCGTCTCGCATTGTAATATACTATTACATTCACGATTCACGGGAAATTAAGCATTCGTATGATTAACACAATATTTTTTTTATTTTTAGAATAATATGGATTATATCAGTCTCGTCCCAGCTCTTGACTGGGTAGGTCGCTTGTTAGCTGAGTCAAAGCTTAAAACGTAAAACGTAAAAACTATAACCAACAAATAATCCCTCATAGTGCAAATAATTATAGTGTAACAATTACAGTGAGTACAGACTACTCTACGGTCAAGAATGTAAAGTGCCAAGTGATAAGGAAGAGTGAAGTGACAAGTGCAAACAATATAGTGAAACGGTCAAAAGAGTTAAGTGTTAAGTGACAAGAAAGAGTTAAGTGACAAGTGTCAGTGTCTGAGCGGTCGCACCACCTGTCAACAGGACGATTTTCACTGGCCAAACAAAAGAGGTCAAGGGAGGAATAGGCCACCTGCAAAAAATTGATAAGTATCCTCAACTCATCTGCATGACCTAACACATAATTTGCAAATTAAACTAGACAAGGCACATTGCCTAATCCCTACAAAAAACAATAAATATCGGTAACAATAAATACATTAGAAAGTCAATATTAACCAAAAAAAAACAATCTCCCCAACCAGCGTATCGTATAATAAAGCTGTCAACAAAACAATCCAAGACAAACAAAATCGAGACCAAACAAATTTGACACTTAGAACATAAATAACACTCATAAATTAAGAAAACATAAACAAAGAAAAAAAAGCAATCTAATCAGACTCCATGGATTATGTAAACACATTAGACACTAAAAGTAAAAAAATACTTTAGCACAAAACATGCACTTCTCACAAATTAACAATTCGCATGTCGCTCTCGAGCCCCAAATAGGGGACAGTACGGAACGCAATGGACATTCGCACCCAGCAAACACGGGTGAAGCTGCGCAGTTGCTGGGGGCGAACAAAAATCGGCGTAAGTAAACATAGGCCTGTACGGGGTCCGGGAGTGATGATAAAATGGGGCTAGTTATACGTCTCTCATACTCATAGGATTATATCAACGGTTGCAACACTTTTTATTCACAATGGATTTGATAATATTTATAATAATAATAATAATAGGAAGGACATAAAAAACGTATACGGTTTATAAAAGAGGAATCCGAAAAAAAATTAAACTTTTGAAAAGAACACCCACCGTCTATAAATTGCTATGCAGAAACATCAGTTCCAAAAAAGAAAAAAAAATTACCAACAGTTGTTTGCCTCAGTCTGAAACTGATACAGAGGATAAAAATCTAAGTGATAAAGATAAATCAGCACTACAGCATGTAAATATTAGTCAAACGTATATTAATAAATTTTCTAGGGAAGAGTTTGATAACGGTAGAATTAATGAAAATAGGCTAGAAATATTAGACAAAACTAAAAAGTTTAAGTTGAGATGGTTGGTGCTTTGAATGCAAAAATATCTTGCCCTTTCTGTACATTTATCTCTTCTGCATACTCGGTAAAGAATTCAAAAACCGGATGAAAGTGGATCGTTTCGAACTTCTTGAGACATTACAGAACACATTTTAAACGCAATGAAAGCAAATCACTTATCATTGAACCCCGCAAAACACAAACTTAAAAGGTTCCCTACAGCATGTTGAATGTCCTGAAAAAAACTACTAGTGACAAGAGGCGGGAGCTCAAATACTCCTCCTAACTCAGAGCCCAACTTTCACCTAATTAACCCAAATTCTGCGGCTTCTACATCATGTGAATCGGATATTCAATTAACGTTCATTTTTATGAGAATTATGAGTACCAACAATTCATCCCTTACGAGGCAGAATCATCTCACGAGCTACTAATCAGTAGTTTGAATCCATTTTTCAATTATTATACTACCAAATATAAAATTTAACGACAATAATTATGAACCTCTACAAGACTGCCCCTCCTGAACACAATCATTACAGGAGACAACAAATACAGAAGAGACAAGCATGATGCAAAATAATGAGGTAGCTAATAATAATTGTTATTCACCTAGCAGTCTGATTTTAGAAAACATGGACGTTTTTGATTCAATTAATGATTTGGCAACCAGTTCATCACCACCAGATCCTGACGATTTTTTTTCCCATGGCAGTGTTGTGAAGGTCAACAAATCTGCCAGTAATAACGCTTCAGAAAATATAAAGCCTCCCAAAAATAGCAATTCCAGACGAGAAAGGTCTTTATGAAACTTAAATGAGCTACCATACAATCAAGAACAAATAAATAATTTTATGAATGTTATAGAAGAAGTAATACATAAAAATCATGAAATTACAAATACCCTAAGAATTGTTACAGAAAATAAAAGCCTAAATAAATTCAATTACGATATGAAAGTATTGTTGAAGCATCTTTTGGAATCAGCAATACAAAATTCAAATAACAAATCCGGAAATGAAAATAAGGTATAAAACGGTTTTAGCTATACATTTTTACCGCCGGTAGGATGGCCTACTAAATATTGTATTCAAATTTAAAAAATATTCTACCCTCTATTACTACTATTCATCGAAAACTGGAGGAAATGAATAATATTTTAGAGGCTGTAGTAATAATTTAAGATCTAAAATTATATTTATACAAAAGAAAATATCCCCCTTGATTTTTGTTTCGGAAGATCAAACAGCCCTTATCAAGAAAGTACAATATGATACGATTCTTCTTTAAATTAAATGGTTGGTTTTGTAGCACCATTACATAAAAATACAGGGTTTTCCTTGCCTCGGAAAATTTACAGTGGACTCAATTTTTAACATTGAGAATGCTTTTAAAAATGAAAGTTTGGCGATAAACGCATATGTTTTTATGGCCCAGCCATAAGTAGATCCCCTGCTTTTTGTATATCTATTTTTGGCAGCGATAACCGATTTACATCTGATGATGTTTCAAAGAGGTGGCAATACCTTGTAGAAGAAGCAGCGAAACATGACATAACAATTTTGGGGTTTTCTAGTGATGGTGATACACGTTGCTTAAAGAGTATGAAGACTATTTCGAAATTGCCACTAATCTCTAATAATCCATACTCACCCTATTATCAGGTATGTCAAATAAAAGGTTAAATGAAAAAATTAAACCCACTATATAATTATAAATAATTTTAGGCAGAATACAATTTAGAAATTCCTACTGTGTTTCAAAATACAATACACATATCAATAGGGGCAACCATATTATGCGGTCGCATAATCGCATATTTTTTCAAAAGTGCAGATAATATCATTTTTTGAACACTTTGGTATGTTATGAGTCCAGTATGCATCATTTCCAGTCCGCATAATTTCGCATAATTCGATGTCGGTCACTGCATATTGCATTTCCGCATATTATGCGCATAATATCATATATTTTCGCATAATTTACGCTTTTTCTGGTTTTCATTCGGCCAAAATCACTTTTAATGCACAGTACATTAATTTCGCCACGCCCAAATTTCGAAATTCGCGCCATCAACTGCAAGTGGGGATTCGGGAGGAGTTGAGGGTGGGGGTAGCGGTCTGACAGCAGCGGCGCGGTAATGCTACTACCGTAGTGGGAGTTAAGTTCTGGCTGGACGTGTCGTGATTTGGTACAGGTTATCTGTATCTGGGTAATTTTTTATTTTAATTTGTGTGTGCGGTGTGTGAGCCGCGTCATATCAACAATGTCGGGGTCGGTCGCACAGAGAGCCGATGCCTACAAGAAGGAGGGCATGTACGTCTTTAACAAGACAACTATGATGTGCAAGTTCTGTGAAAAAAGAGTCGATTGGGAGAGAAAAAGCACAGTCGATAACCACATCAAATCTTCGGCCCACAAAAGTAACAGAGCTAAAAGTGACGAGGAACAAAAAAAGAAACGGCAAGTTTCTATTAGTGAGTCTCTGACTGTTGCCAAAAAACTGAAGGAAAGTAAGGAGGAGTTTATAAAGTCTACCGTGCGTGCCTTCGTCCGTGCGAACATTCCATTACATAAATTAGACAATCTAAGCATTCGAGAATGGCTAAAGCAACACGTTCCTGGTAAGTTAACAAAACATAGAACATAGATTTGTGTGATTCTTCCATTTCTTCGGTTGAATATTATATTGTTCAGCAATTTTGGCGGAAAATTAAATTTTTACATGAAAATAAAGGTTTAACGAATATCTATCTATCTAAATAAGTAAATAAGTGTTAAATATAGCCCAGAAATACTAAAAACGACATTATTATTTTGTTCTATGTGCGAAATTCAAATATAATTAACTAGTATAATGTTTTAACAAACCCATCAATTAAATTGCAAGTTTTGAAAACAATATAATTAATATTCAACCCACGATTTGTTTGCGAGGGCACGCCCCTTAACCTCAAAAGACGTTCGCAATGGAGCTGTCATTCATATTCTTTACTTTTACTCTGTAGGTTCTGGTGATTTGCCAAATGCACAGCAGCTACGAGAGAAGTATGTTCCACTCCTTAAGGAAGAGTATGACGTGTTTCTACGATCCACGCTGAAAGGGAAGAAAATAGTTGTTATGTGCGACGACACCACAAATAGGAAGGGAGAGGCGATTTTCTTGATACTCTTCAAAGTTCTGCCTTCTGCTGGGGACGTCGATTCTCAAATATTTGTGGCATCTGTAAATATTCTAGAGACTGTCAACGCAGACCAATGTTCTAAAACTATTCTGCAGGTTTGTGCTTACTCTATAAACATATTGACAATATGATATTGTATTTGTAAAATTTTTATTTATATCATTCATGATCTTTATTTCAGACTCTTCATCAGTTTGAGGTGGATCATGACAATGTTGTGGGTGTTGTGTCAGATAGTGCTGCGTACATGAATTTGTGTGTGCGCTTACTGCGGGATCTCCTTGGCAATCCAAATTTACTCCATGTACAGTGCTGGGCGCACAAGCTTGATAAGGTTGTGCAAGTTTTTCCTGATAAGTTGCCTAGATTAAATGAATATGTCTCTCAAACCAAAAAACTTTTCAAAAATACCAGGAAAAGAAAACATTTCTATCAAAAATTTCTTAGACAAATATGCTTTCTCTGGGGCTAAAGAAGTAAAACAGTTTCCACTCCCTGTGATGTCTAGGTGGGGCTCCTGGAAAAGAGCTGCTGTGTATGTATCTGAATATGCTGAAGATGTAGCTGAATACTGTAAAACCTTAACTGGCAAGGCTAATGAAACCAAAGCAGTAAAATATTTTCAGAAACTAAAGCCTCAAGACATCATGATAGTTAAATCAGAAGCCATGTTTGTTTCAGAGTATTGCTCCCCTGTAAGTGAACTTCTTTTAAAGTTAGAGGGTTCTAAATACCCTATGTCCCATGTGCTGTATTCAAAGATAAGGAATCTCTCTAAGTCATTTTCTACTGCATCAAAGGCAAAGAATACAGATATTAAGTCAGTGTTGTATGAAAAAACCAAAACTAGTCTTAATATGGTACCTGGGGAGAAACAGAAAAATTTGCTGCAAAGAATGAAAGATGTTTGCACCTCCTGCTGTGACCTACTGAAAAAAATGTTGCAGGAGGATACTGCGAAGGAATTCTTTGAGTCCTCTCGTTTTTTGTTTGACTCCTGTAAGTTGACTGCTCCTCTTTCAGCTGAAAGTGTTATTGCAGCAAAAGAAAAAATAAGTATATTGTCTCCCATCCCATCATCAAATTTTGTAGTGTTACACTCTATTTTGGCAGATGCAGTCAAAGAAAATTCTAAAGATAAATCTAAAAAAGGTGAGAAAGAGGATCTGGTGCTTTGTGCATTAATTTCTATGATTAGGGAATATGTAAATTTTGTGATACCCTGTGTGCAAGTGTTACATGTGTCTGTTTCAAATGTGGACACTGAGAGAGGCTTTAGTGCTTATGGAGACATATTTTCCCCCAGGAGGACTACTCTCACAAAGGATAAAGTTGAGGCAATGATGTGCATGTATTTTGGCAGCAAGTTGGAAATGGAGCACTTTAACTGTGATGGAGATAAGGATGAATCAATGCTTGACTTAAATGACAATGTTATGTGAGTGTGGTGAATAGTCTATTGTGACTGTAATGTAACATTACTAATGTTGTAATTGTTATCTTAGATAACTTATCTATGTTATGTATGTAACATAATTTATGTTTATGTTGACTTTTAAAGATTTATAAATAAATACTTTATGGAAAATAAAATACTACTTTGTTTAACTTGTTTTATTAACGTGTGTGACCTGCAGTTCCCTATTCAGATTTAAAAAGAAATGAAAATGATGCTGTGTCGTACCTAGGCTGGTAATGGCCTTAAATACGCACTATAGGGTCTCTCTAGTTCTTCGACAGAGAGAATACCTACCTCGAGTAACTTTACAGTGGAGAAATAGGGTTTGAGAATCAGTTCAGGTTTTGTGGTTTAATTTAAATGCCAAAATAACTTAAACTTGTTTATTCTATCATAGAAATATATACAATATATACAAAATCATAAGTAAAGGATATATACATAAAATAAAGGTCTATCGTAGACAGGTATTATACAATGTTATGTGTACGAACTGGTTAATATTTCGTTCTTGATACCCCAAAAGGCAACAGGCAGGTACAGGCTCCGTTTTCCTCCACAGACAGGCAGGTTCACTTGCAACTGGGGCTATAAAGAAGAAATATTATTGGTTCTTCCATCCAGTATTAGACCAGTCGGAATTTGAGCCACCAATAGACTGATTTTATTAATGTCCAAATCCGCCTTTTATAGCTAAAACTTGCACAAAGAAATCGTCTAAAAACGACATCATGTCGTTCTGCTCCATTGGGTTGTCAAAATTAGTTGTTTTAGTACATGGTACGGCATCTGTTGGCTGGTGGATGTACTACTTCTTGCAGGTAACAGAAAACTTCGGTGAATTATTAATGGTTCATCACAATGCATTCTTAACTCACTATAATCTCTAAAGTACACATAATTTTCGCTTATTTCTTGATTTCTGCCCGAATAATTTCGCATAATTCCTTATTTTTGCCCGCATAATTGGCGCATATTTTCCCAATTTTGCCCGCATAATTGCCGCATAAAATGGCACAATTCCTGCGCATAATTTGGAGTTTTCAAACGCATAATTTAGTTGCCCCTACATATCAACTAAGTTGAAAACCCGACTACTAAATCAAAATATATGTATGAACATGGGAGGAAAACGGGTATCTTTAGATAGTAGATAGTAGAAAGCTAATTGAAAACTATTCAAGGGATAAACATTTGTAAACGCTTTCTCGAGTGTAAGTAATTATAAGGATTCTTAACACCTTTTAGTTTGAGCTACTGGACAATATTTTATTTTAACACTCTATTTGTGTTTTAAATTCGTCCTCTTTTTTTTCGGTTTCCTTTATTTTTTAAAGGATAAGTTGTATGCAATAGGCAATATACATTCCAACTTAATGCGAGCATGCAAAGGGGATAACCCAAATTGAAGAGCTTCTTTATTAGTCGGCTTGCAAACAACTTTCTTTAAATCGTGAAATGAAAGTAGGATTGGCTATACATATGAAACATGTCGAAGCCGAAGCCATAGTAAACTGCAACTTGTGTTTAACAGCGTAACTTTTCCCAGATATTGTTACTTTTGTATTTTTTAACTGGACAATTTTTTCTGTTATTTTGTTATATGTGTCCAAAACATTAGATTCTTTTGTAAATTCAAAATATATAGGGCGACACCATCTCGGAGATGAGGCCAAATCATTTTTCCAAATTGTCTCAGAGTTACAGCTAAGTATCAAGGGTACCATGGATACCATGTAGCATCTAAAGTTTTTTGATTTTCTAGCTGCAAATATTTTTGATTATATTCTAATTGGCAGGAAGCACCAACACATACCCATTTACTAATCAAAAGTTATTCATTTTCATTTTCTTCAATTTGAATTGCTTCCAATAAACGTTTTAAAGTATGGTCCAAAAGACTTTGCAAATTTACCTGCGCACTTGTTTCGGTGACATCAAATTTATCTGGAAATCATTCATTTTTGGCTTCAAGAACTTTATAATAGGGTGGTAAAATGGCATTATCAAAATCCTTTATGACATTTCTAAATAGTTTATATTGATATCTAGATAATTTGGCCTTTGTTATCAATGCCAACGCTTGATCAGCGGGCATATATTTTTTTTCATAATATTTTCGAGAGACTTGGCGGCTTTAGTTAACAGGTTAAAATCAATAGATTCCCGTAAATGTTTAACCTTATACCTTTTAGCTCGGTCGGAACAATCCGAAAAATCCTTTTCTGGTCTTCCAACACCTGATGGACCGGATTGTAAAAAATTTTTTTTAATTCCATTTTAATTTAATTTTTTAACCATTCTTTATTGTATGTCTAAATTTTTGTAAAGACCGGTGATTTGTCAACCATTTCGGTTTAAACTTATATAAAAAATTGTTTTTAATTTTGTCCATAATAAGTTTAAATTGATTTTCATTTAAATTTGGAAACGTATCTTTTAAATTTCCCTAAAAAATGGTGACATCTTTTTCACTATTTAAAAATAGGTCTGTTAAAAACTCGAAAGAAACGCAGAAAACATTGTTCATTAGGAACTGGTGAGCAAGTGAACAAGATCAAGGACCACCCTTGTACTCGCCCAGTGATTGGTGAATAAACATTGGTCCTTCGAAGCACCAGCCCCTTGGTAGCCCCGGTCCAGAAAGCATCAAGAAATAAAGCCATGGATAAATTTGAAAAATTCTGTGAGGCCCAAGAAGGCATTAACAACGAAATTAAAATAATTTTGTCTAACATGAAAAAAGATGGTCCAAGCAGAAAAAGGAAGCAATACGTTAACGAACGAATGGATAAGGTATCAGCACTATTGGACAAGGCCAAGAAGAATAACGAAATGGTGACAAGTTGTGGCGTCAAGACTCATGAATACTTTACATCGAAATTCATTAACCAGATCGAGTCAAACACTACTGACGCCACGACTTACATCTTAAAGTGTTCAGAAGAGGTCCAAAATTGCCAGGCACCAAACATCTCTCCACAAACCTATGCTAATTAGATATAGATCAGGCAGATGAGTCCATGTATCCCTTGCACGACCAGTTTCAACAGCTGAAGACAGAGTACAACCAGGTACTTATGGAAATGGTTCAACGAACTACAACAAACACAAACGTAACTGATTCAACGATAAAGTCAAAAATCAAACTGCCAACCCTGCAGATTCCTACATTTGGAGGAAAATACGAAGAATGGGGTACCTTTCAGGACATCACAAAGGCAATCCACGAAAATATTACGATTATGGAGGAGGACAGGATGCACCTTAAAACGTACACAAAGGGAGAGGCAAGTCGACTGATCCAACACTGAAATAACTGAAGCTAACTACAAATCTGCTTGGGAAACGCTTCACATAAAGTATTACAACCAACGGTTATTTGAATCGGCAAGATAGCTGAAAAATTTACACAACACTACGATGGTGTGTCTACAAGCCATCAACATTACAACTTTTAATTTTTTTTCTTTAGTTACCATGAAAATAACGCCCAAGATGACGAAAAAAAAATTCTGATAAAGTTTGAGCTCTTAATATTAATATTTAGCGGTGGCGCATCGCGATTTTTTAATTCCATTCCATTTAAATAACACGGTTGTAATTTTATTGCGTTTTAACAAATCAGTGAGTTGAAGAAATCAATACATATTCTTGTAGGGAATTGAACGATCTACAAAAAAGATCTGATATGATTTTTTGCGTAGACTACTCGTTTAAAAGTTATTTGAGGTTAAAGTTCTACCTCAAATAGTAAATGATAATTTTATAGTTTTTCATACTCTATTACAAAATATTGGCTCAAAACATGAAATATCATATTTTTCGTGAAGTTTATCGAGTGCTCTTCGGTAAAATAATACAATTTTTACGAAATATCAATAATCGTGAAAAAACCGTTTTTTTTTCTATACTTGATTAAAAAAAAAAATTTTCTTTACATAGCGTAGGGTAGCGCCTACAGTTATTGACACGTTAAGCAATGGTTTTTCTTGTCAAAGACATTTTAAATTATTGCCCAGAGTAATATTTAATTTTTTATGTAGCATCCCGAGAAGTAATATTTTAGGTAGAAGCGGCGCATTTTGGTCTTTCAGTTGTTAAAGATGCCAGGACCATACTTATTGACAGGGTCTATATAGTCATTAACACACCTGTGTACACTGATTGAAACGTTTGTTTCTATCTAACAGAATGTATCAGAAAAGGAAAAAAACAATATTATAAAATATTATATTACGAAATATTAAATAGTTTGGAACATGTAACACATAAAAATTCTGACGGACTACAGTTTTCATTAGTAATATTTTTTTTTCTTAATAGACAGCTAGTGTGATAGCGCCTGGGACAACATGTTGAAAGTTGACACGACATGTTGGGGACCATTGGTGTTGTGCATTCTAACCAAAAAATAGATGCAAATACTAATTAACTTTACGAAGCCTCATTTCAAAATCCATTGGAACGCCAGAAACTCTCGGACTTTCTGGAGTTTATTTTACGACGTTTCCAATCCCTTGAAGCACAGCCCAAAGCAAAGTTCATGGAAAAGGATAATCAATCAGGAAAAGAAAATTTGCCCGCCACAACAGCAAATCCTTCTGCAAGTATCGCTCCGAAGAACACTATATCAATTTGTTTAATTATGTAATCCATTTAAGCAGTGGTACTTTAGTTTTGTAAATAAATCTGTTTGGATTAAAATTGCACTTCCCTGCTGTAATATTTTATTTTAAAAACCGACCGGTTTCGCCTTACGGCATCTTCAGGGTTTCTACAAGAGGTACATAAATAGATATTAGATACATATATATAGGTTAAGCATACTTTAAAGTAACTTACACGTCAAAATAATAAAATATACTATTATTACATAAATAAACTATCACTAGGTTGTCGATACAATAAATACTAAATGAGACTAAACACGAGTTAAACAATTGATACATTAAAACTGAAGGAATATTATTTTTCTATAAAATTAGAACTGATTGAAAATATAAATATAAAATGAGGTTAGGTTGTTGTTGTTGTTTTTGGTTAGTTGACTAGATGTTTGTAGATTGGTGTATATAATAAATTTACTTGTTCATTAAGGCATTGTTCTTTTTTGTTTTTTATTTGTTTATTAATTTCGTAGGCTTCTAACAGGGTTAATTTGTGGCCTTTTTCCTGTATGTGTAGTATTTTTGTGTTTGTTTCCATGTTAAAGGAGTGTCCTGTATCTGTTAAATGATTTCCAAAATTTGATTTGTGATTATTGTTATTTGTGTGTTCTTTAATTCTTGTCTTAAAATTTCTGCCTGTTTCGCCTACATATGTAGCTTCGCAATCATTGCAAGTTAATTTATAAACTCCACTTTTTTCAAATATGTTTATTTGTTGTTTTGCGTTATTAAGGTTATTTTGTATATTGTTGTTTGTTTTTATGGCTGCTTTTAAGTTGTATTTTTTAAAAATTTTGTTTATTGTTTCTGTGATTGGTCCTTGAAAGGTTAGAAAAATAATATTCCTTCAGTTTTAATGTATCAATTGTTTAGTCTCATTGATTATTTATTGTATCGACAACCTAGTGATAGTTTATATATGTAATAATAGTATATTTTAAGATTTTAACGTGTAAGTTACTTTAAAGTATGCTTAACCTATATATATGTATCTAATATCTATTTATGTACCTCTTGTAGAAACCCTGAAGATGCCGTAAGGCGAAACCGGTCGGTTTTTTAAATAAAATATTACAGCAGGGAAGTGCAATTTTAATCCAAACAGATTTATTTACAAAACTATATCAATTATTGTTAAAAATTTAAGGCATTATCCGCCTTTAATCGAAGAAAACAGATACAAGAAAATAAGTTATGCTTCAACTGTTTAAACCATGATTTTAACACGAAATGTAACTCCACAAGGACATGCATGATATGTAAACAAAATCATCAAACATTGCTTCATCAAGAGCCATTACCAGATAAGCAAGCAAACAAGGATGGAACAGCAAAATCAAATTCAACTACGACTGCTGTTACCAATCACATTTAAGAAAATAACAAGACGGTTCTCCTAGCAACTGCACTAATTAATGTATAGGCCAATTAACATACCTATGAAAACCTTCGTGCAGTAATTGACCCAGGGTCTCAGGCGTAATTTTTCAAGCTTGTAATCTGCTGGGATTGCCAAAACAGAAAACTACAGCCAAGATAAGTGGTCTTGGTGAAAAAACAACCGAATGCAAGTACAAAATCACAGCAGCCTGCAAGCCAAGGACATCAAACGCATACAAATTCTCCGCAAAGCTGTTGGTGATACAACTCTGTCCAAGGAAATCAAAACAAACATGAATCAGTGAAACAACTTTCATCTAGCCGATCCAACCTTCTAAAAACCAGGTCTAATAGACGTGCTGCTAGTTGCCCAATAATACCAAGACATCCTATTAGAAGGCATAAGAAAAACTAAACTAAAAATGGTCTCATAGGCCAAAACACTGAGCTGGGATGGATATATGGTACATAAAGATCAAGCAACGAAAATGTAGAGTTATTGAGCATGGTATAAAAACAGAATAAAATTCCCAAATATCCATTTTTGGGAGCTAGAATAAATAACAGAACAAAGGCTCACTGAAGATGAAAAGAAGTGCGACTCCATCTACGATAATTCCACTACGAGGGACGAAGGCGGTAAATACACAGTACGGATACCATTTGCAACTCAGTCGGAAAATGTTCTTGGTGAATCCAGAGGAAGGGCATTAGCAAGATTTTTCCTACTTGAAAAGCGCTTTGAAAAATTCAACAAACTAGGCAATGAATATAAAAAATTCCTGCAAGAATACATTGATCTGGGACACATGGAGAACCACCAAGGAAGATACTACATTCCCCACCAGGCAGTTGTCAAGGAATCGAGTATTACGACAAAACTAAGGGTAGTATTTGATGCTTCCTGTCCATGCTGACTGGCCCACGCTTACAATAGGATTTGCTAGACATACTGCTGCGCTGGCATTGTCACAAGATTGCAGTTTCTGCTGATATAGAAGAAATGTATCGGCAGATCTCAATTCACCCTGACGATCAGGAATACCACCGGAATCCGAGAGTACAGATTGACAACTATAACCTATGGAACCGCATCTGCCCCATATTTAGCGGTCAGAACAATGCAGCAGTTTGCGAGAGATGAAAAACTAAATTTTGCTTTCAAAGTTGCCCTTAAAGATTTTTACGTTGATGACCTGCTCTCGGGGACGGATTCGGAAGAGGATGCCATCGAACTAGTAATCAATTAATCGAAATGTTTAAATCCGGAGGTTTAACGTTAAGGAAATGGTTAAGCAATAACTTTGGAATCCTTCAACACTTGCCCAAGGAAGTGAAGGACGAAACGGTTCTTGAAATCAAGATGAATAATATAAAAAAATCCCTTGGAGGATCATGGGCTCCCCATGGCGATACAATCAGCTTCAAGGTCGACCTACTTAAGAAGTTACCAATCACCAAAAGAAGTATTTTATTAGATACAGCCAAATTATTTGACCCTGTCGGTTGGTTGGCACCAGTTATCATTTAGGCCAAACTGTTAATTCAAGAACTTTGGCTACAAGAACTTTTATGGGATACACCAGTTTCGCAGAGCATTCAAGAAAAATGATCATTTAAAAAAGAACTTCCCGCTGTTGATTAATTGATTTGAATACGGCCCATTGTGCAAACCCCCTTTGGGTGAAGCCCTGACTTACCTTACGAGCCCGCAGCTTCTAAGAAAAGCCCAGACCCGCTCTGGTCGGGCATGCATTATTTCCTCTGGTTCCAAGTATCTGTCCCCTAGGTGTGATGGTTCTTAACTGGTTCCTATTAAGTTTCAGAAATCTTTTTGCCTCTTTGCAGGTATAAAGGTTATAAAGACCCTTGACTGCCTGAGGCCTTGTTGTTCACGCCATTTGTTCTGGAACTGGTCGTTAGTCCAGTTCCTGATCTTGGTTTTTACCAGACAGGAGGCGACCCCTATGACTGGTTCTGGCCCCAAGAAGGCCAACTTCCCGCTGTTGAGGATGTCTCAATTCCAAGATGGACTCATTAAAATAAAGGGACAAAGATTGAGCTTCACGGGTTTTGTGACGCATCCGAAAGAGTATATGGCACTGCAGTTTGCCTTAAAACAAAAAAAGAAGATGGCAACGAAGTTGTTACGCTATTAACAGCCAACTCCAAGGTAGCACCAGCCCGTACGAAAACGACACTTCCCCGGCTGTATTGCTGGCCAAATTAATAAAAAAAGTAACAACTGCACTTCAGCTACAAGTCACAATAATTTCCTGGACCGATTGCATTGGATTGCGTGGATAAATGGGCATCCTATTAAATGGAAAACCTTTGTAGCAAACCGAGTATCAGAAATTCAATCCCTGTTACCTATATCTGTGTGCATCATGTAAGATCAGAAGATAATCCTGCAGATTTAGTATCCCGCGGATTGGATCCATCGAAAATAGCAAGACATACGCTCTGGTGGAATGGACCTAGCTGGTTAACCACCAGTTCTTATCCTGCAACAACGCAACTTAATTAATCTACTGAAATTGAAGTTAAACATGTATTAGCAGTCTATTAGTCACTCAACAAGAAGAGGAGATTTGCGAAAAATTCTCATCCCTTTCCCGACTACTACGAACTATTGCCTATTGCAATCGCAGCGCAAGTAGAAGAAAGCCAACAACCAAAAGAGCCTTAACTGTAAAAGAAATTCAGCGTTGCGTTGCAAAAGAAGTCAAAGCTCTGACCAACAAAAGGCAACTGGATAAACAAAGCAAATTAAGAAGTCTTTGTCCATTTCTGGATAAAGACGGACTAGTACAAGTCGGAGGGCGATTGGAACACTCACTTCTATCCTACAACGAAAAATACCCAATAGTCATACTTGCAAAAAGCAACTTGGGGAAGCTTATAATACGAGATGCTTACACCAAAACTCTGCATGGAGGGCCCAGTCCTACAAAGATATTGGATTTTCAATGCGAAAAAGTTGCTAAAAAACTGTATAAGCAGATGTGGTAGATGCATACGTTGCCGCGCTCAAACTTCAGAACAACTAATGGGACAATTTCCAGCTCCAAGAGTTACTCCATCACAACTGTTTTCTCACACGGGATTTGATTAATCTGGACCCATCCAAATAAGGACAACTAAAGGGAGAGTAAATAAATCGTACAAGGGCTATATTGCCTTATTTTTGCCTTTCCACTAAGGCAATCCACTTGGAAATTGTCAGTGACATGAGAACTGAAGCATTCTAAGCAGCCTTCAAGAGATTTAGTGCAAGAAGAGGTACATTTCAACACATGTACAATGGCACAACATTTGTTGGTGCGAAGAATGTCCTACAAAATGCTATTACAAACCTTCTAAAATCCAATCCAGATCTCCAGGATCAAATATCAACATCAGGAACACAATGGCACTTCATTCCCCCTTCGCGACAGTGGTCACTTTGGTGGTCATTGGGAAGCTGGAGTGAAATCTACAAAACACCATTTAAAACGAGTAATTGAAGAATCAACTCTAACTTATGAAGAATTAACCACTTTAACCCACCAATAGAGGCTTGTCTTAATTCCTGCCTATACTAACTCCAGGATATTTCCTTATTGGAAAAGAGCTTCTTTCACCAGTAAATGTAGTCTCAGAGGATATTGACACCGAAATGTTTGGACGATGGAAGATGATCCAGAAGATAAAAAAAACTTTTGGAAATCCTGGTGTGGAGAATATCTGCATCAGTTACAACAACGGTACAAATGGATTTTATTACAAGACAATCTGGAAATTGGAAAAATGGTTCTAGTAAAAGAAGATTGCATTAGCCTCAGTAAATGGCCACTGGCGCGAGTGGTTAATACTCATCCAGAAGCAAATGGAAATATCCGTGTTGTAACAATAATAGCAAACAACGGAAAATCCATAAGGAGGCCAATACACAAACTCGTATCCACTACAGTTGAAAATGGAGAGGGAAAGCCGAAACCAAATCCTAAACGACGTTCACCAGGAACCTAATGGAAGATTGCGACAACAGCAATTTTGTTTATAACAAGCATTTCATCATCAACTGCAGAGCTGTTTAACATAAACTACCCGGAAGCTGGATTATATGTGGAACACATTTCTGACGCCAAGGTGGAAAGAGGAATTTTTAGAATAGAAGTAAAATTTCTTCAGGCAAACATACAGGAAGACATGAAAACTATTATGAAGGTCACCAAACAGTTGGAAAAATTTTGTTGGAAGATTCAAGGTCTAGTAGAAGAGACGGAATGCAAGATTTTAATAGAACACTTAACAGAAAAAAACCAGTTAAAATGGATCAAAATAGGTTTAGAAAACGCAATTACACAGAAAAGGTTGAGACGAGGACTTCTAGGAAACCTTCTAACATCAGTATTTGGTGTAAACGATTAAGTGTATGAAGATATCAGCACGTTGGACAATAATCAAAAACAATTAATTCACAAACAACAGACGAAGTTTATGCTACAAGCATTATCCAAATTTAACGAAACTGAGGCAACGCAACGCAAAACTCAACCAGTTACCATCAAAGCTGAACCAAAACATAGAAGCTATCACTAGCTTGAACAAATGGTTTAACAGCATAGACGAGAACAAACTGGGCATTCACTTGTCAAACGTTTATCAAGTAGCACATGAGTCTCCTTCACATCCATGTAAACAAGGGGGATTTATACGAATTCATCTCACCAGCTCACATCGATGCAATTATCTTAGAAGCCACCAAGAAGTTACCGAGCAACCTGGAAATTATTTATTATCCATTGATGAAAACAGAATTGGAACAACGTAAGAATCAGACATAGTTGTTTGGGTATTTTGTTATGGCAGAAATATCAAATTTCACACTACTCAAGTGAACACCAATACCACACCAAATCGAGAATAGATTTTATTGGGAACTGGATTCAACCAAGAACATAATGGCAATCGACTACGACACCCAACGTTTCTTTAATGAAGAATTTAAGATGTGTATTCCGATCAACAAACAATTATACGTCTGCTCACTGTCCTTCATTCGAAACATAGAAAATAGCCCAAATTGTATAATTAATAAATTATACAAAAAATCGTCCGTTATCCAAAACCAAAATCAACAGTAGTGTATGGAAACAACTCTATACTCCAAACAGCTGGCTTTTCATACAAATTGACCATTTCCAGGTCAAATATGAAAACAATCGAAATAGATGACAAAATAATGAAGCCAAGTGAAGAGGATATAAATGAGCTGAGAAGCCAACAAAACGACATACAGGAAACTATCGAGGATTTTCAGTGGAAGAAGGTGGTTCATCACTCAATTCTTATTAGCACCACAATGTGTGTAGAATTAGCAGCAGATGATTAAACGAGAACACCTTACGCAGCATTGCACCAATTGCGGCAACCAGCAGTTCCACAACAAAGAAGCATATGTTTTTTGGTTTTTGTTGTTTAATTTTATATATTGTTTTATTTTAAATGTTTAGAACTACTGTTTTGTTTATTTTGTAAATTTGTATATAAATCATTTTCAAAACGAATTCCAATTTGGTTTTTATTTGGTAAACTCAACATTGTTCATTCAGGACTGGGAAGTGAGCAAGATCAAGGACCATCCTTGTACTCGCCCAGTGATTGGTGAACAAACAAATAATCATATGTTTTAAAATAAAATGTACGCTCGACAAATAAATATTCATAACTTTTTCTTTTGCACTTTTATGCACCTAATGATGTGCTTATATAGAAAAGCTTACTGAACAATTTGGCATAGAGAATCGTAGTAAATCGCGGTCATTTGTCTATGTAAACAAATATTTTCTTAAATTTACCAATGTGTTTTTAAAACGTTATAACTTTTACGTTGGATTTAATTTACTATTAAAATTGTCATTATTTAATAGATAAAGAGTTACTTTAAATATATCAACAGCTAAGAACAAAATCACAACAGTAGCCATACTCAACGCGATAAGCGTAGAATAAGAAAAAATCGGAGCACAACGTCCCTATTGATTTTAAAAATATCAAGTTATTGGTTTTCCTCGATAAATACTTGCCTACAAAATACATTTAATAACCAAATATGGTCCTAACATGTACAAGACAATATTTTTTTTAACTTGCAAAAACAGAATATTAAAAGTATTTCATTTTTTTAACCTGTTTCGCATGTTTTGTCTGAGAAATGAGTAAGATCACCTCAACTGGACCACCCATTTCCCACTTGATCGTGAAATTCAAATTTATATTTTATATTATATATATTATATTTTAAGATAAAGTAGTCACTATCAATATTGAAACCCTAAAACAGTTTTTTTTTTTAATTTTTATTTTAACATCAATTTTTTTTAAATGAAAATTTTGGAGAATTTTAATTAAAACATAGATTTCAGAAAAACCGTTGGAGATAGTTTAATCAAGTTTTCAGGATTTATTGTTTATTATTCACATTTTAAGAAATAATTCAAAATTTGAAATTATTTATTTATTATCATATTTTAATTAACTTTTAAATAAACAAATGAAAATTGTAAAATTATAAAAAAAATATGCAGATTATTATTTTGCTTGAGCACCGAAAAAAAACAAAAACTTTGCGGAAATGAATCACCCTATTGTACACTTTAGTTAAATATTCTGCAAGAAAGTTTCACTGCCCGCTATTAGTTTAAACAAAGTGAATTTATTTATCCCCGAGCGCGAGCGCTGTAGCGACATGTCGGTATAGCGCGCTGCCGCGCTGTAGACTCGGCTTTGGCTGCAATCAGTATTGTTAGAAAATAAACTCTCTCTTTTACAATAAGAAACAATGTTGTTTAACAAAATTAATTTTTTTAATCTAATAATTATAAAAAATTAACATAATAATTATTTTTATTTATTAATAAAGACTTTTAAAATTAACAGTTGGGTCTCGACACTCGAAGTGGATAGACGCGTCAAGTAGTTAAAGATTCCTCTCCTAGCAGCGTATACGAGAGAAACGTAATAAAGTTCCAAAAACGAACCTAAGTATTCGGAAATATCGCTAATCGGTAATAAATAAATAAATAAATAAATAAATAAACATTCAAGTGCGGAAAGTGTGATAAGGGCAATAAGTGCAAAAAGAGTGCAACAAGTGCAAAAAAAAAGTGAAACAAGTGTGAAGTGCGGAAGATCCCCTGTTAAAGCCGTAAAAGAGTGCAACTGAATAAGTAATTATGGCCAACCGGTCCACCTGGTCAGCAGGGATAGTCACAACCAAAGCCTATCAATAACCTTCAGGGAGGTCCAGAAACATCGGACAGACCGTGAAAGACCTAGCATCAGGATTATAGCCTAATATCCAAGCTAAGTAATTTTTCTAACTGCATGTCTTATTAACAAAACCATTTTATTCCAAAAAATCTAAAGTAAAACGTATCATATTCCGAAAAGGAATTTTAAGTTCGCAATTTTTACAGACTAGGCAGGACAGGAACTTACAACCACTACGATAGTATAATACACATCTGGCCAACATGGACACAAGCCTCGGTGCCCTGTCTAACAGAGGTAGGAAAAATAACCAACATAAGAGCCTGCGGCAACGGGGAATACACGCAAACACAATCGACCGGAAACGGGGCAACAAGTTTAGACAGTAGTACACAACAACACAAGATAAAAATAGGGACACTAAACGTAAGGGGCTGTAGGCAAGTAGAAAAGAGAGAAATAATTGATGACACACTATCCCAACTAAACCTAGACATAATAGCACTCCAATAAACATTCATGATAACCGGCCGCGCAAAAACAAACACGTACGATTGGTACTTAAGCGGAGGACAAAACAATTCGACTCGACGGGGAGTAGCGATACTCCTAAGACGATCTAAGGCCCTCCAAACGACAAAATTCTACCCCATCTCAGACAACATTGCAACAATAGTCCTGGCCTGTAATAAAAAGAGACTTTGCGTAATATCCACACACATTCCGTCGGACAAACGTAACATAAAGACATACAGCGAGTTAACAAAACAAATAGACATAAACAACAAAAAAGGGTCAATGGTAGTTATAGGGGACTTTAACGCACATCTAGGGAAAGCATTACACACAGACCAATATAAACACACGGTAGGCAGGCAATTAATACACAGCGAAACCAATGAAAATGGGCTTATTAACCTGGCTCAGCTGTTTAAGCTAAATATTCACAACACCTTTTCAAAACACAAGTCAATACTAACAACATGGCGAAACAAAGCAACCGAATCGCCACATGCTTCGAAACAGCACTACCGGGTTTCTATACAAACCCTGCAAAGCTACCTGGCCACGCGACATAAAGACAGATCATAAATTACTTTATTGCGACCTGATACAGACGCCAGCCATAAACGATAAAGACTATCAGTCCCCCACAATAAAACCGACAAAATGGTATACTGAGCGTTTAAAAGACCCTACTGACAATCTTAACTACAAAAACGCGGTAAAAGAGATACTACTAACACACAATCCCGACCTTAATAACGTATCAGAGACATGGACTATCATTAAAGAAAGTCTACAGTTAGCGGCAAACCTCACTCTTAATAAACCGTCAGAACCGCTCCCCAGTAACATCAAAAAATTATTAGACAAGTCAAAAAAGGTGTCGGAACAACACAGACGAAACCCGAACACACAAACGGCCCAAACAAAACGCAACGCGATAGCAGAAAAAAACAATGCACTACGCGAAAACAAAATTGCCAAATGCTACAATTTTTTTAACAACTTAAATGACTACGAGCCCGCTAAAAGAATCTCACAAACATACAAATTTATCAAACAATTCAGACGGACACGTAATCAAGCGCATACTACATATATCCCCCTCGCTACCTGGGAAAAGAAACTCGGGCAAGGGGAATTAGACGTCAACGCTCCTCACATACTTAAAAGCCCAGCGTCAGACCACACACCCCTAACCAGCCCCCCAGAGCGAAGCTTTACTATACAGACGGTGCAAAAACTACGCGCAAACTCCGCCCCGGGCATTGACCTTTTACAAAACGAGCTACTTAAGGAGGCCCCGGAAGGGTTAATTGACTTACTAACAAACCTACTGGCACATATTTGGAAAAAAAACGAAGTATCTAGGGATTGGCTATAAACTAACCAAATTCCCATCCCAAAGATTCGCAACGCGAAAAACACATCGGACTACAGGAAAATTACACTATGTAGTGTAGGCTACAAAATATATGCTCGGTACATATTAAAAGCCTTGGACCAACTAGTGGAACCCATCCCGTACAGGTCCACGCACAGGTCCACGCACGACCACATATTCAGCGCCAGACGAATAATGGAAGAAACATGGCGTAGAGGGAAAAAGATATATGTTGTAACCTATGACATAGAAAAAGCTTTCGACAAAATTAAACACACAGCAATCATAGAAGCCTTAAACGCAGTGAACACTCCTCAAAGGCTGATAGAACGAATTGAATCGGCCTGCTTGAAAGAATACACGTGCGTACAATGGTTCGGTCAGACCACAAAACTATACCGGAAAACAAAAGGAGTAAAATAAGGTTGCCCCTTATCACCGCGACTATTCACACTAGCGCTCCACCACATCCTTAACCAGCCGACACCCGAAATACCGGGACTACAACTAGACAATGACTTGACTGACTTCGAACTGCCCACCGTGCTCGCTTTTGCGGACGACCTACTCCTCATCGCGAATAACCTAACAGAAATCGTAAGATTCACCGAGGTTCTCACCAAACATATGAACTCAAACGATCTAAAACTAAACGAACAAAAAAACAAAATACTAATCCGTAACCCCAAATTCCCGACTAGACTACACAACACCGGGCCCAAAAAAAATAGGCTCGTTTACATTCCAGCTCGAAAACAGCCTTAAATACCCCGGTGCCACTATTACCAGCACCTTAAACCGTCCTGAAACGACAAAACAAAGAATAAAAGCAGCCACGCGCTCAGCGCGTTCGGTAAACACGTTTATAAAAAACTATAATCTTCCGTGGAAGCTCCGAAGGCTGATATACTCAACCGTGATCTCCCCCATGGCGACATACGCACTGAACACATGCGCACTGACCAAAGCAAACCGACAAAACCTCCGAACGCAAAATACTCACCTTGTTTACGACTGACCTAGCGGACGTACAGAACCAATCTCCCAGAGTCCTCCTAGAAGGAAAAACAATCACCAAACGTGTCAGGGTGGCACAACTAAAATACTGGGCACATGCCAAGCGTAGACGCCGAAACCACATATTACAAGCCACCTTAAATTTAGACCTCAACGAAAAAAAAGTCGGTAGACCTTGCTACACATTTCACGACACCCTGGCGCAGACAATCCAATTCTCACAAACCGATCTCGCCAGCTGGGAACAAATCAGCACCCACAAAAACCGTATGCGGGAGGAGACGGAAAAACTGTATCAACTTCCGGAATCCGACCCGGAGACGGACACAGAAACTGACGAACCGGAAGTAAACCAACAAAGATAGGAGTAAGAAAATAACTAACATACCCACCCCCCATTCACGAATACCAATTGAATGGGGTTACTACTAAGGCCTAGGTTGAGGAGGATTCCGGATTGTACTTAGTTTTGGGTCAGTTCAATGTCCTCCAAAAACCCGTCCTAAACTGGACGTATGGCCCGACCCGGCTAACAAAAATCCCGGGAGCGGCCTTAACCTTTGACACTGTCATCCACGAACTCCTAGGGTGGATCTACCAGCCGGCGTAAAAACTTCGGGTCCAACAAACACAGGTCATGCTGTGATTTGGCGGGATACGCAGGAGAACAGAAAGGGGGTAAAATAATCCCGGGAGATCAGTGGATGATAATATATCTGGTGCCTGCCATACGTTCCCATACTCATACTCATACTCAATAAAGACTTTTAAAATTAACAAATAATTAAATATAACATAAATTTCTGAGCAGCATGTTAATTTTTTTATTTTTTCTTAAAAATATTATTAGTTATTATTTTTGTATCCTCCGAAAAAAGTTTACACTGAAGTGATACACTGTCTAAACTTTTATAATAGTGAAACTGGCGGGTATTTTTTATAGTAACAGATTGTTGAAAACGTACTTTGAATTTTCGAGAGAATCATGTTCCTTTTGAGAGCAAAAACCAAATGCTATTTTTTAAATGAATTTTCGGCCCATTTAAATATTGACTCTGTAAAAGTGATGTGCTTATCATTGTAGCGTTGAAGACTAGCACGATAAGCTTGTCTTTTCACGCTTCCTCCCAAGCCATCACATGCTCCTTTACCGTGAGATGTGGCGAAAAAGTTCCATTCAGCTTCAACATTAAAATCGTTCTTGTGTTGAACTAAATTTGCAAAATTATATTTATTTTTATACTGTGAAGCTGCTCCGTCAGAAAATTAAACAATTTTTTAATATTATTAGCCCCGAATTTATTTTTTAAAAATTCAATTAACTTTAAATTAAAAAGATGAACTGAGCTTGCATCATGAGTATTTTTTTCTGAAATTATTACGTAATTTTCATGTTTCAATTCTTCATTCCCATTCACACTGCGTACGGGTGAAGTGTAGCCTGATTATTCGACCAATGATGAGATTGAATTGCGTCTTCTACAAAAAAAGAATAATTTTCGGAAAAATCGAGGCATACTATAAATTCTCCAGCACCAACAGATTCTTTTTGTTTCGTGAAGTAAGATGCTTGAGATTTAGCAATGAAATCGTGTCTCAGTAATTCGGACCACTTAATTTTTATATCATTAAAAAAATCTTCTTTTTTATACGTTTCTTGAACAATTTCACTCCTGTAATTAAAAAAAATTACTGAATTATGATATGAGTAAAAAAGTAGATTAAATTAAATAATTAACAAAATAAATATTTAAGTAAGTGAAATAATTTTTCTAAATGATTGATAAAATTGGGAAAATACCAGTGATTTTTTTAACTTGTTTTCATACCTGTCGGTGCTTTTCCATTGACTAAACGTTATTTCGGTAATTGTAAATCTATCTATTAATAATTTTAATTTGCTAATAACAAAATCAACTCCTGGGCACTTATTGCACGTACAAAAAAAACATGATGTGGTAGGCTGGTCACAAACAGAGCTTTTTATTAAACGGTCGTAGCTTTCAGAAAAAAAAGTTTCTTTTTTTTTCAATTCATTTTTAAATCCGTTCAACTGTAATTTTATGTTTTGATGAATTTTACACACGCACACATTATGCGTACTACTTTTGCCAGCAGATATACATTCACGTGGTCGTAGGGTTTGGAATTTAGTTTTCCCAATCTTCTTTAAATTTTTTGTACAAATCAATCAAGTTACATAACAATAATCTTTTTTGCTTCTGAATTGTTTTGCCATTTTCCATCACAGAAACACAATCTTTAATTCCGGGCATCATACGGCTGACATCATCTAATAAATTAAAATTTCGAACCCGTTCAAGTGTTAAATTATTAAGGCTTTTCCCTTTTTTAATGTGAGGCTGTGAGGCAAATCCTGAATGTTGTCTAATTTTTTTCGCAGCTTGCACCATTCTTCTTAAAACTTGAAACTCAAGTCTTATCCTTTTCGTGGACCAGTTTAATGGAAGTGTAGTTAATACTTGAATTTTTTCGGATCTGCTGGTTTTCTCGTTAAAAGCGGATTCAAAATTATTCATAAGACGGTCATTTAGGTTAATTACATTACTTTGAGAATTATAATTCTTTTCCAAGGTACTTACAGCAGTTGTGACAGCCTTTTTACATTCACGGACACTTGATACACATGTCTTAATTTTATTGGTGGTTCTCCGAACTCCAATAAAAATTTATTAACTTTTTCAATTTTTAAAATATTATCGACCATGTTACATTCAAAAGAAGGATCTTTTTTTTCGTCATCTTCAATGACATCATTTGACGATTCAAGTTCATTAACATTAGAAAAATTATTTACATCATACACAATTTTAGGTTTTTGGCCCTTAGAAATAGCTCTTTCACATGAATTACACAAATAGTACCCGATAAAATCTTTGAAATAACTAGCTCGCTTATCTGTAATCAAAACTAGATTTTTAATAACTTTTTTATGATTGTTCTTATCAAAATGTTTACAGCACTTATTCACCCTGCCCATAATAAATCACTAATAGGGCCAGTATATTCACCTCCCTTTAAATTTACTAAAGAGAGAACTGTCAAAGTCACAATTGTTGACATAATTTTAACTATGAGAATTAAGCATAGGGTAGATTTAGTGGAAGGTAAATATACGGTGGGCTTGAATATTACTTAAATGCGAAGGTTTAGCACCTCCGATTTTCTTTCGGCATTCGATTCCTATAAATCACTATTAGGGCCAGTATATTCACCTCCCTTTAAATTTACTAAAGAGAGAACTGTCAAAGTCACAATTGTTGACATAATTTTAACTATGAGAATTAAGCATAGGGTAGATTTAGTGGAAGGTAAATATACGGTGGGCTTGAATATTACTTAAATGCGAAGGTTTAGCACCTCCGATTTTCTTTCGGCATTCGATTCCTGGAGTCATAAGAAAGCCAGAAAGAAAAATCTACCGTAATCCTTAGAGCCGTTTTCGAAAAAACACCCTTTTGCAATGGATAAAAATTCACTGTTCGAGATATCGGGATTTTTCTACCTTTCACTCACTTTTAGTTGCCAGACTTCCATAATTTAGCGACAATGACGTTTGACGTTTGATAGTAACTGTTGAAGTTGTAATAATTATTATTCTCTTCGAAATTTCAATTTCTTGTTAAAGTATGGACAGAAGATCAAAGGATCATGCAGGAACCCATCAAGAAAATCGGGAGCGGATATGTTTTCTCTGCCTGCAGGAGAAGAAACAAATGGTCAAAATCAGTGGTAGTTTATATGTGAATCTAAAAAAATGTGTGAATTATGCTGAACAAGATGAACTTCTTCCCAATGTTTTATGTAACGCTTGCAAAATTATCGTATATCGGTCAGTGAAGTGTGGAAATATCGGGGAAATAGCTCTCCCGGACAATACAGAATTTAAAATTTTGGGGAAGAATATTCGGGCAAAAACTCAAGCTTTGTGCAGTTGCACATTGTGTGAATTGGTACGAGATCCAGGGCCATATAACTTCACCAAAAAACCCGCCAAGAACAAAAAGAAGAGAAGCAACAAGTGCATAAAATGTGGGGAAACTTATTCGGTAGGGAAAAAACATTTTTGTAGCCCAGACAAACACTTCCCGAGTTACCAAGAACATTTAAGTAACTTGCTTCCCCCGAAACAGAAAGAACATTTGGCATGTTCTTTGATAAAGGACATATCTTTAAATACTAATACTTCCATGGGAGCTGGGCCCAGCTTGGGGAACAAAACCGTTACATTATCCCAGATCCACGGAAGGGCACTCAACATTAAAATCACCCCGAAACGAAATAATCAAACTATAGGCCCGCAACAGATTTCCGCGGGAGATGTTTGTAAAATAGCCACAAATTACGGTCTCTCCAGCAACGTAGTTCAGGGAATAGCGAGGGATTTACGGGTTGGCTCCCAAAAAAGAAACCTGTTTTAACCCCATCTGAAGATGAAACTATCTACATACCGCCACAGGCTAGATGCATTTTTTTATTTCAAAAGTTGCCCCATAATGACGTCCAAAACTGGCGAGAAAACGACCTCTACAGAAATATTAGCATATTGTACAGATGTTGCGGCCTTAATCGCTTATATAAAAGGAACTCGAAACAATGATAATCCTTATTTGAAGTTTGGAATTGATAGTGGAGAAGGGTTTCTCAAGATTTGCCTTTCAGTGCAAGAACCTGATTCTGCTGTAATAGATAATCGACAAAAATATAGCGGGCGTAGCGGCAAAAAGATTCAAGGATTCCGGAGTGAAAAAATTATTTATTCTCGCAATAATTGCAGCCACACAAGAAAACCACGAAAATGTCAGAATGTTATGGTCTCTCTTACAAATCAATGATTTTGCGGGCACAATTGCAACCGATTTGAAACTCGCTAATATACTGGTGGGAATCATGTCTCATGCCAGTAGCTTTCCATGTACCTGGTGTTTGGCCTCGAAAGAAAGTTTGGACACTTGTGGCGAGAAGAGAACTATAGAAAACTGCCAAGAAAATTATTTAGAATGGGAAAAGATCAACTTCAAAAACTCCTTTGCAAAAAATTACAAAAATTGCTCAAATTTGCCTGTTCTTTCAAGACGCAGAGATGACTCCAGACAGATTCTTGATATCATTGCACCCCCTGAATTGCATTTGATTCTCGGAGTAGTAAACACTCTTTATAATCGGATGAAAATGGAGTTCGAGTTTCAATCTTTAGAGTGGGCCAAAAAATGCAATCTCAGCCAGGAATTTGTGCATGGGGCCCCTGCATTTGCGGGTAACTCATGCAAACTGCTTTTGGATAAAACTGATGTTTTGCAAAATTTATGCAGGCCGGGTTGCCTAAATTATGTTAAATGTTTTCGAGAATTTCGAGCAGTGGTAGAATCTTGTTTTTCAATCACTCTGGAACCAAACTACACAGAAGCAATAAACAGATTTAAAAGAAGTTATTTAGATCTACAGATCAGTGTTACTCCAAAGGTCCATGCTGTGTTTTTTCATGTACCCGAGTTTGTCGCTAAAACCAAACAAGGGTTGGGTTTTTTTAGCGTACAGGCCATGGAATCTGTCCACCATGACTTTGGGATTACCTGGGACAAATATAAAGTAAAAAAATGTCATCCAGATTATGGAAGTAAATTACTGACCGCACTCCGAGAATACAATAGTGTTCATTTATAACTAGCTAGTTAAAGCGTTAACGTTACTTGTCGCTCAATAGTAGATTTGCAAATTTGGTTAAAAAAGCCAAGAATTTTGTTTTTTTTGTATCACTGTTAACATGTTCTTTACCTCAGACATTGATTCAAAATTATCAAACTATTTATTCTTGTACAATAATAATTATTATTTGAACATTATTTTTTAATAAAATTATCAGTTCAAGAATCGAGATTTCAGTTTTTTTTTTCAATCCTTTTTCCGTCAGAAACTTGCACGAAGAATTTTTTTTTGGTCTCTATCCAGGAAAAGGTTTGTCTGTCTTTAGTCTTCTATTCTGAAATGTCCGGATATCACATTTCTACCAAATTGAGCGTGTTCCAAGTCCAAGAGGAGACGCGTTAAAAATGCATATTTCTTGAACTTTAAGAAAAGTCGTTTTTTCAAAATCTGCTCTAAGGATTACGGTGGATTTTTTTTTCTGACCTTCTTATGAGTCCAGAAATCGAATGCCGAAAGAAAATCGGGAGTGCTAAAATCTCGCATTTAAGTCATGTTCAAGCCCTTAATATAATAAATAATAATAAAAATGATAACGTTAATTAATTGATGAAATAGTTAAACGCAAATCAACAAAATTAAAATTCTTGTATTTAGTATTAATTAACCATATTAGTTTTGTTGATTTACGTTCATACATAAAAAACAAACATGCTGCTGAGAAATGTATGTGTCATTTAATTATAACATTAAAAAAAATTAATTTTGTTAAACAACATTGTTTCTTATTGTAAAAGAGAGTTTATTTTCGAACAATACTGATTGCAGCCGAGGCCGAGTCTACACACGGTGTTCTTAAAGGCGCGATAAGTATAACAAAAATCACGAAAAAATCTGTTGGGTGGGATTTGTTCCACTTTTTTTCTAGTTTTCAGATATGTTTTCATCAAAATCCTATTTGCTCGGTTTTTTTGAGTTATGTCATTTGGGCTGATGCTCAAGAACTACTGGATAATGTTGTGGAATACCGAAATTTGATTGGACATTGCAATGTGAAAATAACAGCGGATTTCTTAAAGTTTTTTCAAGAAAAACAAATATAGAAGAGATAGACCCAGAATCGAATGAGATAGACTCCCAACCTAAAAAACGTACGTTGTATTCTGAAGGGGGTACTTGCAGTAATCAAAATAAACTAACCAGTATTAGTAAGTTAATAATGGTTTGCATTGTGCCACAAATCAAAGAAACTTACAAAAATATTCAATTATTGTTTGATCTGGTAAAACTAAATCAAATTTCGTTTAAGTTTGTTTCAGACTTTAAGTTACTTTTAATGGTTAATGGACAACAAACAGCAACATCTACCTTTCCGTGTCCATACTGTTTTATATCCTTAAATGAACTAAGAATGTACAATGACCATGATATTTTAAGAAACAAACAAGACAATAAATCGTATAATACAGCCCAAGATGAATCAATAAAAAATAATCTTAAAACTTACGGTGATTTAAAAAAGGATTATCAACAATTTTTGAATTTAAACAATGATAAAAAATTCGCAAAATCATGTCACAGTACCACCGCTTTTTGAAGAAAACCAGAGCGTTTCTGTGATTGAAAAATGTGTTATTCCTGAGTTACATGTGCTGCAAGGGTTTGTAAACCATTTATTTTGGAATGGAATAGTTGCTCTTGTTGGAAGAGAACAAGCACTGAAATGGCCTGAAAAGATTAATGTTGTCTCAAAGCATTACCAGGGAGACATTTTTGAGGGAAATTCTTGCCAAAAGCTAATTAAGGAAGCCGATAAACTAATGGACAGTGAGATTACCAAAAATGTTGGTCCTTTAGCACTCGTTCCATTTGTGTCGGCCTTTAAGGCTATGGACAAAATTGTCCAGGCATCTTTTTCGACTGAAAAACTGTATGAAAATAAATTAGAAAAATATATTAATGACCTAAACACTGCTTTTAAAGCTACCGGAGTATCCCAAACTTTGAAAATTCATGTTCTTCTTAGTCATCTAAGAGAAAGTTTAAGTATTTTGGAAGATGGGTTAGGTTTGTGGTCGGAGCAATCTGGAGAGTCAGCTCACAGAGAATTTTTAAAACACTGGGAAAAGTACAAAGTAAATTCCTTTGCGCATAAGTCTTACTTATCAAGGTTAAAAAAGGCAGTTGTGGAATTTTCTTCACGCCATCTCTAAAATTTTGTAATTTTTGGTAAAATTTCAAATTATTTTTGTTTATTTTCTTTGTCGTATTGTTAAAAATAAATTTATTTCGTATTTTTCTTTTTTTTATTCGTATTTTTATGGATTTTTTTATTTTTAATGTAGTAGACATATGTATCTAAGTCCAGTTGCAACTGGGTTAGTACAAAAACGCATTATAGCATTATAGCTTGCCTGAGGGAACGCGATAGGATGTTCAAACTGTTAAAATCCGAAAAAATTAAATAACTCAAAAAAACCAAGCAAATAGGATTTTGATGTAAACATATCTGAAAACTAGAAAAAAAGCAGAACAAAACCCTTTGAACAGATTTTTTCGTGATTTTTGTTATACTTATCGCGCCTTTAAGAACACCGTGTACAGCGCGCGGCAGCGCGCTATACCGACAGCGCTCGCGCTCGGGGATAAATAAATTCACATTGTTTAAACTAATAGCGGGCAGTGGAATTTTCTTGCAGAATATTTAACTAAAGTGTACAATGCATGTAACTGAACATTTTTTTTTTATAATTTGAGGGAAATGTCATTACAAGTTTCATTTGTTTATTTAAAAGTTTCATTTGTTTATTTAAAAGTTAATTAAAAATATGTTAATAAATAAATAATTTCAAATTTTAAATTATTTCTCAAAATGTAAATAATAAACAATAAATCCTGAAAATTTGATTAAAATATCTACATTTTTTCTGAAATCTATGTTTTAATTAAAAGTCTCCAAAGTTTTCATTTAAAAAAAAAGATGTTAAAATAAAAATTTTAAAAAACTGTTTTAGGGTTTCATTATTGATATATCAAGCAACACAGTTTCATCTTAAAGATGATCATTAGACGTCTTCGTCAGATATCTATAGATGGTATTGTTCAGATTGCAGATCGGCATCGAAATGTCCTCGAGATAGACGTATATATTAGGTACGTCATTATATCATTATAAGAGCATAGGTCTAAATTTGATCTTATATAAGTATTGCTTTAGATGATATATACATATATAGTTTTAATATGGACCTCTTATCTATGTATTTAGGAAATATCTATATTCAGACTAGATTAAGCAGAGCAGAGATCTAAAATTCATCTAAATCCTTTTTGTTTTAGATGAGTATATATGTAGTCCTATTATGGACGTCTTCTGTTTAAAATGAGCCGAGGTCTAAATTTAATCTAAATGCTTACTTTTTTTAGATGAATATATATGTATGTTTTATCTATATTTAGGCTAAATGCTTTTTTTCTTAGGCCAGTATATCTGTAATCCTAATATAGACGTCTTATTTATGTTTTTCAGGATTCAGGATATAGATTTAGCACGACAGAGGTATGAATTTAATCTAAATAATTGTTTCTTTAGATTACTATTATAGTACCTATATTATTATTATTATAATATAAGTATACTTATACAGTCATCTAAAGTAACAATTATTTAGATCAAAGTTAGACCTCTGTCGTGCTCAATCTATATTCTGAATGTAAACATTTCCCAAAAAAATAATACGACGTCTATATTATAATATAGACTTCCTATAGGATAACAGAAATACTCGTCTAAGAAAAAAGCGCTTAACCTAAATATAGTCATCTCCTAAAAACATAGAGGAGTGCGGGGTACATTGCTTATGCAAGAATTCTTGTAAGAAATTCTACAAATATGAAAAGTCTTTTAATGAATTTCTTTCTTCATATTTTATTTTCAATAAAAGCCAAATAGTTTTATATTAAATAACAAAAATCCTTAAAAAAAAATAACAAAATAAAGTAGCAAAAATAAGTTCTATATATGTATTTAACAAAAACAAAAATTATATTTTTGGTATCCCTTTGGTTTTTTTTAAATATAAGTTACTTTAAATATATATTATTAATTATTTTTATTTTTATTATAATTATAACACTAGGTTACCAGGCGTAACCAGTCATGAGTAGCTTTTATTATGGTGTTATCCGTTAATTCAGCTGACGCGTTTATACCGTTGTTGATAAAATGTAGAAACACAGCATCTGAAAGGAACAAGGTTACATATATGTTACAGACAATTGTGAATTTCATACCCCCAAGAACTTCTGACGTTTTCGTAGATTTAAAGGCCCTCTTTCCATTATTTCGCGCTTAGTTAAATCTCTTGGCAACTTTATTGGCAAGCAAATATTTTAATACATTCATGGTAGCTGATCTCAGGTTGGTACCTTCAATAGCAGCTAATCTGTTTTTCTGTTGATAAACGTACTTACAAGTGTGTTAATTATATCATCGTCATTTATATAAGGTAATTAAAATAAATAAGAAAGCGGCTTACCACATACGCAAATTTGCTGGGATGCATTAGTTCCTCTTACAAATTGCTTGAAATCCGATCTTTGTTGAATTGGGAATGTTGGCAAACCAATAGGCCTTGTCAATTGCTTCACCTTGTTGTCTAAAAGATATCGAAGTATGTAGTCTAATTTGACCGTATTTTGATCCTGATGTCTACTCGAATGGAGGCATCTATTTCATGTGTTAAAATGATCTATTAGAAGGATCAATTAAAAAATGTGTTTTTTTTTACATAAACAGGAAAGGCCCTTATTATTATAAGTTTTCAATATACTTCGTCTCTGTAGTACAACATATGGAATCATGTTATTATTGGAAAATTTCCCTTGATCTATTAAAAAACGTAATTATCTACTTCGGATCTACTATGGATCAATTATAGAGTAATCACTTTTCTTTTCTTAATAATAATAATAAATTGTTAATTTATTGCTAACAGCAGACAACAGAAAGATTGAGAATAAAAAGACTAAAATTCAGTAGAAAATGATATTAATATTAATTTAGCCCCATTACCTATGTAAAAAAAAAGTGTGCGGACATTAATAAAACAATCATCTATTACGGATCTATTAGGGATCAGTTATAGAGCAATATAGGTATTAATACTAACTTAATTAAATAGGTGAATTTTCAATACATTGAAAAAATATCTTTATTTCTAACGCAAAACCTAGGGAGATGGATTTTTATTAGAAAACCGTATGAATCATACGTTATTATAGTTTATTTATTGGCAAAAGGTAAATATCTGCTCCATCTATTATAGATCAATTATAGATCCGTCATCCAAATTCAATAAAATGTTAATAATTATAAATGTAAACTTACCTAAAATGTTGTGGACATATGCACAGCACAAAAAGACAAAATTTATCACCACCAAATATAAAAATGTATCAAATTCACCTACTAAAACTGACATTTACATTGCAGCGAACTCAAAAGTAAGCACGCGAAGCCACAGTGAACAAAGGAATGAGATCGACCGTGCGCGCGCAGGCAAAGTAGCGCTAAAGTAAACATAACCTTAACTTTTTGTTTCTTTAAGAATTTTTAATAATTTTAATCCTTTTTAATAAAATTTTGCAATTATAGTAAAGTAAAAATAAATGTTATCTTTAATAAAATGAATTACGAGCAATGTTAATGGTGACAAATGCGTTAAAAATGTTTAATGGGGAATTCGATCGTTCCCAGCAAACATTTTTTATTTTTAATTTAATATTACCCGTTATTCATTTTATTAAATTTAACATTTATTTTTACTTTATAATATTAAAATAACTTCAAAATATGAGTATCGAGATGAGTATGTTAAGAAAATATTTTACCGTTTGATTTTTGTACAAGCTTTTATTTTACTTGCAATATTTGTTTGTTTGTATGTTAAATGTCAAATATTAAAACTAAATTTTGAACCATTTTTTCCCAGATGGTTGTATTTATGCTCAGTAGTTTAAATCTATGCGCAGTAGTTCCTGGATTATTTTATATATGCGCAGTAGGTTGTATTTATGCGCAGTTGTTCTAGGATGATTATACTTATGCGCAATAGTTTCCGTATGTTCGTATCCATGCGCAGTACTGTCTGGAAGATTGTATTTATGCGCATTAAATAAAACATGTCCAGCAAAAAATAAAAAATAAATGGTAAAAAACATTTTTAAAGAAAATCTTTTATTAAATGCTGTAAAAAGAAGAAAATAAACTTTAACCCGTTAATGCCCTAGTTAACTTCTTTGTTTTTCTTTTGTTGCTATTTTGTTTTAAAATAGCAGTACCAAGACAGATAAATATAGTTGTCATCTTTTTTTTGTATCGTTTGACCGGCACATATTCTAAATGACAACAAATATAAAACGAAGTTTAAAATAAGCAACTGCCTTATTTTTTACTATATCTTCTTGTCGTCTCTAGATTGTTTTTCTAAGGTATGCTACAGATGTCAAAAATAATAATTAACCAAATACCATTATATTAGCCTTTACAAGTTTTATATCTTTTAGATGTATCATTAAGTGGCATCTATAAATGATTTGGCAATACATGTCAAAAACTAGTGAAAATCCTTAACATTTAAGAGACCTATCATTCTCAATGTCTAATACACGTCGAACATAAGCTTCTACTTAAGTTTAAAGTGTATTATACATATTTTAGATGTCTTTGGAAAATCATCTAAAAACTTATTTCATAAAATACGATCGAAATCAGATCCATTTGTATATCTAGATGTTATTTAGATTACTTATACCAGATTTAGACATCTATTAGATTACCTTGTGTTTCCTGGCTAGTGACTACTTTATCTTAAAATATAATAATTTGAATTTCACGATCAAGTGGGAAATGGGTGGTCCAGTTAAGGCGATCTTACTCAAATTTAATAAAAATTATACTCAATATATTATTTTGGATTAAAAAAAAGTGCACTCTAAGAAAATATATTGTAATACCTAACAATATAGATTTGTTATGCAAAGTATGGTTCATTTAATTATGTTTTATGGTTTTGTTATATGTACTGTAATCATTTTGTTATAAAAATTTAGTAAAGTAAGATATTTAAATAGGCTATTACAACAATCATGCTAAACTGTTAGTACTACACTAGATTATTAAAATTATAAGATTATCTGGTTACAATAACAATATAATGTTGTCACACATTATTAACAATATGTCGCTGTAGTTTTTACTATTCAGAAAGTTTATAGATATCATACGTATAGTATATTAAACCATACAGAGGGAACTTGTAACCCTAGGCATTTGATTATTATAACTAAATAAATTATTGTTTTGTGCAACAACAAAAATATAGTTAAAGTGACAATAAACCTGACATGGTTAACATCCCAGTATATGACTGCCTAATAGTGCCTATACTAATCAGAATATTCGATTAAAATAACCATTGTTTTTTCTCAATGTGTCTAAAAAAGATCTTTTTTATAAGCATATAAATTAAGGCTGGTAACCGTGACCGGTCAACCGGTTAACCGGTTTCGTAGGACCAAAACCCGTTAAAGAACGTAACCGGTTTAACCGTAACCGGTTTAACCGTAATCGGTTTAACCGTAATCGCGACCGATTAAAGCTGTCACCGGTTTAACAGTTACTGCACTGAGAAAATTCCAATCTTAAATTATCTTAATGAAATTATCTACATAGTGTTCAAAATATATCTAATAACCAGTACAAATTATCTATCTGTGACATGAAGACGAATTAAGGTGACTAATAGATACGTTTTAATAAAGTGTCAAAACAAAAAATATAGATCATCTATATTTATATTTTAACAATCATAAAATATCTAAATACCACCATAAACTCGGATTAATATGTCGCTGTTCTTTAAATTATTTTAATTCCAGTGATAAATAACTAAATATGGTTAATAGACGACCTTATTAAAACTTGTCTTAATAACCATTACTAGTCAATTGTGAACACATAACATAAGATTGTGAACCACCTTAAATTATCTAAAGACCTTAAGAAGTTGTATAATGGCCTTAACAAACTCATCTACCTAACTAACAGATTCGGCTTTCCGACTATACTCGAATCGACCAATCGTTTAACTAGCGTCCATAGCACAGAACAGCGTCCTCTGTGGAAGCGACATTTATTATTTCTCACTTGTTAACGGGAAATTGAGGATAATATTGAATCGTTTATAGAAGAAAAAGGGCGTTTCTTCACAATTGTTTTGCGGTAATTTTACAGAACATAATAATGGCTTTCAAAGTTACTCTGCTTGAATGGGGGCTCAGTGATTTTGTTAAAGGATTTGAAGGTACACTGAAAGAAATATATGTTTGTTTTAGCAATGTATGTGGTAGTCCATATATGAAACATAAAATATATTTACCTTAACCATTTTTATATTTAGTTTTAACATATTATGTTAAAACTAAATATAATATATGTTTGTTTTAGCAATGTATGTGGTAGTCCATATATGAACCACATACATTGCTAAAACAAACATATATTTCTTTCAGTGTAGGTTCAATTTCTTTCTAGTTTCCGGGGTCCCTGCATTAAACATTTAAAAAATTCATGCTGTATTTAATATGTTGATGATACTTTTATAAATGTATGCTTTGAAGTTTATTTTATAGGATCTTGGTAAAATCTGAAATATATTTTTGGTAAAATGTTTACAATTTATTATTATTAGGTACCATATTTATAAATAAAACAGCTTGAGAAAGATTACCAAGATTTTTAATAGGTCAGAATATTGGCTTTGATTCCTTAATTTATTATTTAATTATACCTACATGTATAAAGTTATAATTTTAAGATGGCCTATCTGCTGAAATAGTTTAATTTTTTTAAAGCTCAATTGTTATCTTTCTTTTTAGGATAGACTGGCTAAAAATGGTATTGATCTCTATTTTATTTCCTAAAAAAATAAGGAAAGCATTAATTTATGCTAATTGCGATATGTTTTTCTGATTTTTTTATAAATATTTAGGTTAGAGTGCTCCAATTGATGAAAATAATGGTGTTAGTGATTTTTTTAAATAAAATAAAAATGAATGCCAAAATTATGTTCAAGTACTCGAAGACTAAAATGAAAATCCAACCTTTTAATGCATTTTTTCGCGTTGGGGCTTTATTTTATTTTCAAGACTTTACTTTTAGTAGAAATAATGCTTTTAAGATTTATTTTCGTTTATTTATACCATGGTGCAGCTCCATTTATAATAAAATTAAACTATTGCCGTAAATAGGCCATCTTAATATGATAGCTATAGCATATTATTATGGCAAATAAATATATTTAGGATCATATTAAGATAGCATAAGAGGATATTAGGATGGAATTAAGATGATCATAAAATAATATATTTACTATTATAAGATTATTTATTTGCCATATATGTACCAATTTGGGATCATATTAAGATATCATAAGAAGATATTTAAGTGATATTAAGATGATCCTAAAATAATATATTAACCCTTATAAGATATATATTAATGGCCGATATTAAAACTTTTGATGGTCTTATGATAATTGTATTAAGTTTGCCTATTGATGGTCACAAAGTATAGTTATTAAATTGAATCTATTAATGGTATTTAAACGGTCTTAATGTCCCCTATTTTACTGCGATATCTTAAATAAGGTTATTAAGAATCTTAAAGATGGTCTTAAATTATTTTTCTCGGTGTGATTTAACCGTAACTGAAACCGTTTTAAGCGCGACCGTAAACATAAACAAACGAGTCATAGTTTGAGCTCTTACTAGGGATGCGCACATTTCTTAAAACATTGATATTGACATCAAATGATATATTGAAAACGCAATATCGATGTCATAACGAACTGAAAAAATCAATATTGATAAACATTAATATTTTTAAAAGTTAGTAAAGGGCCATTCCACGCGTAACGGATGGGACAGTTGCAAGTTTTTATTTACAAAATTACATTGTTCTATTATATTACTAATGTAACTTTTGTTTAGAACTATTTATAAAAATTTGACATTAGTAATATAATAGAACAATATTATTTTGTAAATAAAAACTTCGAACTGTCCCGTCCGTTACGCGTGGAATGGCCGTAAAACAAAAGTATTTTTATTAAAAAAATACAAGCAAATATAAACATTCAAAAAGAAATAAGAAATCTATAGTTTTTTCATGTTTTCCAGTGCAGGCAACATAGTTTCGGCGAAAAGAAACCGCTTGCTACCGGAAAATACTTATAAATTGATTTTTTTACATCAAAACTCAATAATAAAAAATAGGGAGTTTTGTTATTATTTATCATATTTTTTTCATATCACTTAACAATAATTTATTTTGAAACTTGAATATAGTTTATGTTTTTGTTTTTTAGATTTTATTAAAATTGGTGGTATTTTTATTATTCTAATTTCATTTTTATTGAGTAAGTATCTATTTAAAAAATTCAAGCACGGTTGTTACCGGTAAAGAAAGGTGAAAGGGTTAGTGAAGTGATCCCTTTTTATTAAAAATAAAGAATTTGCTACGATTAAACCGCTGACGGCTCCAGTTAAACCAGTTACGGATAAACCGGTGACGGGTTTAACTGGTCACGGTTACGGTTAAGCCGCCGATCCGATCTAACCAGTCCGGCTCGACCAGCTCGGTTTGATCAGATCGGTTAACAAGATAATCGGACTGATTAACCGGTTAATAGGACCGGTTAACCGGATATCCGAACCGGTTATAATAATTTAAAAAATTCTATTGAGTGAAATGTCAATCTCAATATTTAAGTTTATACGGGTGCTTAACATTTGAATTTTTTTAAATTTTGCTTTTTTAAGCTAAAGTATTTGGAGAAAAAATTAAATGGCAATTTTGTAGTTCGTTCGAGGCCCTGTAAAAAAGTCTTCAGCAAGTTTTCTGTATCATTATTAGCAACAAAGTTACAAACTCACTAAATTTTTTGTTCTATCATAGATAGTTCAATTGATAAAAGCAAAAAATTAGAAAAACGCAACTTTGTGAGTCTGTAACTTTGTTGCTATTAATGATACAGAAAATTTGCTGAAGACTTTTTTACAGGACATCGAACGAAATATAAAATTGCCATTTAATTTTTTGTTCTATCTCCAATACTTTAGCTTCAAAATGCCTAAAACGCAAAATTTAAAAAAATTCAAATTTTAAGCCCCCATAGAAACCTAAATATTAACGATTGACATTTGACTCAATGGAATTTTTTGTCAAAAATGATCTTTTCATTCAATTTATCTAAAAAATTTCTTTACAGCTTGCAGGAGAAAATACTGTTAAAAACTGTTTTTTTATGTTATTTAAATGGGAAGAAGTTCGATGGAGGACCTCTTAAAATTAAAATTCCGAGCTCCCCTTCTATCAGGATTTTTGTTTGGGCATTTGGGCTGAGAGTGAAAAAAATATATCGACTTTTTTTGGCACACCCCAATATACAATGTGACCCATTTTCTTGCAACTCACCCCTGTAAAATCTTTATTTATTGTGCGATTTTAACCGGATTAGTTTTAAAGTGTAGATCTTCATAAACTGTATTTTTGGAGCAAAAGACGCCATATTAGCACAAAATACAAGGCCCACATGTCAGTTACAAAATAAATTTTTGTACTTATTATTGTGCATTTTTTTCTTAAAATTTTTCAATAAAATTTAGTATAGGGTCGTTTTGAGAGGTGGTGAATCCAGTGCCGGGCTTAGGTTTTGTTTAAAAAAATCGCTAATATGAATTCTTAAAAATTTACTCTTAAAAACTGACATGGTAGGCCTTGTATTTTGTAAATACAGGGGTGAGTCGCAAACAAATGGGTCACACTGTATATATATTAGGGTGTGCCAAAAAAACTCGAAATAGTTTTTTTCTTGCTCTCCACCCAAAATATCGTAGAATATGTCCGAACAAATATTCTGTTAAAAGTGGAGCTCATAATTTCAATTTTAAGAGGTCCCTCATCGAATCTGAAGTTTTGCCGCTTAAATAGCACAGAAAACTGACCTTTTTACCTTATTTATTCCTGCAACCTAGGAAGAATTTTTTTTCATAAAATCCATGACCAAATCTTACAAAGCATTAAACTTGGACAAAAGTCAATTGGTAATTTTTTAGCTTGTCTGATGGACCACAAAAAAGTTTTAGGCGAATTTTTTATATCGTCAATATTCTAAAAGTTACAGGCGTATAAAGTCATCATTTTTGTAATTATTATTATTATAATTAACTTTAAATTTAAAGCTGTGTAAAAAATATATATATACAGGGTGTCGCCAAATAAGTTGTCATCCTTTAAGGGGATGATAGTTCACGCCAAAATAAGAAAGTTTTTCCCCTACCGATTTTGCATTAATTAGTGCCATTTTTTAAAATAAAAAAATCATTAACGTTTTTTTACTTATTAAGTAAAGTAGAAATTTTGAGCCGCCACTGGTTGTTCCTGGCCTACGACAAATTACTAAAATATGCTCGCACAGTGGGCAATACTCTAAATTTATTAAAATTTTTTATTTGTGTTATCATTCATTACTTGTTGATAATTGTTTTTTGTTTTGCATACTAAGCTATTTTTAGGTACTTTGAATAAAACAATACTTACTTTTTATTGTTAGATATCTCAAAGTTTCCGTGGTTTGCAAGTGTTCCACAAAATTATAATAAATGTTCAACTATCCCGCCGTTATTATCCACACAAAGTATCCGGATGATTTCAGATTTCATCTGCCGCTGCAGTGTCAAGTTCGCTTTGGTACACTAAACTGTTCATGTAGAAATTACATTAACAACCGAACTATGAGTAATAAAAAAGTACTAAATAAATTTAAAAGTTTGCTTGATATTACAGAATACACTGTGCGCATACCTGTTTATTTTTTGCTTGGATGAATAATATCATTGTTTTTAGAGGTAAAAACAATGATGCTATTTAGGATAGGTCAGTGACATCCAGTGGCTCCCTGGTTTTGTCAAAAAAATTTCATAATTTTTTTATTAAAAACAGAAGCTCTAATTCAAAAATGATGAAGGAAAAACTTTCTTGTTTTAGGGTGTACTATCATCCCCCCAAAGGATGACAATTTATTAGGTGACACCCTGTATATATTTTAATAAACTTATACTTACTAATGTTAATTCTCACATATTCTATATTATTATTCTTATGCGTTTCAACACTTTTGGTAAATTTTTTTGTGCAAAATTATAGTCAATAATATACTTGTGGCGTTAACAAGTTTTTTTGTCATTTATATAATATATTCATATGATGCATACTATGCATTGCATAGTAGTTACCTAAATGTGAATACCTATGTAGGTTTAAATTCATTCACCCAAATGTAACAGTTTTAAATGGCTAAAATGTTGACAGTTGAAAGATTTTAATTATTAGAAACACACTTATTTTGATGCCACTATCGCTCTGATCTTTTAAGTATTTATTTAAACCACATTTTGCTAGCTTTCTTAATATTTAATAAATCACAATATATCAAATTAAAAAAATATTAATCTATTAATGTTTAACGACGAGGATGGTGTGAAATATGAATATAAAATTGAAAACAGCTGTACATATATAAAATATATTTTTTTACCATACACAGATATGGTAAAAATAAAAATTTTGGTTAAAAAAATATTTTTCTTTTAATTCATTCCACCACCCCAAAGCCATCTTATATATAAAAATATATTATTCAGACGGACGTGAAAAACGGTTCAATATTTTTTTTTACACAAAAGAAATGTTTCTAAGCCAGGATTATACAAACTTTTCCAAAATTGGGCAAATTGATTTTCAAAACAAAAACAAGCGAAATGGCCGGACCCCCGGTCAATATCAAATATGAAAATAATTGTGTTAAAATTGACTGGAGGCCTACATTTAGCTTGTTTTTTTTTTTGAAAATCGATTTGCCCAATTTTAGTATGCTCTAAAAAAATAATTCTATATGGTCGGGTAACCGCAAGAATAAAATAAATTGTTTAATTTTTTGATAACTCAACTACTAGCGTAACCAAATCGGTCAATGACGAGCGCCACAAAAATGGTGTAACAAAATTAAATTACTCAAACCAGAGTTTTGGGAGTTATCTGGTTTTTGCAGTAACCCGACGATATATGAAATTTAATATTATCAATAAAGGTGTAGCGTAAAATACCTAATGAGGCCATGCTCTAATGATTAGCCACTCTTTATACTTTTTTAATCTATAAAGTATCTATTTACTTTGTTTCATTAATTTTGTATTAATTTTTTATAAATTCATTAGTGTAGTGTAGTATCGCATGGCGTGTAAAGTGCTGTTAAAAAGGTATATATTATATGATTTTGACTAGGTCCTAAGGTAGTATACAATGGTTTTAAAGCATGTGGTTTATATCCATAGAATACAAATGCAATAGACTTTACAAAATGCTTTGGAAAGAAAAATTGTGCGGAAGGAAGAACAAACTTTTTTTAATTTTAATGTGTTTTGTAAAAGGTTATGAAGTAGAAAAATTAACGAGCTACAAAAAAATAAAAAAAAAATTCCATGAAATGTATGTATTACTTATGCCAAATATTTTTTGGATTTTGATATTAATGGTACCCTTATTAAAATAAATGAAGATATAGAAATGGATATAGATATCCAAATATGGAGGAAATTGTTTGCATGCTAATTTTTGATGATGGCAATGTACGAGAAGAAACCCTGAATGAAATATGTATTTTGGAAAAAAATTAATAAAGAAAGCATATAGCTCTAAAGCCCCTAAAGAAACAAAAGTACCCGGAGAAAAAATAATAAAAACAAAAAAATAAATTAATTTTGGTAATATAGAGAAGGGGAATATAACTTAAATAAAGGACACACAGTAAATTTTTAAATAGAAGATGTTTAATTAGATAATACTGAATATTGATAGTTCTATATAGTATACTTAATGATCGGTATTAGTTGCAACCTACTTTATATTTATAATAATTTCATATAATATTTACTTATTCAATCTGTGTTGTAATTACCTAATTACTATTTCTACAAGATAATAAAATAATTTTTATATTTTGTATTATTTTACAAGATAGGTACTTTATTTTAACGATTGTATTACATTTAAAACTGCCAACTAACTTAAAACTTACTTCAGCCCCTGACTAAAAACCTGTTCCTAACTTCAGCCCGTGACTAAAAAGACATAAAGCCACAACTTATCAATCTGTATTTAAAAGGTCACTCAGTGTAGTAGAAAAACTAATTTATTTATTAGATATAATTATACTTAATTTACATTATTTCTGGAAATAAAACAAACATAAATATAAATGCAAAAACTAAAAATTCCATTTTGTGTGTAAACATACAAAAAAAAAGTAAAAACATATAAAAAGGTGTTTGAACTATAATTTATTAAAATATGATAAAATAGTGATGTCAGCAGAAACGTGTATTTGCTGTGGAGTACAAATAAAACATTAAACACGAGTTGTATATGAATAGTGCGATGGTCGTAAGCCAGTTCAACCCTTATATTGATATTAAATTCTTCATGCGTGTTATTGTCGTGGTATTGCGATATGAATGGAACTCAGCGTGTAGAAGTTATTCGAGCTACGTGTCGGAAATGTACTAGTATTCGATACAGCCCATATTTCGACTAAACGCTGTCTTCTAAAATATTTCATTTCCTCTATTGCTGGAAGCATACGTGAACAATAATTAAATATTTAGTTTAAGTTTAAATATCACTCAACCTTTGTTTTATCCCTCTTAAATTTGTAAAATACGATTAAAACAGAAATAAAGAAATTATTTATAAAATGTGAAGTTAACTGTTCAAATTATAAATACAAAATGTGAATTCCTTAAAAATATTTTGACTAAACGCTGTCTTCTAAAATATTTCATTTCCTCTATCGCTGAAAGCATAAGTAAACAATAATTAAATATTTAGTTTAAGTTTAAATATAACCCAACCTTTGTTTTATCCCTCTTAAATTTAAAATACGATTAAAACAGAAATAAAGAAATTATTTATAAAATGTGAAGTTAACTGTCCAAATTATAAATACAAAATGTGAATTTCTTAAAAATAAAATATTTTAATATTCTTTGGTAATTTTAATATTACTGGTAGGTTATTTTTTTCAGTACCACTGACGCATCGAAGAGTGAGGATGCGCACCAATCTCCCAAAGGAACCAAAGAGGAGGTCAAGTGGTTCGCAGAAACAAAAGATAAGTTAAATAGCTGCATGAATCAAATTGCATTTCCTACTAAGGAGGTAATCTTGCATTTCTGCCCTATCCAAGAGGTTAAGCTATAGATAGTCCTCGACCCTAGTCTGAAAAAATGGTTTCGAACAGTGGGGTAAACAATTTGCGCACAGCATTCGAACTTGCGACACAGTAATTTTCAGTAGACACGGACGCAAACGAACAGGTAGTACTACAAGTCCAGCAAGGATAGGTACAAATAGCAAACTAACCAACCCAACTCCAATTGAATGGGGGTATTACTAAATCCCTGGTTAAGGGATAGTTCGGATTGTACTTGGTATTGGGTCAGTTCAATGTCCCCCAGAAACCAAAATTTCTCCTTGTCCCGCACTCCACTAACCTAAATAGAGCGTATGGCCTGGCCCGGCGACAAAATTGCGTCTGTTTATAGTGTCAACGTGTCAACGTTGTATACAATTAAATAGTGTTTACAAGTAAAGTTTAATTAATTCAATTGTTAAAAGTTATCATAAACTATTCATTTCAGTTTTAAACCAACTTTGTGTGTATTTGTTTGTGAATTCGAAGTGTTTTTTGTATCATTTAAAGAAAAACAACAAACAATTAAGGTTGGAATCGGATTATCTTCGTTGCATAGTTGCCAGATTTAATTTATATCCCAAATGTCGTTTATCTGTAGCTGTTGCCATAAAACCAATGAAGAACACAAAATGGTCCAATGCACTATGTGTAGAAAGTATTATATACACAGCATGACCTACAGGGAAATTCGTTTTATTTATTTTGTTATAATCCAAACAGTTAATACATTTGAAATCTGCTTTCTCTGATTTACAGTCTTTAAATTCATGTTCCATGGAACAGTTAGGGCAGGTTAAACTATTTTTACAGTCTTTTATTATATGTGAAAATCTGCAGCATTTAAAACATCGGGATATAGAACAATAATCAGCAACTAAACAACTACACCAACCAATGTAAACACGTTCATTTTCCAAAAGCATTTTACGAACAAAAGGCGAAACTTATATGATAATATTATCGGTATATTGTTTTTTAATGCGCTTGATAAATTTAATATCTGTAGGTAAGCACTTGATATTTGCCCGCGAAATAAGATTGTTTACGAATTCGTCATCTACCACATAGTCTTTGTCGATACCATATATAATTATTCGCGGTCGAAGTTTAATAGGTTCATTAAAAGAGTATTTATCTCCAAATTTTCCGGTAATAGTTGACTTTAATTTATGTAAATCTTCTGTACCACCACATCTTATTAAAAGACCATTTTTTACAGTTCTAGTTTTAAGTATAGATACGTTTAATTCCTGTGGGCTTATATTTGATTTAATTTCTTTGACAATAGATTCGTTTTCTTCATTTGTTTTGGACCTTATAATTGTTACAGCTGATTTCGGTTTGTTTACATTTTTATTAACAACGTTTTTTATTGAACCACTGTTTTTTAGTGCATCGCTATACGGATACATCGACCTTGGATTTTTATTTAAATTCTTCAAATATTTTAAATTTTCCTTCTGCAATTCAATTGTATAACTTTGTTCACTCACTAACACTTTTACTAACTCCAGTTCCCTTTTTAAGCATTCATTTTCTTTTAATAACACTTCCCGATCCATATCCTTCAGCCTAATATCACTCTCTTTATCAACACACCCTTTACAACGCCAATTTAGCCTGTCGGCCTTAAATACTTTGGCAATTGATTCAAAACACTTGGATAGTGGATACAGCAATGACAAATACAGCACTTGACACCACTAGATCTAATATTTTCGTTGCAGAAAACACACTTTTTCTTCTTATTAGAATCACCTTCGCCGTCATCGTCTGACGCCATTGCGAGAATTGAGTATGGTGCGCGCTTATGAGATGCAAGGCTGGGGGAAAGCCCAGTTCCTAGCGACCACACCTGGGGAACCTGGCGCACCCCAGAGTTATAAATTCCTTACTCTTGTATGAGGCACTGCAGGAGAACGACCCCAATACTTCCTCCGTACTTGTGGGCCCAATATGGACTCTGAAAAAAATAAAGAAAAACCGGCGGCGGGTGGCACCACCGCCAAGGAACCGGATGACGTTGAAAAACCGAAATCTGGGGCCCAAAGGCGGAGGGCTAAGCGCCAGGCCGCGCTCGAAAAGGCAAAGACCGCAAGGTCGAGCCAAAATCTTGGGGAAGGGCCTTCTAGGACCACCCCAGAAGTAGCAGAGGGTGCACACCAGAAGACTGGGACGCAAAAGCGACACCGGTCAGACGGGAGCACACCTCAGCAGACAAAAAAAAAAGCCCAGGAACCCTAAAACAGGGAAACCAATGGCGAGTTACCGCGATGCTGCAGTGGGGACCAAAATGGCTATAACAGCCATTGGATACCCAACAAAGATGATTTCTGAGGAGCAGTCCCAGCTCCTCAAGCAATGGCTAATCGCCAAAATACCCGAAGAGGGGAAAGGTCCGCAGTTCGAGGGCACATACTACGGGGGAGGAGTGCTATACCTTACATGCGCCAATGAGTGGACCAAAAGTTGGCTCGCTGGTACAATGGGGGAAGCATCTCCATGGGAAGAAGCCCAACTCCAAACTTCCAATACCCGTAAAGGTCCTCGGATACTTAACCGAGGAAGTACAGGACAAGGACCGATTCCTGCGAACGCTGGGCGCTCAAAACCAGCTAGAGACTTTCCAAGTCCCGTCCAACAGAAAGGTCGAGGGAGGCGCTGGCTACTTAACGACCTTAGTGATGGATTAACAGTCCTGGGAAAAAGTGGGGGGGAAGAAAACCCTGTACCACAACCTGGCTGGCTAAAGATCAGAAGGATCACCAGGAAGGAGCCAGAGAAAAAAGAAGAGGGGGAGCTCATTGAGCAGACCTCAATGGACGAGGAACCGACACCAGGTCCCTCGTCCACTGCTACAACCCAAAGTGGAGAAGAGGGGGAGCCCACTGGGCAGACCCCATCAGACGAGAAGGCGCCACAAGAGCCCTCGTCCAGACTCTAATCGCCCTGCATGGTAGTGAGGATAATACAGATCAACCTCCACCACTGCAGGGCAGCAACAGCGGCCCTATGCAAGTCTATGGCCGCTGACGAGATTCATATTGCCCTTATTCAGGAACTGTTTGTGTACAGGGGCCAGATAAGGGGTCTGGGGGGTCTCAGGGAGAGGCTTGTTTCACACCCCAATGAGACGAACCCAAGAAGTTGTATTCTCGTCAGAGGTAACATGGATGCTATGCCACTGTGGACTTACTGCGATAAAGACAAAGCGACAGTAAGATTAAATCTAACATTAGAAGGGAGCCAACAAGATGTAATACTTACATCGGCGTACCTTTCTTATGACCAACAAGGGGAACCACCAGCCGCCATGCTCAGGTCTCTGGTGGAACAACTTGGATCGGCTAACCTGATAATAGGATGTGATGCCAATGCACATCACACAATGTGGGGGAGCACTGATATCAACAAACATGGTGAATCACTACTCAACTACTGTCTCTCCACAGATATTAATATTCTCAACACTGGGAACGAGCCAACCTTCGTAACCGTGGCAAGAAGAGAAGTAATCGATCTAACACTGTCAAAAGGACGCATAAGCGAACTGGTGAAATAGTCTGTGAAATTAGTCTGTCAGACCACAGATACATAAGGTTTATCCTTGAATCGACAATTAACACCCAACGGGAGTACAGAAACCCAAGGAAAACGAACTGGGACCTATATAAAGAGGTACTAGAACGTAATTTGGAGAGCTGCCCAAAAGAGGCGAAAGATACCTTTGATCTTGAATTACTCACCGACTTGGTGACAGATTCCATTAAGGATGCCTACGAGCGGGCATGTTCACTGCGTTGTTCAAAACAAAAAGAGGGCCCATCTTGCTGGAACTCTGAAAACCGCCGAAAGAAATCAAGAAAGCTGTTCAACACAGCGAAAAGAACGGGAGGATGGGACCTATACAGACACCACCTAACCGAATATAACAATGCCATCAAAAAGGCCAAGAAACTAGGTTGGCAAAAACTATGCCGGGAACTATCAGAGATACCGGCCTACTCCCGACTGCATAAAGCCATGACCAAAGGGCCACAGCAGACCCTGGGAACATGCCTAAGGAGAACACACGACTACTGAAAGTGAGACACTTAGGCCTATGCTAAGGACCCACTTTCCAGGATCAATCATACTCGGAAATTCGGAAATCCAAAACCAAACCACACTTGAAATCAAGAGGGGTAAAAAGGAGGACTGGATTCTATCGAGAAAAATAATAACATACGAAAAAGTCAAATGGGCAATAAAAACTTTCAAACCATTTAAATCTGCCGGAACTGACTGAATCATACCAGCCATGTTACAACAGGGCCAAGACCTGCTGCTACCAAGACTGTGCAAAATCCTAAGAGCCAGCCTAACTTTCAATCACATATCGGAAGGATGGAGGAAGGCACTGGTGTTTTTTATACCAAAACCAGCAAAAGCCTCCTATGACAAACCAAAATCCTTCCGACCAATTTGCCTAACATCATTTCTTCTGAAAACAGTACTGCACAGAAGGCCTCTATACCGAAATCAATTTGCCTACCAAACAGGCAAATCTTGCGAATGCGCCATCCATGAGATAACCCAAAGGGCTGAGCAATCTTTAGTCAATAAAGAAGAGGCCCTTGGGGCATTCCTGAATTTCAAGGGAGCGCTTGACAACACGTCATATGACTCAATAAATCGATCAGTAAGAGATCGCAACATAGAACCTCTGGTTGGCAAATGGATCAGATGCTGGCTCAACGACGAGCCAGAACCACTCTTAACAACACAACTGTTGGAGCTAAAGTGTGAAGAGGGACACCACAAGGGGGGGTGCTATCACCCCTGCTATGGAACCTCGTATCGGACAGTTTACTGACACGATTGGAAAATAAAGAAATATACGCAATAGGATATGCAGACGACATTGTACTCCTTATCAGAGGCAGCAACACAGCCCATGTGTTTACCAAAATGCAAAGAGCGCTAAACGCTGTCGAAAACTGGTGCAATGAGGAGGGACTTCAGGTAAATCCCACAAAAACTTCCCTTATTGCCTTTTCTCGTAAAAGAAAGTTGGAACCCGTGAAAAATCTAATCTTCTACGGGGAAACGCTTCCCTTGAAAGACGAGGACAAATATCTAGGAGTTATACTGGATAAAAAACTCACCTATCGGATGCATATAGAAAACATAACAAATAGGGACATAAAAACCTTTATGGCCTGTATAACTGTTACTCATGAAATAGTCTTGTCAAATACCATTCGGGCATCTAATTTTTCCTGTGAAAAAACACAATGATCGTCTTCGACTCGGTTTTTTGTTGCCACCAGCACTCATGCTTCTTGTTAAAATATTACTTAGCAACGTTTTTTTTCGATTTTTTTCGGAAAAATTAGATACCCTTATGATATTACTTACGACTATTTCCCTCGTCTTAATTTCCACCAATCACAAACGCGCAATTTTGAATTGCAAATGGTTTCTAGGTGAAAAAACCTGTCAGCAGTTTTTTCGAGTTTACCCGCGGCAAAACTTGACAGCTGTTGTCACCAAAAATTGCAATTTATATTTTAATTGTTAACTGTTACTCATGAAATAGTCTTGTCAAATACCATTCGGGCATCTAATTTTTCCTGTGAAAAAAATCGAAAAAACAATGCTAGGTAATATTTTTTAACAAAATGCATTCGTGCAGGTGCAAAAATCCTCCTCTTCGACTCGGATTTTTGTTGCCACCAGCACTCATGCTTTTTGTTAAAATATTACTTAGCAACGTGTTTTTTCGATTTTTTTTGGAAAAATTAGATGCCCTTATGATATTACTTACGAAAAAACCACTCGTTTATACCAATTGGTTGTAATGATTGTAATTGTCAATGTTAAAGTTTATAATTTTAAAATAAAAATGTCAAAAAATATGTTTAGGTCAAAAAAATCATACAGAAATTAAATCGGCAGTTAATTCTAATTTTAAAAAAAAATATTTGTGAAATAGTTTTGCAGAATACCACTCGTGTTAAAATTTTCCCTGAATTTTTTTTAACATATTTACTCAAAATATTTCCTTGTAAATTTCGCTCGTTGCATTAATTTAAAACCAAGAAAAAAACATTCGTATAAAAATCAAAAATTTTATCAGTAAAATTTTACTACTGGTGACCGGCAAAAGTATGGAATAAATTAATTTAAAAATTTCCTATAATTTTTTAAAAACAATCCTTGAACACGTCGATTTGTTTTTTAACTACGCACATTTTGATGTAACATTTTTATATTTGGCGCTATTTTGATAGAAGTTATGACGTCATCGGCCATTTTTTTAAACTGCACTCACAACTTTTTTTTTATATAATAGAGTATTAAATTCTGGTTTTATCAATATGCACATTAGGGTGTCCGTTATTTACCAATTTTATTTTTGAGTTTGCAGTGCCCCTAAAATTTTTAGTGTATGACCCAAAAAAAATATCGAACTCATATAAGCCCTTAATATTGATAATAAACCGTGCCACAAAGGCGATTCATTTCCCATTTAAATAACATGGGGTTTTTGTAATTTTTGCAATTAATTTTTTTGTTCCTCAGCCAGCTGCGGCAATCAATTATTTTTGTAGTAAATTTTACGCTCTACAAAAAATTCTTAGTAATTTTTTCGATAAATTCACTTGTTTAAAAGTTATTCAAGCTCAAAGTTGAACTAAAAATAACTTATTAATTTTCTTTGTATTTTGACCGAAAAACTATCATTATTTGTTTTACAATTTATTCTTTATTGCAAAAAAATCTGATTCAGCAATTTTTTCGGGTATGTCAAAATGATTGAAAAAAATAAAGTAGAATTTATTAAGAAGAAAGTCTGGCAAACTAGAAATTTTGTATTTACAATTATTTGAATGAAAAAATGAAACTTATAGTTACGCATGAGCATTGAAGAAAAATTGAGTACCTTGACTAGTCGGCTCAGTGCGTCGACTGCGTTCAGTTATTAGCTCAAATCTCTGTTGTCGAGTATTATGGATGTTGCTTTTAATATTACATTATAATCATATGTAATTTATAATATTATTTAGAATCAGTGGAGTTATAACCCTATTATTAGTTACGTTTATTATGTTATAAACGTGTAAGTAGATCCTATACAGAGTATTATAAATTATATTATTATAATTTTACCAACAGTCATAACCTAGAATTTTAATTAAATTCACGATGAGTGACAATCAGTGTATGGATTTAAGAAAAACTATATTTTTAATCGGTAAAACAATAGAAAATCTAAATGATAAAAACTTACCTACTAATAAAGAAGCCTTGCAGCTATTATTTCATCAAACAAGAGATCTTAAACAATCAATAGGAGTAGAGATGTAAAAAAACGGTTTTTTTTCAGATGTGAAAAAAAACATGAAAAAAACCTAGAAAAAAAACGGTTTTTTTTTGTTTTTTTTCAAAATGAAATTATGAGTAAAATATTTATTAATAATAAAGTGAAATGTAGAATATATTAAATTTTTCATTATTGAAAATTTTGACAGAGACTAAAAAATCTGATTTCTTATTATTTGGTAGTTTCCACATTAGAAACCAGTAGCAATGTAAAACTTCTACACCAATACAAAAAATTAAAGGATAAAAAAAATTGTTTTGCGATTCTTCGGATAGCTGTATCTTTAAAAATGGTCGTATTGGAGCCGTAAAAGTTTCTAGTTTTGAGATTTTTAGATGAAAAATGTGCAACGCTCAATCCTAACAAATACCGTAATAAAAAAATCGATTTTTTTTTGCTTTCTGGTCCACGGAATAAATAAATGTTCTAAAAGAATTTGCTATTGTTTTTTTGAAAAAAAAAATTCCATGCTCTACATGAATTTGAAAAATCATGAAAAAAGTGCTTTTGGTAGCTTGCATAGCGCGAGACTGTATTTACATTTACTAATTGTCATCTAGTGGCTAATTTTAGTTCATGAAACCTAAAAAATTAGGCAAATGGGACTAATCTTGAAAAAAAACCTAAAATGTGAAAAAAAACCATTTGAAAAAAAACAAAAAAAACGGACCGTTTTTTTTCAAGTCGCATCTCTAAATAGGAGACAGCTGTTTAATTGTTGTATCAGAAATTAAAAAAATTTGGAATAAAGCGGAGAATCCAACTTAAGATAATTCACAATGTGTCGCAAAATTAAATAAGCTTTATGAAGACTACAAACGAGTGCAAAAAATTGCTAACAAAAAAAATAAAACAAAAGAACAAGAATTATGCAGTATTCTTGACAAGTTATTTGACATCGCTCATAGTAAGACTATTGAAATGGTAGGTGATAAAGCACAAAAGTTTTTGATTGATCAGCGAACTCAAAGGATTTTACATTTAAATTGCATCGCAACTGATATTGAATTGCCGCCGAAATCTGGTAATACGAAAATAATAAATAAGTTCAATTGAAAATTTCATTTAATTTATTAATACTGAATAATTTAATTACAGAAATACTTATTTCATCTTCTGAGAGAAAGAAGAAATATCTGGTAATATTAAGTGCTTTTATTTTATAAAATCTTCGAAGTTTTCGTAATAATATTAAATTGCAATATTTTCTTGTTCAACAGATGCCGATACGCCTTGCACTTCATAAACCGTTAGTGAAATAAAATCCAGCGGAGAAACTTTAAGTAACTCGCAATCAACTTCTTTGTCTGAATTTGAGGCAACTGGACGATATTATGAATCAAAACAACTCAGGAACTATCAACATCCTCACAGAAGCGGCGCTTGACAACTGTAATATTTCTTACAGATAAGTGCGTCTTTCATCAGCGTTGGCAAAAGCTATGGGAGTTGACCCGCGTATTCTTGTGTTAAATAAGTCGTCTTACCATGAGATACAATCTAATGTACGAAAGAAAATGGCTGAAAAAATTAAACTACTGTTTAAAGAAAATGAAATTGATGCTGCCGTTATACACTGGGACGGTAAACTAATCCCAGATAGTATGACTTGTGAACGTATTGAAAGGCTGCCTATTTTGATTACTAGTAATGGACAAAAAAAAATCCTTTGTGTACCTGCATTACCTGATGGATGTGCGTCTACTCAAGCAGAGGAAATTTATAACATTATTTGTGAGTGGGGTTTAAACTATTCCATAAAAGCACTTTGTTGTGATACGACTGCTTCTAACCTTGGTTGGAGAAACGGAGCTGCTGTGATTTTAGAACGAAAACTTGGAAGAGATTTGTTATACCTTCCTTGTAGACACCACATCTATGAATTGGTATTATCCTGCGTACACTTTACAAAAATGCCAGGAACAACCGGATCAAATGTACCATTATTTAAAACATTTCAAAGCGAATGGAGTTCTATCGATAAAACAAAATATAAGTCTGTACAGAAAAATAAATTAAAGAAGATACTACGAGAACAAATACCGAAAGTGACTGAAAACATTGATGAGTTTTTAAATACTCTTTTACCACGGGATGACTATCGAGAACTCTTAGAATTAAGTAAAATTTTTTTGGGCACAATGGAATCTGAATATATAAAATTGTATAAACCTGGATACACGCTCGATAAATGAGGAGCATCCGTGCAAAACCGGCTAAATCCATTTTATTCAGTTTTTGTTTTTTTTTGTGATTTCGCATCTTTGGATTCATTTCTATCGACAACCAAGATAATTCTGTTTAAATCCGACTATATCCATGTTATAATCACATTTAAAAGGTATCTTTAGGAGCAAAACCGGCCAAATCCACGTTTTTATAGCAAACCCGGCTATACTACTACTAAAATTTGTTCTGTTTTTTCATGTTTGCACTAAATTTATTTTGTTAATATTTTTGAATAATAAAGGTATTTTTTCACATTTTATTCGGTTTTTGAGCAAAACCGGCTATATCCAAAACATTTTTTGAAATTTTGTTTTTGAAAACGAAAGTTGTTGTGAAATGACTAGGACAAGGGAACAAAAACACTGCTATGCCAATTAAATTAGTTTATTGTACAGAGAACTTTCAGAAATCTACAAAAAAATACAAGTTACAAAAACCTAACCTAGCTTAACGACGCGTGGCCGCGCCGGCAACATTGTGGCGGGTCAGGCAAACCGCGATATATCATTGCATAAACTCACCTGCAGCTACAAGGTAACAGAAAGCAAATCTCTGGGTGTTGCACTGGGTCATCAAACTGATAAAATCTAGCATTTATTGTAGAGCGTACGGCGGTAAATGGCAAATCGGAGAAGCAATGTCGCGCTAAATATTTCACTCGCCAGAGTGCGCTGTTCGCCGCTCGCGATACGAGGGTGATGCGAAAAGTGTGGACCTTTCGCAACACGAGGGTGACACGAAAAGTGGGAACCTTTCGCATGGGAAGGCATTATTCAATTGCAAAGTCTTATAAATCAAGTACCACCAAGCCCACAAAACTTAAGTTTGCTTTTTCTTTTATCTGTAAAGGCCAGGAAACCGAGATTTTTTGCCATTTTCCCAACAATGTGTTTTAAAATTTATATTTTTCGAAACTGTTTTAATTTAACCAAGGAAGACGAAAGAAGTTTTCTAGAAATTTATTTATTTATTATTTTTGTATACGTTCCATTTTGGTATACGGCACCGTTAGCCGCAACTGCTCCGAATCAAGATCTGGAATTTCTTAAAGCAGTTTATAATTATCAAATAATTGATAAAAAATTATCCGCAGCAGTTTTGGCAAAGTTCAGAAACCATTTATGGTATTTAAGTCCTGAAACAGCAGCTTTATCATTTTCTCTGAAGTAAGGCAAAAAATGGTGGCGGCTTTGACATCAAGCGACGAGGATCAACTTGAACTTCCTAAACGCTTTATTTTCAATTCAGAAGATTTTGATTGGTTTCTTGACAAAAACGTTGATTATTTCATTAATTCCAATTCTGTCAAATTTTTCGAAAGATTTGATATTGATACAAATTTTCTTCTATTTGATGATAGTACATGGTCAAATCACTCAGATTATTTGAAAGGTTTGGAAATTGTAAAACATCTAAAAATTGTCAATGATTCTTTAGAGCGAGCTGTCAAACTAACTGAAGAATATGTTAATACTTTAGCTAAGGACGAAGATCAAAAACAGTATGTTATTCAAGTTGTAAGTGAATATAAAAAAAAATTCCAAATGCCACCAAAGAATGTTTGATAAAATAAATTTTGTTCATTAATGAGTTTAATGAAATTTTACCTGTCACATTTTTACCAATAAATTGTAATATTTTAAGCTTAACTTATATCGTCTGGTAATTAATTGGTTATCAGGATATTTAGCACTTATTTTAGTTATTATACAGTCAAAACGAGATATTTTTTGCAATAAAGAATAAATTGTAAAACAAATAATGATAGTTTTTCGGTCAAAATACAAAGAAAATTAATAAGTTATTTTTAGTAGCTTGAATAACTTTTAAACAAGTGAATTTATCGAAAAAAATACTAAGAATTTTTTGTAGAGCGTTAAATTTACTACAAAAATAATTTATTGACGCAGCTTTGTATGAGCTGGCTGAGGAACAAAAAAATTAATTGCAAAAATTACAAAAACCCCATGTTATTTAAATGGGAAATGAATCGCCTTTGTGGCAGGGTTTATTATCAATATTAAGGGCTTATATGAGTTCGATATTTTTTTTTGGGTCATACACTAAAAATTTTAGGGGCACTGCAAACTCAAAAATCAAATTGGTAAATAACGGACACCCTAATGCACATGTATACCTGTTGGGCTGATAGTTTTGGGTATTATTAAATTTCAAAGTTTGTGATTTAATTTTTTTTATTTTTAAAAAATTACACCTTTTAACCAATTAAATGCTCGAATTGCCACCCGTTGGTTTCTTGGCACTAAGCAAGCCTATCCGAAAAATCTATGACAACGTTTTAAATTACTTCAGCACTGACACAGCGACATTCTTTACGAATTTGATTTCTCAAGTCTTCTAAATTTTGTGGTCTGTTGATGTAAACTTTTGATTCAAGGTAGCCCCATAAGAAATAATCGAGAGTGGTGAGATCCCGAGATCTCGCAGGCCACTCTATCGGTCTCTCGTCTTCCAATCCACCTTTAAAAAAAACAGGTGTCCAAAAGAGTACGGACAGGACGCGCATAGTGCGGAGGTGCCCCTTTCTGCTGAAACCAAATAGTATTACTTGGAAGATTGGGATCTTCATCCTCGTTGGGAAACATTTCCGCTAATGTAGGAAGAAGAGAGACTTCAAAAATTCCAAATATCTTTGTCCTTTTAGATTCTCGTCAAAAAAGAATTAGATATTAACTTTTTGAGGAAATTGTAAATGTGCCTCTACCATCCAATGAGGATTTTCTCTGCTCCAGTATCTACAATTCTGACAGTTAACTGTCCGAAAAAAGTATTTTAGAAGGAAAGTGTGGATTATTGTGACATGAATTCATCATAGTTTCACAAAATTGTAGTCTACGATCCGGATCATCTTAAGTTCCTGCACGAGTCTAATTTTGTATGGATGGTACTTTTCTTTCTTTATCAGACGTAATACAGAGCGTTGACTGACTTGACTTTTTAGGCTAGAAGCACTGTGAGGATTTTCTTTTACACGTAACAAAATGTCAATTTTTGCGTCTTCACTAATTTCGGACGGCCAGGATTTGAAATATTTTTGACATGTCCAGTCTCTCTAAATTTCTGTTCAATTTTAATAACAGTCTAACGAGTAATATGTCGAGCTGGATACTTTGCATTAAACAAATCACAAGCTTCTTGTTGCGCTCTAGTTTTATTGAGAATTAAAACTTCAACTCGCTGTGTTTTTGTCATACTTGGAAAGATTTAAAAACCGCTGAACACTCGACTAAAATTTTGTACCTGTAATAGCCAATTTTTGTTTAAAATCACACACCAACAAAGAAATATATCGACACCTGTTGTTTGTAGACCAAAAAACATAATAAAAAAACAAGTACGACTGAAAAAGTTTATACCTTAATTAAAGTTTTAAATAGATTTTATGAACATTTCAGGGATAACAACTTTTTTATTTTGTCAAAAAATCACTAAAAAAACTATAAATTTTTCACTTTTAAAAATTAATATCTCCGAAACTATCAGCCCAAAGATTTAAAAACCGCTGAACACTCGACTGTACCTGTAGTAGCCAATTTTTGTTTAAAATCACACACCAAAAAATAAATATATCGACACCTGCTGTTTGTAGAACAAAAAAAATTATAAAAAAACAAGTACGACTAAAAAAGTTTATACCTTAAATAAAGTTTTAAAGTTGTCCGGGCATGAGTTTTAGTGTTTCGATCGTGGTAAAACTGTGTCCTATCCTACCCTAATTCATATGGGTATAAATTCCATTTTTCGGCGATTTTATTATTACTTTGCAACGTAATTGCATTGCCAGTTCGTGAGGCGTTGTATTATACAATTTTTATTCATAAACAATACACTATACAACTTGTTTAGTGTATTGTTTATGAATAAAAATATATAACATCGTTTTTAAAAATTTCGCCAATAACAGTCGCTGTCTCTTTCACCCTTACGCTTGCTACACACGTTCTAACTCACACCTATGTAGCACCGAGCGAAAGTGTTCCTATCTGACGTCAGCGACGTTGCCACGAATCTCAAGTTCAAGTCAAATTTCGTGAATTCACCGATTTAATCCAATAGAACTTTTTTCCGCTTCCAGCGCGAAGGAATTCAAAATAAGTGTTTTATTTCGACCAAATTTAGGGAATTTTGAATACTTTAATATCTGTAGATAATGAAACATCTTTAAATCACCTTCAATCTGTTGAATTTGTATAACCAGTCAAAGTTTAGGAATTATAATTACTTGCTTCGTGTTGATAAATTGCGCGTAAAGGTATTGCTTCTCTTACAATGTTTATTATTAATTTATTCATAGTCATACGTTATGGCTGGAACGAATAATGGTAAGTTTTTATTATTATTGTACTGTCACTACCTTAATAAAGTAACCGCTGCATACTTTTAATGTATGTATGGACATTATTAAGGTTTAAAAAAATGTCAAGCACTGTCACACTCTGTGTTTAGGTTTTTTTAATAGCTTAACGTTCTGTCTTTCAAATAAATAAATCAAGTGCTAGTAGGCGCAACAAATATGGTTTGTTTATTTTTTTCAGTTAATACATTATCCCACTCATACAGAGCTTTATGAAAAGTATTTTAGTTTGAAGCATTTTAATATAAAATTATTTTTAAATTACTTTAGTAGACTACGCGTTTATAAAAATATATGTATTTTGGAAAAAACTTAATTCATTTTTTTTTAATATAGAAAAACGCTGGAAGCCCAGAAGAAATATCATTGTATTAAATATTGTCATCCGTTGGTGCACCATCATCATGATGAAAACCATCAATTAAAAAGCTACTAATACCAATAAATAATTTTGAATTAATTACTGATAACTATTAGTGAAAATTAATAATTTTTGCCACCACCGCTGTATTCTAGAGAGCGCTTCCAGCGCGCGAAAATTTAAAATGAGTAAGTGTTTAATTTCGATAAAATTTAGTGAATTTTGAATTTTTTAATATCTGTAGCAAATCAAATAATGTTATATAACCTTCAAATCTGTTGAATTAAAAAAAAATAAAAAATGATATTAAAAAATATAAGATAGTAGGCAGTGGCAGCTGGTCAGGTACGACAACTACGGCCCGGCCTCATTTTCATATCTAACGTAGCGTATCGCAGCTCGAATTCAGCCGAAATAAATTTTATTAGCCACGTCGCACAGTAGGCTAGAGCGCGCTTCCAGTGCGAAGAAATTCAAAATAAGTAAGTGTTTTATTTCGACCAAATTTAGCGAATTTTGAATTCTTTAATATCTGAAGATAATGAAACATCTTTAAATAACCTTCAAATCTATTAAATTTTTATTAGGTAACCAGTCAAAGTTTAAGAATTATAATTACTTGCTTTGTATTGCGCGTGAAGGCTTTGCTTCTCTTACAATGTTAATTCCTAATTTATTTTTAATTTTTGACCATCATTGTATTCAATACTGTCATTCGTTATTGCTGGAACAAATAATGGTAAGTTTTTATAATTATTGTACTGTCCCTACGTCAATAAAGAAAGCGCTGCATTGATGTATCTATGAACAAGGTTTTAAAAAATTTCACGCATTCTCACACTATGTGTGTGCGTACTGTTCTGTCTTTTAAATAAATCTAAAATCAAGAGCTAGTAAGTGCCACAAATATTTTTTGTTTAAATCATTTTAATAGAAAATTGGTTTTAAATTACTTAGAGTAAACTGCATTTACAAAAATAAATGCTTCTCGGAAAAAACTTAATTCAAAAATTTAATTTTTTTCAAAAAATATACAAAAACGCTGAAAGCCCAGAAGTAATATTATTGTATAAAATACGTAACGTAAAAATAATTCAGTTATATTTTTGTAATTTACTTATTAAAACTATAGATCTTAATTTTACCATCACACAAATATACTTTTTAGGGTGGTTCAAAGGACTATAGTGCAAAAATTAAATTTTTAATTTTATTTGATCTCATCCCTCCATTTGGTGACAATATAAAAAAAATGAGTTTACCAAAATTTGAGCAATATCGAATTATATTAAGAGGTCGCGCAGAAGTAATAAAATTTAACGTAGAGTAGTGTAAATAGCAAAAAATTTATGATGTTATATATATAGCTTGCATTCCAATCTAGGGTTTAGATTTGAATGCAAAACGAATTTAAATGTTCTCAAATAAAACATACAAGCGTTATGTATTAGAAATCAAAAGGTTTTACAATGGTTTTTTTATTACAATCAGGGTATCTTTGTCGATGTTCCTGCACAACTTGAAGAAGACATTGCTTTTGTTCTTCATTCTTTGTAATTGTGGAAGAATAGGCTTCAATGAGGGCTACACCCCTCTCCGCATTGTCATTTACCACACGGAGATTTTTTACTATTTCAAGGCCATCCTGATAACTTTTTTGCATTGCCCATTTTTCAGGTTTCATTTGAAGGAATTCCATATCAATTCCTAAATTTCTAAAGAAAAAAACAGTGTTCGTTGTCACGAAGTTCGCTATTGTCATACCATTTATGGGTTTTTGAAGATTTATTATGTTTGCTCTCTTTGAGGGTTCGGCCTCTCCCTGATTCTCGTGTAGAGCAATAACCATTCTCTCTTTTTCTTCAGGTGAAATACCCATATCAAAAAAAGCAAGTGCTACAAGGTGATCGCTAAGATACCAAAGATGTCGTTTCCATTTTTCAAGTGCAATCTGAGACACAGTTAAATTTTTTTCTTCATACTCTTTAAGTTGCTTTAAAAGTTTAAGGTCGTTTCTTGGTGCTTGTATAGGTAAAGGAGCACCAAACCAATTTTTTAAATATATTCGGATAATAAAAATGCAAATGTCTTTAAGGGCTTTTTCTTCCTGTAGAGTTAGCTTAAACTGTCCTCGAAACATCCATAACTTAAGGCTGTATAGGATCTTAGCCATCCATCTAGCGTGATGCAGAGCTCCTGGAGAACGAAATCGTACACCACGGGGAGGGGTTCCTCCAAGAAAAATTATAAGAAGCTCAAGAATTTCTCTGTAATCCTCACGCGGCTGAATTACCTGCAGAATAAAATAAAGGTGTTGACTTACTTAATTTATTAATGCAATTAAGATAATAAAATAGTCATTAAAACATTAGGTAACTTACCTCAAGTTGTTTCTCTGCAAACTCCAATACACCCTGAATTTCATCCTGGATGGCTGCACACATTTCATTATTTTGTACACCAGGCTCATATTTCGTATGATCAATTTTTGACCAACATTTCTGAAACCGTTTAAATAAAGGTACATCTGGTCCACAAGAAGATTCAGTGCATTTTGTAAATACGGCAGCTAATACAATTTCTAACATATGGTGTCTGCAGGCGAAATGCAAAAGAGTTCTTCCCAACTTTTTCTCAAGCATGAGACAGGCTCCAGATTTTGTACCAGTATTGCTTGCTGTCGTATCAAAACACATTCCCCGAATATGGTCAGAAACACCCCATTTATCCAGGAGTTCTGCAACTGCGTTCGCCTGAGCTTGTCCAGTAGGCTGGGCCGAAAAAGGCAAAAAAAAATTATTTTTTGAAATCTTACTTGGCATAGTAAAAAAAAGTTGTAAGGGGGGTAGACAGTTTAGTTGATTTTTTTTCAAAATTTAAAAAAATGTTTTAGCCTCGCCCCCGGGGGGCTAAAAATTTTTTTTTTTCAAATTTAAATTTTGGATTTGGCATAGCAAAAAACTGATAGGTATCGGCTCACTTGCGACACAAAAAAAATCTGGTTAATATATTTTAATTTTTAGCCGCGCCCCTTGGCATTTTAAGTTCCAATATGCAGCTCTTTGCTTGAAAAAATGATGATATATCATATATGATTAAATCGCGCACCAAAATTATTTTATTTTATATCAATCATCATTTAGTCAACCCACAACTCACCACGGGGAGGTGGCTGCATGTCGAGTTGCACCCTCCCTTCCATCCCTTAGTATAATAATATACTTGTTTTTACTTTTCAACATTGTAGTATTGTTTTTTATTATCGAACATGGGTAAATTTTTTCTTGCCTCTATTTTAACCCTTATAAAACCGTCTCTTGAAGAGTGACCACAAACTTTACTGGATGCTTCGGTTATAATCTTTACGCATCGCTCCACAGCTTGAGTGTGACTTGGTAATTTGCTAAAATTAATAAAAGATTTATTTTCAATTGCTGCTAACAAATCTTCGCTTTTGATATCAATTGTTAGTGGGGGCTCTGTAATACAACATTCACTCCAATCTATCATTTCGGTATAGTCTTTGGCATTCCAATTTAAAGGTGGTATTTTAAATATTCGTAATTTTTTTGCTGCTGGTTGTTTTCTAGTCTTTAATATGCGTCGTATACCAAGTTCCCTAATATGACTTCTCTCGTCAGCAATCATAGCTATCAGAATATTCTCGGGATGGGCGAAATACGCGTTAGTTGAAATTACTTTATCAATAATTGTTTTGACTCCTTTAGGAAGGCCCCTTGACTCACTAATGGTTTTCCAAAAATGTACCGAACCATATTTAATTGAAGATTGCGTTTTTATATTGAACCACATAGGTGCGTACACTTTCATAATAAACTGCACTAAAAGAAGTAAGTTCTCAGAAGGACTGCAAGTGGCCACATACAAGCGCAGTATTCGATTAGCTGTAGTCAACCATCGCGCATGGCTCATTTTTCCAGGATCTCTTTTAGATAAAGCTTCAGAACAGCAACCATCTCGAATAGCACAACAGATCTGATATAAATATCGCTGATCAGTACTTAAATCCTTGTCATCAACTTCAGGTAATAGAGTATAAATAGACTGAAACTTTTGTACAGGTTTGGTATCGCATGATGCGAGCAATAAACCAATGGGCCCAGAAAACAAATTTGGTCCTTTTGTTTGTCCATCTAAGCGTTGAATAAGGTGACGTAGGGGTAATTCGTTACCATGTAGCATACAAATTAGCCATTGAAGTGGTTTTCCAATTTGAACTTCGATTAATCTTATTACACCGCCTTTCCAGCCAGTATTTACGTTAGTGCCATCACAGCCAATTGCTTTGAGCTTCTTTGGGTTGACGGAATTTTCTTTTATAAAAGATAGGATATTGTTAGCAATTTTTTCAGCATTAGCAGGTGGATTTATTGATAAGTGACCAAAATATTTGTTTCCTGGCTCCTCTATTAAGGCTATATGTTCCTCTTGTTTAACAATACGGCGACCATCAATTTGCATTAATGTTTGATCTTTTCTGCCATCAAAATATATAGCTTCAATATCTTTTCTTTCCTCAGTAGCTTTTTTTTGTACGTGCTTTCGTTTTCTTTTTAATTCTCGACGGATCTTATTCTTGTCCACTACGTTAAGTGGGTTATCTGATGAAACGAGTCCAAAATCTTCCAAGGTAGCTGTTACAATTTTGGCTACTGTTCGGTTTGATACACCAGTCATATCAGCAATTTTGGCGATATTTGTCAATGGAACTCTCATTTGACTGGATTTTTCTTCTGGTTTTTGTTTTTTCTGTTCGTTTTGTAAAGGATAGGACCACTTAAAGTCTTGATCTTTAGCAAAGTCTTCGTCGTTGGATGAACTATCTGTAACATTTTTAATAGTTGGGCTCGAATCAGACTTCTGACTACTAGTTGAAGGGATGGACATTTGAGAAGGACCGAGCCTTTCTTCCCTTTTTCTATTTTTTTCACTAGTTTTTTTATCCACACCTCCTATTTGCATTTTTCTTAGATTCCTTTGATCTGTTAAAAAATCTTGTTCTAACAACGGCACTTTGCAAATTTTTTCGCACTTGCAAGAATCGAAATCACGACATTTGCAGGAAGAAATGTCAAAAAGTTTTTTTGATTCCAATTTAAAATTTTCAACCTTTCTAAGAATAAATGATGATTTACGGGCTTTTAGGGGTTTTATTAAATTACGATATTTTTTATGATATGCTAATATCATTGCAATTACGCGTTTGGAGCCAACAGTTGGTAGTGAAGCACGTTTCCATATATTATCTATTTTATTGGCAACCGTTTTTGCAACTTCCCATTCGGGCGGTTGCTTGCTAGAATTTCCCTTAATCTGCTGTCTTGTAAATAAATAACAACGGAACATATCTTCATAAGTTGGTAAGCAGCTTTCAGAAGCTATGTCGCAGGCAGTACCAAATATTGGAAAAGTGTCTGCTTTCCTAGTTTTAACTTTATCCATATTGTTTTTAAAATAGATAAACCAAAAAACAAAACACCACTTAGTCTTATTGCACTTATTATATAACTAAATTACACCTATTATATAGCTAAATTGTACTTATTATATAACTATAACTTAACTAAACTATAATTAAAGGAAAGTAATTATCTGTGCCCAAAGTACACTTATTTCACAACGCGTTAAAGTTACACTGTATCATTCATTTATATCACTTGTTTCAGTGGAAGGCGCCACGCAATTGCCACATGGCAGTAATAAAAGGGTGGTATTTATTTAGGTAACCTCTTTTGTTTACAATAGCGGGCTCGGTTATACGATGTTTAGTAAATATTAAGATTTTTATTCATTTCTTTTTCGGCTATAAGTGAGTAGGAAATGATCTAATTTCTTATGACAAGACAAAAATATAATATTTTAAAATATACCTGTTTTAAGGTCCCAGTGGCAAGGTTAAATATTAAAATGTTTTAATCATTTTGTTTTTATGTCGTAATTGAGTTGACCCTACCAATTTTTTGGTATGCCAAACTGTGGTATTAAAAAATTATTTTTCATCCCCAGTTAAACGTCATGGGGCGCGGCTAGAAATTAAAATATATTAACCAATTTTTGTGTGTGTCATAAGTAAGCTTATATCTATCAGTTTTATGCTATGCCAAATCCAAAATTTAAATTTGAAAAAAAAAATTTTTAGCCCCCCGGGGGCGAGGCTAAAACATGTTTTTAAATTTTGAAAAAAAATCAGCTAGGTTGTCTACCCATGTTACAACTTTTTTTTACTATGCCAAGTGAGATTTCTAAAAATAATTTTTTCGGCCCAGCCTATTGTCCAGTTCCTGATATTAGCTTGGGAACACCCAATAGCTGATCTTTAATGTGTGGTCCAGATAAAATAACAGGAAGGCGCTCCACCATTTCTTTTCCAGACACGTACTGCAGAAGTTTTCCGTCCCAATGCACTATGAAAGGCCCTTGAGCTTGTAAATTATTTTTTATATTTGTAGAGAGCTTGGCACGAGCATTTTGCCTCGCTCTTCGCAGAGATGAGCGACTCAGTGGGATATTGGCAACGTTCTGACCCAGACTTTGAAGCGTAGCAGTGACTATAAAAGTCGCTTTTCGGTCACTTATATTAGCTCTGTCAAGCGTAGCAGCGAGATGGGGTGTGATTAGAGATGTGCTTCCAGTGCCACGAACTTTCTTTCTCTTTTGCACCTTTTCCTTTTCAGGCATCTGTTTATTGTAGTTACTCGAAATCGAGAAATTATTATCGCTATTATAACTACTGTCTGACCCGAGGTCTGTGCTTGTTCTTAACACGTCACTGACAAACTCACTACTACTATTAGTGTATTTTCGTTGCTCTTCACGTTCACATCTAAGCTGGTATTCCTTCTTCCTCTTTTCAGCTTTACATTCTTTTAGATGTAAAACTTTGTCTCTTCCCATAATGCAGCCACGCCGCTTTTTTTCTCGCTGCGCTATTAAGAAGTTTCGGTCTTCTTCAATTTTAATTAGGGTGAGTGCATCCGCATGGGCTATATCAAATAAATCTTCTAAAGTATCAATAAAATTTTGTTCTTTTAAACGTTGAGTTGCACTTTTTCTTTTAGAGCTCTTTTTTAATAGATTCCAACTTCCGTGAAGTTTTTCTAGCTTCGCTATTGCGTGTTGCTCTTCTCTTATTGGTATACGGGCTTTTGACCAAAATGTCTTAACTTCTTTTATAACCGCACGGGAACTATCACGAATAGTCTTTCTTAGTGTTCTGTGATAATAAAAGAACGTACTTAACACTTGTCTATTACACGGGAGCTTACTACCTAAAATTTCACTTTTCTTGGACCCAATTAAGTATATTTTTGTGTTACTTCTAGTTGCTTTTAACATTTTTTAACAATTTTACTGTCACTGTCACTGTCAAAACACAACACCTACTAAAATAGCCATTAATTACTGACTGCCCACGCTAGAAGCATTAAGTACAAATACAAAACGCCTCATCTATAATACTTCCAAAGTGAATGCTCTTGCGCGACCTCTAAATGATAATGAATTTTATTGAAATTTTGCACAAAGTATTTTTATACACATTGTCACCCAACGATAGGGTGAGATCAAAACAATTATGATGTTTGTTTTTTTGGACCACCCTAATACTTTTGTTGTTAAAGTATTATATTGTGGATTTGCTTTTCTATTGGTAGTAAAAAGTAATTTTTATTAAAATTTCATCAATAAGACCAAAAAAATTAACATTACCTAAGAATTACTTAATCAAATAATTTCTGCGCGGTAAATTGGCTTTCTAGCCCACTGTGTGACATGTCGCGACATGATCATTATGAAACTTCGCGTATCATGTTTTTCATTACAATCCTATCATTACCAATAATTATTTCGGAGGAGAAACAATCCACGTGCTGCCATAAGAACCCGTGTATTTTTACTCAACTTTGAAATATGCTTCCAACGACAAATTTTTTTATTAAATTAAACTTCATGATGTGAAGCATCATAAAGAATTTATTTGTAAATTTTTATCAAATTCTGATATTCGACACTTACTCCAGGACAACCTTAAATAGATTTTATGAACATTTCAGCTATAACAACTTTTTTATTTTGTCAAAAAATCACTAAAAAACTATATATTTTTCACTTATAAAAATTAATATCTCCGAAACTATCAGCCCACAGGATGTACATTGTACATACATGTGCATATTGCTGAAACCAGAATTTTCTACTCTATTCGAATCTGCACAAAAAAGTTGTATGTGCAATTCAAAAAAATGGCCGATGACGTCAAAGCTTCTATAAAAATGGCGCCAAATATGTTATAATGTTATATCAAAATGTGCGTAATTGAAAAATCGACAGGTTCAAGGATTTTTTTTAAATTACATGCAATTTTTAAATGAATTTGTTCCATACTTTTGCCGGTCACTGTATACGAAAAAAATATTCTGACTTTAAGGAAAATAATAGGGGTCAACTTTAAGTTGTACCAAAATATAATTAGTAGCCAAATTCTCGGCCAAATCTGCATGGTTGCACGTCATCAACAATTTGTTTTCATAATTACGTAAAAAAAGTAAGGAAATTGTTAGTTTTTTGTTAACAATACGCATATGATTCATAAAAGCAATTTTAACAGCAGTAACTTTAAAGTTGGTAATACTAATAACGTCATTAAACTGCATTGATGATGTGCACCCATGCAGATTTGGACGCGACCATACCTGATGATCAAATTTTGAGTTGCAAATCTCAAAATTACATATTTTTTTTATTATCCGAGTAATATTTGAATTGAATGTTTCATTAAGTTGTACATATTATCAATAAAATATTAATTCAAAGAAAAATTAAACGATTTCAAATTCAAACAACGTCGCGACGCGCCGGCAAATATCTAGGTAGTTTAAATATTTTTTTTGAAGTTTGTAGACAATGTTTTTGAATGATTAATGGGTGAGTTTTGGACTTCCATTGTCTTTATGTAATTGTTTGTTTACGACGTTTCAATTAGTTCTAATCTTTAATCGTTTTCAGTTTTCATTGGACAATCGAAAGTCCAAAAGTCTAAATATCTTTAAAGTTGTACTTTCAATATTTATTTTGTAAAGTTAATTTTATTATTTTTGACTGGTCAATTATATTTATTAGTAGAATTTTTATATTTACTTACTGTATTTTGAAACCCAGAGGGGTCGCATAGTCTTGATGTCGCGGTGTCAAGCCAGGTACCTACCTAAATGTAAAAAGCAAGAGTTATAGGTAGTTGTGAACTACAATTAAAATACAACAATTTCAGTGAAAAGGATGTGCAGTCACGTGCATTGGATAAGTACCACTGTTAGGTTTATATTTGCTTGCAGCCGTTGCGTGATGTACCACCGTTTTACATTGTTTAAGATTCTAGGGTAGGCGGAGCTATGACTGAGCATCGCAAGCAATTTTTTAATGGCCTTGCTACTGAGCTATTGCACTCGACTGTAGAGTCCGCGCGTTATAACTTGACGAGAACGCCCTATGCTCAGTTGATGTAATTTCGTAATGATACCGCCCTTCAAGTTTAGTTTAACACGTGTTTGGCAAAGCAGTGGCGCGTATTCAATATTTACTTTTTTGGCTATTTGTTCAATTTATTGTATAGAAAGTTTACAGAAATTATTGATAAACAAGTTTAAAAAATATATTAAATTAAAAAAGTGAAGGTAACAAAGTTAATTTCTCATGTTTTTAATTATTTTAAAAATAATAAAACTGAGGAAGAGAATCTGAGTGCTGTGAAATCAAATTAGTTATGCTACCGGTGTATCAGTGCGAACAATTGTTAAAGGAACAACCGCTGATACTCAACCAATAAGTTCCAAAGCAATTTTCAGGAGTCCTGGCAAGAACTTTATCAGTCACTGATATTCCGCTATAAGAAGCAAACGAAATTCGCGATATTATATATAATTATCACATTACCAACGGACTAAGCTAAACTAAATTGCTGAAATGTATGTAAAACTCCTCTTAGAAAAATATTACACAACATGAAATGTAAGTATATATATATTAGACTGGTTCAAAAAATCGAATATTTTTTTTCTTCAAAGCCCGCATTAAAATATCTTCCTAGTAGTGAAAAAAGAAGCCTGTGAAAATTGTAGCTCTTAATATAAATATTTAGAGATCGCTCATCGTGAATTTCTATTTTACGTTTAAATAACAGGAATTCTTTTTTCTTAACTTTGAAATTTTATAACTCGTTTTTGAGTGAACATATTGGAATAAACTCTATATATTTTTGAAGAAAATTGAACGTTCTACAAAAAATATCTCTTATAATTTTTTCGTAAATTCACTCCTTTAATAGTTATTCAAGGTTGAAATTAGACATTTTAACTTTTAATTTTATAACTTTTTTTTGAGTGGACATATTGGAATGAGCGATAATTTTTTTTTAAGATACATAATTTAAATAAAATTTTTAAAAAAGATTATACAGGGCGGTCCAGTTTGTGATACATTAATTTGAAGGTATGCTTTCATTAATTAACACGTTAAACGCCACGGCCGGCCGTGGCCGCGGCCCAGTAAACACATACACGTTTTTTAAACGTATTTAAAACGTTTGAAAGGTCAATAAAACGTTTTACGTGGAAAAAGCAACGGTTTGATATTGGTATAAATTTACACCAATTAATTTAAACGTTAAAACAACGTTAATTTAAATATGCTTTTTAATAGTGCCGAATTTTTACGTTACAATAACGTTGTATTAAGGTGTTTAATCAACCATATATTTAAATGTTTAATTTAAACGTTAAAACAACGTTAATTTAAATATGTTTTTTAATAGTGGCTAACTTTTACGTTACAATAACGTTGTATTGAGGTGTTCAGTCAACCATATATTTAAATTTTTAATTTAAACGTTAAAACAACGATAATTTAAATATGCTTTTAATAGTGACTAACTTTTACGTTACAATAACGTTGTAATAAGGTATTCAGTCAACCATATATTTAAATGTTTAATTTAAACGTTAAAACAACGTTAATTTAAATGTGCTTTTTAATGTGTTCAGTCAACCATACATTTAAATGTTTAAATTACGTTTCAACCCACAATTTTTTACAAATATTAAGAGTTTTAATGAGAAAATAACGTTTGAAGTAATTATTTTATGAACTGTGAAGGCAGCTCTTTCTTTTAACATTTATACTATGTTATATTCAACACGCTCCATCGAACACTTTTAAAATTACTTTTTATATATTTATTTTGTAAAATTTTTGCTTAGTTTACACATGTAGACAATATGACTTCTTATTTAAAATCTGAAGGTATAAAATCTAAGAATTTTGTTCGTTAAAAAAATGAATTATGAATGAATGTTAAATGAATAATTTAACTTTCTCACTTTTTAAATAGTATATTTTTATAACGTTAATAAAACGGGTTTTGTCAAATACAAATATACTTTTATCCACATCGTTTTTCTCTAAAATGGGATAACTTGTTTAAAAATAATTTATAACGTTTATTATTTAATAAACTGATGCAACATTTATAAATAAATAAACAATATACTTAGGTATAAATATATGTATATAAACAACATTAAATGAAATTTATAAATTTTCTAATATTAGTCAATGGTCATACAGTAAGCTTTAGGCAGAACACTATACTCATCCACAAATGTTGCTTTAAAAAACACATTATTTTATTAACATTCTTTAAACTAGACAGTTACTGTAATAGATAAAAATAAAGTACTGAATACGTTTAAACAAACGTACTTAATACGTTTAAACAAACGTATTTAATACGTTTAAACAAAGGTACTTAAACATACTTAATACGTTTAAACAAACGTACTTAATACGTTTAAACAAACGTACTTAATACGTTTAAACAAACGTACTTAATACGTTTAAATAAACGTACTTGTTTAGTAATGAGTGGACTGTATTTAGGGTAATTTTATTTTATCTGTCCATTTGCATTTCTATAAGAAGTTTCAAAAACTTTGAGTACAAATGTATCGAAAAAAAAGAAACGTGCTTAGGGAAGACTTACCAGTTTGAAGATTCTTCAGCAATCTTATGTGGGGCCCCAACTACTGGACATCATCAGGCGAGCCAAACCAATAGACAACTGCGTCTACCCCAAGCCAAATTCACGTTTAACAGTTAACGCGGTCAAATTTTATTTGCCTTTTCACACATATTTGAGAAAAGTCTGATTATTTTTAAAATAACGTCAAAAACTATAATAATTTTTTTTACATAGTAACCAAAACAACGCGATTACGCAACAGTACTAAATACGTTTATACATACCCATGGGTATATGGATATAAAACGCATAACTGAAGAACGCAATCTGATTGGCCGAATACACATCATGTGATTGGGCCTGCCAATGGCAGGCTGCCATGCCATAGCTTCTCTCTATGTCAGTTTTCAATTTGATTTTGCTATCAAAAGGTGCATTTTTTTACGTGTTTTCTGCTCGTAAGATTCGTCCTGCTTTTGGTAAGTACTTTAATAAAATTGTTTTAAAACATACACACTGTTAATATCACGCAAATTCATTGTTTTATTTCCTAATTTTCGGGGAAGTGTGATTTTGTTCTTATTATAATTTTTGCAGCGTCCTAGAATAATATTAGAGTTAATATGTTAATTTTAAAGACGTTTTACACGTGTTTTCAATGTTTATTAAGTATAGTGGGGTAGGTAAATATTAACTCACACAAATTAACATTTAAGTTAAATTATCATTAAGTTAACATTAAACTGATTTAGATTAAACACAATGGTCATAAATGTTCAGATGTTAAAATTGTGGAAAGAGTCCATTATTTCCAAATTTAGGGGCAGTCGTGTATTTTTACCGTAAATTGGAATTAGGCGTGATTTTACTAGAGAATTCTCGTAAGTAATATCATAAGGGCATTTAATTTTTCCGAAAAGAATCGAAAAAACACGTTGCTAAGTGATATTTTAACAAAAAGCATGAGTGCTGGTGGCAACAAAAATCCGAGTCGAAGAGGAGGATTTTTGCACCTGCACGAATGCTTTTTGTTAAAAAATATTACTTAGCATTGTGTTTTTTCGATTTTTTTCACAGGAAAAATTAGTTGCTCGAATGGTATTTGACAAGACTATTTCATGAGTAACAGTTAACAATTAAATATAAATTACAATTTTTGGTGACAACAGCTGTCAAGTTTTGCTGCGGGTAAACTCGAAAAAACTGCTGACAGGTGATGTCACACAGTTTTTTCACCTAGAAACCATTTGTAATTCAAAATTGCGCGTTTGTGATTGGTGGAAATTAAGACGAGGGAAATAGTCTAGTAAAATCACACTTGGGCTCGATAAGATACATTTGCTATGGTTATAGATCTATTCAACAAGACCTTAAGATGGTGTACGTATTGTAAATTAGTATTTCGAGAACACTCATATTATACCGGGTGCGCTAAAAATACCGGATTTTTTATCAAATTTCAGCCAAGCGATATTCTACAATACAAATTTTTAAATTTAATATGTTGAACATCAAAGCTAGCTGAAAACAAGCTTTTTAAGGCATTTTTTTTAAATCCTATAGGGTTTTTCGAAAAATTAGTCTATTTTTCATCGTTTAACAAATTTCTTTTTTGTGTTTTAGAAGCAGCTAAATTTTCCAGCGAACGATAAAAATGATTCACCTGAAGACGACCTTTAAACACCCTGTTTTCATGTTGCAGTTAACGTTAAACGATCGTTTAATAAATACGTTGTAAAAACAAGTATTTGTGGAGTTTTATATATTATAGAACTAACGTTAGAAAGTACATTCATATGAATTTAAATATAACGTATAGATACGTTATAAATGAGGCAAAAACAATCATTAATTTACGTTATTAATAAACGTATAATAAACGTTTTAAATGTAACATTTCGAAACGTGTAATGATCGTTTTCTTAAGGCCAAAATTAAACGTTTATTTATTAGTATTTTTAAACGTTATAATCTGCGACATTTTAAAGTTGTACGTTAAAAATATACGTAAAAACAAAATGGTGTTACGGTTTAAAAAAACGTTTAATTAACGTATGTGTGTTTACTGGGGGCGTTATTGGTGATTTTTTTTATTGGGCCAAGTTGTATTTTTGTCTTTACTTGTATCCTTTTAAAAAATAAAATCGTCAAAATACAGATTAAAAAATAAATAATTAAAAAACTCTTGTATCTTCATCAGCCATCAGGGCCAAGCGGTCCTATGCATGCTTTATAGCTTTATACCTTATACGAGCGGTCCGCTGGCCAGAAAATCATGTTAAACAAAAAATTGACAGTCGGTCCATAGGGACCTGGAAAAAGTATTAGCGGTCCCCTGGGACCGACTTGGCAGTTAACGTGTTAACATTTCTCAAAAATGTTTCCTAAGAAAAATACAGGCCGTCAAAGATTACAAAAAAACTAGTTTTCTCTTTATAACTTTTAAACCACAACATTAATTTTCATCAGATTTGGCACAAAATGTAATATAGTCAGTGCCTTAATAATAATGCGGGGGTACTTCTCCCCTTTTCACCTCAGTCTTTGACGCCACTAAAAATTTTAAAAATTTAAATAAATTTGTAGGTCAAGTTTTTAATTTAGAGAAAAAATTTACTCTTGTAAAATTTTGATTTGGGTCTTTGTTTCTGAAATATTTGCTTAAAAATGTTTTCTCGCAGAGACGCTTTCCGTCAAAGTTTACAAAAAAAACTCGTTTCCCCATCATAACTTCTAAACCACATTTTTAGATTATCTGTTTAATTAAGAGAAAAAAACTACTCATTTAAAATTTTGATTTAGTGCTTCCCCAGTAAACACACATACGTTAAACGTTTTTTTAAACCGTAACCCCATTTTATTTTTACGTATATTTATAACGTACAATCAACTTTAAAATGTCGCAGATTATAACGTTTAACAATACTAATAAATAAACAATTAATTTTGGCGTTAAGAAAACGATCATTACACGTTTCGAAATGTTACATTTAACACGTTTAATATACGTCTATTAATAACGTAAATTAATGATTGTTTTTGCCTCATTTATAACGTTTATCTATACGTTATATTTAAATTCATATTAATGTCCTTTCTAACGTAAGTTCTATAATAAATAAAACTCCACAAATACTTGTTTTTACAACGTATTTATTAAACGTTCGTTTAACGTTAACTGCAACATGAATACAGGGTGACTAAAAGTTGTAGACAATGATTTTTTTCTCCAGCCGTCTTCAGGTGAATCATTTTTATCGTTTGCTGGAAAATTTAGCTGCTTCTAAAACACAAAAAAGAAATTTGTTAAACGATGAAAAATAGACTAATTTTTCGAAAAACCCTATAAGATTTAAAAAAAATGGCTTAAAAAGCTTGTTTTCAGCTGGCTTTGTTGTTAAACAGATTAAATTCAAAAATTTGTATTGTAGAATATCACTGGGCTGAAATTTGATAAAAAAAAATCGGTATTTTTAGCGCACCCGGTATAATAAGAGTGTTCTCGAAATATTAATTTACAATACGTACACCATCTTAAGGTCTTGTTGAATAGATCTATAACCATAGCAAATGTATCTTATCGAGCCGACTTAAGTGTGATTTTACTAGAGAATTCTCTAGTAAAATCACGCCTAATTCCAATTTACGGTAAAAATACACGACCGCCCATAAATTTGGAAATAATGGACTCTCCACAATTTTAACATCATTACAGTACATTTATGAGTATTGTGTTTAATCTAAATCAGTTTAATGTTAACAAATTGTAATAAAAACAGTGTGTATGTTTTAAAACAATTACATTAAAGTACTTACCAAAAGCAGGTCGAATCTTACGAGCAAAAAACACGTAAAAAATGCACCTTTTGATAGCAAAATCAAATTGAAAACTGACATAGCGAGCAGCTATGGCATGGCAGCCCATCACATGATGTGTGGTGTGGAACACGAACGAAATTAAACAAAAGCGGAGACGAAATAATTACAAGTGATTTAAATATATGGTTGACTGAACACCCCAATACAACGTTATTGTAACGTAAAAGTTAGCCGCTATAAAAAAGCATATTTAAATAAACGTTGTTTTAACGTTTAAATTAGACATTTAAATATATGGTTGATTGAACACCTTAACACGACGTTATTGTAACGTAAAAGTGAGGCACTATTAAAAAGCATATTTAAATTAACATTGTTTTAACGTTTAAATTAATTCGTGTAAATTTATACCAATATCAAACCGTTGCTTTTTCTACGTAAAACGTTTTATTGACCTTTCACACGTTTTAAATACGTTTAAAAAACGTGTATGTGTTTACTGGGTCATTTTTTAAATAATTTATTTATTTATCCAATAATACTTTTGCCGCAGTTTTTTTGGAGTGTGTTCCCAAATAAAATTCGCACCAGTTAATGTGTCGCGACCAAAAAGTTCGTCCTTTTTTAAAACGACATAACTTTTTTGTTTCTTAAACGATTTTATTTTGGCTGTGATGCCTGCTAGCCCCATCCTTTGGCAATTCATGCTTTAGATATGAAGCTCACGTTTCTTCAAGTAAATTTTCTACAGAGTGATATGTTAAAAGGTGAAAAATTTCAATAATTTCATCCAAGCCCCGTTTGAAAAAAGAAATATTTTTTCTCGTTTTTACTTTGAAATAATGAAGTTTTATGTCTTACCTTGAAACGGTTTTCAAATTTTTTGGAATTGGAATCTTAGCAACGAAAATATGATTTTTTTTTCAAAAGAGTAGATTTAAGGCTTTTTGCTAGATGATACACTCAGTCTTTTTAAGAACAACAAGATAAGATGGTGAAAGATTGTTCTTTTAATAATTCTGAACAAGCGACAAGCAACAAATTTCCATTATTTTCAGAGGGGCCTAAGCAACGACCACTTTTTCAAAATGACATTTTGGTGAAAGTTTGCGAAAACTAAACCTGAACCATGATATTTACGTTCGTGACATGTTTTATTTATAATTTTTGACCTCCTGATTGTGATTCAGTTGTTAAATTTAAGTTTCAGATAAAACCAAAATCACCAAGAATCAAAATTCAAAAACAATTCCCTGCTGTTAAATGTCTTAATAAAAACAGATTGCTGGCGTGTTTCTTGCATATTTATGATTAAAATGCCATTTGCGGATTCTTTTTTTGGGCCAAATTACTGCAATTTGTTTAAGTGGTTGGGATAATATTACATAACTTACATAACCTTTGAGTGGTTGGGATAATATTACATAACTTACATAACCTAATTGTTAATAAAGTTAAATAAAAATATTTTTGTTAATTTTTTAAAATTTTATGCGAAGTTATAATCATAATCAAAACTACAATATTCAACAGAAAAATGTTACAAACAATAACAATAATAACTTTCAATCTTCTGCGAACTGTTGATTTGGAGACGTTAATTCCCGTAGCTGCAGCAAAATCTGGCATTGGCATTGGCATTTTAATCATTTAAAATTTAAATGATTAAAATGCAAATGCCAGACTTTGCTGCAGCTACGGGAATTAACATCTTCAAATCAACGGTAAATTTAATGGAAGTAACCTGGGTTCTTACGGTAGGTAGGTAGGAAGGTATAACTTATGCAAAAAACTTCGAAATTTGGAAAAACACAATCAAACTAAAAAAAATCAAGAATATCCCTCATAATGCGTTTTGAATGTTTTTCAAGAACTAATTTTCATCATTTGATCATCGATTTGATCATTCAGCGACATGATAATAACGTACTAAAGATGCAAAACACAGTAAAAAACAGTAAAAACCAGCAATCGTATTTTATTAAGACATTTAACAGCCGGGAATTGTTTTCGAATCTTGATTCTTGGTGATTTTGGTTTTATCTGAAACTTAAATTTGACAATTGAATCACAATCAGGAGGTCAAAATTATGAAGAAAACATGTCACGAACGTAAATATCGGTTTAGGTTTAGTTTTCCCAAATTTTTACCAAAATGTTATTTTAAAAAAGTTTTATTTGGTTAGGCCCTCTAAAAATAATGGAAGTTTGTTGTTTGTCGCTTGTTCAAAATTATTTAAGAAACAATCTTTCACCATCTTTATTCCTAAAAAATCTGAGTGTATTGCCTTCAAAAAACCCTTATATGTACTCTTTTGGAAAAAAAATCATATTTTCGATGCTAAGATTCCAATTCAAAAAAATTGAAACTTGTTTCAAGGTAAGACATAATACTTCATTATTTCAAAGTAAAAACGAAAAAAAAAATATTTTTTTACAAACGAAGTTATTGAAATTTTTCACCGTTTAACATATCACCCTGTAGGAAATTTTCTTGAAGAACCGTAAGCTTCATATCTATAGCATGAAGCATGAAGGATGAGGCTAGCCAGACATCACAGACCAAAATAAAATCGTTCAAGAAACAAAAAAGTTATGTCGTTTTGAAAAAGAACGAACTTTTTGGTCGGTACACATTGAGTGGTGCGCAGTTTATTTCAAAAACAAAGCCCTAAATTAAAATTTTAGCACAGTAGTTTTTTATCTCTAAATTGAACAGACAATCTAAAAATGGAATTTTGCGAGGAAATATTTTTGAGCAAATATTTTAGAAACGAAGCCCCAAATCAAAATTTTACGAGAGCAAATTTTTTCCCTTAATTAAAAACTTGACCTAAAAATTTATTTATTATTTTAAAATTTCTAGTGGCGTCAAAGACTGAGGTGAAAAGGGGAGCAGCCCCCAAGTAACTGCGGCACTGATGTTTTTTATAATAATTATCTACATCATTATTAAGGCACTGACTATATTACATTGTGTGCCAAATTAATTTTGTGGTTTAAAAGTTATGAAGAGAAAACTATTTTTTTTAGGAAATGTTTTTTTATGAAAGTCTACCTTATTTTTGATGCTTTATCACTATTAAAATTAATGTATTACAAACTGGACCATCCTGTACAATAATGAGTGATAAGGTTTATTATTATGCCACCAATTGAAAAAAACGTTAAATTTATTATATGTCTAATTTCAACCTTGAATAACTATAAAAGAAGTGAATTTATAAAAAAAATATAAGAGACATTTTTTGTAGAGCGTTCAATTTTCTTTAAAAATATGTATCGCTTATTCCAATATGTTCACTCAAAAACAAGTTATACAATTTCAAAGTTAAGAAAAAAGAATTCCTTTGTTATTTAAACGTAAAATAGAAATTCACGGTGAGCGACCTCTAAATATTAATATTAAGAGCTACAATTTTCACAGGCTTCTTTTTTCACTACTAGGAAGATATTTCAATGCGGGCTTTAAAGAAAAAAAAATATTCGATTTTTTTGAACCAGTCTAATATACATATATATATAAATATATATATATATATATATATATATATATATATATATATATATATATATATATATATATATATATATATATAATAATTACAAATTATTTTGTTTATTTCACTCTCCAGAATTTAATCTTAATCTTCGACGCCGCTGATAGGCTACGCCCAGATGCGTCGAGCTTCGCTAAGTTATTTATAACTTAACTGTTTCTCTTTATAATTTGTGAAATCGTGGTTTTATTTTTTAATTAGCAAATAACCAAATTATTTAATACACGGAGAAAATAAACCGGAACACAGAAAAAACGCTAGCATAGCATGAATGGGTGAGCCATTAAACCAATGGGATCTTGTAATCCGTATTCCTGCAGGAATAACAGTTCCTATAATACCAATAGGTAGTTAGCACTTGGTTTATAATCGTTTACTGTTTTTAAATTAACAACAAAAGTTATCGCTCCTAAATCTATTGATATTCATATTGATATTTATTTGTTAGAATGGTAGAATGTTATTGCATTAAATACTAATTTGATTTATTTAATAACGTTACTATTGTATGTATACTATGTATACATTTAACGCAATAAATTCTTTGACATTTAGGCAAAATATTTCCCTATTTTGGTTTAATAGTAATTAATTGAGCAAATAACAATTTAGATTGCTTCAATTGAAATGCATTCAATGACAGCGCTGTTCTTGGTACTATGTTAGATTTTTTTTCTGTGTAACCATTATTGCGCAGAGCAGTAATCCACTAAATAAACCATTGGAAATATTCTTTAATGTACACAATTGTTATAAACAATGAAAATATTTTTTTCCTATATTACTTAAATTGAATATACTCCATTTTAACGTTGTGGGGCAGTATGATTCCTGGCACTTCTCATTGATGTGAAAAAAATAATAATTGCTGTTGTCAAAGTAAACCGTGAGGTTTTTTATATATTGTATGATTTCAAATGGTATTTTAAAATTGATGTTGACGTTAACATTATTAAGTTTATTGGTGTTCTGCGCATCAACGATTACTGTTTTATTTTATATTGGAGCCTTTTTCTACTATTAGATTTAGTACCAATTAATTTAAGAGAACGTTATAACGTATAACTATAGTTCATATAGGTAGGAAGTGGCCAATGACACTAATTATTTTAAAGCTTTCCTTGCCAACTCTGGAAAGTCTTATTTTATCTTTATTCATATTCTTATCATATTTAAAAAAACATATCTGCGCCTAAACCACAAGGCTGAATTTTTAACAAATCCGTGTTTTATTTTTATTTAATCCATAATCATTTTGTATGTATTGTTAAGATTTTTTCAATTCAACATCTTTGGTGCTAACAATTTTATTTATGTGATTTATCATTATCATTTTTATTAGTATATGTGACGCATAGTAAAAACAATTTTACATCGTCTAGTGCATAATTAATGTAGTGCAATAAAATCTTCGAGATGTCATCTAACTCTTTTATATTAGTAGCTGTAATTTTTTTTCAGCTACAATTTTTGACAAATAAAAATTGAGGTGACAGGTGTCTAAAAGGGGCGTAAGGTTTTAAATAAATTAAATGTAGGTACATAATGACAGTTTTCTATTATACAATATTGTTTGGGCAGTTTCACTCGAAGTTTAAAAAAATGTAAGAGCAGTTGTTAATTATCCAAGTTTGGGCAGTTTTCATTTGAAGTTTAAAAAAATGTAAAAGCAGTTGTCAATTATCCAAGTTTGGGCAGTTTTTAATCACCGAAACTAAATAAAAGTTGTGCAGTTTTTAATCACTCGTTTTTAAATAACTATTGTATTGTATTCATAAATACTTTAAGGTAGACAACATAAAATATAAAAAACTAAATCACAAAATAATGTAAGCCGCTGATAAATGCACCAATGCACAGTGGCCAATTTTCCAAAAAACCTGGCCAAAATTCTAAATTTTCAAGTGGTACCACATAATATCATTCAGGGGGCACCACTATCTATTGTATAAGTAGTTTCATTTAGAATTAAAGATCTCATTGGGATAACAATGTTACCTCATATTCAGAAGATCGTTCGGCTTCTTTCTGATAGTGATTAAGTTTGTATTGTTATCGTAATTTTAAATGTTCTGTTTATAATAATAAAACTGATCAAACGAATTATTTATGTTTTTTTTATGATAATAGATAACTTTTAATATAATACAATACTATAAATAAATTTTCGTTTAATCAAATCAATTTTAGTACAAGTCCGCCATTTTGTGCCAGCCATTTTGAGTTAAAAAAAATATGATTAAATTTGAAATAAGCGACTCAAAAACCCTTATTCTCAAATTTTTGATCGAATCGGTTTACTTAATCAGACTTTTTTCAGTAAACGTCCGCCATTGTGAATTTTGAAAAAATATTCTCATTTTTGGAAAAAGTTACCCAACAAACCACAGTACACAAAGTTTGGCTTCAATCGGACAATTTTTAGATTTTTGGCCAGTTTTTTTGGAACTGTGGCAACTGTGCAACGTCAAAATGGCAAAATTTAAATGCATAATACTATTTTAGTATATATATATATATATCAAAAAATTACCAAAAGATAATAAAGCGAAATAGCTGAAATTAAGGAAGCAGTTTATTGATTTTTATAGAAAAACTAGGCGAAAATTATTAAATTATAATTATAATTATTAATGTCTACTAATGTAAGAACTTACTACCAACGATTGATCCGTTGCAATTTCTTTAACAATCTTCTGAACGCAAGGTAAATACCCATTTATCATTTTTGGACACGTTGGCTACAAACAAAGTTTTGCGAGGAATACTTTGATATTATCCTTGGCCTCGTTGAAATGTTTTCTCCCCTCCCTTAGATGGCCTCGATTATTTTAAACTGGAGCCTCCAATGGATCCTATAGTTTAAAATATTTATCACTGCCTAATTATAGATAATATAATATTGATCGAGAAATCAAGGTGTGCAAGGTTGTTAAGTGCGCTATGCAGGCAGTGATAAATAATGATTATAATCAGTATAGTCTAAATGGAATAGTATATTCTGTAACAAGTTTGGAATACGGCATATTCCGCTCGAGTGAAAAGTTTGTCACACGAGCCGAAGGCGAGTTTGACGGTTTCACGAGAGGGGAATATGCAATTCCAAACGTGTTTCAGACTATACTTTTTCTACGTTTCCAAAAAATACCATGAACAAATAATTTAATTGGAAGAAAGTGAGGTTGGATCGGTCTAAAATTTGTTAGATATTAAAAACAGAGATGTCGCCACGAGTGTATATTCTGTCATCATCATATTTCATTCTGTAACACTTTACGGAATACATGTCATTCCATAGATAAAAGTGATATTAGAACGGTCATATTCCATAATAGGAGTAGAAAAAGAAAATTAAAAACGTCATCTTTGAAATCACTGACATAGTCTTATTATGGTCCTGGGCGGTTGATTGTATCATCTAAGAGTGTTTCACGTAAGGTATTTTCAAAGTGGCAGAAATATGAATCCACAATAACAATTTAATTGAAAATGTGACTTAGGCACTTCTTGCATTGACCCCTTCAATTACTCTAGCATGTCATATACCTAAAGTAAATAATTTTTGAGTTATTAATTTTTTTGACAAATGCGCGTCAATCAAAAATAGCCTATAACTTGTTTGCTATTAATATATTATGTTTACGTATACGTATATATATGGGGGTGAAAATTTTGGAATCGTAAAACATTGTTTAGAATATTCCATGGCAATTCTTTTTATTTTTTAACAAATTACCCGAGAAAACCCAATATTCCCCATACATAAAGTTAATGATTTTAACAATTTCTAAAATTTTAAACGGGTGAGTTGACGGTATCACGTAATCTGTCAATGTTCAAAATTTAATGGCGTCAATTTTTCAGGTTGTTATAAACAATTTGTTGACTAATTAAGTGTTTTGTAAACAAAATTACTGATAAAAAAGCAGTTAGTGAATTTAAAAAACATTGACAAGCCAAATTTAAAAGTAATACAAACAGTATTTGCTAATTTTGAAAAAAGTCAACAAAGCTGTATAATGTCATACATGAGGCACTCTTTGGATACAATAAAATATAAAATGTAATAACAAAAGAATGCGTAACTGTAACAATTTAATAAACCAACAATATTTTAATAAACAATTTTTATAACTAATTTATTACTAAATGTTTAAAGTGTGCTTCATTTACATTTAAGTATTTCCTAATTCTTACTTGTACATTAGACGTTGCTCTTGACTATTCTGGGTCTAATATTAGAAATTGTTAAATTTTTCTAAAATTATAAAATTTATTTATAGGAAACAATTTCATCAATTGAAATGTTTTTAACGTTCTATTTGATTATGTAAAAACACACAGGGTATTTCATTTAAAATAAAAAAGTTATTACCGTTTCATGTTAGCCTAATTTGCCCTGGGTTTTCTTGGGTAATTTGTTAAAAAATGTTAAAGAATTGACATGGAATCTTTTAAACAATACTTAAGATACCAAAAAATCCACCCCCATTCCCGCAAGCTTAATAGCAAAAAAGTTATAGGCTATTTTTAATTGACGCGCATTTGTCAAATTTTAACAAAAAAAAATTAATAAGCCGAAAACTTTAGGTATAGGATATAGTTCAGTAATTCTACTTATAATTTAATGTAGAATTTAAAAATGTTAAAATATAATATACATAATATATATATAATATAATAACAAAGTTGATGTCACTTCCAGTCAAACCGGAAGTTGCATTTTGTTTAAAATATCTTAGAAAAATAGGCCTAATTGTAATTCACATAAACGCTTTAACCTGTAACCGGTACTGTGGTGTCTGAGAGACACTCATCAACGAAAAAAGCGCTGTCACACCTTTTGTTTTAAAAATCTGTCGCTTCCAATACTTTTAAGTTAGGCAGTTACCAATATGCTTTCAGACTTTGAACAAGTTGGATTGTCAAACGGACAAATTATTACGAGTCAAAGTGTTGAGGTGTCTAGTAGACCACTGTGTACCGTTTACGTAATTTTTATAAAACAATTAATTCCTTATGGATTCGCAACAAGGGCCTTCTAAAAGTGTCCAAAGTGATAAGAAGGGCTTCAAGGAAACTGTAATGTAGGTAGAAGTTTTATAAAATCGACAGCGATATAAGTGATATAGATGACTGTAGTATATTACATGATTATGTCGTTGAAGATAATCACAGCAACGATTCAGGACTTGTCTGTGAAGAGTCTATAGAAAATAATTTTATAAGGTCAGATAGTGAAGAATTAGAAATTTTTTAGGAATTTAGGAAAAAAAACAAGAAAGTTACTACGGAAAAAATAATTGTAAAAATCAGCTATAGTTTGAAGCAGTTATTTTTGCTGTTTAAAAAATATAGGTATATATTTGAATATTTTTGTTTATGTTATTTTTTAAGGTATATTCTTCGAAATAAATGAGTATGAGTATGAGTATGGGAACGTATGGCAGGCCCCAGATATATCATCATCCACTGATCTCCCGGGGTTATTTTACCCCCTTTCCGTTCTCCTGCGTATCTCGCCAAATCACAGCATTACCTGTGTTTGTTGGTTCCGAAGTTTTTACGCCGGCTGGTAGATCCACCCTAGGAGTTCGTGGATGACAGTGTCAAAGGTTAAGGCCGCTCCCGGGATTTTTGTCAGCCGGGTCGGGCCATACGTCCAGTTTAGGAAGGGTTTTTGGAGGACATTGAACTGACCCAAAACTAAGTACAATCCGGAATCCTCCTGAACCTAGGCCTTAGTAGTAACCCCATTCAATTGGTATTCGTGAATGGGGGGTGGGTATGTTAGTTTTTTTGCTTACTCCGGCTACCAACCTTGTATATTCTTTATTTATTTTATTGCTAAATTAGTGTTTATACCGTTTTCGTTTAATTTATGTCTTTGCATTCTTACTTTTTTTTTTAAATTTAATTTAAAAATATAAATATTAATATACAAAATAGATAAAACCGGCCCTGTAGTGTATGGAGGAATGCCACCAAATGGTCTGCATTGACTATTGATAGGATCGTTCTTCTTTTCTTCTGTGCTGTTCTTCCATTTTGAGCCGGGGTGTTAGTGCAGTTCTTGTTGGTGAACTATTTATTTTGTTGTTAAATTTGTGATTATACCGTTTATTATTATTTATTTTGTATCTTTGCATTCTTACTTTATTCCAATCTAACCTAAAAATAAATTAAAGCCGGCCCTGTGGTGTATCGTATTAATTTTTGAAGTACAGTCTTAGTCAGGCGTGTAACGTATGCTTTAACAGATGGTTTATTTACGTTATCGGCTATTGAGTTCTTATTATCATCTTTGGGTTTGATTTATGACTGTGACCTAAATGCATACAATATTACTTATTCAAACACAACACTTTTTTATGATGAATTTTGTCTTCTTGCTTGATTTAGTTTATTTACTCTTTTTACGCCTTTTTCAATGGTTGTTTATGATTTGTCTACTATGAGAAAATGCGGTTGTTTATTTAACAATTACAGAAATGTTCTTATTATTTTTTAAATTTAGTTTTTATGACAGATAAAAAGAATTCTTAGATTTTTTGGCAACATTGTAAAATGCTTATATAAACATTTAACGATTATACGGTAAGACATGCAATTAGAAAAATTACTTAGCTTGATTATTAGGCTATAATCCTGGTGCGGGGTGTCCTTTGTTGCTTTTCCTGCAGGTTTTGAGACGCTCTGATCCAGGTGTGCCGGTTGACTTATCGTTGTAGCCTAGCCTTAATTACTTATTCACTTGCACACTTTTACGGCATTATCTCGCAATTTTCGCCCTTGTTGCACTTCTTGCACTTGTTTGTTTATTTATTTATTTATTTATTTATTTACGATTACCGATATTTCCGGATACTTTGTTTCGTTTTTGGTACTTTACGTTTGTATCGTATACGCTACTTAGGAGGGGTCTAGCTTGATGCATCCGACCGCTTCGAGTGTCAAGAGCCAACTGGTATATTCTTCGAAATAAAGATCAACTTATTCTGTTTGGTTTAATATTTTTTATAGTTTAATCACAAAGTTTGAAAAACTGCACTTTTTGTACATGTTTTGATTAAAACCTATTTGTTTAAATTTTTCTTTTATTTAGGTATTATTTTTGGTGATATTCTAACTTTATATATAGTTTCTAGTATCCCCAAAGCCTCAGATAAAAAAAATAATATAAATTATAATTTTAAAAGGCAGGTGTCTCTCAGACCCCTTAGTACCGTTTATGACCTGAAAGTCGTACAGTACCGGTTACAGGTTAAAATCGATATCTTTGGCCGTTCTGCAGAAACTTTCAATGGACCACGCACGTGAAACACCCGTATTTCGTAAATGTGAAACACCCTGTATATAATTAAAATAATTTTAAAATAAATAAATAATTTTAATGGTTTTCCATTTATTCAGTGAATAAATTTTTCTTAAAAATATACAGTCTAGCTGTTATCGAAGCTGTTATATTATGTGCCGAATACGGTGGACAACATTTTATTGGATCAAACAAAAAAATGACGTAATCTGAAAAATCCCCGAGACACGGTTAATATTTTTTCTATTTTCAAAATCTATAGGAATTTTTTATGGGAGGGAAAAAATCAAACTTGGTCATAATAATAATACCTTTTTGGTGCTAGTACAAGATGTTTTTAATCAGTGTAGATCATGTTGTATGGGATAGAAAATTGTGTGAAACATATAAAAGGATTGAAAATTTTCAAAAAAATAAATTTTATAAATAGCAATTAGATTTGGGTATTGCATTAAATCATAGTCTTCTTTACTTTAACTGTCAAGGATATTTAAATAATAAAGACAACATAAATGTATTAGTAAACGATTGGCGACCAAAATTAGTATTTTTGTCCGAAACTCATGTATGTGCAGAAGTAGATTTATGTGAACTAAACATTAAAGGCTACCGTATTGAACAGTTTGTTACAAATAACAGAAGAACGGGTGGTGTAATGGCTCTTATAAGGAATGATATTAAATATAAACTAAAAATTGTGCAATGCGTTGAAAATTTTGTGTGGTTATTGTCTATAAAAATATCTATATCCGAACTAAATTATTTGTTTACTGTTCTGTATCATCCACCACAAAAAGAAAATGTAAAATTTATTAATTATTTTAATAACTATCTAGACCAAGTTAGTACGCATGATGGTTATTAATATTATTGTCGGTGACTTTAATTATGATCTAACAAAATACTCTTTTTATGGTGATAAAATATTAAGAAATATATTTTCTAATGGTTTCACACAAATTGTTGATACCCCCACGCGTATTACAAATGTCAGTAGTACACTTATTGATTACATTATAACTAATAATAAGAATTTATCATTCAAAGTTCATTTGTCGCCCAAAATAAGTGATCATTGCTTAATATCAGTTCAACTTGAACGAAAAACGCACGAGTCCATTACTACTGTCAATCGCAGATCAATGAGAAATTATAACACCAACAATCTACAAGACTACTTACTCGACATCGAATGGAACAATAGCTCAAGTGATGTAAATATTCTAGCAAATAATTTTATTAACGACATCAGCAGGATTTTTAACAAGATGTGTCCTAAAAAAACTATTTCTTTTTGTAATAAATATGAAAATAAAAAATGAATCACACCTCAAATTAAACAACAAATGCAAGAAAGGGACAGTTTATATGTTAGGGCAGTACAAGAAAAAAACAATGTTATATGGTCTGAATACAAAAGATTGCGAAATTACATTGTAAGTTCAATTAAATGTGAAAAAGACAAATTCTTTAAACAAACTATTTATGATAATAAAAATAATTCTTGTAAAATGTGGAAAAATTTAAAACTTTTGCTACCTGAAAAAATAAACTCGTCACCTGCGGAAATAAATTTTGAAGGCACAGTCATAAAGAATGAATTAGACATTGCAAATAAGTTTAATAATTATTTTGTTAATAGTATAGTAGACATTGTAAGTGTTATCCCAAAACATCATGCAGTTGCCAGTAATGTTGAATTGTCCCCTGTATTCCATGTTTTTGAAAAATTCCAAAGTGTGTCAATGACTGAAATGAAAAAAATTATAAAGACTATGAAAAATGTTGGTGGTTGTGAAAGTGGAGTATCAAAAAAAGTCCTTTGTGATATTTGTGATGTTGCGGAAAATCGTCTGTTGGATGTTTTAAATACATCCCTTTACACCGGAGTATTTCCAGAAGAATGGAGGAGATCCATAATTGTCCCGGTACCAAAAGCCCAAAAAACGATACTTCACAATCAGTTTAGGCCCATTAATACCGTCAAAGTCTACGAAAAGGTTTTGGAACTAGTGGTCAAGAAGCAGTTACAATATCATTGCGACGAAAATAACATTTTAGTGTCTAATCAGTCCGGTTTTCGATGAAATCATTCATGTGAGTCCGTTGTTGTAAATATATGTGATACATTTGTTAAACTGATTGATAAGGGTACAATAGTGCTGGCATTCGAAACTGTTGATAGGGATATATTAATAAATAAACTAAACAAATATGGCTTAAACGCAACAGTGTTGAAGTGGTTTAAGTCATACTTAACTAATAGACAGCAAAAAGTCAAATATAAAAACGCAACATCAAATCCTGTTTTTGTAAATTATGGAGTACCGCAAGGTACTGTGTTAGGTCCATTATTATTATTTTTGTTGTATGTTAACGATATAGTAAAGGTTGTCAAACATTGTCAAATTGAATTATTTGCAGACGACACGATGGTTTATGTAAGCGGAACTAATGTTAAACACATGGAAAAAATCCTAAATCATGATCTTGATTGCATATTTAAATGGCTGTGCAATAATAATTTAAGTATAAATACTGATAAAACCAAATTTTGCTTGTTTGGAAGAAAATCAAAATTAAATCTTAATGCCTTAAATAATGTCAGTATTGTGATAAATAACATAAATATTATGCCTGAAAACCAGATTAAATACCTAGGTGTTATATTTGACAACTAGTTAAATTTCCATGCTCACGCAGACTATATATTGCGAAAGTTTTCTAAAAAAGTAAATTTTATTTCTAGAATTGGTAAGCATTTAACGATGCCTACAAAATTGTTATTATACAACAGTATAGCATCACCGCATCTTGAGTTCTGCTCCACCATTCTGTTCAATTTACCAAATTATATAATACAAAAGTTCCAAGTGGTACAAAATAGAGCATTACGAACAATATTAAAATGTAATTTTTATACACCTGTTTTATCTAAGTTGAATGTCCTAAATGTGCTTTCCGTCAAACAAAAAATTATATTTAATGTGTTTCTGTTAATTTTTAAAGTTAAAATAAAATGTTACCTGATTATATCTGTAAGAAAACACAATATTTTAAAGAAGTCCACTCATATAACACTAGAAATTGTAATGATTTTATATTGACTGATAAGTGCAACACCAGCCAAATGCTAAACTCTATTATGTATAAAGGTCTTTCAGAATTCAATAAATTGCCCAATGATATTAAAGTCTGTGATAATATTAAAAAATTTAAGATGTTACTTAGAACATATATGTTAAAAATGTTTTAATGTTTGTTATTGTACTTTTTACATTTATTTATATATTTTTAAAATTTCTCATGTTGTTATGTTTTTTAAAAATGTAAACTTACCCATTTGTCTATTTTATTAATTTTAATCTTAATTTACTTTGTGTTTCGTATGTAGCTTTTGCTAAATAAATATTATTATTATTATTATTATTATAGTAATAAGAAATAAAATTAGAGTTGTTAATTATAAAAAAATCATCATTTTACAGAATATAGAATCAATTTACTTTGAAGGGTTTAGGCAATATCATGGTTTTATCACAAATAACTTAAATAAAATTACTTAACACAATTAAAGCTTTAGTGGGCACACATTAATGTTAAGCTAGGTAATTGTATATTTTTATGTCTTGGTTTAAAAATAATATCAAATGATCCTTTGAGATTTCAAAAAGAAACATTCACTTGGGATAGTTGATAAGATCAAGATAAAAGAAAAAAGCACTTCATATTTCTTTTTTGAAATACAAACACAATAAAAATAATTAAGTTAGTATCTGGTTTCTTCTTCTCTTGGGAAATAGAAATGTATTTTCTTTGTTGTATTGGATACCAACTTTGTTACAATATAAAAATATCAAACCAAATTGTAGAGCAATCATTTTTTGGAGACAAATGATTACATTTTTTGCTACACTATTATTATTTAGTATATAACGTTTTTTTTTCGCCAAGCGGGAAACAAAAAAATAAAAGTTTTCAGATTTTGTTTTAATTTGTGTATATGTAATATTGACCCCATTTTCTTAAGGCCAAGCTAAAAAGTTTTAATTTAATGCTCTTTCTGGCCATCTACTTAAATTTTATAATTTTTTTAAACAATTTTAATTAAAATGTTTTTTTTATTTTGACATATTTAAAAAAATTAAAATGGCTTAAACAATATTTTTGTAATGGGGTTAGAACTGGTTTACCATCTAACAGGGCTGGTAAATATCATGATATTTATATAAATATCCAAATATCTGATATATATCGTTTTATATCCGATATATATCAAAATTTGGATATTTATTTCTTTTTTTTTATTATAACTATTTTCTGCTTATGGAATTAAAGATATATGTTTAAAATTCAAAATTACCTAATTTAATATAATTTTAAAATTTTATAAACATGTAAATTTGTATTTCAATTCTATTCTATTTAATGAAAATTGCTATCACAATAACAAGTATTTTTAGTACTAGTATGTATAAAAATTTAAAATGTAGGTTCCCAGAATTACTGGGCTTGTTAATCAAATTAAAATAAACCCAAACTGGATTTTTTAATTTTGGCATTGTAAAATTTTTATTTGATAAAACAAACAGCAAAATATTGATCCGTTCAATCAGAAATCGGAAAATCGGAACTAAAAATGCCTCGCTGCTTGCGGCAAAGAATAAATTAACAGGTTTCTTGGAAAGACGGAAAATCACCGCATCGTAAGCCAGGGTTCTAAAAAATCATGATTAAAAAAATCAAAAATCAATAATTTTTATTAACAAAAATAAAACAAAAATCAACAAAAAATTATTTTTTTATTTTTTTTTAAATTAAAACCTTTTTTTAATAAAGTGTAATTTTAAAAAAATACTAAAAATAACTTGACTATAATATTATATTTACTACTACTTTATCAACAAATAAACCACCGTCCGCAACTGTCATATATTTTTTTGTATATTTGTTTGTATATTCCTTTATTATTTTATTTAATAAAATAAGCAGTTTTTCAATGCATATGAATTTATTTAAATAGTTTCAAGCATGATACTACATAAGACTGGTAATCCGTCGCACCGCTTGGAGCGGACCAGTTTCAATACGGCCGGTGAGAGAGATTGCGATAGAAAGGGCTTGTGGCCGACTGAAATCCATATAACTTTCTAGTAAAAAGCTTGATTTGAACGTTTATTAATCATTTTTCTTGAAGGAAAATGCACTGCATTAATATTTTTAGATAATATCATCTTAAAAACAGTTAAATTGATTTAATAAATTACTTTATGCATTAATATCAGTAAAACTTATAAAAGAGGAAAATATAGTAAAACAATGATTTAAGTAATACGAGTTTCTAGTTTATGCACAATTACCTATCAATACTAATTTATCAACAAAACTTTATTTATTAGCATGAGGTAATAAAAATTATAAAAAGCCAATTAAATTTAAACTGATACCTACTCTCTTAAAATGAATTAGTCAAAAATAACTAATTATAAGTCATATTTGACTAATTGTCATAGCGAAAAAGCAGTCACTAATAATTAGTCAAATTCCACTGAATGAAATAGTTAAATTAGTAAATTTAATTTAAAAAAAGTTTTGACCCAGCCTGGGATTGAACTCACGTCTGTCACTTGAGAAGCTTGTCAACCTAACCTCATAACCAGTCGGCTGTCAGCCGCTCTTATAAAAATAAATTTTATTTGTCAATAAATATTGTTCTGAACAATTTGTTCATAATATTTTAAAGTTTAATATATTATTTGTGTTACTGTTTTGAGCTAAACTTTTTGCATCTTTATTTGTTTTATGGGTCATTTAACCATGGAGAGGTATATGCATTTAATTCAAATAATACTTTGTTGTTGGCCGTAAACGATTAAAGAAATTAGTTACTTTTAACTGTCAGAAATAGTCAAATATGGTGACTAATCTTAAATTAGTCAAACTTTAACTATTTACGTAGTAAAAAATAACTATTTAAAAGTGAAAACGACTATTTTATTAGTAAAAAATGCTGGTACTAATTCAAATAGTAGAATTTTGACTATTTCATTTTTAGAGAGTAAATAGAGTGAATCGAATATACGCCTTTTTTCGAAATTAATTTGGTAATGGCAATAATAATAATCTTTGAGATAGAACGAATTATTTGAAAAGATAAACAATTTTTGGACAACATCTTAAAACTTTAAATTTAAGTAACAATTTTTTATCTCAATTATTATTATTTTTACAAAAAATATTTTCTAAAAAAAATTTAAAGGCAATTCAGGACATAAATTTATTAAAAAGGTCGTTAAAAAGACGTTGATGACTTTCAAAAATATTAACATTCATAAAATTCATATAAGGAGATAGAAAATATATGAATTCCTATTCCTTAAGGAATATATGACTAAGTATTTTCCAAGTTTTGCTTTTTTCACTTTGGTAATATCACCAAACTTATTTGTTTATTTTATTAGTCTTAACACAATTTTGAAAAAACAGAAAAAATAATACTTTTTTTGTAAAGCTTAAAATTTTCCACGATTTTTTTTTGCATTTTTCTATTTATTAGCAAGTTATGAATGTTTTCTTATAATTTAAACTTATAATTTAGGTAAACGACATCGAAAAATGTTTTTTTACCAAAATTGTTTTTAGACTGTAAATAATAACGGACACCCTGATTACTTACATTGATGATTCTCGCTTACTCTCTTAAAATGAATTAGTCAAAAATAACTAATTATAATTATAATTATAATCATATTTGACTAATTGTCATAGCGAAAAAGCAGTCACTAATAATTAGTCAAATTCTACTGAATGAAATAGTTAAATTAGTAAATTTAAATTTAAAAAAAGTTTTGATCCAGCCTGGGATTGAACTCACGTCTGTCACTTGAGAAGCTTGTCAACCCAACCTCATAACCAGTCGGCTGTCAGCCGCTCTTATAAAAATAAATTTTATTTGTCAATAAATATTGTTCATAATATTTTAAAGTTTAATATATTATTTGTGATACTGTTTTGAGCTAAACTGTTTGCATCTTTATTTGTTTTATGGGTCATTTAACCATGGAGAGGTATATGCATTTAATTCAAATAATACTTTGTTGTTGGCCGTAAACGATTAAAGAAATTATTTACTTTTAACTGTCAGAAATAGTCAAATATGGTGACTAATCTTAAATTAGTCAAACTTTAACTATTTACGTACCTAGTAAAAAATAACTATTTAAAAGTAAAAACGACTATTTTATTAGTAAAAAATGCTGGTACTAATTCAAATAGTAGAATTTTGACTATTTCATTTTTAGAGAGTAGATTTTCGTCTATTTTTTGACGCTTTTTCACAACTGAAGACTGTTTAATACTTAATTATCCTTCGCTTTATAGAGATATGTGGGACATCCTAGGAATATAGTGGGCATTACATCGTCAGACAATCTAGGGATTTTTAAGGGGTACTGTAATTTTTTAATTTATAATTTTATATATATTTTTTTTAATATAAAAAAAGTTTAATTCAAAAATAAATAATATGTATATTATACTATTATGTATAAATTAAAATATTTACCTAGTAATATAATAAATATACCTAATATAAATATTATGGAAGTCTACATAATCATATCATGACTGAAATTTTTTAATTTATGATTAACATCATTTTAATTTTAAAAATTAAATTGTAATTAATTTAATTATAAATATTATGTATATTATACATATTATGTGTAAATTAAAATATGCACCTAATAATACAATAAAGATAATATAAATATTTTTTAATATTTTACTTAATATTGCAACAAAGCAATTTATGTTAATTTTTATCATGATAATACATAATTATTATGTAGTATCATAATTTTTATTTACAATGCCAATAAAATAATTTTACCTATTTTACCTAATACTTCTCGTATACAGTTTAGTTTTAACTTCTCTAATTATAAGTTGTTTATTAAAATTTTTTGTTACAAATTAAATCTTTCTTTGAAAGAAGTCTGTCCTTATGCGGTATTTTCTTTTGCCAAAAAATTAATCTGTTGCCTGGCGCTTTAAATATAGACACTTTCTCTAAACAACTTTTTTACCCACTATAACACGTAAGCACAAAACAATTATCAACCATTGTAACAATTATAGCGCGGAAGTTTTCCAGCGATTACATAAAAATGATTATATTGTGATATTATAGTTATTTTTTGCAAATGTATAAAGATAAGTGTTTACTTTTTTAACTCTGATTTTTGTAAACATTTTGACGTCATCGCTGGAAAACTTCCGCGGTATAGTAATAATAAAATAATCTCGGACACTGAATAAATTAATAAAAATTACCGGCGTCTTCTTAATTTCGCAGAGTCTCTATGCTAATTGTTCGGTTCTCTGCGGCAGAGAACCGAACAATTAGCATAGCCCTCTCTCGCGTTGTCTCTCTCTCGAGCTCTCTGTCGAACAGTGACCCAAGTTTAGATCCACAGTGGATATTCGAAACCGTCACGGTTTAACCGTGTCGAGGTGCCTACTCTGTCCTGCATGATCTGCTCGCGCCGTCATGACGCGTCAGTGGGCCGGACGTATGCTATACGGGGTTGAGGTAGTTGAATCAAGTATAGGTGGATTTTTCGTTTTTGCGTTCGAAAATTTGTTTCCAGTTAGGTATATGTAATCTAGCGCGCATTTGGATAAAAATTCATATTTCTACAACCGTTGAAGTTAGCGACTTATTTTTTTTAAACTTGTCAATGTTTTGACTACATGTATACATTTGACTCGATATATATGTATAGAAATTTTCAATAATTCACATAGCTCGCCGCAGGGTAAAGTTTTTGATGCACGATTTTGATAATTCTATATTGCAATTTTTTTTTTCAAAATCTTTGTAAATTTTTAAAATTTCTGGGTTGCTATTAGCGCTCACATTTCAAGTATAAGTCTGCAAAAAATCAGAATTTTAGGTTGTATTCTAGAATAAATACAACGGTTAATGTTACGAATTACCCACCCTCATGGTGTGATAAAATCGCTTCTCCGTTTCTTTATAAATTATATTATGCAAAATATGACAATTTTCAGAAAAATAAGCAATTTTAAATGCTAACAAATCAATTTTTCTAAAGTCTGTCGCTGATACAAAAAAATAAATAATAATAATAATAATAATTTTGGGGCATTTTTTTTCTTCAAATATCAATAATTAATTTATTAATTACAAAACTACAACCGAAAAAAGTTAGTATGACAAGTCAAAAAAATAAATTAAAAGTAAACTAACCATAAATTGGCTACAATAGAACGATGAAAAATATAATTTAATTTTAAAAAATTATTGAATAAAAAATGTAAAAGTAAAATTTAAAGAAAAATATTTTTTAATTAATAAAAAAATATTTTATGCAATTAAATATTTTTTATTTAATGATAAAATATTTTTATTCAATATAAAATATTTTATATTGAATAAAAATATTTTATCATTAAATAAAAAATATTTAATTGCATAAAATATTTTTTTATTAATTAAAAAATATTTTTCTTTAAATTTTACTTTTACATTTTTTATTCAATAATTTTTTTAAATTAAATTATATTTTTCATCGTTCTATTGTAGCCAATTTATGGTTAGTTTACTTTTAATTTATTTTTTTGACTTGTCATACTAACTTTTTTCGGTTGTAGTTTTGTAATTAATATATTTATCATTTATGCAACAAAAATATTTTCTATTAAAAACTTTATAAAGGTAGATAAAACTGTTTTCCAATTTATAAAAATTATTTTCACATTAAAGTTATTTTCTAAATATCGTTAATGGTAAAAATGTGTAGTATAATAACCATTTTCTGTTGTTATTTTGTGAATAATAAATTAATTATGGATTTTTGAAAAAAAATTGCCCCAAAAATATTATTATTCTCACAGACTTGAGTTTAAACATTACAAAAAATCAAAAAATATTAACAAAAACTATTCATAAAAAACATTGAAATCAAAAATAAAATCTTTGCGGGCAGCTGGGTTCGAGCCCGGTTCGCCTGGACCGCGATTGTTCGTGCGGCCAAATCAAATCAAATCAAATCAAAAATATTTATTCAAGTTATTGTATAAAATGTAAATTGTAAAAATAATTCCAGGTATAATAAGAGGTGTATAAATAAAATGAACAAAACAAATGTGCCTGGCACGTAATGTTCATCATAAAGGAGGTTACTATATATACGCTGTAGCGCAATATAGCAACCCCCCTGGCCGATGTTTTGGCCTACCCAAAACCATGATACAATTTAAATTGTCTTGCAGCTCGCCATTCCCTTCGCTTATCCGATACAGGGGCCATATTGTTAAGATGTTTTGCGTGTAAAAATTGGAGACTGTCAGATTATGCTTTTTTATAATTTATTGTATAGATATTAAGGGTTCGTGCGGCCGCCTTGGCGAACTCGACTATACAGGACGATATTAATTTGATGCTTTAATGTCTACTAACGAGTTATCAATAAAACCTTGCTAAAGGTGTGAAAGTGTTCCAGTCGAAGGTTTTCTTAAATGCTCAGTTTGCGAAGCAGTTATGCATCCCAGCTGTGCAAAACTATATAAAAATGTAAAGCAAATAAATAGCATGGAAATAATATGCTGTGAATTAACTGAAGCTGTGCCCCAAGCTGTATCACGAAATAAGTTACCATCAATATCAGATGATCCACTTATGTTGGAAATTTACTTTTTAAAAGAAGCTTTAAAGCAAAAGGATGAATTAATAGAATATCAAAAAATAACCATTAATTCACTTAGGGATCAAATAGATTTAATTAATATAATAAAAAGTAGTAATGGTAAATCCATGAAAAACCAAAAAAAACAATGAAAAATTGGAAAATAATAAAAAGACTATTATAAATTCTGAAGCAAGTGAATCGGAAAAGTCATTACATCAAAAAATATCTGTTAAAGAAGTAAGTACAGCTATTTTGCAAGCAAAAAGTCAAACTGTTTGTGAAAATCTTATTAATAATCAAGTTTCTGATAATCAAACTTCATCAGCAAAAAATCCAAGTTTGCTTGAGAATGATTGGAAAACTGTTGTTGGAAAAAATAAGAAAGCCAAAATTGAACAAAAAGTTGTAAAAAACAAAACCACCGACAAGTTTATTTCAAAGAACACAAATGTATCTGGTGCCAGAGCAAAGCTAAAGCCATTGGAAAGAGTCACGTGGATTTTTCTTTCAAATTTGGATCCAGATACAACCTGCGAAGAGATTCTTAATGTGTTAAAAGAATTTGATTCTGTTTCGACGTTTAACGTAGACAGCCACATTTCAAAAAATTCAACAAAAGGAAGTTTTATTATAAAAGCTCCAGCTAGACATGAAGCCACCTTAAGAAATCCTGATTTTTGGCCTGAAAATACATACGTAAATCGATACTATTTTCCAAAAAAATCAACTGGGAACATTAAAGAAAATTTTCCAGAAGCTCCGAACAACCCGGCAGCGACCTAAAAATTGAATGTTTTCACATTAATATTCAGTGCCTATCCAATAAGGTTGACGAAATCGATGCCTTATCATTTAAATATCATTTTCTCTGTTTCTCTGAACATTGGGCTTCAAAAGCCCAAATACAGTCACTTGTTTTGGAAAACTATTGCCTTTTTACTTTTTATTGTAGAGATGTGAGAATTCATGGTGGTGTCTCTATTTACGTTTACCGGGATTTTGTTAGTTGCTGTACTGCAAGGACAGACTTAACTGACTTAAGCCAGGAAATGGATGTGGAGATTTGCGCTTTGGAATCTAGCCTCTTAAATATTGTACTTGTTTGCGTCTATAGACCACCAGGTGGTGATTTTAATAAGTTTATTGATGTATTTGTTAATTTACTAACAATACTTAATAATTCTGAAAAAAACTTATTATTATGGGTGATTTTAATATTAACTTTAATGTAGTAAATGCTAGACAATTGGAACTTCTGGATCTATTAGGGACTTTTGATTTAAATAAAACTATATTTGAAAATACCAGAATTAATTCGTGTATTGACAATATTTTTACAAACGTTTTACCTGATTTTTATGATAGCTTTGTTTATGATCCCGGTTTATCAGATCATGCCTCAGTTAATTTTCATTTTGTATTATCATTTATTGATAATCCAATATCAACTAAAACTATAACTCCTATTACCCAAAGAGGTCTACATTTATTTTATAATTATATTTTAAATCAAGATTGGAGTTTTGTTACAAGCAATTTTGGTATTAATGATAAGTTTTCTTTGTTTTTAGATATATTACAGGAGGGTAGTAAATTTGCTTTCCCATCCAAAAATATTCGCGTAAGGGGCAATAATTCACACACCAATAAATGGTTCAATGATTCATTAAGGGAAAAACGTGAAAAATTAAACTTTTTAAGGGATGCTTATAATTATACTGGAGACTCTTATGCATTTACTGAGCTTAAACGTTTAAAGCGTGAATATAGATCAGATATTAAAACAGCCAAACGAGATTCAAATAATAGTTTTATTGCCAATGCCAATAACAAATGTAAGGCAGTGTGGCAAATTATTAATGAAAATCAGGGGAAAAAATATACTGTTTCAACTCCAACAAGCATTAATGCTAATGAATTTAATTTATTTTTTACAAATGTTGCTAATAATATAGTAAACAATTTGCCAGCCATTTCTCAACCTGTCTTGAGCAATAACATTAAAAAAAATCTTAATAATTTTAAGTTTTCGTTAATAACTTTTAATGTCCTAAGGGCCGGTTTTTCAATCGTTGGTTAAGTTTAACTTACGGTTAACTTTCTTAGATACTATTGTGTTAACAATAGTATCTAAGGAAATTAACCGTAAGATAAAGTTAACCAACGATTGAAAAACCGGCGCTAAGAGATATAATTGTGCAAATTAAGGATTCCCGATGCATGGATGTTTATAGGTTGAATTCAAAAATGCTTAAATCAATTGTTCACCTAATCATCTATCCACTATGTAAATTATTTAACGAATCAATTTTAAAAGGGGAATATCCCTTAAGCCCTAATATTTCCAGGGTTTTACCTTTGCATAAGAAGGGCGACATTAATGAACTTAATAACTATAGGCCAATTTCTATAACACCTATTTTAAGTAAGATTTTTGAAAAGGCATTAGCAAAACAAGTTGCAAATTATTTTAAAACGTTTAACCTTTTTTCAACGTCACAGTATGGTTTTCGACAAAACTTATCTACAAGCATTGCAGTAAGTCACCTAGCCGAGTTCATATGTGGCTCATTTGAGGAGGGAAGTTTTGCGGGTACTGTTTTTTGTGACTTGTCAAAGGCTTTTGACTGCGTTTCAAGGAAAATCCTGCTTGAACGATTGAAAATGTATAATTTCTCAGATAGTGCTGTGTCACTGATGTCGTCTTTTTTATCGAATAGATATCAAATGGTTCAAGTTAACAATACAGTATCTGACGTTTTACCTTTAAATCTTGGAGTACCTCAAGGCTCGGTTCTTGGACCGATTTTATTTTTAATCTTTATTAATAGCCTACCAGTGGATCTACCGGCTTTAAAATTATTTTTATTTGCTGATGATACAACAGCAGTGGTAAAAAATAAATCATTTGAGAATGTAAGTCTGAAAATGCTTGAAACCCAGTCAAAATTAAGCTCATGGTTTGCTTGTAACGGATTGTGCTTAAATTTGGAAAAGACCTTCTACTTTTCTCTGCGTCAGCTTCCGTGCCCCAACGAAATAGATTCAGTTGTTTTTCTGGGTCTAAGGCTTGATTCGGGGCTGACTTGGGCTGCACACGTAGATGATGTGTCAAGGTCTTTGTCTTCATTTGTATATTTGCTGAGGCGCCTAAGCTTGATGGTCTCGGAAAATGTCCTAAAATGTGCCTACTTTGCTTTATTTCATTCAAAAATGAGCTACGGAATTCTGGTTTGGGGACATTCCTCTCATAGCCAACGTATATTTGGACTCCAAAGAAAAGTTGTACGTATTCTAAAAAGGATAAACTATAGAGATGATTGCAAAGCTGCCTTTCAGGAGTTAGGAATTTTAACATTACCCTTTACATATGTTTTAAATTGTTTGTTGTATGTTAGAAGTAATTTGTATTTGTTTAATACCCGAAGGCAAGAAAGTAGTGTCAATATGCGAAACTATTATGGTCCAATGTTTTTTAATAAACTTCCACAGTCCGTGAGAGATTTAAGTTTTAAACAATTCAAAGTGGTATTAAAATCATTTCTTTTAAAGCATAGTTTTTATTCCACGTCTGATTATCTTAATTATAATTTTAATTTGTTTTATGATTGATTGGGCACCGATTGTTTTAACTTGTTTTGTTATTGTATACCTACTTGTAAATGTTTTATGTATATTTTATTTTTCACTGCTTTTTAAAATATGTTAAAACTTGTATGTAATTTTGTTTGTTCAACACATAGTCAACTTTTATTTCTTAAATACTTATGTACCTTTTTATGACTGCCTAAACATGTATTTATATGTATGATGCTAATAAACTATTATTATTATTATTATTATTATTATTATTATTATTATTATTATTATTATTATTATTATTATTACTATTATTCATTTTTTTGTATCAGCGACAGACTTTAGGAAAATTGATTTGTTGGCATTTAAAATTGCTTATTTTTCGGAAAATTGACATATTTTGCATAATATAATTTATAAAGAATTTTAATTCCAAACGGAGAAGCGATTTTATTCCACTATGAGGGTCGGTGATTCGTAACATTAACCGTTGTATTAATTCTAGAATACAATCTAAAATTCTGATTTTTTGCAGATACTTGAAATGTGACGCGTCTAATAGCAATTCAGAAATTATAAAAATTTATAAAGATTTTGCAAAAAAAAAATTTGCAATATAGAATTATCAAAATCGTGCATCAAAAACTTTATTCTGCGGCGACCTATTTGAATTATTGAAAATTTTTATACATATATAACGAGTCAAATGTAGTCAAAACATTAACAAAGTTTAAAAAAAAAAATAAGTCGCTAACTTCAACGGTTGTAGAAATATGAATTTTTATCCAAATGCGCGCTAGAATACATATACCTAACTGGAAACAAATTTTCGAACGCAAAAACGAAAAATCCACCTATACTTGATTCAACTACCTAAACCCCGGAAATAGCTGTTTTTGTCCAAAAACCTCTTAATGGTTTAAACTAACAAATTTTTTTATACATATACCTAACTGGAAACAAATTTTCGAACGCAAAAACGAAAAATCCACCTATACTTGATTCAACTACCTAAACCCCGGAAATAGCTGTTTTTGTCCAAAAACCTCTTAATGGTTTAAACTAACAAATTTTTTTATGAAACCATATGTAAATGGGGGTGCTAAATCCAATGGAAAAGTTGTCAATTTGATATTATTAATATTTTCTTAAGAATATAATATTTTATTCAATTTTAAACAGTTTTTACTACATAACAAGGAGTTTATTGTAAATAATTAATATTTTTAAAGAATTTTGAGTGATTTCTAGTAAATAATACATTGAGTCACCATTTTGACGGTGCAAAAATTATTTTAAAAAAATAACAATTCGAGTGAATTAAATAAACTTATGGTATTTTAAATCACGCATTTTATTTATTGACTAAAAATAAAGTAAAAATAAACTAAATGGGTTTTTAACTTATTTATTGCATCTAGAGTCACATAATATAAAGGAGTTATAACAGTAATTCTAAGGCTTCATCACTAAATAGAAGTATTTTTTTCTTAAATTGCGGTTTGTAATAAATGGGTCCGAACTAACCAAAATGCCGTGAAAAACATCTTCATTTGTAGCTAAGCGAGAACATTTTTGAGCGTGATGTGTCCTGAAGAATTTATAATCTTTGTTCCTGGATTCTTGAGCTTCCTCTGATAGTAAACCTATGGGAAGAGCTGCGCATTTAATAATATCTGCTCCATGGAAAATAATTTTGTGGACTGATGCAGGAAGGTAATACCACGGGTATAGTGTAACGATCAGACTAGCAGTCTCAGAGCAATACTTCTTAAACTTGTTGGTATCTATTGGTGAGAAGCTGCAAACTCGTCTTGAACAAGTTTTTTCTTTTTCTCTTTCAAAGGACGTGTTTCCGGTGTTGCTCTCCAAGCCTTGAAGTCTAGATTGTAGCTGAAATGCAAAATAAATTCCATGAACCTAATTCGTGCATGTAACGTAGACATTCCTAGCTCGAGAGCCTTTTGGTTTGAAATCAAGGCATTTATCCTAGACAAATCATTCATTTGAGAAGGTTTAGCTTCACACAGAATGCAGTTACTTGCAGATGGAGTATCGGTAACCACTTGTGCAACCTTGCCGTCGATCATGGTAAAATGTAGTCGGTGCTTCACTTTAAAAGTTTTACTGCCAGAAGTTATCAAGGTGTCGGATAATTCCGAGATTTCAGTGTAAACGGGATTTTTCTTAAGTATGATCAGTTCGGGGGTTTCCTTCTTGTACTGAAAAGGCTCTACAATAGTTCGTTGAGGACGGACGCGTGTTCTTTCAAATGTCTGTGCCGGCCGCTGTGATCGTTAAAGGAACCAAAGAAGTCATAAACAGATGAGAGTCAGATGCAACGCTACTCTCGTCTAAAAAACTTTGCTTGAATTCACTTTGACCAGAAGCCCCATCCAGCAAGCAAACTTCGTACTTTGTAGTGTTGTGCACTTCTTCCACACTCCAAAAATGTTTTGCCAGGCCTGCCTCCACTATTACCTTTACAACTGGAGTTCTCAGATACCACAATAAATTCACCCTTCAACCAGTCTTTATACCGTTTTAAAAAGTTAGGCTTACTGTACTTTACCATTTTTTTTTTTCTTATTGAAATTTGGTAAAAATCTCTTCTTTATTTGTTTAACTACATCACATAATTTGTCCTTCCCTTTATGTGGATAGCTTTCTCTTAATCCCTGATCTAAAGGGCAACCACTTCTAAACAGTATTTCACACAACTTGCCGTAAGGAATCACTAATTCTGCCATATATCACTACGTAAAATAAAACTAAATATATTTTTTTCAAATCGGCTATTTAAGGGTGTTTGTTATACCTACGTTATAACTACATAATTATATAAAGGATTAAAGAATGCAATCTGGTAATAAATGCACTATTTTTATTTGTTATTTGTAAGGTATTTTAATTAGAGATTAAAGGTACTTATTTTAATGTTATTCTTTAGATACGTAGTAAATTTTGCAATAATTATTATAATATTTGGCCTGGGTTTTAGTGGACATATGTTATTTACGAAAATAATCGCTTTTGATGCATTTTCAGTTTGCACATTCAACATTGTGTACAACACGCCCAACAGGCAATATACTGTAAATCCTGGTGTTCAACAGTTTCTAAAATTCACCACCAACATATACGGCTGAAAACGGCTATGGAATTTCTGGTGTCATCCCTACAATACCTATATTTTGTGGTGGTAACATTTTCGAAGCAAAGCTCTGTAAAGCTTTTTTGTGTCGGTCCAATATTTGCAAAGAAACGTTATTTATTAGACTCTAATTAGAATAGCTATGCAAAAAACACCCTAGGTTTATTTAAAAAAAAAATATATATCCTTTTAAAGACTTTTATATATACTTTAAACAATCACAACACTAGCCGATTTTTTAAATTGTTTTTTTAAACAAAAAAAAAGCACCAAACGTTCCGTTGCAAACAGCGACATTTCTCATTAATTTATGAAAAATTCAAGTTTCTATAAGTATTACATTTAACCAATTTTATTTAAAATTAAAAGGGGTTCAGATTATGTCTGTATAGATATTTAGGAATGTAAAATAACCCATTTTGAATCATTTGGATAAAACAAATTTAGGGGGTTTTTGGACACAAAGAACCACTGTGTGACGGCGCGAGCAGATCAGGCAAGACAGAGCCAGCATGTCGACAGGGTTTCGAATATCCAACCACTGGATCCACTCGTCAGCGGCATAATACGGCGCGTTACATTACCAGCCTTATTTAGTATCATGGGTTCAAGATATTATTGTGCTTTAAATTTGTTTTTTTTTAATTTTAGAAACTTTTTTTAAAACTAATTTAAATCATTGATTAAAATAAAAAAATCACTTGATTTAAATTGTTGATTTAAATCGTGTTTAGGCGAACCCTGTCATAAGCAGCATAATACTGTAATACTGTTTCTGGCGCAGCGCCAGCGGCGCCATACATTTATACTTACTGATGAATAGAATTTAAAAAAAAATTATATATATATATATATCAGGATAAATATCGTCGCATAAATATCATGGTATTTATAAAGACATATATCATGGTATTTATCACTGATATATATCCCGCTAGCCTTGCCATCTAAACCTTAGATTTTTGTTAAAAATCATGAATGCGTACATGTTTATATTTTTTTGGATATTTTGAATTCCCACGATTTTTTTTTAATTTTTTGATTTTTGCCATACAATTATTTTTTTAAATTTTTGCAACAAAAAATATTTATTAATTAAAGAAAAAACTTTTTGCCAGTTTTTTTTCTTTTTAACTTTTTTTATTTTTGCCACAAACGTCCAACGTCCAAAATCTTTTATAAAGAAGCGTTAGAGTAACGACTTCTTTTATTTTATTTTATTAGCTAGATATAATATATCTTTTTTCTACTACCTTACTAGAAAACTTAATTTTCCACCCCTGAGCGAGGGAGGAAAATGCCTCTTTTCCTCCCCGGGAGGAAAAAAAATTTTCCAATTTCCAATTTTACATTAGCAAGAGTTTTTGTACCTTGTCTAGCCCTATTTGATTTTGTAGGAAAAAGATTTACTCCGCGCTTGTCTAACCATTCTTTTCACAAACTATATTAATTTTCATATCGCTCTTTCGATTTTTAGGGAAGGAAATTAATTGCTACTATTCTTGCCTTTTTAGCAAAATCTTGCGGTAGGTCTTCTTCGCTAGAACTCATTTTCAAAACGTAGGAAAACATTCTGACAGCTTATAAAAACTGTTATGTTTGTATTACCAAAAATACCATAGCAACAAAGCGTTGTCAACATAACGACGGCGACGCAACACCTACTTAATATTTTGTCATAATTTTATAGCACCATACCGGGTTAATAAAAGCCTTTTTGCTAAAAGGAACCGGAACGCTTAAAATATCTTAAACCCGTTTAAAGGTAATAGAAAACTATATACATACCTCAGGAGGAAAATGCGTTTCCTTCCTTGAATATTGAATGCCCTTCGCTTCGCGTCGGGCATCAAACTATTCACGGGAGGAAAAGCACTACTTTCCTCCTATGGTATGTAAATAGCTATTAAAATAATTAGACAATCCTACTACCTTTTATGGTTTTATTATCTTTGTTTCGCTTTATTAAGCATAATACATTCCCATACCTTTTTTAAATATTTTTTCTTTGTAGTGCACCTCATAATTCGTTTTCAACTTATTTTAATATTTTAAATAACACATAGAAATGACTGTTTTTTAATTCACGTTTCTGTGTCACAATATATATCTGTGTGTATAGTTCGAAAATTGTCATTTTTTAAATCAAATGTAATAAAATGACAAATTAAATTTTGTTTTTGCAAGTTGGTACCTATCGCTATTTGAATGGTGATATACCTCATAATAAAAAAGCGGGATAATAGTATATTCTGTAACCAGTTACGTATGTAATACGTGATGAGGCCATGTAGGCCCACCTTTTGAAAATATTTTAAAGGAATAGAACATGCAAAAAATACTGAAATAAAATATTCAAAATAATATAAGACTCTGCAATCAAAGTTTCTAAATCTCATTAAGCTGCATGGTTGTGCCAACTTTCGCTTATAAATCGAAATTGTGCGCCAAGCGGCTTGGTTAACTTTACTTTTTACTAAACGCAATATATTTATACTGCAACAAGGATCCATGCTGATTGATTGATTTGATTGATTTGAAGGCCCATTGTGCAAACCCCCTTTTGGTAAAGCCCTACCTTACCTTACGAGCCCGCAGCTTTTAAGAAAAGCGCAGACCCGCTCTGGTCGGGCATGCATTATTTCCTTAGCCTACTATTGACTAGAGCATTGCATTCGCAGACTATATGCTCGGTAGTTTCGTCTACTTCCCTGCAGTACCCACAATCCGTCTCGTTGCTGAGTCCGGTTTTGTGTAGGTGGTATTTGACTACCCAGTGTCCTGTTAGGACTCCTGTGATGGTTCTTAACTGGTTCCTGTTAAGTTTCAGGAATCTTTTTGTCTCTTTGCAGGTAGTAGGACTCTTTATAAAGACCCTTAACTGCCTGAGACCTTGTTGTTCAAGCCATTTGTTCTGGAACTGGTCGTTAGTCCAGTTGCTGATCTTGGTTTTTACCAGTCAGGAGGCGACCCCTATGATAGGTTCTGGCCCCAAGAAGGCCGTGTTGCTGCCCTCACAAGCCAGCTGGTCTGCTTCCTCGTTGGCTTTGATGCCTCGATGACCCGGTACCCAGATAAGGTTAACCTTGTTGAGCACACTGAGTACTTCGAGGGTTTTTATGCAGTCCAGTGTAAGTATCGAGTTGACCCTTTCCGAGTGAAGAGCCCGGAGTGCTGCTTGACTGTCGCTACATATGAGGATCCATGCTAAGTTCAGTATTTAAAGCTGCAACAAAGTATCAAGTCATTTGGCTTGTTTTTGCGTTATGCATAGTGGCTACAATTTAAACATTTTGCTTATTTTGTAACAAAGAATCCGGCAGGTTTATTAAACACAGTTTTCCCGCCAATTTGTTTATTATTATAGGTTATGTTCGTAAAAATACGCGAGTGTGCTTGTTGTTGTACAACATTTAAGTTTTTATTAACATTACAATTTATTATAAAAGTGTTTTTTATAAATAATGTCTTTAAGAAGTTACGCCATAGTTTAATTTTGGGCATGGATTTTTGGATGTGCGAAAGGGGGAGTGGCATTTTAGTTCCGAATTGTTAGAGGAGGTTTCAGTAAACAATATAGAGGGAGTAAGTGATTTATAAAAATCGGAAGTAGCCGTTTTGGATAAAGTTATTGATGAATATTTTTTAGGAGTTGAGGAAAATCAGTTAGGTACTAAAAATGTTGTTGAGCATGAAATTATAGCAAAGAGTAAACCAATTAGACAGCGTTCTTATCCAGTGTCTCCATTTAAACAAAAAATTATCGATGAGAAGGTAAATAAAATGTTAGAACTAGGACTCATTGAAAAGTCTAGTAGTCCTTGGGCACACCCAGTTATAGTAGTACCCAAGAAAGATAGTACCCATTATTTTTGTGTAGATCTACGTAAATTAAATAGTCTCACAGAGCGGGATGCATACCCATTACCTTTCATAACCTCAATTTTAAGTAAGTTAGGTGGTGCTAAATATATTTCAACACTCGATATTAAAAGCCCGTACTGGCAGGTAAAATTATCTAAGAAAAGTTGTCCTCTTACAGCTTTTTCTATTCCTGGCCGAGGTCATTTTCAATTTAAACGCATGCCATTTGGGTTGCATAATGCGCCGGCAACTTTCCAAAGCTTAGTAGATAGTATTCTTGGCCCAGAGTTGGAACCATTCGTATTTGTATATCTGGACGATATAATTATTATCGCACCGAGCTTTAAAAAGCACCTTTAAATTTTGCAAGAAGTTCTAGGAAGGTTAAAAAGGGCTGGGTTAAGTATTAGTAGAAAGAAATGTTATTTTTGTAAACCAGAATTAAAATATCTTGGTTATATCGTAAATAGGAAAGGTTTGCATGTAGATCCGGGAAAGGTAGCTGCGATTGTTAATATTCCGCCTCCGACAAATGTGAAACAAGTACGCCAGATATTGGGTATGGCTAGTTGGTATCGTAGGTTTATAAAAGATTATTCAGAAGTCACTGCTCATTTGACAAATCTTATGCGTAAAGAGTAAAATTTAACTGGGATGCTAGGTGTGAAAAGTCATTTGAAGAAATTAAGAATGCGCTGATTTCTGCACCTATTTTAGCTTGCCCTAGGTTTGATATTCCTTTTGTTTTGCAAACAGATGCTTCGGCATATGGAATAGGGGGTGTTCTGTCACAAAACTATGATGGTGAGGAACATGTTGTGTGTTATTTGTCTAGGTCTTTAAGCTCTGCAGAGAGAAAATATACAACGACCGAACGTGAGTGCCTTTCGGTTCTGAGGTCCATAGAGAAGCTTAGGGGTTATCTAGAAGGTGCAAAATTTTCAGTCATAACAGACCATCATAGCTTGTTGTGGCTTAATAATTTAAAAGATCCACAAGGACGTTTGGGTCGTTGGGCACTTAGACTGCAGCAGTTTCGATACGAAATAATTCATAGAAAGAGGAAGGAGCACGTTGTTTATCTAGGTCCGTTCCTTTACAATTTTCGCATTAGCGGGTGACAGATAACAAACTGTATAAGTATGTTAAGTGTGATTTTCCAGACTTGAGAGATAGTAGAGATTATTGGAAGTCTGTGGTTCCAAAAGAAAAACGGGGTGAAGTGCTGAAAGAATGTCATGATCAGATTACATCGGGACATTTAGGTATCTATAAGACTTTTCATCGTGTAGCCCGCTTGTATTATTGGCCTTCGATGAAGTCTGACGTAACACGGTTAACCATTGTCAGGTATGTCAAAGGACTAAACCGGAACAAAAACGTCCTGCTGGATTAATGGGTAAGCGCCCAATCGCTACGCGACCTTGACAAACTGTCTGTACTGATTAAGTAGGGCCACTGCCAAAAAGTTCACATGGTAATATGCATATTCTGGTAGTTAAAGACTGTTTTAGTAAATTTAGTTTTTTTTCCGTTTAGGAGAGCCTTGGCTCAGACTGTAGTTAATTTATTGGAGAATCAAGTGTTTATGATGTTTAGAATTCCTGAATTTATTTTGTGCGATAACGGTGTCCAATTTAAGGGAAAGGAATTTTCTAAATTAACATCTCATTATGGCATAAGAACGATATTTAATCCGAATTATCATCCGCAAACAAATCCGGCAGAAAGAGTTAATAGGGTCTTGAAGACGATGCTTGCTGCTTATGTCAATGATAACCATAGAACTTGGGATGAAAATATTCAAAAACTTGCTTGTGCCATGAGGTCTGCCAAACATGAGGTAACAGGTCAGTCTCCATATTTCATAAATTATGGTCAGGAAATGCATTTACATGGTGACGAGTATAAGGGTGCGAAAAATTTTGAAGGAACCAAAGTAGTTAAAAATCTTGACAATTTGCGGAAATGGGTGTATTCTAGATTGGTTAAGTCATATAATCAAACAAGAGATCGTTACAATCTTCGGCGTAGGGATGTGGTATATAAGGAAGGTGACTGGGTTTGGCGAAGGAATTTTAACTTGTCCAACAGTGCAAAATATTTCACTGCAAAATTATCCTGTAAATTTGTAGGGCCATATCGTGTTAGGAAAAAAACTTGGGTATGCCACTTATGAATTAGAGGAAGATGATGGTACTTTAAAAAGAATTTGGCATGCTAAGGATTTAAAACCTTGCTCTAAGGATAGTGAGTCCTCGGATAGTTTGGATGGTCAAGATTCCGGATAGTGGAATGTCAATTATATTTACAAGTTAAATGTGGTTATTGTGCATTAGATTGTTTTGTAGGTTTATGTATTGGTGATATCATTAGATACATTATTTGATTGAGGAAAAAAAAAGATAGAATCTTTTTTTTTGAGGGAGAAAAGGGGGAGTTGTTACAATTTAAAAATTGACACATTTTAAACAATATCCTTTAGAAACAATTATTATTTAATACCTGTGATGATATTTGAATTATTGATTACTAACTAATTGATAAACAATAAAGTGACCTTTACTTTATTTACGTTTTTTGCCTATTGTTATAATGCTGCTTACGCTTCAATGCAGATTTCATTAGGGAATAAAAATAAATTTATAAAACAATTATTAAAATTATTTATTATGTTTTGGAAGTTTTATACCAGTTGGTAAACCATACATATTCTTAATTTTCTAAATGGGTAATATTCTTAACTTAAGTAATTACAGGTTTCTCAGTGTCGTTATTAACGACTCGTAAATATTGTTACCATCTAAGCTACTTCTTCCCGCGGATTCTAGAGCCATTTTGTTATTCATTCAGTTCGTTGCAGTGTTGGGCTAAACTTGGGTTTTGTTAATTAATCATCGCTATTAGCGGATTTAATATGCATATTCACAAGTAATCAGCGACTAGTTTATTGTACTATTGGTAGTAGTAAGCTGAACGGATTTTCCGGATTTTTCGCAACTGCTGAATTTTGTTATTGAAGTTGGCGTGGTAAGTTTCTCTAATATTTATTTTTTCTCTTAAAGAAGTGTTCTCTATTTTTGTTCCCTGCAAACTCTTACTTGTTATTGTATATATATATATATATATATATATATATATATATATATATATATATATATATATATATATATCAATTACAAGGAGTTCTGAAAAATAAGTTTAATATTAGGTTTTGTATTATTTAAAATTAATTATTAACTTGAGAAATAGAAAATTTTAATTTATGTGCGGTAAACAAATTTAGTCAAATTTACACCAAATTAGAACTTATTACAATAGTATTACAATAATTAAGTTTCCTTACTTACCAGAATTATTTTTTTGTTAAACTTTAGCAGTTAAGCATTACAATACGAATATTGGTATTAACTATAATCAGTAATACTTATACATCTTATATTTTATTATTAAATTTTGTAAATAGTTCTTACTTTATTTTTTTGCTGCCTTATTCCAACCTGTTATCGGGAATAGTGACTAGTAGAAGTTTGATAGTTTGAAGGCCTGGAGAATCTGTACCGCAAAAATTATCGGGCGCCCAAATTATACAGTTTACTTTTAAAGTCGAACCACCCCCTTCACTGGAGCTAGCGGGCCGGGCCCTAGTTTGCTGGACCCTAACTGTCATCACCTAAATTTAATTTCTATAAAACATTGTATTTACGTAGTATAAAAAGTAAGTTTATAAGTTCATTTGGACATAATTCCATCTAAAATACATAGACATTTATAAATTCGTTAAATTTTTATAACTTGGCCGTTATCATTGTAACAAAACTACAACTTTTGATAATTATAATTAGTCAAACCAGTGTGTTACAAACGAGTGTTTTTGAGAATAAAGCCAAAAAATGTTAAAAAAATATCAAAAAAAACCGTGGCAAGATTTGTTTTGTATATACCGCCACTTAATAAAAATATGTACTAATTCTGAAGAAGCTACTGTGTAGCGAAACCATTGTTAATCATTTAAAACATAAATAAAATAGTGAAACTACATTACTAGAAAAAGGCTTAAAACACAACATCAATACACACATATCCCCCAAACATCTAGAAAACTTAGGAATAGAAATAGAATTGGCTCTAAATAAGGTAGAAAATAATAAAAACTTTAAATCGATAGCATCACAATAATTTACTAAGAAATTACATATACATTACAAACGAGTGTTTTTGAGAATAAATCCGAAAAATGTTAAAAAAATATCAAAAAAAACCGTGGCAAGATTTGTTTTGTATATACCGCCACTTAATAAAAATATGTACTAATTCTGAAGAAGCTACTGTGTAGCGAAACCATTGTTAATCATTTAAAACATAAATAAAATAGTGAAACTACATTACTAGAAAAAGGCTTAAAACACAACATCAATACACACATATCCCCCAAACATCTAGAAAACTTAGGAATAGAAATAGAATTGGCTCTAAATAAGGTAGAAAATAATAAAAACTTTAAATCGATAGCATCACAATAATTTACTAAGAAATTACATATACAAAACAAAAATAATACCTTAAAACATTTTACAGCTAAAGCAATTAGATCAAAAAGCCAAGATATAATTTTCACGAGAGCAGATAAAGGATTTTAACTAAAGACCCGACGAAAAAATTTAATAATAAAATCAGACACATTATAAAAAAATCTAAAATTATTTTCAGTGATTTATTTATAAACTCACTATAATGAACCCTAGCCCACCGTTAATGTATTCTTTAATTAAATTACATAAGAAGGATTTACCCATTAGACCCGTAGTATATTTCTATACAGCACCATCAACTAAAATATCTAAGAAACTTATTAATTTAATTACCACATACTGTAACTTTAAACCTAAATTTACCATACAAAATTTATACGAATTAATTAAAAATATGAAAGACATCCTGATAACGCCAAATTTAATTCTTTTGATATCACTAATTTATACAAATAATACAAAATCTTCTAGACCTAAACAATTCTAACCCAGATATTAAAAACGACATCATAAACACATTAGAAACATGTTTAAAACAAAATTACTTTCAATTTAACAATAAAATATTGTTAGATTTTTATCAACAGATCCACTCCGCGTCGATGTCAGGCAGTGACTGCCACGCGATGCGCTTTGCCTTGCGCACCACACGTGTTTTTAATTGGCGCACATGCATGAGCGACCGGATGTTTATAAGAGCGCCAAATTTAAATGTTTTAAATGTAATCTAACACGGCCAAACTGACACAATTCCGCTCTCGGAATGAAGATTTAGAAACATAAGAAATTTTGAACATGCAACATTTATTTTTCACTAAAATATGTGCTAAAAATACATATATAATGAGTAACAAAAAAACAAACAAAATTAATTAGTACTTAAAAACTTGTTATTAATATTTTTTTTTCTCTCGTAACCTCAGGTAAACTTCCTCGAATTTAAGAGGCCTCGGATTGAGGTTTAGCCAGAGATATATCTGGGTTTAGCGCACTTGACTACCTCCTTGTTAAAAAAACACATTACTTGGACTATTATGGCGTCAACAGTTTAATTTTTATTTATAACGACAATTCATTGAATGCCAATATGCACACATTCACGATGATAATTTAACGTTTTTCGAATGACACGATGGAAATATTGCAGTATGCACATATTTACGATGGGTCATTTTTAAGTTTTTCGAATGACACGATGGAAATATTGCAGTAGGCACATATTTACGATGGGTCATTTTTAAGTTTTTCGAATGACACGATGGAAATATTGCAGTATGCACATATTAACGATGGGTCATTTTAAAGTTTTTAGCTGCCAATTTAATGAATAACACAATGGAAATACTATGACGTATTTGCGATGGGTTATTTGTAAGTGAATTAGTTTGACAAGATCAATCTGCTTCAGAATCTAACACGGCATAGTTTTATTAAAAATAAATTAAACTAGTACTTACAATTATTTAATTCTATCAGATTCTGAAAATCCTCAGGAGTCCAATCGACTGGCCAGTGGCGTAACTGGTCCTTTGAGCACTTAAGGGTCATTTTCGCGCCCAATTTCTGAATTGAGTATCGGTCGTTAGCCAATAGTTGTTTGATGACATAAGGTCCCACGAATTCACATGCGAATTTCTCTGACCTTTGACCTCGGCTCAACAAGATAGCATCACCAACTTTGAATGACTGATTATTCCTACGCTTTTTATTGAGGGAAGCAATTTGTCTTTCGGCGTTTTGCTTCATTTTGTTAAGAATGGTTATGGAGTCAATTGGGTTTTTAGTGGTTTTCAGAGATAGGTAGGTCTGTTAAAACTGTACGGATTTGAGGGGTTTGTCCCTCTTGGCCAAATACTAACTTAAATGGGGAACAACCGGTTGTTTTTTGTTTAGTGGTGTTAATTACTAACTGAATTTTCCAAAGCTTGCTCGGCCAATCTGATGAATTTTTCGATTCGATTCTACCCTTAGTATCGTTCAACTTGGACATTGGAGCGATGTACACCAGGGGTTGTCACGAATAGCATTAATAGTTGATGATACAGCAACGATTTGTTGCCTATTTTTATCTTTAATTAAAGTTATGTCATTAGCATAAATATTTTCGCCTATAATAACATCGTAGTTACAATGATTGTGTGGTACTATAACAAGATCAAGTTCTAATTTTACGTCAGGGAACTCCACTAAAGCGTTAGTGACAAAATAAGACCTGTAAGTAGTACCCTCGAACCACTGTAATGGTGTGATACCTACCTGGAATTTTTTTTTAGTTTTAGTTTGTCAACCAGCCTCTCATTAATCCATGAACACGTTGAACCAGTATCTATCAAACAATTTGTGCGATAACCAGAAATCACAACTGGCAACGTCTTTAAATAATTAGTGTATTTGGAGGAATGAGAATTAAGCAATAATTTTTCCCCTCTAAATTTTTTTTCGGGCCCGGTTTCAATCACACTGTCTCGACCGCGTTTGTTTTGACGGCGAAAGCATTGAGTTATTTCATGACCCGGTTTTTTGCAATATCGACAAAACGTTTTATTACTTTGAGTCAATGAAGTACTGTTTCGGCATTCTCGGGAAAAATGACCTGCTTTGCCGCAAGAGAAACAATTGACTTGTTTAGAAATATTATTTTTTTTTAAGTTGTCCTTTTGATCGTTTGGATTTAATATCGTTTTATCAAGTGACGGGACTTTTATATAATTAGCAAGAAATGCAGTCAAATCCCTTATACGAGTAGAGGACCCGCCACAATTATAAGCCGCGGTTCTTGCAACAGGGTCGTCTATCGAATGCGCGACGATCTCTATTAAATCCGAATCCACCCAACTAGCCCGAGTGCGTTTCAACTTTTCGAGTTTAATCCTCGCATATTTGACATAACTACGGGCCTCTGAGCTATGGTAGCTTACCGCATCACTTAGAAGCCTACCCAAATTTTTTCTGTTTAGGAAAAGATACAGAAAAATCGGTCTTAAAATTTTCCCACGTTTCTTCAGTGGGCTGCCATGCGGAAAACCACTCTTGCGCAGATTTTAATAAAAAAGGTCCAACTCTACTTACGGTTTCTCAATCTGACCACCCAAATTCAGTTTTATAACCCTCTATTTTTTGTAACCATACGTGACTATCAGTGCTGTCCGGATCGAAACTCGGCAAGGCTAAAGAAATAGGAGTTGTTAGGGCAGCAGGGGCTGTGGCTTGCCGTTCGTTTTTATCCACACGCTTTTGCAGATCTTCTAAAATTGATGCAATTGCCCCCAAGGACTTTGTCATGTCTTCTGCCATTGGGTCCTTTACAACCACCACGGAATATATAACAGTTATGAAAATACACGTGTACCCCACACCTGATGTTAGATTTTTATCAACAGATCCACTCCGCGTCCATGTCAGGCAGTGACTGCCACGCGATGCGCTTTGCCTTGCGCACCACCCGTGTTTTTAATTGGCGCACATGCATGAGCGACCGGATGTTTATAAGAGCGCCAAATTTAAATGTTTTAAATGTAATCTAACAATATATACGAGTCATCATGGTCTAATGGGTAATCCTCTTAGCCCATTATAGCGGATATCTTTGTGAACCAATTGGAGATAATTATACACAAACATCCATATATTGATCATATCCTATATTGGTACCGATATGTAGACGATATCCTAACGTGTTTCACAGGTACAAAACGACAACTTAACATTTTCTTGAATTTTATAAATAACTTACACCCTAACATTAAATTTACAATGGAAGAAGAAATAAATAACTCTATTAATTATTTAGATCTAACAATCCAAAAAAAGAATAGACACCATACAATTTTTCACAAACCCAGCTACACTGATATAGTTATACATAAAAGTTTTTCTCTATGGTTTACATACCATACCAAACGTTCCATTATCAGAAAAAGATTATAATTAGGTACGAATTAAACCTAATTAAACAAATAGCAGTTAACAACGGCTATGATGCACAACTAATTAACAAAATCTTAAATTACAAAAAACAAAACATAGCTATCAACATCTAAGATTACCATTAATACATTTAATAGCTGTAATTTCTTTAATAAAATCAATAGTAATGTAGCATTTAAAACTAACAACAACCTTAGTAAGTTTATCAAAAACAACAAAGATAAAACATCAAAATCTTTAAAATCCGGCGTTTACCAACTAACCTGCAGAGACTGTCCGAAAACATATACAGGGTGTATCACGGTCGATGGTAGGTTAGACGTTTATGGAGAACGGCAAAAGATATCGAATTGAAATTTTTATAGCAATTATAATATCATTTAAACTATTTTTCTAAATTATTTTGAACAAAATTCCTTTTCCGGTTTTAACGGAAGCGATATCAACTTTGTTATTTTAAATGGATCACCACATTTTTTTTACAATTTCAAAATCTTACCATCATTCCTTATAAAATGGCTATATCATGTCCTATACCTAAACTTAATACTTTTTGAGTTATTAATTTTTCTTGTAAAATTTGGTCAGTTTCACCCTCAACTAAAAAAGCTTATAACTTTTTTAATATAAGGTTTGTTGATATTCGGTTGGATTTATTGAAATCCAATGTTTTAAAGATTACATGTAAATTATTGTAATATTTCTAAAAAGATACTTGTAAAAAAACAATGTGAATGTAGCTAACTTAAAACAGCAATAACTTTTTTATTCTCAATGGAACTCCCTGTATATTTTTACATAATTAAATATGAAATTATAATACCTTTTCATTGATATAACTATTCCCTATACCTAAAGTTATTATTAAGAAAGATATTTTACAATTAACCTAATAATATGAAGAAAAACTAAAAAAATGTTGCTTATGTGTATTAATTTGGTATGAATTACAAAACTTTCCCGATATTTATTATTATTAAAATAAAGGAAAATAACTACTCAAAAGAAGTTGAAAATATTTATGCTTAATGGATAACCAAATTAAAGGTACAACATACAAAAAGTTTCTGCATTTTCTATCAATGAGTTTGTCATATTGTCAATGAAGAATAAACAAGTTCATAAAAACTTCATTTGAATAGGGATTTTCCTCTATTTTAACTATTTTATTAACAATTTTTGTTAATTTAAAACATTACTTTTATTTAATTAATGTATTTCTAACCTTATTAGTGAATAATAATATATCTTTTAATGAAGGTTCTATATCTCAAAAACTGTTCTACTTTTTTAACTTTTGGATTCAGGGGACAATTTTACATAATTATGTAAGAATTGACTGATAAATTTTGGGATACCATGGTATACCATGGTTAAACATGGTACAAGTGAAAAAGCAGCCACTAATAACTATTAAATTAGTCATTTTTGACTAATTCATTTTTAGAGAGTGCTTTTATTTACAAAGACCGAAAAAAATATTGTTCTTATTAATATTATTTTTTGTCATATGATTTTTGAAACTCATTCGTAGATTCCACTTGTATTGTTTATTAATTTAAAACTAATATTTAAAAATTTAAAATACATAATAAATAGTAGGAATTGTAAAATATCTTTGTTATTCTTAACTTTAGGTATAGGAAATAGTTATACCAATAAAAAAGTATTATAATTTCATATTTAATTATGTAAAAATATACAGGGCGTTCCATTAAAAATAAAAAAGTTATTGCTGTTTTAAGTTAGCTACATTCACATTGTTTTTTATCAAGTATCTTTTTATAAATATTAAAATAAATTACATGGAATCTTTAAAAGAATTCTTCAGGATTCCAATAAATCCAACCGAATATCAGCAAACCTAATAATAAAAAAGTTATAAGCTCTTTTTGTTGAGGATGAAACTGACCGAATTTTACAAAAAAAATTAATAACTCAAAAACTATTAAGTTTAGGTATAGGATATGGTATAGCCATTTTACAAGGAATGATGGTAGGAATTTAGAAATGTAAAAAAAATTGTGATGATCCATTTAAAATAACAAAGTTGATGTCGCTTCCGTTAAAACCGGAAGAGGTATTTTGTTCAAAATAATTTATAAAAATAGTTTAAATGATATTATAATTGTTATAAAAATTTCAATTCGAAATCTTTTGCCGTTCTCCATAAACGTCTAACCTACCATCGACCGTGATACACCCTTTATACTATATAAGATTTCTTGTGTTCTTTAATTCGTGTATTAAAATTTCTACCCGTTTGGCAATAAATAATCTGTCTTCCTCATCCGGACTTTCACTACCCTAAAGAACCTCCCTGAGAATTTCTCCGTGAGAAATTAAACGTTCCACCACAAGTTTTTAATCTACCTTTCATTTTAACAACCTTATTAGGTTAGGTACATTTGGTAGTTTGATGGAACAATCATGATTTAAGTTATTACTTTAAGTTTATTCTACATGATGGTATAATTGTTATAATTATTTATATTTGTGTACTGTGATAATAAACTTGTACCACTGATGACTGATAAATAGTTTTTCAAACACTTTAAAGAAGGGGAAAAATATGTTTGTGCTAATGTATTATGTTATCTTATTATGTTAGATTTTTTTTTCATGTAATGCGTATCAACCTACACAACAGTAAAATGAATTTTTAAAATCTTAATAGGTACACGTGTTTTTTTTAAATAAGGGTAGAAAACTTTAGAGGTAAGAACAATTTATTAACAATATTATTTTACTTATTTTTATTTCTTTTTTTTTTCATATAATGCATACCACAGACTTGGAACACTTATGACTTAAAGTAGTTTTTAAAACAGTATTTATATAAAAAAGAAGAACCATTTTGTATACATAAAAAGTACTAATTGGATTTTTGTTCACGTATGATAAACTTAAGCCACTGAGCAACCTTATTAAACAAGAAGGAAAAACTCTGAAAATAATAGTTTTTACTTTTTTTTTTCATACTACACTGAAGGAAAAGAATATATTTAACAAACGTTGCACTTGTTTGAGCCCGATTATTTGAGAATAAACAACTAAAATTTAATTTAAAATTAGTGATTTGGCTTAGAATGAGTGAACTGCTTTGCCAGAAACGATTGATTCGTTTAGTGTTTGCTTATGAGTAGATAAAAGCATTTAATTCGCATATTGAGCAATTTGAAGCTAACTAGCGTAGAGGATATTTTAAATGCACTAGTATTTTTGTTAAAGTAAATAATCTAACCGCATATTACTCTTAGCGTTTCAATTAATTTGCTTAAAAAGAGAAAAACTTAATTAATTTTATATTTTAACTTGACAAAAATATTCATTATCACTACAGGTGGTGAAACTATGCTACCCTGGTAAGCATATGTACAAGGAGACAAAAGATCATTTTCAAACAATAAAAAATATCTTTTGTCCTTTAATACTTAATATTGCGGATACGGGGGTTTGATTAGCACGGCAGAATGCTTCAATGTAAAAGAAAGTGTTTAAACTTCAACTCATTGACGTATTGTCTTAAGTTTTCTTACTCAAGACCCATCATGTTTATTTAATCTAACAGTCTTGGTCTAAATAAGGCTTTCGTCATAAGATCAGCAGTCTTGCTAAGAGCAGTTCCCGAGCAAAGAAATGTCTTATTCTTATATGTTTTGTTCTTTGTTAAATTCTGGGTTCTAAGCAAGTTTAATTGTGGCTTTAATATCTACCATTAGAAGAGGCAAGTCCTATAATTTTACAATGCTTTCAAATAATGTTTTAAGCCAAATCAATTCCTTTGCATATTCACTTGCTGCTACAATTTCTGCTTTGGTGGTAGAAATCGCAACCGAACTTTGTCTCTTACTGCTCCATGACTTCTCCTACATTATACATAGAAAGAACTCCAGACGTTAAACGACCCGTATTTATATCACCTCCATGGTCTGCATCACTATATCCTTTTAAGGTACCTTTAATATGTGAATATTCTCTTTACGTGCATATAATCCAGTGTGCTTGGATTTTCGAGGTTTCTTGAACAAACACCAACTGCATAGGCTAAATCAGGACGGCTTTCTGTCATGAGGTACATTAACGCTCCTACTCTACGAGAATAAGAAAACTTTGGATAATCTTTTTTATCCTTCCCTGATTCAATAGATCCTGTTCCTTTTGGTGTTTGCACAGGTTTGCAATCTTGTATCTTAAGCCTCTGCTACCATGTTAAAGTAAATGATCTAACCGTATATTACTCTTAGTGTTGCAATTTACTTGCTCAAAAAGAGAATAACTTATGTAGACTTTTAAAGACTTTTAATTAATTTTATATTTTAACTTGACAAAAATATCCATTATTATTAGTAAGGTAGTAAAACAATATCCAACTTTAACAATTTTAACTACAACTGGTTTATGTAGGTAGTATTATTTTACAAGAAGGGCACCTTATTTTAACGATTGTATGATATTTAACAACAGTCAACCAACTTAAAGCTAACTTCAGTCCGTGACTAAAACGCCATACGACGCCACGACTTTAAGTTATTTTGAGTTTACTGCCGGCGAACAATGTTCATATAAACTTGCAACTTAAAAAATATATAATTTTAAAAACATTTTTTTTAAATAGTGATAATATTAGCTTTACTTTGCAATAAAAATTAAAATCGCGCATGTAGCCGATGTGGAGATATACACTTAATGTATTTTTTTTATAAACTAATGGGCAACAGTAAGCTTAACATGAGTTCTAATAAAAATGATGTTAAGATTTCTTGGACATTTGTCTATTTCAATGGCTTCACGGATGGTACGTCAATTTCCCAATATCGCCAGCAATAGCCAACTTATTTATGAAAGACATAGGAGTACGAGCAATCGAAACGGCAACACTAAAACCAAAGTTATGACTAGGGTACGTAGTAGACACATTTATCATCTGGACCCATGGAGAATCGGAACTGAAGAAATTCCTGGACCATCTCAACGGAATTCCCAAAAAGATTAAGTTCACAATGGAAACCGAAAAAGAACACCAATTACCTTTTCTGGATGTCTTCATTATCAAGAAAAATAATGGCAAACTAGGGCACACGCAGTCAGTCATTAAGACACTTGTCATGCGATTCGAAAGGCTGGCAGATGATGACCACAAGAAACAAGAAGACTTGAAAATCCAAACGATGCTACAGCAAAAGGGATTCTCCATAACCATCATCAAAAAGGCTCTTAGACCACGAAGCCGGTTAAATACAACAGAGTACGAGAACAACAAACCCACTTTGAAGGCCTTCCTTTCCTACTTAAAAGGGACAACCGAGAGAATAGGCAAAGTTCTCAAAAAACATAACATTGAGACCATAATATTATTTGCCTCCCCAAGAAAGATCGGTCAAATATTTCCAAACGTTAAACCAAAAATAGAGTTGGAGGGACAAGGGGTGTAAGAAATTCCTTGTAAGAATTCTGACGCTACACGTGGGACAGACCAATAGACGTTTTAACGTTAGACGCGAAGAACATCCTAACGCAGTCTTGAAACAATAAAAAACATCTTTCTTAGCTGAATACGTTCGAAAAACTTCCCATGAACTTGACTTAAAAAAAACAAGGATCTTGGCTAGCATCGAACACAGGACCAAGAAACCTCAACACAAGAGACGATACACAGAGACTACCAACTGCATGAAAACCAGCTCTTACAAGCACCAAAACGCCACGCAAATTAACGAGATCAATGTTCTGCTTTAGGTTTCCACGGGCGTTATATGTATTGATGGTTTTTCGGGATCTGTTCCTTGTTGTCGGTTTTTGGTTCTTAAAAGAACTGTATGTCGGTACAATCTCATGTACCCTCTTTAGGTCTTATCTGCTGTGCTGCTGTTGCTGCTCTGCTGCTTTAGGTTTCCACTGGCATTATACGAGGTATGTTCAGAAAATATCGGGAATTTTCGTTTTTTGAAAGAAATATTTATGTATTCGTCTACATTAATGTTGTCGCCTTCAAAATAGTCCCCATTGGATATTATGCACATGTGCCAGCTCTTCTTCCAATACTCGAAACACTTCTAAAACTCGATCTTTGGGATAGCCTTTAGTTCTTTCAGCGATGCGCTATGCTTGCAAAACGATGGCCCTTTAAGGTTCTCTTTATTTTTGGAAATAGCAAAAAGTCAGACAGAGGCATGTATGGCGAATATGGAGGCTGGGGCATCATTACAGTATTGTTTTTGGCCAAAAATTTTGTTCTAAATTTTAACAATTTTGGAACAAATTTTGCTGCCACGCGTTTCATACCCAAAACATTCTAAAAAATTTCATGGATTGAGCCAATCGATATACTAACATCATCAGCGACTTCTCTGATGGTTTATAACCATTTTTTCCACTTTTTCCATGTTTTTATCGGTTGTTAATGTGCTTGTGCGTTCGGGGCGTTCGTCATCTTCAACGTCTTCACGGCCATCTTGGAAACTCTTTTACCACTTGTTTTACTTATAGCAGACTATAGGACTTTGTTAAAATTTCACAGAATTTATTTCATTTTTTAAGCAAAATTGGATACAAATTCTTTGATCCATTTCTTTTAACGAACGAAAATCGCCGAGCTCATAAAACACGTCTAACCTTAGCGGCTGCAAAGTAAACAATGAAAACAGCTAAAGTTTTTATCATACTTCGGGGGCATGTATACCAACATAATAAAGAAAATTTTATGACAACCGGACCCTCCGAACCCGCGAAATTTAACAATTCCCGTTATTTTCTGAACACACCTCGTATGTATGAACTAGCAGGAGAGCAGCAACAGCAGCCCAGCAGATAAGACCTGAAGATGGTACATAAGATTGTACCGAAACGTCGTCAGACATACGGTTCTTTTAAAAACCAAAACCGACAACACGGAGCAGATCCCGGAAAACCATAAATCTATATATATATATACACAAGAACACATGTTAAGCTTACTGTTGGGCATTAATTTATAAAAAAAATACATTTAAGTATATATCTCCACAACGGCTACATACGCGATTTTAATTTTTCTTGCAAAGTAAAGCTAATAATATCACTATTTAAAAAAAGAATATATATATTATATAAGATTATATATTTTTTAAGTTGAAAACGCCAAATGTACCAATGTGACTTGTCAATGTGTCACTCTGTGTCATGGAAACATGTACGATAATGAACGTTTTAAATGTGGGAGTAAAAAAAATATTTCTTGGTTGTTTCAATATTTGGTACGACATGATATTTTAAACAAAATGCTTTTTACATGTATTTGCTATTTTCTTGCATTCTAAAAATTATAACCTATATATACGTTAGTATAGTAACTATTTATAAATTCTTAACAAGTTTTTATGTTGTAAAGCGTTTTAGAGTTACTTAGTTTAAGTAATAATGGAATGAAATAGAAGGGTAAATTTATCGTTTTATATAGTTTTTGGATCGAGTTTTTCTATAAATAAAATAAAAATGAAAGCTTCCATTAAGGTTTGCAAACCAAGTAAAAACGTTTTAAAAACTCAGTAAATAAAGAAAACATTTTTGAACATGGAAAACCTTTTCGAAGTATTTACTACATTATAAAAGTATTGTCGTGCCCTAAGGGTCAATCTATTTACGCATATTTCCCATTTTCCTGATCAAAAGAGGCATTTCTTGACTTATCCGGCCTGCAGACCTAAATGTCCGTTTCATCTCGTAACCCACATTACTTGGTTTCATTTTCACTGTATTATAAATTGTATAAGATATGAAATATATTTATTTCTGTACCAGTTCCATTAATAGTTATCCCTACACTATGGTAAAGTTAATTTTTACCGTCTCCACAGTGGCGTAAAAGTAGGTGTTTCTAACAAAGGCTGTATTTTTTCTTTAAAATAATCGGCATGATAAAAACTAATATTAGAAATTTTAAATTAAATTTTTAATATTAAATTACCTTTGAAAATGTCACTTTACTGCTTAGGTCTACAGTATAATATTAAATATTATATTGTTTTTTCCCATCGGAAAATCAAAATTTTAAATAATATTTACCATTCTTAATTATGCTTGCCATAATAGTTATTTTTGTTCAGCAAAGAAATTTCGCTTGCATACTCGTACAACATATTTTCTATACTTTATTTTAATTGATTTTTTACTTTACGTTTTGTCAAAATAAAATTGAAATTTGTCAGTAAATCTTTCAAAAAAAGTTTGGTTGTAGTGCGCCAATGTTACATTTGCGTACGTCGTCATGGTAAACAATACGTTTGCCCATTAGGATGTAAAAATAACGTTTTTTAAACGCATATCAATTTCAACCAATTTCAATTTTTTTAACAGTTCTGGAAAAAAGTAATTATAAATTTCATAGGGTTTAATACATATTATTAAGATAAAACAGGTTATAAATTTTAATGCATTTACATGACATAAAGTATATTAAATTTTAAGTTAATAATAATTCTGCTCACGCAAGGATTCACCTATTAATTTCTGTAAAACTTTCATTAGTCTGGTAAGCTCGCTTAGTAAGCGCCTTTGGATGCTTTATAAAATAATATATTCGAATATCCCGTTGAGAAGACTTTATTTTAATTAAGTTTTTAGATGTCTGTTGTACTTTATGAAGTAAATAGAAAAGTATTGGAGGCATGTACTACCAAAGGTGCATTTTAATTTTATATACATGCTTTTTTACAGTACGATCCCGAACATTGTAAATAGTATGTTTACGTTGGTTTTGTTCGCAGATATATTAGGCATTTTGGCTAAGCCATATAATCTAAAAAAGTTTTTACTACATAGTAAAAAGGAGAACATTTATCTATCCGTGTATTATTTGCATGTTAAAATAAAATTGAATGCAAACTCCAATGGTTTTGTAAGACTTTTATACTTATTTGGTATATGCAACCCCACAAAGTACAAGAATAAAAATAATATATTGGCACATATCCCTAAAATAGATACAATTTTCCTTCTATTAGCTGTCACACAGTATAACTTCATATGGAATACAAGTCAATGCCAAATAACCATACATGATTTGTTCAAATTTTTATTATACTGTTCCGCATAGTATACTATATACATATATATATATATATATATATATATATATATATATATATATATATATATATTAGGGTGTTTCATTTTTAGGCGATATTTTTTTTCTTTCTGTCCTACCCAAAAATCTGATAATTTATATATAAAAAAATATAAGTTAATTAGAGGCTTCACTCTTTCAAAAATTCGATTTCCCATATAAATTACACGGGAAAAAGTTTTTTTCGGCTTCAACTCAATTTTTTGGCGTTTCAAAATTTTTTTGGAAAAAATGAGTATGCAGCTTTTGTAGGAAATCAAATTTGCTACAAAAAAGTTCCCTTGAGCAAACGCTTTCCGACCAACAGTTTTTGAGTTGTAGAGCTGGAAAGGTAAATGTTAATGTTAATTAATTTGGGCCTGAAGTTATTGGCCAGTATATTTGGAAAACACAACGTAAAACCAGCTTACAAATATGAGGCCGGCAGGCAAAATTCAACAAACTTTTTCCAATTTTGTTCTTTAAAAGTTTGCATACGCCTTTATTTTTACCTATCAATAAATTTCAATTTAAAGGAAATTTGTTGTTAATTAACATTTACCTTTCCAGCTCTACAACTCAAAAACTGTTGGTCGGAAAGCGTTTGCTCAAGGGAACTTTTTTGTAGCAAACTTGATTCCCTACAAAAGCTGTATACTCATTTTTTCCAAAAAAAATTTGAAAAAAAATTGAGTTGAAGCAGAAAAAAACTTTTTCCCGTGTAATTTATATGGGAAATCGAATTTTTGAAAGAGTGAAGCCTCTAATTAACTTAGAATTTTTTTCCAACGAAAATATATTTTTTTATATATAAATTATCAGATTTTTGGGCAGGACAGAAAGAAAAAAAATATCGCCTAAAAATGAAACACCCTAATATACAAGGTGTCCCTAAACTTAGTGGCATAAATTTAGGAGCAGATTAAGCAAGTCAAAATAAGACGAAACCTAAATAAATATTTTTCCTTTATTACTTATGTTTCCAAGATACAGGGTGATAAAGTGTTACCTATCATATCAGTTTTTTTAATATAACTTCTACTCTGGTAGTCTTGGAAACGTGATATTTTTCGAACAGTCACTTACTACCAAAACACATATTCACACATAATTTCAATTGTTTGAGTGAACACAGTGTCGTAGAAACGGGGGTTGCTTAAAGCTTATTGTCCCATACAAACTTTGAGGTTAGGTTTTTATAACATTTGATACAATTTTTCGATTACACAGTTTGTTGTTAATTAACATTTACCTTTCCAGCTCTACAACTCAAAAACTGTTGGTCGGAAAGCGTTTGCTCAAGGGAACTTTTTTGTATCAAACTTGATTCCCTACAAAAGCTGTATACTCATTTTTTCCAAAAAAATTTTGAAAAAAAATTGAGTTGAAGCAGAAAAAAACTTTTTCCCGTGTAATTTATATGGGAAATCGAATTTTTGAAAGAGTGAAGCCTCTAATTAACTTAGAATTTTTTTCCAACGAAAATATATTTTTTTATATATAAATTATCAGATTTTTGGGTAGGACAGAAAGAAAAAAAATATCGCCTAAAAATTAAACACCCTAATATACAAGGTGTCCCTAAACTTAGTGGCATAAATTTAGGAGCAGATTAAGCAAGTCAAAATAAGACGAAAACCTAAATAAATATTTTTCCTTTATTACTTATGTTTCCAAGATACAGGGTGATAAAGTGTTACCTATCATATCAGTTTTTTTAATATAACTTCTACTCTGGTAGTCTTGGAAACGTGATATTTTGCGAACAGTCACTTACTACCAAAACACATATTCACACATAATTTCAATTGTTTGAGTGAACACAGTGTCGTAGAAACGGGGGTTGCTTAAAGCTTATTGTCCCATACAAACTTTGAGGTTAGGTTTTTATAACATTTGATACAATTTTTCGATTACACAGTTTGTTGTTAATTAACATTTACCTTTCCAGCTCTTCAACTCAAAAACTGTTGGTCGGAAAGCGTTTGCTCAAGGGAACTTTTTTGTAGCAAACTTGATTCCCTACAAAAGCTGTATACTCATTTTTTCCAAAAAAAATTTGAAAAAAAATTGAGTTGAAGCAGAAAAAAACTTTTTCCCGTGTAATTTATATGGGAAATCGAATTTTTGAAAGAGTGAAGCCTCTAATTAACTTAGAATTTTTTTCCAACGAAAATATATTTTTTTATATATAAATTATCAGATTTTTGGGTAGGACAGAAAGAAAAAAAATATCGCCTAAAAATGAAACACCCTAATATACAATGTGTCCCTAAACTTAGTGGCATAAATTTAGGAGCAGATTAAGCAAGTCAAAATAAGACGAAAACCTAAATAAATATTTTTCCTTTATTACTTATGTTTCCAAGATACAGGGTGATAAAGTGTTACCTATCATATCAGTTTTTTTAATATAACTTCTACTCTGGTAGTCTTGGAAACGTGATATTTTTCGAACAGTCACTTACTACCAAAACACATATTCACACATAATTTCAATTGTTTGAGTGAACACAGTGTCGTAGAAACGGGGGTTGCTTAAAGCTTATTGTCCCATACAAACTTTGAGGTTAGGTTTTTATAACATTTGATACAATTTTTCGATTACACAGTTCGTCTACCATTAAAAAGGTGTACCTCTCAAACTTCGATAAAATAAACCGTTTCCGAGATATTCGAGATTACAATAATTGTTATATCGCATTATTTAAAAGGATTAAAAGGTATATGATAACAAATTTTATTTTTTAATTGAAAAAACTAAAAAACGGCATTCCATGAGCCTCGAGACTTTTTGCCCTGACCGTCACATTAAAAAAAATGTAGTTTTTTCAATTAAAAAATTTGTTATCATTTACCTTTTAGTCTTTTAATGCGATATAACAATTATTGTAATCTCGGATATCTCGGAAACGGTTTATTTTATCGAAGTTTGAGAGGTATACCTTTTTAATAGTAGACGAACTGAGTAATCGAAAAAATGCATCAAATGGTATAAAAACCTAACCTCAAAGTTTGTATGGGACAATAAGCTTAAGCAACCCCCGTTTCTACGACACTGTGTTCACTCAAACAATTGAAATTATGTGTGAATATGTGTTTTGGTAGTAAGTGACTATTCGAAAAATATCACGTTTCCAAGACTACCAGAGTAGAAGTTATATTAAAAAAACTGATATGATAGGTAACACTTTATCACCCTGTATCTTGGAAACACTGCGTTCACTCGAACAATTGTTATTATGTGTGAATATATATTTTGGTAGTAAGTGACTGTTCTCAAAATATTACCTTTCCACGTCTACCATAGTGGAAGTTATATTAAAAAAACTGATATGATAAGTAAACTTTATCACCCTGTATCTTTTAAACATACCTAATTAGGAAAAATATTTATTTAGATTTTCGTCTTATTTTGACTTGCTTAATCTGCTCCCAAATTTATGCCACTAAGTTTAGGGACACGATCATCTTTACTAATTTGTAAAAAAATATAATCTGTGTCATAAGCTTAAGTCTCTCATTCATTATAAATCAAACAATATATTAGCGACATTTGTTTAGAGTTATGGATATTAGTAATGAGTTTGACATTGAAAACGTATAGTAACTATACTGCGATAAACAAAAAATAATTAAACTTGCGAAAAGTTAAATTGTATTTGTCAAGCTTACTTATCTTCTCTCCTCCGTCAATTCCGAAAGTATCGAAGGAGAACATTTCCAACGGAGAAGAGACATTTACTTTATTTTTGAATTTGACTTTTTTGACAAATAATTACGCTCTTAATCATGAGTAAACAAAGTTAACCCTTTCAGTACGGTTGACCTATATATCTGCCATATAGAAATTTGGCACACAGACGGCTGTCAGATATATATGACACCAAGTTATTCATGCTCCATGGAATAATGTCATTTATTTTGGACAACTTTTAAAAATCAATTTGCCCTACGGACGACTGACCTACAGACAAAAAATATGTTTAGAATCAATGCAACGATTGTATGAGGCACCTTTGTGTAAAAATTAAAAGTGCAAAATAACTTATTTTAAATAATTAATTATTTAGCAAATTATTTTTCATCAGATTATTGTTTATCAAATTATTTTTTTATCAAATTGTTTTTTTATCTAAATATTTTCTTTGCGAATAAAAAATTATTGATGATTAAAAAATTATTTGATCAAAGACGCACGCAACGAAATTTGTTGTCAAAATAAATATAATTATATGAATCTAATTGTGTGTACATAAATATTATATTTTGGAAGATATTGTGTGTTTTTAAGGGTTTGTAGGATGTCCCTTTCTTTCAGAGTTCTCTTTCAGGAAATAAGTTAAATGTCGTTTGGGTTACTGTTATTGTTGTTGCTTTATTCAAATAAATTTCATTATTGTTTGTTATAAATTTTAGTGTTTTATACGTTTAACTCTCCCATAATCCATCATTTTAATAGTATATTATGTATAAAGTTTGATTACGCCATTTTATACACGAATTTAATTTAGGCACGAGCGAGCTTGCGAGCGAGTGCTTTAAATAATGAGTGTATGAGGGTATATAGAAAAGTTTATAAACGAGGTGCATACTATACTTTTTCTACGACAAATACTTATTATTATCTTAAAATGATTTAAATCAAAAATTTGTATAGAGCGCCATCTATGAAACAATAGGGGAATCTATAGTCACTGTCAAATTTCAAATTTTTATATTTTATAAACACAATTATAAAGGTTATAAATCGAAATGTATTTCTTGAAAATTGACAGGTTTTCACAGTGAAAGTAAAGAAAATGTTTTATGAGCACTTTACAGTGGAGTCCGTGTCCGAATTTAAGTTATAGTTTACTGCCGGCGAAATTAAAAGGTCAGTACAATTTCATATAAACTTTTCAAATATTGGCGTTCAGAAATTAAAAGCTCAGTACAATTTCATATAAACTTTTCAAATATTGGCGTTCAGAAACTATTTAATACTTATGTATTTTTGTATTGAGATAATAAAATAATTTTCACATTTAGTATTATTTTACAAGAAAGACACTTTATTTTAACTATTGTATGACATTTGACAACTGTCAACTAACTTAAAACTAACTTCAGCCCGTGACTAAAAACCTGTTGTATTTAAAAGGTCACTTAGTGTCATGGAAACATGTACGATAAAGGGCGTTTTAAAGGTGGGAGTAGAAAAAAGGTTTTATGAGAGATATTTATATAAAAATAAACGGGAGCCTTCCAGGTCTTGCACCTGTGTTCAAACGTGATTTATTGTCTTTTATTTACTGTATTTATTATTTCCCTTTTAATACTTTTCCCATGAATAAAACACCTCAAAAGTACCTTGGGTTACTAAATTAATGAGCTTTATTTCCGTAAGTATTTAATTATTTATTTGTCGTAATTTAAAATAACATTTGCCGTGGTGTTATATTTCATTTTATCACTTGAGGTGTAACTTTATAAATTCTTTGCTGGGAGTTTGTACGCTTACAATATATATATTTATAATTTTATATATATACCTATATAGGAAGATTATATTAAAGAACAAATACATATTTTTACCAAAAAAACATAACAATTACTATTTATATTACTTGTTTGCAGATTTTGACAACATATTGTAATATGTTGTCAAAATCTGCAAACAAAATGTTTAAATAAGAATAACTAAATAAACTGCTCGTCATAAACATCGACGCACCTAACCACATCTTTGAAAATTCTGAATAGCTGATTCTTTGACTCTTATGTCTAAGCATTATACTACAGGGTGTAAAACAAATTGATGTATTTTTTCCGAAATTTCAAGTTATTCTAATTTATGAGGCAGTTGAGTTTGATAGTCGTAATACCCCTCCCTAATATAAGTAAGGTAATCTCTCGAAATGTTTTCGAGATGTTGTGAATATCGCGGCTTACCATGATTATATGCCAATTTTTCGAAAATTGTCGTTATTTCCCAGTTTAGTCCAAAAAATGAGCAATAGTGGATTCTTTGACTTACGTCTAATTTTGAGAATACGATATTGTGCACATAGCCTTATACTCGAAATTTCGGAAAAAATACATTTCTTCGTTTAACACCCTGTAGTATAATGCTATGTGCAAAATATCGTATTCCCAAAATTAGACATAAAAGTCAAAGAATCAGCTATTCAGAATTACCAAAGATTTTCAAAATCGATTCAGTAATTTTCCAATAACGAGCTTTCAAATATTTTCCAAAAAACTAGGTGCCTAGATTTTTATGACAAGCAGTTTACTATTGATCAAAAAAATATTCCCTGCATATCTTATATTCACATTTCCTCGCTACATAAGACAAAAAACATTTAAGAAAATTCTGATTTGGAAGAAAGGGGGGTTTGCAACAGCATTGCATTGCTTGAGCTCTCATTTCCTTTTTCCTTAAACTTCCTCACCAAAATCTTAGATTATACAATTTGGAGTATTTAATTTAATTAATTTCAATTTAATATATTTTATTTTTTTATTCAATACATGTGTCATCTGAAAAACTACCGTAACTATTTATTTGATATTATGCATCTAATAATTTATTAAAGTTCTTGACTAATTTATAGATTTTGAGTTTTGTACTCTTGCCAGTGGCGTGGGGATTTTGGATTATAATGGAAATAAAATTTGCATTTATTAATATTTTTGTTTTTAAAACACGGACTACGCAGTGCGGGATTACAATTGCGGTAATCCGGGATTGGTATTTTTAGGAATTTTGTACTATATCCCATATACCGGGATCAGAGCCCAATCCCGGGATTCCCTAATTTTCCGAAGTTGGTTGCAGCGGACGGTAGTTTAGGAGAGCAATTCATCTGTGCAGTATCAAAATTTTCAATCCAGTAACTTCTCGGGTTCTCTATTACGGTAAAAGCTATAACCCAGATTTCTCTGAGTTACAAAATCCCACCAGCTCAGGTGATCGTGGGTGAAAAGTTCTTTAAAATTGCTACCTACCTTAATGGGCACCAAGTAATTTTTTCTGATATATTAGGGTAAAAAAATACTAAAAAAACAATTAAACATTTAACCACGTATATTGAAATTGTCGTTTCAGAAATTATACATAACAGACAAGTAATCACAACTACCCTTGTATGTATTGGCCAATGTCTACTTGTTTTACAATCTACCCCTTTAAATAACCCCATCAGCTTGTCCAAATCTATATGTTTATAAATGCATAATATTGCTTACAATAATTTTTATATCTACAATTTGTACTACGTCACGATGTATACCTACCTTTTGTTATACATCCCGATTAATAAACCCCCCGTTGCTATAACAGCGCCGATTCGATGATATATCTCCCATCATTCCCACCATTCACCCCATCCATTTATACCCGAGTACCATGTAGAGACTTATATTAATCAAACAACAAGGTCGTAAAACCACCTAACCTTCAAGGCACAGAAGGTATATTTGTCCTTCTGGGATGTCGAACAGCTGACTCAAGGTAGTGAAATAACATAACTTGGGAAATCGAGTAGAGTTGCCTCTAGTTGAACCATATTAGATGCCGGACGTAAAAACTATACCAAAACTTAAACGTACAAAAAAAACCTAAAAGAACAATGAGCATAAAAATTTACATCTTGGATATAGAAACTAACCTTACCTTCGAAAAGGGTTTCGTCTTCGTAGGAAATAGATCTCAATTATCTCCAAATCATCCAGCGAAGCGAAGTTCGGTCAGGTGAAGTTAAATCCAGTAATATCCCAAATAAATCGATAGGATCCGGCACTCAAAATACCACAAAATGCCAATAAACAATTTTGCACATTTCCTAATACGAACATGTCTATTTCCCTTTAATAAGGTTTCACTTGGCAGAGCGAAAATTAGAACAAGACGAACTCGCTTCCGGAATCTACGATGCTTTGTCCCCTGCGTACCAATATCCTAAGTGATAAAATATGCTGTTAAAAAAACTAACCATGTTAAATGACAAAAAAAGACCAAAAATTCGACAATAATGAAAACTCTCGATATTAGATAACATACAGCGACAAAAAGGCTTGACAAAAGATCTTAAGTTCAAATTCCGCACGAAAATTAAACCAATAAGAATGCAACTGCAACATGTGCCGGTTATATGAACAGTGTTGCCAATGAGGGCTCGGCGTCTCCACGGTATCGAGCGAACCAGCAACGTCGAGTAAACACTAAACGCCTACTTATTTGCAACCTCGTAATATCACTTAGAGCTTCCTACATAGTTTTAAAATCGCTGAGCGCTATATTTGGCAACCCCGCGATACACCTTCTGGTGAGCACCATTGGTTCCACCTTCGTCAATACAAATGTCATCCCCTTCAAAGTAAGTAAACACAAATATTAACTGCATAACTGTACAGCCACAGTTTAAAAAGGTAAAGGCTACTATTAATATACACGCTTTTTGTTTTAGGTATCATAAGCAGTACAAATCTGCTCATATCGCCAACAACTTCTGAACTAAGATTGCAAAGTCAAACATTCATTACTTAAGACATCTAAAAGCAATAAAACAAAAGTAATTTAGGCACATTATTCAATAAATATATATCACAAAACCAAATTAAAAACGAATGTACGTACGCCAACTGTTATTTAATCAAATTACTTTTGGGTTATGCTGGACAAATGACAACGTAACTACGTATTTTGCATTATTTCCGATGTTGTTCAATAAAGTTTCATGAATTAACAGATGTTTTATTTGTTACGGTGAGCTATCAAGTCCCAAGGAGGCAAAACAAAATAAATACGAGCAAGGGAAATTAAAAAAACCTACGATTACAGTGCTCTACACTGAACCTTAGCGTAAATTGTAAAGGGTGTCCCAACAAGATCGCGGGATTTAATTTTAAAGAAAAACATTTAATTTTTGAATTAAATCAACATTTTTATATCAACATAAAGAAAAATAGTTCCGATTAAACGTAAAATACAACATCAGGCAAATGGCCACCACGAAACCTCTGGCACAGGGTTATTCTTGTGTTGAAATTTTGAATAACGTTTTCTCATAAATGTGGCTGTATTTCACCAATAACGCGCCGTATTTCCTCTTTAAGATGTTCAACTGTTTAAGGCTTATTCGCATACACCTTTTCCTTCACTTAGCCCTAAATAAAAAAGTAAATCGGCGCTAGATCGCACGATCTTGGTAGTCAATGTTGATCACCAAATCGAGAAATAACACGGCCTGGAAACTTAATCTGCAGTAACTCCATTGTTTCACGTGCTGTGTGGCAGGTCTCACGGCCTTGTTGGAAAAATCTGTCCTCCAAATCAGACATACAATTCGGGCCACAAAAACTCCGTTAACAATGTTTAATTCTTGACCACAATGCCAAATGGAAAGTTCCTGGATTCTTGGCCGATTCCCTTACTGTAGCTATATTTTCGAGTGACCGACAAGGACGACAACGAACAATGGTCTTCTGATCCATAGGAGTAAATTTGGTCTCAAATTTTATAATTAAACGCCTCACTGTCGAATTATTTGGGCATAATTGCGACCGAAAACTTGACAAACCGTTTTCGCAAAACTTTCAACATTTTTGTAATGTGTTTTTACAATAATTAAACCATTGTTCGTTTGAATATTTCTCCATGTTCTTAAATCGCGTGACAAATCAGCTTACAACTCGTATTAACAAAATGGCGGCAAATTTTAATCGTGCGCTCACCCTTTATAACAAAAACGTTAAAGCACAATTTCTTGTAAAACAAACATGTAGTAAAGCACAATTTTTCTGTAAAACAAAAATGTAAGTATTAAAAACCAAACCGTTAGGTTACAAAGCAGTTTTGTTAAACGGATGCACTGCAGTAACTACACACATAAGCAGTGCTCGGATATTCGAAACCGAGCCGACATGCTCTGTCTTGTCTGATCTGCTCGCGCCGTCAGTGGGCGGGGCGTATGCTATACGGGGTTTAGGTAGTTGAGCACTTGAATCTAGTATCGGTGCATTTTTCGTTTTTGTGTTCAAAAATTTGTTTCCAGTTATATGTATGACGTATTATTCTGGCGCGCATTTCAGGACTCTTGCATATTTCTACAACCGTTGAAGTTAGCGACTTAATTTTTTTTTAAAGTTTGTCAATGTTTTGACTACTTTTTACTCGATATATACGTATACAAATTTTCAATAAGTCACATAGCTCGCCGCAGAGTAAAGTTTTTGATACACGATTTTGATAATTCTATATTGCAAATTTTTTTTTCAATATCTTTAGAAATTTTTAAAATTTCTGAATTGCTATTAGAATTCTAGAAGCGCTTACAGTTCCAGTATAAGTCTGCAAAAAATCAGAATTTTAGAATTCTAGTATTAATACAGCGGTTAATATTACGAAACACCCACCCTCATAGTAAATAAAATCGCTTCTCCATTTGGAATTAAAATTCTTTATAAATTATATTATGCAAAATATGACAATTTTCAAAATAATAAGCAATTTTTCTAAAGTCGCTGATACAAAAAAATAAATAATAATAATATTTTTGGGGCATCAATAATTAATTTATTAATCACAAAACTACAAGAAAAAAGTTAGTGTGACAAGTCAAAAAGATAAATTAAAAGTATACTAAACATAAATTGGCTACAATAGATCGATGAAAAAGATTATTTAATTTAAAAAAATTATTGAATAAAAAATGTTTTTTACTAATTAAAATTTAAAGAAAAATATTTTTTGATTAAAAAATATTTTATGCAATTAAATATTTTTTATTTAATTTTTTTAATTAATGATAAAATATTTTTATTCAATTAAAAATATCATTTATGCAACAAAAATATTTTCTATAAATTTTTTATAGATAAAACTTTTTTTCCAATTTATAAAAATTATTTTTACATTAAAGATATTTTTTAACTATCGTTAATGGTAAAAATGTCATTTTTAATTACTTATGCCCATGCCATCTTTTAATGCAAATTTAAGCTTATTTACACACCACCATGAGTTAAAGCTTATTGGCGCGTTTTTTTTAACGTGGTGTCCCTTATAGGCCTAATCCACATCAAATAACACCTTATAAATTTATATATTTATTAACTATTCATGTTACCTTTTAGATGGTCCAGGTTTACGTATGTCTTCATAATTTTCGGTAGTGTCTGCATGCAAATTTAAAAGATGTGCTTTTTTCTTGGGCGGCTGGTATAATTTACTCGAAAACCTTAAAGACAACTGATCGATCCTCTGTCATTTCGGTATTTGTTAATGAAATATTTAATTTAGTAGCCGATTTTACTACGGCTAATGCATTAATAGATTCATTAGACAAATAATTTCTTTTTTTTTTGTTGAAATGTCCGGCAACAATAAAAATGTCCTTTCAACAGCTGCGTTGAAGTGTGGTAAGGAACGAAAGTACCTTACCAACTCTTTGAAATTTGGTAAAATGACGTTACCATTTACATTTTTGCGTGAAAGGATATCTTTCCACATTTAATCAAATGTTATAAGATTATAGGATGTCTCTGCTCGTGAAGAAAATCTGCGCAGAACCTGGCGCCATTTATATTTTAATGCATCTTTGTCATCAAGTCCAAATTTGTCTGCCAAATACGAGACTTTTTCGAAACTACTACCTATGTCGGTATTAGATAAGTCAAAAACAGACAAGATTTCAAAAAATTCATCCCTTATATAATATAGACGCTCCAAAATTTGAGAAACCATCTCAACATAAAAAGCTAGGCAATTTTCTCTAATCTCTTGAATAAGTAGAGTGTTTGATTCTGGGACAATTCTTCAATTATATCGTTGCAATCAGGTCCCAAGTCAACCATATCTAAGGGTTTTTGGTTATCTAATGAACGGAAATTTATTTTACTATGAACTAAAGATTTTACGTCACTTTCCCATAATCCCCCAAAATGTGGAGAGTTAGCGGGGATAAAGTGAAACTGGATCATATTATTTTTGGCATAAGTTTGAAATTCAGGAGATTGACAGAGGTTATGAATTTCTCGCTACTTGCACCAACGAAATTGGTTCCATTATAGGAATACAAGTGCTGACATAAACCGCGGCGGGAAACAAATCTTTTAAGCATGGCCAGTAAACCTTGCGAGGTGAGGTCTGAAACAAGCTCCAAATGTACCGCCTTGGTGGCCAAACACACAAATATGCATAGGTAGGCCTTTATAAATTTTCGGTTACGAAATTTTGAATCTTTTATAATGAAAAATCCAGCATAATCTATACCAGTGTGAAGAAATGGTCTGGATGGGTTTACCCTTGGTTCAGGTAAGTCTCCCATAAGCGTATTTAAAGTTTTAGGCCTTTGTTTACAACAAATTATGCATTTATGAATGACAAGTTTTACTGAAGATTCTCCCTGTATGGGCCAGAACCTTTGCCTAATAAAAGAGATGGTGGATTGTGTTCCCGGATGGAAGTTTAATTGGTGTATGTGTGTTATGATCAAACGAGTAAAAGGATGGCTCTTTGGTAAAAGTATGGGGTGTTTAGCATGGTTATCAAGATGGGAATGTTTTAGTCTGCCACCGACCCGTAATACTCTGGTTTTATCAATGAATGGATTTAAAGATTTCAATTTACTTTGAGGTTTTAAACAATCTTTTGTTTTTAGGTTTTGTAGATCATTAAAAATGCTTCACCTTGAACTATAAGGACTAGGGTAGTTAACGCATGTTAACGTTCAAAGGGTGTTAATTGACCTATTTGACGGTTAGGTTTTAATAATTTTAAGTTTTGAATGAATCTTAGAAAATAAGAGGTTACATTAATTAGTTTTTTTGTAGTCAGAAAATTTTTCAAATAATGAAAAATTCGAAGTTATAGAGCTAAGAACAATAGATTTAGAATTTAATTCTGGAGTTTCAAAATCGATTTTTACGTTTAAAATTGGAGATATGAGTATTGTTTGGCCAAAAGTCTTCAGACTGGGATAAAAAAGATGGACAATGCCACCACAAGAAGCAGGTTGTAAGTTCTTGAGGACTCATGCCCCGCTGGGTTTTAAGTGGTGGATATGTCCAAGCATTTACTTCAGTTGTTTGTTGGATTTCTGATATTCTATTACAAACATATGTTTTTAATTGTCTAGGCTCTAATGAAAGCCAACAGAGAATAATGGTTGAATCAATATAATAACACACCTTGTTTAGTTGACAGTTTAAGGCATTTTTTAACTTATACATAAGTCTGGAAAGGACTAGGGCTCCGCATAACTCAAGACGCGGTGAGCTTGCAGCCTTTAATGGAGCTACGCGACTTTTAGCAGTTAGTAAGTGGACAACAATATTGCCCTGAGAGTCAATGGAACGGACATATATACACGCACCAAACGCATTAATAGAAGAGTCACTAAAACCGTGAAGTTCAAGGACAACAAATGTTTTAATTGTGACTTGGCGGGGAATTTTAAAGCAATCCGTTAAAGATAGGTGGTGAGTAAAGTTTTTCCATATTCGGAAAACATCTGTGGGAACGGGATCATCCCAATCTATTTTGAGCAACCATAATTTCTATAAAAGAATTTTGACTTGTAAAACCATAGGCCCTAGAAGGCCAAGAGGGTCGAAAATCTGTGAAATAAGTGAAAGTATGGTACGTTTGGTTACAGGCTTTGTGTTAGAATCAATAGTGGAGTTGTAGATAAAAATCTCTTGTTCTGGATTCCAAAATATGCCTAGAGTTCTGTGGTTGTGAGATTCGTCAAATTTTAAATGCTTGGATTGAGTAAAAGCCGAATCCTTTATATCAAATATTACAGATTGACTATTGGAAGAAAATTTTCTTAAATCAAGACCGTATGATTTGAATATTTTTACGAGGTTATTACGTATAACTAAAAGAGGATAAGAATCTAGGATGTCGTCTGAGATTTGGTTAAGACAACGCGTGGCTAAAAAAGCACTACTTGACATGCCATAAGTGACGGTGTTTAATTCAAAATGTCTTTTGTTGTCTTGAGGGTCGTCACGCCATATAATTCGTTGAAAGCAACGTTGATTTGATTTGATTAAGAACTGGCGGTACATTTTAGCGATATCACCTGTTAATACAAAATTATGTTGTCTGAAGCGCAATACTACAGTAAACAAATCGTTTTGGACAGTGGGTCCGATCTTTAAACAGTTGTTAATAGATATACCGGAAGATGAATTAGCAGAACCATCGAAAACAACTCTGAGGCGCGTTTGGAGGCTTTCACTTTTTTCCACGCAATGGTGTGGGAGATAATAAGAGATATATGTTGAATTTTGGTTAGTGATATCTGGGGTTATTTCAGACATATTTCCAAGAGTTTTATATTCGGAGATAAAGTCGCAATAAGATTGCTTCATATCAGGATTGTTAGCAAGTTTTCGTTCAAGGCCATAGAACCTTTTTAGGGCTGTTTGAAAGGAGTCTCCAAGTTGAGAAACGTTGGGTTTAAGAGGAAGGCTTGTGTAGAGGTTTTAAAATGGTTCTCGCACTCGGTTTCTTCTTGAGAATATTTATATTTGGATGTTTGTTCTGTGGTTTCTTCAGAGTTCCAAAAGAATTGCAAACTATTCTGAAGATCTTCATTAAGATTGTTAGTACATTTTAAGGAAGTTACATATTGACTGCCAGTGGTTAGTAAGGAGACAGGGACACTCACTACCCACCCTAGTTTAGTGTCCTGTAAAATAGGATTGTTTTTACCCAATTTAATTTGGCTTCTATTAAGTAGGATGTAGAAAACACCTGCGCCTAGAAGTATGTCTATATTGGCAGGTTTAAGAAATTCAGGGTCTGCTAATTGAATATTGGTTGGAATATTTAAGTTGGAAATATTTATAGAGAAGGGAGGAATTTTTTCTGTTATTTTATTTATTACCAAGACTGGTATTTTAGTAGAAAAGTTATTATGGGTTGATTTTATTTTAAGTTGAGTGCGTTTAGTAATATTGGTGCAGTTTTCGCTAATTCCTGAAACAGGTTGGATAGGCTCAAAAGGTAGGTTTAATTTATCGAAAAAATTCTGAGTAACAAAATTGGATTGGCTTCCATTGTCAAGTATTGCCTTACATACTATAGGCTGATGGTTTTTGTCAAATATTTCAACAAAAGCAGTAGAGAGTAAGACAAATGAATTTTGGGTTGCATTAGAGCAATATAAATTTTGAGAGTGGTTATAGGGTATATTTGCAGTATTTTCTTTTGTCTGAGTTATATTGGTAGTATTTGATATAGAGGGTTTTGAATGTGCGGTATAATTAGTATGAGTATTAGTAGTCTCTTGTGGATTTACAGTTTTTGTATGAGTTGTTTGCATATGTAGCAGCGAGTGATGTTTACCTTGGCATGTTCTACAGGTATAAGTAGATTTGCAATTGCTTTGGCGATGTCCTGGACGCAGGCAATTTGTGGATAAATTTGCACGCTTCGACTCCGAAAACCTATTACACACAGGTAAGTAATTTTTGGCAAGAATAAATAAAATGGTTATTTTTACATAGTGGGCACGGAATGGTATTGTTATTTTGGGTAAGTAATGTTTTACGATTGTATTTTTCAGGTTTGTTAGGCACAAAAGGTTTTTTAATATTTAATTTAAAGTCGAGAGATTCCAGAAAACGACAACGCTGGGATAAAAAAGTTATGAAATCTTGAGTGGAAGGATTATCAATTTTTCTTGAGAAATGCTCCCATTCTTTACGACTATTATAGACCAGTTTTAAGGCAAGTAAGTAAATTAAAATACTACTCCATTGGTCTACAGGTTCGTTTAAATTTTGTAAAGATTTAAAATTATTTTGAAAATTGTCAATAAGTTTTCTTAAACTAAAATTAGAGTCATATTTTACTTGGTTGAGTTCAAAAATGCATTTAATGTGCGAGTGTATAATTACTTTTTTGTTTTCGTACCTTTCCTGTAGGAGTGCCTAGGCAGTAGTATAGTTGTTTTCGGTTGCAGCTAACGAGCTGATTATTTGCGCAGCTTCGCCCTGTAAACTGGATCGTTGGTAGTAGAATTTTTCTATATTATTAATTTGCGGATTTTTTTCAATGAGGGTTATGAAGGTATCTTTGAAGTTTGTCCATGTTTCGTACGAACCGTTAAAATTGGGTAATGGTATAGGAGGAAGGCGTGAACCATACTGATCATATGGCGAAGGCAGATAATTTAAAAATAGTCGTTTTACTGAAAGGCTAGATGAGGGTGCACTTGGAGGGGTTTGTACGGCATTAATTTTGTCTATAATTAATTTTGCGCTTGAGATATTGGTAAAATATAAGTTTTCAAACGATTCGCGTTCTAGTTCCTGATCTTTTGTTTCTTCGAATTGATTACTCAAACAAACTTGCTCGATTTCAATCTGGACATGCTTAAATTCGTTAATTAATGGTTCAATATTGCTTAATCTTGTGCTTAAATCGATTAATAAAACAGGATTCTTTAAATCAGCGCATTTAGTTTCCAGAAAGTTTTTAAATCTATTTATTTAATTTATGATAGCGTCACGGCGAGCTACAAGATTATCATTAATGTTTTTGGGTTTAATCATTTTGAGGGATTATGGTAACAATGGGTTACAAAAACACAATAAAGTACACACTGTAGGTTAAAGGCAAGTTAAAGGGTTCGATAAAGTGCGTTAAACATGGTTAAAGTCGCTCAAAAACATAAAAAATGGCTAAAAATGGTTCAGATGGCTGTAATATTGGTTAAAGGATTATTAGAATTAAGGTTTGGAAAGTACTGGCCTATATTTTGTCGATGTTTCTTCAAATTCCAACAAAATAATGTTCCATCACACTTTCTCCATGTTTTTAAGGATGTACATCGGCGTCTGCCATCTTTGACGTTGTGTACTTGCTTCTTGGCGGTTTCAAAATTAAAGTTTCAATCCGGCTCGAAGGACCAGCATGAATTTGTAGACTTCTTGTAGATTCCAAATTAACATGGATAAGATATTTCTACTTGTTTGGTTGAATAAGGCACTACTCGTTTATTTTAATAACTTTTATTGTAATGCTTTGATTGACAGTGAACTGTTTATTATATGTTGCTAAGGTACAATTAGCGTTAAAAGAGTGCCGAATGAGACGGATGATAGGCAACTCACATTACAAATAACAAAGAAGCGTATCACATAGTTTTTATAAACATAAAATTATACAATTTCCAAATGCAAAACTTGTATTTTTTCCGTTAAGAATTATTTGATAACTTACCAATACTCTTTAAACATTAATGTTCTTTCTTTTTGTGAAAGTGTTAATGATCTTGGGGTATTATTTGATAATAAATTAACATTCTCGAGTCATATACAAAGTTTAGTTTCCCAAGCATGTAAATTATTAGGTTTTATTAGCAAAAATTCATAACATATCATTATCCAGAAACTCCTGAAGGTTATAAAATATTAATAATAATGTACATTAGGTATATAGCGAAAAACATTGAGTTAATATATTTTTATTGAATTTTTTTTAATAAAGATATTTGTAAAAAAAACATCCTTATATTTTAGCAAATTTATGTTCTGTATACTTTTAATTTATCTTTTTGACTTGTGGTACTAACCATTTTCTGTTGTAGTTATATGATTAATAAATTAATTGGTGATTTTAGAAGAAAAAAAATCTGTCCCAAAAATATTATTATTATTATTATTTCTTTGTTTGTATCTGCAACAGATTTTAGAAAAATTAATTTCTTGGCATCAAAAGTTACAATTTTTTTTTGTAAAATTGTCATATTTTGCATAATATAATTTAAAAAGAATTTTAATTTTACACGGCGATTTTACTCTGCTATGAGGGTGGGTGATTCGTAACATTAATTGTTGTATTAATTCTAGAATACAATTTAAAATTCTGATTTTTTGGAAACTTTTGCAAATAAAAATTTTTAAAAATTTACAAAGATTTTGAAAAAACAATTCCAATATAGAATTTTCAAAATCGTGCATCAAAAACTTTACCCTGCGGCGAGCTATGTGAATTATTGAAAATTTCTATACATATACGAGTCAAATACATATATCGAGTCAAATATATCGAGTCAAATGTGGTCAAAACATTGACAAAGTTTAAAAAAAAAATAAGTCACTAACTTCAACGATTGTAGAAATATGAATTTGTATCCAAGAGTCCTGAAATGTGCGCTAGAATCATACATATAACTGGAAACAAATTTTCGAACGCACACTGAAAAAAATAAGCTGTTGAAACAACAAAAAAAATATTAATTCAACTCTTTATGCACTTTAAATACAAGCAATGGTTTTTGCACGTTTACTTAACCATCTAAAAATGTCAAATTGTATTGTTTAATTGAACAACAAATAACAGTCAAATGAACAAAATAAGAATATTTGTTCTAATCTGCTAATTTGGTTAATTTAACATTTTTAGGGTGTTAAGGTAAATTTCTTGAAATGTCCAGGTAACCTTTTTAGCATATTCACTTAACACCAATAAAATGTTAAATTAACATTCTGAAAATGTAAAATTCTTGGTTGGTATCCAAAACAAAATTATGGAAATAATATATTATTATATATAAATAGAAAGAATTGAACCTTCACCTCGCCCAGAGTTTTTGTTTTGAGCGTGTTCCACCCATGATACATCTTTGTATCATGTGTTCCACCTACTTCAAATACCGACAGACTATTTCGCCCTGTATTGAGGGTCTTAACAGTGTCGGGCAATATGGTGTAGTGAAAGTTCTACTGTGGAACACACCTTAAACAAACAGATATCTCATCTTATATACACCTAATCGTAAGCTAACTAAGGCGAGATGTAAGAAAATGTCATTGTCTATTGACGTGGCGTGAGTGTTCGAAGCGCCATTCTCGGCAATTTTATGAATGCAAATTTTACATTTTAAATTTTAAAGTAACATTTTAAATTTGTTAAATGAACAAATTTAAAGTTTTGGATTAAAGAGCAACTAAACGTTAATTTAATAGTTTTTTTAGGTAATCCTAAAAATTTCAGTAGTTGATTCAACAAATTCCAGCTATTAAATCAAAGTACTGTAGCGAGTTCGGCTCTGGATCTCGGAATGATGACTCATCGCCGATGAGTCATCGCCGGTGACTCAGCGCTAGAATAATCGAGAGTGTGGAGCTCGCTGGAATGTTCCAGAAGACGTACGCGCTGTAATATATAAGGAACGGCGCTTCACAGAGCAGTCAGTTGAGATTTGGTACTCGCGAAGAAATAAATAAATATAAGTGCAAATAAATAGACTCTTGAACAGTAGTGATATATAAATAATTAGTAGTTAAGTGTTTAGTTAGTTTTATAGTGTTTTAAGTGTAGTTAAGTTATTAAATAAATAGTTTAGTTCGTTAATTAACCAGTGCGTGTTTTTATTCACACTACGAACAGTTAAAAACGTTACAATTGGTGTCAGGAGTGCGGTTAGTGTGAAACTTCGCGAAAATGGTTTCGTTAATGGACTTAAAAGTGGCAGACCTTAAGCGAGAGCTAGAAGAAAGGGAATGTGATACAACTGGAAAAAAGAATGTGTTGCAGCAACGGCTTCGAGAAGCGTTGGAACAGGAAGGTAAAAATCCAGATGAGTATTTATTTGAAGGCCCTTGTGACATGCATTTAATGTTGCAAAATTTACAACAAAAGATTCTGGAAAATTCCAACGAGTTGCAACAGAAAATGTTGGAAAATTCTAGCCATGTACAACAGAAAATTCTAGAAAATTCTAAAGAACTAAAAGACAATCTGCAACAGAAAATGGTAGAAAATTCTAGCGATTTAAAAGTCGATTTACAACAGAAGATTCTGGAAAATGTCAATGATTTAAAGGATGATTTGCAACAGAAAATGCTGGAAAATTCCAACGATTTGCAACAGAAAATGCTAGAAAATTCCAACGATTTTCAACAGAAAATGCTAGCAAATTCCAAACATTTAAAAGAATATTTGGAACAGAAGATTCTAGAAAATACAAATGAATTAGAAGAGAAAGTAGGACAGAAAGTTGACAATGTAAGAATGGAATTGAATGACGTAAGGATGGAATTAGAAGAGAAAGTGGTGCAGAAAGTTGACGACATAAGGACGGAATTGAATGAGAAATTGGAAGTCAAAATTAAAGAAATAAATAGTAAACTGATACCTGTAAATCTACCCATGATGCTGGCGGAACCAGGAACAGTGCCGGAGGGAAGCCGAGTACGGATGAAACCACCTCAGTTCGATGGGAAAACTTCTTGGACAAATTACATCCGTCAGTTTGAGGCAGCAGCAAAAGCAAATGGCTGGCTACCAGAAGAAAAAGCTACAGCATTGACTCTTGCTTTACGTGGAGATGCAACCGATATCTTGCAGACACTTTCTCCCAATGAACAAGAAGATTACGAAGCGTTGGTGAAACATATGGAACTGCGATATGGCCAGACACATTTGGAACATGTGTACCATTCCCAACTGAAGAATCGCTGCCAGAAATCAAACGAGACTTTACAAGAGTTCGAGGCTGATATTGCACGCTTGGTTCGGCTAGCATATCCAGCTACTCCAACGACCGTTATGGAACGATTAGCGGTTCAAGCCTTTTTGGATGGACTTCGGGACAACGAAACAAGACAGGCTCTGACGTTGGCTCGTCCAAGCCAACTGGTTGATGCATTGGCCCGAGCTTTGGAATTCGAGGCGGCAAAGCAGAGCTGCAGGAGCCAGCATAGAATTAGAAGAGTCGAGGAAGAAAAAGAGGAGGAACCCAATATAATCGAAGAAATCAGGCGAGTTCTTAAGGGGAATCTACCAGAAAAGAAGGAAATCCGGTGTTGGAGATGTGGAAAGCTCGGACATATACAAAGTCGTTGCAGAAAAAGCCAGGAGGCGCCGACTTCATCTAAGCCGGAAAACTAGATAGGGTCGAGGAAAAGGGGCAACCGTCGACCTGTAACCAGTATGCCCCAGAGGATATCGAACGTGTCGCATCTCTTCTACATCAGTCCAGCAGTGTTTTTGTGGATGGCTTTATTAATGGAAAGTTACATGTGCTGCTGCTGGATACAGGTGCGACGAAGACAATTATACGGCCAGATATTGTCGAAAAGTCCAAGATAAAATCTACCAATCGGCGACTACGTACTGCAACAGAAGATTCTGCTACTGTACATGGAGAAGTGGACATCACGATGGTCATAGGAAACACGAAATTTAAACATCGAGCATTAGTAGCAGATATTGAAGATGAAGTTATTGTAGGCATGGACATTATGAACTCTATAGGATTTGAACTAAACTTTCAACAAGGAATATTAAGAGTAAATGGAGAAGAAGTCGTGTTGCATCGATCGAAAGAAAATAATATTCGTGTAATGTTAACAGAAGATGCTTTGATACCGGAACAAAGCGAGATGATATTGAAGGCTTCCTTGGATTGTAAATCAGAAGATGGAAGTATAATGCTTCTGGAGCCGAGAATTGATGACAAAGAGGTCGGTCGAGGAATTGTAGTAGGGAAGACTTTAATACGTGTCGGAAAAGAAGTGCCTGTTAGAGTATTGAATGTTAATGGTTACTCTGTGAACTTGAAGAAAGGAATCGTTTTGGGGAACTGTTCTTCGGTTTGCTCGATTATTAGAGGCATTCGTGAATCTGCAGTCCCGGCCAAGAAAGTGAGCAATGAATTGATGAATCTTCTGTCGACTTCTTCAAAGGATTTAAAGCCCAATGAAAGAATAAAGCTAAGAGAGCTGATACACAATTATCAGGATGTTTTTGACGACGGACAAGGAAAGAAGGGTAGAACAAAAACTGTCCAGCATAAAATTAACACCGGTGATGCGCAGCCCATTCGACAGTCGGCAAGAAGGCTACCTCTTGCTAAGCGAGAGGAAGCTGATAAAATAGTGCAAGAAATGGAGAAGGAAGGGGTGATCGAACCATCCAACAGCCCATGGTCTTCACCAGTGGTGTTAGTTAAGAAAAAGGATGGATCAACTCGATTTTGCGTCGATTTTCGTCAGCTGAACAACGTGACGAAGAAGGACAGCTACCCTCTAGGATCGATGACACCCTGGACACATTGGCTGGTTCGCAAATATTTTCAACTTTGGATTTAAAGAGCGGTTATTGGCAAGTTGAAATGGCACCAGAAGATAGAGAAAAGACGGCGTTTACCGTGGGTGCTGGACTGTGGCAGTTTACTGTCATGCCGTTTGGACTATGTAATGCCCCTGGAACTTTTGAAAGGCTCATGGAAATGGTTTTAAAGGGACTATCCTGGAAGACATGCTTGGTGTACCTTGACGACATCATTGTGGTTGGTAAATCATTTGAGGACCATATGAAGAACCTGAAGGAAGTCTTTCAGCGCTTAAGAAGTTCCGGCCTGAAGCTAAGCCCGAAGAAATGTCACTTGTTCCAGAGGGAAGTGCAGTATTTGGGCCATGTTGTTTCGAGTAAAGGAGTGGCAGTGGACAAACAGAAGGTGAAGACGGTGCGAGAATGGCCAGTACCGAAAAACAAACATGACTTAAGAAGCTTTCTTGGATTATGCACCTACTACCGTCGGTACGTACCAGGATTCGCAAAGGTTGCTAAGCCTTTGACACGTTTAACAGAGGGAGAAAGACGATTCCAATGGGACGACGAATGCCAGGAAGCCTTTAAGAACCTGAAAAACGCGTTGACCAGCTCACCAGTCCTGAGTTATCCACTTTCGGATGGTGAATTTATTTTGGACACGGACGCCAGCAATGTGGGCCTGGGAGCTGTTTTGTCGCAGATTCAAGAAGGAAAAGAGAAAGTTATTGGATACTTCAGTAAAACTCTATCAAAACCAGAGCGAAATTACTGTGTTACTCGACGCGAGCTGTTGGCAGTGGTAAAATCAGTCGAACACTTTTACAAGTATCTGTATGGAAGAAAATTCTTGCTAAGAACGGATCATGCTGCCCTAAAATGGCTTTTGCAATTTAAGAATCCTGAAGGACAGGTAGCAAGATGGATTGAGAGACTACAGGAGTTCGACTTTGACACAGAACATCGGGCTGGGACCATCCATAGAAATGCTGACGCCTTGTCAAGAAGACCGTGCCCGGAAGACTGTAAACATTGTCTCAGGGCCGAAGAAAAGGATGTGTTTGTTCGCAGGACTACAATCGTGGATGATCATTGGCAATCCGCTGAGGTTTAACAAGACCAAGAAAGGGATCCGGATTTGAAGCTTATCATCGAGTGGAAGAAGAACGACCGTAAACCAACGTGGCAGGAAGTCGCCCAATATTCGCCGAATGTGAAATCGTACTGGGCTCAATGGAATTCCATCATCTTAAGTGACGGGCTTCTAAAGCGCGTTCTGGAGATGCCAGAAGGGGGGGAAGACCGGAAGCAGATAATAATCCCCAGAAACAGGATACCAGAAGTGCTGCAGGAAATCCATGATGGAACTACTGGAGGACATCTTGGGGTGACCAGGACGCTCGGAAGACTTAGGGAACGGTTTTATTGGGTCAACAGCCAACGAGATGTGAAGGAATGGTGCAAGAAGTGCGCCGTGTGCGCGGCAAGCAATGGACCCCAGAAGCGCCCAAAAGCCCCAATGCGACAGTACAATGTGGGCAGCCCATTTGAAAGAATTGCAATCGACGTGGCGGGTCCATTTCCGGAAACAGAATCTGGAAATAAATACATCATCGTTGTAATGGACTACTTCAGCAAGTGGGCGGAAGCGTACGCCTTGCCAAACCAGGAAGCTGCCACAGTGGCCGATGCCCTTATTAAGGAGTGGATTTGTCGTTTTGGTGTGCCAATGGAGATGCATTCAGACCAAGGCAGGAACTTTGAATCTATACTATTCCAGAATGTCTGTAAGATTCTTAACATTCGGAAGACGAGGACGACTGCATTACATCCGCAGTCTGATGGAATGGTAGAACGAATGAATCGAACGATAAACCGGTACTTGTCCAAGGTAGTCTCTGATCACCAAAGAGACTGGGACCGCTTCCTCCATCTGTTTCTATTGGCGTACCGTTCTTCTATCCACGATACAACCGGCCAGACACCCGCTAGCATTGTTATGGGACGTGAACTTCGTCTACCTTGTGACCTGAGGTTTGGTTGCCTACCAGGGGAAGATATTGCTGGAGAAGATTATTTCAGCAATTTACGTAGGAAAATGAGCGACATTCATAGCCGAGTTCGTTTAAACATCCAGAGTGCCAGTGATATAATGAAAGAGGCATATGACATCAAGGCGGAAAATGGAGGATTTCAACCTGGAGACCTAGTTTGGTTATACAACCCTCAGCGCCGTCGTGGTTATTCACCGAAGCTGCAGACTTCTTGGGAGGGACCTTACGAAGTCATGGATCGAATAAATGACATCATCTACAGGATCAGGAAACAACCAAGAGGAAAGCCGAAAGTGATTCATTTTAACCGATTGGCTCCTTACGCTGGAAACAATGATGACCAAATAAACGACGCTAGAGTAAGGAGGATTAATCCGCCGGAAGACGACTTGCCTTTTGAAGACTTCATGTATTTTTATTCGAGCGGTAAAAAAGCTCGGTATGGTGTCACTCGAGAAGAACAAAAAGATCTGTTCACGGTTTCGGCCGATTACTCCTTGGCTCACTGTGTTGCGGAAGACCTTAGGATGTCCAGGGGAATAGCGGTTGTCTTTAAAAACAAGTTTGGACGGGTTGACGAGCTACGAAGGCAGAATCCCAAAGTTGGAGAGGTGCTTGAAATTGTGGATAATGAGCAGATAGGCAATAGAAGTATCTTCTATCTGGTAACGAAGCGGCTCTCCCATCATAAGCCAAACTACCGTGACGTATGGAATGCCTTAAATAAATTAAGGGATACCCTTTTGTCCAAGGACATCATGAACCTGGCGATACCAAAAATTGCTTGTGGACTTGACGGTTTAGACTGGAGAATAATTAGAAGTATGGTTGAGGTTATCTTCAGATTTAGTGGCATACACATTCTTGTTTGTTGCCACAACCCTAAAAGAACAACCGGAAGGAAGACCGTAGACTGCTACTTCTATAGGACGTCGCAATGCAAGTTTGGATCTCTATGCAAATATCGCCATGGAGCTGAGGACCATTTTCGGGACGAAAATGTTTTAAGACGGGGGCAATGTAGCGAGTTCGGCTCTGGATCTCGGAATGATGACTCATCGCCGATGAGTCATCGCCGGTGACTCAGCGCTAGAATAATCGAGAGTGTGGAGCTCGCTGGAATGTTCCAGAAGACGTACGCGCTGTAATATATAAGGAACGGCGCTTCACAGAGCAGTCAGTTGAGATTTGGTACTCGCGAAGAAATAAATAAATATAAGTGCAAATAAATAGACTCTTGAACAGTAGTGATATATAAATAATTAGTAGTTAAGTGTTTAGTTAGTTTTATAGTGTTTTAAGTGTAGTTAAGTTATTAAATAAATAGTTTAGTTCGTTAATTAACCAGTGCGTGTTTTTATTCACACTACGAACAGTTAAAAACGTTACAGTACGATAAACATTTTAATTCAAAATATTAGTTTATGTTAAATTAATATTTAAACTGTCAAATGAACAAATAAACTTTGACAAACTCTGACTTTTGCTTTAACACCAAAATATAGATTAATCCAATAGGTTTTTTGTTGAAACAACATTTTTAAAAATGACATTTAGGCAAATGTTAACTCAACTACATTATTTTTTTCGGTGCAAAAACGAAAAATGCACCGATAATTGATTTAAGCGCTCAACTACCTAAACCCCGTATAGCATACGCCCCGCCCACTGACGGCGAGAGCAGATCAGGCAAAACAGCATGTCGGCTCGGTTTCGAATATCCGAGCACTGCACATAAGGTGCCTTCCCATTGACCGTTTTAACCACACAATGCACCCTCGCGCGCATCGAGTTTTAAACACCACGAGTAATGGGAACCAAAACTTAAAAACCCGGGGCTGCTTTGTGTGCTTAAATCGGTCAATTGGAAAGCACCTACACACTAAAAAATATTTGTTAATTTTAACCAAATATTAACCAGATCTTATGTTAATCCAGGTCCACATAACTTTATGTTAAGTTTACAACCAATTGTAATCTGTTGAATAAGTAGTTGTAATTATAAAAAACATTTTGTAGATTTAATAAGAAAATCCTGTATCAATAATTCAACCAAAATTGTTGTAATTTTCAAAAAGGACCTTATTTTTACAAACATTTTTATAGACCCAGTATTTGGTAGTATTTGGGAACCTATATGAAAAAAAAATTGAAGAAATGTTGCTTTATTAATTAATTTCCTAAACAAATAAATTAACACATACCTACATAAACGAACACAAAAATAAAATTAACACAATTAAATATTACAGCATCCTTAAATCATTAAATTATAAAGAAATTTGGTACAATATAATTATCAGTACTACTATAACACTTACTGATGTATTTTGTAACTTTAACCCACTTCACTGTTTCCCCTAACACTCTGGACAGTTGTTACGAATACGAAACGAATTGGAATAAAGTAAGCAGAAACATAAGTTGCAGACGCTGAAGTCAGTTAAACTTGTTGATGCGTAATGTCAGTGGGAAATGTTTTGAATGACTGCCTGAAATTACGTACTTTTTCAACAAAATAATTTGTTATACATTATCAAAATAATCTGTAACCTTTGAATTTAACAAAATGCTTACAATATTGCATATTACCTTTACAAAACTTTTGCTAAAATAATTGCAAACCCTGGTTTTCTACAAAAAAGTATTTTAAAATGTTACAAAATAAAATTAACAAACTAAAAACCCATGTTAACAAATCTCATTTTTATAACAGTGTACAGTGCCGGCCTCGGTGGTGTAGGGCTCCTGGGTACGAGCCGAGAGGTCGTGGGTTCGAATCCCACTTGGGTATGGTTGTTTATTTGTGTTTGTCCATTGTGTATAGTCCTTCGGAGGGGACTTTAAGCCGTCGGTCCGTTCCTACTCCTAACCCGCACAAGCCATTCAGTTGGCTTATGGGACATCTTAGTTTGGATGTAAGGGTGGAACTAAAAGAGCACTTTATAACTTTTTTATATATTAGAGTGGGTCGAAAAATCGAAAAGTTTGAAAATTAAAACGCTTTACCTCCTTAAATGTGCAAACAGGCTTGCTAAGGGGTTATTTTTTTAAATTTTTAATTCAACTCCGTCTACTCCTGCTGAAAGTTTTTTGTAAATTTTCAGCTGAATTAAAATTTATTTTATTTAGTCTTTTTGATATTAATAATAACTAAATCCGAACTACAGTTGTTTCTAATCATGGAAAAAAAAACAAACTTAAGTTATTTAAATTTTTTATTAACCCCCTCTTCCTCCAACCCATCTCGAAACTCTCTCTTTTTTTTTGATATTTTCTGCTGCACAGTGTCTATTAAGTAGGCAATATTATTGGTAATACATTTATTAAAATCAACAATCTCACATTCGAATCTACAAAGATACTAATACTTTATATACCGGGTGTATCTGAGAATATGCGCACCCCTGTAACTTTTTTATTTATAAAGATAGACACATGAAATTTAGCATGGTTAATTAGAATATAAAATGCAACTTATAAGAGTACAAAATTAATTTTTTGAACTTTCGGTTTCGCCGGAAATGATACCAACTTTGGATTTTTAAATGAAATGCCCTATATATTTTTACATATTTGGAATCCTGAGGAAATTCTGAGTCAGACACATCCTCAAATTGACCTTTTGACGTTTCCAGAGTGCTTTGAACTATCTTATTTTCTACTAATGGATTCACACTATGCCTGAAAAATGGAACTTACTTTAGAAAGTTGTTATTCAGCTATTCCCAGCAGTCTAAACTTGTCAAAATTCGTTTTTCTCAAATATATTGCATTGACGCATAACTGATATCGTTGTCGCGGGCAACACCCGACAAGAAACTGTAGGTACTTCCTGGACTTGCAATAGCACATTTAGGGCAAAATCTCCAGATTTTGGTCGACCGCTTCAAGTCCTATTTTTTACCGGTTTCAGATTTTTTTTTGAATTTGCGGTCCTTGTCCTTTTTCGGTCACCGTACCTAACCATTATTAAAATTTCAATTCTTTCTTCTTCCGTACGCATTGTTTTTTAAAACGGTACTCTCTTAAAATGAATTAGTCAAAAATAACTAATTATAAGTCATATTTGACTAATTGTCATAGCGAAAAAGCAGTCACTAATAATTAGTCAAATTCCACTGAATGAAATAGTTAAATTAGTAAATTTAAATTTAAAAAAGTTTTGACCCAGCCTGGGATTGAACTCACGTCTGTCACTTGAGAAGCTTGTCAACCTAACCTTATAACCAGTCGGCTGTCAGCCGCTCTTATAAAAATAAATTTTATTTGTCAATAAATATTGTTAATATTTTAAAGTTTAATATATTATTTGTGTTACTGTTTTGAGCTAAACTTTTTGCATCTATATTTGTTTTAAATTAAAATGTGGAACTATTACATTGCTGCACTAAACGATTTCATCCGCTCAAATAATCCATGTGAAGGATGTAATTCTGGATTTAATTTCCAAGTTGGTAAAGCTCATCCCGTAATGGGGGAATTAATAAAATCAATGAAAGATGAACAAAATAAGACTGATATTTTAATGACTCAAATTAATTCTGGTCTCGATGTTGTAGGAGGTCGTCTTAAGGCTTACCAAAATTACACTGATCGTTTCAAGAGAGTTGCTCAAAATTATGATGGGTAAATTAAATTATCCTAATAATGAACATTGCTAAAATTATAGCTTTTAGGAGTTATTCATAAGTTATTTATTATATTAGGTTTTCTAATAAATTTGTTTAATAATTTTATAAATGAATTATTTAAGCATTCATTTCTTTTCCTATTTTTAATTTTTTTTTATTCAATATAAAATCATGTTATTTGTAGTAATTGTCGTGAGGATTAGTTGTCCATAGGTTTTGCTTGTGTTATAAATCAATATGAATAATTATAATATAAATAATAAATAATAATATTATAAATTTAGGCTTATGATGGGTAAAGGGTATGGGTACCCCACACTCATGGAAAGGGCAGTAACCCACAGCGATTTAAAGAATCCGCGAACTTTTTATTTATATCTCGACAGCGCAAGCAGTGTTGTCAAGTTTGGCAAAAAGGTGATCGTCTAGTAAATCTAAAAGAATACCCTACGTTGTGTAATTTAAGTTGGCTTCATAATTTCTAAACTTTATGTTGCAAAAGAGTGCATTATTTTTATGTTTAGATAATAAAAAAATGAGCACGTTTTTAACGTTAATATAATATTGTTCTGGGGCACCTGCTTTCATAAAAATGATTTTTTATTTTAAAATTTTTATGAGATTTGCCATTTTATATAAATTGTATTCGCGATTATTAACAAGTAATAATAAACATTCCACCCCGTGTAGATACATATCATTGGGTTACTGCAAAAAACCATATTTGAATTTGTAACTTATTTTTATTGCGTCTATTCACTAAAAATGGAGATATACTATTTTTTTGCGCTCGAAATTAATTAACCGATTCGGTTATGCTCCTAGTTTAGTTGTCTTGTCCTTGGAGTTATCTTATTCTTGCAGTAACCCGAAGATATTTTCAAACTTTTTGCTGTGCTCTTTATTTATACATTTAACATATAATAATAACTAAATCTGCATCTAATTCCATTTTATTTAATCTTTTTTATATTTAGCCCTGATTACTTTTAAAATTGTTTCAAAAAAATTAAAGAGTACTGCCACTGGCAGTCTGCCAGTATTTGGAAGTTAAAAATGAATTAGTGATTCGACTTGAAAACACTAAGCCTGTACGCACAAAATCCACTGTATCATTTCAAATAGTGAACATGAAATTAATGTTAAGCAATTCTCTAATTCTGAAAAGTATGAGGCATTCAAAATTGTTCGTTTAAGCAAGAGAAAGAATGTAAATCTTTAGTACACATCGTGTAGAATAAAAATAAGTTTATTTATTGATGCATATAAGCAGGGCTGTCTTAAGCACCCGGGCAACCGAGCGACCGCCCGGGGCGGCCATTTTTTGGGGGCAGCCGTTTAAGGGGCAGCCATTTTTTTGAGCCTTTATTTTTTCTGCGACCATTAAAAAATCAAACAAAAATTGCCACTACATGATTTATTTGCCTACAATTTTTTTTATGTTTAATAAACATTGTTTATAATGAGTTTTTAAATAGAAGTGCGGCTTTCTTAGATCTTAAAAGAAAGCCGCACTCGCGTAATCCTAATCAATATCGTGAAGAAAATATTTTCATTTTTTTTTTGTTTTTTATTTTCTGCGTACGGACTTGCATTTTTTTGTTTTTAACTAAACCATATGGTTTGGATAGGTTGTTTATCCAACTTTAATTTGTTTTTTTGCAGGCCTTGATACGACCATTTCTCGCTGAGCTATCGGGCTTTGAATGAAAATGGATCATTTTTCCTTTGATCATCGATATCTCAGAAACCAATAGTCGCACAAAAGATTGGAGGTCGATTTTAGAAACTTGAATAAATGCCCTACAAGGTTCGGCTAATGTTTTTTTCAAAACAATTTTTTTCCATTCGTAACATGATTTTAAAAAATTGTGAAAAAATGGGGATTGGAGGTTTTTGGGAAATGTTATTCAATATTCCCACAAAAACACTAGCAAGTTTTAATTCGATCCATCCAGCCGTTTTTTTGTTTCATTCGATTGAATTTTTGAAAAAATTAAATCACGTTTTTTTTTACTCTCAAACGCTCATAATCTCTAATAAAATGAAAAAAAAATTATCTTCATTTTTTCACATTACCAAACCAAACGGCATTTAAAGTTATGAATTTTTTTTACAAAATTGCAAAAAAATTTAATTTAAATTAAAATTCAAATTATCCTTTTTCATTTAAAGCCCGATAGCTCAGCGAGAAAAATGGTCGTATCAAGGCCTACAAAAAAACAAATTAAAGCTGGATAAACAACCTATCCGATCCATACGGTGGTTTAGTTAAAAAAATAATGCAAGTACACAGAAAATAAAAAACACGATATTCATTAGGATTGCGCGATACTTGTTGCTTGGAAAAATTTTTCTTCTTAAGGCCCAAAAATTATAGACTTGAAGCTTCAAATTGATTTTTTTTAAACTTCGATACGGCCATTTTTAACAAAATTTGAAAAATCGCTAAAAATTTGGAATAAATTTTTGATCCTTTAACTTTTTCCACTAGTGTATAAATTATAAACAAGTTATGTTGGGTTTTTTCCCAAATTTGTATTTTTAACTTTTGCTTAATTATTAAAAAATTTTTTTAAAGTTGGTTGTTAGCTTTATTAGCTATTACTTATGTACCTATGTAGTTATATATCGCTACCTTGGTTTAACATGGTTTTATCAGCCATTTTCTCGAAAATGGGATTTTTGCATATAAAAAGATTTTTATATTGTACATAGAACCTATTTATACAAAAATTTTATTTTTGAGATAATGGCAGATAGAACCATATTAAACCAAGGTAGCGATATTTAAAATAAAATATTTTATTTATATATTTATTTGTTATATTTAATTTTTTTTCTTATGTTGAGTTTTTAAGTTTAATTTAATTTTTATTTTTACTTGTTTCCAAATATTTGTAGTGTTTTTTTAAGGCGGTGGAGAGGGCTGCCATTTCAAGTTTGCCCGGAGCGGCCAAAACCTTAGAGATGGCCCTGCATATAAGGGTATATTTTTTATATTGGGCCAAAAAGGGAAAAATACCCGAAAAAAAATAAGTTTTTGAAACATTAAGGCAAACTGAATTTTATGATTCCTTGAATAGTCTAGTGCACTGTTTTCTTATGGGATTCTACAAATTTGGTCAACTTTTTTGCTAGTGAATAATATTTAATGATAATAACTTATTTCTGTCCTTTCTGTAACACATTCGTTCAATTGAACAAACATATTTATTAGGGTGTCCGTTATTTACCAAGTTGATTTTTTTTCTTGCGACGCCCCCTAAATTTTTAGTCTATCGTCTAAAAAAATATTTCAGACCAAAATAAACTCTTAATATTCATAATAAACCTTGCCCCAAAGACGATACATGAGTAATTCTTTTATAAACCGAACACCTTTTGACCGACACATCTCAGATTTGGCTGAAACTTTTTTTACGGATTCTATGACGAAAAATAAGAGATACGTGTCCGAGGAATTTTTTTTCTCTCGCATATTTTCGATAATACAAGCTATCGAAAATTTGAGAATAACGAGTTTTTTGGCTTGGAGACTCATTTTCAAAAATTTATAACTCTGGTTCTATTTGAGCTACAAACTTCTTTTATATAAAATTATAAAATTTTTATTTTAACTATTTTTTGATATAACCTCACTTTTCAAATAAATTGAAAAATTTCAATTTATTTGAAAAGTAAGGTTATGTCAAAAAATAAATAAAATAAAAATTGTAGATCTTTTTATTATCTACAACTTATATATTTGACTTTTTTTGATCCGAGCTATAGTTTTCTTTTTATTAACAAAAAACCGTTTTTTTATGTGTCGCGCAATACAAATTAATGATTTAACAATAGTAATAATAAAGGTACCATATTTTGAAAACATGTTTTTTATGTAAAATTTGACGGAGAATACGATAAAAATACTAAAAACTTAATACGAGGTGGGGGCCATTGTTAAAAATTGATTTAAACAATGAAATTGTTAATAACAATATGAATTTGTTAATAATATTTATTAAAAATATTTTTTTATCAAAATTCAGTCCTTTAGCTTTAAAATGAAAAAAAAAAAGAAGTTTGTAGCTCAAATAGAACCAGAGTTATAAATTTTTGAAAATGAGTCTCTAAGCCAAAAAACTCGTTATTCTCAAATTTTCGATAGCTTGTATTATCGAAAATATGCGAGAGAAAAAAAATTCCTCGGACACGTATCTCTTATTTTTCGACATAGAATCCGTAAAAAAAGTTTCAGCCAAATCTGAGATGTGTCGGTCAAAAAGTGTTCGGTTTGTAAAAGAATTCAAATTACATGGGATTTTGACACTTTTTTCAATTAATTCTTTTTTCCCAGGCAAGATGACTTACAGCAATGAGACATATATATTCTTATATTAAATTGAACGCTCTACAAAAAAGGTCTCTTATAATTTTTCGATTAAATCACTCGTTAATAAGTTATTCGAGGTGAAAGTTAAACTCTGTGTAAATTTTCAGATTTTTTTTACTTTTACGGCAAACTTATTATTATTTCGATGAAAGTTATTAGTTTATTTCTGAAAATAGATAATTCTTGTGGTATAAGGGTATACAATTTTTAAACCTGAAAAATAATAGCATAACAGGTAGGTAGCTGGTTCTAGTTTTAATCATTTTTGAGACTTTATTTATAACACACAGTCAACTAATTTTTATTGAATTTCAAGTTTTTTATACTTTTATGAAATTTTCCTTCAATACAGTAAGTGACTCAAAATTACTCTTACAAGCATTCCCGCCAACACACGGAATTTTTGTTGACGCAAGCGCGCTAAAGCGCATTTAGTACCTTGACGGCGCTTTAAGTCCTTTTAGTATTGTATACAAATATCTCTGCATATTGTTGTGAATGTTGTGTCGTACATTAACAGTAGTTATTTATATAATAAAATAATAAAACATTGCCGGATTTTTTACATTGCCGGTAACATAACAAAAAACAAAATTTAGAATTAGTGTAATTTTTAACATATAGGTAAATAAAAACTTTAAAATTAAATTTATATTGAAAATCTCATTAGAATTAAAATTTCACAAATAGTTCTAACCTATAAAAAATTTAGGTTCAATGGATCTAAGACTTCTTCTTCTTCTTTCTTGGTGGCTCAACGCCTTAATGGTCTTGGAATCAATGTACCATTTTGACCAGCAACAAGTTTTTAACATCCTTGAGTTTCACGAAGCCATCCACTCACGGACATGTGGAATTTCAAATCTTGAAACATCCACTAAATCAATTGCACAAATCACAAAATTCCTCGCTGAAAGGACAAAGCTTGCGATATTGTCGAGAAATACCGGTATATTTCTATACCGGGAACCCCATTTTATCCTTCCTGTCAACTATTTTCAGACTTTTTCATGGAACGATGTACAATTGGCGTCCCCGAAATGTGAACGGCAAAATTTAATCGTGTAATATGGGCTTTGCATCAGTGTCGTCGGTAGTTGTCAAATTTGATAATAGTTGTCAATTGCAATATTAAAAATGCCACCCCACTTAACAGAGGCTCAGAGGTCCAGGGCAATAGCCAAATTAGAAGAAAATTGGTCTTTAAGTGAAGTAGCTGCAGATATTAATGTCAGTAAAAGCTGCATATTTTATATCAAAAAACATTGGCAAGAACAACAAAGATTAAGAAGACCTATCAGGCAAGGTGTAGGAAAAATCTCCAACGAAAATGAAGACAATGCTCTTGTCGCACATATTAGGCAAAATCCTTTCAATAGCGCAGTTAAGGCCCGAGAAGATACACAATTTCCAGGATCTCTTCGAACAGCTCAAAAAAGATTGAAACAAGCTGGTTTAAAAAACTGTGCTGCTGCTCATAAGGTTTTTTTAACTGAAGAAAATAAGCGCAGGAGAGTCCAGTTCGCCAATGACTATTTAAATTATGGAGAAGATTTTTGGAATAATGTTATATTTTCGGATGAAAAAACGTTCCAATCTTGCAATAATGGAAGGCTGCGTGTATATCGTCCAAGAAACGCAAGATTTGAGGAGAACTATACATTAAAAACCTCAAATAGTGGACGCTTTTCCATAAATGTTTGGGCGTGGATAAGCATCCATGGTCCGGGAGTATGTTGGGAAATTGATGGTAGATTAACGGCTGAGCACTATACCAGGATTTTGGACAACGTTATGCTACCTTCAGTTAGACATGTGTTTCCAGAAAACTTTATATTTCAACATGTAAGAAAACTGTATAGTATTCAAAAACGATTCTAATAAATATTATATTACAGGACAATGCACCAGTTCACACAGCTCGCGTGGTTACAGAGTGGGTAAAAAACAACCACATAACTGTTTTGCCATGGCCAGCTAGAAGCCCTGACTTAAACCCCATTGAAAACGTGTGGGGTTTTATAGTTAAAAATATATATCAACGGGACTTTAGGCCAGCAAACCGAGATGAACTATGGAGTGCTGTTGAAAATTCTTGGGATGAGCTTGCTGATTCATACGACATGCGTGAGCTAATAATGTCCATGCCAAGAAGGTTGCAAAGGGTTGTGGCAGCTAATGGCTCTGCAATTAAGTATTAAAATAGCTTAGCAGCACAGTTTTTTAAGCCAGCTTGTTTCAATCTTTTTTGAGCTGTTCGAAGAGATCCTGGAAATTGTGTATCTTCTCGGGCCTTAAATGCGCTATTGAAAGGATTTTGCCTAATAAGTGCGACAAGAGCATTGTCTTCATTTTCGTTGGAGATTTTACCTACACCTTGCCTGATAGGTCTTCTCAATCTTTGTTGTTTTTGCCAACGTTTTTTGATATAAAATATGCAGCTTTTACTGACATTTAAATCTGCCGCTATTTCACTTAAAAACCAATTTTCTTGAGCAATATGTTAATTTAGTTATGTTATTTTTATTGTGTATTTACCTACTTGTTAATTTATATTGTTATATAAAACCAAATTAAAGTTAATTTATTTGTTATATTGTTTATATTATTGTTTGTTAAAATATTATTAAAAAAATAGAACGATTTTACCTACACCTTGCCTGATAGGTCTTCTCAATCTTTGTTGTTTTTGCCAACGTTTTTTGATATAAAATATGCAGCTTTTACTGACATTTAAATCTGCCGCTATTTCACTTAAAAACCAATTTTCTTGAGCAATATGTTAATTTAGTTATGTTATTTTTATTGTGTATTTACCTACTTGTTAATTTATATTGTTGTATAAAACCAAATTAAAGTTAATTTATTTGTTATATTGTTTATATTATTGTTTGTTAAAATATTATTAAAAAAATAGAACGATTTAGGATATTGTTCTTATTCTTAGTATTCTCCCTTCTATATGTAACACCACTGGCCGAAGCCAGGAATGAACGAATAAATTTTATGAAAAAAATCCATGACAACAAAAAGTCGTTCACATTTCGGAGACGCCAATTGTACTACCGATGAAGGATAAAATCGAACTAGGATCTAAGACAAAATATATTTTTCATTTACTGGCAAAAAGTTACCAACAAATAAAGAAGTTCTGCAACTACTGTACCATCACACAAGAAATCGCAATAAATCTATTGATGACAGCTGTTCAATCGTTGTACGTGAAGTGGCAGGAATTTGCAGTGAAGCAGTAGTTCCAACTCAAATTAATTCACGTTGCATAACAAAATTAAAAAGTCTCTACGCAGAATACAGAAATTTACAAAAACATCTTAACCAAAAAAATAAAACAAAAGAGCAAGATTTGTCAAATAAACTCGAACAATTATTTGACATTGCTCACGGTGACGTTTTTAAAATGATCAAAGAACTCGACGGAGTATGAGTATGAGTATGGGAATGTATGGCAGGCCCCAGATATATTATCATCCACTGGTCTCCCGGGGTTATTTTACCCCCTTTCCGTTCTCCTGCGTATCCCGCCAAATTACAGCATTACCTGTGTTTGTTGGATCCGAAGTTTTTACGCCGGCTGGTAGATCCACCCTAGGAGTTCGTGGATGACAGTGTCAAAGGTTAAGGCCGCTCCCGGATTTTTGTCAGCCGGGTCGGGCCATACGTCCAGTTTAGGAAGGGTTTTTGGAGGACATTGAACTGACCCAAAACTAAGTATAATCCGGAATCCTCCTCAACCTAGGCCTTCCTATCTTTGTTGGTTTACTTCCGGTTCGTCAGTGTCTGTGTCCGTCTCCGGGTCGGATTCCGGAAGTTGGTACAGTTTTTCCGTCTCCTCCCGCATACGGTTTTTGTGGGTGCTGATTTGTTCCCAGCTGGCGAGGTCGATTTGTGAGAATTGGATTGTCTGCGCCAGGGTGTCGTGGAATGTGTAGCAAGGTCTACCGACTTTTTTTTTTCGATGAGGTCTAAATTTAAGGTGGCTTGTAATATGTGGTTTCGGCGTCTACGCTTGGCATGTGCCCAGTATTTTTTTTGACTTGTCTAATAATTTTTTGATGTTACTGGGGAGCGGTTCTGACGGTTTATTAAGAGTGAGGTTTGCCGCTAACTGTAGACTTTCTTTAATGATTGTCCATGTCTCTGATACGTTATTAAGGTCGGGATTGCGTGTTAGTATCTTTTTTGCCGCGTTTTTGTAGTTAAGATTGTCAGTAGGGTCTTTTAAACGCTCAGTATACCATTTTGTCGGTTTTATTGTGAGGGACTGATAGTCTTTATCGTTTATGGCTGGCGTCTGTATCAGGTCGCAATAAAGTAATTTATGATCTGTCTTTATGTCGAGTGGCCAGGTAGCTTTGCAAAGAAACCCGATAGTGCTGTTTCGAAGCATGTGGTCAATTTGCGATTCGGTTGATTTATTTCGCCATGTTGTTAGTATGACTTGTGTTTTGAAAAGGTGGTGTGAATATTAAGCTTAAACAGCTGAGCCAGGTTAATAAGCTCTTGCCCATTTCATTGGTTTCGCTGTGTACTAATTGCCTGCCTACCGTGAGTTTATCTTTGTCTGTGTGTAATGTTTTCCCTAGATGTGCGTTGAAGTCCCCTATAACTATCATTGCCACTTTTTTGTTGTTTATGTCTATTTGTTTTGTTAACTCGCTGTATGTCTTCATGTTACGTTTGTCCGACGGAGTGTGTGTGGATATTACGCAAAGTCTCTTTTTATTACAGGCTAGGACTATTGTAGCAATGCTGTCTGAGATGGGGTAGAATTTTGTCGTTTGGAGGGCCTTAGATCGTCTCAAGAGTATCGCTACTCCCCGTCGAGTCGGATTGTTTTGTCCTCCGCTTAAGTACCAATCGTACGTGTTTGTTTTTGCGCGGCCGGTTGTCATGAATGTTTCTTGTAGTGCTATTATGTCTAGGTTTAGTTGGGATAGTGGGTCGTCAATTATTTCTCTCTTTTCTGCTTGCCTACAGCCCCTTACGTTTAGTGTCCCTATTTTTATCTTGTGTTGTTGTGTACTACTGTCTAAACTTGTTGCCCCGTTTCCGGTCGATTGGGATTGCGTGTATTCCCCGTTGCCGCAGGCTCTTATATTGGTTATTTTTACTACCTCTGTTAGGCAGGGCACCGAGGCTTGTGTCCATGTTGGCCAGATGTATTATACTATCGTAGTGATTGTAAGTTCCTGTCCTGCCTAGTCTGTAACAAATTGCGATTGACCGGTTGCTATTGTTATGTCTGAAGGATATCTTGTCAGTACGCCCCTGTTCGTGATGTATTTCGATTGCGACGTTAAATGTCCGATGCTGCTATTATTGTTTCCAAACCCAACCAAAAGCTGTTTTGTGCGTGGTCCTTTAGGTACGCCTCTGTTTTACGTTTCCAGTCGTTAATATGCGCGTAGCGGTGGGGTTGGTCAAGAATCGCATCCTGTAAGTATGGGCTGTATGTCCCAATGTGTGTTCGTAAGTGGTTATTTAGTCTTTGTCTTAAGCGTATGTACTTCCTATTGTTGACCCAGTCAGGCTATTATCTAGTTGATGAGCCAAGCTGGCCACTAAGCAATTTCCGTCGCATGGAATTTTAATTATTTTCACCGAATGATCAATCGTGTTTACTATTTCCATGTTTGTTATGGTTTGTGTTTATTTATTATTTATGGTTTGGCGTTTATTTATGGTGTTAGTCGAGTGTTTATTTGGGGATGGAGCTAATGTCTTATTTGCCTTTTTCTGTTTTGTTTATGTAATGATTTGTGTGTTGTCCTTCTCAATAGGAATGTTTATTTTCTGGTGCCAGCTGGGGAGCTTGGTATTTACTTTTCGATGTATAATACGTTTTACTTTAGATTTTTTGGAATAAAATGGTTTTGTTAATAAGACATGCAATTAGAAAAATTACTTAGCTTGATTATTAGGCTATAATCCTGATGCTACGTCTTTCACGGTCTGTCTGTTGTTTCTTGACCTCGCCTGCAGGTTTTGGCAGGCTTTGGTTGTGACAATCCCTGCTGACCAGGTGGGCCGGTTGGCCTTAATTACTTATTCAGTTGCACTCTTTTACGGCGTTAACAGGGGATCTCCCGCACTTTTCACACTTGTTGCACTTTTTTGCACTTATCGCACTTTTTGCACTTGTTTGTTTATTTATTTATTACCGATTACCGATATTTCCGAATACTTAGGTTCGTTTTTGGCACTTTATTACGTTTGTCTCGTATACGCTGCTAGGAGAGGAATCTTTAACTACTTGACGCGTCTATCCACTTCGAGTGTCAAAGAACTCGACAGATTTTTCATATAAATATTGTAAATAAAAATTGTATACCTATCGTACCCTAATACCACCAGAATTATCTATTTTCAGAAATAAACTAATAACTTTCATCGAAATAATAATAAGTTTGCCATAAAAGTAAAAAAAAATCTGAAAATTTACACAGAGTTTAACTTTCACCTCGAATAACTTTTTAACGAGTGATTTAATCGAAAAAATATAAGAGACCTTTTGTAGAGCGTTCAATTTACTATAAGAATATATATGTCTCATTGCTGTAAGTCATCTTGCCTGGGGAAAAAAGAATTAATTGAAAAAAGTGTCAAAATCCCATGTAATTTGAATGGGAAATGTATCGTCTTTGGGGCAAGGTTTATTATGAATATTAAGAGTTTATTTTGGTCTGAAATTTTTTTTTAGACGATAGACTAAAAATTTAGGGGGCGTCGCAAGAAAAAAAATCAACTTGGTAAATAACGGACACCCTAATATTTATATTCACATTGGAAGCGGTGTTTTTTATATAATTAGTTAGATACACGCTGCGTGTATCTAACTAATTATATAAAAAACACGTGTAACACGCATCTAGAAAACCAAAAATATAAGGTTTTATAAATATTTAAATAGATTATTTTATAACATGGTTGTAAGTTGTTTAAAAGCGCAGAATCTCTAATATTTAACATACCTATTTGTATAGAAATTAATGTTAAACGATAATTTTATAACTTTAAAGCATGATGAATAATGAATATGCAATTTAAAGTAGCTATAGCATTTTATATTTCATTAAGGTTTACAAATTTACGAGTTGCAGACGGGGACAATTTATTGCAGATTGGAAATAATAAACAGCCTAATAAATTTATTTATTAATACATTTATAAAAGAAAGAACTTGTATTGGCCGATGAGTCATGCCTAAGTCCTTGTTTTCTTAAATCCTTGGCCGATTTAAGAAAATTGTTTACGTCTTCTTTGGGGGAATTATTTTCACATCGTCTTTTTTTTTCGTTGTTTAGCTTGGTTATAACCATAAATGCTTTTTTTCAATCTTCGCAGCCCGATTTCTTAAAAATGCTGCTTCTTTTTCTCTTTTTAATTTATCAATCAAGATTTTCTTATTAAGTACGGTACAAATGGTAAATCAAATAAAAATAACAAAAAGAAACAATCGTTTCGATTAGGTAAACATTTTTGTTAACGCACCCAAAAACCTATTCCTGTATAATAAAATTAATTGTATGGGTACTCAAACAAACAAAAATTTCGCAGCGAATCGTTAGGGATCAAACATAACAAGCCAAATTAAATTAAAAATGCATGTCGCCGACGCGTGGACGAGTGGTTAGTGCTGCTGACTACACCCGTTAACACGCCATATAACTACACTCAGACTACACCACAATGCGCGCTATAAACATGGCCTGATCTATGGCAGATTGCCAATATTTCGCGACCCCCCGGTGCATCACTGACACCGCGGTAGCTTAATCTGCAGAACAATACGCGACGTGGGAGATGTCTGATGATTTAGGACTTTAGGGTTTTCGACCTTGAGACATCTCCAACCAGACATTTAACATCCCCTTCAAATCCAACCGTAGTACCATGGTGCTGCATGTCTTTTTCTTAACTCTTTTCTATCTTTTGTGTATTTTTTTCAAATTTTTTAAGAGGGTTTTTTAAATTATTTTTCCCTCGAAATCATTCTTTTAAATTCTTCAACATTATCATTCTTTTTTCCGACAATTTTCTAGACTTTTATTCTTCTACCCGGATCTAGCTGGCCTCACATTCGCTCTGCGAGAAAAGGCCAGACAAACTCCATGCCAATAAAAAAGGGCTTAGTACAAGGGACAAAGACCGTCGGAAGACTGCGCTGCTACCACCCGTACCACGCATCTTCACAGCAGGGAGGCTCAAGAGGTGGAACCACACTTCCACGCGCCTCTTTACAGCCAACCACATCACCACATTGCGGCCTTTATTATTTACCCTTTTTATGATCTGTAATTATTTAATTGAGAAATATATTGATTTTGATTTGATTTGATTTTTTTGCTGACTACAAGCCGGAGGTCGTGGGTTCGAATCCCACCAGGGGTATGGCTGTTTTTTGTGTTTGTCCTATTGTGTAATAGTCTTTCGGAGGGGACTTTAAGCCCGCGGTTCGTTCCTACCCATAACCCGCACAAGCCATTCAGTTGGCTTATGGGACTTCTTAAGAAGTAAGGGTGGAACTAAAAGAGCACTTTTTTGTATGTCAAGAATAATGCACTGAAAACTTAGTGATTTTCTATTAATTATTTACCCAACAAAATAATGCTATTTTAATTACTTTAAATACTAATTTTGGCATGTCAAATTAACTATTTAATAATAGTTTCTTTTCTGCATCGACGGTGTCCATTCTGCAGCAGGTAAATATTGTTACAGAATGGACATTGCAGACTGGATAACAGGGGCGTGCTGGGCTGCCGGGAAACCGGGAGAAATCCCGGTGTGCCGGTGGTCCGGAGGGCTAAGTGGGCCGGTGTGCCGGAGGGCTATGTAGGCAGCATGCCGCAGCACGTGGTCAATTTAAAACTTTTTTAGTTGAGTTATGTATAAATATCATAATTATTTTACACATACCATGCATGCCAGCCTGTCAGCTTTGTTTCTTTTTTCGAGATTGTATATTGTTTATAATATAAGTTTCCTGAGCGATGATAATTTGTATTAGTTTTTATTTTAAGTGCAATGCTATATGTTTTAGCATTGTGTAAAATATTGTCTGGTTGTGTTTGTTGCCTGTTTGATTTTAAAGAATTTAATTTATACTTTATATTATTAATTATTAATAAATGTTTGAAATTTTTTAACTTGGTTTTGTTCACCCCCCATTTTACGTGTGTAGTTGGCCGATTTTTCTAAATTTCCCGGGCCGGTCTGATATAGCCAGCACGCCCCTGCTGGATAACCTCTGTGATTTCCAATATTTTAAAAATTTAGCTAATTTTAAGGTTTTGTTTGTTTGAAATCTAGATAAAATAAAAAGTCTTAGTTAGAGTTTCATGCCATGCGTTTTAAAACTATAACAGGCGTTACAGACCACTAACTTATTGACATACATATGTATACTTCCTATGACTTTTATTTTAAGTATCATTATTTGTTTTGCATTTAACAAAAAGTGTTTTATTTTATAAAAAACGTTTAAACATAAAAAATCCTCTTTAAAAACTAAAAATAATAAAATAATTCTCTTGAAAACAAATTAAAATAAATAAATCAATTCTCTTAAAACAAAACTTAAAATCAAACTTCTTAAAATAAATTTAAATAAATAAATAAATAAATTTAAACCTTTGGATAACGGTTGTTATTGTTCTAATTGACGGAATAAAAGGTTCTGGATATTTAACTGATAATAGGTCTCTTGTTTGACGTAGAGAATTTACCTCTAAAGACCAGCTTATCATGACAATTTTTTCTTGCAATGAACTTATTATTTTAAACTAGCAAATGCAAAACATAACTGAATCGTCGCGGCAATCGGCATCGGACGATCGGGTTCCCTCGAATTTACTATGTTTCAAATGAAAATGTAATTTAGTGTCAATGAATTTAAAAGTGGGCTGCATGTTTTTTTTATTTTAATGAAAAAAAATTAGAATGATCTTTTACGTATTGTAAAAGGTTCGTTTAAAACAAGTTTTATGAAAAATTGATAAATTAAATATTTTGTGGCTTTGGCTCGTGATCGTCTTACCCAAATTTGGACCTCTACGTTGTGTTTACTTGTTTTATTAAATGCATTGCTTTAAGAATGATACGTGGGAGAACTAGGTTCATAAGAAATAAAATACAGCGGCTTAGTTTACCCCAATTTAATTTACGTTAACGTTTACAAACAAGCAAGGGGTGGCTCTTAGCAGGGTTCGGCCAGCAAAAAGATCCTGAGAAAAAACCCTGGTCGGCTATGAAGTAGCAAAGAAATACGCGGACAGGCATTGTACTTTAAAATTTACGCATCGATATGGCTCGATACTGCTTTTAACAAAGACTTAAAACTGAAGAATATTGGTGTAAGTTAGCTGGGCTATGCCCAGAGTGTAACGAGGTCCACTACGGGAGGCAACTCGACTATTTTAGTTGAAAGGTCGGCGAAAAGCGATGCAGCCCTAGAGAACCTAGGACAACCTGTTTCCCTCACGGGAGAAAATATTAGTTCATACAATAAAGGCCCACGCACACAAACAAAGAGTGCTCAAAGTTTAACAATAACGGTCAGCACTCCTGTTTAAGTACCGAGTCATTTCGCAATACATCAATAAATTTAGACTGATCATAAAACAATGCTTAACCACGTTATGGAAAAGGTACAAAATGTTGGGTTGAGCACAAAACAAATTACAATGTTACATTTGAGCAGTACAAGCATTGAGCTTGGCAAATTATTAAAATTATAGTTAGGTATAACAGTAAAAGCGAAAATAGGTGTGGTACCAAAGAAAACGATCTGTACAGTTGTAAAGTGTCAAAGAGACTCTTAGTTTATTTTATGAATTTGTTACTGTTTTGCTAATAAAACTAGAACATACTTATCGGCACTTTATTATTTAGTTTAATTTCCATACTTTACTTGCTGTACTACTTTTATTTTCTCTTTTTTGGTTTATTTTCTTAACTTATAATATATTTTAAGTGGTATCGTTCAGTATAATTTTTCTGTCCTATTTTTGGTTTTGCCGGTAATGCCTGGTTAGTTTTATAACCTTTTCTCTCCTTACTAAAATTTTTATTACATTTATTATTATTGTCTAGTTCTACTACTTAATTTACCTTGTTTGTCTTATGTTTTCTACCGTTGTTTTAAGTTACTTTTTGCAGGGACCTTGGTTTCAACAGGACTCTTGTCGTTTCCTAAGAGATTGAGTTTGGTTTTAGGAATACCTTCGTTGGGTTATTGTTTGTATTTGCCTTGGTTGTCTATATTTTATAATCGTATTTTGATATAGCCATTTTCTGTTTACATTACATCTGTCAAGTAGCAGTGTTGCCAACGTTATTTTAATCGCACCCCTAGATTTTATCTGTGGGTTGCATACTGTAAATTCAGTGTTGCCAACGTTAAAGTTATGTAAAGTTCCTGCTGAGGTGACTCTTGGTTTAATTGGCATTTGACATTGTGGCGTTGGGCTAGTGAGTGTGTGCTACAGATTTTCTGAAGAGTTGGTTTTATTTCAACCATCCGTTCTTAATTGCGGGATTTGTCGGGTCCAGAACACTATAGCACACTCTGAATTTCCAAAAAAAAAATTTACCATTTGAAAAAGGGCGTTTTAAATAGTAAATTTCATAAATAAAAATTGCGGGTTTTTCACTAGTTTTTGAGAAAATTAAGTTTGAAAATGCTTTTTTTGACAGATTTTTTGACAAGAACTGTCAAAAAATGTCAGATTCAAAGAAATTCATCGCAATGTTGCCAGATGTAAAACTTTTACGCTGTTTGGGGAAATTTATTATGCAACCCAGATTACATGAAATTATTCCTAATTACATACATTTTATACCTTTTTTTCGAGTATTTTCAGAATTCGGTAAAAACTCTATACTTTCATCTGTTTATAACAAATTACCAAACAATATAAAAGAACTTAAAGGATTTAAATTTAAAAAGCATATGTCGTCTTGTGTGGCAAATTTTATTGAATAAACAATGATATATCGTGATATTTTTTCTTTTTTCTGTTATATTATATTTAAATGATATGTTCCTATTTAGAATTAAAATGTATTAATAAAGTAAAATTAATTTAGATTTAAGAAATGTTTTAAGAATTAAAAAATATTTATTAAATTGTATGATTAGCTCTAGAGGTGTCCCTCTATAAACTGTATGTTTCTTGGGATGAAAATAAAGTATTTTATTATTATTATTTTTATGAGAACTTTCATACTTGAAATATTTTTTTGTTCCATCCACGACTGTACATTATTAAAAAAATTATCTCGTTTTATAAAATATTTCTTGCATTTCTTTTATTTAATTTATAGCCTTATATAAAACATTTTTTTTGACAATTTTGATGCCAAAATAATATATAATAAATACCTTCAATTTTTTTATAAAAGTTTTGTGATTTGTTCCGTCCGCGTGATTGAAATGGCCGTTTTAATTCTATATATGATATATATATTTATATACAGTGTGTCCACGGATGCACTTAACTATACTTGTAAAAATATTTATTTTCAATTTTTCGAGGAAAATTCACTCTTCATAATTTCTTTTGCTTGTTATATAAATACCATTCAAGATGAGAAACTCCTATTTTGTCAAACATGGTGCGCAAAAAAAATACAATTGTAGATTTTGCAAAATTAAAAAATGTTAATTAAGAGCTTGTAAGGATAAACCAAAAAGCCAAATAAAGTTTTTTCATGTGAGTTGTTGTTACTAAGATATTTGTTATTAAAAATAAAATAAATTCAATATCAAAAACTTATATAAAATGTGCTTAGGCACAGATTAAGCCCGCCTAGGCAACTTGTAAAGTCTATCAGTTTTTACAAAGTATTGGCACACGTAATCATATTAAATAAATGCCGAGCGAAGCGGGGCGGACTTGTTTAGTGCCTGAGCCCGATTTGTCGCGCGTTTAATTGGACTAAGGTACTGACCAAGCCCGCCTAGGCTCTTGGTAAACGTAATTAAATTTAATAAATCATTTATTATAAATGCCGAGCGAAGCGAGGCGGGCTTGGTCAGTGCCTGAGCCCAATTTTGCGCTCGAAAAATTGGGCTCAGGCACTTACCAAGCCCGCCTAGGCTCTTGGTAAACGTAATTAAATTAAATAAATGCCGAGCGAAGCGAGGCGGGCTTGGTCAGTGCCTGAGCCCAATTTCGCGCGCGCAAAATTGGGCTCAGGCACTGACCAAGCCCGCCTAGGCTCTTTGTAAACGTAATTAAATTTAATAAATCATTTATTATAAATGCCGAGCGAAGCGAGGCGGGCTTGGTCAGTGCCTGAGCCCAATTTTGCGCGCGCAAAATTGGGCTCAGGCACTGACCAAGCCCGCCTAGGCTCTTTATAAACGTAATCAAATTAAATAAATGCCGATCGAAGCGAGCCGGGCTTGGTCAAACAAAAACTCCCAGACGTAATCCACATTATGTGGTATTGGGCTTGCGAGGTCAGGAATGGCCCCGTCGCCCAAATTATGGGTACTCGTAGTGGGCGGATTGTTCAAACCTATCGGTATATTAGGGATATTTCGCCCACGACGCGTACCCATAATTTAGGCGACGAGGCCAGTCCTGACCTCGGAAGCCCAATACCACATAATGTGGATTACGTCGCGGACAGATACTTTCATTGTGTCGAAAAAACTACCCGTGAGGACATTATTATTATTATTTTTATTATTATTAAAAAGGCGTGGTCCAGGTTATATATATACTCCAGCTCTGGGTCTTAAAATGCAAATTCTAGTACAGTTCCTCACCAGCCTGCTGTAATGCAGTTATTAACTCTCCATCTGGCTTAGATGTAAGCTTATAAACATTATTAATGTTTTGAATATTCATTTTGAAATAAGTAGCAAATAGCACAAATAAATTTACACTACTTAAAAGGTACCTATATCAATTAAATGAAAACTGCAATAATAACAAATTTTGTTTAAAAACAAAATTTTCAAATTATGAAATTAAATTAAGTGCAAAAATTAATCCAATACCTAATATAAATAATTTATTTTAATTACATGTATAAGTATTTAAATTAAAATTATTTAAAGTATTTAGTTAAATGATAATATAATAAATTTAAATATGTTGTTATCTGGGTTGCCTACATAGGTACCGTTAATTAAGATAATATTATATTATTATTCCTATACTTATTTTGCTCATACTTTCCTAATTTCAATATTTCCTTTAATGTTTAGCATATTTCTGAATTTATTTTGATACAATATACATTTTCAATTACAAAATAATGTAATACTTTTGCCAATTTTAAACCTGACAACATTGAAATACATGATAACCAACCTTAAAACACTAATTCTGTCATTTTAAATTGTGACAGTTTAAAATTCAGTGCTGTACATAGAAAAGGTGACAGTTTTAAGCAAGGTTTGTTGAATTTAACACTATAAACATATATTTTAGTGAAAGTTTGGTTTTTCCGCACCTAAATATGCTTAAAATGTGGTTTTATATCCATTTATCCAATATAAATTGGATTTTGAGAGTGTGCTATTGTCTTCAGAAAAATCAGTATTGGATCCATTTAGACCATTATCGTGTTGGATTTTGTATTTTGGGTCTATGGATTTAGCGGATTCGTCCGGATTTAAAAAGCACATGCTCTAGGTAAGCATGGTTTTTTTTCTATCTAAGCCTATTTTAGTGATCAAGCCAGCGTCATTTCACACTACACCGCACATAACACCGTTGAGTAAAATTCCACTGCTATAACTTGTCATCGTGTACAATAATTTATTCAACCAGGCGTAAGTACAAATAATTTCTTTGGTAGACCTATTCCATACCTTTATTTTTCTCTTTTAGGGTTTTTTTGGTTTTGTTTTGGTTTTGTTTTGTTTTTGGGTTTTCCTTACCGAATTTTCATAACCCTATTAGTGTAACTTTTACACAACTTGGACACGACGGATTATCTCCCAGATATCCACCCTTATTGTGACCCTTGTTCCGGGGCATACACTACCGCGAAGGTACCCGGACAAGCCTAGTTTTCTCCTGGATTTGACTACTGTGAGTTGGCCGAGGTAGGACTGAGATCGACGTCTGCCATCTCACCCATCACCCGATTAAGACACTTTCCCCGGATTTGACGACTACCCGATTGAGACAACGTTTGGCAGCAGGATAAGTTTACCTCTATTTTATTCTTTACCTTATTGTGGTATTCATACCGGAGTATTTTGTTATATAAATATTTTTGTAAGGTTTGTTGTTCTGTGCCAAGGCTGACCAGATTTTGCCCGTATAACCAGCTGCTGGTTGGTTTTGATCCAGACCAACGGCCAATTTATTTTTGATTTTCTTTATTTTTATTGGTCAGTATTGTTCGTTGTGTTGCGAACTAATTTGGTTAAGCTTGACCGTATAACCAGGTTTACCCAGATCAGGTTGCAACCCTCGGGTTGCTAACCTTGTTACACCTACAAGCTTAACTTGTAGTGTCACCTCATTTTTGTTTTGCCCTGGTTGCCTTAAGCACCAGTTTTACTTAATTTTTGTTTTGCCCTGGTAGCCTTCAGCTACAGAGTGGTATTTTACTTGCAGAATATACATATTGTTTTTGTAGTTCGTAACTACCAAAAGGGTTGTAAACCCAAGTGATCACTTCGGTATTATTTTTGGTATTTATCCTAAACACAAGTATAATCACTTATTGCGTTATTTTAAATTATATATCACTAATAAACCTTAAGTTATATCTATTTCGTGATTTTCTCTTTCTACGTTTTAAGGGCCACTTAAATCACGTGGCGCCTATGAACATCCCTTTATAACCCACACCCCTGAGCAACTATAGAGTCGGGCAGAGCCCTTAAAACCAGATATTACTTTAGATAGCGCCCACTGAAAAGTGTACCGTGACACAGTACCAAGTTCAAAACGCTTCTGCCTGTTTCTCCTTTTCAAAAACCCTCTTCGTTTACCTCTGGGTGGAATTTCTGTTTGCCACATGTACGCTTTCTTAAGATTTTGTTTGCTTGACAAATTTTCTACCTAAATTTGTAATTTTGTTTGCCTTAAAATAAAATTTTATAACTTAATCCTATTTTAAAATTAGAAAAAAAAAATATATTTAATAAATATTATTTATAAACATGTATTCTGATAAATTTATAAAGGGGTATTTTTTACGAAATTATTACAGTATTATATATGAAAAACCGTTGCCGTTTTAATTTTTAGTTGCTTTACTTTCAATCGGCACCGTTTAGAAAACTGAAATCGTGTAATTTTTTTTACTCTTTTATAAGATGCTAAAACCTTTTTTCAGTGGCAATTATTAAAATGATTGTAATTTTATTTTACTGCCTAGTAAGTATGTTTTTAATATTAATTTTTATTATTCAATTAGTTTATCCCTTAAAAGAATGGTAAACCACTAAAGATTTGTAATAAGTTCCCAATTTTTGTGGTTTTTGTCTGTCTCCTCTGCCTATTCTACTAAATTTAAAAGGTTGATTTTTAAGTACTTGATACATGATAATTTTAAAAATTAGCCAATTTTGCCCTCGGAAATCATTATGTTGAGGAAAAAATTAAAATCTGAAACTTTTACCTTCGTCTTTTTAGTCTTGTTTTGTAATTTTTTTTCCTTTAAAAGATATATTCATTTGTTTAAGAAGCGATATTAGTAATTATTTAAGTAGGTATTCCGTCGCTTGAGACCACCGCCCATCGGTCTGACCCTGGAAAATTTAAGGCCCCAAAAACGCTTCGAATTTTAGGGGGCCCCTTCGAATTTTAGGGTGGCCGGAGGCCCCTCAGTCCTTTGGACGGACTCAGAATTGCGCCCCCATGGGGGGCCCCTTTTAGGGTGCCCCGGAGGCCCCTCAGTCCTTTGGACGGACTAAGAATTGCGCCCCCCATGGGGGCCCCTTTTAGGGTGCCCGGGGGCCCCTCCCCCTTCGGACAGACTGCGCCGAAAATCATGGGGGCCCCGGCCTATCTAAAATATCGGTCGTCTGAATAATAGATACCCAGTGGCCACACCGCTGAGCTCCAATGTTTAAACCGCGAGCTGACCTTGCGTAACATTGCATCATTTTATCGCCTATCCAACTGTTTTGGGGGTGCGCGTAATAATAATTGTTTAAAACATTAAAATAACAACGCCAAAAATCCCATAGGAAAATCTAAGGTCCATTCTGCAATTTTTTGTCCATATCAAGGTCACACACCTGCTGGCGGGAATGGCGGGAAATTCAAAAATCAGCTAACTTCACTAATTCTTCCGCAGATAACTTCACACTTAACCATCCACCTTTTCCCACCAAGATCGCTCGGTCGCCGTCAGTTGGCCGCTATCAGCCGGCCACCCTCAGGGATTGAACCCGAGACCCTCTGCACCAGAGTCGAAAGCGCTACCTGCTGAGCTACCGTTCGGAATTGATAACAGGCGCCTAGAGATGCTATAAAAAATGATCGGCCAGCACGTCATTAGAGGATATTAGATATATGCAGATGTTTACTAATAAGTAACCCATGAAATTTTGCAGGAAACTCTTATCTGATAATGATGTCATTAGAGGATATTAGATATATTTAAAATTTATAAAAAGAGATAAAACACTTATATTAGAAAAACTATAAAATAATTAATATAAAACTGTTTAAAATTGTTATTAAACTTTTGCGGTGCGCGCTGATAAGAAAAAAACCTATTTCCCAAAGTAATGTAATAATTGCAAATTTTAAATATCTCACACTAAATTAATTTTTTATTTTTCCGAGAGGATTTTTAAAATATTTATTTGAATAAATAACACATGTTCATTTTTTAATTAAGATTTTCAAATAAAAAATATTACAATACAATATTGATATCAAACTTTGTGGTTTTTCTAGAATTTGAAACGGAAATGAGGCTTCCGCTTAAAAACAAAAAATATGTAACTGCAATATTATAAAGCAATGGCTGGTGGTTAGACATAAATAGTAAAACAGAAAGAAATAATTTACATTTCGATTTTTTCTCCCTAAACGGTTGTGCCAATTTTTGTTTTTATTGTGTAATTTGACCTTTGAATTGTTTTTCCCTATAGACTGAGTTTTTATTGTGTGTGTGTGTGTGCATATATTGGGTAAGTAATTTTTATTTTTAGTAATTTTTATCCAAACAACCATTTATTTAATAGTAAAGAGTAACAAAAGCTATTATTCTACATCCTAACAGTTTTGTATTACTTGAGCTTATTTTAAATTAATTTAGAAATTCTCATGCAATAAAACAGAGATAAAATATAATTAAAATATTGTTTCTCTAAATTCTTAAAATTGTCTTGTAGTTAAAAACAGAGATAAAATATAACAAGTTTACTTTCTCCAAATTCCTACAATTGTTTATTAGTAAAAACAGAGATAAAATCTTGTTTTTATAATATTATATTCCTAAAAATTGTCCAGGTAGCTTAAAGAATTAAAGAGATAAAATACAATTAAAATAATTTTCTCTAATGTAAATAAATATGCTAAGGATAGTAATTTTAATTATAAACATTGAAAAAATATAATTAAAATATTGTTTCCTTATTATTTAGATTTTCAATATTGCTTTAGGTGTTTAAAAATAAAATATTATTTAGTTTAGATTCAACGTGATTTGCATACCCATTTAGTAAAATACTTTAAAAATTTTAGGAAAATTATCAGAATTACGAAATGTTTTTATTAAATATATTCTCAGACCGGATTTCGACAAAAATGTAAAGGGACATGAAACTACAGCAGAACCTGGTAAGATTTGTTGAGAAAAATGTTTGTTTAATCTATTAGTTTATTAGTTTTGTTTACACGTTTGGTAAAATACTTATTTTTATAATTTTAGAACAGTCAATAGAAGTTTACCCCAGAAGGACAACCCCACACAAATTACTCTGGAGAAGAAGGATATTGGTAATCAAACTTAGTAACAATCACTTTACACTAGAATAAAGGGATTGGACATCTTCCTTAGACTCGTTTAAGAAAAATCATCAAGAACTCATGCGTGGAAATAACACTTTAGAAATTGGGCGTTGGCCGATGTAAGTCAAAACTAATTTATTTATTTACATGTATTCAATAGGCTTAAGGTAATTGTAGCACCATATACAGGGTGGTATTTTAAACATTTTGTTTTTAATTTTTATATTTTAGTTTATTAAATTATCTTTAAAATAATATATTAAAACCTACATTTTTCTTAAAAACAAAGAAAGATAATTAAAAAACAAAATATATGTAGTAGTCACTAAATTTAATTTTTAACTATATTATGTCGTTTGTTTTCGATCAAAATATATTGTGATATATATCAAACAAAAGGATTTTTAGTTTTCTTTCAAATAATAACTAAAATAAAAACAATCAAAAATTTGTTGTATTGCGAAAACTTCAAATTTTTGCTAATATGAGATTTTTAAGTAAGAAGGTCCCTATTTCAACAACTAGACAGTAAACCATGTTTGTTTTTTGTAGTAAAAACATCAATACAACTTTATTTGACATAGACATATTTTTTATCCAAATCTATAGACGCGTTTTTAAGTTAAATACAAAGAGAATAAAAGTGGTAATTTCAACAAATTTTTATTTTATTTAAAAATGCTTCGAGCGATTCACCTAAAAACTAGGTCAATATTAACTAATGTTTTATTGATGTTTTGAAAAACAATTATTTACCGTTTTTAATTTAATTTTCTTTGATATTATTTTAAAATTATATCACTCACCCACAACATCCTGTTTGGTTGCATGAAACATTTTAGAACTTTATCGGTGTTATGAAAATACGCATGCGCCGGGTTATGACAAGTAAATGTTTAAAGTTATCGCGGCTAGACCAAATAGTGTTAAGATATGCTACGATCTATTTATTTTATACACATTATCAGTATTTTTCTCTTTTTAGAACATGGATACCGTTCATCCCTACGAAGATATGATTCAAGAACAGTTGATGGTAGCATCCCACCTTGATATGTCTCCGGCTTTCTTCGAAGAGGTATATGTACCCTTATGCAGCTATTGTATTAGTTAGGGTGTATATCATTGATCAGCAACCAACCCGGAACCAAAGAACATCTGGAACCGCATCATACAAATTCATTACAACACGCACTCCAGATAATATTAAATATTAATTAAATTTTAATTTTAATGTTAGTACACATATGGAAAACGTTTGGGATATTCATAAAAATAAACTTATCCCAGATTTTCTTTGATTAAGGGACTTACAATACCTAAATTTTTTCAATGTGCGTATACAAAGTTGGTTCAATAAATAATACATGATAATTTAACATATTTTTTATTATAATCTTTTTAAATAAACACAATATATCATAAATGTTAATAAACTCAGTACAAAACAAGGATGACATCTCAAATAGCTGTTTATTTATGGTACCTTAATATTAAAAACCAATATTATTATTTTTAACTGTATTATACTAGTTGATTTTAATTTATCTTTAATGAAAACTACATTTACAAACATAAAATATTTTTACACGTTATTTATATTACAAAATTTTTCCTATTCTATATATCCTGCTCCTTTAAGATCTATTGAGAATAGTTATTCTATGAATTATACTACAATTGTAAAACTGGGCCTTAGGACTTAGAATACCTAAATTTTTTCAATGTGGCTATACAAAGTTGGTTTATTAAATAATACATGATAATTTAACATAGTTTTTATTTTAATCTTTTTAAATAAACACAATATATCATAAATTTTAATAAACTCAGTACAAAACAAGGATGACATCTCAAATAGCTGTTTATTTATGGTACCTTAATATTAAAAATCAATATTATTTTTTTTTACTGTATTATACTATAATAGTAGTTTTATACCCCTCAAACCCACAAGTATTGAAAAATATGTTTTAATTAGTCTTTGAGATTGTAAATAAAACAACATGTAAGACTTCTTGAAAAGGGTAAAGGAAGTTTTAATGGTTATTATTAAAGTTAACTAAAAAAAAACAAGATTTTTATATATTATTTATTTGCTTAGTAATATTTTTTACATTAAATAAACTAAAATAAATCTAGAAAGGATTAAGGTTATTCAATATATCCAGTTCGTCTAAGCTCAGAAATTATTTCATGAAATTCCATATCTTCCTCATCTAGTTGTTTTAAACGGTCAACAAGTACGTTTGGATCAGACCAATTATGAAGAATATCTAAAGCTTCATCTAATGAAGTATATTTGATTGGTTTTATAGAAGACAACTTCTTCTTTTGTGCTGTTATATCTTCAGAATTAGATATTTTTGTGGCTCTCTTTAAACTATTTCTAAACAAAGGTCTAATAATGTTATCGAATTTTTCAGGACATGCCTGATACTATCTTGCAAAAATATGCCATTAGGGTTATTTTTAATCGGAAGAAACTAGTTTCTTGTAGATGTTATTTTATTTTAACTTTTATAAGTGTCTATATATATACAAACTTCTTTGTCTGATACATAACAATAAAATGGAACTAATGAATAAAAATAAGTGTCACTACAGCACCAGATCTAAAGAAAAAATTCCCATTGGCATGCAAAATATGAAAAGTCTCCTTACTTCGTAGGAATTCGCCTCTATAATAATTTGCCAAATGATTTAAGAGAACACCCCTTTAATGAATTTAAAAAAATCATAAAATCTTTTTGCAGTCTCTATGCTCTAACAACATAGAAGAATTTAAGAAAAAGATAGTTTCTATTGTTTTTAACGTAGAAACGTGTCATGTTTGATATACATTTAATTTATCTTTTTGACCTGTCATATTTGCCATTTTCTGTTGTAATTCTGTGATTAATAAATTATTATTATTAATTAAGATAAATAATATTAAATAAATAACTTACTTTGTATGGTTATATAAAATATCACACCACAGAAAAAGTTTTAGTTGTACTGATGTTATTTGCGATTTTGCACACCATTTATATCAATAGGGCAGGATCTAACGGCTCATAAAACTTCTGTTTTTAATTGTGAATGTGTGTATAAGTAAAACTTTTGATTCTTTTTATTTTAGTTATTATTATTCTACACCAACTGCAATTTCTTTAATAGCAAAAAGTAATATTTAATATTGAAAATATTTTAATTGGACTTTAAGATTGTAAAATAAAAACCGAAAAGACTTGGCTGAAAAGGTACAGGAAGTTTTAATGATTATTATTAAGGTAAAATAAAAACAAATTTCTTTTTTATATTATTTATTTGTCTGATAATATTTTAAATTACATTTTTCTATAAGGTTATTATTCAATATATCCAGTTCGTTTAAGCTCAGCAATTATTTCTTGAAATTCCCGATCTTCTTCATGTATCTGTTTTAAACGCATAACAAGCATGTTTGGATCAGCCCAATTATGAAGAATATTGTATCTTGGTGTAGTAATGTTTTTGATATTTTCATGGGATTTATTATTGATTTTAGTAGTAGAATCTAGGCCGTGCTTTCTTGACGTAATGTTTCCATACCTTCCACGTTTCTTTTTAAAAGATTATGATAATAACTAAAATTTAATTTATTTAACATTTCAAGTTTTTAAAATTTTAAACGCTTAACAAGCATGTTTGGATCAGTCCAATTATGAAGAATATTGTATCTAGGTGTAGTAATGTTTTTGATATTTTCATGAGATTCACTATTGTTTTTAGTAGTAGAATCTAGGCCCTGCTTTCTTGACGTAATGTTTCCATACCTTCCACGTTTCTTTTTAAATAGAGGTTTAATGACTGTATTAAATTTTTCTTTACACGCTTTAGCCCTCAAACGGCCCACAGAATCTCTGTGAACCCCTGTCATCTCTAATATCTGTTTGTATATTTGCGCATCATTTGCACTAAAACTTCCGGGGTTTTTACAAAATAGGAGTTGTCGTAGACCTTCACTACTATTAAATTTTTTCTCGCCCACAACTATATGATTATCATCAAAATTTAGAGATGTATTACCCAGTAACCACAGACCATTTTTCAATTCAGGGCCGTAAGCAGTATCTGTGTTATTGCAGGAGTATAGGCTTGCACCATTTGGGGTTTCCGTATATTGTGTGGCAGCTACGGCTACAGCAGCTTGGTCTTGATGATCAGAGTGTTTTTCATTGGACAATTCTACAATTTGTTTCAGCGGTTCTGTAATAGGCCTGAACACGTTTTCAAGTCGCTTTTTATTATCATCTTCCATTCTCTTCAAGTCTTTATACTTTTGTCTAACAGCTTTGCCAAGTTCAGAAATACGTTGTTTACACGACATGATGTAAGCTAATGGATGTAAGAGCCTTAGTAGTCCTATTTAAACTGATGTACATGTGCTGTACATGTCGTGTACATGTGCTGTACATGTCGTGTACATGTGCTGTACATGTCGTGTACATGTGCTGTACATGTCGTTTACATCTCTGTTTTTAACTACAAGACAATTTTAAGAATTTAGAGAAACAATATTTTAATTATATTTTATCTCTGTTTTATTGCATGAGAATTTCTAAATTAATTTAAAATAAGCTCAAGTAATACAAAACTGTTAGGATGTAGAATAATAGCTTTTGTTACTCTTTACTATTAAATAAATGGTTGTTTGGATAAAAATTACTAAAAATAAAAATTACTTACCCAATATATGCACACACACACACAATAAAAACTCAGTCTATAGGGAAAAACAATTCAAAGGTCAAATTACACAATAAAAACAAAAATTGGCACAACCGTTTAGGGAGAAAAAATCGAAATGTAAATTATTTCTTTCTGTTTTACTATTTATGTCTAACCACCAGCCATTGCTTTATAATATTGCAGTTACATATTTTTTGTTTTTAAGCGGAAGCCTCATTTCCGTTTCAAATTCTAGAAAAACCACAAAGTTTGATATTAATATTGTATTGTAATATTGTTTATTTGAAAATCTTAATTAAAAAATGAACATGTGTTATTTATTCAAATAAATATTTTAAAAATCCTCTCGGAAAAATAAAAAATTAATTTAGTGTGAGATATTTAAAATTTGCAATTATTACATTACTTTGGGAAATAGGTTTTTTTCTTATCAGCGCGCACCGCAAAAGTTTAATAACAATTTTAAACAGTTTTATATTAATTATTTTATAGTTTTTCTAATATAAGTGTTTTATCTCTTTTTATAAATTTTAAATATATCTAATATCCTCTAATGACATCATTATCAGATAAGAGTTTCCTGCAAAATTTCATGGGTTACTTATTAGTAAACATCTGCATATATCTAATATCCTCTAATGACGTGCTGGCCGATCATTTTTTATAGCATCTCTAGGCGCCTGTTATCAATTTCGAACGGTAGCTCAGCAGGTAGCGCTTCCGACTCTGGTGCAGAGGGTCTCGGGTTCAATCCCTGAGGGTGGCCAGCTGATAGCGGCCAACTGTCGGCGACCGAGCGATCTTGGTGGGAAAAGGTGGATGGTTAAGTGTGAAGTTATCTGCGGGAGAATTAGTGAAGTTAGCTGATTTTTGAATTTCCCGCCATTCCCGCCAGCAGGTGTGTGACCTTGATATGGACAAAAAATTGCAGAATGGACCTTAGATTTTCCTATGGGATTTTTGGCGTTGTTATTTTAATGTTTTAAACAATTATTATTACGCGCACCCCCAAAACAGTTGGATAGGCGATAAAATGATGCAATGTTACGCAAGGTCAGCTCGCGGTTTAAACATTGGAGCTCAGCGGTGTGGCCACTGGGTATCTATTATTCAGACGACCGATATTTTAGATAGGCCGGGGCCCCCATGATTTTCGGCGCAGTCCGCCCGAAGGGGGAGGGGCCCCCGGGCACCCTAAAAGGGGCCCCCATGGGAGGCGCAATTCTGAGTCCGTCCAAAGGACTGAGGGGCCTCCGGGGCACCCTAAAAGGGGCCCCCATGGGGGCGCAATTCTGAGTCTGTCCAAAGGACTGAGGGGCCTCCGGGCACCCTAAAATTCGAAGGGGCCCCCTAAAATTCGAAGCGTTTTTGGGGCCTCAAATTTTCCAGGGTCGGACCGATGGGCGGTGGTCTCAAGCGACGGAATACCTACTTATTTATAATTTAAAATTTAGATGGCTTTAACTTTGTCAATTCATGTTTTGTAGAGAAATGTCAGAACTGTCAAAAATATTTCATAAATATTATTTGAGAGTATTATTTTGTGATTTCAAAAAGTTTTCAATTGTAATAAATGATGGAGTGTTCGATTGGTTTGTTTAAGAAAAAAAAAGAATGTAACAAAACAATTTATTCATGATCCTCTTGATTGATATATCGGAAAGTGAAATAAGTGACGTGAATAAAGAGGTACTAATTAGACTTATTGGCATTTCATCAATTGTAAATATTCGTAGATACATATCATTATTAAGTGTTGTGATCCATTAGCAATTCATAAAAAGATTATCGTAAAATCTTTACGAGAAATAACCATATCTTTTTGCGAAGAAAATAACCAGTTAAAACTTATACCAGGATTGGCTATTTGTGACAAAGTACCCACCTTAAAAAAAAATCAAAAATTTGCGAAAAAAATATAGTGTACTACATAAAGTTGATAAGAAAGAAAGATTAAATAATAAATGATTCAGGGCCGGTTTTTCAATCGTTGGTTAACTTTATCTTACGGTTAATTTCCTTAGATACTATTGTTAACACAATAGTATCTAAGAAAGTTAACCGTAAGTTAAACTTAATCAACGATTGAAAAATTGGCCCTCAAGGATAATATAAAATCACGTAAAGTTCTTTCAGCTTAAAAATTTACCATGAGTTTTAAAGTGTCAAATTTTTTAGAAATATTGAGGGCCCCCACCAAATGTCGGCCCCAGGGCCTTAAAACTCTTAATCCGGCCCTGGATATAAACCATGAGGATCTGGAATATATTTTTTACATTAATTAAATACTTAATTATAATTATACAATATATAAAATAACATACATCATGTATGTTATTTTATATATTATGTATGATACATGCATATATACATACCCAATATGTCATAATTAATTGGGTGATTTTAAAAAGTTTTGTATATAACTGTTATTAAATATAACATAATATGACATATTATGTTACATACAAAATTCACCAGAGAAATACGCACAAATTATATTTATGAAATATTTTTGACAGTTCTGACACTTCTCCACCAAACATGAATTGTCCAAGTAAAAGCAATCTTAATTTTAAATTATAAATAAAACTAACAATAATTGGCATTATAAAAATTAATATATCTTTTAAAGAACTAAAAATAACAAAACAAAACTGAAAAGATGAAGGTGGGTACCTAGGTACTATATTTCCAAAAAGTTTCTAATTTTTATTTTTTCTTAACATAATGGTTTCTGAGGGCAAAATTGGCTAATTTTGAGAATTATTAAGTTTTAATAATTTTTTTAATAAATAAAATGATAGTCTATGAACTTAAAATAATCGTTACTTTTTATTTTGTATACTGAAAAAAATAAACACACTTACAATATGTGTCAGAAAAAAAATTCTAGCCCACTATAATTAGAAGTCTAAAATCGTGCCAATTTCGTACTCTCTTAAGAGAGTACGAAATTGACACGATTTTAGACTTCTAAAGGGTGCGGATTAAAGCAACCAAAAATTAAAACGGCAACGGTTTTTCATATTTGATACCTAAAAGATCATCCTCAAATTTTTTCATCAAAATAAAAATCACGCAGCGCATCCAATTTTGTGTTTTTTATTTGGAATGACTACTCTCTTAAAATGAAATAGTCGAAATTCTACTATTTATTTGAATTAGTACCAGCATGTTTTACTAATAAAATAGTAACTTTTAAATAGTTATTTTTTACTACTTAAATAGTTAAAGTTTGACTAATTTAAGATTAGTCATCATTTTTGAATATTTATGAGAGTTAAAAGTACTTAACTAATTTCTTTAATCGTTTGCGGCCAACAAACAAATTATTGTTTGAGTTAAATGCATAAAGGCTCCATGGTTAAACATTTTGCAAAATCGTTATATATATATTTATAGCTGTCGTACCGCTTAAAAAACGTGCTTATGGCACATTAAATCGAGAATAATAAAGATTTTTGAATAATTAAAATCAAATAATTATTAATGCCCCTAGAGCGCGAAACGTGAAAAGGGTGCAAAAGCGCGTTTTTACACGTGCCGCATTTCCGAAAAAGCGCTCTAGGGCCTAAACGATAAGAGATAGACTAGGCTTGTCGCGCGGTTTTTTAATCAGCATACTCTAAAGAATTTTTTACAAAAAAGAAGTCAAATATGACTAGTTCTTTTTGAATTTTAAGAGAGTATATATTCTATTTATCCAACGAGAAGTAATAAAATTGGTAAAATTTTGATATATTTCTTGTATAGTTTACTTGTTTATCTTAAGTAATTATTTAAATTATAATTAATAGCCTATCCCACGGTTTAACGTGAGGCGAGAGACTACAGTGAAATGAACTACTTTCCGCTAAAATGAGTAGGTAGTATACTACCTATAGGTTTTGTTCTTTGTTGTCAAATTGGAAACACATTTTTTAATCTCATCTACTAATTGGTTAATAAAATAAGGCAACAGGATGGTAACATATAGTATACATATACATGTACATATATGTCTATAGGAAACATATATTTAAATATGCGAGTAGATCATTTCACCGCATAGAAACTGATAGTTTTATGGTTCACCGCGGTCTTTCGTCTCGTTGCGCCACATGAATTTTGCATCAATAGTGAATTCACTTTTTCCATTGAAATTTAAGTTGCAAGACCTTTAAATAATAGGCCTTTTAAACACAGTCGAATAAATCAAAACACTTTTGAATAACAATTATTCTGAATTTAAAAAGTTTTAAAATAATACATTAGATAATATTAAAAATATTCTGTGGTTGTCCTTTTTGCGTTAAAAATTCATCAGTGAAAAGGAATTACAGACAAAACTTGCAAAGCAAATACAATTCAATTGAAATGCAAAAGGAGTGGAAGAATTTTAAAGCTCCGAAAAATTTTATTGAAAAAGAAAATGTTTCCCAGGTCTTTGAAATCCATTACAAATACATGTTATTCATGTAGGTGGAACAATGATCAATAAAAATAACTTTTAGGGATACTGTATTCACATATAAAATCTACCAAAAGTAGTATTATAAGCTAAGTGCAGTTTGACATTGAAATATTTAAAAAGTTATATTGATATATTTAAATTATTATTTTCTTATTTGTATTTGATTTCGGAGTAAATATTAAATAAATTTTAATCCACCTCGAAGCGTATAGATTTTACGGGTGCAAACTCAACTGTGTTTTGGCCGAATGCCAACCAAAATCAGTGCTCAGTGATACAGACATGTCTGTATGTATGTACTTTTGTGGCTCCTGCCAATTTTTATAAAACTAATGCCAATGTTTTTTGTAGATTTGCAGCTTCATTTAACTTTAAAACTATACTTTTATTTATTTATCATCTGTTGTTTACCAAATTTACATCAAATTTAAAATACCTGCACAAGACTTTTAAGTCACTGTTTAACCCTTAACTAAATTTTTAGACTGTACCTATGTTTGAAATTTTTACTAGTTAATGAATGTTATTTTTAGCTTTCAGTTTTGTTAAAATTAATTACAGGTAACTATTATATTTTTAATTTTATACATATTTTTTAGATTGTTATAAGAGAATAATATATTATAAACAATATGAATATATTTTAAATATAAATGTGTTGTAAATGAATATGTAATAGATAGTATTACATCTATTACACATGTCTACAATGATTTTGGTGCCACTAAAAGTAACTGATTTCAAGTACATTCGGTACCCTGATAAAAACTTGATACTTACTTTTTTAATGCTACGTGTAGTTTTCGAGATTTCACAATGGTAAATAAATTAAAAAGCATTTAATTAATTTTTGTAAAAACAAAAAAACATTTACTTAATTCAAAACATTTAATTACATTTACTTAATCATTATTTCGTTAGAAGCTTCTCTTTATAGATTTTATTAAAAAAACAAAAGAACATTTAATTCAAAACATAATTTTACAAGTTAGAAGCTTCTCTTTTTAGATTTTCTTCGATGGATGTCTTCAGAACATTCCCTTGTAATACTCCAACAGTAATCTGCCATCATGTGCTCATCCCAGCGACCTTGGTATCTATCTTCCATCACCTTTAAATCTTGATGGAAACGTTCTCCTTGTTCTTCGCTATACGCTTGAAGATTTTCAGGAAACTTGTCTAAATGATTGTCCAGATAGTGTACTTTTATGCTCGTATTACATCCAAGATTTTTAAAGCTAATTAAGAGGTTTTGAACTAACTCTTTGTTATTTTCGGCCATCTGATTTCCTAAAAAATTTTTTACAACAGCAACAAAAGATTTCCAAGCCGCTGCTTCAAAATTATTCATTGAATGTATGAAATCGTTGTCTTTCATTAAAAGTCTTATCTGTGGGCCATCAAAAATACCAGCTTTTAGTTTTTCATTACTTAAACCGGAAAACTTTCTTGAAAGATATACAAAACACGGACCAGTTTTATCTAATGCCTTAACATATCCCTTCATAAGTCCCAATTTTATGTGCAATGGAGGCAAAATAATCTTATTTCTAGAAACTAAAGGCGGGTTTATAATATTTTGCTTGCCAACCATCATATTATTTCTCAAAGGCCAATCTTTCTTGATCCAGTGGTCTGTTTGCTCTGCTGTCCCATAAACATATGAAGCATGGAAATTTAGTGTACCCACTTTGTTGACCCAATAGAAAGTTGACCATTTTTAAATCGACACATATAACCCATTGGTGCTCCGAGTACTTAAGTTTTTTTAAAACAAGATCCACGTTTTGATACTCCTCTTTTAGTTTCGTTGAATGAGCGATAGGCACAGCTGCATGTTTATTGTATGCCTTCATCTCCATATTAAAGTAATCAACGTATGTCTTCTTCACTGAATCTGTTATAGGTTTTCTAAACTTTTTCACTACATATTCACCACAAATGTAACAAAATGTATTTGGATTATTTACACAACACCTTCTTGACGACGACATATCGATATTATTAATTTAAAAATAAATAAATTAATTATAATGACATTAAGTATGATAAAATACATTTTTTAGGCAGTTACAAGAATTAAATTAGATGATCTAGAATATCAGTTTCCAACGTCATTACAACATATTTCATAATATTATCACGTTGAGTTAAATAAGGTTAAGGTCGTGCAAACAGCTATCAAAGAAATTAATAAACTTGGTCAATATCGAACTGTAAATGTTAAACTTCTACATTGAAGGAAATTTATTTTGATGAAGAAGATAATGAAAAAGATAATTTGCTTGAAACTTACGAAACAACCGATTTAAATACCTTAACTTACTCTTCAACAAGTGCTCCAGAAAGGCCCTTGCAAGATGTTTGGTGAAGATGCCCTGGGTTTAATGATAGATGCCAAATTGTCTAGATACCAATACGATTTAATAAGACAGAGCAATCCGGATAGATTTCCCTCATACAAAACATTACAGGATGAGAAAAAAATGCTATCCAAATAATATTAGAGTAAGTAACACCTCGGCTGAAGTCCCCCTGCAGGCCCTTCTAAATCATACTGTGGAACGTCTTATAACTGTTCAGCAAAGTATTCATAGATCTGAAACCAGTGATTCATCTGTATTTATAACGACTCTCTGGCCCGTCGTTTAGTGTGTGACCCAGAGAGAAAGAACTCGAAAATGATTTGTCACTCTCTCGCCCGTCTTCCACAAGGTACTGTAGACCTTTAAAAATTACTTTTGTTAAGAAATTAAAGGAAATTTCTGTAGCAGAGAAAAATCTGGTAGATGCCGAAATAGAGCAGTTACAAAACATTGAACTCAACTTATACGGTAGAACTATTTCAACATGTTTTTTGCAATGCAAGTTTGTAATGCTATTACTGCAACAACATCTACTCAGAAGTGTTATATATGTGGAGCTACCTCAAAAGATTTCAATGAAATTGATAAAATATTTAAAAATAAAATAATACCACAAAACTTTTAATATCTGTCCTACATGGCTGGATACGATTTTTTATCTTCAAAAATCTTATAAACTACCAATTTGAAAGTGGCAAGCTAGAGGTGATAATAAAATAATAGTTGAAAAAACAAAGAAAAGTATCCAAACCAATTTAAAGAAAACTCTGGATTAATCGTTGACTTTCCTAAGCCCGGCTTTGGAAGCTCTAATGACGGCAAGACGTTTTTTTTAATTCTAAAGTTTCTGCAAAAATAACCAAATTAGATGTAGAATTAATAAAAAAAAATGCACATTATAGTGATAGCAGTATCAAGTGGACACTCAATTAACATCGACCGATTTCGGAAATATACACATGATACTGCTAGATAATTTATAAATTTGCATGGTTGGTATTGTATGCCTCCCACTATACATGGGGCAGACATACTATCTAGTGCACCGTTACCCATTGGACAATTAGCTGAAGGGGCTCAAGAAGCGGGTAAAGACTTTAAAAATTACCGTGAACATTATTCCAGGAAATGCAGCCGGGGAAAATCCAACGCAGACATTTTTTATTGAGTTCAGATCCTGTATTGACAAGCAAAAAATTAGAATGTAAAAGAAAACAAAAAATCATGCCAAAGGCGGCTTTAGACCTCTTAGTTCCTCCGACACTCACTAACCGTCAAACTGATGATGACGATGAATCTGACGAAGATGAAGATCCATTGATTTTTGATTTTAACAACTTCATATTATAATTAGATTAAAAAAAAAATTGTTAAAAATACCTTATAATATTTAACCATATATTTTTAGATAATTCTAATAAATTGTAATAAGAATTTTTCAAATGTTTTATTTATAATATTAATGTTATTTAAAAACATCAAATATATTTCATTATTTAAATATGTTTTATGGTTTTAAAAACGAGTTATGGTATCTGTAAATTAATACCGGATTTGAGTTTATCCTGCCCCAGTGTGGGGCGTTAGCCTTTTGGAGTTAACCAATAAATTATATTTATTTATTAATTTTGGTTGGCGACATTTTGTAATACATAATAAATTTTGGTTCATGAATAAAGTTATTAAACCAATAATAGTATATTATGTATCAAGTTTTATAAACGCCATTTAGTTTTATAAACGCCATTTTAGTTACGCTTTTTATTAGGCACGAGCGGAGCTTGCGAGAAAGTATTTTATAAGAACGGGTTTCTAGAAAAGTTTATAAAACGAGTTGCTTAATATAGTTTGTCTAAGACAAACACAAATAAGAATTTAAAGCCAATTTTAATTTATAAATATTAAATGCCCGTGACTAAAACGCCATAAAGTCACAGTTCGCCATTGTAGGAGTAGATAAAATTACTTAAAATTTAATACAATTGTCTAAAAGTTAATCAATCAATGTTTAAAAAATAATTGTAAGTAATTTAATTAGATTAAAAATAAAATTTTGTTGACTTTGTGACGTTTTAGTCACGGGCTGAAGTTAACAACAGTTGTTTTTGGGCATTTTTGTCACGTGCTGAAAGCTTTATTATAAATTGCGAAAAAGTGAGGTTAAATTCGTCAAATGTCAAATATTTATGCATTATTTATTAATTAAAATTCTTATTTCTGTTCGTCGTAGATAAAGTATATTACGCAACTCGTTTTATAAACTTCTCTCGTGCCTAATAAAACTCGTAACTTTATATTTTATAAAACTTGGATACATAATATACTATTAAATCAGTAGTCCATTAATTATTACCCCCTCGTCCCACATTATGGTATACATTTCTGTTTTTGGTTTGTTTTAAATAATAGTATACAAAACACAGGAATTCATTTTTCATCGATACATTTTATTGCACCTCGACTTAAAAATTATTTAAAAAATCTTCATTTAAAATTATTAAATTTACCCTAAATAAGAGCGCGGTGCACCGCGGTGGCTCAATTTTTTTCCGAATTTATATTGCAGTAAAAACTGTAAAATTCCTTTGCGCTGAAAGGTATAATTATAAAAAAATTGTGGTATCGAGACCAAAAAACTGAGCAATTGCATTTTAACGCGCTGGTTTAAATGCAAATGCTTTTTGTTTTTTGGTCTCGATACACGAACCACTATTTTTTTTATAATTATACACAGTAAAAAAAATGGCCCGTGTAAAAGTAACACTACAAAATACACTAGGTAGCATTTAATGCCTATTAACTTTATTAAACACATTTAAAGAATATGAACATTTTCATTGGTACATTCACACTATTTATTATTAAAATAAATCAAAAGGGTAGAAAAACTTCATGCGAGTGTTTATTACCCCTTAATGTGTTAAATAGTGACAAAATGAACACTACAGTGCATGCCAATTTCTTTGTCTATTTTGATGTTACTAAGAGCTCTTTTTTCTTTACACTACTAGTGCACATGGTATCACCATTTAAGTCGGATTTATAGTTCTAAAACGTAGCCGTAGCCGTTGCAGTAAGTAAGTAGCTAATTTTTACAATTTATAGTTCAGCGCGTAGCGGTTGGAGTAGTGGCCGCGTAGTGACATTTGTTCTGTTTACAAACATTTCAAGTATTTTGTATCGGTGATTTTTGCTTTGTTTATTTGGTTTAGTTTACTTATAAACATAGTTTAGTTACATTTGTTCTGTTTACAAAGATTTCAAGTATTTTGTATCGGTGATTTTCGCTTCGTTTATTTTGTTTATTTGGTTTAGTTTACTTATAAACATGGTTTGGGTGCCTTGTTTTTGAGTTTGACAGTTTTTCTGCAATATCTGCAATTTGATTGGCTGTAGTAGTCGTTGCCGCAAGAAAAGATAAAAGTTGGTCATCTCTTACGACAACTTACGACAACGACCTTGGATCCTACTGCAAAGATCCTCCAGCCAATCACAGACTGTTTTGCCCCTACTGCAACTGCAACTGCAACGACTACGGCTACGTTTTAGAACTATAAATCCGGCTTTAGACTAAAAAAACTGGTAATAACCGAAATGCGTTTTAAAATGTTTGGTTGGTACCTACCTACCTACGCAGTGCATATCCGGAGATACCGTGTTGTGGAAGTGTGGCATTTTTGTTTAGTTAGATTTTAATTAAGGTGAATCCATAAGGGGACATTCTTATTTTTTGGTAAGTATTATACATCCTTTTTTCTTTAAGCCTTAATACTTAATAAATACCAATATTTTAAAAGGATGTCGATACCCGACCTATATTATATATCAATAATTTACGGCAGTAATGGTTGTTATACCCAGCTAACAAAGTTGTTTTCAAGTTGATTTTATACATCAAGATTTGAGGTCAAAAACATATCAAGTTGATTCCTCATTTGAGCTCAATGTGATATCAATCCTTGATTTTCGATTAAATTCGAATCTGATGCGCGCATGCGCTGCCTACTTTTGGCAAATTAATTCAAATATTTGAAAAAATCAAGTTATGGGTTTTGAAAGGCAAAAATACTGTTTATTTGATGCAAACATATATAAATAATTACCAACTTAAATGCTAGCATTTAAATTGATAATTTTTTTAAATTTGGATATGTTTGCATCAAATAAACAGTCCTTTTGCCTTTCAAAACCCATAACTATATATAGTTATTTAGATTTTCTTACATAAAATAAAATAGGCAATTAAAACACAACCAAAATTTATAAACAAAATATTAAAATATATTAAAAAACAATTTTTAAATTTGCTCCTTATTGACTCTGTATACAAAACTATAGTTTTGAGGATTATCATTAAATGACACAACAAATTTTGTTGCTTAACTTTCTGGTGTTTTCTGCTGTTTTTTTAATTTGTTTGCCTTACGTTGTCTGTTGATTCTTAATGCTTCTTGAATGTGAGGCAAGAACTCTTTATTTGATGTGGGGCCTTCAAAACAAGACCCTGTACAGCAACTGTAGACAGAAGAAATTGCCAATAAAAACTACAACATAATGAAAAAAGGATGAAAATATTGACTTACAATAGATTATGTGATATAATTTTGTATCCTTTTATTATTATTTCCCAGAAAGGTGAACTCCATTGTCAAAATATCAGTTATCTCTTCTTTAAGAGCTGTAATTTGTATCAATGAAGGCCCTTTTATTATTATTTCCCAGAAAGGTGAACTCCATTGTCAAAATATCAGTTATCGATTCTTTAAGAGCCATATTTGCAAACACTTTTGGCACCAAGATTTTTAGGTATATGAACTGCAATAAAATTTTATCTTTAATATAAACACTGGCACACATTCAACATATTTCAACCCACCAGACTTTTTTTTTCATTAAGTGTTTCACTGGACTTAAACTGGTTAAATTCTGCCCAATTTTTCAATAGAAATCCCTTCAACTGTTGGAAGCTGGAAATTTTTGCGTCAAAACTGGTCCGCTCGTCCAAAGCATCAATTCTGTTTGACAATGCTTTGAAGAATTTCCCTAAGAGAAATAATGTAGGTTAAGTTTTAGAATACCTGCATTTTCAACAGTATTTATAGTATATATTTACCTTTGAGTTGACAGAACTTCAGCAAGCTCTTGAAGTATTCTGCTTTCCTCTACAGTTTAACAGATGACCTAAAAACATAAAGACAAATAAAGGGAATTAAAAATAAGAGTATAATAATACAAGAGATAATGCAGCCTACACTCTAAGAAAATATATTGTAATACCCAACAATATAGATTTGTTATGCAAAATATGGTTCATTTAATTATAACTTATGGTTATAATAAAAATATACGTAAAATTAGTTTTGTTATAAGTACTGTAATCATTTTGTTATAAAAATTTATTAAAGTTAGAAATTTAAATAGGCTATTACAACCATCATGTACGGCTAAACTGTTAGTACTACACTAGATGATTAAAATTATAAGATTATCTGGTTACAATAACAATATAATGTTGTCACACATTATTAACAATATGTCGTTGTAATTTTTACTATACAGAAAGTTTATACATATCATACATATAGTATATTTAACCATATAGAGGGTTTAAGGTATTTGCATATGATTATTATAACTAAATAAATTATTGTTTTGTGCAACAACAAAAATATAGTTAAAGTGACAATAAAACTGTTACAATATAAACATGGTTAACATAACAGTATATATGACTGTGCCTATACTAATCAGAATATTCGATTAAGATAACCATTGTTTTTTCTCAGTGTATTACCCACGAGTTAATAATGCGCATTATCTCGAGTGTAATACCATGCTTTATCTACTCCAATTATGTAAATTTCATTAATAACAAACTTTATTATAACCTCACTTTCTCCTGATTTTGTTGTATTTATTTTCCTTAAGAAAACAGTAACTAACGGATTTAAAGTTTACTTACCAATTTATTTTTAATATTAACTTTTACGACAAAAGAATAATATGCGTATTGATGCACGAAAAAATCTCTGAATAAAGCCGGTAAAGTAGCCGGCAAAAGCTTTAAAGCTGATTAACATCCACTTAATACGCGTAACGTGAGCCAATCACATGCCCAGTAAAACGATATAGCGCTATCTTGTTGTTTCACTTTTATAGATAGAGCCAATCACATGCCCAGTAAAACGATATAGCGCTATCTTGTTGTTTCACTTTTATAGATAGATAGGCAACCCAGTCTACATCGATGTCTACATTGCGCGTGCTTGTATATTACGTTTTTTGTGTGTATTAAGTTAATGTAAACAGACAACTTAACAGACGTATGCTTCTTAAGTTAAGTTAAGTTACGCATATTAAGTGGATGTGAATGAGCTTTTAGTATTGTAAATGGGTTGCATGCAATTGCAATTAATGGCGGGCTTTGTAATTGTTTAAAAATATAATATTAATAATAATATTTATTATTATTAAAATTATATTTTTAATAAATATTATATTATTTAAAAATTGAATCCTTTGTTGGTTCAATTATTATATTTTTAATAATTATTATTAAAATTATATTTTAAACCATTGCAAAATCCTGCCATTATTTGATATGGATTTACAATACTAACAGAAGTATACCCATAGGGTTTTTTTTTATCCATCCTATATATTTAGGGTTTATGTATATAAATTTATAAATTATGACTATAAACCTTGAACCGCCTTTGGGGGGTTGAGCTCACATTGATTTTAACCTTTAACGTAAAATCAACGCTTAAGCTCGCATTGATTTTATAAAATCAAGCATTGATTTTACCTCAAACATTGAATTCAATGTGAGCTTAAGACAACATCAAAGCTGGGTATTAACCTATACCTACATTTTTATTAATATTATGAAAAATTTGTACACGTGTGGTAAATCCCCGACATACAGCCGCCTGACATTTTTTATAACAAAAAAATGGATTACTGATGACCTCTCAAGATAATTATTTGCTTACAAGTTAACAGCCAGTAAAAGATTGCATTGATCTAAAACTTTTACGTTTTAAGGAACAATTTTGCTTAAGCCAGCCATACGACTCAGGCAGCTGGTTAATTGTACCCAAATATAAAATTATATTTTAAAAGGCACCGATTTTGATAATTATGTCATAGATTTTTGTTACAAATAAATATTTCTCTTTATTTACCTTTTCGTTTTATTCACTATCAACAATTTACTCAAATAATAGTTTTAATTTACACTAGAAGTTTGCACTAAAAAATAAAAGTACCTTTATAAAATTAGAACTTTTCCAAAGTATTGTTAATTTACACTGAACAAAAGTGGGATTTTACCCAGGAAATGTAGAGTACACGATTTTAGGTAAATTAACACTTTTTAATATAGTGTAAAATTACTTTATCCTCAGTGCTATAGTGTTAAATCATACTTGCTATGTGTGAACTCTAATTAGTGTTGCTTAGAGTTATTTTTTTTTACTGTGTACCTTTCATATTTTCATGTTCTGCTTTTTATGTTTTATCAACTAACAGAAACAAAATGTCAAGATTTTCATCATATCGAAAAGCTTCGTAATTTTAAAATTTTTTATAAATTTGCAATTTTTTAAAAACTTTTGTTTTTTTAAATTTAAAAAAATTTAATAATATTAATGCCGGTTCCCGGGGCGGCTTAGGTTAAAAGCGTTCTCTAATTGGCTCGCTTCAAATCGTGAATAACTTTTTTAATTTGATTTCGTAAAAAATAGGAAAGGAAAAAAGTGATTTTGGACACCGTATATATTTAAATGTCTTCTTATCGGGTTTATTATAACTAAATTACTCTAAACAAAATTGCTGACTACCCTGCAGCCACCTAAAAATAATATTTTTTCGGCAGTGTTATCAGTAACCATAAAAATTTTGGTCTAAATGTAATATTCGCCATTTTGTTGAAAATCGCTTTCGTTTAGACCCTATAATTTGTTGTAAAATTTTGTTTTTCGGGAAATAAAAATCTGATTTGTAATCAATAACCAATAAAAACGCTTTCCACTTTTGGTCGGTTGTTTGATATTCCGGACCAGTGTGTGCAGAATTTCCCCGCGTGCCCACAAACTATGTTTATGTATTAAGGTGGTGCGTGGCTAATAACATAGTGTAAGTTTAGCTAATCTGTTAGGCAAAGTGTAGTTAATTTAGTCTCGACATTGTTTTCTCTTATGGTGTGTAGGTAAATAAGCGTACATGTATGCTCAATAAATATAAGCACTGTGTTGCACTTGTGTGCGTTCAAACACTGCACTGGCCTTTTACATTGCAGTTCATGGAAGGGTGCCTTTATAATGAAATTAAGCTCTTGCATTGTATGAGTTTCATCGATAAAGCTGGGAAGTTATTAAATAATTGCAACCTTAATGGTACTGCTTTGTGTTTCTGCTTTGAAATGCAATGAGCAATTTGCTGATAGCCTGGCATGTTTACAATAACAAATTTAGCTTCTCGTAAAAGAAAAAATTAGTTTGTCAAGGGACAGTGTTTTTTTAGATGAATAATAAATTCTGAATGACATTTGTCAAAGTAACATTTCTGTTGAAAAAGGTTTGCCATATAAAAATAACTAGTTTAACATTTTAACAATGCTTCCTAGTTGTGTAAATTTATTTTCAAAATCAAAGTTTCGTTCGCGCAAGTTTTGTTAACGTCAAATTTTGTTTAGTGACGAGGCACATTTTTTGTTACATATGTGTGCTTTCTGTTTTAGAATAAAGGTTATAAAGGTTACGACAAGCATATAGACGAGGATAATGACTTTTTAGATAAATAATTTATTTAAAATAATATACAAAGTGTACATTACAATATAAAACAAAATAATTATATTATAAGCAATTGTAAGGAAATAATCACCTTTATTCTATATACAGAGTTTCCCATAACTTCTTCTTCTTACTTATTTATTTCCTTTCAAAGGAAATTGGCCTTGAGACAATGGAGCTCTTACTGGCCAAGTTTCCCATAACTAATGAACAATACAGCAAGTACAGAAATAGGATACAAATATGCCTTAATAAAATATTAGTAATAACCGAGTTACAGGGCGATAAATGTGAGATATTATTAATACTTGAAAAAAAAAATCAACTCAAAAATCGAAAAAAAAAAACAAAAATCATTTTTACAATTTTTAAATTTTCATCCTTAAAACCTACACTGTACAAATTTAGAATTTGATACATTGATTTTTTTTCCAATTTTTCAAAAATATCATCATACATTTATCGTTTTTTTATCGGTTATTATTAAAATTTTACTAAAGTGAAGCGGTATTTTGTAAATTTGAACTGAAAAACAGTCGACGTATTACGTCGACTGTTTTTCAGTTCAAATTTACAAATACGTAATATTCAAAGTTTTAGTCTGCTGTGTTATAGAAAACACTTAAATTTAAATATTACTTATACTATGAAAAATACAAATAGGCCACTTCATGAGGTAATAGAATAGACCATCTCATGATAAAGCCGACGATTTGCATGCGTATATATATATATATGATATTATATATATATATATATGATATTATCAGTGATAATTTATCACTGTCACCAATATTATCATAATGATGACAGAGTGTTATGTTTGGGTTTTACAGTATATATTTTATAATATACTTATTTATTTTTCATTACTGATTAAAAAGGTTCGTTGGGAAAATGATAAGAACTGTATAACTTATTAATATTAGTAAAGTTACTGTAGCCATCCTCGCGTCAGGCCTCAATCACCAACAATATTATATGTTTCTTAACCTACTTAATGTTAGCGAACTGTAACCCCGCAAACTTGCTGAGCCATCCTAATTATTTGCAATATCTAAAATTAATTTATAAAATATTAAATTGAAAATATAAAATTGTTATTTTAATTCATTGATACTACACCTTCAAGGAGTGATAAAAAAATTTTACAAATAATTTTTTTGTTTGTTTTGTTTTTGTTTTTTTTAATTAAAACTAATTAAAATAAATTTAAACATTAATAATACTTCAACAATTGACATAATTAAAATACGTGAAACATAAACTACGGAATATTTAGGGTGGATTGTATAATTTTATCTTATTATGGTGAATCGTCACTTGTTTATTGTCTATTTGCAAAACAACTTTACGTGGCTTATTGTCTATCACTGTATAGGGTCCAGGATAAAGGGCATCAACTTTGTGTCCACTTTGATCGCGCACCATCACTTTATCACCAATCTTATAATTAACACTTTTACTACTTCCATCATACAATTGTTTGTTTTTGCTTTTGATGTCAGTAAGTTCGTTTTTGCATCATGCCATGCCTGCTGTAATCGATATTTTAGCTCTAAGGGATAGTTTTAAAAATTATATAGTGGATCTACGCGGCGTTGTATATTTGACGGTAATTTTCCAATTCGCCGGAAAACTAGTTCAAATGGCGTATACCGGGTTGTGGTGTGTACCGTATTGTTGTATGCAAAACACCAATAAGGCACCCAAGAACTCCAATTCTTTCGCTATTTAGCGAAATGCATGCGCAGGTAGGCTATTAGGTGTTTGTAAGAATTTCCCAAATGTCCGGTGGTGATAAGCAGTTGACGTGAATCTTTCCATTAAAATTTAAATTCTTGATAAAGCGTCTGCTGCTACATTGTCTGTCCCTTTTACGTACTCGATTGTAAAATCGTATTCTTCAAATATGAATTAGAATTTGGTTAGTCTAGAGGATGGGTTAGTCATGCCAAAGAGATAAATTAATGGGCGATGGTCTGTTTGGATTTGGAATTTTCGTCCGTACAAGTAAGGTCTAAAATGTTTAACAGCCCAAACTATACTGAGGAGATCTGCAAATACCCCTCCTACTAAACAATCCGTGGGTTATTACGATCCTAATTGTTTAAAAATGTATTAAAAAAAAGTCATGTAAATAAACTAACATTTAAATCTAGCGGGAAGTAGAAATGTATTTGACGTAGACTGCCGAACGCTTGGCGTAAAATAAAAAGACGGGCACTTTTTGGTGGGAAAAGGAAGGGGGGAAGAATGCCGGTAGTCAAGGTGGGAAAAGTGAGAAGGGAGACGAGGATCATTCAAGAAGAACCCGTGCAACGAACATGAGGTGTAAATTTGGTGAATGTAAAAGTGTTTAAATTTGTAGGTTTGTACATTACACTAAATTATTGTAGTATAAATAGTCTCGAACAATTTGGTATAATTATTTTACACAAATGCCTTGTGTAAAGATGTCTATTCCGCCATGATGGCTGCCGTTTTAATAAACCACGCCTAAATCGAATTGATGTAAATTTACGTTTGAATCATCTCGAATTATAATTTAGATTTTAAATTAAAAACAATTTGTACCTATAGGTACAAGTATACTTGATTTTATCTAATTAAAAAGTCAGGGCTGTTACAGTATTGAATTTTATCTAGCTAAGTGTTAGGGTTGTACTTGAGTTTATTTAATTATTTTAATTTCTTAAAGGGGATTTACTATAAACGCTGTTTAAATTAAGTGTAATTGATATCGATTTTCTTGAATACGGGATTTATTAAATTGTACTTGCAGATTCAGATTTATGTCCCGTAATTAGTTAAGTGATTTTTACAAGTCATATTTAATTATTTGGTATTAGGTTTGGAGTAAGTAACAGTAATTGTGCGATAGCGGCATTAAATTTATCACCACTGTCCGTGAAGTCCTGATATAAAAAGCTCATTTTAAATTACTATCCTGTAAATTTTAATAGGTGCGTAAAGGTCTGGATTCATTTTAATGCGCAACGCATTCATTGCCTTTTGTGGTTTGGTCAAATTATTACCTAGTTTTTTATGGTAATTATTAAGTTATTAAAGTTTTCCGACTAATGAGGCATAATGGGCAATTGCGGACCCTCAATTGGAATGACCTCGAAGATGATTATTATTTACTCCTTATTCTAACAGTTGATTGAGCCTGAACTCTAATAAATATTACATGAAAAATTATGTAACAATAAACTTAAATTCAACAGTAAATAATTATAAAAACATTATTTGGAGGACTTGTGGATGGCGTACTGTCGTTCATAAAATATGTTTGTTGACTATTTCCAAAGTTGTTTCGATTTCGTTGAAAATTACTATTTTTCGAGCAATTTTGATTTCTATTATTATTGCTATTAAAAATAGTTTAACCGTTTGCATTTCGATTTATTCTAACTTGTTCTCGGTTCTTTGGATTGAATCCAGTCTGACCGTTATTATTATTATTGCGGTTAAAGTGGTTATTGTTTGTGTTATAAGAATTTTGGAAATTGTTATTAGGTCTGGACTGATTATTTTGATTATTTCGAAAACCACTACGTCGAATAAAGGAACGACCACGCATATGATAAACTGGGGTAGCCTTCATTTGCTGCACATTCGTATTTTGAGCACCCCGAATGGCCTCAGTTAAATTAACATAATTTCGTGCCTGTATGATGGTTCGCAACGAGCTATTACTTAGACCATTTAGTTAAATTTACTAGCAATTCCTCAACGCTTTTATCGTAATTTTCTATCGATCTATTTCCTTGTTTCACATTACCTAACTGAACAGAAATTGAAGTCGCGGATTGTTTGGGTAGCAAATTTTTGTTAATGTTAATTTCGCACTATCTGAAAATCTGGTTTTTAGGACATAGTAAAACTTTACCAGCATCATTGAGCAAGGCATTATAAAACTTAATGGCATCAATAAGCTTTTTAACAGTCTCCTCTTCCGTAACGTCCACACTTGGAACTAGGGTAGCTGCTGTTTTAATATAAAATTTATCTGACATGGTGACAATTTGTTGTAAATTTACACTAATATTATCGTTTATTTCTAACACTTCTGCAAGTTTGGATATATCATCTAAAATACTTCAAATTGTATCAATGTGTCCCTAAAACTGTCAAAGTTTTTGTATATTATATCAAATTCTTTTATTTTTCTAGGAGTAGTCTTTTTACATTTGTGATGCTGCTGATTATCTTTAGTAAGATTTGCTATAAACTGTTCTAGCTTTTGATGAATAGATCGAAACACAGCATAGGTGGCACACATTAATTAATTATATTATTATATTCTCAAAAAAATATTCTATACAATGTATAGAATACTAACATTTTTAATCCTTAAACATTAAACACTAAATTCATAAAATAACCCACCAAAAATAACTGCTAAAACTAACACTTACAATTTGTTCTTTATACTTTGTTTGCAAGATCATCTACTTTCTTGCGTAACTCGGCTAACTCCTTCAGTTAAGGACCTTAACGCTCTTGGCCATCTTTTTTCTAGCTATGTGCTGCATTCTTCGTTGACTCCATCTTTTGACCCAAAAACAAAAGGCAAGGAGTAGCATACCTGTGAACATACTTCCAGCTGTCAATCCTCCGATTTCGGCGGCGGTTAGGGTTGCTGTGGCTCATCCACTGTTGCCTGACTAAGCAATGATCACCTCTTCTTGTTTTACCCCATTTTTCCTTATAGTTCACCACTTTTAATTTTTATTTTTAACATTGAACCAACTATGGGCGGGATCGCCATGTTATGTTTGGGTTTTACAGTATATATTTTATACTTATTCACTTTTTATTACTGATTTGAAAGGTTCATTGGGAAAATGATAAGAACTCTTTAACTTATTAATCTAAGTCTTATTTGGTAACTGTAGCCGTCCTCGCGTCATGCCGTAATCACCAGCAATATTACAATATATAATATATTATTATATGTTTCTTAACCTGCTTAATGTAAGCGAACTGTGACCCCGCCATCCTAATTATTTGCAATATGTAAAATTAAATTAAAAATATAAAATTGCTAATCCCTTGGATACTACAAGAGTTTTTATTTGGGTAGGTATAATTTCTCGCGCGGTGCATTTGATTATACAGGGTGCACCAAGTATCCTGCTATTTGTATAATCTATGGGTATTTTTTTTTATTTAAAGTTACGTAATAACAAGCCTAATACCATTTATAAATTTAAAAATAGACAGCAGTTTGAAACAATTGGAAAAAAACAAAAACGTTATAACTTTGTTGTTCCTGTAAATTTTAAAACAAAGTAAGTTTTACATGTAAACATACACATTAATCTATATTTTCATCATTTTTTTGCTACTATGTTTTGAGATACCATCACCATATTTTGTTTTTATAATGGCCGCCATCACTTATGTAGTTTGATAGATCGTTGGATTCCTTGATTTGTTTTCTATCTAACCATGTAAAATTCCAATATGGCAGCCATAGGAAAAACAAAAGATGGTGTTGGTATCTCAACATCTAGGGGCGAAAAAATCACATATTGGATGAAAAAGTAGGTACATGTAAAACTTACCTTTTGTCAAAATTCACAGGAATAACAAAGTTATAGCGGATTTTAATTTTGACAGGTTTTCAGTTTTTCTTTCATATTATTTAAAAACTGTAGATTTTTTTTCAAATTTTTAAATTTAATAGGCTTAAATTACAATTTTTTTATAATTTAACCGACATTGCAATAATAAATATACCCATTTATAAAAGGATACTTGGTGCATCCTCTATACTAAATCAAAAATGTTCGTTAATATCACAACAAAAGATGACTAAATCGTATAAAACGAATTAATCACGTTCCAAAAGCAGAAAGGTTATTAAGTTTATTATCGAAAGAATTGAGACAGTGGTGTACAAAATACACCAGCGAGAGTAATTTGGGGTAAAGTTTTTGGTACAAAATTAATTGACCTTGATTGGAAAATAATGATGCCATGCTAAGGTAAATCCCCGTATCTGCAATTTTAAATAATTAAGGACAAAAGATAGTTTTTATTGTTTTTAACAATAAAAATGATCTTTTGTTCTTTAATACCTAATTTTGTATATACGGGGGTTTGGCTTAACAAGGCAGAATGAATATTATGTATTAAAATGATTCACATAATAAATTTAGTATACACATTAATTAGGATGGTAATAGTTTAAAATTGAGAGGCTATAAAACATATAAAACAAGGCCAAAGCAAAATACGTAACCTGTTAATGAAATATTCATGTTTGAAATACGCAAATAGGAACGGTACACAATTGCATACATTTCGTACGATAGCGCCCGACAATTCAAAGGACGAAGAAATGAATCATTAATGATGAATTGCTGGAACAAACTTATATAGGTCATAAATTAATGACCAATACTCAGGTAATTTACATTTTAATTCAGTGCAAGCGTATGAAATCTGATAGCAAGTAACGCATCAATTAAATTCATACAAGTTGATCTTATCTGAGCCAAGCTTTAGTTTTTAAACCGCAAGCAATGCACTGCTTGTTTTTAAGATTTTTTGTGCAATATATAGTTACGTTACGTAAAGTTAATATTTCATTAGACAATAATAACGCTCTTATGTATTTGTTCTTCTTCTTCTGTAGATCTTGGCTAATCAATTTCAATATTTTATTGTTTCGACCTTTACTTGATGAAACTCCGTGTCACTAATATATAACTGAAAAAAAACAAACACCGTTTTTGAGTTTCACCAATTTATTTAAATTTTATTTGACAATTGTTTCGCTAACACTGTAGCTTCTTCAGAAATGAAAAAGCTACAGGGTTAGCGAAACAATTGTCAAATAAAATTTAAATAAATTCGTGAAACTCAAAAACAGTGTTTGTTTTTTATCCAGTTATATATTAATCAATTTCAGATTATTTAGACAGCTTATGATATGTAAAGTTTTTTCCTTCATCCAATATTACAAGAAGTCCGGTTAAGAACGGCTTGGATAATTGGAGTTTTTGCTTCTTTTTTAAAATGAATTGCTTTTGTTATTTTTAAGTGTTATGTTTATTATTATTAATTTTTTGGTGAGAATTTTTAGTTTAGACGAAACTTTTCACGTTTAGGGGCAACGGCCAAACGACTTAACACACTCCCAAGGTTTGCCTCGGTTAGGATCCAGGAAGGTTATTGAAAATAGGAGATCCAAAGGAAGGATAACAACAATAGGATAGTAAGTAAGTCACTATATATTTGAATCACTGCTGGATAACTGCTCTGAAGCTATCTAACCTTTTTTTATACTTTTAATAATTATTATAATAATTATTGTAAGTACGTTTTATGGATCGCTTTACAAATAAAAATAGATAAAATGTTGTATGCCATTCGGCTAAGAAGTGTCTTTTTGTACATCACTTAATTGTATAAATTTAAACTTTGAGCTCAGCACAAAAAGACTTACTTCTCAGCCGTATGACATAAATACCTATTATTAATTAATAGGGGCCAAAATTGATGCAAAATTTAACCTATTGATAATTTTAACTTTTTGCCATTTTTTACCTATTGGTAATAAGATTCTTGCCTTATATGCCCAAATAATTGACTAATAAAAAAAAATCTTTTTCAGTACTTTTTATTAATAGGTAAGTACTATTAAAAAATTAGTTTTTAACACAATTTAATTACTAGGTATATTAAAATAATAATAATAATAATAATACTATTAATTCTGTGTTCGTAGCTTTGACAGCTATGTTTATTAGCTCTTTAACAATTTAAATTTAAATTTTTTTATTTTTATTTTTTTTATCTGGGCACGGGGTTTAAACCTGGATCTTTGGATTATGGTTATTTTTTTGCATTATTATTATTATTTATTATTATTCTTCGGTAACACATTTTTACGGTTGGAGTGTCAATTAAGTTTTCTGGTAACTAAGTGGCGGCCTGAGAATTTCTTAACTAATTTACTTAATTATCATACTCGTACACAAACAAACAGCTACTATACGGCCATTCCACGTGTAACGGATGGGACAGTTGCAAGTTTTTATTTACAAAATAACATTGTTCTATTATATTACTAATGTCAAATTTTTATAAATAGTTCTAAACAAAAGCTGTTTAACAAGGTTATTATTTGGCAAAATTAGGTATCGTGGTTGACGGTTTAATTCCATAAAAATTAATTTTTTTATTCAAAAACCTTACTAGTACTGTTTTTGAATAAAAAGAAATTATTTTTAAGAAATTAAACAGACAACCACTATATCTAATTTTGCCAAATAAAACCCTTGTTAAACAACTTTTGTTTAGAACTATTTATAAAAATTTGGCATTAGTAATATAATAGAACAATATTATTTTGTAAATAAAAACTTGGAACTGTCCCATCCATTACGCGTGGAATGGCCGTATACCAAACAGTATAACTCGTAGTAACTCAGTGTGTGGTGTTTAGCATGTATAGCATGTTCCATCACCACTTGGATGGGTTTTAGCTACAGGCCGTACGATCTCGCAATGAATATCGTAGCAACAATTGTTGGAGTTTCAATGTTGGGCTGACGGAAAAGTCCTAAAATACTATAAGAGAATCTTAAAGATAGGGACAAGTTTTATGCTAGGTGATAATTAACGCATATCAAACGCCTAATAGGGTCAAAATCAGTAAAAGTCAAAATCGGTAATTACTTTTAAAAGCCAGTTGGGGTGTCTATAGCATAAAACACAGACTGGGGGAATAACTTTTTCAAGAAGTATAAAAAGGAAATTTGAGTTATCACATACACGGACATCTAAATTTAACTAAAAAGAAAAAAAATCTAGATTTACTATCTACAAAATACTTATGACCATCTCATGCTCCACAAGCGTGTGCGACATCCAGGGCAACCGGGCGACCGCCCGGGGCGGCCATTTTTTGGGGGCGACCGTTTAAGGGGCAGCCATTTTTTTGGGCTTTTATTTTTTCTGCGGCCATTAAAAAAATCAAACAAAAATTGCCACTACATGATTTATTTGCCTACAATTTTTTGTATGTTTATAATGAGTTTTTGAATAGAAGTGCGTAGTAGTAGATCTTAAAAGAAAGCCGCATTCGCGTGTTTTTGGACCTTAAGACGAAACATTTTTCCAAGCAACAAGTATCGTGCAATCCTAATTAATATCGTGAAGAAAAAAATTTAATTTTTTTTGTTTTTTATTTTTTGCGTAGGGACTTGCATTATTTTTTTTATATAAACCACCATATGGATCGGATAGGTTGTTTATCCAGCTTTAATTTGTTTTTTTGTAGGCCTTGATACTACCATTTCTCGCTGAGCTTTTGGCTTTGAATGAAAATGGATTATTTTTCCTTTGATCATCGATATCTCAGAAACCAATAGTCGCACAAAAAATTGGAGGTCGGTTTTAGAAGCTTGAATGAATGCCCTACAAGGTTTGGCTAATGTTTTTTCAAAACGATTTTTTTACATTCGTAACATGATTTTGAAAAATCGTAAAAAAATGGGGTTTGGAGGTATTTGGGAAAATCACACGCGAAATGGAGATTTTTTAAAAAACGACTAATGTATGCCTTTTATAGTTCAATAAACCCACAAAAACACTAGCAAGTTTCAATTCGATCCATCCAGCCCTTTTTTTGTTTCAATCGATTGGATTTTTGAAAAAATTAAATCACGGTTTTTAACTCTCAAACGCTTATAATCTTTAATAAAATGAAAAAAAAATATCTCCACTTTTTTCACATTTTTATACCAAACGGCATTTAAAGTTATGAATTTTTTTACAAAATTGCAAAAAAAAATTCAATTTAAATTCAAATTCAAATGATCCTATTTCATTTAAAGCACGATAGCTCAGCGAGAAATGGTCGTATCAGCCAACAAATTAAAGCTGGATAAACAACCTATCCGATCGATATGGTGGTTTAGTTAAAAAAAAATGATGCAAGTCCGTACACAGAAAATAAAAAAACAAAACAAAATTAAAACTTTTTCTTCACGATATTCATTATAATGAATCCTATAGGATTGCGCTATACTTGTTGCTTGGAAAAATGTTTCGTCTTGAGGCCCAAAAATTAGAGACTTGAAGCTTCAAATTGATTTTTTTTAAACTTCGATAAGGCCATTTTTAACAAAAATACAGTCATTTAAAAAATCGCCAAAAATTTGGAATAAATTTTTGATCCTTTAATTTTTTCCACTAGTGTATATATTATAAACAAGTTTTTAAGTTTGTTGTTAGCTATATTAGCTATTACTTATGTACCTATGTAGTTATATATCGCTATCTTGGTTTAACATGGTTCTATCAGCCATTTTCTCGAAAATGTGATTTTTGCATAAAAAGATTTCTATATTGTACATAGAATCTTTTTATGCAAAAATTTCATTTTTGAGATAATGGCAGATAGAACCATATTAAACCAAGGTAGCGATATGTAAAATAAAATATTTTATTTATAGACAAAATTTGTTATATTTAATATATTTTTTTGATATGTTGAGTTTTTAAGTTTACTTAACTTTTTATTAAATGTTTCCAAATATTTGTAGTGTATTTTTTATGGCGGTGTACTTCGAGAGGGCGGCCATTTCAAGTTTGCCCCAAAACCTTAGAGACGGCCCTGACGACATCGGTGCCTCAACAATAAGGTGCGCAACGACAATAACAAGTGTCCGGTAGGAATTGACGATAATCACCAGTTAGGTGCAAAAAGATAATAATAAGCCACTAATAAGACTTACTATAAGATACGGTACGATAATATTATAGAAAGGTTCCCAAAGCAAAAATTTTTAAATTGACCTACTCTATAATGAAATGAAACTTTTGTTAGCCATGAGTTACACCGATACGAGCAGTTCACGCTCCGATACTGAATAATTTAGAAACATGGTTAATATAACAAAAAGATTAACAAAAACAACCATGATTCTCTATTATCTCGAGATATAACAGGATTTGTACAATAAAAAAATTTCTATAAAACTTTCATTAAAAAAAATAAAGCAAAAATACATCTAGGTATCACCACATTCTGCAATTAAAAAATAAAAATTTACAAAACATAAGATCAAAAAACAACATTTAAGGCCCCACGTTTAAGGCGTTGAGTTTGGTAGTTGATAAAGTCTAAGTAAGTCAGACACAATCTTACTAAGGAATAAGGGCGGATATTAAGTCTAAAAAAATAAATCAAAGTTATATTTGTTTCATTGTTGAAGTGATCACTTTTCATTTAATATTAAACATTTATTCGATTTATAATTTTGGTGCACCCTTATATGGCCATATATGGTTTACAAAAATCAAAGTCTAATAGACTAAATTAACAGAGAAAATATTATCGATGATAACAAAAATTTATTTAAAATAACTACAATTTAAAAGTTGAAGACTATATTGAACTCAAAAGTACAAAAACGTATAAGGAGTGTAGTGCACGCCATGTTCTCTAACATTAATATACAAAGTTGGTACGACCTGAACGTAGTTGGGGCCCTGGTAGAGTGTGCTTCCAAATAGGTTGGCTTCCAATGTTGAAGTCTCCTACTATGACAGATTTTACAGGATGGATTTTCAGTAACGTAAGAACTTGCCATTATCCAAAACAACTTCAGGGTAAAAAAACCATTTCTTTACAACAAATCTGACATAAAAAGTCTTACAAAAAAACTCCAACATAAAAAAATCCATACTTAAAACCGGTATTTAAATGCCTAAAAGTCTAAGAGGTTTTTAATCTTCTAAAATTAACCTTCCTACGCTGGAAAGAGCTCAACAAAACTTTGAAAAATGAAACACATTGCTGTCCTGAGTTTTCGCACGACACAATTAATGCTTTATCCGGCCCTGTGCCATTCAACCAGGAGAATTACTATACATATTTGGACTTCTATCCAAATTCTAAGCCAAAGCTTACTCCCAAAAAAACGGCTTCAGCGATCAAAGGGAAAAGAAAGCGTAAACCTTGTTAAGTGCGTAGAAGATTATTTAAACAAAAAACACAGTGTTGCCAAAGTTATAGTTATAAAAGTTATAAAAGTTATAAAAGGGTGTTCTGGGTTGCCTAATATCAAAACAAGGTAATAAATCAAAAGAAACGTCAATAAAACCAATTAAATTCTTTTGGAAAGAGGCTTAGATGCCTTATTAAAAATATACTTAACAATTAGTCAAACTAAAAATAAACCACTGAACAGTTCACATCTATACCGTTCTAGATGTACAAAAACTAATAAAATAAAATCAATGGGTAACTGTCAAAATGACGGTTACAACTTTATCCCCAGTAGCACAAAGATATTGGCCCAATATTCGTAATAAAATTGGGCCAATATATCTTTCGTCAGATTTTTTATAGCATGGTCCAATATTGAAACCCAACATTGGCCCGAAGTTGTTTGACATTAGATTCTAGGAAAGTTGAGGTAGAAATTAAAAGAAAAAAAGATAGCCACCTAGTACTAACAACGTAGTAGGATTTCTAAAAGTGATATGTCACGGTCGTGTCGACAAACATTTGTTTTCAGGAAATGTTTACAGTAGGTACTTAGGGGAGCAGAAGCGGGGGGTGATAATGCCCACCCAAATAATAAGGGAGAGAGGGGGGTTACCTGATATAAAATGTACCCTCCAAATTCTTTGATAAAATCTTCCAATAAGACAAGTCATGTACCGTCTATGTTATTCTTAAAGTAGAGTAGTAACGCCATCAACCTATCCAGCTTACAGGCAAAGCCTATAAGGTTCGGTTCTTCAGCGGGACCTACTGTTTAAAGTGGAATCCGAACCACGGTCCTCGATGAATTAGACTCATCTACCGACTTTCAATGCGCACAACACCCAAGGCTGTGACCGGGGATCGAACCCGATACCTACAGACGCAGTTTGTCTCGGCATAGTCGCCTAACCCACTGACCCACCCGTGGCCCCTGTTATTCTTAATTACGAAGAAATGCTAAAATTGTATCGTGTGCTAAAATGATCAGCTTGAGCTTTATTAACGTAATAACGAATTGTATTGCTAATAAGACAAGAAATCACATATTACCCTTGTTATTCTTACGGTAATATGCAATAATGGCCTTTATTATTTTCACCCGTTCTGTGCTAAACAATAAGGATGGTAGTCGGTTGCGCCACCCCCCAACTTAAAACCGTTCCTGAGCCACAAGTATAGACATATCCTGGAAACAAACGTGTGTCGTTACATATTACTTTAAGAAATCCGAAAGCATCGTTGACATAGGACCAACCTTGGATAAACATTGGCAAGATATATTAAATTATCATTTTATGCCAATATATGGCTAACATCAGCTAAATAAATCCAATATTGGCCCCAGATAAAATATTGGGCATAGACGCGCCCCATATAGGACCAATATTTTGTGCTACTGGGGATCTTTCTCTTAGAAGAGAACTTAAATTGTGATATATGTATTTAAAAAGTAAAAATAATGTTAATGTGTACTTGTTTTAAATTGCATAGGCTAAATAAATATATTATTATTATTCTTTCTTTTTCACTACTATGTCCGGTCTATTGTGTTATTATTATTATTATTATTATTGTTAATATTATTAATACTAATTACTAAATGCACTAGTGATTGTTTTTTGTGTATATTTTGACCTGTGGCTTTAACTTCGTCATTTTCAAAAATCTTTGAATATGCTATGCTTGACAGACTTATTGGCTATTTAAAGAAAAATAACATTTTATTAGATAACCAACATGGTTTTAGGTCTAAACATTCCACACTTTCTGCAATAAACATTTGTTTCCAAAAACTAGTTGAATTTATTAACGCGGGCGAATACCCTGTGGGCATATTTTGTGATCTTAGCAGGGCATTTGACTGCGTTGATCATATCATTCTTCTAGATAAACTTGAAAATTACGGAATTCGTGGAGTTGCCAGTGATTGGATAAGGTCGTACCTAAGCAAAAGAAAACAATATGTCGAATTCGGGGGTCTCATCTGAACGCACTGATAATAAGACAGGTGTACCTCAGGGGTCAATACTGGGTCCTGTTCTTTTAATTTTGTTTATGAATGATCTACCTGCATACTTTCATGAAGTTGATGTACGCCGATGATACCACTGTTTTGGTCTCGGATAGAGACAATAATAAAATCTTGGAAAGGTGTAGAGGGCCGTATCAAAATTATGTGACTGGTTCTGTCATATACTTTAACACTTCCAAAACTAGTTGTATAAAATTTCACACAATTCAAAAGAGGATAGAGTCAGTCACTGTTACTATAAATAACGCAACTGTCTCAAATTCCAGAGCGGTAAAATTTCTCGTATATTTCCAGGATACTTTAAAGTAGAATGAGCATTGTTCGCACTTGATCTCCACGTTAAGCTCAAAATGTTATCAAATAAGATTTTTAAAACCCATTTTACCATTGGAACAGATTAAGTGCTATTACTATGCGGAGGTGTACTCGAGACTGGTTTACGGTTTATGTTTTTGGGGCTCTTCACATATAGCTAGTTTTTATTATACAAAAGAGAATTTTAAGGTGTATTATGGGTCTACCACACTGAAAGAAATATATGTTTGTTTTAGCAATGTATGTGGTAGTCTATATATGAAACATAAAATATATTTACCTTAACCATTTTTATATTTAGTTTTAACATATTATGTTAAAACTAAATATAATATATGTTTGTTTTAGCAATGTATGTGGTAGTCCATATATGAACCACATACATTTGCTAAAACAAACATATATTTCTTTCAGTGCATCATACCACTCGTGCAGGAACATTTTTAAAACATTGGGCATTTTACCTCTTTCCTCCATATACATTCTTGAAATTCTTAAATTTGTTTATGGTTTAAAAAATACATACAACGTCAACAATAAAGTTCATAGCCATAACACCAGGCAAAAGGTGTACTCGAGACTGGTTTACGGTTTATGTTTTTGGGGCTCTTCACATATAGCTAAAGACGTTTTTATTATACAAAAGAGAATTTTAAGGTGTATTATGGGTCTACCATCATACCACTCGTGCAGGAACATTTTTAAAACATTGGGCATTTTACCTCTTCCCTCCATATACATTCTTAAAATTCTTAAATTTGTTTATGGTTTAAGAAATACATACAACGTCAACAATAAAGTTCATAGCCATAACACCAGGCAAAAATACAAATTTTATCTGCCGCGGCCCAGAGTTGACATATTTAAGAAGTCACCAGGCTACCAGGGTCAGAAGTTCTTCAATGCATTACCAGAAGAAGTCAAACAAATAAACAGTTATACTCAATTACAAAAAAAAGATCTTGGCAATGCTTAAGGAAAATAATTTTTATAGTATAGAAGAATTTCTAAAATTTTTAAATAAATAATATATAGTATTATATTTTTGTAAATGTCTTTATATCTTTTTGTAAATGTCTTTATAATTGATGTTATAATATTTTGTATTTTTATCTTTTGACATGTCTTATACAATTGTAAAATTGTCTTTTGGACTAATAATTATATTATTATTATTATTATTATTATTATTATAATGCCTCAGTAAAATAATAAAGTTTTTTCAAATGAAGTTATGCTCTACATAAACCCGAAACGAAACCCGTATACGGGTTTTTGTTGCCAAGTTACAGGGTAATCAAAAAATTAATTTTTTTTTCGGACACTTGAAGATAAGAAAACGAAATTTTAGCAATTTTTTAATTAGCTAATACTATTTCAATGTTAATTGTAACTGAATCATGACATTCTTACCTTTATTTATCTCGTAGGCTGTGGATAAGATGGTTTTTATAAAAAGTTTATTTACATGAAAACAAAAAGGGATATAAAGAAAACTTAAAATAAAAGTTTTGTTTAAAATAACATATTTTTTTTTAAGTGGAGCACCATAACATAAAAAAGAAAATCCTATGGCATTATCCGTATATATACATGTACAAATATATGTAAGCCAATACAAAGTAATTTTATTAGGGCATTAATGAAATTTTAGTTATGGGTTTATGTATAAATTTGCATTGTTTCGTGGTGTTATTTTTGTAATTAAAGTAATTTTTTACATAATCTGGCAACCCTAGTGTTACTCGGCATACTCCAGGACAGTCTATATATCTACCATTATTTTTCCAAATCTTTCTGGGTTATCTTTTATTATTATTAGTATAATATAATATTATTAATATTATAGGGTGTCAACTGTTATTTTGACATTTTTTTACCCGACGCATTTGCTATCATTGAATGCCAAATGCCGTCTTAAGATATTCAGCGCCCGTGGGCTACTAAAAATAATGCGCTCTTCTTCCTAAGAGGAGTTAGTGGAGAGGGTTATACAAGTTTACATAGGTGTCAGAACTAGAAAAAGTTAATTTATTATCATTACACTAAATAAAAACATAAAATTCATATAAAATTAAAAAAAACTAAATAAAGAAAATAAACTTTATAGTAAACAAAAAATAAAAGTACCTTCCTAACTAAACAAAAACAAAATTCATACAAAATTAAAAAACTATATGAACAAAAACAAAATAAATAGTAAAAAAAACAAAACATATATTTATTTTCCTAGCTTTTTCTTTTGCAAACTGATTAATTATATCACACGTATTTATGTTTTTAAATAAGTCAATTTCTATGGATAAAATACTCAAATCATTTAATTTGCTTGGTCCCAACGAAGAAACATGTATATTGAAATTAGACACAAATAAGGTGCTTTTGCAACAGTGATACTAGTAGAAATGTGCTTTACCGACCGTAAAGTTTCAAGAGAATAACAAGAGAAGAGAACCCGATAGCGCTGCTGACGCTGACAGGAGAAATCTGGCGCGAACAGAACCAAAACCGAACGTATTTTATTATATAGTTCGATACATTCTAAGCAAAAACTATAGATATATCGATACTATCGAAAAAAAATCTGCATTAAAATTAAGGCGAATTTATTTAAAGAGGCCATAAAAACTAAAATATTTACATTTAGACCTAAGTCGAGACCTTGTAAAGCCCGTTTCATATAGATGCTAAATGCGAATTGCGAAATGCGAAAAATGTTCCCAATGGTTCATTTGATTTGACGGGAAAAGCGTTTCGACGTTTCGACAGATCCTGCGAATTCGCAAAATTTGAATCTAGGGGCGGGAATATTTTGCGAAAATCGCACAAATTTGGCGTTATGCGCATGCGTTTCTTATGCACATTAATGCAATTGCTTATCATACCTTTTATGTTTATATCGTAGTGTTTGTTTGGTTGAGTTTTATTCGAAATGTTAAGCGTTTCAAGTTTTTACCTTTATAGTAGCTTTAACTAACTTTAGTATTTTAGTACCTAAAATAGCATGGAAAATATCGCCTAGTAAAAAAACAATGTTTCTAAAATAGTTCCCATCTATATGAAATAGGAGTTGCGAAATGCGAATATTCGTATTTCGCAATTCGCATTTCGCATCTATATGTATGAAACCGCTTTAACAGTTATTAATTGCTTTTCTTAGAAAACACTCTTTCCCATGAACGGAAGAAAATATAATTATTCTAAAATACCCATCTTATGTTACAAGTCAAAATTAATTACAACTTAAAATTGCGTTTTAATACGTCGATTAAAACTTTACCAAATAAACTAAATAAAAAACGTTGGATTTGCAATAACCTCCCTTTAGAATTTTGACAAATTACATGGATTTATATATATATATATATATATATATATATATATATATATATATATATATATTAGGGTGGTCCTTATTTAGGGTGTGTTCGAATTTTTCTTCACGATAGTCCTAAATAGGTTCCAAATATATAAAAAAAATAATGTGCCAAATTGCAGCTCTTAATTTTAAAATTAAGCCGGCCCCCCCGACAGCTAAAGTTTTAAAGGGAAATAACATGGGAAAAGTTCTGTTATTACTTTGGATTTTTTTAAGTCATGAACTAATAAACGGATTATATAGAAGGATAAATATTCTTGTAACAAATTTAACGCGCTACAAAAAAGGTTTCTTGTGATTTTTTGCTAACTTGACTGGTTCAAAAGTTATTTGAGGTCAAAATCAAAGTTCTAGTTCCAAAATTCCATGGTTTTTCCATTTTTATTGTGGTTTGATGATTTAAAAATGTAAAAAGGGTTATAATTTATATTCTAGATGACTTTTCTTATCTTAACGTTTGCTCTAAAAAGAAAAATATTTATTGATTAAATAATATTAAAATTTCAATGGATTAAAAAAAACACCAGTTGGTAAGGCGGTCGCTTGGCATGCTAGAGGTACCGGGTTCGATACTACTAGAAGTTGTCGAACTTTTTTTATTTTATAAATTTGTTGTTCCTTTGTTAAAAAATGTTGAGTTGGGTTGGTTGGTTTGTTTTAGTTTGATCGTAACATAACAAATCTTAAAATTATGACGTCACTCGAGACTAAACTTAAGTCCCGCCTCGGGACGGGAGCTACAGCAATGTTTTTATTAAGAAGTTTTAATTTAAAACTAGAGTTTATCATAATTTTTTCCAATTAAAATCAAAATCTTTTAACAATACCTATGTCCAAAATATCTTGCGTATCCCAAAATTTAAAAAATCCTTAAAAGTTACGACAGTGCAAAAATAAAAAAAACAATTGGTGTAACTAACTTTTTAGGGTCACGATTACCCTGAAAGTTTTCTAAAAAATAGAACCATCTAAAATATAAATTATAACCCTTTTTTCATTTTTGAATCATTAAACCACCTTGAAAATGGAAAAAAAACATAGAATTGACTAGAACTTCCATTTTGACCTCGAATAACTTTTGAACCAGTTAAGTTAGCAAAAAATCACAAGTAACCTTTTTTGTAGAGCGTTAAATTTGTTACAAGAATATTTATCCTTCTATATCATCCGTTTATTAGTTCATGACTTAAAAAAATCCAAAGTAATAACAGAACTTTTCCCATGTTATTTCCATTTAAAACTTTGGCTGTCGGGGGGGCCGGCTTAATTTTAAAATTAAGAGCTGCAATTTGGCACATTATTTTTTTTATATATTTGGAACCTTTTTAGGACTATCGTGAAGTAAAATTTGAACACACCCTAAATAAGGACCACCCTAATATATATATATATATATATATATATATATTATATATATACGAAAGAGTGAGCGTAAAACGTTAAAACCATAACCAACAAATATGCCCATAGTGCAAACAACTATAGTGTAGCAATTGCAGTGAGTACAGACTACTTTTCTTTCAATAATTAGTTAAGGGCCAAGTGAAAAGGAAAAGTGAAGTGAAGTGACAAGTGCAAACGTACATATTGAAACGGTCAAAGGAGTTAATTGTGAAGTGACAAGAAAGATTTAAGTGACAAGTGTCAGCGCCTGAGCGGTCGCACCATATATCAACAGGATGTTTTTCACTGGTCAAACAAAAGAGGCCAAACAAGGGAGGAACAGGCCACCTGCAAATGATTGCTAAGTATCTTCAATTTACCCGCATGACCTAACACATAATTTGCAAATTAAACTAAACAAGGCACATTGCCTAATCCCTACAAAAAAACAATAATCATCGGCAACAGTAAAATAAAAAGTCAATTTTCCAAGAAAAAACCAAACAGCCGATCGCGGACACACACCAAAGTCGAACAGGGCAATAAAGCTGTCAACAAAACAATTTAAGAATAACAAACTGAGACCAACAAATTTGACACTTAAGACATAACACATAAACTAAGAAAACATAAACAAGTAAAAAAAACACTCTAATCAATATCCATGGAATTTGTAAAACCAAGACCTAAAGTAAAAGTAAAAAAAATACCCCCCACTGGGAACTGCCTTATCGCAGCGATTGCGGCCTTACGCTCGGCACGAGTGATGGGCTCCTCCGCGGGGGGGTGCAGCCTCCCGTGGCCTATACGGGGGATGGTCTACACGGCGGTAGTCGTAGTACGATTGCCGCTGTGTGGATTGTCTTCCGGGGGGGCCGCGGGGGGTTGTATTTCTTTGCGGGGGAGTTTATCATGTGTGCCGATTATCGTACCAATGGGAAAAACATTACCAAAAGGGTAAGAGTAGCCCAATTAAACACTGGGCCCACGTCACTCGTAGACAACGCAACAACATACTACAAGCCACCCTTAAACTAGATCTTAAAGACAAAAAAAATCGGTAGACCATGCTTCACATTTCATGACACGTAGCACAAAACATGCACTTCTCACAAAGTAACAAGACCAGTTGGGAGCAACTAAACAACAATAAAAATAAAATAAAAAAAAAACAACCGACACACTTTACCAAGTTCAGGAACTATCCGACACGGATAATGACAATAATGAACGAGACGAAGACCTCGACTAGGAAGCTGCACCCCTGCAGCGTAGTAACAACTCCCCAACTCCAAATAGTAATCCCAAATGTTTGGAGTAATACTAACCAACTGGTCTAGGGGGATTCCGCGTCGTACTTAGTTTTAAGTCGGCGTAATTGTCCCCCAAAAACCAACTCCCTCCCGTCCCTCATCCATACCTCGCTGAGCGTATAGCATAGGCCCGGCGAACCCGGGAACGGCTATTATAACTATTCGCCTCTCGCTCTCGAGCCCCAAATAGGGGACAGTACGGAACGCAATGGACATTCGCACCCAGCAAACACGGGTGAAGCCGTGCAGTTGCTGGGGAAGAACAAAAATCGGCGTAAGTAAACATAGGCCTGTACGGGGTTTGAGAGTCAAGAGGAAATGGGGCTGGTTATACGTCTCTTATACTCTAACTCATACTCATATATATATATATATATATATATATATATATATATTAGGGTGTGCCAAAAAAACTCGATATTTTTTTTTCTTGCTCTCCACCCAAAATATCGTAGAATATGTCCAAACAAATATTCTGTTAAAAGCGGAGCTCATAATTTCAATTTTAAGAGGTCCCTCATCGAATCTGAAGTTTTGCCGCTTAAATAACACAGAAAACTGACTTTTTTACCTTATTTATTCTTGCAACCTAGGAAGATTTTTTTTTTCGTAAAATCCATTACTAATTCTTACAAAGCATTAAATTTGGACAAAAAAATCTTATTAAGCCGAATTTCTATTTTCATTATTTAATTTTTTACATAGCTTTAAATTTAAAGATAATAATACAAAAATGATGACTTTTTACGCCTGTAACTTTTAGAATATTGACGATATAAAAAATTCGCCAAAAACTTTTTTGTGGTCCATCAGACAAGCTAAAAAATTACCATTTGACTTTTTCGTCTAACTTCAATAGTTTAGCTGAAAAACGCAAAAAACGTAAAATTTTAAATTTAAAGCTCTGTAAAAAATTAAATAATGAAAATAGAAATTCGGCTTAATAAGATTTTTTCGTCCAAGTTTAATGCTTTGTAAGATTTGGTCATGGATTTTATGAAAAATAATTTCTTCCTAGGTTGCAAGAATAAATAAGGTAAAAAGGTCAGTTTTCTGTGCTATTTAAGCGGCAAAACTTCAGATTCGATGAGGGACCTCTTAAAATTGAAATTATGAGCTCCGCTTTTAACAGAATATTTGTTCGGACATATTTTACGATATTTTGGGTGGAGAGCAAGAAAAAAACTATTTCGAGTTTTTTTGGCACACCCTAATATATATATATATATATATATATATATATATATATATAAATCCATGTAATTTGTCAAAATTCTAAAGGGAGGTTATTGCAAATCCAACGTTTTTTATTTAGTTTATTTAGTAAAGTTTTAATCGACGTATTAAAACGCAATTTTAAGTTGTAATTAATTTTAAGTTGTAATTAATTTTTTTATATATAATTATTATAGATAAAAAATTATCTTTGTATATGCATATATAACCATTGCGATATGTCTATGTATAATTGTATATAACACACATGACATGACAACAGCTGTTTTCTAGAGAATTGTCTGTCAATCAGTACTACCAACCTAGATGTTTTCCATACTTCTCCGGGGAATTTTGTCTAAAAGATTTAAGAAAAACTATCGATAGCTATTTATAACTGGGTCATTTTCAAGAAACACCCGCTTTCAGGAAAATGAAGATCAAAATTTTTTTTGCTTAAATTGACTTTTGGTTGGATTTTTATAAATGTTTATCATCACTAGTTAAAATTAAATTACTACTTAATTGGTAGTTAATTTGTTTTTGTGTTTTACAATTGGTAGTTATTTATCCAAGTACAGATTATGTTTGAGTTTCCGTAACTACCACTTTTTGTATTAGTAAAGTGGTGGTTAACCTAAAAATTCAGTTAATATTGTGCTAATTTTAAATATGGATTTATTGAATTGAGATTTTAATATTTATGACGATGATGACGAAGTTTTATTGAGACGTTCAAAAATTGTTAGACCTCGGACATGTACATGTACAAGCAGCAATTTGTGCCCGAACTTGGGCACAACACTTTTTGTTTCCAAATTGTTTCGACACAAATCGGAAAACTTATGTCTAAATGGAAACTGTGTCCTTTCTTCAAATTTGTGGTTGCTTTGGGTCGACACCTTTTAAACCAATTGTGTCCAAAAAATTATGGGTCTAGCATTATTTCAGAAATATGTGCCCAAGTTGCGTCGCTTTTGTGCCCTCTTGGAAATAGTAACACAATTTAGACTCATTAGGGTCGACACTTAGTCGACTCAATGTTTCCATATTGTACCTTATCAATCTGTTTCCATTTTATTACCAAATTGAGTCAAGTGGACGCAAAAGTTTTCATTTAGCTGCATTTTAGATTCATGGTGTCTGATTTGTTTCAAAAATGTGTGGGGCGGGCGCATTAGGTTCCAAAGGGACACATTGTGTAATTCGCCATATTTTTTTGTTGAAACAGATACGACGCTTTAATTTTTTTTACATAATTTAACTTTCTGGTGAAATTTAAACTTAAAATTTAAAAAATGCAAAGTTTAAGTTACATAGAAGGCACATACGTCTAGTTTTGATAAAAATATAGAAAACAATTTTTTTTTTAATAAAAAAAAATTATAAATACTTATTATTTGTGAGGCCCTATCAATTTTTAAAAGTATTTTGCTTATAATCACCAATAAAATTTTGTTCGCAATAAAAATGAAGGTAACATATACCAAAAATGTTAGATTTAAGTTATAATGTATTTCATAATATTATATTGTATACATAATTATTAATAAGACATCACGCCTTACTTTGCCTCTTTGTATCTAGTTCGTTTCCAATTCGTTTCCAATTAAAAATAGTTAGTGTCCATTTGGGTTTATTTTAGGACACAATACAGTACTTGGCAACAATTCGGAACAAATGGTGACCATTTGGTAACATACAAATTAGAAACTCTTTGGGCACAAATTGGTCACACTACCGGGCACATTGTGGGCAAATTTTAAGAAAAAATCGGGCACATTTTGTGGGCAAACTATGGACACTTTTTGGTACAACTTTCATCACCACTTTGGTCTCATTTTCCACACTTAGTGGTCTTAAAGTGGACTATGTGTCTTTAAAATGTGTCGTGTCCAAAATCATGTTTCGACGCTGTGTCGACACATTGCCCAAAATGTGTCATTCTTTGCTGCTTGGGGTGTATAATGAATGCTAACTTAAAATATACTATATATTTAGCCAGGGTGTCCAGTATTCTGTAGAAACCCTTTTAGGTTTTCCAGAAAGTAACCAGCATTATGTTTAAAACACTTTTTTTTGGAAAAAAACGCACATTGATTTTTTAAAAAAATATTTTTTTCGTCCTGAAAACCCCTGAATACTAAATTTTGTTAAACAAAAAAGTTTATTTTTTGAAAACTAGTTTTAAAAACCCAAACTTAACCGGATTAGATAAAAAAAGCATAAATCCACATTGAAAATTGTACTAGATAAAACGGAATTTAGTATACTTATTGCAAATGTACAGTACCGTAAAACGGGATGAATAGAAACTTGAGGGGAAATAGAATCAAATTTATACGATTTATTTTAAAATCATATTTTGTTTAAATTACATTTGGGAAGTTTCGGTTTAAGTATATAAATTTATACACTTAAACCAAAGCTTCCCAAATTAAATTTAAACAATTTATGATTTTTTAAACAAATCCTGTAAATTTGACTATATTCCCGACGCCATGGCGTCTTAAATATTTTTCAATATTGCATTTAATCAGTACTTTCGTAAGTCACAGTTATATTTAACTAGAGGTAAATTGTTAGTTAAATTGTAATCTGTTTTTTCATGCATTTTGAAGTATTAGTTACAGAATCACAACTTTTGACATATTTTTGTCATGTTGGTATTAAATATTACCGGAAATCGCCAAATATAACCTTATTTTGCGCTGTAAAAGTGAATTAAGAAAAGTAGATTGCTTTGTTTTGTTACTGGCGCGCCAGTAACAAAACAAAGCAATCTACTTTTCTTAATTCACTTTTACAGCGCAAAATAAGGTTATATTTGGCTATTTCCGGTAATATTTAATACCAACATGACAAAAATATGTCAAAAGTTGTGATTCTGTAACTAATACTTCAAAATGCATGAAAAAAACAGATTACAATTTAACTAACAATTTACCTCTAGTTAAATATAACTGTAACTTACGAAAGTACTAATTAAATGCAATATTGAAAAATCGGGTTTTGTTTACTTACATTTAAGACAGGCAATGCACTTTTTAATTTTTTTACGTTTTTTTCAGAAAAATCCACTGTGTTACCAATTTAAAATCAAAAATTTAATTCAATAAAAAAAGTTGGTATAAAAATAATTTGAAATAAAATGTACTTAGTTCACAAACTTTTAACTCCAATTTTTTATTTTAGTTTTTATTAAAAATTGTATGCTTTTTTTTAAATATGTATGTTCGTTAAGTTACTTTTTAAAAGAAACCATTCCGATTCTTTGTTAAAAAAACAATACCATTAATATTTTCTTTTAGTCACTGAATTAGTGAGTTAAACTCTAATTTATAAACACGTATTACCAAGTGATAGTGTATAAAAATCATTTTAAATATTTTTTTTAACAAAAAAAAAGTAACGAAATAGACATTGGTATCACAACGGACTGGGGTACACAAAGGACTTAATCAGATAACGTAAACAAGAAACTATAAAGGGTGGTACGATTTTAGAGTAACGCATAAACAAAATCCCTTGTAGTGGTGCTCACTTGCAGAATAACAACTTAGATTTCTAAATTGTAGACACCCTTTTTCTTTGACTATAAGCTGGTGAAGGTCCCTTTTAGTACTTGTATATTGCGTGGAATTTTCCCTTGGATATAATCTATATCATGAGTTGTAATCACAAATAATTTTAAATTGGTTTATCATAAACTACTTTTAATAAAAGCGACGGTAAATATCCACTTTGTTGTCAAAAAATTCTATTGCGTTACCCTAAATTCCATTGCGTTACCATAACGTAACATAATGGACTCGGTAACGCAGTGGACAAAGTTTTGTGAGACCATATTTAAAAAATAATAATAAGACATTACAGTCATTAATTATGAGCTTTAGTGCCCTAAAATAAACTTAAAACTTGAAAAGTAGTATTTTTTCTTACCTTTGAGTAACTTAGCGGACAAAGAATTATTATATTCGCGTTACCCGCACCTGTTTCAACCGATATCTTCTTCCTAAGTGAATAAATAAATTCAGCTGGGTAATGTGTACGTCCGAACATCATTTGTTGATCACGTGAGTGACAAAAAAGTTGCCATATATATGTTTTTTAATATTCTATCGGTAACGCGACGGACGTAACGCAACGGAAAAAATGTCTGGGACATGAGTCAAATTTAAAAAAAGTAGTTTAAAATTAATTATTTTATATATAAATTGTTTACTGTATTAAAAAAACATGTATGTAAGTTTTATAAAACGCTAATGGGACATGCGAAAATTAATAATAATATAATTAATTATTATATTATTATTATTAACGAAAGGAAACACAAAAAATATATTTTTTGTGTTTCATATATGAATCATATATGATTCGTTTATAACACAGAAAGATGCGGTGTCAGCTGATATGCAATAGCAACTTGCATACTTTTTAAGTCCTTTTCTGCTGTCAAATATTTTTGACGGATATTTGGACAGCCCCAACCCCTCCCCCCGAATTTCGCGCTCAGTTAAAGGTCTTGCCCGGCATCAACGGACAAAATTGGGGAATGCGCAAGGAATAAGTTATAATTTATGGAAATAAGTTTTAAAATATAAAAAAATTTAAAATATATTTATATTAATGGGTTGCAAAAAAAAATATACTAATTATTACTAAAGTGGCCATTGGCAAGTACTTAAATAACAAAATCACTTATCCTGCAGGCCTGGTAAGAAAATAAATATTAATTTATTATGTAAAATTTAATTTGAGCATTTAAAAATAAAATTATGTTGTACCTTATACGCTAAAACCATAAAATATTTTGTTAGCATGAAAGCTAATATTTTTGTGATAAATGCCATCATCAAATTAGAATGACTGCTATTGCGTTCTTTAAGGTTTAAGACAAATAAGTGTTCAAAATGGAAACATTCTGTGTTTGTCATGTCGCAATATATTAAACAAGTGTTATTTATGGTTTGTTTATTAAATCCATAATTCACTTTACAGTAGAAATATTCTTTTTTGTCAAGTGTCACTGCTTTTGTTCCTCAAATTTATGTTTACGAAGCTTCTCATAATCAATAAGGTTATACGTATGGTAATTCCTAAACTTTTTTTATATAAAATGTTATTTTGGACAGTTTTCTTAAATTATCTTTTTAATAAATGCATAATACAAACCACCTTTTTTAACTTTATCTTAATATTTTCTGTTTACTTTAATAACTTTTTATAATTAATTAATTTTTATATTTATTTTAATTTTATATTACTCAATGTTTATGAAGGAGGGACAAACGTATGTGTTATAGTATGTACAGTTACGGAAAGAAGTAATGTCCATTTGAATGCTCCATTGTAATTGTTCGGAGGCATTCGGGTTTTGCTAATAAAATTAACATATCTATTTTTAAACTCAATAATTCTACCTACCTGCTATTTACCATTCTTTCTAAGCACATTTCATTTGACTTTTAAGCTTTTATGCAATAATTAAATATTTAAGGAATAACATTGATTCTGAAATAATTTAAATAAAATATATGTTCTATAACTTATTAAATAAACTATATATTATTTAATAAGTTGTTATTAATAAAATAATATATTTAATTGAAATACAGACAAAAATATAAATTAAACCAAAATGCATTTTGTGCACTATTAATACGTTTTTCTACTTCTATTGCATATTATTGAAATTTTTTGTTTTTTTTTTGCGTAAATAATGGTAACCAATATAACCGCCCGGCCTATCAAAGTGAATTATATTATATTATATTATTTTAATATTCACTGTTATTTGAAAAAAATAAGGTTGGCAGATGTCAGATTTATTTATATATACGAGGGGCGACTATAATGATCTTTAAAATAGGAGAAAAGTGAGGTTATAATAAATTTTGTTATCAATGAAAATTACTTAATTGGAGTAGAAAAAACATATATTATTACACTCGAAATAATGCGCATTATTTACTCGGATGAATTACGTATCTCGCCTGACGGCTCGACATGCAAACCTTATCCTTTTGAATAATAGCCTGCATTATCTCTCGTATAATAAATAATAATATACTATCATCAACATTTTAGTTTTCATTACTTGTTTTATGAAATATCTGCCCAATACCAACTTATTTCAATGTAAGTATAAAAATCCAATAAAATATGGAAACGGCATAAATTTATAATTATTATAATAATTTAACTTGGTATTCCCAAAGGCCCTAAGTGTCAAAAATAAAATTGTGAGAAATCAATGAAAATCCATCCATCTTTAAAATACAAAAATAATATGGAGAACATTTTTTTAGTCGTTTTGCATGGCACATAGACTATTTTTAAATTATAATATAATATTTGACCAAATTTGGTCCAAACCCTATAATTGAAGAGCATTCGTGCAAAACCGGTTAAATCCATTTTATTCAGTTTTTGTTTTTTTTTTTGATTTCGCATCTTTGGGTTCATTTCTATCGACAACCAAGATAATTCTGTTTAAATCCGACTATATCCATGTTAAAATCACATTTAAAAGGTAGCTTTAGGAGCTAAACCGGCCAAATCCACGTTTTTATAGCAAACCCGGCTATATCCAATAAATAATAATGATGATGATAATGTGGCTTGGATATGTCGATACTACTAATAAAATTTGTTCTGTTTTTTCATGTTTGCACTAAATTTATTTTGTTAATATATTTGAATAATTAAGGTTTTTTTTCACATTTTATTCGTTTTTTTATTCGGTTTTTGAGCAAAACCGGCTATATACAAAGCATTTTTTGAAATTTTGGCCTTAATATAAAGTTTTTGAAAACGAAAGTATGTCTTATAAATCAAGTACCACAAAGCCCAGAAAACTCAAGTTTGCTTTTTCTTTTATCTGTAAAGGCCAGGAAACCGATAGTTTTTGCCATTTTCCCAACATTTTATTAAAGTGGATATAGCCGGTTTTGCACGGATTCTCCTCAATTATTAATGTAATTATTTACCATTTCTTTTTAAATAAAAAGGCAACTTTCTTTGCTCATGGTTTTAGATAATATTTTCCTAAAAAAAGGTCCTACTAAATTTTACCATAAATTTTGTTTCGATAAAAAAGTTTGAAAATCTTGAAAATTTCTATAAATTCAACTTTTACCTTGAATACCTTTTAAAAGAGCCCTACCAAAATTTGTTTCAGTTTTACTAATCCGAGTTAAACTATTTTAAAGTATTTTAAAAAAATCTCATATTATTTTAATGGGAAATAAAAATTCCCGATGAAGGACCCGTAAATGTAATATTAAGAGCTTACATTTTAACAGGACCATTTTTTTGAGATTCTGAACAATATTTTTGAGGTGCTTTAAAAATAAATATTCGATTTTTTTGTATAAGTCTAATAATTATACAAGGTGTCCCTAAACTTAGTGGCATAAATTTAGGAGCAGATTAAGCAAGTCAAAATAAGACGAAAATCTAAATAAATATTTTTCCTAATTACGTATGTTTAAAAGATACAGGGTGATAAAGTGTTACTTATCATATCAGTTTTTTAATATAACTTCTACTATGGTAGACTTGGAAAGGTGATATTTTTGCGAACAGTCACTTACTACCAAAACACATATTCACATATGATTACAATTGTTTGAGTGAACACAGTGTCGTAGAAACGGGGGTTGCTTTAAGCTTATTGTCCCATACAAACTTTGAGGTTAGATTTTTGTAACATTTTATGCAATTTTTCGATTAAACAGTTCGGCTACCATTAAAAAGGTGTACCTCTCAAACTTCGATAAAATAAACCGTTTCCGAGATATTCGAGATTACAATAATTGTTATATCGCATTATTTAAAACGATTAAAAGGTATATGATAACTAATTTTATTTTTTAATTGAATAAACTAAAAAGGGCATTCCATGAGCCTCGGGACTTTTTGCCCTAACCTTCACATTAAAAAAATGTAGTTTTTTCAATTAAAAAATTTGTTAACATATACCTTTTAGTTCTTTAATGCGATATAACAATTATTGTAATATCAAATATCTAGGAAACGGTTAATTTTATCGCAGTTTGAGAGGTACACCTTTTTAATAGTAGCCGAACTGAGTAATCGATAAATTGCATCAAATGGTATAAAAACCTAACCTCAAAGTTTGTATGGGACAATAAGCTTAAGCAACCCCTGTTTCTACGACACTGTGTTCACTCGAACAATTGTAATTATGTGTGAATATGTGTTTTGCTGGTAAGTGACTGTTCGCAAAATATCACCTTTCCAAGTCTACCGCAGTAAAAGTTATATTAAAAAAACTGATACTTAAGTAACACTTTATCACCCTGTATCTTTTAAACATACGTAATTAGGAAAAATATTTATTTAGATTTTCGTCTTATTTTGACTTGCTTAATCTGCCCCTAAATTTATGCCACTAAGTTTAGGGATACCTTGTATAATATTTTTTATCAAATATTTAAAAAAATTTCCTACATTTAAAATATTAATATGAAAATTTAAAATATTAATATGAAAAAATAAGAATAAATGTTTATAAAACTATACAAAAATATATCAAAAAATTAACGATTTAATAAAAATACAGTTATAACTATTTATAAATATGTAAAATACCCAAAATAATTAATTCAATACGAGCAGGTAGTAAATCCCTAAGAGGCAGATGTTGACCATTTCCGAATGCCTCCGAACAATTACAATGGAGCATTCAAATGGACATTACTTCTTTCCGTAACTGTACAGGGTTCTTCCGTATATGTGGACAGCGCCTACTAAGTTCTATTATAAGAGATAGGAAAAAACTTAAATACAAAAATTGTAGGGTTTGTCCAAAATTGACAAAAATTTTACGTAAAATAATAAATAAATATCGCAAAGTTGCTAAAAAACACAAATTTGGTAAATCTTCAATGAAAACCCTGTATATTATAACAAAAAGGACTTTTTTCTCTGAATTCAAAGATATGTAACATTTTGACATTTGGTTTAGCTGTTTTAAAATTATTTGCATTTAAAAAACGTATATTACCTTACCAAAATTTCAAAATTACAAAATTACCAAAATTTAATGTCAACCTATTGTACATATATTTATACTCTACCCGTCAAAATTAACGAATAATAAGTAAAACTTTAAAAGGCCTTTACCAATCTTTATGAAATTTTGTATAAAAATACTTCAACTTATATCTCAGTTTACGTGTTCGAGGGTTTTTCGAGAAAATATTTTTAAAGATCTTTTATTTAATAATTAAAAAAACGTTCGAAAAATAACTTTAAGGGATTTTTTTTTAAGTAAATAAAAAAAAATATGCTGTTAAAGACCGTATTTTCGTTAGTATACTGTACAATTTAAATCAAACGAACAGTAACGAAGATACAGCGCTTCAAAGTCGGAAAGCGCTGTATTTTCGTTACTGTTCGTTTGATTTGTTCAAAATTTTCATGGTTTACTAACAAAAATACGGTCTTTCACAGCATATTTTTTATTTATTTAAAAATAAATTTCCCTATAAAAGTTTTTTTTCCAGCATTTTTTATTATTAAATAAAAGGGCTTTAATGATATTTTATTTCATACTGTACTTTAATGTGCCATTTCCCGGACTCATTTGAGTCCGGAAAATGATACATTACATCACTAGGCCGGTAAAGTAACTTTACCGGACTGGTATATTTTAACAACACATTATAAGTTTTGCGCCATTCACAGAATATCTCGTATTCCTTTTGATATCGTCCGGAAGACTTGACCGGGATAAGTTTCGCCGTCGCTTCAGAGCTTTTTTTCAAAATCTCTGCATCCATTTTATTTGAAATTATTCAAAACGATGCTGAATTGACAAACAAGACAATCAATAAAAAAACTCTTTGTTACTGTTAGCAACCGATTCAAAGCATACTACATTATCACCCTATGTTACTGGTGCTACATTTTATAGTTTGTTTAGACAATACTGATACCATCATGTACTGACACATTACTGACACCTTCACCTGAATATACAGTTCAATTACCAAAAATTTGATAAAAATATTGAACAGTATGAAATAAAACATTGTACGATACACGGCCGTGAAATGTCATTAAAGTACTTGTCTAGAAATTCCAGACTCGGCTCCTTCGTCGCCTCGTCCGAAAACATCTAGACTCGTACTTTAATAAGCCATTTCCCGGCCTTGTAACGTAAATTACTATTCTCGAAAAACCCTTGAACACGTAAACTGAGATATAAGTATTTTTATACAAAATTTTGACGCGCAGTGTATATTTTTTTATTCAGGAAAAAAAGATGTATTAAGTTTTAAAATAATATACAGGGTATTCTATTAAAGATTTGACAAGTTGGTATGTTTTACTTACTTTGCGATATTTATTTGTTATTTTACGTTACTTTTTGTGGCGATTTAGGACAGACCCTAAAACTTTTGTATTTAAAGTTTTCCTATCTCTTATAATATACTTATTAGGCGCTGTCTAAATATAAGTTGATTACATATGACGGAGAAAGAGGTACCTATTAAAGAAATTCTAAATATTGAAAAAGTAATTTTTATGATTAAAATTAATATCATTAACTTTTTTTCAATGGGACAATCGCTATATTTTTTTATTAACGCTATGACTACTGTCCCGATGCAGGACGATAAAACTAAAACTAACCAACAAACCCAATCCAACATCCAACATCCTTTTAACATAGGAATATTTATTATTATATTATATTACCGTAACAAAATAAAGATGAGGAAGGGTAAATAATCTAGAAAGTTATCCGAAAAAATACATTTTTTTAGTTTTTAGCGAATATCTCGCCCTGTGTATATTGCACAATGAAAAGTAAAATAGCAAATTTATTTTTAATAAAATTTACAACAATTTTCCTTTGATGTATACTGTATATAAATAAAAATGTATAGTTAGTTAAAATAAAAAAAAAAAAAAATCGGGGCAGGAAGACGAAAGTCGTTAGCCTTTTGGATTTCCAATAAAGTTTATTATTATTATTATTAAAAAAAATCTTTTTTTTACGACCACTATGTAATTTGATCATTACAGTAAAAGTCTTAATAACTGAAAGTTAGTCATTACGCACACGTGCGTAATGGTAATAAAAAAACACACTTTTAGGGTTTTTCTGTCTATTTTGATTTTTTCTGGGGATTTTTGTTTATATTATTAAGGTTATGTTGGTAAAGCTGCTGTGAACTGTCAATATTTGACGACTGTCAGTGTACGGCGATGAAACTTGAACACAAAAATTTTGTAATAAACTACATAGAATTATCAAAAAAATTGAGATTTTCACGATTAAAGTAATTTTGAAATAAAACCGTAATTATTTTAAAATAATATTCTATTTACAGCAGATATGTCGAGTGATTGTTTATGTACACCACCTGAGATTGTTGATAGCGCAAAAGCTGCCACCAAAAATTTACTACCTGTTAAATCTCGCGAACGATACGAGATTAATTATGACAAATTTATGAAATGGAGAACCAGCAATAAAATCCAGTCATTTTCAGAAAATGTTTTACTTGCTTATTTTGAACAACTTTCAATCACAATGAAACCATCAACATTATGGGCTACATATTCTATGTTAAAATCAACAATAAGCATTAATCATGACATAAATATTGCTTCTTACTCAAAATTACAAGCATTACTTAAAAGAAAGTCCGATGGTTTCAAGAGCAAAAAGTCAAAAGTTCTTAATTCACAACAAATTAATACTTTCTTGAAGAATGCACCAGATCGAAAATATTTGCTTATGAAGGTACGAGCTAATAAATATCTTTAAATATAAATTAAGCATTCTATTTTAGGTAATTTTAATTTTTGGTATTTGTGGTGCATGTAGGAGACAAGAAATAAGAAACATAAAGACAGAAGATGTAGAAAATACTGGAAAATCTTTTATTGTTAAGATTGTTGAATCTAAAACAAAAACAAGTCGCTCGTTTGTTATATCAGACGAATTTTATCCAATTTGTAAAAAGTACCTTAGTTTAAGACCTTCAGGTGGAGATACTAATAAGTTGCCCTTCTTTTTAAATTACATAAACGAAAAATGTACCAAGCAACCCGTTGGTATAAATAAAATTGGAAGTGTACCAAAAAATATTGCCGAATTTCTGGGGCTACCAAATAAAGAACTTTATACGGGACACTGCTTAAGACGATCGTCTGCAACCATCCTTGTAGATGCTGGTGGGGACCTTTTGGCTTTGAAAAGACATGGGGGATGGAAGTCATCCACTATAGCTGAAGGCTATGTGGATGATTCGTTAAAAAATAAGGAAGATAATGCGTCTAAAATAACGAATGCAATTAATATATTTAATAAATCTGAAACTTCTGCTAATGTATATCCGGCTCGAAACATTGATAGTATACTAGCCAATTGCAATAAAAAAAGTGGAGAAACTTCTGTATTTAATGATTCTGAAACTATTAATGTGGACCAGTCGGTAAACAACGATAGTATAATTGTCAATTGTAATAAAGAAAATGCAAATCCTTCCCTTACGTTTAATAATTGTACAGTTACCATTAATAATTACTATAAAGAAATGTAAGTGGTTCATTAGCATAAATAAATTAAAATTTTTGGGAGTTTTTATTATTATTTTTTTTTAAGGCGAACAGAGTGTTGTCGTAGAAAAAGTATAGTACACAACTCGTGTGGGAAGGCAAATTACGCATTCGTGGAAATGCTCACTCGCTTCGCTCGTGCGCAACTTTTTCCACTCATGCGTAATTTGCCACTTCCCACACTTGTTGCGTAATATACTATTTCGCAAACGGTATATTTTATGATAAATTATTATAATTAACATTAAGTATCTTTTAATATTCTACAATTTTAAAAAAAATAGAGCTCGGAGCAAGTAACAAGAACCGACCAATTCTCGAGTAAACATAATAAATTAGCGAGATTGGATTTGATTTTCAACATTTGTCTACGAGAAGAGCTTCAATCAAAAATAATCTAGATATTGTTCGTTACTTTCTTCTTCACAAAATGTTTTACCCTGTTCACGCTATATTGTTGTAGTTGGGTTTCTTTAGGTTACAACCCTAATGGGAAAACCATTTTCATTGTCCTTTATAGAGGAGAAAACAATAAAACAACGCTAGATTATTTCCGGCTAAAGCTGTTCTTGTGCACAAATGGTGAACATTAAATCCAATATCGCTAATTTGCCATCCACACAATCACCGACTGAACATCTTTTTTTGGTTCAAGCATAGCTGAGGAAAATTTAAAGCTAAAAACAAGTGACGACCCCTGGGGCCCTATACTCGAGATCGTGAGAAGTGAGAAATCCCTTCTCTCGAGCGATAGATCACATCACACCAGCATCGCATGACCCGTAAAATGTGTATTCTCAAAGTTATGGGATGTGAGCTTTCGTCTACGATACGCTATGCGCTGTTGACATATCTACCAACCAATCGTATTATAGGGTTTCTGCACGTGACTTTGTTTATTTGTCGTTTTGACAATTGCAGTGTTTGCAGGTTATTTGCGATTGTGCGATAGTGATTGTTCACAGATTTAGTTTTAGTCAGGGTAAAGCAATTAAGTAAGTCTTTCTACTATGGTTTGTGTTATATTCGGTTTATTTTGTTGCAAAATACAATTAAGAATATTATTTTGATAAGTTATGGTATTTTGTAAATGTAAATACCCCATAGTGGGGTTACTTTGCACCTGCACGTCGGTTTTTATTATAAATATCGCCAAATGTGCACATTTTACACACAGTTCAACTTCTTATTTAGTAAATCAATCACAAGTCGTACAAGCTCTTTAGTCAAACGAAAAAATCTTACAAATTTATAGTCGGACAATAAAAATGGATTTTGCCTGGGTAAAAAGGCTCTATTAGGTCGATCTACTTGCTCTTCAGCGTCAGCAACATCATCAATTACATGAAGCAACGCAACGTCTTCAAAATTCATCTTATAATAATTATAATAGTAATACTAGTGTCAAAAAATATAAATAACCAGAAATATTTTTAGGTTATATTTTTCACACGATCGACGCGTTCTCCTACTAAGGATCAAGCGATGTTCCCTTCTCTTGATATTGTGGGATGGGATCAGTCACATTTTTGGAGAATACGCAATTTTATATTTTGACATGATATCGGCAAGCTCCGCCCACTTTCTCACGATATGACCACATCGCACGATTCGAGTATAACCACCCAGGGCACCTTTACTCGAGATCGTGAGAAGTGAGAAATCCCTTCTCTCGAGCGATAGATCACATCACACCAGCATCGCATGACCCGTAAAATGTGTATTCTCAAAGTTATGGGATGTGAGCTTTCGTCTACGATACGCTATGCGCTGTTGACATATCTACCAACCAATCGTATTATAGGGTTTCTGCACGTGACTTTGTTTATTTCTCGTTTTGACAATTGCAGTGTTTGCAGGTTATTTGCGATTGTGCGATAGTGATTGTTTTAGTCAGGGTAAAGCAATTAAGTAAGTCTTTCTACTATGGTTTTTGTTATATTCGGTTTATTTTGTTGCAAAATACAATATAATATATTATATTGATACGTTATGGTATTTTGTAAATGTAAATACCATATAGTGGGGTTACTTTGCACCTGCACGTCGGTTTTTATCATAAATATCGCCAAATGTGCACATTTTACTCACAGTTCAACTTCTTATTTAGTAAATCAATCACAAGTCGTACAAGCTCTTTAGTCAAACGAAAAAATCTTACAAATTTATCGTCGGACAATAAAAATGGATTTTGCCTGGGTAAAAAGGCTCTATTAGGTCGATCTACTTGCTCTTCAGCGTCAGCAACATCATCAATTTCATGAAGCAACGCAATGTCTTCAAAATTCATCTTATAATAATTATAATTATTACTAGTGTCAAAAAATATAAATAACCAGAAATATTTTTAGGTTATATTTTTCACACGATCGACGCGTCCTCCTACTAAGGATCAAGCGATGTTCCCTTCTCTTGATATTGTGAGATGGGATCAGTCACATTTTTGGAGAATACGCAATTTTATATTTTGACATGATATCGGCAAGCTCCGCCCACTTTCTCACGATATGACCACATCGCACGATTCGAGTATAACCACCCAGAAGGGACGGTCCCATCATCATTGGTCATCATCTCGTGCTGGTGTACGAATCAAGCCGCTTTAAATTTTTTTTTAGTTTGCAAAGTCGCGGAAATATGTTCGTTAGTCGCACCATGCTCTTTTTAATATTTAAGAAAATAATAGGGCTACAAAATGTGTATCGTAATAGTTTACCGTAAAATGCACAGTTTTCGAAATGCTTGCAAAAAAAGTAAAAAAAAAAAACAAATAAACATTCTTAATTTAACAAACTCATTTTTTTTTACTTATTTGTGTAAACAAATATTACTTTAGACAAAAATTATAGAAAATTTTATAAAAAATAATTTGAGTTTTTAATTTTTATTGTGCAAATATTCACTAAACTCTCTCAAACAGTTTTTTTTTTAAATTTAAACTTAAAGCCAACTTCAACCCGTGGGCGAATATAGTTATGACTATATTAGTCATGACTATATAGTCATATAGGTATATACCCAGGCAACACAGTGACGTGAATATCACGTTTAATTTACGTCTACGGTGACGTCGAAGTCACCAACTTAGACACGTCTTATCGTCGTAAAATTGACGACAATATGTCACAGCGATTTCACGTGTAAAATCACGTAATATTACGTAATTATTTACGTAATTTGACGTAAATAATCACGTAATATTTCTTGAATAATATATGATTAGGTCATACACTGATAAAAATAATTACCGATACTGATATCAGATACTTCAATGCGAAATGTGATTTTGTCAAAATTAAAAAAATAAAAAATTTTTAATTGTACTTTTAAATTTTAAGAAATAAATAGGTAAACCCTACTATATATAGTATTTATATACTACTATAGTAGATATATATTTAGTAAATAATTAATAATCAAAATAAATGTATGTAAAAAAGTAAAATATCAAAAAACAATTTGTTAGTTAATCTTTGCAGAAACACATACATGTCTGGCATATGTCTGGCATTAAAATATCGGATATAAGAATAAATAATTATTTTTACTAGTGCATAAAGGGCTTTTGGTTTAATATTTAATAAAACATGTTTTAAGTTGCTCAAAACATTTATTATAAAATCAAACACATTAAATTTTAAGGCCCGGTTTTATCATCAATAGTTAAAATTAAATTACTACTTAATTAGTAGTTAATTTGTTTTTGTGTTTTACAATTGGTAGTTATTTATCCAAGTACAGATTATGTTTGAGTTTCCGTAACTACAACTTCTTGTATTAGTAAAGTGATGGTTAACCTAAAAATATAGTTAATATTGTGCTAATTTTAAATATGGATTTATTAAATTGGTATTTTAATATTTATGACGATCATGACGAATAGGGTGAGCCAAAAAAACTAACCTATCGGATTTATGGGTTAAAATGAACCTACATACCGAGCAAAAAATTTCCCTGCAAGGCAAAATTTTTTGCTCAATTTTAAAAGGTGTCGGTGAGCATTCTAAGTTTTCCATTGAAATAACACGTAAAAAAATCTTTTTTCATTAAAAAGACTATAACTTTTGAACCGTTTGAGATAAAAATTTTTACCTCGCGGATTCTTGTAGAGCATAAAATTTCCCAAGGATCTATACCAGGATTATTTTTTTTAATTCAAAAATTCGTATGTTTAAAAGCTTTGAAAAGTGTAAAAAATCACTAAAACTGCAGGGAAATTTTTTGCTCGGTATGTAGGTTCATTTTAACCCATAAATCCGATAGGTTAGTTTTTTTGGCTCACCCTAATGACGAAGTTTTATTGAGACGTCCAAAAATTATTAGACCTCGGACATAATGTGTATAATGAATGCTAACGTAAAATATAATATATATATATATATATATATATATTTAATCCATATTGCAAATTATACTAGAAAAAATGGCATTTAGTATACTTATTGCAAATATACAGTACCGTAAAACGGTATTACTTGAGGGGGAATAGAATCAAATTTACACGATTTGTTTAAAAATCATATTTTGTTTAAATTACATTTGGGAAGCTTCGGTTTAAGTATATAAATTTATACACTGAAACCAAAGCTTCCCAAATTTAATTTAAACAATTTATGATTTTTTAAACAAATCCTGCAAATTTGAGTATATTTCCGACGCCAGTAATAACAAAACAAAGCAGTCTACTTTTCTTAATTCACTTTACAGTGCAAAATAAGGTTATATTTGGCGATTTCCGGTAATATTTAATACCAACATGACAAAAATATGTCAAAAGTTGTGATTCTGTAACTAATACTTCAAAATGCATGAAAAAACAGATTACAATTTAACTAACAATTTACTTCTAGTTAAATATAACTGTAACTTACGAAAGTGCTAATTAAATGCAATATTGAAAAACCGGGCCTAAGACAGATATCTGTCATATGACAGGTCAAAATTTTAGGAGCTTATGTAGGTACTTCATTTAGGTGTTATGACTTCGTTACGGAATATACTGAGTAATTAAAACATTAATAAACAAACAAAAATTGACCTACCTGACACAGCCAAAGTATTATCAGTATAAATGGTTTGTTCTATGTATAAATTCCACAGATTATAAAAGTTGGACGCTTGAATCAACCATATTGTTTTTTAGGAATAAACGTTCCCTCGCTTTGTAAGTAGTGTCAAAGAGAAACAGGGTTGCCAGGTGTAAAAATTAATATTATCGAAGAGGGTTCACAAAATGATCAAATTTACAGAAAATTATACAAAATTATCAAAACAAAAATTGTATAAAAACAAGCTAAACTACGCGGCGGATTAAATTATGTTACAATTATCGATTATTATTTAAATTTTACTATTTTAAAAAAGAAAATTATAAAACATCTGGCAACACTGTAGATAAATAATTTTACTAAAATTAAAATTGTGATTGTCAACTGCAGTAACATGTTAATTTCTTATTTTGTGATGAAATGATAAAGAATTTAAAAATCGCAAATTTGTTTTAAAAAATCCATTGATCAATAATTAATAATCTATCTTAATTAGTTTAAAACCACGTTGATTCTCCGTCGAAATAACGTAAATTAAATAAAAATAATAATTTTTGTTTTTAAAAATATTCCAAAACTTTTTGTCGGCCCATTAAAACGGGCCAACTGTTTCTTATTAATTATCACTATATTTTCATATTTTCTTAAAAATTTCGTCATCTGTTCACGTGATAATGACGTCATTTATTGGTTATCATCGACCTAAGTTAATAATTGGTCGTGTTTTGGTGAATTTTGAGACGTCGAAAAATGGTTGAAATGTAACTTCGACCAAATTCGACCCAATTCGTCGACGATTCTACGTGATTTCTACGACCCTGTGTTGCCTGGGTATTCACCACCCATTTCATTTCTTGATTTCAAGCATTTCGCTCACGGGATGTAGTTGGCTTTAAGTTAAAATTGAAAACAAGAGAGGTTAAACCTGTTTGACCTGTAAGACCCGGATGTTAAGGTCATAAAAAAGTGAAAAAAGTTTCCTAAATTAGGTGATATAGTTATAAAATTAGAATATTATTTTAGGTGCCTATATTTTAGGTATTAAATAAAAAAACAAAATTAGCTGATTTTTTAAATTAGATTTTTTTCATTATAATGTCGATATTGTTGTAAAATCATACATAGCTCTTATATACAGTAGTTTAAGTTATTATTTATTTTATTTTTAAATTTATTTTGGTAAATTGACCGGTCAAATGACCAAAAACATAGTTTGACCGGTAAGTTCCACAACCCTAAAAATAACAGTAAAAAATATAACAAAAAAATTGAAAATAAACTTAGGTTATTATTTATTTCATAAATTTCAACCTATTCAGGTCCAATTTTTAATATTCAAAATATAACAATAGGTTAAATAACCCAAACTTTATTTTAATTTACAACCTTTATAAAAACTTTTAAATAAGTATGTTGTTAGGTAGGTACTTACCGACTTTCCACAAACTTTGCAAAATAATACATTTTCCTCTTTCGATTCATTTATTTTGTTTAACCATTAATTGAGAACATGGTTTCCTATGAAATGCCGTTTTATCATTTAATCAAACAACTTTAAAGTAACTAAAAAATTTAACAAAATTGTAAATTCGCGTTATTTTATTGTTTGAAATTCATGCTAGATGCAAAAGTAATTTTAAAGTATGAAGTTCGCTGTATTTCAATGTTAAATTCATTTAATTTAAAAGTTTGTTTTAAACGAAGTAAGCGCAGTATTTTTAATAATTGTACTTACTATTTCTGCACAAAGATGAAAATGAAATGTTCATGTAAATTTGTTTTATTTTATAGCTTAAAATTTATGCAATATGCAAAGGTAATTTTAAAGCATGAAATTCGGTGTACAACTTTAAAGTAACCAAAAAATTTAACAAAATTGTAAATTCGCGTTATTTCATTGTTTAAAATTCATGCTAGATGCAAAAGTAATTTTAAAGTATGAAGTTCGCTGTATTTCAATATTTGAATTAAACTAATTGGTAAAGAAAACTACCAACTAACTTTACGTTATTTCACTGAATGATTGGAATTAACCATTTCAAATTTTAATAAATAAAAAATTGTGTTTGCGTATTTCATTCATTTAAAATAAGTAAGTTGAATTCCATTTATTGAAATTGTGCATTCCATTCAATGGAATTGTGCATTCCAATAATATTATGAATTTCATTCAATGAAATTATGAATTTCATTCAACTAAATTATAAATTTCTTTTAATCAAATTATAAATTTCATCCAATGAAATTATGAATTTCATTCAAGTAAGTTATAAATTTCATTCAATAAAATTGTGCATTCCATTTAATTAAATTCTGATTTCCAGTCAATGCAATTGTAATTGTGAAGTAACGTAAGTGAATTCTATTGATTGAAATTGACGCCGTTAATTTCAAACATTAAAATTAGTGGGTAATTTTACCAATCAGTTTAATTCAAACCTTGAAAATTACTTTTGCATCTAGCATGAATTTCAAACAATGAAATAACGCGAATTTACTTGCAAGTTTGTTGAATTTTTTGGTTACTTTAAAGTTGTTTGATTAAATAATAAAATGGCGTTTCATAGTTTTCTCTCTTTTGGCATGTTGAAGAATGAAGTAGGTTCTTGTACTATTTTTTAATAATAAATAACAATAAATTATTATCTATTTAATTGTTTTTTAAAAACCCGAAAACAACTCTTTTGATGCAACTATCTATCAAAACAATTACACGCTGCATGATTCACAACGAGCCGTGAGACGATGCCAACTTTATAGTTTGCAGCGTTGCCAACCATTATTATTATTATTATTAATGTATTACATATTATATTAAGAGCATCAAATGCAAAATTAGTACATTTTGGGTAAAAAAGTACATTTTAGGTATAAAAAAAAACAATTTAGGTGTAAAATAGTAAAATAGGTGAAAAAAAATAAAAAAGGTATTTTAGGTCAAATAAAACTTAGTCAGAAGACTCAATTTTTTATAAAATGGACTAATACCAAAAAAATATTTAAAACCTAAAAAAAAAACCAAAATGGTGTTTTACCTAAAATCCGGGCCTTAGTTGTAAGATGTAATTTAAAATAAAATTGGCTTTACATTCCTTGCGGTAGTTAAATAAAATATTTTTCTACTCCTATTACGGAATTTGACCTTTCTAATATCACTTTTATCTATGGAATGACATATATTCCGTAAAGTGTTACAGAATGAAATATTCTATCATCGGATGACAGAATAATCACTCGTGGCGACATCTCTGTTTTTAATATCTAACAAATTTTAGACCGATCCAACCTCACTTTCTTCCAAATAAATTATTGTACTATGGTATTTTTTGGAAACGTAGAAAAAGTATAGTCTGAAACACGTTTGGAATTGCATATTCCGCTCTCGTGAAACCGTCACTCGAGCGGAATATGCTGTATTCCAAACTTGTTACAGAATATACTATTATGCGACTATTGGTCAAATAAGAAGATTTCACTCACCTGTTTCCTCCAAGCTCGAGGAATCTCCTCTTTCTTCCACTAGTTGCACAATTTGATATTTATAAAGGTTAGTAGAAAAACATATTTCACAATAAAATAGTATATTCTGTAACAAGTCTGGAAAACGGCATATTCCGCTCGAGTGAAAAGTTTGTCCCAAGAGCCGAAGGCGAGTTTGACGGTTTCATGAGAGCGAAATATGCAATTTCAAATATGTTTCAGACTACTATACTTTATTACGTTTCCAAAAAATGTAGAAAAATAATTTAATTGAGAGAAAGTGAGGTTAGATCGGTCTAAAAGTTATTAGATAATAAACACAAAGATGGTACCACTAGTGTTTATTCCGTCATCCAATAATAGAATAATTTATTCTGTAAAACTTTAAGGAATATATGTAATTCCATAATAAATAGTGATGTTAGAATGGTCATATTTCGTAATAGAAGTACTACTCCTGGAGTAGGATAAACATTTAAAACATTTTAAAACATTTTAAACTTTTATCTATGGAATGACATATATTCCGTAAAGTGTTACAGAATGAAATATTCTATCATCGGATGACAGAATAATCACTCGTGGCGACATCTCTGTTTTTAATATCTAACAAATTTTAGACCGATCCAACCTCACTTTCTTCCAAATAAATTATTGTACTATGGTATTTTTTGGAAACGTAGAAAAAGTATAGTCTGAAACACGTTTGGAATTGCATATTCCGCTCTCGTGAAACCGTCACTCGAGCGGAATATGCTGTATTCCAAACTTGTTACAGAATATACTATTATGCGACTATTGGTCAAATAAGAAGATTTCACTCACCTGTTTCCTCCAAGCTCGAGGAATCTCCTCTTTCTTCCACTAGTTGCACAATTTGATATTTATAAAGGTTAGTAGAAAAACATATTTCACAACAAAATAGTATATTCTGTAACAAGTCTGGAAAACGGCATATTCCGCTCGAGTGAAAAGTTTGTCCCAAGAGCCGAAGGCGAGTTTGACGGTTTCATGAGAGCGAAATATGCAATTTCAAATATGTTTCAGACTACTATACTTTATTACGTTTCCAAAAAATGTAGAAAAATAATTTAATTGAGAGAAAGTGAGGTTAGATCGGTCTAAAAGTTATTAGATAATAAACACAAAGATGGTACCACTAGTGTTTATTCCGTCATCCAATAATAGAATAATTTATTCTGTAAAACTTTAAGGAATATATGTAATTCCATAATAAATAGTGATGTTAGAATGGTCATATTTCGTAATAGAAGTACTTACTACTCCTGGAGTAGGATAAACATTTTAAAATATCAAAAACATTATGTCAAAATCACCAAAAGGAAATGGTCAATCTTTAAAACAAATATTTTATATTTAACCACCCTATACAGTTTTTTAGCGTTATATGGGCGTTGTTCTTTGATTTTTCGTTATTTGATGTATATTCCATCCTTATTAATAAGAAATAAAAGTATGAAATAAAAAATTACTCTCAGCGACGCTACCCTTGTGATTTTTTTTTTAGCCGTTGATTCATAAGCGATTTTTAATTTAGAAAAAACTTACTGGTTTACTCCTTGAAAAAGACACAAACATAATATAATATATTTTTGATTAATATTGGTTATATATATAGTGTGCCCAAAAATGACAAAATAACAACATATTATGGGACATAAGAAGTTATTTTAAGTTTAACAAAGTAAGAATATTATAAAAGGTACTACTAAGTAAGGTTTTGTAAATTTTAATTGATAAATCATAATTAATATGAATTATACAAAGTGTTTGCTGTAAAATTGTAAAGCACTTTTATAGTTTCCACAAAAAACAAGAACACTTTACAAGTGAATATTACAAGAAAATATTGCATAAACAAGGAGTAGGTAAAAGGGAGTTATAGTAAGTTGGAGAAAGGGTCGATTTTTTAAAAGAAAAATCTTTGTTCCACTTAATATTGGAATATTTTTCGTTTAAGGTAAAAACGTCTACAGTTAACACCTTTTTACTTGTTTTAAAATCATTAACAGCGTATTTTACTGTAAAATTTTTAAAATTATCTTAAATCGGCGCAGCTTACTTTACCTCAATTGTTGAACGAACATGAACCAGATGTTAAAAATACAGTACCTATCTTTTTAAACCTGTACGCTTTTTATTTGCATACGACTGTAATACAAAATAATAATAATAGAATAAGGTTTAAATTAATTTGCCAAATGCCTGTTATCGTCTCGTTGTAAAATGTTTAACTACAAACCTCCAGTAAGTACAGTTCTTTTTCAAGGTTTCATACTTACTTATTGTCAGGAATTGTTTAAATGAAAATTAAATAAAACACAAGCATGTTAATTGTAAGGCTTATTTATTCATGGTGCCACTATTCCTCTGGCCAAAAACCCAGTAAAACGTTGAGTTAAGAATTAATTAATTTCATTTGTAATCTTGTTAATATTGTACATTTGTATAAACATATATATAATAAGTAATTTTGAATAATTCTTTGGTCCAGTAGTTAAATAAATTATTTTACTACAACTCAATCAATTCTCGAAACAAGATCGAAATGTCTGCAATTCGTATAGTTAAAATAAGGTTAGGATTATGGTCAATCCGTAGAGGCCCTGATCCCAAACCTAATAGTAGTCAAAATCATTACAATTATACCGTGCAGGTAGGGTGGTCAACCAAGAATATATACTGAGACCCTGCAACTCGTCGATAAAAATAATGCACAGTGGTCGAAACATGGGAAAAAGCTGGCCAAAATTATTTTTTTTCGTAAAACAAAATATCTATATATTCTATAAAGAACCTATTTCTGCACCAAAGCCAAAAAGATGTGGCTATGTTTTATCAATTTGGGTTTCGAGAAAGCTAGTAAAAGGAGGCCCCATATCTCCATACCTGACCGAGACGTTTCGAAACGTCAAATTTTACGCTCTGTTAAAAGTGCCGTAGATTTTGTTTAAATTGCCCGATTTCTTCGACAATATATAGAGCGAGGTGCTGAAGGTACATATGATAAAATTTTAATACGAGGTTTATGTTATTTATGCATAATTTATTATAATAGTGACATCAAAGATCTATTCAGAAATTTTTAGTCAACTAAAAAGTAAATGAAAAACATGTTTTTAAAAAATTCGTCTCGCCGCCCTGATATAATTTTTATCAAAATACAAAGTTAACAAGATAATTAACATAATATTAATAATTTGGCTGCAACCAATTGCGATTTTTGTTTTAAGGACGCTAACAAGGTAGGTAAGCATGGATTATGCTTAGGGCATTAGCAGCTCCACACCTCAAAGTCCTACCACGTGACTACGTACGGAACGCAGTCTTTTGAAAATTTGGCAGGTTATGTATCTGTCAACGTATAGTCAATGAAAGAAATAATATTTATAGTTTTACCGCTTATTTAAGCGTTAAAAGTTAATAAATCTTTATAGTATCACATTAACAATGGTTGGTTTAAGAATTCAGGAATATAAATACTGCATTTAATGAAATTCTAAAGTGTATCATGCCAAATAAGTAACATTTTTGTGCATTTGGTCTACATATCTCCATAAAATACTTATAAATAAACAGCATTTATTTAAAAAAAAATCTAACTTATCTATTATGGAATAGGAATATCGGTATCAAAGGTAGGTTAATGTATTATAACAAAAAATATCATCTAATTTTGTATTTTAAGGTGAGAGTATAAGAGACGTATAACCGGCCCCATTGCCTCATCACTCCCGGGCCCCGCATAGGCCTCTGTTTCCTTGCGCCGATTTTCTTTCGCCACCAGCAACGGCGCGGCTTCACCCGTGTTTGCTGGTTGCGAATGTCCATTGCGTCCCGTGCTGTCCCCTAACTAGGGCTCGGGAGCGAAATGCCAATAGTTTTAGTAGCCATTCCCGCGTTCGCCGAGCCGATGCTATACGCCCAGTAGGGTCATGAAGGAGGTGGGACGGGAGGGATAGATATTTTGATGTTTGGGGGACAATTACGTCAACTCAAATCTAAGTCCGACGCGGTACCCCCCTAGGCCAGGCATTTAATATTACTCCAAACATTTGGGATTACTGTATGGAGTCGGAAGTTGTTATTTTGCTGCAGGAGCCTACGTCTTGGTCTACGTTTTTGTCGTTATTGTTCGAGTCCAAGTAGGATTGTTCCTGCACATGTGTCTTTAGTCTTGAGGCCAAAAACCATCAGATAGTTCAGTAGTTGGATATGTAACTTGTAGCTTTTTTTAATTGTTTATTGACGAAGTAGTGCGAAATTTCTAACAATTTTTTAGTTGTGTTGCCCGAGCATGTTTTGTGATAGAATTGTTTTGTCTTTTTTTCTTAATTTCCAAAATTAAGTATTGCATTTATTTATTAGTTAAACAAATGACAAGCGCAATTATTCTGTTATAATCTAATATGTTTACAAAACCAAAAGAGTTTGTTTAGTATGCTGTTTTTATTGTGTTTGGATTTTCATGATTTATTAAGTGTTACTTTATATATATAGTGTCAAATGTTTATTATTGGTCTCGTTTGGGTTAAAATTAACGTTGTTTTATTGGGGCCGTTCTTTAAGTTACTGGGTTTTATGCCTTACGCATTTGTTGTTGACAGATTTATTGTCCTACTCAGCTTTGGTGTATCACCGCGATAGTTCGATTGGGAAGTTTTGTTTTTTGTTGTTTGCCTTTTTTCTTTATTATTTTCTGGTGTTTGGTTAGTATTGTCTTTCTAATGTTTCTATTGTTGCTGATGTTTATTGTTTTTTTTTCTAGAGTTTAAGCAGTGTTCCTTTCTTAGGGTTTTAAAGGTATCTGTCGTGTTTAATTTTGCAAATTATATGCTTAAGGATACTTATCAATTTTTGTGAATGGCCACTTCCCCTCTTGTTTGACCTCTTTTGTTTGCCTAGTGAAAAACGTCAAATGAAAGGTGGTAGGACCACCCAGAAGCTGAAACTTGTTACTTAACTCTTTCTTTTCACTTAACACTTCACTCTTTATTGACCATTACACTTTTTTAGTTTGCACTTTATGAAAATTGTTTCTTGGTTTTGTTCTCGCTCGTCACTTAACTCTTTCTTATCACTTAACTCTTAACTCATTCTTGACCGTAGGGTAGTCTATACTATACTGTAGTTGTTTCACTATAATTGGTTTGCACTTTTGAGAAATTATTTGTTGGTTTAAACTTTTACGTTTTAAGAGCTCTCGCTGCTACAATGAGGCTGGCCTTGTCAAGTGCTGGAACCTGACTGAAGGTGAGAAAAATCTATTTTCACCAAAATAATTAAGTGGATTATTTGGAAGAGTGTGTTATTTTGGGGCTTCGGAGGGTCCGGTTGTCATAAAATTTTATTTATTATGTTGTTATACATGCCCCCGAAGTATGATAAAAACTTTATCTGTTTTCATTGTTTACTTTGTCTGTGGCAGCCGCTAAGGTTAGACGTGTTTTATGAGCTCTGCGATTTTCGTTCGTTAAAAGAAATGGTCTTTGATCCATTTGTACCCAATTTTGCTTAAAAAATGAAATAAATTCTGTAAAATGTTAACAAAGGCCTATAGTGAGTCTGGTCAAGTGGTATAAGAGTTTCCAAGATGGTCGTGAAGACGTTGAAGATGACGAACGCCCCGAACGCAGAATCACATTAACAACCGATAAAAACATGGAAAAAGTGGAAGAAATGGTCATAAACCATCAGAGAAGTCGCTGATGATGTTGGTATATCGATTGGCTCATCCCATGAAATTTTTTCAAATGTTTTGGGTATGAAACGCGTGAGAGCAAAATTTGTTCCAAAATTGTTAGATTTTGAACAAAATTTTCGGCCAAAAACAATACTGTAATGATGCCTCAGCCTCCATATTCGCCAGACATGCCTCTGTCTGGCTTTTTCCTATTCCCAAAAATAAAGAGAACCTTAAAGGGCCGTCGTTTTGCAAGCATAGATGACATTAAAAGCGCATCGCTGAAAGAACTAAAGGCAATCTCGAAGATCGAGTTTTAGAAGTGTTTCGAGTATTGGAAGAAGGGCTGGCACATGTGCATAATATCCAATGGGGACTATTTTGAAGGCGTCAACATTAATGTACACGAATAAATAAATATTTGTTTTAAAAAACGAAAATTCCCGATATTTTCTGAACACACCTCGTATACTAGATAATTGTTGAATATGAATCAATCTACACTGATCGTTTTTTGAAGTGGTTCGCCAAAAAAATTATCCCACTTTGATAGGTTGTAACTTTTGAATGGATGGACGTATCTTGTTAATTTTTTTTTGTTAGAAAGGGAATTTCTTTAGCAGTAAGTATGCACGACTGCATTTATTTGTCCTAATTTAAAATAATTTTACAGGGTGATTTGTGAAGCTATGATTTTAACATTAAATTTATTAATGTGCAGGAGGTAAATGGGTCACCCTGTATAATTTATTTTAAAGTCATCATAGAGCCTTACGTCTTAGCGCTGCGTGCTTTTTTGGATTTTGGTCATAACTCAATAGCCTTGGAAGATATTAATTTTTCTTTCACTTCATGTCTATGTGCGTAAAAAATCGAGATATCTTTGGAAGTAATAATGTTTTGACATGTGTCAATTTAATTGTTTGTAACAATGCCGCGTCTACAAGGTGCAATTCTTGAAAGAATCATCGGAATGGTTTTAGTTGGTGTCTCTCAAAGGGAAGTAGCCCGACGCTTTAATATTGCATACAGTATGGTTAATCGCGCTTGGAAACGTTACGAAAAGAATAACTCTCCGCAATATAGACACGAAGGAGGGCGTCAAAGAGTAAAAACTCCAGCAGAAGATCGTCTTCTTAGGAGAACCGCTTTTCAGAACAGAAAAACTAATGCTACCTAACTGAAACGAGCATTGCATCTGGCTACCGGAAACATGATTTCAACATCCACAATAAGAAAAAGATTGCATAAAGGTGGACTTCACTCCAGACGGCCAGCTAGATATCCAAAATAGAATCATGGTCATATATGGACGATAACGCAAGAGCCAACGTGGTAAATGAATTTTTCCAACGAGAAAATATCACCAGAATGGAATGGCCGGCGCTTTCGCCGGACCTCAACCCAATTGAAAACGTGTGGGATGCGCTTCAAAAAAGGATGTAAGATCGCCAAATTGAACCACATGGAATTGAAGAGCTGGGAATTGCTCTTCAACAAGAATGGGAAGCCATTCCGGGTAACCTTATCAATAATGTCATCAGGAGTATGCCTCAAAGATGTCAGGAGGTGATAAGGAGTAGAGGGGGCCCTACCCATTATTGATTATTTTTTATTTACAATTCGTTATTCATTATTATTGTTATTGTTATTGCTTTAAAAATTAAAATCAAACTTTTTGACTTTCATGTGTACTTTACATGGTTAAAAAATCATATCTTTTAAAATAAATGACGTAAGACCAAAATCCAAAAAAGCACGCAGCGCTTAGACGTAAGGCTCTATGATGACCTTAAAATAAATTATACAGGTTGACCTATTTACCTCCTGCACATAAATAAATTTAATGTTAAAATCAAAGCTTTACAAATCACCCTGTAAAATTATTTTAAATCAGGACAAATGAATGCAGTCGTGCACACTTACTGCTAAAGAAATGCCCTTTCTAACAAAAAAAAAATTAACAAGATACCATCCATTCAAAAGTTACAACCTATCAAAGTGGAATAATTTTTTTGGCGAACCACTTCAAAAAACGATCAGTGTAAATTGAAGCTTTTATACTTCTAACAACAAAATTTGTGCATACCTCTCGGCATACGTACTATACGTACTTTAAGTTAGATTATAAGAAAACAAACAATTGTTAGAGAAACTTGCAATGTGAAAATATTTAATACTACTGACATGTGATTTATCAAAATTTTTAAAGTTATAATGATTTTTCGATATAGATCAAATTCAGTCGAAGCTTTATACCTACTTGTATTGACAAAACTTTATGTAGGTACACTTTAAGCTGGATTAGAAAAACTACCACATTTTTAAAGAAGAAGTAATACCATATTATACAATCTTTCAAATAATCCAAAATACTTATTTATTTTGGTAAAAATATATTTTTTTAACCTTAAAATTACAAAATTAGATGATATTTTTGTTATAATATATTAACCTACCTTTAATGCAGATATACTTATTCCATAATAAAGAAGCTAGATTTTTTTAATAAATGCTGTTTAGTTAAAATTATTTTATGGAGAAAACCAGATATTTAGACCAAATGCACAAAAATATTATTATTTGGCTCCATACACTTTAGAATTTCATTAAATGCAGTATTTATATTCCTAAATTCTTAAACCAACCATTGTTATTGTAATGTTATAAATATTTATAAATTGTTAATGCCTAAACATAATATAATTTCTTTCATTGACTATACTTTCACAAATACATAACCTGAAAAGCCTTAAATGCCAAATTTTCAAAAGACTGCGTTCCGTACGTAGTCACGTGGTGGGACTTTGAGGTGTGGAGCATAGTACAATGATGACGTGCTTGACGTGGAATATCCGGGTGATGTCGATGTAGTTATAAATGAAGATTCTATTTGAGAAAATTAATTTGATATTAAATTAAATTAAATAAATAAATAAAATGTATATTTTTATTTTGTAACCTTGAATTTGTATAACTTGACCTCCGAAAACACTCATTTTTACGGGTGCAACGTTATTTTTAACAAAAACAAACAGTAACTTTGTGGTAATCATCTTGTTTTGAATCATTTTATTACTACGTTTTTTCGTCCGCCATTTTGTGTTTTTTACTATTTTGACCTCACATTTGAATTCTCGGACCCCAAAAACATAAAGGTATTTATTTTCAAATAAATTCGCTCTCTATTTGAATTTTGCTCAGCTTTTTGTGAGTTTCCGACCACTGTGCGGTGTTAACATTTTATTGTGTGTAGAGCCATTTAGGCAAGTTCGTTATTGTTGAACCATTTCGGTAATAGTATTGTTGTTGTAACTACCCTTTAGGTAATATACTTTTAATTGTGACACTTGGGTGATACATTTATTATTGTGCCATTTAGGCGACATATTTGTTTTAATTTTTATATTTAATCCTAAAGGCCGCAATTATTCTTGCCATTAAGTTTTCAAGGCCGTTTTGCATGTCGTTTTACAGTCAGCAATGGCAAGACAACTTGCTGTTTATTACTGTGCTACCAACCGAAGAAAAATATACGATTTTGTTATTTAGTAGGGATATTTAAAAATTAATGAGTAAAATGGATACTAGAACTTTGAACAAAATGCCAATCATAAAACAAACTGTTTAAGTCAAACAGCGTCTCTGAATTTGTAGTAGGGTTGGTAACATAAAAGTTACCAGATTTTACCCCAGAATTGCCGTGAAACGACAATCCATCCGGACCGATTTTCGGCAATTGCAAGAGATTCGTCGAAATGTCTCAACCGCGCAGGCCTATGGCAATTTTCATTGCAATTGCCGAAAGAATTGCCGGCTGTAATACGGCCTTAAAGGCCGTATTACAGCCGGCAATTCCTCTTGCAGCAATTTTTCTTGCAGAAATTATTCTTGCCATCAAGTTTTCAAGGCCGTATTGCATGTTGTTTTACAGTCAGCAATGGCAAGACAACTTGCTGTTTATTACTGTGCTACCAACCGAAGAAAAAAATACGATTTTGTAAACACTTTGTTTATTTGTTATTTAGTAGAGATATTTAAAAATTAATGTGTAAAATGGATACTAGAACTTTGAACAAAATGTCAATCATAAAACAAATAACCTTAAACTGTTTAAGTCAAACAGCGTCTCTTTAGGGAATTTGTAGTAGGGTTGGTAAAATAAAAGTTACCAGGTTTCACCCCAGAATTGCCGTCAAACGGCAATAAAAATCCATCCGGACCGATTTTCAGCAATTGCAAGAGATTCGTCGAAATGTCTTAACCGCGCATGCCTATGGCAATTTTCATTGCAATTGCCGAAAGAATTGCCGGCTGTAATACGGCCTTAAAGGAGCATGGCCAAATCATACACATACCTCAAGGAACCTTAAACCCTAATAATAAATAGTCTTATTTTTCACTTGTCTCGATAAGTCAATTGAAAACACAGATATTAATCAAACCGTAAAACTGAACCATTCACAATAATAATACTTAATATGAAATTGATACAAATTTAGTTTAAACGTTTGTAATTTAATAATTTTACAATAATGTTTAAAATTGGGTATTAAAATAATTTGAAATATTTGTAAACGTATGTCTATTAGTATTTAAAATATAAATCAAATGTTAAGTTTATATTTTTTTAAATAATAAATAATTGAGAAAAATAGGCATTTGTTTGAGGTACGTGACTTCAACCATTGTGTAATTGCAGCCGTTGGAGAAATTAAAACATGTAAAACAATCATTTACAACAAAATATGTAGTATAAATAATATTAAAGACCAACCTGTATATTCTTCTAATATGAAAGAACCACAATGTACGAAGATCCCCCTATTCTTTTGAAAGTTTTTCTGTTTATTACCATTCGCCTCACGTGTGTAGTCACCAACAACTCTAATAATTCAATCGAAAACCCTTTTTCGAGCATCCTTGTACTTAAAGTTCCTTTTTTTCTTTTAAGAATTAACAGCACGGCTTTAAATATTAATTAAGTACCCTATTACGATAACTAGATAATTCACAATAATCTTCTAAACCCAATCATTACATTTTTATAAAAATAATAATGAAGATAAAACCAAAAACGCACAACTGTATAAACAGTTGCCTATAACTAAAAGCTTAAAGTTGTAATTAAATAATAATATTCAATTAGGGATATTTTAATATTACAGAAATATAAGTAAGATAAGTACAGAATTCGTCAAGACAAGTGATATTTTTCAGAGAATACTAAGGATGGGTCACCACCCTACAATTTTTAAAAATAAATTAAAGCAGTTCTTAATGTGTCTGTGTTTATATTATGTTTATATGACGTCATGACGTATCTGAATTTTTAAACCAGTAATCTGAATTACATATATATTTTTTAAAGTTTTATTTTATTTTATTTTGGTTTAACCCTTAAGTTAGTTTTAAGTCTTTTATTGTGCTATTTACCGAGCATTCTTATACAAATACTGTTTGTCAAATTGGGAAAATAAAGATTATTTTTATTATTATTATTATTGTTTTTCAATATCTGACTTAAATTTTTTGAAATATTTTCTTACAATATTCACTTGTAATGTATTGTTGTAACATATACATATACATAGTAAGTATTATATACTTATAACATATATGGTTAAGTTTAATCATGTTGCGATGGATGTCTCATAAAATATCGAAGTTAACCCCAGAAACAAAAGAGCACCTACCTTAGGGGGAATCGTAGTAGACTTGATACGTTGGAGGAGGTGAAGATGCCCAATGCCCCAGGATGTTACTTGTAATTTTACTTAAGATGCACTTTTTAGAAAAGCTTAATTTAAAAATACTGTCTTGTAAAATCGACCGTTAATCTTGAATTCAATTGCTAGCCTGTATTGTCTGAAGTTTAAAATAAAATTAAATAGGCAAAATTGCCAAATTACCCTTGTAAATATTTATATATATACACATATATATGTATAACATATATATAAAAATAATAATAATGGAAAAGGTAATCCGTATAAGTTTAAAGGGCATTTTATTAAAGAATCCGAAACTGTAATGGCAAAGGTTCATTAATATTAAAGCTTTCCATCAACTCGAACGTTCATGTTTTGTGTTTTACTAGTTTCTTACATTTTATGCACTATTGGTCGACAAAGAAAAAAATCCCATACACCTTTGTCAAGTAGAACGTAGTGTGGGAATTGAAACCTACATTAAAAATAGAAAGGCGGCTGGGAGAAATGCAAAAACCCGTTGAAGCAGAGAAACATAAATCTCTCGGTGCATATTGCCCTGTGATGGTATTTGTTCAGAGAATACGTAAAACTTGTTCGATTTTGCCAGCTTATATCACTCTTATCTGGATATATGCTTTCTGGTTTTAAGTTATGACTTCTTTCATGAACTTACGAAATTACACTGAATCCTTTTATTTCTTTCAAGCGTCAAGTTTTTATGCAGCAATTTAAAAACAATTTTTGATATAAATTTTTATTTATTAAAAACTTGTTTGAAATTTAATATTTGTATAGTTAACTTTAATTAATTTTACAAATATTTCATTAATTTAGCTTCGTTCTTTCTTGGTAAAATAATTTATTGCAAAAAAAAACTTTAAAGGGTTAAAAATTAAAACATATACAAAAAAAAGGTTGGGATTAAATTTGATTCCTTGGTAAAAAAATAGTACGTTTAAAAATATGAAAACAAGTTTTTGTTTAATAATATAACTTTAATATAAAACTATAGAATAAAATCTAGTAGAATAACAAAATTGTACTTTATAAGTTCTTTGGGGGCAAAAATGCGCATTTAACTGCAGGGTTTTATGAAGAAAATATGGTACGCCACTGGAAAAAGTATTTTTTGTTTATTTATTTTTTATTGAAGAGCAAAATCTTTGCGAGTGGGGTGAAACTAAACTTGGCGTTACGTTATGTTATAGATGAGTAACTTCGAGTACTCTAAGGCTCCACCCCCTTAGTGCCACCTGACCGCTCATGACCTTGCTTAGATTCACCTTGTAGTGCCCATAAAACATCATCTACACTTTCACTGTGAAAAAGTGCGTCTTTATCGGATTTAAACGGGGTTAGTTGTTTTCAAGAGATAAATTTCGATTTACACATAAAAATTTGACATTTTGAACGGGACGCCGGTAATACAGATTCCCACGTTAGAATAGTTACTCTATTATTATTATTAGGGGTAAACAACTTTAAAATCAGAGAGACCAACGTTCAACATTATGTGGACGTTGTATTCTAATTTTTTCCTCATCAGTCGTTATCAATAAGGAAAACTTCTTATCAATAAGAAATTTCTCTTAGCGACACGTTGCGCATGTCTACCCTTGTGATAGTTTGCCGTTAATTCTTATGCGATTTTAAATTTTTAAAAATCAATGGTTTACCCCTCGATGTTTCTTATAAAAGTTGAAACCTCAACTTTTAAATATCTGGAAACAACATATAAACACACTAGGACCTAAACTTACCTCACTACCATATCAATTAAAAACATTATCACATATCAACTATCAAATTAACACCAAAACGGCCCTAAACATATATTATTCAAATGTATACTGTCGAATTAAGTATGGAATTATATTTTGGGGAAATTCCACTGATGTAATAAGAATAAAACCCCTGCAAAAAAAATGCCTACAAAGTATATTTAATCTACAGCACAATGACTTGTGTAGACCATTTTTTTTAAGTTTAAAATTCTCACAGTAACTTTAATTTATATACTAGAACGTGTTATGTTTTAAGGAAGAATTCAATTTTTTTATAGACAATTCTTAACTCATACTAATGAAACTAGACATAAAAAAGTTTTAATTCCTGATCAAACAAATCAGTTCAAAAAAGTGTGAAAAATGAAATAATAAAAATTTATAATCATATTCCACATCATATAGGTCAAAAATCTGTCTAAAAGCTGTTAAAAAGTAAACGCGTAAATTTAAAAACGTATGATGAACTGTTAATTGTTGTCTTATATTATTAAAATAAAATCGTAGTTTTTTAATCGCGTAAATATCGAAACATGTGATAAATTGTTTGGTTATCGTAGTTTTATAAAGTGCTTTATATTTCAAATGAGTGGAAAGAATACAATAATTACTAGAAAAAAAGTGAAGTGTCCCATTTTGGGATATTCGAAAGAAGTGAACGAGAAAGTTTTGCCAACCATTGAAGGTGTACTAAAATTTTATTTTTCCACTCATATTACGGAATATGACCGTTCTAATATCACTTTTTAAGTTGGAATGCCATTTATTCCTTAAATTATTACAGAATTAATTAGTCTACAATCGGATGACGGAATAAACACTGGTGGCGACATCTCTGTGTTTAATATCTAACAAATTTTAGACCTATCCAACCTCACTTTCTCCAAATTAAAATATTTTTCTATGATATTTATTAGAAACGTAGAAAAAGTTTAGTCTGAATTTCTGAAACACGTTTGGAATTGCATATTCCGCTCTCGTGAAACCGTCAAACTCGCCTTCGGCTCGTGTGACAAACTTTTCACTCGAGCGGAATATGCCGTATTCCAAACTTGTTACAGAATGTACTATTATTTGTAAAATTAAATAGGTATTCCAAAAAAAAAAGTTTCTCAGACATTTCAAAAATTCAAGAAATTTTGAAAAATACCTCAATCCCAATCGTTTCATGTTTGATGTTTCCTCTTGCAAGTGCCAACCAATTTCTTTCTGTTCGTGTGAAAAATCTCGTAAAATACCATTTAAAGAACGAGCCTCTTTAGAATATCAAAGATTAAATAGAAAATGGCCTTAGGATCTGTTGATGTTAAAGAATTTTAAAATTAACAAAAAGAAAACAAAAGGAAGTACACATACTCGCCAGTTCCAACTTACTTATTAAAAAAGATCAATCTAGTGCCATAATTAAAAGAGGAGGGTCTGGTTCTTAAATAGTAGGTTAACCAAGATCATTCTTGTACTTCTTCTGCTATTACATCTGGTTTTTCATCTAGAAATCAACTTAAACTTTCCACATTAGCTAGAACTTGCGATCGGTTTGGAGATCTGCAGCAGCAATTGCATCGGCGGTTTTACAAGATGTTGGTATGGTGAAAATCTTTCAAATGTAATAGATTAAAACAAAGTTCGAAGAGCTCGTGAAAAAGCCTGTAGTTTAATGAGTAAAGCACACACTGATTCTAAAGTATTTATAAAAAGCATTTATTTTGATGGTAGAATAGATAAAAATTATATCAACAGAAGAAAGATGGCCGAACAACTGGTCCATCACAATATATATTCCCAAATGAAAAAATACTTGAGAATTGTGAGATGCGACCCGTGGTAGATTTTATTCCCGTTGCTGGATTTTTTCCTAAAGTAAATTCAGCTGATCTAAGAACTGATCAGCGGTATTTGTACAAAATATGCCAAGCTGTTTCCTTTGGAAAATGCCCGCAAAATTTAGCCAATTCCCATTCTGGAAAACTGTCACATGCAAGATGGTTGACTAAAGGAAATCGAATCCTTCGATTTTACATAAGTTGTGAAAACCGTCACAAAACTTAATAAGTGTTATGCGCCGTTGTGGTTTTTCATAAAAGTGCATCCCTTATGTAAAGATGGTACCCGAAATGTATTTAAAACCATAAAATTATTACGGAACTTCAGTGCTAATTTAACCGCGGTGACGGACACATCGGCTGAGTGAATTAGTGTGATTTTCCTATTCTGATTATCATAATCAATTAATCTGTGTTGGTTTAGTGTTTAAGTTAAATGATATCTTAACATAAGGGAGTACTTATTTAAGGATAATTAACAATATCTCTTAAAATTAACTAATAAATAGAATTTCAATGGGTCGCCCGATAAGGTCAAGCAAGGCGACGATGCAGCAAGTGTTGGTGCAAAAAACATTGATTTTAACAACAAATATAAAGTAAATGATTTGGGCCCATATTTTGTTTACTTTTAACAAAAAGATAACTCTAGTAGACTTTTTCCAATGAGAGTTGGTCAATATTTATTTACTAATGACATATTTAAAAAATCCGTCATAAATATTTAATCATTAGGATTTAATCGAGTCAAAGTTATTCTAAACTCGGCTGTTGCTGCGAATTCTCTTGTAAACAACGAAGTTCTTACTAGTAACAATTTAATTGCGTATATACCTAAATATTTTACACAAAAAAGGGAATAATTCGTATGGTGGATACTTTTTTCTCCGACGAATATTTACTTGAAAACATTAAATCTGATATTAAAATTGTTGAAATTAAAAGAATGAAGCGTACAGTTATAGATAAAGGCGAAAAAAAATCTGTTAATAGACAAATGGCAATCTTTACATTTCTGGGTAACTACCTAAATCCATAAAAATTAACCTAGCTCACTTCCCAGATGAACCTTACATTTACCCCATTGTGCAATGCTATAAGTGTCTGCACTATGGCCATACAGAGCATCAATGTAAAGGAACAAATAAATGTAAATTCTGCGGCGACAACCATTCCGCCGAGCTATGTTCACAAAAAGAGTCAATATTTTGTATACACTGTAAAACTTCTGACCATTCGAGTATCAACAAATCCTGTCCTAAATATAAAACACAATACAAAACTAAAGAAACAATGGCGTATAAGAATGTTTCTTTTAAAGAAGCTCAATACCTAGTTAATAACCCATCATATACTAATATAACATCTAACAATGTAAACGCACCTCTTGCCAACTTAACTGAGTTCCCAAGCTTACCATCCCTCCCAACCAATTCATACTCCAACTCTATAAAACGCCCCCCTAAAACCAAACCAGTTAAATGTAAAGCTGGAAAGTCTCCCGAAAGGGAAAATAATGGGCGTAAAATCGAGTCAGGCGGTTCTGGCTCAAAATCCATTTTACCAAACCCTTATAGGGAAGAATTTCTTGCGTTTAAGGACAGCCTTGCTGATCAAATTTCTTCTTTTCTAAACAGCGTAATTTTAACAATTTTTCCAGAAAAAAACAGTGAAATTGACAAAGCCAAAGAACTTAAAATTAAGGACACTCTAATTCTAATAACCAAGAAAAAATGATAGTTGAGACTTTGCCTTTGTCTTCTGATGAAGAAGACGAGTATTAATTTATCTTTCTCTAGTTAAAAAAAAACAACAACAAATAAACATGAGACCTGGTTTAACCATTCTTCAATGGAATTTTTGTTCTATACTAGCAAATAAACATTATTTAACTTACTATTTATACAACAATAAAACTGATGTTGTAATTATGTCAGAAATATGGATTAAAGATAACTTTAATATAAAATTTAAGGGTTATAATTTTGTCAAAAAATGCCGCCCAAATGGTAAGGGTGGTATCTTAGTATCAGAATGAATACAATTTATGGTACCAGATTTTACAAAAAATTTTAATGAAAACATCGAATTATGTGCAGTTTATTTAAATACTTTAAAATTTAATATAATTATAATATTATATTATATTATATTATATTATATTATATTATAATAACAGTTTATAAACCTCCACTTATACAAGCTACAGTAAATGACGGGACAAATATATTCTCCCAATTTCATGGCGAAGTCATCATAGGGGGGACTTTAACTCCCACCATACCACATGGGGATCAATAAACAACAATTCTCAGGGTACAAATATCATTGAGGCTCTGGACCGTACAAATCTAGTAATTTTAAATAATGGTACACATACAAGAATTGGTTCACTTTATCAGAACTTATCTGCTGTTGATTTAACGTTCGTTAACCCCTCTCTTTCCCTAATTTCAACCTGGCAAGTTGTTGATGAAAATCTAGGATCTGATCACCTCCCTATATTAATTAAGATAGAAAAAAATTCTCCTTCAATATTAAAGACACCAAACTCTCGATGGAATGACAGAAAAGCCAACTGGGATACTTTTTCAAATCATCTAAACGCTCTTTCCCAAAAAAGCCACCACGTTAACAATACTAATAATTTTAAAACTTTAATTGATAATATTAACAGGGCTGCAGACAAATCTATTCCTTTAAGGAAACCTTACTCGTCAAAAATAAAAAACCCTTTATGGTGGGATGATGAATGTACTTTACGACATCAGGCTTATCAAGATTATAAAAATATTTCAAACTTTGATAACTATATAAATTTTAAAAAGGTAGATGCTCAGGCAAAGAAAGTTTTTTGTTCAAATAAACGTTCCTGTTGGAGAACATTTATATCTAAACTAAATAAAAACTCTTCAATCTCTCAAATTTGGAGACAAATTAAACAAATAAAGGGCATAAATACGGTCAAATATAACATCTCAAAAGAAATCGCTTTAAAAGTGTTCCAAGTTATAGCCCCCATTCAGGTTCGAAATAAAAAATATACATGTAATAAAAAAATAAATAACGATATTGATAGTCCCTTTGATATGAATGAAATCAATATTGCCCTTAAAATTCAAAATAATACTGCTCCTGGTCTAGATAACTATACAGCTAATATCTTGAAACACATCCCAAATTCAACAAAATCATTACTTCTACAAATATTCAACGATTGGTGGATAAATAATAAATATATCGATGATTTAATCGAAATTGTTATTATACTTATTCATAAGAAAGACAAAGACAAAAATGATCCCAACTCATACAGACCAATATCTCTTTTATCATCCATTTTTAAAACTTTCGAACGTATGATTAAACGCCGTCTTGAATGGTTCTATGAACATAATCTTCTTTTACCTCCTGGACAATATGGCTTTCGTCAAGGAAAAGGTACCATAGACGCAGTAACACATTTGGTAACTAATATTCAAAATTCCTTTTCAAATAATAAATACTTGGCTTGTTTGTTTGTAGATCTAAAGGGTGCCTATGATTGTGTTGATCTAAATAAACTTCAAAATATCCTTAACTACAATATATCTTTAAAATCATCCATTAATATTTTGGAAATGTACACAAACCAAAAAATTTTTGTTCGTCATTCTAATAACAACCTTCATGGTCCACGGGTTGTTAATTTAGGTCTAGCCCAGGGTTCGGTCCTAAGCCCACTACTTTTTAATATTTATACAGCTTCACTACACCAACTATTTGACAAATCTATAGGCGTAATTCAGTACGCCGATGACATTACTATACATTGTAAAGATAAGGATTTCAATAAATGTATAAAAAATCTAAAATATGCTGTATATTGTTTTAAAAACTGGTACGAGGAACTTAACTTTGAACTCTCAGCAAATAAGTCGGCAATTGTTTTCTTCAGTAGACATTAAATGTCTTTAAAATTCCAATATTAAATGAATTTAAATATCTAGGTTTCGTCCTAGACAAAAAATTATTATGGACCAAGCATATCTCGCTAATAACAACTTAATGCGAAAAAAGCCTAAATATAATAAGATCCATTTCTAAAACTAAATGGGGCGCTGACGCGCACACTTGTTTGTTATTTTACAAATCTTTTATTTTATCTATTATTGATTATGGGAATATCCTATATGGTTCTGCATCTAAATCCAATTTACTGAAAATTGACCAAATACAATATAAGGACTTAGGACATGTTTGGGACTTATGAGATCTACTCCTGTTGAAGTACTCCTTGCTGAATCTAGCCAAATACCGATGCAATTAAGAAGAAACTTTCAGGCTAATAAATTTATATTAAAATTAGCACATAATAATAACACGGTCTTTAATGAAATATGTAATTTAACACCACAAGACACTGCTTTAATTAATGAAATTATTATAAAAAACATCTTGTCAAAATGTGGAAACGCTATACACTTATATTCACTTATATTCGGATGGATCCAAAAATCATACAGGAACAGCATGTGCCTTTTGGGTAGAGGAATTTAAAATAGAGGCACAATTTAAACTAAACTATGCTCCATATACACAGCAGAAGCATTTGTCATCCTCCAAGCACTTAATTGGATTAGTGAAAACATCCACAATAAAAATATTATTTCAGCTCATTTTGTCAGACTCCCAATCAGTATTGTTATCAATTAAAAACTTTTATATTAAAAAACCCAATAATGCTTTAGTTTGTAACATTATTAAAACCCACAATATTATTAAAAATGCTGGAATAAATATAACATATATTTGGGTTAAGGCCCACAGCAATATTAAAGGCAATAAAATTGTAGATACGTTAGCCAAGCATACAATCTGTAATCCAGGAGCAATAGCAAAAATCCTTCCTTACTCTGACCGCACAAAAAATTTTAAAGAAGAAATTTTAAACACGTGGAAACATCAATGGGAAATTTATACAAAAACCTCAAAAAACCCTTATTGTCTAATACATCCTACCTTACCCAAAGATATTATTTATATTAACCACTTTTCTTCAAACAAATTCCTATCCTTTACAATAGCAAGACTAAAAACAGGACACGGAAAGTACCCTGCTCATCTATATCGTATTGGTTTAATTGAATCCCCTATTTGTTCCTGTAACAACTCTTCCTTCGCCGATTTAAACCATATTTCCTTTAACTGTTTACACAACGTTAACAACACAATAAAACTATTCCAATCCAAATACTAACCTACAGTGATCTAAAAATCCTATATCATGCCCTTGTATAAAGTCACCTATCATATGGAATTATTGGTTGGGGGGGAGTATTTGACGTTCATTTGGATCCTCTGCGAAAAATGCAAAAAAGAATTTTTAAGATAATGCTTAATAAAGATTTAACCTATCCGTCTGACTTGCTATTCTCTGAGGCACAAATTTTAAATGTGAGAAAGTTATACTGTTTTAATTTATGTGTAAATCAATTGAAAAAGAAAGATTACTTACCTGTGTTAGAACATCCTTATGAGACTCGCCGTATGAATAAATATGTGGTTCCAAAAATGAAGAAAGTAATTCGTCAACGATCTGCTGCATATTTAAGTCCAAATTTTCTGAACTATATTTTGAGTAATATAACACCTACTGAACATTTTCATTCTTTTAAAAAACATTTAAAAATATTCCTCATTGACACTCCAAAAGGCTCAGTAAAGGAATTAATTAATAACCGTACCTGAAATACATTTTAGCCACTACTAGTTCTAATGATTGAGTATAGAATTTTTTATTATCATAATTGTTATTTACTATGTTTTTACTACTTTAATCGTATTTGTTTGTTTTGTGTGTTTAAATTTTTCTTTTCTGTGCTTAAGGATTGTATGTATGATATTGTTCTTATTTAAATACTTTTTTTTTCTTGTACTTATTTCCCCAGACAAGTTCAGAACTTACGGTGTTATTTTGTATTTATTTTACCTATTATTCTATTTAAGTCCTTTAATAATATAAATCTTATATGGTAAATAAATATTATTATTATTATTATTATTATTATTATTATTATTATTATTATTATTATTATTATTATTATTATTATTATTATAGTAATTCAATTCGATGCTTGAATGATTATTGTGGATACCCATTTCATGGGGAAGGTTATGTACTTGGTCACGCAGATCACCCAATTAATACCTGTACGGAAATTCATTTATATTCAGATGAAAATTGGTATTTTGGTTTTGATATACCTAAAGATAATGATAAAACAAGTTTATATATCCAAATGCTTCATGAAATTGGTCATGCTTTGGGGTTGGGACATTCTACAGATATTAATGCACTCAGGTATCCATATTTTTCGGCAAATATAACAACCCTATCTAATGTTGATAAAAATAATATACAAAATTATAAGGATAACCCCCAAAAACTACACCCAAAATAGTAACAACACCAAAAACAATCCCAACAACAAGAAAACTTACAGGTTAACCAAGAACAACAAAAAAAATTTTAACAACAAGCAGACCTAAAATAACGGGTTCTACGCTAAAACCTACACACACATCATTAAATTTAACTGATTTATGTCAAATCGAGTATCCACAACAAATGTTAGTTACAAATAATATTCATCTGTATGTTTTTAACAATGGGTTAGCGTGGATTTTAAATATAGGAGTGTATTCTGGTATAAATATCAAAAGGCCTAAAAAAATTAGTGATTATATTAAATTAAATGATTTTTTGCATATACACCAAAAACCTAATGGTAGTGTGGTAATATAGATAATTTAAATCGCGTTAGCTCGTTTTCTTTTCCTAGTCTTGCGTATGAAACATTTAATCAAACAATAAACAGTATTGCTCAAAGTAGTAAAATAAATGCTATTTTTAACTCAAACAGGGGTAGAACTTATATCATTCATGATGATTATTGGGTTGCTGAAATTGATGAATGTGGTTTAAATGTTAATAGGGGGAATATAAATTAGTTTTTCCCAGGAATTCCTCCAGATATATCTTCAGCATTTCGCTATTCAAATGGTAACATTTATTTTATTAGAAATAAATTATTTTATGAGTATAACGAATTTTCGGGTAAATTAATAAGAGCAGGAGTTTTTAATTGCAGTTTATTTGAAATAAATTGTCCAAATGAAACAATTTTAAATCAATTAAAAAACATATTAACAACTCTTTCAACATACTTTAATTGATAATTATAAAAGCTTAACTTTAATAAAAAAAATCATTTCAATGTTGACTTTTAAGCATAAAGGTAGTGGTTTATTAGATTCTGCAATTAACAACTTACCCTTTGAGCTTCACGTACCCTCTTACCAATTTTGTGGGCCAGGTACTAAATTAGATAAGAGAATTCAAAGGGGTGATACTGGTATAAACCCCTTAGACGCTGCATGTAAAGATCACGATATTGCTTATTCAGAAAATAAAAGTTTGGCGGAAAGGCATAAGGCAGATTGGATTTTGGAAAATAAAGCTTGGCAAATGGTGAAATCTAAGGACTCTAAATTGGAGGAGAAAGCAGCAGCTTGGTTAGTAACAACTGGAATGAAGGTTAAAAGAAAACTTGGAATGGATGTTCAAAAAACTCGAAAACCAATCTCATTTAAACGTGGTGTAGTTGATAAAATTAAAAAACATGTTCAAGATTTAGATAAATCCAATAAAAATTCACTTAAAAAATCTGCCGCAACGGCACTTAAAGCAGCTCGGGTGATCCATTTGAATTCGACAAACAAGGAGGATTTTTACCCCTTTAACCATTATTAGGAGCTTTGGGGGCCATAGGATCATTGACTGGAGGCGCAAGCGCTGTAGCCAAAACGGTGATAGACACAAAAAATGCTAAAAAGAAACTTGAAGAATTAGGTCGACATAATAGGGCTATGGAAGAAATTGGGAAAAAAGTCTCGGGATTATATTTAAAATTGGAATGTCAAGGGAGGATATGGTCTTTTTTTAAAACAAAAAAACTACCAATAAAGCTACCCAATAGAGCCCTATATGATTCTGAATTGGTAAAATATGCACAAAAGCTTAAAATATCCTATTTTAGAGGGGTTTTTATGCGAGACGCTTTACCAAAAATAAAAAATAAAAATGAATCTGCAATCCTAAATTTAAACATTTAGAAAAATTTGGGTACACATTGGGTAGCTTATACTAAAAGAAACAATTCTGTTATTTATTTTGATAGTTTTGGTGGTCTTAAACCACCAAGGAATTAGTAAATTATTTAGGAAAAAATGTTAAAATTTATTATAATAATGAGTGTTTTCAAAACTTTAAACAAATTAATTGTGGCCATTTATGTTTTTGGTTTCTTTTTAAAAATAAATGAGATAAGAAAATATGATTAGTCTATTATTAACCGTTGTTTAAAGATAATGTCCCAGCTATTTACATTAAAAAGTAATAATTATGTTTTAAGTATCGATTTTACAAATCCAATACAACTTAATTCAGATTTTGACTACGGTATAGCATTAATACTCTCTAAAAATTAAATAGTCAAAATTCTACTATTTGAATTAGTACAAGCATTTTTTACTAATAAAATAGTCGTTTTCACTTTTAAATAGTTATTTTTTACTATGTAAATAGTTAAAGTTTGACTAATTTAAGATTAGTCACCATATTTGACTATTTCTGACAGTTAAAAGTAACTAACTTCTTTAATCGTTTACGGCGAACAACAAAGTAATATTTGAATTAAATGCATATACCTCTCCATGGTTAAATGACCCATAAAACAAATAAAGATGCAAAAAGTTTAGCTCAAAATGGCAACACAAATAATATATTAAACTTTAAAATATTATGAACAATATTTATTGACAAATAAAATTAATTTTTATAAGAGCGGCTGACAGCCGAATGCGTTAAGAGGTTAGCTTGACAAACTTGTCAAGTGACAGACCTGAGTTCAATCCCAGGCTGGGTCAAAACTTTTTTTAAATTTAAATTTACTAATTTGACTATTTCATTCAGTGGAATTTGACTAATTATTAGTGACTGCTTTTTCACTATGACAATTATTCAAATATGACTTATAATTAGTTATTTTTGACTAATTCATTTTAAGAGAGTAGGGTTTTATTCCTATAACAGTATCCCTAATATTGAAGAAGGCGAAAATACATTTTATTATAAAGAAGCGAATGTGGAAAAGAAAATAATAATACCAACTGGTACTTATAAAATATTAGATATAGAAACTTACCTAAGACAACAAATTATTCCTGACACAGTTAAAAAGGAAGATTATGATAAGTATTTTTCACTTTAACCAAATAATAATACTTTAAAGTGTGAAATTCAAAGCAATAGGTTGGAAATAGATTTTTTACAAGCAGATGGTATAGGGAAATTATTAGGATTTTCAAAGCGTACTTTAACGCCGGGTAAAAAAACACGAATCGGATCTCCCAGTTAATATATTATATATATCGAACTTTTATTATATATAATAAAAGTTCGAACCATTCACGTCGATTGTAATATATCTACAGGTGCTTATTATACTATACCACGGTTTTTGGTCGTATTTTGGGTTGCTATATATTTTTATGGTATTAATAATACTTACTTTTTGTCTGTTCGTAAACCTTATTTATTATAGTGTTTTCTTATTTATTAATTAAGTCATGCATAGTTTGTGGTAATAATGAAATATATATATTTTTATGGTATTAATAATACTTACTTTTTGTCTGTTCGTAAACCTTATTTATTATAGTGTTTTCTTATTTATTAATTAAGTCATGCATAGTTTGTGGTAATAATGAAATGTCTTTCCGTATTTTAGATTCTTTTCTTTTACAATAATAATACATTTTTGGAAACGGGTAAATTATATGCACCAGGAAATATATTGTTCCTACCGAAGTACTTGTTTAATTTGTACTGAGAACAAGCTGGACTAGCCACCCAGCATCACCAGCCCACCTTTTACCATCGAGTAGCCACTCCACCTTTGGCTGTTCCGCTACAACTTGTCACCCAACTGAGGGCCTTGTCTCACTCGATAAGTCAAGGAAAACAAATTCAAGATGCCTTTGGGAAGAACTCCTGATAATGGTGCCAGGTATGCCACCCGCAGCAGGACAAAAACTAGCAACCAATACCAGCTACGTACAGCAGTGACAGAAGCAAACAGCCCCACAACAAACTCCGGTGGCACAGTTCCATTTTTTGATGAAGCAGCTGCATACGTTTTCACTGAAACACCTGTACGAGCAAGGAACAGCATTCCACCACAGAATGAGCAAAGCAGAGTTAACATTCTACCTCGAGGTGAGAACATTCCTTTAAACTTGCCTTTGACAACATTATCAAGCCAAGTTAGCTATCCTGCTCTGTCAAACACAGTTAATACAAGCAATTTAAGAATGACAGCTGCTCCTTGGTTTGGAAATGGGTTGCCAGTAACATCATCACAGCTAAGCAGTAATCCTGAAACAATAAATAATGTTAATTCAAATAATTTTATAAATAGTCATATTAATAGTCATACCTTGAATAGTGATGTTAATTTAGGTTATGGAAACACAAACTATGCTTATAATTTTGAAAATAATTCTTTGCAGCCCAATTCAAACAGTGATAACCTACAAAATACAACAAATAATAACAATTTGCCAAGTAATAATAATAATTTTCAACGTAATTTCGCTAAAATTTTCGAGCTTTTACCTAAAATTCAAGAAGAGAGTTTATTGCACCCGGTCGATTTTATTGACGGCATAGAGCGTGTTATGATTTTGTATAACGTATCTCTTGATGTTGTTGCTTTTTGGATTCAGGGTTTGTTTCTCGGTCATGCCAGAACCTGGGCAAATACCTTATTGCACACGTTCCCAAACTTTTCTTCATTTAGAACTGCTTTCTTAGAACAGTTCTGGGGCCATACCAAGCAGGCAAAGATTAAATTGCAAATGGAAATCGGCAAATTTGACAGTTCTCTAGGTTATGTCAATTACTTTCTCTCCCAGGTTGCCAAATCTAAGCATTTGCAGTGTTATAGTGAGGCAGAACTTGTGGCACTTATTACTAGACATTTTCCCCCGGTAATTTAATCTTCTTTAATGGGAACAGCAACTGTCTCAGAGGCCCTTCAAAAGCTAAGGCAGGCAGAACATTACGAAACCAATTTCGACATTTTTACCCAACCAAAATATAAACAAACCGCAACAAATAGTCACGTGAATCCACGAACGAGGGTCGTTTGATAATACCGTACGGGGGAGGTTCGAAAATCCTTCACGTCGAAACGACGATAAGTTTTCAAAAAACAGGTTTTCGGATAAGAAAATAAACTGCGTTTCCGGTCCGCGGCCACTTTCGGATAACGAAGAGCCTGTTGCGGAAAACTTAGATCCTCGGTTTTCGGGGTCAACCGCAGGATCTACTTTTAGTCGAGCCCCGTCAAACGTAAATATTTCCATCCTAAATAATCCTTGCGACGATTTGCTAACTGAATGCGATTTTCACCACGCAAATCTCAACTCTAATACCCCAATTAAAAGGGTAGATATTTTGGGTTGTCAATTTCCGGCATTACTGGATACTGGCAGCGAAATTTGTGCATTTTCAGACTTGGTGTGGAGCACTATTACACGTGATAACTCCATACCTGTGTTTCCAGTAACTGGTGTACGAGTTTCTGGAGCTCTTAAAGACAAGCAACGCAAAATAACGCACCAGGCAATGGTACCTTTTACCATTGTAGGTCAGAAATTTGATTTCGAGTTTTTATACGTGCCCGAGCTTCCTATTGTTTTAGCGTGTGATTTTCTTCGCACAGTGGATGCGGTTTTAGATCTCCACAAAAAATGCGTGCATTTTAATTCCAATAGTAAATTATTCAAGGTTTATGAAACTTCTAGTCCAGAAATCTCCTCGGCAACTTCAGTGTCGCTCACAATCGTCAGTCGCGTATACAGGCCATTGCTAGGGGTCAAGCCTCTCCTGATTTTCAAAGTATAGCCTTTGTTTTAAATTTGCCCGATGAAGACAAACAAATATTTTATGAGTTGTTGTGCGAATTTAAGGGCATCTTTTCAGATATGCCTGGTCGAACGTCTGATTATTTTCATGAGATTCTACTCAGTGACACTACGCCGTTTCTTAAGAAACAATTCCATTCCTCATGCCCATCGTGAAGCGGTTCAAGAAGAGATCGGTAAAATGCTTAAGTGGGGTGTTATTGAGCGAACCACCACTTCCCCTTATTGCAGTCCATTAGTAACCGCAGTAAAAAAGGATGGGACGGTCCGGGTTTGTTTGGATGCCAGATTCCTCAACAAACGCATGCTCTCTGATTCTGAACTGCCACGTCCAATTGAGGACATTTTAAGAACACTTTCTTCTGTGAGGTATATGTCCACCGTGGACCTGACCCATTCTTTTTTCCAAATACCACTCAGACCTGAGGATAACAAATATACGGGTTTTCTTCATGGAACTCAATCCTACCGTTTTACAGTCTTACCTTTCGGTCTTAAAACAGCTATTTTATCGTTTACTCGCGCTATGGACATAATTTTGGGTTCAGAGTTGTGGGAGTTTGTTGTTTTTTATGTGAACGATCTAATTATCATTTCGGAATCTTTGGATGGCCATTTACAGCACCTTCTTAAGGTTTTACCCGACTATCCCAAGCGGGTTTTACTTTGCGTCTTAAAAAATGTCAGTTTTTAAGGACGTCTATGACTCTTTTGGGGTACCATATTGATTCAAGGAGAATTCAGCCAGACGTGTCTCGAGTACAGGCCATAAACGATTTTCCCAAGCCGGCCAACGCGAAACAAGCTCAAGCATTTTTGGGCTTGTGCAATTATGACCGCGCCTTTTGTCAGAATTTTTCTGCAATGGCCGAGCCTCTATTTTGGCTTCTAAGGAAAAAATCGAGGTGGAAATGGGGTGGCGACGAGCAATCTTCTTTTGATAACCTGAAAATAATAATAATAATAATAATAATAATAATAATAATAAACGTCTTTATTTGATAATATATACACTCGCATATACATTTCAAAATGGCGAAGTTTGATTTCACATCACTCTTCCACTTAACCAAAATTTACAAAAAAAAAAATCAAACAATTATATAAATTATATAAAGCAAAAAATATAAGGAATATTACAAAAACACAAAAATGTAATTATATCAGATCTACTATGGTTTATAATTTAGTTTTAAGAGTTGTATAGGAGTTTTTTTAATTTCTTACGAAAAAGGGTTAAACCTAGGTCGTTTAGACTAACATAAGAATTATGCAGTTTAGAAGCTATATACGTAAAAGTTTTTCGAAATATTGCAGTGTTATGCCGGGCAACGGACAAAGTGTTGAGATTGCGAATATTTAATACGTGCAAATCGCTTCTAAACGTAAGTTTCTCTCTTAAATAAAAAGGCTGTGATAAGTCCATAACTTTGCGAATAAAAGTGGAATAATTAAATATAAATGTGTTATCAATACTCAGCCATCCCAGTTGTTTAAATTTGAAAGAAATGTGGTCAAACTTTTTTAGGTTAAAAATTAATCTACAGCAGCTGTTTTGGACTTTTTGAAGACGATTTTTTGTAATTTTGCTCAGGAAAGGATAGTAGACGATTTGGCAATAATTAAAATTTGACAGAACTAGTGCTTCACATAGTTGTTTTCTAATTTGTGTATTTAAAGAATTTTTATTAGCATATAACACCCTTAAGCGTGCATATGTATTTTTAATTAATTTACTGACGTGGCTTTCAAAATTAAGTTTATTATTAAAAGTAACACCTAAAAGCTTAATATCCAAAGAGAATGATAGAGGGATGTCATCTATTTTTAACTTAAGAGATTCCTGCAAACGAGTACGATGATTTTCTGAACAAAACAACATTGTGATTGTCTTATCAGCGTTTAGTTTTAGATTGTGAGACTTTGAATAATTAAAGATCGATGTAAGATCTCTATTAATTTCACCAGATACATTATTATAATTATTTGGGTCAAAGGTAAATAAATATACCGAATCATCTGCAAATCCTTGCATGTGAGCATTTGCACACTCAAACAAGTCCGCTATATAAATCAGGAACAACATCGGGCCAAGAATTGACCCTTGCGGTACTCCAGAAATTATATTTGAAGCATTAGACCTTCACCTCCTACCGACACAATTTGATACCGTTGAGATAAATAAGATTTAAAAAGGTTTATTGAAGTTTGTTTAAAGCCAAAATAATGCAGTTTGGCACAAAGTAAGTCTTGGTCAATAGTATCAAAGGCTTTTGAAAAGTCTAACGATATCAAAACAGTAGCTAGCCTTTTATCTCTACCTCTTATTATTTCATCAAGTAAATTAAGCAAAGAAGCAGATGTACTATGCGCCTTACGAAAACCAGACTGATGTTTAGGAAAAAGATTATTTGACGTTAAATAATCAGTGACTTGAATAGCTAATATTTTTTCAAAAATTTTTGAAAGACTGCTTAAAAGGCTTATAGGTCTTAAATCGCTTAGATTCACGGGCTTATTGTTTTTTGGAAGTGGACAAATTAATGAACCCTTCCATAAGTTAGGATAGTAACCTTTTTCTATACAACAATTTATTATATGCGTAAGATAATTTAATATTCTGGGTAAACATAATTTTACCATCTGCAGAGAAATGCCATGTAATCCGCATTGGATTTAAGGGATAATATTGCATCTTTAACGTTATTTACAGTAGCTAATTTTAATTCAAAATTTAAATTCTTACTGAGTAGTTTAGAACTATAATACAGAATTCTGTCGTTACAATCATTAGTTTTTTTAAAAACCGAGGTAAAATAGTTATTTATTGCATTTGGATTACTTAATGATGCAGGTAGCTCAGAAGACTTTGATTTATTATTTATGTTTAGATTACTAAGTCCTTTCCACAATTCTTTTGGCGATTGAGATTTCAGTGACTGCAAGTAGGATTGCTTTTCTCGATTTAGAGAAGATTTAGCGAAATTTCGCAATTGCTTGTAGCGTAACCAATTTTCTTGAGTTTTATTGGACTGAAATTTTTTTAAAGCTTTTTCCCTTTCATTAAAAATTAATTTTAAGTTTGGGGTTTTCCAAGGAGATTTAGGTTTAGTTACTCGTTTTGTTACTAGGGGAGCATTTGCGTCAAATAAGAGATTAATAAACTCGGTTACAATTATAATTCAATTTCATTTATATAGTAAATATTATCCCAAGGCAAGCTATTTAGGTCAGAATTAAACTTAAAATTATCAAAGTTTTTAAAATTCCGATAGGTAACGAATTTCGGTTTAAATGATTCAGTTTTTAAAGTTAAACTGCAAAAAACGAGATTATGATCCGATATTTGAGAAGCGTCGATGACTCCGGAACTATGTATTTTATTCGCACAATTTAAAAAAATAGGATTAAGTAAAGTTGACGTTTGATTAGTTTCTCGAGTTGCCTTATCAATTATTTGCGTGAAACCCAAACAATTAAAACAACTGGTTAGAGGGTTGTCTAGGTTAAAAAGATTTATATTGAAGTCTCCTAAAACTATTACATTTTCATACCTAGGTGTCAGATCTGATAAAATAGTATCAATTGTTTCAATGCTATTTAGGGTATTTATTTTAGGAGGTCTGTAAAAAACCCCTATTGCCAACTTTTGTTGTTTCAACTTAATTTCTATAAAAGAAAACTCAAGACCACTGCAAGCAACTGAATCGTTTATTTTTATTTCTTCGTATTTAAGAGAAGAACTTACGTAAAAACCTACTCCACCACCTCTCTCAGGGGTAGTGCGGTCTTTGCGAACAAAAATATAACCTGGTATATTTATAGCGGATGTAGAAACATGTTTTGTTAGCCAGGTTTCAGTAACAGCAAAAATGTGATTTAATTGTACTAAACTGCATAATTCATTAAAACCCGTAAAAATTTATCTAATATTTAAATGCGCAATTTTTAAATTTTCTAAAATATTCACCATAGTTAGTTCTGGAAATTATATAATTTAATTTAGACTTATAAACATGGCAATTTGGGTCTTTATAGGAATGATTTGTTTGCACTTTAGTCTTGAAACGCTTATTGTGTTCCAAACAATTTATACACTTTTTCTCTTCTGCGTCATGTGGCTCTGTACAAGAAGGGCATGTTGTAGTATTTTTGCAGTCTTTTTTCTTATGACCGTAGCGTAAACAATTCGAACATCGAGTAATAGCATAATTATCTGTGACACCGTAGGATTCCCAACCAATGTAAACTCGGCCGGCATTTAAAAAAGTTTTACGTATAGTAGGGGGGACTTCGATAATTATGTTGACATGCGTGTTGTTTTCCTGCATGAATATGATTTTAATATCTTCTAAGTTGCATGTAAGATTGTTTTTCACAATAAGGTTTTGAATGAAGTTTGTTTCTTCGGCACTGGATTTATGCACTTTATGAATTTTAAGACGAGGATTAAATTTCGTTCCTTCTTTTACAGTGAATTTATCTCCAACTTTCTCAGTTAGATGGGTTTTTAGAATGTTAAGTGTGGTTTCATTACAACAGTTTATAACAAGACCGTTTTTTATTTGTTTAGTGCTGTTTATTTGTATTTGTAATTTACTAGGATTTATTGAATTTTTAATTTTATTAATAATGTCATTACTGACCAGAGTTTTATCATTTGCTTGAACAACCAAAACAGCTGACTCTTGTTTACTGCTTTTATACACGTTTTTTACAATGCTACTAATGATAATTTACTTACAGTTTTAGATGTTAACTCTGCAATTTGATGCTTCTGTAGATTGACAGTATAATCAAGGTCCATAACAGATTTTTTATAAATTGTTAATTCACGTTTTAGAAATTCATTCTCTTTTAAAACTACTTCAGCTGTAGAATCACTAGGGCTTGCACTAATTGTTGTTTGTAGATGATTATCAACCATAAGCTTTAGTTTTTCAAAAGTGGCTTGACTTATGCCGCTTGTACTTTCGAAGTCCACACACTTTTTAATAACTATTTGGATTAATTCATCTTTTTTGAGACCTTTTAGGATAGTGGTCAAGGAGGAGATGTCTACCTCGGCCGCCATCTTATCATCAATTGTTGTCTATCAAAGAATATCCTTTTGCACCATCCTGTTCAAGATGTGCCTTTTTGCGTCCAGACGGACAGTTCGGATTTTGGTTTAGGCGCACAACTTTTCCAGAAAGTAAATGAAGAAAAACAGGTGATAGCATATGCAAGCCGACTCCTTTTAGATAGGGAGCGGGCCTATAGTATTCCTGAAAAGGAAGCTTTAGCTGTTGTATTTGCCCTGAATAAATGGCGCGTTTATTTGTTGGGGGCCAAATTTTTCGTACTCACCGACCATAAGGCCCTCTCCTCTTTGAATAGTTGTCGCCTGTTAGTTCCGCGTATTACTCGATGGATTTTAGCATTACAGGAGTACGATTTTGAAATCCGGTACATTCCAGGAAAGGACAACGTCGTGCCAGACATTCTATCTCGTCATCCGCCTTTGCGTCCCCCTGTTCCCTTGGATAAATGTTTTAAAATTTGATCCACGTCAGTTTCTTTATCTAGACATTTTTGTAATAAAATGGATTCTCTCGCCGAAGCTCAAAAAACCGATCCCAAATTGTCAGCTATAAGAGCCTCTTTACGTGGCAATACTGAGGCTGTTGGTAATTTTGTCATTCATAATGACATTCTGTTTATGAGACGGTCCGAGGACCGACCGAGTTTGTTATGTGTCCCTAAGACTCTACTGGACGACTGCATTCTTGCTTTTCACGATGTTTTGAGTCATTTTGGCGTGTATAAAACATGGTCAGCTTTAAAACGGGAAATTTGGTCGCAGAACCTCCATCGTGAGGTGAAGCGGGTGTTAAAGTCCTGTGATCTCTGTCAGAAATCCAAGGCTACGGAAATGCCAAGGCCGGTTTTAGGTTCAGTAATCCCTTCAGGGGTAAGTGAATTATTATCCGTTGATTTCTATGGTCTGCTACCTAGATCTCGTGGTGGAGTAACATCCCTGTTTGTGGTACTTGATGTTTTTTCGAAATATGTGGCTCTGTACCCGTTAAAAAAAGCTACGTCGGACGGTATAATTACGTCCCTGAGATATGACTATTTCGAGAAATTTGGCAAACCTCGAATAATACATTCTGACCATGGCACGCAGTTTCCCTATTTTAGATTCTTTTCCTTTACAATAATTATACATTTTTGGGAACGGGTAAATTATATGCACCAGGAAATATATTGTTCCTACCGAAGCACTTGTTTAATTTGTACTCTCGAACATCCTACACACCCTGAGAACAAGCTGGACTAGCCACCCAGCATCACCAGCCCACCTTTTACCATCGAGTATCCACTCCACCTTTGGCTGTTCCGCTACAATACAAAATCAAAATGGAACTGTTGCAACCTAACACGACATCAAGCTAGTCTTCCAGCAGGATTTGATAAACGATCCAACCACAAAAGTGAAGCGTAATTACTTTAAACTTTATGTTAGAATCTTCAACAAAGCCTCTAAACTTTTCAATCGCCAATATTCCAGCCAAGCATTCCCGCTCGGTGACAGAATAATTACGCTCACTTTTGGAGAGAGATCGAGAAGCATATGCTATTACTTTCTCCTGGTTATCGATATTCTGTGTTAAAACGCCCGAGATCCCAACTTCAGATGCGTCAGTTTGTATAATGAATTGCTTAGAAAAGTCTGGACTAGTAAGAATCGGAGCAGATACTAAAGCTTGTTTGATGTTATTTAATGCTGCTTCGGCTGGATCATTCCACACTATTTTTTGTCCCTTGGCTTTGCCCTTAAGTAAATCATTAATAGGGGACATTAAAGTGAAAAAATGCGGAATGAACCTGCGGTACCACGAGCACATACCGACGAACCTTTTTATTTCAGTGGTTGTCTTGGGTTGTGGAAAATTAATCATAGCTGGCACTTTATCAGGATTCGTACGTAGTCCAGATTTATCAACTATATAGCTAAGATATTTCAAAGATGATCTAAAAAATTGACATTTATTATTATTAATAGTCAGATTCGCATCTGACAATCTACGAAAAACTTCCTTTAAGAGAGATATATGCTGGTCAAAAGAATTCGATGTTACAATTATGCCATCAAGATAAATGTAACAAGTAGCTTTAGTATATTGTAATAACTAGGTACTTGTTAAATGACAGACAAGTAGCCAGTGTGGCGGTGTCATCGAATTAGACATGTTAGAAATAGATAGAAATAGACGCTCCTGTAGAATTTAATATAATACTTTATAAAACATGAATAGTGCCTCATTAAGATAATACAAAGATGTTACAAGAACATTACATGGTGTCAGGTGAAACGAAAAATTAAAATACAATAATATTAAGAAAAACTAAGAAGAAATCTAAAAATAAAATGGAGACGCTCTCTCATGCGTTTAAACCGCCAAAGAAAATGGTGTTTGATGCAAATGCTAAAAAAAACTTTGAAAAGTTTTTGAATAGTTTTAAAATATACCTAACGGCTAGTGGGTTTGAAATCAAAGCGGTTATGAAACCAAAATAGCAATATTCTTAAACATTGCTGGTGAAGAGGCACAATATATTTTTCAAACTTTCTCGATGGTGGAAGAAGAAAGAAAACATTATAATAGGGTTATTAAGGAGTTTAAACCTTTAAAAAATGAAACTTATGACAGGTACAAGTTTTTTTCAAAAAATCAATATGAAAATGAGGAATTTGAGCATTTTCTTACCGATATAAAAATACTAGCGAAAAACTGTAACTTTGGAAACCTGGAGGAGTCACTAATAAGGGACAAAGTCGTGTTGGGAATTCAAAACCAAATGGTTCAAGAGAGGCTGTTGAGGATTCTGGAATTAACATTAAAGAAAGCTGAACATCAGTGCAGGATCTCCGAGGCAAGCAAACTACAACAGAAGGAGCTAAAAAGTCCACAAGAGGTAGAAGTGTTAAGGCAAAAAGAAGGTAAAAAGTCAGGTACTTATAATAATAATAAAAAGACTTATAAATGTTTAAAGTGTGGTACACAACATTCTGTTTTTGAGTGTCCAGCTTATGGGAAAGCATGTTCCAAATGTAAAAAATTAAATCATTTTGCTGTAGGTTGTAAGTTTAGAAACAATTACAGACAAAATCCAAATAATTATGACAATTATAATAGAAATAAACAAGGATTTAATAATACTAAGGCCCAGTTGTATAACGAATGCTGTCTTTTCTTTCGAGGCCCCGTCTTGAGGAATCTGCCAAAAAGCCGATTTCAAATCAATACTTGAAAGATAACGGGAACCACGCAACAGGTTTAATATCCTATCAACAAACGGAAGAGGATACGAGTCTTTTTTGGTTAAAGCATTTAGCTTACGCCCGTCAAAACAAAACCTATAGTCACCATTTGCTTTTTTAACCAGCAAAACTAGTGAAGACCAAGGGCTTTCACATGGCTCAACTACCTTAAGTTCTAACATCTTATCCAACTCCTTATTAAGGTGTGATAACATATAAGGTGACATGTTTTACTGACGTTGTTTGACAGGTTGCGCGTCCCCCGTATCTATATGGTATACTAGCTTATTTGTTCTAGTTAATGCGCCTTTGTGGCTTAATTTATTGAAATCTTTGATAACGAGTCGAATGCGGTTTAACTGTTCCTTAGAAAAATCCTCTTGAGAATGTAAGATAACATTGTTCAAATCATCGCCATTTATCTCAACTGTAGGTAGATTGATCTTATTAACTTAGGCTTCCCAAGTATTATTACAAAAATTAAGTTTTACCTTAAAAATACTACAAAAATCACTACCAAGTATTACACTATGTCTCAGTGTAGGTACAACTAAAACTTTCAGGAGTTTACAGTTATTATCAACCGTTATAGGTAAATTTACAAATCCGTCCACACTTTGACGCTTACCATCCGCGGTTGTAACAACATTGATATTAGACGGAAACACTTTTAAATTAAACAAATTAATTAACTGCACACCAGCTTGACCTATAATTGTGGAAGTACTGCCTAAATCTAAACATGTTACGTACTTATCGAAAATTTTGATAGAAACATAAGGTCTGTTGTCGCCTGCCTTTTTTTCAACTAGAGCATCTAAATTATTTTTTATAGAATAAAATGACCTAACCCTACCTAACCACAGTTGCCATTCCTTAACATCAAAGAAAGTTTTCTTGACTGGTGACAAACCTGATGACTTAGCCTAGCCTGGGCTAGTTAGGCTGGTTAGGAAAATATACACACACAATTTGTATTAAATTTTTAAAAATTATTTTACATTTTATTATTCGTATAATTTGTTTTTATATCGTTTTAACTCTTGTACACAACTTGAGTAGTTCCACTCCAACATTAGGTATTTATAATCAGACGTTTTTGTCATTGTTGGAGGTGGTAACCCAGCAGCTGTTGTATTGCATATAGGTTTTGGAGTCATTTTTAACTCTATATATTTTCACTCCACATTTTGGATTCGCTTTTAAATCCCTCACTAATCATAATGCAAGTTACATATAGTTGTCATACTCGTTGATGTAACATTATTATCAGAGTGTTGATGGTTTTTTATGGTGTTTGTTGCAAAGATGGATACGTATGGGTATTTTGATAAAAGATTATTAAATTGCATTTGCAATCTGCTACCATTGCTATGTAGTTCATGATTAACATATAAACTAGCATTTTTAGGTGAATATTCTGTATGAAATACATCCTGATCATCACCACTACCAACAACCAAATTCGCTACACCACAAAAAATAAATCACAATACTTTCATGACTGTGATGTTTATTGCACACACTCTACAACTTGAATAAAATAAACCATTAAAACTATCCGCTTGTATTCACCAATAAATGCTTTACAATTTGGGCAAGAGTGCTGTTTACTCCTACAACTGTCTATGCAAAACCACATAACCAACATCCAAAAACACATAATAACAAAGTGAACAAGTGTGTCTTGCTGTTGACAATTTGGACATCTTGTGAAAGCTGGATATGGTCCCAAAGCAGCAGATTTTTCCATTTTTTTTTTTACTAAAATACAAAATTCGTTTATCAACGATGACTGAGCAGACAAATTTAAAATAAATACCTTTTATAACTTCCTAAATTTAATTATCAAGAACAACGGTGGAATCAGAGTCATCAGAGTCAGGGTCAGACCAAGCCTCTGCATCATTCACTTTCCATTGTTCCAAACATTTATTCTTTAGTTCAGGTGTTAAATTTGATTTTTCAATTAACATTTCTATATCCTTTTTAACCAACTTTACACACCCCATTGTTTTTTTTCTTTTTTTATGTAGTAATCAAGATAATTCATAGAAAATAATTGGTGATCTAAATATTTTACTTCTTAATCTTTGATGTTTATTAATTAATTCACTATTATCAGCCACATTAACCATGGTATCCACTAGAAGTAGTGAGATATTTATCAATACACTTTATATTCCAAGTGTGTGGTTTTGTTGGATCAAAATAAGCTAATGGAGTTCTATAGGGACCGTGAAACTCTTGTGGTAAATCCAATTCAAGAAATTTACTATATAATCGTATAAATAGTACGACAACTGCCCAAAATGGATATGTTTTAGAATTTTTAATAAATTGACTTGAAAAGTAGTGGAATCTTTCAAAAGTACGTTGTTTTTCTACAACATTATCCCACGCGTGGAAATCTCCAGAGGTATGGTATTCTTCAACGTCCAAACCAATGGAAAACCAATCGTCCAAAATAAAATTCTATTCAGTGTCAATTTCTTGATGATTATTCAAATCACGCTCCCACTTATCCAAGATTTCATTTAAAGTAGACTTGTCATGTAGTCCTGTGATCTCTGTCAGAAATCCAAGGCTACGGAAATGCCAAGGCCGGTTTTAGGTTCAGTAATCCCTTCAGGGGTAAGTGAATTATTATCCGTTGATTTCTATGGTCTGCTACCTAGATCTCGTGGTGGAGTAACATCCCTGTTTGTGGTACTTGATGTTTTTTCGAAATATGTGGCTCTGTACCCGTTAAAAAAAGCTACGTCGGACGGTATAATTACGTCCCTGAGATATGACTATTTCGAGAAATTTGGCAAACCTCGAATAATACATTCTGACCACGGCACGCAGTTTCCCTATTTTAGATTCTTTTCCTTTACAATAATTATACATTTTTGGGAACGGGTAAATTATATGCACCAGGAAATATATTGTTCCTACCGAAGCACTTGTTTAATTTGTACTCTCGAACATCCTACACACCCTGAGAACAAGCTGGACTAGCCACCCAGCATCACCAGCCCACCTTTTACCATCGAGTATCCACTCCACCTTTGGCTGTTCCGCTACAATACAAAATCAAAATGGAACTGTTGCAACCTAACACGACATCAAGCTAGTCTTCCAGCAGGATTTGATAAACGATCCAACCACAAAAGTGAAGCGTAATTACTTTAAACTTTATGTTAGAATCTTCAACAAAGCCTCTAAACTTTTCAATCGCCAATATTCCAGCCAAGCATTCCCGCTCGGTGACAGAATAATTACGCTCACTTTTGGAGAGAGATCGAGAAGCATATGCTATTACTTTCTCCTGGTTATCGATATTCTGTGTTAAAACGCCCGAGATCCCAACTTCAGATGCGTCAGTTTGTATAATGAATTGCTTAGAAAAGTCTGGACTAGTAAGAATCGGAGCAGATACTAAAGCTTGTTTGATGTTATTTAATGCTGCTTCGGCTGGATCATTCCACACTATTTTTTGTCCCTTGGCTTTGCCCTTAAGTAAATCATTAATAGGGGACATTAAAGTGAAAAAATGCGGAATGAACCTGCGGTACCACGAGCACATACCGACGAACCTTTTTATTTCAGTGGTTGTCTTGGGTTGTGGAAAATTAATCATAGCTGGCACTTTATCAGGATTCGTACGTAGTCCAGATTTATCAACTATATAGCTAAGATATTTCAAAGATGATCTAAAAAATTGACATTTATTATTATTAATAGTCAGATTCGCATCTGACAATCTACGAAAAACTTCCTTTAAGAGAGATATATGCTGGTCAAAAGAATTCGATGTTACAATTATGCCATCAAGATAAATGTAACAAGTAGCTTTAGTATATTGTAATAACTAGGTACTTGTTAAATGACAGACAAGTAGCCAGTGTGGCGGTGTCATCGAATTAGACATGTTAGAAATAGATAGAAATAGACGCTCCTGTAGAATTTAATATAATACTTTATAAAACATGAATAGTGCCTCATTAAGATAATACAAAGATGTTACAAGAACATTACATGGTGTCAGGTGAAACGAAAAATTAAAATACAATAATATTAAGAAAAACTAAGAAGAAATCTAAAAATAAAATGGAGACGCTCTCTCATGCGTTTAAACCGCCAAAGAAAATGGTGTTTGATGCAAATGCTAAAAAAAAACTTTGAAAAGTTTTTGAATAGTTTTAAAATATACCTAACGGCTAGTGGGTTTGAAATCAAAGCGGTTATGAAACCAAAATAGCAATATTCTTAAACATTGCTGGTGAAGAGGCACAATATATTTTTCAAACTTTCTCGATGGTGGAAGAAGAAAGAAAACATTATAATAGGGTTATTAAGGAGTTTAAACCTTTAAAAAATGAAACTTATGACAGGTACAAGTTTTTTTCAAAAAATCAATATGAAAATGAGGAATTTGAGCATTTTCTTACCGATATAAAAATACTAGCGAAAAACTGTAACTTTGGAAACCTGGAGGAGTCACTAATAAGGGACAAAGTCGTGTTGGGAATTCAAAACCAAATGGTTCAAGAGAGGCTGTTGAGGATTCTGGAATTAACATTAAAGAAAGCTGAACATCAGTGCAGGATCTCCGAGGCAAGCAAACTACAACAGAAGGAGCTAAAAAGTCCACAAGAGGTAGAAGTGTTAAGGCAAAAAGAAGGTAAAAAGTCAGGTACTTATAATAATAATAAAAAGACTTATAAATGTTTAAAGTGTGGTACACAACATTCTGTTTTTGAGTGTCCAGCTTATGGGAAAGCATGTTCCAAATGTAAAAAATTAAATCATTTTGCTGTAGGTTGTAAGTTTAGAAACAATTACAGACAAAATCCAAATAATTATGACAATTATAATAGAAATAAACAAGGATTTAATAATACTAAGGCCCAGTTGTATAACGAATGCTGTCTTTTCTTTCGAGGCCCCGTCTTGAGGAATCTGCCAAAAAGCCGATTTCAAATCAATACTTGAAAGATAACGGGAACCACGCAACAGGTTTAATATCCTATCAACAAACGGAAGAGGATACGAGTCTTTTTTGGTTAAAGCATTTAGCTTACGCCCGTCAAAACAAAACCTATAGTCACCATTTGCTTTTTTAACCAGCAAAACTAGTGAAGACCAAGGGCTTTCACATGGCTCAACTACCTTAAGTTCTAACATCTTATCCAACTCCTTATTAAGGTGTGATAACATATAAGGTGACATGTTTTACTGACGTTGTTTGACAGGTTGCGCGTCCCCCGTATCTATATGGTATACTAGCTTATTTGTTCTAGTTAATGCGCCTTTGTGGCTTAATTTATTGAAATCTTTGATAACGAGTCGAATGCGGTTTAACTGTTCCTTAGAAAAATCCTCTTGAGAATGTAAGATAACATTGTTCAAATCATCGCCATTTATCTCAACTGTAGGTAGATTGATCTTATTAACTTAGGCTTCCCAAGTATTATTACAAAAATTAAGTTTTACCTTAAAAATACTACAAAAATCACTACCAAGTATTACACTATGTCTCAGTGTAGGTACAACTAAAACTTTCAGGAGTTTACAGTTATTATCAACCGTTATAGGTAAATTTACAAATCCGTCCACACTTTGACGCTTACCATCCGCGGTTGTAACAACATTGATATTAGACGGAAACACTTTTAAATTAAACAAATTAATTAACTGCACACCAGCTTGACCTATAATTGTGGAAGTACTGCCTAAATCTAAACATGTTACGTACTTATCGAAAATTTTGATAGAAACATAAGGTCTGTTGTCGCCTGCCTTTTTTTCAACTAGAGCATCTAAATTATTTTTTATAGAATAAAATGACCTAACCCTACCTAACCACAGTTGCCATTCCTTAACATCAAAGAAAGTTTTCTTGACTGGTGACAAACCTGATGACTTAGCCTAGCCTGGGCTAGTTAGGCTGGTTAGGAAAATATACACACACAATTTGTATTAAATTTTTAAAAATTATTTTACATTTTATTATTCGTATAATTTGTTTTTATATCGTTTTAACTCTTGTACACAACTTGAGTAGTTCCACTCCAACATTAGGTATTTATAATCAGACGTTTTTGTCATTGTTGGAGGTGGTAACCCAGCAGCTGTTGTATTGCATATAGGTTTTGGAGTCATTTTTAACTCTATATATTTTCACTCCACATTTTGGATTCGCTTTTAAATCCCTCACTAATCATAATGCAAGTTACATATAGTTGTCATACTCGTTGATGTAACATTATTATCAGAGTGTTGATGGTTTTTTATGGTGTTTGTTGCAAAGATGGATACGTATGGGTATTTTGATAAAAGATTATTAAATTGCATTTGCAATCTGCTACCATTGCTATGTAGTTCATGATTAACATATAAACTAGCATTTTTAGGTGAATATTCTGTATGAAATACATCCTGATCATCACCACTACCAACAACCAAATTCGCTACACCACAAAAAATAAATCACAATACTTTCATGACTGTGATGTTTATTGCACACACTCTACAACTTGAATAAAATAAACCATTAAAACTATCCGCTTGTATTCACCAATAAATGCTTTACAATTTGGGCAAGAGTGCTGTTTACTCCTACAACTGTCTATGCAAAACCACATAACCAACATCCAAAAACACATAATAACAAAGTGAACAAGTGTGTCTTGCTGTTGACAATTTGGACATCTTGTGAAAGCTGGATATGGTCCCAAAGCAGCAGATTTTTCCATTTTTTTTTTTTACTAAAATACAAAATTCGTTTATCAACGATGACTGAGCAGACAAATTTAAAATAAATACCTTTTATAACTTCCTAAATTTAATTATCAAGAACAACGGTGGAATCAGAGTCATCAGAGTCAGGGTCAGACCAAGCCTCTGCATCATTCACTTTCCATTGTTCCAAACATTTATTCTTTAGTTCAGGTGTTAAATTTGATTTTTCAATTAACATTTCTATATCCTTTTTAACCAACTTTACACACCCCATTGTTTTTTTTCTTTTTTTATGTAGTAATCAAGATAATTCATAGAAAATAATTGGTGATCTAAATATTTTACTTCTTAATCTTTGATGTTTATTAATTAATTCACTATTATCAGCCACATTAACCATGGTATCCACTAGAAGTAGTGAGATATTTATCAATACACTTTATATTCCAAGTGTGTGGTTTTGTTGGATCAAAATAAGCTAATGGAGTTCTATAGGGACCGTGAAACTCTTGTGGTAAATCCAATTCAAGAAATTTACTATATAATCGTATAAATAGTACGACAACTGCCCAAAATGGATATGTTTTAGAATTTTTAATAAATTGACTTGAAAAGTAGTGGAATCTTTCAAAAGTACGTTGTTTTTCTACAACATTATCCCACGCGTGGAAATCTCCAGAGGTATGGTATTCTTCAACGTCCAAACCAATGGAAAACCAATCGTCCAAAATAAAATTCTATTCAGTGTCAATTTCTTGATGATTATTCAAATCACGCTCCCACTTATCCAAGATTTCATTTAAAGTAGACTTGTCATGTATTAATTCCAAATTATTTCTTTTGGTTGTTGTTGTTGTTTGTCCAATTTAAAAAAAAAACTCTATTCCACTTGGTTTCTTGAATCTATAACAATATTTAATAAATATATTAAAAAACCAAAAAAAACAAAAAAAAACTTACAGGTACGCGTGGTGGTGTATGCACTAGAGTAAGTAAGACTACAAAGATAAAGGACTAATCGTTATAACCCCAGGGAACTGTATCAGTCGTCTTTCTATAATCAACAATTCTTTTATCATCAAATATCTCATGCCGCAAGGATACAATGGAATTTTGTATTACAGGTAGAGTTTTAAAATGAAAGAGTGTATTAAAATGATACTCAAAAGTAATGTTTTTAACTGTCGATCTTTGAATTCCTTTAGCCTTTTTAACAAGACCAAAGTTTGAGATAAAGCAGTCAATATCTCTTAATGAGAATTCAGCTTTTCGCAATTTTTCCACTTGCTCATCACTTTTCCTCACCTTCAACGAGTACATTTTTGAGCGTAGTCCAATAAATTCAGTCATTAGACTTCCGTTATTTTCATCCTTCATCAACCCCAAAACTTTTTTATTCCTCAATGGTATTTGATAGATATTATCAGGAGGATAATCAAATGTATCAAATTTATCAATATCCTCCCGTATGCAAGCATAAATATCATCAACGAAAAATTGATAAATTAAACTGTCAGTATCGGTGTATAGTAATTTTGCATTTGGGCCAAATTTTGTCTTAATGTAATTGTAATGAAAATCATATAAAAAGGTTTTGGAAATGTCCAAAATTACCATACCCGCATAAATTGGTTTGTTAAATTTAATTTTAAGTTTTTTCATCTCGACAAGTATCATATTTTCATTGAAAATTTTACAGCTGTGAAAATTCGGTTGAGATATATAATAGTTGGCACCAAACTGTCTAGACCACTTGGTAAGTAATTTCACCGTTCTGTATTTCTTTACATTTTTAATAGTTTTTCCAAACACTGCGTTATTCATAAGCTTGTATAATTTTTTTTCAAACTTATTTCCAGCTGCCTTTCGTAATCAAGTATTTAAATCTATATATTTTTTTAACCAAGTCGATTGATTAAACTTTAAACATCTATGAATTTTGTTCACTTTCACTCCCAACTGTAGAGCTTGTTTTAAATTTAAATAGTGAATTACATATTTCTTCTTTTCATAAAAAGTAGTCAATAATTTAGGATTTTTCAAGTCGGATGAAATTGGTGGTACCAAATGCTCAGGACAAAGAGGTAAATCTTTATGAGTTTCAAAAAGTTCACGAGGGTAGCAAAGATCAACCTCAAAAATGAACCCGTATTCGGATTTGGAAATTTTGAATATGTTTATGTCATCATTATCAACATCTAACCACTGAAAATCACCTGTAGGTAGGGCAAAGCTCATAGCAGCTCCTTAAAGGTTATTTACGTCATAATACATTAGATAAGATTGAGGTTCATTGGTATTATAATCTTTACTCATATATTTATTATTTGCTTTAGCGTAGCGATTGGAACATTGTGAAATACCACCCCGTATACCTCTTTCAATAAAATTAACCATATCCATATCAGTCAAGAGTTCCAAGCAAACGTTAGAAACTTAAGCATAGCATCAAAGGCCAAACCAGGAGCTGTTAAATAGTGAAGCGCAACTTGTAAGTTTCCAAACAAGACTTTCGAAAATTTTCAAAAATATCAGCCAAAAGTAAAACATCAGTTTTCAAATACAATTCAGCATATTGTTGTAAATTTTTACACTTACATTCTAGCCATACATTAAGGGCGTGATTGTACTCGTGACCTGAAATGTCTTCATTTGTTATTTTACTAAAAAACATTTCTTTTGGTAGTAGACAAGTGTCCTGTAATTTTTCCCAACTAGGTACTCATAGGGAAATACCCCCTTTCTTGTAACCAGCTTAAACTGCTCATCATCCAAATAAAATTTTTTAGTAATCAACTTTTCAGATTCCTTTCGATAAGAAGATAACTTGTTAATGCTACTAGCCATAAATCTAAACGAATCCACAAATCGCAAGTTAACTTTGGTATGTTTAATGAATTTGGTAAAAGAAATATACCTTTCCATATTTATTGGTAATAAATTCATGTTACCCTCTACCTTGGTACTAAGAGCTTTAATTAAAAAATGACTATCATATCCACTCAAGTTGTAAAAAATTACAGGTATAGCGTGAGATTTTTTAAATTTTAAGTTACAAGAGTTGTGAGCCGCACCCCGAAATAGTCCAGTAAAATGATCATGATCCCTAACCTTATCTTTTTCCACAAACCCTTTTCCACAGCAAATGCACTTTGTTGCTAAATAAAATTTTTCCTTTTCATCTTTTGGTGACAACTTTTGCATTGGAACAGGATTTGATAGCAAATAGTCAACACGTTTAGCAATCTTTTCGAGCTCATAAACAAACCAGTCAACACAATTTTTACCAGTAAATATGTTAAATTTAGAAAGGTTATCGTTATAGGAACATTTAAGATAGTAAGCAATACTAAATGCTTCGTGTTTGTAAATTTTTTACTCTAAAAACCAATATTAATATTATTATCCTTGTAATCAACCAAAATAATTTCAATATCAGCATAAACAACATAGGGAACCATTAGTTTATTTTTATAATTTTTAAAACGTAAAAATTTAGTTTTCTTAGTGGGAAGTTCAACTTTTACATCATTCAACATTTTACTTTATATTAAAATGCTTGTTGTAAAAATACCCTGGGGTCTTTAATTCCTAAATTGCTAATAATTCCAGTACGAATTCTACTATTAAAACAGGATTCAACATCCTGCCATTTAATTTGTGAAAATTTTCTACCTAAAGCACCACCACGTACAACATTTGCTTTGCTTTTTTTAAAAATTTCCAAATAATGTTTCAACAAAGCCAAGTTGGATTTAATTTTTGAAAAGTTTCCCACACATTCGCTTTTATTTTTAATAGCTCTTTTTAAAATTAAAATAATTTTTTTAAATGCTTAATAAATCATTCATAATCATCCTTTGTCTTACATAGTCTACTTACTATACTACACATTTAGTCACAGCCTCTTTTGAAATATCATCAATGGTTTGGACACTCATACTCTTGAACTTGTTTGAAGAAACTGAGAATTTACGATAAACAGACTTGATATATGTACTATGGTGTGTATTTTTCAACCTTTAAACTTTTTTATTATTAAATTTTAATTAGTTTTATTTTGCATGTGTTAACCTTCGATATCTAATTACGCAAGCTAGTAAATTTTAATTAGTTTTATCTTGCATGTGTTAACCTTTGAATTTTGTTATCTAATTACGCAAGCTAATAATTAGTTTTGCTTGCATGTGTGTGTTTTTTTAATTGGATAATTTTACATTGTAAGCAAAACATGTTTTTCTAAAATGCATAAAAACAAATTTAAAGGTTAAGAAATTACGTCAATAAGTGAGTATAAATGCGAAATGTAAGGCTTAGATTTTCACAGTTCACACACAGTAACCAACAGCAGCAGCGTAAAACAAAATGGCAATAATCCATCTACTTTGGTGCTTTTTTCCACTGATAAATGAATTGTATATTATTTGTAAGCAGCTGTTTAAATAAGTATTTTTGTTTTTAAATTTGTTTACTAATTTTATTTAAATTTAATTTTTGTCTATAGACATGGTTTAGAAGAATTAAAAAAAAGTAATGATAAAGTGTTTATTAGTTTATCATATACACCAAAAGCAGTTACCCTTAAGAAAAAATTTGGCAACCTTCCAATTAAATTAATGAGGGTAAAGATTGAAAATGAGCAGGAATTCAAAATTTTGGAAAAAGTTGTGCGGAGGTGGCGTTTCAATTTGGTTGATGAAGATCCTGATGAAGATCTTAATCGTTTGGAGGCTGGTCCCTCATCCTTTAAGAATTAAAAGTATATACCTCCTCCACCTCCTCCTCCAGCAATGATTGAAGAATTTACTGAAGAAAATGATCATTTTACTCAATCTTAAAGATGTGTTTAAAATAAAAAAAATTGAATTTAAATTGAATTTCATTTATACCTTATAAAACTATTCTACAAAATTAAAATTTGTCAGTTAAATAATTGCAAACACGTAAGTAAATGCATATATAAACTCAATCGGACTATTCTTAATTCACAGTATACAATTCAATATGTCTACTACATATAGTGAATGTGAATTAACCAACAGATATACACCCCCTATAAATCCAAGGAGGTATTTTGAAGAAAAGTAAGTTATTTATTATTATTTCTTTTGTTTATATTATTAATGTATTATTTTAGTAATTTAAAACCACCGCAGCCAGCATTAATGACAATAGAAAAGTAAGTTATATTTATATATGATTGTTTTTATAATATAAATTAAGTTTTATAGATGGAGAAATAATTGTATTAGATGATCAAAATGCAGAGGAGGCAATATACATCAATTATATAAATATTAAAAATTTTATTATTATTATTATTTAGAATATTTTTAGTACAATGATCTACCAAGTTTTGAAGAGTTGGTAGATTTAGAGATTACGGAAAGGTTCAAGACTGAGGCAATGTAATACCACAATTATCTAATTATTTAAAATTTTATTTATTAATTTATTTTTTTCTAGTGATTTAACTATCGACGTCGATGAGGTACCAACACCTAGTCCCCCTCAAGCTGCTGCACCAACATTTGTTATACTACCACTTGATAATGAAGAGGAACAGGAAGGGACAATGTAATACATCAATTATCTAAATATTTTAAATTTTATTAATTATTTTTTTTTTCTAGAGATTTAACATGCTGGTCACCAATGCCTGAATTTACTCCTCCTCCTGTTGATTATTATTCACCAAATCCTTCACCTCCATTTAATTTTGTGTTATCACAAAACGAGGGGGTGAGAGATTTATTTGATGATAAAGTAGCGGAAATAAATCTACAGGAACAATGTACGAGGAACCATCATGGTGGTAGTTTAACTATTATTATAAAGATATAGGGGTTAAATATAAGATTTAATTAATTTATTTATTTTTATTCTATTCAAAATTTTAAACATAAATGACCACAATTAACAGTATTAAAAGTTTGATATCTATTGTATTTATAAAAAACGTTCACATAACCATTAGATTTAAAGCATCTTACAACTTCCAAGGGAGGTTGAAAATTTCCAAAACTATCAAAGTAAACAACTTTTGTACCAGCTTTTTTATATGCAGTCCAGTGAGTCCTAGGACCATTTATTGAATCCAAATTTATCACACCCCGTTCATTTTTCAAATGTATTTTCCGTGGTAATCCATCACGCATAAAAACACCACGAAAATTTGGAATCTTGCATAATTTGGCATAGGTTATTAAATCAATATTGGTTAGTGGTCGATTTGGAAGTTGATTAAGTAGCATTAGCGGTAGGCCTGATTGCTTTGATACGGGCGTAAAAAAAATACCTAATCCAGTATTGTTGTATGGTTTTAAATAGAGTCCTTTTTCCATTGCTATTGCCTCCATTGTTTGATTGTGGCGATTTGATTCATCAAGTTGTTTTTTAGCTGACCGAGCATCACCAATAGCCTTTGCTATTTCTGCTGCACCACCTGCTAAACTTCCCAGTGATGATTGTCCAGCAAATATAGGAATAAGAGGTAGGAAACCACCAACTTTTGGAATTTTAATAACACGATCAACACTGGGTTTTTTTTATTTGATTTTTAATCTGTTTTGCTGTATTCAATGCTACATGTATAGCTTATAGCCCTAATTTTTAGCTTTGCTTTGTAAAATGCGTTTTTTAATTTTTCCAACAGCTGTTTAAAATCCAATTTTACTACTACATTTACGCTTTGAGGTTGGTTTTTGTTATTGTTGTTGTCTACTCTTACTCTTCCTTTTAACTTTTTTATTAGACATATTTACAGCATGAATACCAACACTTGACTGGATGTTTTTTTAGTAGATTCTTTGTTTTTTAGTTGAAAATTCATTACTGCTGACTTCCTCAACCTCAAGCTCCTCCTTCCTACTACGTTTTCTAGGGTTGGTTAGGATATATAAGCGGTTCATTTAGATCAATCTTGGGTTTTTTAATTTACTCAAATTATTACTACTATGAACCCCAACTTCTGATGCTTTTCTTTTTCGTTGTTGTTTTTGTCCTCTTTTCACAATGACTTTACAAGGTCGATTACGGCGACGGTGAATTTCTGGAATATTTAGTTTGTTTTTCCGTTTATCCAAATCATCATCTTCATGAATAACCACTACCGGCGGAGTTTTAGTTTTTTTATTTTTATTTTTATTTTTTTATTCGTATTTCTGCAGATTTGATTTTTTGATGACAACATACTCTCACATTTTTCCACATCACTTCAAACATACGTTTTATTTTTGTCAATTGGTTAACACATTTTTTTATTTTCGTTTTATCAATTTTTATTTCTCATACCAAGTTTCAATTTTGTTTTCATAGCTACTGCCACAGCTAAAGAGGCAAGTCTTTCACCAAACGATGCGTCTTTAGATCTAAATCGACTCATTGATTCATCGGCTAATATTCAGCCTCGTGACGCAACTTTAAATCTTTGTTTAACGAATTTTGAATATCGTGTTTTCGACAACTAGTATCCAACCCATTAACACCTTTGTCTCCACGAGTTAATCGTTCTTGTAATTTTGTTCCAGGACCACAGTAGTTGTAACCAGGTAGGTATAACTCAAAGGGTAATTTATTTATTGCACTATTTAATAATCCAGATCCAATATAATATTTTATATTTTAGCATAACACAAACGTCTGGCTACACTCCTAACCAGGGACCCGGACCGAAACCGAAAAAAACCGAAAACCGGAACGGAACCGGTTTTTTTTTCCGAACCGAAACCCGAACCGGAACCGTTTTCGCTTTTGATAAAATCTGTTGGACCGGAACCGAAACCTTTATTTGCTTTCATTCTAATAACATTATATAACATATATATATATATATATATATATATATATATATATGTGAGGTTATAGATTAAAATTACGTAAAACAAATAACCTCACTGGAACCGCTTAAAACCGAAAAGAACCGAACCGTTATAACTCCACGAAACCGAAACCGGAATCGGAACCATTAAAACGAAAATAGGGTGAACCAAAACCGTACCGGAACCGATATTTCATTTCGGTCCGGGTCCCTGCTCCTAACTAACTAACATCAAATACACCAATCACTTGTATTTATGTTATGTGATACATTAGCGGAGGTGCTTGTGTGTGTATGTGTGTAATGAGAAAAATGAAAATTGTTAAACAAAAAACTTGTTTAAACGTTGAAAACAATGATGATGGTAAGAACTTTCGAAAAAATGAAAATCATGGTAAACTATTTCCATCCACTATTCGATGTCTGGTTGTTGGTCCTTTGGAAAAACTAACGTAATGATTTTCCTCATTGAACATGAGAATGGATTAAAATTTGAAAATGTGTACGTTTATTCAAGATCGCTCTATCAACCTAAATACACCTATCTGGCTGAGCTATTACGACCAATAAAGGGGATCAATTATTATAGGTTTAATGTTAGTGAGAGTATCGCTCACCCGTCTGAAGCCAAGCCCAACTCTATTTTTATTTTTGATGATGTAGCGTGCGATAACCAGGAGGTTATTCGTGAATATTTCAGTATGGGTGGCCATAACCCAAACATTTGATTCGAGATAATGCTAACGTGATGGTTCTATTTAAACAAGATGAATTAAATTTAAAACATGTCTATAACGATCATGTTGGAAGTAATATGTCGTTTGACAATTTCAAAAATATTTGTTCATACTGTTGGAAACGTCCATATGGATTCCTTACCATTTTTAAGGATGATAAGATAAACGGTGGACGTTACAGAATGGGTTTTGATCATTATATAAACCTTGAATAACCTCATACTTTTGCTCATTCATGTTTAGGTCTTGCTTATTGAACGTGTGTTTGTGTGTGTTACAATGGATTTGCAAGCAAAAAACTTAAAGAAAAGATTGATTGAAAAACGTAAAAACATTAAAGAGAAATTCAAACTACTAAAACAAGGAGAAAATGTACAAGAAAAAATATTTTTTCCAATTACAAAACAACTGAAAAGTATTCAAAGCGAGCTACAAACAACTACAACTAAAATTCCAACGAAGGTATCTCCTACATCATCACCCTTATTAACTGATAAAAAAGTTAAACCACAAAATATGAAACAAGAAGTCAACAACATGTCTATGATACCATATAATTATTAAACACCAACCAATCCTGCGAAAATTAAAAAAAGAAGAGCTGAGGTTGCATCATCTCCATCGTTTATGTCATCAATATTTATGAATAACAAAGAAGGTGATGTTAGTTCATTAAAACGTTTCATATTAGATGAAATTAATGATGAAGATGATGATGAAAAACAAAGAACCTTTGAAAAATTGAAAAGAGAAGAAAGAGAGAACAAAAGTTTTATTGATTATCTTGATCAATATGATGAGACATTACCAAGAAAATATGTGAATGAAATGTATGAAGATAATGAAAATCAGTTTGATCATAAATATGGGGTACGATTTGAACCTGCCCTAGAAAAATTTTATATTGGAGATTCTCAATTAATAACAGATGGTTCAGATATTGTGATTAAAAATAAAAAATACAAAGGAACTCGTGGACTGTATGAATTACTCTTTAAAAAGGAACCGAAAGGATTTACAGAAGAGGATGAAAAAATATATAGACAGATTGTGTTAAAAACAAACGCACACCGTCGATTTTATAAGGCCAATCAGAACATTGTAGAAGATAATTTAAAACAATATCAAAACATTTTGGCTCCACTTACCAAAGGAAAGGGAATATTTTTAAAAGCAACCAACAATAAAATCGATTATGTTTATTTTGATGATCCAAACGAGTTGGTAGAGAGACTGCGTGAATTAATTGCATCACAGCAAGCAGGACGCACAGCACATGATAAGGAAATAGTGTCAATTGTTGAAGAACTGAGAGAGCTCAAAGTTATAGCATAAATATGAAACGAAAACAACAACAAAATAACAACAAATTTATCACTGATGTTAAGAGAGATGTAGTTGAAGAACTTCATAAACCGGCTAGAATTAATTTTAAAAGACGTAGAATCATCATAAAATCATTTAAGGATCTATTTCAAGCAGACCTAGTGAAAATGATACCCTATTCGAAAATAAATAATGGATACAAGTATATTTTGGTTGTTATAAATTGTTTTTCTAAATATGTGTGGGCATATTCATTAAAAAATAAAAGTGCTGTGGAAGTTTACAAAGCAATGGAAAAGGTTTTTAAAGAACAAGTTCCACAAAATATTCAAACCGATTTGAGAAAAGAATTCTACAACGAAGAATTTAAAAAACCCATTCAAAAATATAAAGTCAATCATTACAGTACGTATAGCAAGAAAAAGGCTTCCATTGTTGAACGAGTTAATAGAACGTTAAAAAATCTAATGTGGAAAGAGTTTAACGTTCAAGGAAACTACAAATGGGTCAACTTGTTATCACACATTGTATTCAAATATAATAATACTAAACATAGAACCATTCATGTGAAACCGACAGATGTGAGTGAGAAAAATGCAAACGACATTTTAGGAAAATTTCCCTGAAAAAGACCTTCTGGTTATTGTCGTCAGCAGATGAAGACATCCTGAAATCCTGAAATGTCCCTGAAAAGGACCTTCTGGTCATTGTCTGCATCTGCTGAAGACATCCTGAAATCCTGAAATGACCTTGAAAAAACCAGAAGGTCCATGTCTTCGGCGCTAAAGACATCCTGAAAATCCTGAAATTCAGCCGAAGACATCCTGAAAAACATATCTTCGGCACTGAAATCCTTTAAGGTAAACATGCCATCGACTTTGACGCTGAAACCCGCTCTCTTAACTACTTAAAATAATTACTCAAGCTGGGTATAGTAGGAGTATCCACCAAGTTGATTAAAATAATTAGGCAGGAGATTTTTACGTAAGTATTTTATTTTTGTAATTTCGGCAGGTTCCTTGGTCAACCTATTAAAAAGAGTCTCCATCACCGCGAAAAATATAGCCATTGATTCATGTTTACCTTGACGTCTACTCTTAATCTGTTCCCAGATAATTTCGTCATTTTGTTTAAGTAATTTGATCAAAGAATCCCAATCCTGTACCAAATGTTTGTTTGTTCTCACAAACAGCCATGCTTTACCAGCGAATAAATCTATAGTAGAGTAAGTAAGTAACCTTACTTATGATATATCATAAGTAAGGTTACTTACTTGTATTTTATGTTTTCTTTTTGGTCTTAAAGGCTTGTTAAGAATTGTGAAAGCGGCAAGGTCACAAACTTCAGATTCGATGTCATGATCTGTCACAGTTCATTTGTGGGTTTGTTCCGCAATCCTCGTTTTAGGGTTTTGGTTTACACAGGTGTTATTGTTTTTTGTTTTTTAATAGTTATTTGGTTGAATTCACTATGCTATTTAGTTCTAGTGCTATTATAGTATGTTGTTATTTAATTGTAATTCAATTTGAGGTGATTAATGATGGGAAGTTTCTTCTTCTTCTTCCTGTAGCTCCTTCTGGAGCAAATGGCACCTGTAAAGGTGTATCTAAGGCTTTCTATGGTCAAAGTGATGGTTAAGTAGCAAATTCTACGCATCGCCATTACATCCTTTCTACTAGTTCCCTCCATGTTTGTCTGTTCTTCGCCATGTTCCTTGCTTCTGTCCATGTTAAACCTTGTTTTTAAAGTTCTTCATTTATTGTTCTTCTCCATGGGAAGTTTATACGTTGGTAACATTGGGTCGCGATGACGGCGCACTCAGGTTTCAAGATGGTTCTAGAGGCCTCTATTTACTGTGTATAATGACAGTGTGGGTTTAATTCCTTTTATTAAAAGGGTGGGAGAGATGGCGGAAGCGAGAGGTTCAGTTCTACTATAGATTTATTCGCTGGTAAAGCATGACTGTTTGTGAGAACAAACAAACATTTGGTACAGGATTGGGATTCTTTGATCAAATTACTTAAACAAAATTACGAAATTATCTGGAAACAGATTAAGAGTAGACGTCAAGGTAAACATGAATCAATGGCTATATTTTTCGCGGTGATAGAGACTCTTTTTAATAGGTTGACCAAGGAACCTGCCGAAATTACAAAAATAAAATACTTACGTAAAAATCTCCTGCCTAATTATTTTAATCAACTTGGTGGTTACTCCTACTATACCCAGCTTGAGTAATTATTTTAAGTAGTTAAGAGAGCGGGTTTCAGCGTCAAAGTCGATGGCATGTGTTACCTTTCAGGATTTCAGTGCCGAAGAAGTGTTTTTCAGGATGTCTTCGGCTGAATTTCAGGATTTTCAGGATGTCTTTAGCGCCGAAGACATGGACCTTCTGGTTTTTTCAAGGTCATTTCAGGATTTCAGGATGTCTTCAGCAGATGCAGACAATGACCAGAAGGTCCTTTTCAACGACATTTCAGGATTTCAGGATGTCTTCATCTGCTGACGACAATAACCAGAAGGTCTTTTTCAGGGAAATTTTCCTGAAATGACGTTTGCATTTTTCTCACTCACATCTGTCGGTTTTACATGAATGGTTCTATGTTTAGTATTATTATATTTGAATACAATGTGTGATAACAAGTTGACCCATTTGTAGTTTCCTTGAACGTTAAACTCTTTCCACATTAGATTTTTTAACGTTCTATTAACTCGTTCAACAATGGAAGGCTTTTTCTTGCTATACGTACTGTAATGATTGACTTTATATTTTTGAATGAGTTTTTTAAATTCTTCGTTGTAGAATTCTTTTCTCAAATCGGTTTGAATATTTTGTGGAACTTGTTCTTTAAAAACCTTTTCCATTGCTTTGTAAACTTCCACAGCACTTTTATTTTTTAATGAATATGCCCACACATATTTAGAAAAACAATTTATAACAACCAAAATATACTTGTATCCATTATTTATTTTCGAATAGGGTATCATTTCCACTAGGTCTGCTTGAAATAGATCCTTAAATAATTTTATGATGATTCTACGTCTTTTAAAATTAATTCTAGCAGGTTTATGAAGTTCTTCAACTACATCACTCTTAACATCAGTGATAAATTTGTTGTTCCTTTGTTGTTGTTTTCGTTTCATATTTATGCTATAACTTTAAGCTCTCTCAGTTCTTCAACAATTGACACTATTTCCTTATCATGTGCTGTGCGTCCTGCTTGCTGTGATGCAATTAATTCACGCAGTCTCTCTACCAACTCGTTTGGATCATCAAAATAAACATAATCGATTTTATTGTTGGTTGCTTTTAAAAATATTCCCTTCCCTTTGGTAAGTGGAGCCAAAATGTTTTGATATTGTTTTGAATTATCTTCTACAATGTTCTGATTGGCCTTATAAAATAGACGGTGTGCGTTTGTTTTTAACACAATCTGTCTATATACTTTTTCATCCTCTTCTGTAAATCCTTTCGGTTCCTTTTTAAAGAGTAATTCATACAGTCCACGAGTTCCTTTGAATTTTTTATTTTTAATAACAATATCTAAACCATCTATTATTAATTGAGAATCTCCAATGTAAAATTTTTCTAGTGCAGGTTCAAATCGTACCCCATATTTATGATCAAACTGATTTTCATTATCTTCATACATTTCATTCACATATTTTCTTGGTAATGTCTCATCATATTGATCAAGATAATCAATAAAACTTTTGTTCTCTCTTTCTAATTTTTCAAAGGTTCTTTGTTTTTCATCATCATCTTCATCATTAATTTCATCTAATATGAAACGTTTTAATGAACTAACATCACCTTCTTTGTTTTTTAATAGTTATTTGGTTGAATTCACTATGCTATTTAGGTGTAGTAAATTAAGTTGTTTTATCGATAAAACAACTTAATTCACTTTGTCTATCCTAAGTTAGGATTTCTAACCCAAACTATTCTAACCTAAAATTATATTTTAGCCGACACAAAATGAAAAATGGACCTGGTATTGATTGTTTTAAACTTGCACGAACAAAACGCACACATCTACAATCACTGAACTGAAATTATGCCCTACACGTATTGGGAAAATAAATCATAAATACCTCTGTAAATTAAAAATAAATCAAGCCTTCCTCGGCTACCATAAAAACTTAAAATAAATGAACCCTTTTTAGGTTCGTTAGACTACCACAATGAATTCGTGTACTTAAAGACTCCATAGAAATAAACTAACTAATAATTACCGCTTAAAATACAATATACTGTGTGGACCAGTGAGTACGTAATAAACCAAATGATACTTATACAGTGTTTAACTTAACTTATATCACGAGATGGCGACTGGATCAGGTGTGTCGGATAAACCTCCTGATGAAAGTTTAAATTAAGTGTGTGCTCATTGCAAGAAAACTGTCCGTGAGAGTGTCTCGTGCACAAAATGTGATGGAAAGTTTCACCCAAGTTGTATTATGCAAGCTAATCAATGAGTGTTCTACAGAGGCTACAGTGGAGAGTAGTAGTCTTTTAACTGAAAACGCATTACTGCGTATGATTATTAAAGAACTGGAAGATAAAAACAGCATTCTGGTAGAAAATGTCCAGCTTTTAAAAGAAAAAATAAACTACATTCAATCTGGAAACGTTATGCAATCAAATACAGAAAACTGTAATTCCGTTGAATGGCCTAAACCGAAAAGTAGTTCTAGTGTACTGAAATCCAGTCAAAGTACGACAGGAGAAGTAGAAGACTACAAAAGAACAACAACAACAAACATGGCTAACATAAATAAACAAATTACTGAAGCAGTAAAGAATATATTTAATAAAGATGGAATTCAAGAAGGAACTGAACAATCTGGTCCTTGAGAAACTGTTACGAACAAAAAACAGAAACAAATTAAACCAAAAAGGCTAGGTACTGGCGAAAAGGTTAGCACAAGCTCGTTCTCGGGTGTTGACCGCAAATTGTGGCTATACATAAACAGAGTAAATAACGTAACAAAAGCTGAAGAAATAAAAGAATTTATTCAAAATAAACCAGGATTTGAAAATGAAGTTATAGAGGTGACAGAATTAGAAAGGAAAACAAAGTCCAGCAAATGTTTTGTAGTTACAGGTCCACTGTCAAAAAAGGATACTATGTACGAACCTAGTTTCTGGCCACCTAATATACGAATAGGAAGGTTTAAATTTGATATGCATAAAGAATACTTAAGTAAACAAACTGGTAATTTTTTATAACTAAACATTAAAAAAACATAAACAAATAAACAACAAAAACAATAACAAAAAAGAATTTATTATTATGCACCAAAATGTTCAAAGCCTATCAAATAAACTAAATGTACTTGACGCTCTACTGGGTGATCAACTGGATTTATTTTGTGTTACAAAACACTGGCTTCTGGATCAAAATATAGACTCATGTGTAATAAATGAATTTTCTTTGGTAACTACATTCTGTAGAATTAAAAATAAACATGGTGGGGCAGCAATTTACAAAAATAATTCATTAGAAGCAGAAATTCAAGAACTAGATCTTAGTAAATTTTGTGTGAAAATAGAGTTTGAAGTTTGTGGTATTGAACTTGTCTTGGGTAATCATAAAACTTATGTTATTTGTATATACAGAAGTCCATTTTCTAATATTAATTTGTTTGTACAAAGAATTGAAAATCTTTTATTATTTCTATTAAGAAGGAAAAATGCTGGTATTATTTTGTGTGGCGATTTAAATGTTGATCAGTTGACTGATAACAATGACAAATTACTACTAAATGATGTTTTATACTCCTTGCATTTAAAGCATACTGTAGAGGGACCTACACGCATTTCAAGATATATATCAACTAGTATTGACTATATAAGTAGTAATATTCATAAGATCTTTGATGTAAGGGGATGGGTTGATTTTAATGGTGTTTTTGACCACTCTGCTCAATTTTTTTCCATAAATGTTAGTATTAAGGAAGTTGGTGTTTATACTAAAAGATTTTTTAACAGTTTGGGGTTTAATGCATTATATTATTACTTAAATAAGGAAAAATGGTTGGATTTATATTCAACCGATTCAGTTAATAATTATTTTAAAATATTTATAGAAACCTTTAGCTTCTATATCAATATTTCGTTTCCATTAAAGTTAGTCAAACACAAATTAAAAACCAAAAAACCTTGGCTCACCAATGGTATTAGAATCTCATCGAAACAACTAAAAAACTTTACTTTAAATCCATTAACCCAAATAATCAAAATGATGTTGAATATTACAAAAAATATAAATATATATAGAGATACCATTAAAAAAGCAAAACAGATAAATAATGATAACCAAATACTAAATTCATTTAACATATCAAAGGCATCTTGGAAACTTGTAAAAGAAAATACAAATAGGAATAAAAGTGCACTTAAAATAAATAAAATAAAAAATGCAAATAATGAGTTGGTTACAAATAACAATGAAATTGTAGAATATTTCAATCAATATTTTTTAAACATACCAAAACAATTTAATACAAAAATAGATAATCAAAAGTGTTCCTTAAATAAAAGCGTCTTAAACACATTTATGATTACTCAAATTAGTGAAGCAGAATTACAGGCTATCATTAAAAAAATGAAAAATTCAACTTCAACTGGTATTGATAATATTAGCATAAATTTAGTCAAAAAATCGATGGAATTCATTTTAAAACCTCTAACATATATCATCAACTTATCGTTGCAAAACGGAATATTTCCTAATATGTTAAAAATTGCAAAAATTATACCGATCTTTAAAAAAGGAGAAAATTTTAGACCCATATCATTATTATCTACAATATCGAAAATTTTGGAAAAGGTTGTTTACTTAAAAATGATTTCTTTTATAGACTTGAACAATGTGCTTAGTAACTCCCAACATGGCTTTCGTTCCAAAAAGTCCACCAAAACTGCAATTCTTGCTTTCTTAACTAACCTTTACAATAATCTAGACAACAACATGAAATGCATTGGCTTGTTTATGGATCTCAGCAAGGCTTTTGATCTGGTTGACCACTCGCTTTTGCTTGAGAAGTGTTATAGATATGGTTTTAGGGGTATAATACATGACTGGTTAACATCATATCTACATGAAAGATCGAAAATTGTTGAAATAAACTCTGTTAGATCAAAGAAAGAGCATATTGATTGCGGTGTACCTCAGGGGTCAGTCTTGGGTCCGCTGTTATTCTTACTTTTTATTAACGATTTACAAGATACTGAGTCAAGCAATAACCTGGTTATGTTTGCTGATGAAAATAATTATCTATGTTGCACAGCTGTTTGAGCAACATAGATAATTATTGTACAGTATAAAGGATTGTATTGCCTAGGTTTCGTTAGCTTTAAATAATTTCCTGCTATGGTTTCAACAAATATATCCGAGTCATTTGTTGAGAGTAAACAATAGGTCAGTACAACAAGTTATATCTTCAAAATTCTTAGGTCTAACTATCGACAACAAGTTAGGTTGGAAAAGTCATGTAGACAACCTTTGTCAAAAATTACACTCAAATTGTTTTGCTCTTTTCAGACCAAGTGATCTAACAAGCATAAATATATTATTGATATATTATCATGCACAATTTATTTCCAGAATGTCTTATGGTATATTATTTTGGGGCCCATCTTCTTACATTAAAAGATTATTTTGTTTGCAGAAAAAGGCAATTAGAACTATATTTAAGCTGTCATATAGAGAGTCTTGTCGAAATTCATTCAAACTTAACAAATTACTAACACTTCCATGTATTTATTTAAGAGAAGCCATTATGCATATTAAGAATAATAAAAGTGATTTTTGTTCAAATGATGAATATCACTCCTACAACACTCGTGGACATGGTGACTTATGTGTCCCTAAGCATAGACTTAGACTGTTTGAAAATAACCCTAACTATATTGGTATCAAGCTTTACAGGAAACTTCATGAATACTTAAAGTCCATCGAAAGTATTAAGCAGTTCAAGGTTCAACTAACAATATTCTTAGCTTCAAATGTATTTTATAGTATCGAAGAGTTTTTTTAATGTTAGGCTGTGATATGCAACACTATTTAAAGAATTATTTTAAATAGAATAGAATATATTTTTGTATTTATTAATCACTGTAATTTAGTAATATGTTTTTTTATATTATTTTCTGTTCTAATACTTTGTATTTTGTGACTAATCATATATCTAAATGTACAAATTGTACTTGATCCTTGGACAATAAAGATATTATTATTATTATTATTATTATTATTATAAAGATATTATTATTATTATTAATAATAATAATCCATGTAGCGTTACTATTTGTAAGGTTACAAGGTAATATGCGGTACCGGTCCACTGCGTTTTGGGCCCAAGACAATTCATCCCCGACAATTCATCCCCGCGACAATTCATCCCCGACAATTCATCCCCGACAATTCATCCTCTAACATTGGATCCCCCACAATACATTCTCTGGACAACTAATCCTTACAAAAATTACTCCAAATAACAATTTTTTAAAATACGAAAATTAAAGAAATGGGTAAATAGTAAATTTATAAAATTATTAAACAAATTTATTATTTCACAACCCAACCCAACCCAACCAAACCCAACCCAACCCAATGATGTCAATGACACAGAAATAAGGACCAACAAAATGAACTACTCGTTGATGACAACAGATGGCATTAAACGAAAATGCTGAAATAGCGCAAAATTTAAAATCATCGTTACTGTGATGACATTTGACAAAAAAATAGAATTGTCGCAGGGATAAATTGTTCTGGGCCCAAAATGCAATGAGCCAAATTGTCAAAGGGATTAATTATCGGGGATGAATTGTCAGAGGATGAATTGACGCACAGATGAATTGTCGGTGAAGAATTGTCAGAGATGAATTGTCTTGGGCCCAAAACGCGTCACATTGCGGTACATGAACGGTCAAAACAATGACGTCCTTGATTCGTCTTATTTTGGTTATGCAAATCCGGTAGATTAACAGTAATAAAAATGACGTCCCTGATTCGCTCTATTTTGTAAATGAAATTTCTGGTACATTAATGGTCATAACAGGTTAACAATGACGTCCTTGATTCGTCTTATTATAAAATATCCGGTACATTAACGTCATAAAGATGACGTCTTTGATGCGTCTTATTTTGGTACGTTCAGAAGACGTCACTCGACGTCGAATACTATAACCTTCTAAATTACCTTTAGTAGATTAGATGCGTACGGCCAGCTGGCATCAGTCGGGCACTGGGGTAAGGCAAAATTCTGATACTGTTTAATGGGCGCCAGAGACTTTAGCACAGAAAAATGTGGTTATGTATATCCTAAGTCTCAAAGATATACATTGCTTATAAATGTGACAAAATTAGAGCTTTGATATGGTATGATGGTAACAACAGTAACAATAAAAAACGCCATATGAGCTACAGTTCTTTATTTAACATAAATCAATATTAATTGAAAAATAAAATACTACACCTAAATTTATCACTGTATAAGTTCGTTAAAGATATCTTGTAAATATTTATCACTGTATAAGTTTGTTAAAAGTCACATCGTAGATAGCTATCTTTGATTTACAAATTTAATATGTTGAAAAAAATATAGGCGCAATAATAAAAAAATAAAAATATCCACCCCCCCAAATGAGAACTGTAGTTCAATAATATAATAAACTTAAAAATTAATATTTACGATCCTTAATCTTGGATTTGGCAATCTCGTACAGTATCTTCGGCAATCAGGACTGGAACAAACCCAGACCATTGAGCAGGACTGGAACAAACACAGAGCGCTGAGCAGGACTGGAACAAACCCAGACACACGGCTATGGAGCAGAATATCCACTGGATGGATCCCAAAGTAAAACAAATATCGAACGCCTTCAAGGCCCCAAACATACAACTCTAAAATATTACAGTACACATAAGTATTAAAAAAAAAACAGAAAAACAACTAAAAGATTAATTCAATACACACCCTATTCGGAGTTTTGCTGGACACACGATAGTAAGTAATACTGGATAGCAACACCAACCAAAATTATGATTTCTGGCTACCAACACGGCATTTGTGTCGCCTGACTTGATTATAATATTTTGGGTGCTAAAATAATACACACTTCGTCTCAAAAAACGAGCCTGACTACGAATTAAAATAATTGAGAAAGAACTTACACATGGCGAAACTTGGATGTCTTGTTTTCCAACTAAACTTATTAAATCCAACCAAAATATATATCCTACTAGATCATCCAATCCCTTAACTCGGTTTTCGTATCAAAATATATGAATAAACTTATTGGATGACTTCTATAATTATGGATTTCCAATCAACCTTGTCGCCATGTCACCCTCACTCTTACAATGACCTTTTTACAACCTGACGCTACACCCTCATGCCACAGTAAAGCCCAATTCCAACTTAATCAATACTAATCAACACAGAATCCATTAATTTACTTATGTTAAATCTTCTCATCGACAGATGGCGCTAAGAGTATGTTACATTAAATATTAAGAATTAAATGAATATTCAAATCAAATGAATTAAATTAAATTAAATGAATATTAAAACCAAAACAAAAAATAGGTAGCTGACCAAACGCTACAATACCTGGGGTTAATCTTTGTGTAAATGTTGCCGAACGAAAAATATTAGTTTTTCGCTGATAACTCGAAACTGTTTAAAACAGATTTATCTACTTTTGTCTGATTAATTCACAAGTACTATGCGCGAACGGAAGGTGTTAACTGGTTTTAATTTTTTGTATGCCGTTTTTCTAAAATAAAGCGTTTCGAAATACTAGATATACCGAGATATACTCATGCTTAATCTCAAAAAACCGAAACCCTGTATAAACCAACTATAATTCTAGTGTTTTATAACAGCTGTTTTTATAACACTAATAACTATTGTGCTGACCTTCTAAGGTGCTGACAGATTTCATAAGTTTTGACTTTTAACAAAGTGCGTATAATAACAAGTAACTAAACTGCGCACCACTCAATGTGTCGCAACCAAAAAGTTCGTCCTTTTTTAAAACGACATAACTTTTTTGTTTCTTAAACGATTTTATTTTGGTCTGTAATGTCTACTAGCCCCATCCTCTGGCAATTCATGCTATAGATATAAAGCTCACCGTTCTTCAAGTAAATTTCGTACAGGGTGATATGAAAACGGTAAAAAATTTCAATAACTTCATCCAAGCCCCGTTTGTAACAAAATAATTTTTTTCTTGTTTTTACTTTATGTCTTACTTTTTGGTCGTGACACATTGAGTGGTGCGCAGTTTAGTTCTAACTAGTTATGAAGTCAATAAACTTTTCATAAATTAAATTCTTAATAATTTCAACGTAATATGGTCGATTTAAAAATGTATGATTTAAAGTTTACTGGTATAATATTTAACATTGAAATCCATTATACATTATTCGGTAACTTATTATTATTATTAAATTGTATTAATGGGCTTTATATTCAATAGGTACACGTACATTTTGTCAATAAAACTGTTACATAAACTGTTGATATATTGTTCAAAATATTGCCGATATACGATTTAGTTAAATTATGAAACTATTCAGAATCAATATCACGTAATAAACTTTGAGAACTATTGATAACTCTTACATTATAAAGGAAAAGCTAATGAGAAGCTTCAAGGTTCAAGTAAGGTTTGCTGTACTGCCGTGCTTAATGAAAACGCCGTAACCAACAATTGTGCGATTTTTGTTTTACGGCATTTTCTACTAGAAAAATTCATCCTGCGTCTATCCCCGGTACTCAAAAAACTGTATCTATATATATATACGGTTTTTTGAGTACCGGGGATAGACGCAGGATGAATTGTTCTAGTAGAAAATGCCGTAAAACAAAAATCGCACAATTGTTGGTTACGGCGTTTTCATTAAGCACGGCAGTGTAGCAAACCATATATGAAATAAAAAGTTAATGCTTAAGTATATAAGTGTCTTTTTATAAATTAATGTAAATAAACTTTGCATGAGCAGGTTATAACAAAATAAAAACAATGCTAATTTAACTAATAACATAAATAACTCAGAAACCAGTTTTGTGTGATTCCAAAGCACGCGATATTAAATAACGAATCTAAAAATATTAGTCTATCGATAGCCATGTTGTTTCCTAGACCACTTATAAGTACTTTAAAACGCCATTAGCCCCAGTCGGTTAAAATCTCTTAACGAAACAAAACCTGTTTAAAATACACAAGCATTATTGCAAATTATTGAACCTTCTAACATTTAATAATGTTTGACACCATCAAGCAATATTAACCCATTAACGCCCAGTGATCTATTTATAGATTCTAACTAAAAAACATTATTACATTCCAATCATTTTTTTTAATTTATTTAAAGTCATGTGGGTATATGTTTAGGCTGGCGCCAACGATTTAAGACTATTTAGTTTTTATTTTTCATACCGGAAGTAATTTCTTTTGATTTTTTAAAAGTGTTTTTTGTATTACCGAATAAATTTATTTATTGACGTTGTCCAAATAGTTTTTAAAATATGTTATGTAAGTTTTCAGGTTCCTAAAGTATGTAGACTTACTATTCAATATAAAAATTTTTATTTTTTTTATTTTAAAAATATTAGCAAATAATTTTTGCTGATCTATTTTTATGCACATGCAATATCCATACCTGCAGGTGTGCAAATAATGATTCACTCGAAAACGGCACGTGTTTGTTGTGCTATTTATTATGTTTTAGTCAATGTGTGAAGATGAGAGGATCAGAGCTGAATAAAATTTTGTTTTTTGTGTTGTATTGACAAGAAATAGGTATGTAACGATATTTTACAAGAAAATAATAATTTCCATAATCAGTATTGATACTTTTTTATTGTATTACATTAGATTTGTTTGATTTCCTTTATTTGTTAAAAGCCGTAATTGTAATATAAAAATATTGCGAATTATAGTAAATCAAATATTAGGTATTCGAAAATTATAATAATAATAATTATAATAATAATATTTATAAATTTTTGCAGACGATGGATTTAAAAAGAGCACTGACTATGCAAGAGCTGGAAGATATAGTTAACAATCATAATTGTACAATTGATGAGGATGATCCGAATTTAGACATCGTCATTTTACCTCCGGATCCAGATTATGTTACCGATGAAGACGAAGCTAAGGGTGACGAATTAGGTACCTATAGCAGAAATAAGAGATGTTCCTGGCCAGTTGGAGGTGCATTTCCATAACGAAGATACTGAAGTACCGGGGATAAGCTCTGATTCTGCCCCAACAAGTTCCAAAAAACAGCGACTCTCTAACGTGTTACCAAAATAGAAAAAGTGTAATTCTAAATATTCATTTCCTTTTAACGACTTTGATGGATTAGAAAAAAATAAAAAAGAAGCCCTCCAAAAAGAACATGGTGATCTTACACCGTTACAACTATTTGAAAACATTTTTTCAAATGATATTTTTGAATATATAAAGGATGAAACATTGCGCTATGCTCACCGCGTAAAAAATGATACATATTTTACTTTAAATATTGATGAACTAAAGTGTTTTATTGGCATACTTTTGTTTTCTGGTTATCAACAAGTTCCTTTCGAAAGAATCTACTGGTCTACGGATGCAGATTTGGGTGTTGAGATTGTACAATCCGGAATGTCACAAAATAGGTACTCCAAAATAAAATCCATGCTACATTTTGCAGATAATAATGTAATTGATAAAGAAGACAGAGCTTATAAACTTCGACCTCTCATAACAAAAATAAATGAAAAATTTCAACAGTTTGGAATTTTTACATCATATTTGTCAATTGATGAAATGATTGTCTATGGGCACCATGGTTTAAAGCAGTTTATTCGAGGTAAACCCATAAGATTTGGATAAAAGTTATGGGCTCTTTGTGGTTTCAATGGGTATTGCTATAAGTTTATATTTTATACTGGCAAAGAGAAAACAAATCAAACGGGTCTGACTTTAGGCTCCAGAGTTGTGACAGAATTGTTGTCATGTGTACCAAATTCAAGTGAGCACGTTATCTTTTTTGTTAACTTCTTTACGAATAGAGACCTGTTGGTTCACCTAAAAGATATTGGATTTCGTGCAACAGGAACAGTACGCAATAATAGAACAGATAAATGTCCAATGAAGTCAGCAAAAGAACTCGCCAAAATTTTCGTGGTTCCTTTGATTATAAGTATGATACCATGTCTGATATACTTATGGTGCGCTGGAATGATAACAAGTGCGTAATAGTGCTAATTATGACGACATAACACCTTTAGCTAAGGCCGGTGAAAACGTGAGGCCAAACAAAGAGTTGAGCTGCCGCAACCAAAACTAATTCAAAACTATAATAAATATATGGGCGGTGTCGATCACCATTGGCTTATTGGCAAATATGGTATACAAATACGCGAAAAGAAATGGTACTGGCCTATGTTTATTCTAATTCTGGATATGGCACTTACAAATTCCTGGATTTTATGCAGACACTTACATGGTCGCAAGGCACTTAACTCCCTAGAATTTCGTAGAGCTGTTGCAGTTCCATATCTAAAGCTCACATCGTGTTCTAAAAGAAGAACCAAAGCTACAGTAGCCCCCATAGATGTGCGTTTTGATAATTTGAATCATTTTATGCAATATCGTGAAGGCCAAGGTGCCAAAGAAGAGGTTGTAAGAGCAGGCCAAAAAGTTTTTGTTTAAAATGTGATGTTACTCTTTGTGCAAATTGTTTTCTGCCTTACCACCAAAAATAATTTGATATACCATTAGTTACGTATGAGACGGTTTGTTTTTTGTTGTGTTTATAATATTAAACTTTTAGTTTTATTGGTAGGATAAGGTTGCTGTTTGAAAATAAAATATCTTTTAATGCATACTGCATTTGCACAGTGATCTATTTATAGTTCACCACTTTTTTCAGAATTACTTAAGAAATTATTTTTTTAATATTTTTTGTGGGTATTTGAATGTACTTTAAACTCAAATACAGCATATTAATAAAAAAAAATTAGTTTTTTTGTCATGGGCGTTAATGGGTTTATTATTAATAAACTTTTGTTGAGATTAAAGGACTACATTTTATGGATTTATTTTTAATATCTATGGTGTTTAAATTAAAGTAGTATTTTTATAAAGTAATACGGAAAATAATATATCAATGTCTGAGAATTTAGTGCTAAACTTGAGTACACATAAATTTTATTACTGGTTTGGCATCTATGAGTTAAAACTGTAAAGCCTAATTGCAAAATCTGAGTCATTGTAGTTTTTTCAGTTTGTGGTTTAATCTATGGCATCTATGGCGCGCCTTTTTGGTATTTAATATGCATGTTAAAATTGGTAACTTAAATAATTGCAATTATTGAAAAGTATATTTTTTCTGTGCAAAATATTATTTTTAATTCTCATCCTATTGAGTGATACATAAAATAAGTTAATGCCTTAAAGACTCATGTAATTTTTAATTCTGTAAAAAAGCTGAAGATAAATATTTTTTTACTTTGTGGCTTCACTATTTAATACAAATATTTAATTGTTTTTTACATCAGACTTATAACGAAGAAATGTAACCGAATTTTATAAGAAATATTTACAAAATAATTTTTCATTTTAGTTACGAAGAAAAATAATTTGTACAGCACCTTCACTGATAAATAAATGATTTTATTCAATCCCAATTACTTTACTCAATGCATTTGAAAGAGTGTTGTAAAAATAAATGTATGCAGCTGTAAAAATAATTACTTAATTTAATTAAGTACCAAGGATTTTTTGCAGGAAAATTAATTTTTACATGACATGTGATGTAAATATTATTTTTTGCCCCACATGTAGTGCATACATGAATTTTTACATCACATGTGAAGTAAAAATTATTTTTTCCGTCACATATGATGTAAAAATTATTTTATTCATCAAATGCAGTGCATAAATGCATTTGTTCATCACATGTCACGTAAAAACTATTTTTTCCATCACATGTAGTGCATAAATGAATTTTTACATTACATGCGATGTTAAAATTATTTTTTCCATCATATGTAGTGCATAAATGATTTTTTACATCACATGTCATGTACAGGGTTCCCCATAATAGGCTACCCATTTTAACATTTGAATTAAACATTTTTTAGTTAACAAAACAAACTTTTTATTATTCTAAATTACAGCTAACTCTTTGGGATTTATGATAACTTATAAATATTTGGATAATTTAATTCTAACTTTTTAAATTCACGTCTTGTAAATGACCTCCACCAACTTCAACACATTTTTCAATATTCGATAAAAAGTGGTAAAGTCGTAAACGCAATTCTAACTCGTTCAATATTTTCTGGTGTACGAACTGTTCTTCGACGTCCAGGCTTCTTCAAATTTTGTACAGAACCATTTTCACGCCAATGACGAACCCATAACATAACAGTTTTACGATTTGGCGCGTGACCCCTATTGTTGTTATTAAACTGACTCCGGAATGCACGTCTAACTTATTTTATCGAATTGCTTCTTATGTAAGTTTCTACACAAAACCCACGTTGTTGGACTGAGTAATCCATGAAAGTTCAAACGGATGTTTAAATAATTTAAATAATTATTGATGAAAACTAACAAACTTCTCGTAGAAAAAATGACGTTCCAGAAAATTATTAATTTAAAACTTATTTGTGACAGGCGCCTACTTGATTAATAATTAACTTAAATCCCAAAGACTATAGAAGATATTCCCATAGAGAACAACTTATTTAGTTATCTCGTAGGGAATTTATTAATAAAATAAAATGGGTAGTCTATTATGGGGAACCCTGTATAAATTCATTGTTGGTTGCCTAGCCTCATTGACTTATGTTACAATAAATAATTCCCTAGATTTGGGACCAACACCAAGGGTTGCCAACTTGGTTTAATTTATACTTGATCTATTACTATTAAAGCTGTTTCATATGTAGATGCGAATTGAGAAATGTGAAATACAAAAATTCGCATTTCGCAAATCCTATTTCATATACATGCGAACTATATTATATATATTAACTATTTATACATGACATGTGATGTAAAAAATCATTTATGCACTACATGTGATGGAAAAAATAATTTTAACATCGCATGTGATGTAAAAATTCATTTATGCACCACATATGATGGAAAAAATAATTTTAACATCGCATGTGATGTAAAAAATAATTTTTACATCATATGTGACGGAAAAAATAATGTTTACTTCACATGTGATGTAAAAATTCATTTATGCACTACATGTGGGGCAAAAAATAATATTTACATCACATGTCACGTAAAAATTAATTTTCTTGCAAAAAATAATTGGTATAAAATTATTTTTACAGCTGCATACATTAATTTTTACAACACTCTTTCAAATGTTTTGAGTAAAGTTTATTGGGACCGAATAAAATCATTTATTTATCAGTGAAGGTGCTGTACAAATTATTTTTCTTCGTAACTAAAATGAAAAATTATTTTGTAAATATTTCTTATAAAATTCGGTTACATTTCTTCGTTATAAGTCTGATGTAAAAAACAATTAAATATTTGTTTAGAGTATTAAATAGTGAAGCCACAAAGTAAAAAAATATTTATCTTCAGCTTTTTTACAGAATTAAAAATTACATGAGTCTTTAAGGCATTAACTTATTTTATGTATCACTCAATAGGATGAGAATTAAAAATAATATTTTGCAAAGAAAAAATATACTTTTCGATAATTGCAATTATTTAAGTTATCAATTTTAACAAGCATAATAAATACCAAAAATATGTGCCTAGGTATTATCCATGGATTAAATAGTAATTTGGTTTGATTTTCCACGCGCCGTTTTGCTATTTATTAATTTTTACATCACTTGATATCGTTAAAAACTTAAATACCAAAAAGGCGCGCCAAAGGCATCTATGAGTTAAAACTGTAAAGCCTAATTGCAAAATCTAAGTCATTGTAGTTTTTTGCATACATTCTTAATAAGACATCCGTTTTTTATTCTAGGTTATGATAATAGCAAATTACACTGACACGTGCAGTTGGTTTTGTGTGTTGAATGGTGACCACCACATAATATTATTTAAATTTATAGTATAGTATACCGAATAAACAGGTGTATATAACAAACAAAGGTGTAAAAACAAAATTCTTTTGTTAGGTAAGTGAAAACTAGCTAACTACATTTTATTTTGTGTTGGGTTAAACATGAGTGCACTCTATTAAGTACAATGAGCAGATGCAGGATATATTTTCAAATATTTTTTAGCTCTAAAAAGTTTTTAGATATATTTGAATTCATTTATAATGGAAAATCTCAAAGAAAATTCCCGCTTCTTCTTTTTATAGAAAATTATCAGAAATTGATGTGGTGATTATTCCGCCAGAACGCGATTACCAAACTGATGAAAAAAAGTTTGATGGGAACGATCTGGTTACAGCTCATCTTTTCTGTGATGTTTCAGAAGAAATTAAAATAGCGATGGAGGATGATGGAGATAAAAATTTCAACATGCTACACCATCAAAAAAGCAAAAATAAGTCAGCTCAAGTGGAGCACCGCACCAATGGATATAAAAATGACATCAACTAATGGCAACTCCACTCGTTTGGATAAAGTACGAGAACAATTATAATTATAAATATAATTATCTAACTGCAACATCATTTAAATTTTTGAAAAAATTTTGTCAACCTTATAGTAGATTCATTGATTTAAAGGGGAACATGTACGCACACATACCATTGTGAAAACCCCCTTTTGGTCGAGCCTGACTTTTCTTAAGAGCCCGCAACTTTTAAGAAAAGCGCAGAACCGCCCTGCACTCAAAAAAATTCTTGTAAATTTACAACACATTTACTAGTTTAAACATGTACACTTTACAAATATTATAATGTGAAAATTAAATCACAAGTTAATTTATGAAAATATACACAGTTTTTTGTAAAATTAATAATTTTTGTGAATTTACAATGGAATATTAAGTTTGTTTTAAATACATATCAATTTGTAATATTTGCATAATTTTTGTAATTTTACTATTCGTATGTAAAATTACAAGTTTTATTGAAAATTCCAACCAATTACCGCGCACCAAATCGCGATGCGGGGTTGCATCCGTTTCAAAAATGTTTTTGTTGTCAGCCATTGTGTTAAGTAGATGAACGTGTTTTTATGTGCACAGTTAGATTTAGTTTTCTACAAGGTCTTTTAATATTTGTAAGTACTTTAAAACTAGTTAAAGATGCATAATTAATTCATAATTGTTTTAGACTTTGATATAAAATATAACTCATCTTCAATTGCATAGAAATACACAGGGAGCAGTGTTTACGTGTCTATATCGGAACTGTATGTGTTTTTAAAAACTATAACCGTTTTAAAACTCACTTATATATTTATAGATAAAGTTAAATAAAATATTATGTGCCTAAAAACAGTTTATTACTTCCTAATCATAATAAAAACAATAATATTTAGTAATAAAAAATACATATACTTTCTGCAGGTAAGTAAATATAAATCCATTATCGGTTTTTAAATTTTCTTAACAATTTCTATTAAATAAATATCCTGAAAAAATATTTTCTTATTTATCAATATTAATTAAAAAGTACCTATTTTGTGTCAAGCCATATATATATAAGTACTTATAAAAATAAAACACCGTCAATTGAACCCCAAGTTATTTTCATTTAGATATTCCTTGAACCACGGTTTCCAATAAAATGTAAAATAACATATCACAACATCAAAAGAAGACACTATTTTAACAACCACAAATTGAAAATTATTTTTGGTTACCTATGAATTTAAATATAATTTCCAATTTTATATATTTTGGTTGTTAAAATGATGTCTTCTTTTTAATGTTATAATATGTTGTAAATTAAAATTACATTGTGATTTTACTGAAGAAGGAATTTTACATTTTTAAGTAATTGTAAATTTACATTGAAGTCAGTAATTTTACATTATAATTTTATTTTAACTAGGAATTTTATATTGTGAATTTACATGAAATCTAGTAATTTTACACTATGATTTTATTTGAACTAGGAATTTTACTTTGTAAATTTAATTATATGGGTGTAAAATTACAATGTAATTTTAATACTGTTTTGTAAAATTACTTTGTTGTTGCAAATTTTCTGGATTATCGATGGTCACCAGTCGCCATCAATAATCGTGGTAAATTTACATCATTTTTTTTTTAGTGTGGTCGGGCACTTTGCATTTCCTCCATACCTGTCCCCAAGGTGTCTTAGTCTGCTATTGACTAAAGCGTTGCATTCGCAGTCTATTTGCTCAGTCTACTTCGCTGCAATACCTACAATCAGTCTCGTTACTGAGTCCGGTTTGGTGCAGGTGATATTTGACTACCCACTGCCCTATTAGAACTCCCGTTTAGTTAAGTAGTATATATTTATTCACCTACATCAATAATAATAATAATAATAATAATAATAATAATATTTATTCATCAATCAAACCAGGTACATTTAAGCATAAAATACATGGTTTATGTGACTAGTCAAAAAAACACAATGTGAATAAGAATTTACATAAAATATGGTGAAATTTAAAAATATACCTACGAATAAATTATTAATTAATAGTATAAAAGAATAAATAAAAGAACGCAAATCTAAAATATAAAGCACATTTTAAAAAGAATCATTAAAAAATTGTTCAATATTGTAATACATTTTATCATGAAATATTTCTGTTAATCTTTTCTTTAAAACAATTCTACTCTTACATTCGACGATAACATTGTACATTTTGTTATAACATTTTATACCCTGATAAGTGTGGGATGTTTGGGAAATATGTAATCGTGAAAATGGAAGTCTAATATTATTTCTCTCTCTAGTATTGTAATTATGAATTTCGTTATTCTTAGAAAAGTTATCGATATTATCATGCACATATAAAATTAAATTTAAAATATAGAGACATGGAAGCGTAAGTATTTTATATTTTTTAAACAACAATTTGCATGAATATGTTGGACCCTTATCATCCATAGTTCTTAAAACCTTTTTTTGTCTAATAAAAATTTTATTAAAATGTGCTGACAAACCCCAAAAGATAAGTCCATAGTGTAAGTGGCTTTGGACAAGTCCAAAGTACATTAGCCTTAAGACTTCATACGATACACTGTCCTTTAGAGATCTTATAAGAAAGCAAACAGAACTAAGTTTTTTATCGAGAGCCTGTATATGGTTCTCCCAAGTTAATTTTGGATCCAATGATATTCCTAGGAACTTAATATTATTATCTACTTCTATAAGTTTATGACTAATTTTTATAAGAAGATCAAAGTTATTAGTTAGATTTTTTTGCATAAATCTCATTTGAAAAGTTTTGTTAGTATTTATTAATAGTCCATTATTTCTACACCAAACATAAAATTGCTCAGAAGAGTCTGTTGCAGATTTTGCTAAGCTATCAATGCTGTTTTCTTTAAGAATTATGTTAGTGTCATCTGCATAGAGGACAATTTTGTTATTTATGGAGGATAAGCAAGAAATATCGTTCATAAATACTATGAAAAACAAAGGTCCCAATATGGATCCCTGTGGAACGCCAAGACTAACATTTTTGCAGGTGGATGTTTTGTTACCTATCACAACTACCTGTTTTCTTTCCTTAAGATACGAAGAGACCCAGTCATGAGATACACCTCGGATACCGGTACAATGGAGCTTGTGCAGCAGGAGTTTATGCTCTACTGTATCGAAGGCTCTACTTAAGTCAAAAAATAGACCTACTGTATATTTATTATTGTTTAAGGCTTCGAATATAAATGACACTGCATTTGAAACAGCAGTGGCTGTTGACTTGTTTTTTCTGAAACCATGTTGGTTATTTACTAAGAGTTTATTTGATTCAAAAAAACTGCTTACTTGATTGTAAAACAAATAATCTATAATTTTGGCAAATTGACTTTGAAGGCAGATTGATCGGTAATTTTTGGGATCCATATTGCAACCTTTGTTTTTAAATACAGGAACACACTTCGAGATTTTCAATATTTTTGGATACTCACCGGTTACAAACGATTCATTAATTAAATGACATAAAGGCACAGATAGACATTCCTTAACAAAATTTAAAACCTTACCACTTACTTCGTCCACCCCAGGAGTTGGCTTTTTTGTCGTCCGCATTATAGCTTTTTCCACATCTAGTGGAACTATTGGACCCAAGAAAAAAGTTTTTGTTGCTTTGGATATACTTAAAGCATCTATATTTGGGGTATTTTTATTGTCAGATAAACCTACAAAATGGTTATTAAATACATTTACTATTTCATCAATGTTTGTAATTATGTCATTATTTGAATCTTTAATTTGAAGGTTAGAGGTGTCTTTGTGATTTTGTTTAAATTTATTTATTATATTCCAGCTCTCTTTGGAAATATTGGATGAGTTTTTTATTCTGAAATCATAGGCTGTACGTTTAGCTCTGTTTACTTCATTTTTATAGTATAATTTAAAGTCTCTATACCGGACAGTGTACTGCGGATTATTTAATAATTTTGATAACTTAGACATTTCACAAACTTGATTGTGTAAATTTTTTAAGCGATTGTTAAACCAGGTTTTGTTATTATTTATATTTTTTATTTTTCTTAAATGAAAAACACTATTATAGTAACACATAAATTTGTTGTAAAACATATTAAACTTCTCATTAAAATCACAATTTAAATAAATTTCATTCCAAGTCTCAAGACTTAATATATCTTTAAAATGACAAAGATTTTCATTTGAATACAATCTTTTTAATATATATAAACATTTGGGAGGTAAAGGTATCAAAAAACCAAATTTACAAATTTAAAAAGTATGGTCAGATAGAAATGTGTCATGCACGTGTGCAGATATACAGTCTGCATTTGAGAAAATGTTATCAATACAGGTTTCGGAGTTACTTGTTATACGAGTTGGTGCAGTTATATGAGGCTTAATGTTAAATTGCAAAAAACTATTTAAAACACAAGCCTTTCTGTTGGTTTCTACCAACAAATTTACATTTAAATCAGCACACAGGATGTAATACGATTCATTTTTGTATATTGACAGCATTAATTCTTCAAATTTTTCTAAAAAAATATTGATATCACTTTCTGGAGACCTGTATGCACAAATAATATAAATTTCACATTTAGGGTTATGATCATAAATATATTTTGAAACTATTATTTCGAAATGTTTTTCAATAGATTTATGACAGTAATTACTAAGATCCAAGTTAAGCTTTGAGAACATGCAAACACCACCTCTTTTAAATTGTTTTCTGCAAAATGAATTTATTATTTTATAATTTTCTATTTGTAAGAGTTGAATTTCATGTTCTCTAAGCCAATGTTCACTGACACAGAGAATGTCCACATTATTATTTTCCAAGATAAGTTTTAAATCGTCTACCTTTTTCTCAATGCCCTGTATATTAAAGTGCATGATTTTAAGATGACTCTGATTTTTCAATGGTTGGCTTTCGAAAAAACTTGTAATCCTTAATAACTACTCCTTGAGGCCATTTAGTATCATCAATAATTTCATTTTTATGTTTAAAGTCAAGGCTTACCTTAAAACTACTATTTGTACCTTTATTTTCTAATTTTTTTACATGAAAATTAATATCGGGCCACATTTCTTTAAGATGATCTTCCATCACATCTTTTTCCACATTTCCCTTTATGTGTCCAACATAAATATACGCGTACTTTTCTATTCCTGATATTTTCATAGTTGTTTCACTTTTACCTTTCACTATAACTTTATTTTTAGGAGGCCCACTTTTTAATTGTGAATTAATAATATTGTTTACATTTGCATTTGTCGCGTCCTTGACTTTGCGCTGTTGCGTTGTTTTTTGGCATACCAACGAATAATTTAGTTGTTTTTCTTCTTCCTTCTTTTCACTGACAGATGGAGTAATTTGTACCATATTGGAATTTAATTGAATATTTTTGCTATCTAACAAACTTTTGATTATCTCCTGATCCTTCACCCTTCCTTCTAGATGATGTATAAGACGATTTAAATTTGAGACTTCTTGTTTAAGAAATTCACTTTGGACATTGTTGCGAACACAATCCAACTTATCACAACCAACATCACGTACGTTTTCTTCCTTATTTTGGGTCGGGAACAACTGCTTTATATAGTTGCATAACACTTCATTATTTACTAATCCCAATGGAACTGTTTTATGTAAAATAATTTCAATTAACTCGTTCTTTTTTAATTTACCGAGTTCAACACTCACAGCCACGTCTACGCCGGCTGCCATCGTTATCACCTTCAATGTTCTTTATTAGATATTAAACACTTATGCCAGCACTTCCCGCCAATCCACGAAACTCATCTAGTACTTAATATTTGGCATACAAAAAGACAAAAGTTTATATACAAAAGTGCTCTTTTAGTTCCACCCTTACTTCTTAAGTCCCATAAGCCAACTGAATAGCTTATGCGGGTTAGGGGTAGGAACGGACCGCAGGCTTAAAGTCCCCTCCGAAGGACTATTACACAATAGGACAAACACAAATAAACACAGCCATACCCCTGGTGGGATTCGAACCCACGACCTCCGGCTTGTAGTCAGCAGCAGTAGCGTGCCGTGGGTCTAAGGGCGGGAGGGGCGAGCTATCTTAAGGGCGGCAATTTTTTTATTTAATAAAAAATAGGGACTTAAAATCAGGTATAATAGTAAACGAACTGACAATAATTATTATTAGTGACGTGTTTAATAAAATACATATTAGTTTATATTAACAATATTTATTAAAATTAAATTATAACAACAACCTTCGTGTTTTTACACCTTTAATAGAATCTAAAACCTTATCGTAATCTATCATTTGTGCTTTTTCAGATTCAATACATAGTAAGGCCAAGTTGTTTGTCCTTTCCTGTGTCATGGTGCATCTTTGATAGTTAATAATTTTGTTTAGTCTGCTAAAAGTTCTTTCCGCTCCTGCGCTATTATTTGGCATGGTGTGAAAAATTTTTAATAGATTGCATAGAGTATATAACTAAATTATTTGAAATTAAAAACGGCAAATATTCTTCTGTTGAAAGATTATTATTGTCATTTTGGATTTCCGTTAAAAGGCCACAAAACATTCTATATTCGTCAATAACCGAAGTACCCACATCTTTGCTATAAAATATTTGAAGATCCATAAGACATTTAATGTTTTCTTCATTATCTTGAAATTTTACCAAACATGAAAATTTTTGTGCAAGGGATATAAAGTCTTTAAATCTACTGGACAAAGTTGTTATAAATACATCTAAAATTGTGTAAAACATAGATATTTTAAATTTTTCTTCAGCATTTTCGATAACAAAATCCCTTTGAATGTCGTCATGAAATTTTTTTGTCCTTCTTATCCGTTTATTTGCAAATGTAGTAGTGGTTCCACACTTCATAGCTAATTCTGTTGCTTGCTTTTTAAAAATCAAAAATGACTTTTCATGCGAATTTCTAATTGATTCAATACATTTCTTGGTACTTAAAATCATTGCAGATGCCGTGCAAATATTTAATTTGGGGTTTTGCATGTAATTAGACAAAATGTTTATTTTCGTTAAAATTTCTTTCCAAAAGCACAGAAGAAATTTAAATTCAAAAGTTTCAATGACACTTAAAATTCCTGAAGCTTCGGCAGTTTGAAGACTTCGTGTTTTTTAACTCACCAGATACTATTTTTTCACATGTTTCTTCAATAACCTGAATATTCACATAAAATGAAGTAACAGCCCTTAAATGACTGGCCCATCTTGTTGTAGAAAGTTTTTTTAAAGTTAATTTTTTTACCAAATTTTCGGAATGCTTCTCCTGAATGTTTTTAAAAAGGTTTACTTTAGGAAAGCTCTCTGTGATAAAAACATAAGTTTTTTCCAATGTCCCGAAAAATAATTTTACTTCTGCATTGCAGGAGGCAGCATCTACTAATGCCAGGTTTAAATTATGAGCACAGCAATGCACATATATTGCCTCTGGTACTATTTCCTTAACTTTTGATTGTAGTCCATTTATGTGTCCGGACATAACACTGGCCCCATCATACCCTTGACCCCTACAAAACCTTATGTCGATATTCAACTTATTTAGCTCATTCGTGATAGTTGAAAAATAGGTTTGAGCTGAACCATCAGGTATATTAATAAAAGCAAGAAAACTTTCTTCAGGCAATCCAAACTTATTTACGTATCGGCATGATAAAGATAATTGCTCTTTTTTGTTAAAATCTTGGGTTGAGTCTACAATTAAGGAAAAATATGTTGCTTCTTTAATGTTTTTTGTAATAAGACTTAAAACTTCACGAGCTAAATGATCGATAAGTTCGTTTTGAATCTTATTGCTTGTATATTTTGCCACTTTTGAGGCATCAACCAAATGCGCTGCCAGTACCGCATCATATTTTTTAATAAGATTTACGAGCTCTAAAAAATTGCCTTTATTTTGACTTTTTTCAGACTCATCATGACCTCTTAGAGGCAAGGATTGCTTTGCTAAATATAATATAATGTCGATTAAACGTTTAATCGCCTCTCGATTTTTGGTAACTTCTAATTTCTCTTTGCTTATTTGCTGTTCAATAACTTTTAAATCTTTACTAAGGCGTAATTTAGTAATAACTAATTTATTATAAGCCATTCGGTGCAAATGACTTTTTTCATGCTGACTTATTTTTTCTGGTCCCTTTTTAAAATTTTTAAAACCATTTTTTGGATCAGACCAAACAGTTTGATTTGAATTATTAAACAGCCAACAGCAAAAACAAAATAGGGAATTGACCCTGGGGGAGTAAATAAGCCAGCTACGAATGTTTCCTTCTGTTTGGTACCAACTTGTTAAAAATTTTCTGTTGCCAGTACATGTTGGAAATACATTATAGTCATCTGCTAAACCCGGCTGACAGGGTCCTATAGAAATAAGTTCCCGGATTTTTCCTGGGTCCAAATGGGTATTTTTAAATAAATAAGGATCGCTTGGATAATCGAATGAATTTATTTCAGAATTGGACAAATTCAAGTTCATATCTAAAATAATTTAAATCTTTTTAGAATAAAGAGTAAAAATAAATCAGTTATATAGCGCCCTGTATAACATAAATAAATAAAAAAGCTTATACTGTCACACTAATATTAGAATCGGTAACTGCAAAAACAAGTTGCATCAGCATATCATTGAGAAAATGAATTGACTATTAGTCAATTAATTTTCTTTAAAAAACTTGTATTAATACATTGTATTAATACAATATTGATTATTATAATAAAAAAATGTGTTTACAAATCGGGCAGTAAAAGCTACTATAAAAGCCTCTATAAAAATCAAAGATACTATCTACTAGCAAAGCAAGGTAAATAGGTACGCTACTTTTTAAGTTTTGTTTTAATACTACATCTTAAGCCCGTTTCATATAGATGCGAAATGCGAATTGCGAAAATTTGCATTTCGCAAGTCCTATTTCACATAGATGCGAATTTTCGTAACAATTTTAGGGACATTTTTTTCTCACTAGGCTATGTTTGCCATACAATTTTAGGAATATTATTTTCTTACTAGGTGATAATTGACGTGTTTATTTTTTATATAACGTGTATAGCCTAACATTTTCTATTTGTTTTTTATATAAAGAGGTGTGTAGAATATAACAAATATATATCGTAAACAAACACTATAAATGGCGGGCGAAAACAAGTGTTTATTTGTACGATAAGCAATGCGCATGAGCAACGCATGCGTATCACGTCAAATTCGTGCGATTTTCGCAGAATATTGAATCAATCTCAAGATTCCCGCCCCCCAGATTTCAAATCTTGCGAATTCGCAAAATCTGTCGAAACATCGAAACGCTTTTCCCGCCAAATCAAATGGACCAATATGAGCATTTTTCGCATTTTTCAATTCGCATTTCGCATCTATATGAAACCGGCTTTACAAATCAACCACTACCTTTGTTTTCTTCAAATCTAAAACCATGCGTTTCTTCAAAAGAATTTTTATGAGAATCATTATCATCACTGAAATCGCTGTTATTACTAAAATCATTTTTCATAACAATGTCAGTCTCTTGCTCAATTTCATGCTCATCATCTAAATGATTTTCTTTATTTTGTCCAACCACCAATAAACTTTTATCAGTAATAAACGAGGCAGAAGCAAAACTATCACTACCTGAACTCAATTCAGTTGTGGTATTAATATTATACTTAATTATATTAGAGTTTGAAGAGCTAGAGGACAGTTCAGAGTTGGAAAGGTGGGTTGGCGTCGTTAATGTATTGAACCTTAAAAAATTTCCTCTATTCACTTTGTTTCCATTATTTTTATTTTAAGTTAGATATTGAAGGCAGTATAAGTAGATTTTACGCTAACGTGAAACAAATATGTATACATATACATATACATGTATATATGTATTTTTTCAAGGCGACGATATTGCACAGATTAATACTAAATTTTTTTTACTAAAAAGTACAAATTTTAAGCCGCGTTCTTGCTTGAACAGATAACGCATGCAACACTAAACGTGGATTCCGAGAAATGTTACATACTTAAAATAAGAAATAAGATAAAAAGTTAAAACTGTGTAAAGTAATGGTTGCGTTTATGCATGAACGATCAATCGCAACCTTATTTATTATTCCATATTTCTTATTTTAAGTGAGCATAAACAAGCCTATCGTCTTGATTTTAACCGCGGATGAATAATTATTTATCCTATTATAATAGGGATGATTTTAACCACGGTTGAATAATATTATTCATCACTGATTTTAACTTATAATAAGTTTTCATTTAAAAGCAAGTAAATAAAATACAATGTTTAACTTACGATGAATCTTTCTGTTGAAAAAAATTATTTATCTTGCATTTTTGCGAGGCCCCGGCAGCCAAACGAAGTTTTACTTCTTTGTCTTTTCTATATGCATATCCAGACTTTTTTGAAATTGAGCTTTTTTTATTCATTTTGTCACAACAATTACTAATTAACAACGTAAATATTTCAAAACAGCTTTACTTACTTTTTTCAGTTGATAAAATAGGAAACTTATACTTTGTCGGTAATACAGTAATATGTAAAATAGCGACAGTACATATACAGTATTTTTTCCTAAAAACGGTTCCCTAGGTTGTTTAGGCATTTATAAACTTCAAAGAAAAATCTTAATAATCCATAAGTATATTTATTAATTTAAAAAGAAGTTTTTTTAATATTTTGTTTGCATAATTTCACAGACATTTATAATTCCGATAATAGGTGACGCTACTGCCGTCTTTTAAACAACGAAATAAACAAATATTACCTTATTATTATTTTTTAGAAATTTAAATTGAAAAAAATTAAATATGTTATGTAATATTTAATTGAACAATATTTTGTTTTTAATAATAAAATTATAAATTTATTTAATTAGTTGGTTTTGAACATGCGCGTGAATGAAAGTCACCAGGAAGTATGTGGATGAAAGTCAGCAGTATTGCCATCTATTAGATACATCTGCTATCTATTAATGTCTGATTTTTTACAACAGGGTAGCACTGATTTTTAATAACAGACGGCAGGTGGACCAGCGACAGTGGTGCTACTGATGGAAGAAAAAAATAAATAGCCTGCCTATAATTTGTATAGTAAATAATTACTTGGAAAGATCGTTGGAAAGGGCGCTCTGGGCAGAGGGGCGGGGGGGGCGATCGCCCCCCCTGGCCCCCTATACGGCACGCTACTGGTCAGCAGCACTAACCACTCGTCCACCGTCGGCGATTTGGCCATTTTAAAGATTCGCTTTTAATCTTATCTATGCTGAGGAGATCTGCAAATACCCCCCCTAATAAACAATCCGTGGGTTATTACGATCCTAATTGTTTAAAATAAATGCATTCAAAAAGCCATGTAAATAAAACTAACATTTAAATTTAGCGCAACGGAAATACAAGTGACATATAAAAGGTAGCGTGCCATTGGTTAGAAAGACTCTCCTGATTAAGTGGGAAAAGGTAGGGGAAAGAATGCAAGTAGTCAGATGGGCAGGGAAGATAGGGGAGAAGAGGCATTCGAGCATTGGAGCAGAGCCGAGCAGCGACCAGGGTTTTAAAAATTGTGTGTGCAGAAAAGTGTTGGAATTTGTAGGTTTGTACGTTTTAAATAACTAAATTATTGTAGTATAAATATTCCCGAGCATTTTGGTATAATTAGTTTACACAAACACCTTGTGTAAAGATAAATATTCGATCAATTGACTTGGCGTCATCGTTCGATCTATTTAGCTGTAATGGCTGCCGTTTAAAACAAACCACGCTGTAAAATTTACGTTTAAAACTAGGTATTTCGTATTATAATTCATATTCTAAGTTATAAACAATTGGTACGTGTAATTTATCTAATAAAATGCAGGGATTTTTAACGAGTAGTTATCAAATTAAAAGAGCAGGAATTTTACGTGGATTTCATCAAATTAAAATAGGCAGGACCGTATTCGATTTAATTAAGCTAAATGACAGGACAGTACTTAAGATTATTTAATTATTTTTAAATAAATATTTCAAAAGGGGAATTTAACATAAAGGCTGTGTAAATTAAGTGTATTTAATATTGATTTTCTTGAATACGGGATTTATAAAATTGTACTCGCAGATTCATATTTATGTTCAGTAATTAGTTAAGTAATTTTGCCAGTCATATTAAATTATTTGGTAATACGTTTTGGAGTGAGTAGCAACAGTAATTGTGTGATAACGACATTTAATTTATCCACTGCCCGTGGAGTCCATGATGCAACAAGCCCATCTTGAATTACTATCCTGTAAATTTTACCAGGGGCCGGTCGGTTGGATTTATCTGGTTGGGTCACGGTTACATTGTTTTTGTTAATTGTGTCATTTTGATTACCTATAGGTAATAGTTGCCATGGAATAGTATATTTTTACCATAAAATGATATATTGTTTTATGGTATTTGTTAATTTATTAACGTTTGCCGACAAATGAGGCATAATAGACAATGGCGGACCTGCAGTTGAAGCGATCTCGGGCCTGATAATTATTTACTCCTTTTCCAACAGTTTATTGAGCCTGAACTCTAATAAATATTACATGAAAAATTTGTGTAACAGTAAACTTAAATTCAACAGTAAATAAAAAATATAAAAACTTTATTTGGATGATGAAGGCCTATTGCAGACGGAATGCTTGATGAATAAAGTTAAATTTAAAATACAAAATAGAGACTAAGACTCAATCTACTTTTACCAAACAAACAAACAAACAAACAAATCAGCAACAAGCGAAGATAAAAATTAAAAAAAAAAATGAAAAACGAGCTAAGCTCTAGTATGATGTATTATTTATCTAATGTTATTTATATATTTATTTATATTTGGGTTGTAGTCACAGTAAGGAGATATTGTGTGGTTTTAACGGTTGTAGGAGGTCCTTTTCTTTCAGAGTTCACTAAGTTAAATGTCGTTTGGGTTGCGGTTATTTTTGTTACTCTATCCAAGTAAATACCATTATTGTTTGTTATTAATTGTAAATATTTTATACGTGATACTCACTCCCATAATCCCTCATTTTGGAAGGTTTTATGAGAGATATTAAATAAAAAAATAAACGGGAGCCTTCCGGGTTTTTGACCTGAGTTCAAACGTAACTTATTGCCTTTTATTTATTGTATTTTTATTTCCCTTTTAAATACTTTCCCCATGAATACAACACCTCACAAGTACCTTGGGTTACTAAATTAATGAGCTTTATTACCGTAAGTATTTATTTTATTTATTTGTCGTAATTTAATATAACATTTGCCGTGGTGTTATATTTCATTTATCACTTGGGGTGTAACTTTTTACAGATTCTTTGCTGGGGGGGGTGTGAACGCTTACAATGCTTGTAAAAAACCTTAATAATTCGATAGGTACACTCTTTATTTTGTTTTTGTATGCTATAGTAATTTATGATTCTCATCTGACCGACCACTTGAGGGATCGTTATAGAACGTTTTGGTAGAGTTTCTAGTCTTAAAAATAAACATTAAAAAGAGCGTGTAGAAAACCTAGAGAAGACAGTAGATTTTCCACAGTTACGTTTTGATGTTTGAAGAGAATAGTTAAATTCTTTAATTGTTGTAAGGAAGTGAGTTTAACTCTTGAATAACCAAATTCAATGTTTAAATGTAAAATCAGTTTGTGGTTTAATCACTAGGAATGTTTATTTTATTATTACTATTATAATCTAAGGGGATAAATATCATAGTATGTTGTTAAGTAGTTAATTTAAATCATATTTTACTATTATTTCATCTTGTTCTTGTAAAAGAAGGAATAAGCTAAACTTTGTGTTTTATTACATATTTATTGTAATCATTATTTTATGTTTATAATTTTTATATTTGTATTAAATATACTTTAATATACTTTAACATATTTAACTGTATTGTAATGTAATGTACTATTTTACTACATATTTCTATTCAACATTTACATACTTTATGTTTATCTTATTTTATTTATTTGATGATTGATGGTTGATGATTCATTATTTCATAAGGTGAGACTTTGTTTTAAGTTCTGCATATCAAATGAGTTATTTAGTAAGAAAACTTTGTTGACGGTTTCTAGTAAGGTCTGTGGATACAGCTTTGCTTTGACAGGCGCACCCAATTGCCAATAATTATCAAGTATGAAGTTGTTGTTTCATTGTCTTATTTTATTATTATTGATAATCATTTTATTTTGCTATATTTGATTTGCACTGGAATATTTTAATAACTTTATTATACCTGTATTTGTTATTTATTACTGTACAATTAAATTGCATTACAGTTGTCCACTACTATACTACTTGTTATTTATATATTTTATTTACCACTACCGTTTATTATTGTTGTTTGTGATCTTAGTTATATTTTACTTTATGTTTCACATTATTGTTGTTTTGTGCTGTACATTTCAGAGCATGCGCAAACATATTCCTCCTCTTTATATTAAGGTCGGAAATTTTTCAGACAACCTTCGTATTTCTATTTAACTTTTACTTACTTTGTTTTGTACAGTTTGCGACGCTTTTTATCCCTGCTCTTTATGGTAGACGGGGAAGTGGGTTAATTAAAAAGCTACTTTAGTTTAGGAAATTAAAATTAAAAAAACATTTACAGGGCGCCATATTTTTGTTTGTTTTAGTGTTTTATAAAAAAATATAAAAAACTTATAAAAAAAAAGTTGTGTCACAGGGACGAATTAGGAGACCCACTTATTTTAAACCTTAACCTAATATACCTATGGGTAATATCAACCTATCCTGGTGGTATTCATTTAATAAGCTTAACAATAATAAATCCCCAAATTAAATTTTGATGCAAATCAAATAAAGTAAACAAATAATACTTGAAATCAAGGATACCACTAGGGGTGGTTGAGAAACTATAAACAACGTTAATAACTAACTTAAAATTATTATATACAAGGTGTTTGACAAACAAAAAATAGTCTTATGCCATAATAACCAAATAGTATACTAATATTAAAAACTATAAGTACTATAAATAAATTCACAGTCTCACCCAAGTATTCAAGGCTTAGAATGTCCTTAAATTTATGCTCGGAATGTTGCAACAGAGACTGGGAGGTCCAGCGGCTGTCCAGCTTACGTGGAGAAGCAGTCAACAAGGTCTTCGTAGACTTAATATTATAACCAATTTTTATGCGCTCAGCATACGTAGAACTCCAATAATACAGATCGTATCATACGTGGAATCGCATGGCACGAAAATACAGGTAAAATACGTAAATTGACAAAATACGTAAGAATCGGAAAATCTTAAAACCCTAAAAAAACACCCAATAATGAATGTAAAGAAATTCCAAAAAGATGTGAATTACCTTTACTCGAAAGGGTTTTCCCATATATAAATCGAAATATTCATCAATTGAATGGCCTGGATTGGCCTCGTTGATTTTAGCAACGCACAAATCGCCAAATTGTCGCTTTATCGGGCTTCTATCACTGATTTTCAACAAATCGCTATTACAAAACGCGGATAATCATATAAAATTATCAAAATCAGCACTGCACGGCTTGAAATCTTAATGATGTCGCTCGATTTTTCTTTTCTCCTCAAAAACACATCTACACCATTTTATTTCTCCCTTTCCAATCACTTCATCAAGGTGCCAACCTGACCATCTTTTATTCTCAAACTTTTAAATATAAATTACCAAATCATTCAGGAAATTAGTGTGTGAGAACCGGCAACAATGTAGAATGACGTCGGTGAAACAAGATGGTTAAAGAAAAACAACAACACAAACACTGTATTTCAGCGAGAGAATGGTAAGTAAAATATAAGATTATTATATTATTATTATTATTATTATTATTATTATTATTTTTATTATTATTATTATTGTTATGTGTCTCATGATCTTACGAACTAAGGGGATAGACACTAGAGTATTAGCCCCTTATTTTATTATTTATTTATAGGAACTTGTCATATTATTTTTATGTGTTCTATCTAATTCTGGAAGATTGCCCACATATTCTGGGACACCCTGTATACAATTGAGAAATTATACTAATCTAGCCATCCGTAGAGAGCAAATGGCATATTTTTAATATGTTGTTAAAAACAATACTGGCAATTTTACGTAAAAACGGCATCTCACTAAAAAAAAGTTAATATACAACCTGATTTTCAAAATATAATATAGCAGGAAATTCTAACGTAAATAATCAGACACTTGGTTTTTTTATAACAACAATTTATTAAACAATAGTGTTACTTTTAATTTTAAATTTATTTAACAATGATGATATTTTAAAAATCATTACAACTATAAAAATCTCTGAATTTGAAATTAATAAAATTAATATTAAAATGCTAAACAATATTTTACCATACTGCGTAGATTCTATAACACAAATTGTATATTTTTTATGCAAAATGGTGTTTCCTAGTATCTGGAAGACTGCCCTAACCTTACCTATACCTAAGAATAATAATCCAAGTGAGTGTAAGGATTTCAGGCCAATTAGTATTCTTTCCTGTTTGTCAAAAAATCAACTAAAAGACTACTTGAAAATGTATAATTTTTTGCCTAATATTCAGTCAGATCAGAGGCGGACATATGACCGGGCAGTTCGGTGCGGTACCCGGGGAACCGATCATATATGGGCCCTCATACTTTAAGAGCATTGCTAAATAATTGCTAAATAATAAAATAATTATTATTAATAGTATACTAAAATATTGACAACCAGGCAACATCTCTCACAGGTACATTGCGGCAACGGCGCGTTCTCTGCTCTGTGAATCTTGCTATGACTTGTTCTAACCAAATATTTAGAGATATAGATAGATCTGTCAACAATATCTAAGATCAAGTAACATAGCTATCGGATTTCTTCAAAAGTGTGTATATTTATCTTATTTTCAAAATTCCAAAAAAGCAATGTATTTGTATTTTTTTAATATGTATATACAGTTGGTTGCCAAATTATTAGGGCACAAATTAAAAATATGTACGAATGTATATTAAAAAAAACTATAAATACATTGCATATGTTTCCTATTAAATTAAATAGTCCCATTGTAAAGTAATTTTATAAACCGCCACTGAGTCAGGTTCTCGAAAATATCACATCACGAACACAGCTTTACTTAAAGTTATAAATGATACTCTTTTAATTTTGGCTTTGTTAGATCAAATTAAAGAATTATATCAACCAGAAGCTGCTTATATCAAAGTTAAAACATTTTGGGCGAAGCACTACTTTCTTGAAATGGTTTTTTAACTACCTTTGTGATAGAGAACAGCAGGTGAAAATAGAATAACATTTATCCTCTAAGATCAACCTAAAAAGGGTCGAACCTCAGGGAAGTGTGCTCGGGCCGGTATTGTTTTCAATTTTTATTTTTGACATTCAATATTGTTTTAAATACAGTAATATATAACAATATACACTAATATACACTATACAGTAATATATAACAATATACACTTATATACCGATGATTATTAAAAAATTAAAGCAGATAATTTTTTGGTGGCACTGGCCCAAATCAGTTCAGATCTAAACGCTTTGCAGAATGGTGCTTGAACAATAGTCTTAAAATAAACTCCAGCAAATCAGTGGCATTAATAATTAGTAACGAAAAAAACAGACTAAAACTTGACCTTTCTAACCAGTTTGTACATGTTGATAACGAAAAAATTTATTGGGTCAGCTCCGCCAGGAATATTGGTATACAAGTGGACTGCTCTTTAAGGTTTGATTCCCACGTTAATAGGGTTGCCACCTTTTAAGCTTGGGGTTGGAGGACATGGAAAAAGCCCGCCGCGAAAATTTTTCCAAAAAAAAGGGGGCGTTGCCAATATCTAAACAAGTTCAACAGAAATGACCATGGACCGATCCCTTGCAATATTAACTTTATTAAATAGAACATTAAACTAATAACTACCTATTATACCTACCTAATATTAAATAAACACATTTTTATAACAAAAACAAAACAGCATATGCATATGCATATGCAATATTGCAGTCAGATTAATATAATAATATACCTAGTAATTAACCCAGACTGCAATGAAGCTTCGAAAATATTCCAGAAATATGCCCTATCATCTAGGAATAATCCTCTTCATTCTAGGAATCTTCATTCCAAGCACCATCTAAGAAACTTCCCAGTGAATATTCATAACGCATTTTAAAAAGAACTAGGCAACCAATTATACAGATACCGGCCAACATAATTTTTTATTGTTTGCAAGCCTGTTATTTTATTGGTTTACCGAGAAAAATATTTTTGTCAGAGCACAATAAAATACATAGAAAGGAGGACAAATTTCATTTAAAGGAGGACGAAGGACATGATCTTATCAAAAGAGGACTGTCCTTCACAAAGGAGGACGGGTGGCAACCCTACACGTTAACAATGTATACAATCATTTTTCACATTAAAATCAATTAACAAAATAAAATACATTGCGAACGAAAAAACAAAGTTAATGCTGGTAGGATCACTTATTTATTCGAAAATAAACTACTGCAGCTATGTATATTATTTTCTCTTGCCAAATTATAATCGATTAAAACTATAACGCATTCAAAATGCTTGTATGAGGTTTATTTTTTGTGCTGATTTCAGGAAGCATATCACGTCGTATTTAAAAATTACACAAGAGCTAAATATTTTTTAAATGTGTGTTAATAATTATGTGTTTTTCTTGTTTAAATTGATCAAATGTAAGAGTCCAGATTATCTTTTTGCTGGAGTTACGGTCATCGATTCATGATATTAATATTCGCAGAAATAACTACACAACTCCATAGCATAGTAGTACTACACTTTTGACCTTAGACTAGAAGAATTTCTAGGTCCTGTAGAAAAAGTCTGAAAACATATAAATTCAGCTATTAAAAAGACAAGAGGACATAAGCTTCTCCGTATAAAAAAGACGTGAAATTGTAACCTTCCCTCATCTTTACACATTTTTTGTAGGCTAATGTAATTGCTGGAGCTGGATAAAAATTCTAATGACAACTCATGAGTTGCCGTGTTTATTTCGACGGAAAAATATTAGCTTTTCCGTGCGAAAAAACTTCGGTTTTTGCACAATTTTCTACGTTTTCCCTAGGCTAGGGAAATTCTGAAGTACTATAGAACATTTTTCAATCAGATATTAATTCAGGAACTCAAAATACGAAAATATATAAGCTTTCTTGCGCAAAAATATAACCTTCCAGAAATCGCAACTTTTGCTCAGCTCTTTTTCCCCTAGGCTAGGGAAATTCTGAAGTACTATGGAACATTTTTCACATCAGATATTAATTCAGGAACTCAAAATACGAAAATATATAAGCTTTCTTGCGCAAAAATGTAACCTTCCAGAAATCGCAACTTTTGCTCAGCTCTTTTTCCCCTAGGCTAGTGGAATCCTGAGGTACTCTAGAGAAATTCTACAGTGAGATTCGAACTAAACGACTCGAGATACGTGAAAACATTCGTTTCATTTAATATTTCGTAGATTGCTTCAGGGGCGTAGCTACCGCGGTATCAGCCGTATCAATGGTACAGGGTCCCGATTGGCTTTGACATGCGTAATCAAAAAACATATTACCCATATATTAAAAAAATTGAGGCAAAATTAAATAAATAAATAAATAATATTGTTATTTCATTGTTTATACTTCAATTTATTGAATTAAAATTTTCCTGAATACCCTCCTGTTCCATCGAGGCCGTAAACTCATACGAATTGTTTCTGCCCGCTTTGCTGTTATTGAGCCAGATCACGTCAAGTGGACACCCCATTTTCCACTTGGTAATAGAATTTAAATTTTAATACATCAATCGTTAGCAGGCGCGTACGCAGGGGGGGAGCAATGGGGACAATTGCGAGTTATTCAGTAACCCTCAGAAAGATGATCAACCAACCGATATATTTGCGAGCACAGCCAGAGCGCTGCTATCTCAACTTCCGCCAGAACCAGAACTGCATGAGACACTCAGATTGGTAATGATTTATGAATTGTTAAGCACAAAAATCAGACACAACCTTTTTAGGGACCACAGATCGATGACCTGTTGCACTCTGCCAAGCGATCAAACTTCATGTCAACCATTGATTTAAAATGGGTTACTGGCTTGTCTCTGTCAAGCGCGAAGACCGCGACAAAACAGGATTTATAACCCCCTTCAGCTTATACCATTTTATAAGGATGCCATTTGGACTACGGAATGCTCCCGCAACGTTTCAAAGGCTCATGGACCGATTTCGCCGTATTCTTGCGGATGTCGTCCTTATGTCATACCCAGATGACCTCATTATCATCTCTGACAGTTACGAAAACCACGACGAGTACTGCAACGTCAGATCCCGACAAGATTACTGCGATCATTCAGATTAAAGAACCAACTACGGTCAAGCAGTAATTGTGATTTCTGCAGCTTTACAGCTGGTTTAGACGTTTTATCGAGAATTTTGCTGCAATAGCGCAACCCTTAAAGTAGATTGACATGAAAATCAGCTCAATTTATTTGGGAAGAACGGCAACAATTTGCGTTCAACGAGTTGAAACACAACAAATGGATCTATACGGTGTCCAATTTACCGGCGATGTGTTGCAGCAGGTTGCCTATTGTCTTGGTTTTAACCAGACTTTAATCCCTGTTTATCATTCCGCATCTAATCATGAAAAGGGCAGAAATCGGGATTTAAAAACACAGCTTTCCATCCTTGTGGGCACTCATCATACTCACTGGAAAGAAGCCTTACCAGCTGTAAGATTCGCAATGAACACCCCAAACCATCTTGTCGTCAGATTTACGTCCGCGTACTTGATATTTGATCGAGAACTCCGAACTCCGGCTGAAGTCCAAAGAGATTTTTGCCAAATCGTAAATAACAAATACATATTCCCGAGATTACACCTCATCTAAAGCAGATGGCAAATACGCTCGAAATTGCCCGTGAGAATCAAAAAAATACTCAAGATCGAGTTAACAAAACCGCAGATCAAAGACGTCAGCCAGCTGAGGAATTCCAAGAGGGAGATCTGGTCATAATGGACTTTCGGCACGAAACGGATTTTAATCAGCTTAAGTCGACATTAACATATTGTTTGCGGTTATTGTCCGAAATAACCTCAAAGCATTTTTGTTTTGTGTTATGCAATTATTATTATAATTATAATTATTATGGAGGATATTTTTGTTAATTATTACCATTAAACGAATATAACACATTATATTATATTACTTATAATACATTAACGGGGTAATAATTTTAAAATTTTGATTAGTTTAAAATTAACTTAATTTTTGGTAGATTACAAATCCGTGCTTGGTCGCTGTATCAGTAGTCGTACTCAAAGTTAACAGCAGGGGCGGCCGCGATCATAGTTACGATAGAAACAATCGCGGTTATTTCGTGTTGCAAGTGGTAGCCGGGATTTCGATTATGACAGGAGTGACCGCGATTTTGTTTACGAAAGGAATTTCCCACGAGCGAGTTTTGAAACGAAGAAACGATTATCACAACAATCCATAGAGAAGACAAACTACCAAGGAGGAACCGCTACCGAAATTTAAATACATGACCAACAGGTGTATAAAATGCGGTATCTATGAACATTGGAGGAATCAGTGTAGAAGCAATAAAATACGATTTGGTTTTAACTGTGGCAGCCGTAGGCACCTGTTCGATAATTGCTCTTTAAACTGGACCTTAGCTTCGTTGACAATAAGAAGATAACACTAACGATTTTAAAATTGAACACATAAAATTCTAAATACGTTGTATTGTACATTGATAAACAACAATCCACGTGGATTTTAGACACGGGAGCAAGTATAAGTCTAATTAAAGCCGGGATTGGTGCTAATCTCAATTTACTTATACTGTATCAGGTCAAAATTCAAAGATATTTAATTTTTAAGTTTTGGTACATACCATTAGAAAACACCCTGTATAAATTAAAAAAAAACTTAATTGGACTGGACCCATACAAGTTTCAAATTAAAAAAAAAAACAAATTCTTGCAAAATTGAGGTTAATTGATCAAAAGGAACACGTGTCCCTGAGGGTTTTTTAAATAATTTAGGAAATTCCACATCTCACCAAATCTTACCAAGGGGGAGAAAAATACATCACGTAATTAAAGAATGTTCCTTACCTTTAATGGTGTCAGGCCCTTCGGCTGCTATCAAGATGGCGACTGGATTTGAATGGTTTCGGATAAACCTCCTTATGAAAGTTTAAATATAGTGTGTGTTTCGTGTTTCGTGCACTAAATGTGATGGAAAGTTTTACCCAAGTTGTATTAAGCAAAGCTAATCAAGTAAAGAATCCAAAGTATCTCCACGAGTGTTCTACAGAGGCCATAGTGGAGAGTAGCAGTCTTTTAACTGAAAACGCATTACTGCGAAGGATTATTAAAGAACTGGAAGATAAAAACCGCATTCTGGAAGAAAATGTCCAGCTTTTAAAATAAAAAATAAACTAAATTCAATCTGGAATTATATTATAATTATGTTGCATGGCCTAAACTGAAAAGTAGTTCTAATGTACTGAAATTCAGTCAAAGGGCGACAGGAGAAGAAGAAGACACCAAAAAACAAAATCAACAAAAATTGAAAACATAAATAAACAAGTTACTAAAGCAGTAAAGAATATTTTTAATAAAGATGGAATTCAAGAAGGAACTAAACAATCTGGTCGATGGAAAACTGCCACGAATATAAAACAAAAGCAAATTAAACCAAAAAGGCTAAATACTGGCGTAAAGGTTAGCACAAGCTAGTTCTCGGGTGTTGACCGCAAAGTGCAGCTAAAATAAACCAAGATTTGAAGATGAAGTTATAGAGGTGACATAATTTGAGAGAAAAACAAAGTTCAGCAAATGTTTTGTAGTTACAGGTCCACTGTCAAAAAAGATACTATGTACGAACCTAGTTTCTGGCCACCTAATGTAGGAATAGGAAGGTTTAAATTTGATATTCGTAAAGAATACTTAAGTAAACAAACTGGTAATTGTTTAAAACTAAACATCCAAACTCAATGAGAATGTACAAAAAACATAAACAAATTAAAAACAAAAACAATAAACATAAAGAATTTATTATTATGCACCAAAATGTTCAAAGCTTATCAAATAAAGTAAATGTACTTGATGCTTTACTGGGTGATCAACTGGATTTATGTTACAGAACACGGGCTTTATGTGCAATAAATGGATTTTCTTTGGTATCTAAATTCTGTAGAATTAAAAATAAACATGGTGGGGCAGCAATTTACAAAAATAATTCATTAGAAGCAGAAATTCATGAACTAGATCTAAGTAAATTTTGTGTTGAAGTAGAGTTTGAAGTCCCTTATCTAATGTTAATTTGTTTGTACAAAGAATTGAAAATCTTTTATTATTTTTATTAAGAAGAAAAAATGCTGGTATAACTGATAACAATGACAAAATACTACTAAATAACGTTTTATACTCCTTGCATATAAAGCATACTGTAGACTTACATGCATTTCAAGATATACATCAATTAGTATTGTCTATATAAGTGGTAATATCCCTGAGATCTTTGATGTAAAGAGTTGGGTCGATTTTAATGGTGTTTCTGATCACTCTGGTCAATTTTTTAACAGTTTAGGTTTCAATGATTTACATTATTGTAAGGAAAAATGGTTGGATTTATATTGAACTAAATCAGTTAATAATTTGGTAGGCAGTGGACTGTATGAATTGTGAGAAATAGGGGATGGTTAGTTGACTGAATTATGTTACTAGATAAAACGTGGGCAGTAAGAATACTAATAAGAATACTAAAGTCCTACCTTGTTGCTGGTGCTGATGACGATACTCAGGGCCCTGGTTTGGTTTCTGGCAATTAGGCTGTTAGCGTTGGTTTCAAGCGGTTGAGATGCACAAAGCAGGATAAAGCGGGTATAATGTCGCGTGGTAGATCACTGCCTTTCGCGGGGATGCTTGCGGTTCGAACTATTATTTCTTAATACACTTACGCCCTCAATCACGCGGTCAAATAGGTAATTAAAAATAGTTGCGGTAAACATGCGCGTTGGGGGCAATAAGCTGGATATAATATTTAAATAAATATAATAAAAATTAAACAAATATTAATTATTTCGCGAAGACGAAACATAACATATTAATTAATTATTTTCATATATTCATAGAAACCTTTAGCTTTTATATCAATATCTCGTTTCCATTAAAGTCAGTTAAACATAAATTAAAAACCAAGAAACCTTGGCTCACCAATGGTATTAAAATCTCATCAAAACAACTCAAAAAATCTTACTTCAAATCCATTACCCAAGAAACCTTGGCTCACCAATGCACAGTGTGTTAAATTAATTATCTAGCTAGACAAAACCTAATTTTAAAACAACCTGAAACTAAGACAAATTTTATTAAATAAGCTTCATCAGTTCTCCCTGTTATGATTTCCATTACTTAGAACGTACTGCAACAGTGTATTCAGCACTATGAAGGTGCCAGTTCCGGGCGTATCATTTTTTATAAATATACTTAGCCGTGTATGTGTTGCAGAAAGGTGGAGTGATTTTGACATTGTTAAATCAAATTTTGAACTGTGCCGCTATGAATCTAGGTATATATTACTTATTTTTTATAATTAGGGATTTATAATATCAGTAATCAGCAACAGGCTATAGATATAGAAATTCACTTGGTGTTGTTAAATATGGACAATATTTATTAAGCAAGAAGTATTGTAATCGAGCAATATCGGGTGCACTATCAGTATTTGTTTTGTTTTATAACGTCTACAGATTACTTATGTGCCTTTATTTATTGCCCCAATTTGCCTCTTCTACAGGGTGTAACCAAAAACCGGCTCACTCCTTTTTTACTATTAAATTTTGGAATAGAGTTGAAATTTGGGAGCAATAATAAAGAGTTAATTTATAATTATTTCAACCTTCAATGGATACCACAAAACTTCCGGTTTCCCCGGAAATAATGCCAACTTTCGTTTTTTCAATGAAACACTATGCATATCTTTGCATATTTGAAATCAGGAGAAAATTTTGAATTCGATACTTACACTTTCGCGGGAATTTTATAATGATCTTAATTTTTTTTTGTAATTTAAGTTTTCTATAAGTGTAATTTTCGTGGAAAACACTAACCGAATTTTTTTGACATTGGTTGGTTTTGATTGGGGAAAACATATGTATTTAAAAAAACATTAGCAGCCACTCTGATGGTATTTAAAAAGTTGAGTTAATTAAAAAAACAATTTATCAGCAACATTTACTATTTATGCATTTTACTGCAAATTTGGATGCTAAAACTAATTGATTCTCCAAATTGCAGCTTTCTGGATTGAAAACTAAAACTGGACAAAAATTCAAGGTCAATTGCAAAATGGTAGCGAATGTGCATTTATCGGATTCAAAATTTTCTCCAGATTTCAAATATACAAAAATATACAGGGCATTTCTTTGGAAAAACGAAAGTTGACCAATTTTCGACGAAACCGAAAGTTTATTTTTTATTACAAGGCGCCGGCCATTTTGTAATTAACGAATTTAATTTCTGCATTTTGGATGTCAGATTTTGATTCAGTGAACCCAAATACCCCGCTTTCAAAGAAAATTTATAATTTTTTATGTCATTTAGGTTTTGTCTAGCTAGATAATCAATTTAACACACTGTGCAATGGTATTAAAATCTCATCAAAACAACTCAAAAAACCTTACTTCAAATCCATTACCACAAATAATCAAAATGATGTTGAATATTACAAAAAATATAAAAAGTATATAGAGATAACCAAATTTTAAATTCAAGTAACATATCAGGGGCATCTTGGAAACTTATAACAAAAAATACAAATAGCAATAAAAGTGTATTTAAAATAGAAAATACAAATATTGAATTTCTTACAAACAACAACGAAATTGTAGAATCTTTTAATCAATATTTTATAAACATATCAAAACAATTTAATTCAAAAATAGATAATCAAAAATGTTCCTTCAATAAAACCGTTTTAAACACATTTTTCATTACTCAAATTAGTGAACTAGAATTACAGGCTGTCATTAAAAAAATGAAAAATTCAACTTCAACTGGTGTTGATAATATTAGCATAAATTTAGTCAAAAAATCTATTGAATTTATTATAAAACTTCCAACCCATCATAAACTTATAAATTGTTAAAAATTGCAAAAATAATACCAATCTTTAAAAAGAAGATAACACAATGGTAGAAAATTGTAGACCCATATCCTTATTATCTACAATATCGAAAATTTTGGAAAAGGTGGTTTACTTAAAAATAATTTCTTTTATAGACATGGACAATATGCTTAGTAATTTTCAACATGGCTTTCGATCCAAAAAGTTTATAAAAACTGCAATTTTTGCTTTCTTAACTAATCTTTACAATAATCTAGACAATAACATTAAAGGCATTGGCTTGTTTATGGTTCTCAGCAAGGCTTTTGATCTGGTTGACCACTCGCTTTTGCTCGAGAAGTGTTATAGATATGGTTTTAGGGGTATAATACATAACTGGTTAACATCATATCTACAGGAAAGATCGCAAATTGTTGAAATAAACTCTATCAGATCAAAAAAAGAGCATAATGATTGCGGTGTACCTCAAGGGTCAGTCTTGGATCCGCTGTTATTTTTACTTTTTACTAACGATTTACAAGATACTGATTCAAGCAATAACCTGGTTATGTTTGCTGATGACAATAATTATAATTAATTATAATTATCTTTGCTGTCCAAACAGTATAAAGAATTGTATTGCCGAGGCTTCGTCAGCTTTAAATAATTTCCACTTTTGGTTTTAACAAAACAGCATGTTATTTAAATACCACTAAGAATGTATTTATTCACTTTACACCAAAATCAGGATTTATATCCGAGAGTAATTTGTTAAGTGTCAACAACAAGTTATGTTGAGAAAATCCTGTAGACAACCTTTGCCAAAAATTACACTTAAATTACTACGCTCTTTTCAGAATTACGGCCGTATGCAGAAACGTTGATTTATTTATATCAACTGATTTAGCATATCAGTGGATATAGGTTTTTGCACTACATGGCAACGTAGTAATTTTCTTTAAAAACTGTTGTTTTTATAAAATAAATTGGGTAATTATCTTTCAACGGTTAAAAAAGTCGATTTCTATACATTGACATTTTAAATTAGACATAAAAGAATTAAAATTTCATCAAGATTTATTTGACATTTGTGACATTTGAACCATAGAATAGTATATTCTGTAACAAGTTTGGAATACAGCATATTCCGCTCGAGTGAAGAGTTTGTCACACGAGCCGAAAGCGAGTTTGACGGTTTCACGAGAGCGGAATATGCTATTCCAAACGTGTTTCAGACTATACTTTTTCTACGTTTACAAAAAATACCATAGATAAATAATTTAATTGGAAGAAAGTGTGGTTGGATCGGTCTAAAATTTTAAAAACAGAGATGTCGCTACGAGTGTTTATTCTGTCATCAGATGATAGAATATTTCATTCTGTAACACTTTACGGAATATATGTCATTCCATAGATAAAAGTGATATTAGAAGGGTCAAATTCCGTAATGGAAGTAGAAAAAATAATTTCGCTAATATAAGTCATGGTTTACTAGATTTGTTTTTTGGCCAATAAAATCATCTAAAATGTAAATTGGTTGATATAATTTATATTAGTCGTTAACGACTGATTTAAAATATGGATAAAAATAGACAGTGTTTGTAAATATATATGAAAAAATAAATTCAGAAGGTAAACATACCTATAACAAAGATATAATTAAAATATAACATTTTTTAAAGATAAAATGTTTTTTGACTGATTGAAAAGCTGAATACTTGAAATCAATTGAACTTAAGTGAAAATATTTATTGATTAATTTTTTTTATATTAAAAACATACACACCTTCCATAAATGTTTATTTTTTAATATAATACCTAGATAATTAAAAAAAAACTATTTAATAAATAATAAGGATTATAAAATAAAACCAAAATTGTGTTTAAAAAATATTTGTCTTATTTTTTAAATACTTTTGAAGAATTTTAAATTTTAGACAATGTTCAACTTATTTTTTCTTTTAAATTTTTAAATTATGTGCTTGCTCTTCAAATAGAAACAGTAGGTAGAGGGGACTTTTTTTCTGAGGAAATTTACACTCTTTTTATTTTTCGGCTCAGAAATATAGGTAGGTACTATTAAACATAAAAGAAAATAAAATTGAGGGACAAAAACATAGGTATTTCAAATTGAATAAACGAAATCGAAAACGTCCCGAGGGATTACCTAACTGTTACTAGGGAGGGGTATTACGACTATCAAGCACAACTGCCCTGTGAATGGGGATTTGGAATTTTGGAAAAAAACATCTCTTTTTTTAACACCCTGTAGTATAATGTCATGTACACAATATCGTATTCCAAAAATTAGACGTAAGTCAAAGAATCCACTATTGCTCATTTTTTGGACTAAACTGGGGAATAAGTACAATTTTAAAAAAATTGGCATATAATCGTAGTTAGCCAAGATATCCACAAAATCTCGAAAACGTTCCGAGGGATTACCCAACTTATACCAGGGAGAGGTATTACGACTATCAAAGTCAACTGCCCTATGAATGGGAATAACTTGAAATTTCGAAAAAAATGCATCTCTTCGTTTAACACCCTGTAGTATAATGCTATGTGCAAAATATCGTATTCCCAAAATTAGACATAAGAGTCAAAGAATCAACTATTCAGAATTTTCAAAGATTTTCAAAATCGATTCAGTAATTTTCCAATAACGAGCTTTCAAATATTTTCCAAAAAACTAGGTGCGTCGATTTTTATGACGAGCAGTTTAGTTAAATTTTAAAATTTGCTTTATTTAAATAACAGTTTTTAAAATTTGTGTACCCATACTTTTCAATATAAATTATTTAAAAAACAAAGTGAATAAGGCAGGCATAATTTTTTTCATTGGCTTTAATTTAACCTTTTAGAAAAGCAGGAATTCTTGCCCCATTTCCAGCAAGGATGTAGCCAGGATTTTGTTTAGGGGGCAGGCAAGGGTAAAATGCTGCTGCAAAAAGTTTCGAGACTCCACCTCCCACCCATTTTCTAGCACAATTTTTCTGGACTTTTTGAGTATAGCTCCCACCTTTTGATTAAAAAAGTTTATTCTGAAGCCATAATTTATGTATATCAAGCAATAACTAACATGTTATCCTCTAGAGTTTGTTTCTTAATTATTTTATATTCTTGTTACAAATTTTAAATGTCTTTTTTCCCTCTAGATGTCTTCGGCATCAATACTCAATACTCCTCCATTCCTCTCTATTTTCTCTTTCAATCTGCTTATATTCATATTTTTTAGATCACTGTATTTGATCTCCCCATCTTATTTTTTGCCCCCTCTCGCTTTATCTTCTACTGTTATTTTTCTTACCACTTCGCTACTTTCTTTTCTTTTCACATGTCCAAACCATCTAATTCTCTTTTGTTCATTTTTTTATCTATTTCATGATTCATTAATCTTTGAAATTCTCCTTTTCCGATTTTAACTGGCCCATGTATTTTTCTAATAATTTTTCTCTCAAAACATCTTAATTTCTCTTTCTCCTTGCTTGTCATCGTCATTGTCTCTCCCGCATATGTTACTACCGGTCTTATGGCTGCTTTGTATATTTTTATTTTTGTTGCTTTACTTATATTGTTATTTTTTATACTGGCTATATGCGAAACATATATATTTTTTGGTTAATTTCCTCTGTCCTGTCGTTTTTGCTATCTATTCTTATTCCCAGATATTTAAAGCTACCCACCACTTCAAACTCATTATTTCCTATTCTTACTATTTGCTGTTTGGCTCTATTTTTATTAAATACCCTCATTTTTGTTTTTTCTTGGTTAATCATCAATCCTCTTTTTTTTTGCTTCTTTTGCTATTTAAATCGCGGCCTCTTCTAGTGCATTATCATCCTTTGCTATTATTATTATTATCATTCGCATACGCAATTACTTGTACAGCTTTCTGAATTATTGGTTCCCTTATGCCCGCCGCTCTCATAACACCTTCCATTACCAGAATAAATAACGTTGCCGAAAGTGAGTCTCCTTGCCTTACCCCTTTATTAAATTTAAACTCTTCTGATTTTACCTCCTTCGTCATTACTATTGCTTTAGATCCTTCAATCGTCATGTGCACCAGGTTTCTAATTTCTTGGTATATTCAGCTTCTTTAAATCTTTTTTTAAAGCTTTACCGTACCTATACATTATTAAAGGCTTGCTTGTCTATAAATAATATTTCGAGACCTATTTGATGTTCGTGTGCTTTCTCTAGTATTTGTGTCATTATATGTATTGGGTCTATTGTTGATATTCCTTGTATAAATCCGTGTTGGTAGTCCCCCACTTCCTTTTTATACGATTCTTGATTCTGTTGTTTACTATAATTTTTAATATTTTGTATGCTGTGTTAAGTAATGTTATCCCCCTGTAATTATTGCATTGTCTTGCGTCTTCTTTCCTAAATATTAGTATAATAAGCCCCAACTCCTATTTTTTTGGCATTCGTTCTTCGTTTCAATTAGTTTATATAAATTCTCTATTAGTTCTATTCCTCCCATTTTAATGAACTCACCACATATTTCATAAAAATTTGTCATTTTCTATCCATATTAACAATATTTGTAATGAATCTTTACGCATGTTAGGGTTTGTAATTAGAAATTCTGCAGGTATTAAAAGTGAAAAATGTCTTAAGACTTTATATTATTTTTTAACAAAACTGGAGTATTGTTTATTAATATGGTCACCAGTTTATAATGTTTTTATTAGGCGGGTCAAATCGATCAATCGTAAATTTTTGAAATATTTGAATTTAAAAGTTAATGGTTTTTACCCTCCTCAAGGATTTAATCATTCTTCTTTACTTGATCGTTTTGGTTTTACATCCCTGGAAACAAGAAGAATAAATACGTCATAGAAATTTCTATTTAAGTTATTAAATAATAAAATTGGTTGTGATATAATCTTAAATAAAATCAATTTTAACGTACCCAGAATTGAATCGCGCTCAATGCGCACTTTTAAATGTCAAATCTGCAGAACCAACGTTCTACCTAAAGCTCCAGTAAATGTTATGTGTAAAAACTTTAACCATTTAAATACTATCATCGATATACATCACTCATCACTTAACTATATCTTATTTAATTCAAATGTGTTACAATGATTGTTTGTTTATTTGATGTATATTGGGGTTCTTTGGTATTACCTTGTTTATTGTTGTTAAATATTGTATATAACTGTTTTTTAAGTATTGTATTTATATATTATTAATTGTTTAGTTGTTATGATACTTCTAAATGGTGCTTTAAAATAATTTATCTATTTTGGTTTCATAATGACTTCATTATAACACCGCTTTTGGTTCTTTAATGAGGTACTTTATTCCACCCAAAATTTTGATTTTATAGGTTGGCTACTGGTAAAATACAATTTTGAATACCTATAGGTTATAATATTTTTATGATTTGTTTTCTAGTACTTACGAGACTTTTCGTGCAATAAATTTTGTTTAACACCAAAGAAAATCCTTTTTTCTTCTTTAACAGCCGCTTATTGTAAATACTTATTGTAAATTAACGACGCCATAGCGAAAGAATGTGATAATGTTTGAAAGGTTAATGACCTTTCAAACTTCAAACTGAGATACCAACTATGTAAAGTAAAATTCGACCAAATTAAATATAAGGTATAAAAATTATTTATTTTATGAAATGTTTGCAAAATAGATAAAATAGCATAAAGAACTCATGTCATAAGACCTTTTGTCGCACTTGTCCATTATAAAACTCGCTCCTTCGTCGCTCGTTTTATAAATTGTCCGCGTGCGACAAAATGACGTCTTATGACATTAGTTCTTTAATATACTATTATACAATTGTTTTTTATTCCTATACTAGTATATTTGTCCTGTAACTGGTTTTAAACTGTTGGGCAATAAAGTATTTATTTATTTATTTATTTATTTATTTTAACTTACTGACTGCTTCTTTTACTTCTTCAATTGATGGGGTATCTTCAATTTCATCACTGTTTTGCTCGTTTGTCTCATCTGTTTTTATACCATCTTCTATGATTTCTTCCTCAGTTTGATTTTCCAAATAAGTTTTTAAAGTAATTTTCCTACTCTTTTTGCCCTCTCTTGAGACTCTTCTAATCTCTTTCTTAACTCTAATCCATTGTTTTCTCCTCATCTCTGCTACCAAAAGTATGTGGTCTTTATCTGCGTCCGCTCCTCTGTATAAGCTTACGTCTCTTATTATTTTTGTTCTCTTTTTTGAAATCATTATGTGATCAATCTGGTTTCCGGTATTCATTCCTGCTCTTAGCCATGTTACTTTATGCTCTTTTTTAAGCTTGAATTTTGTGCTTGCAATTATCATATTTCTCTCTGTTGCCAAGTTACACAATCTTGTACCATTAACATTTGTCTCTTCGTGAATCGTATTTTTCCCGCTATCTCCTTTAAAAAATCTTCCTTTCCTATATTTTTGCATTAAAATCTCCCAATATGATTAGGGTGTCATTCACAGGCTTCTTCTATCGTTTCCCTCGCTATCTGCTCCATTTTGTGCCTATTATTATCTTTTGCTCCTTTACTTTTATCTTTATCCTTTGTTTCTTAAATTTAACTTTATTTTATCCATTTGTTCCCCCATATTGCTTTCCCCTATATTTTCCCTACATAAATCTTCATATCTTCCTTTTTGCATTATTATTTTCCGTTGTATATTCATTATGCATTATCCTTGTCCCTTTCGAAATTTTGCTTGTACACTTAGTTTTTTGAATTGTAATGTTTATTTTTTTCTATTAGTTTTTGCTCTTGTGTATCTTACTTTAATGTCTTTCCATTATTAGATATCTTTTTATACATGACTTTACATGCCCCTTTTAACAAATATTTTTTTACTGTGTATCCGCAGTGTACAAAGTGTAGAGCTTTGGCGCTAAAACCGTACCTTCGGGAACACCTGTGCCTATAGGCTAAACGTACACATAAAGCTACTTTTTGTAATGGAGGCTCAGGATCAATATTTTTATATTTAGACAAGTCTGTGTTGATAGAAGTTATTGAATTATTGACATTGACTACACAGTAAAAAAAATTGTTAATTTTAACCAAATAATAACCAGATTTTATGTTAATCCAGGTCCACATAACTTTTTGTCAAGTTTACAACCAACTGTAATCTGTTAACTAATTGAATAAGTACTTTGTAATTATTACAGACATTTTGTAGATTTAATAACAAAATTCCATGTCAATTTCAACCATAATTCTTGTATTTTTTTACAAACTTTTATGTAGACCCAGTATCAAAAGTATTTGTTGTAAATTGGAAACTTCTAAAAAGAGAATTTGTTATAAGAAATGTTGCTTTATTAAACAATTTTCTAAATAAAACAAAATTAAACACATACCTACATAAATAAACACAAAAATAACATACACAAAATTAAATAGAAATTAATTAATAGAAATTTCGTATAATATAACTATCAGTTCTACTAAAACACTTACTGATGTACTTTAACCCACTTCACTGTATTGTCTAATTTTAATTTGTAAACCAGTTATGGCATTATAAACACTCCTGTCACTGTTAAATATTATAAACACCCGTTGACGCTGACATAACTTGTTGATAAGTGTGTTGTGCTGGGAAATGGGCTGCCTGAAATCATGTGCACTTTTTCAACGAAATAATTTGTTAAACATTAACAAAATAATCTGTAACCTTTAAAATTAACAAAATGTTTACAAAATTGCATATAACCTTTACAAAACTTTCGGTAAACTATTTTCCCTTGTTAAAATAATTACAAACCCAACTTGTATACAAACAATTTTGTAAAAAAAAACTCATCTTAACAAATCTTATTTTTATAACAGTGTACAAGGATATGTGGCAATTTGGTAAAATTTCTACCAATAAGGACAGGAACATTTTAATGCAAATTTTAACTTCAGCCTCTACTTGATTCACCTTTATTATTAATTTACTAGATCCTAAACTGGTGGTAAGGCTATGTCCAAAACCTTGTAGAAAACTCTTATTATTTTTGTTAAACTGTATTTCTAAATATTGAAACTATTTAGTCATGCTATAGATTTAGTATGGTCTCTCTTTTTTTTAAACAATTAGGTTCAATGTGTCCACTTCGGTTGCAATAACTACATTTTATTTATGTTTTTATACTCTTACATTCCTTGGCAATGTGACCACTTTTACCACAAGTAAAACATACGTTACTTCTTAAACTTTTTTTTTTTAAATGTTGAATTGCTTCTTGTTTTCTCAGTTGTGCTGATGTGCTTGAGTTCCCAATTGAATTTAGAAATTCCTGTGATGACTCTGGTGTCTAATGGTTTCCTGCCCCAGCTCCAGTTTTTATTACGTTATCTTTTATTCCTCCTATAATAAATGAAACTACCTGTGGTCCTTCTATATTGCAGCTGTGTAAGTAAAACACATTTTTCGTAGTACTTGTTATATGTTTCGTCAAATCGCTTGCGTTTTCGAAGCATCTCAGTTAACATTTCACAAGTTTTAATTTTTTTCTCCATTTAATCCACCTAAATTTTATAGTTAATAATCCTTTTACCAGCTTTCCTTTAAACCCTGTTAACGTTAAAGAGCAAAGTAAATAGTTGACCCTTCGCTCCAATTAAAAACCTCCCTTAATTCGTCAACCTTTTTACACCAAGTATCAATATCCTAATTTCAGATCAAAATTAGGAACAGCTACTTCGCGAGCTACAGTTGTCTCTGGTTTACGTGTTGGGTTTTAAAGAAAGTCATAACTGCCGTTAAACGAGATAAAGGATCAGCTAGAAAACTTTTTGTACTACCGATATTCCCCTCATCTGATGGTTTAGATGGGTCACGCGCTCGTTTTCTACTCATTATATGTATTTAATGTACTAATAAATAACTGCTACTATATAGAAATAAAAAAATAACGTGTTTAAAACAATAAATAAATATCAATAAACCAGGATCAGCAAAAACCTAAGTATCGCCATTTAAATCCCACTTGAACTGTAATGGTAAGTAGTAATTAAGAGATAAAATATGAAAGAGAGTAAATACTTTTTTACAGTGCTCGATTTATAAAAATTAAGGTGCCGGAACTGTAACCTCCCACGAAGGAATTGTTTATACAAACATTTTTATTTTGCAAAAACAATTAGGTACAAAAATGTGTTGTAGTAAAGCAGTAAAAAAGCACAGTTTCCTAAATGTTTAAGTTACCTTTCGTAATATTTTCTTTTCTAAAGAGAGGTAGCGGAACCTTTTTTGGACATGGGCTTATAACTCGGAAACTACTTGAGATATTTCTTTATTTTTTTTTTAATTTAAAACTAATAATGGAAAAGTCAAGTACATATATAATCTTACCAACTTAAACAATATTTTATTTAGTAATTTGGTGATTACAACTTTATGCAGTACATATAAAATAATATCTATGTTGGTTTAGGCTAAATTGAGATATTAATTTATTGTTTTGTCTTTTTTTTTTGATAAAAATGAACATTGCTGTTAATATAACAGAAATAATTGCCAACTATACCTCCAACGTAAAATTTCGAATAAAAAAAACTAACTCTATATACATATTATTTATTCAAGCTTTAAAAGTGACATAACTTTCTTAGGAAATTAATTCTCTTTCCTTAACAATATAAAGTTTTTGCCTAACAGTAACTAAATATGGATCTGAAGAAATTAAAAGATATTTTAATAAATCTTCATTACTTACAACCCTGAAACATTTTCTTGAATGCTGCTCTGTAATATTTCTAAACTCTTTTTGCTTGGCCTGAGATGCCTTTTCAGACAATTTTCCAATTGTAACAATTCCATGTTGTATTATTTCTTCCCCGTAAATTAAAATTTTATGTATTGTTGATGGCATATAATACCAGCCATATAACGTTAAAGTTTGACTGGTTCTTTGGCATACTTGGATAGCTCGCTAGTCTCCTTACAAAATTTGAAAGTAATTGGTCGGCATTGCCCACTCGGCAATATCTTTTTGAGGATGGCTACAAGTTTTTCCAAACAATATCACCTGGCTCGTCAATTATTCTTAATCCATAACTGTTAAAACAACGGACGAATCGTTCACACTTTCCACACTACTTTGCTTATACATACTTTGTCCGGATGCTCCATCGAATCCCCACTTAGATATCAACCTTAACTTCCTGGTATTATTCTCTAAATGTTCCATAGTTTTTAAAATTCTAGTCGTTGTGAGGTTCTTTAAGGATTGCAGATTGATGCTGGCACCTTTCTCTGTTGACGTCGCTTTTAATTGGCATCCAGTCACCTTTTGCTTGTTGAATTTTATAATATGATTTTATATTATGATGGAAACAACGGAGCGTTTTCGTCAATACACCTATTACGCAGACTATTGTATTAAGCCTTAGTCAGCTGTTAATCAACAAACAACGCAAGCAACACCTTATCCTTATTCAATTCTGGTATAATGTGCTTTCCTCCTTAAAGTCTATTCAACAAGGTTTCAGCATTTTCCATATTTTTCAGTAAATATTCAACTATTACCGTGGTTTTGCCTGTAAGCTGGATAGGTTGATGGTGTTACTACTCTACTACTTTTTTTATTCAACTATCTTGGATGCCGCTAATTTTCCCTCTGGTCGCAGTTTAACCTTTGCGGCAAATAAAAGTTCATGTCCAGGATGTTCTTATGTCAGGGTTTTAGTTTTCATCCTTTTATGACGATCAAAAGTTTCGGAATCTGTTTGTACCTCATGTGTATGTAACTCTTCTGATTGTTCCTTGTCTGGCCAATGAATGCTACTGTTTAGCCACACGGAATTATTGGCTAAAAATCATTCCTTTATATATTTGCATTGGACATGTTTTATTTTAAGTCAATTACAAATGAATCTTGTTGTTTTATCAATGTTTTTCATTAAAGTATTGGGAAACTTAAACAACGATAATAAGTAGGCCTTAAGAAAGTTGAAATAATTTAAATCGCGATTTTGGCTGATGAGGATGTTATAATAAACAAGATATTTTTTGGGAAGCATGGTAGAAACTGCAATGATAATAAAGGTATTCGATTGAGTGTTACTTTTATATTAAGACCAATAATTATTATATTATAAGGTAAATATTAACCTCTACTTTTAATATTTGAATAACTAAAAAAAATAATTTTTTTAGAGCACATAAGTAAACAAGGTAAATTTTAATTTGAAATCTACCTCCTTTTGATACTTTAATATTATTAAATAAATTATGCTATTTTTACTAGGGCTGTCACAAGTATTCGGTTAACCGGTTAACCGGTTTTTATTTTCCGTGGAAACCGTGGTTACACTTTTAATAAAAACCGGTTTTTTCGACCGGTTAAAAACCGTTTTTTGACCGGTTAAAAACCGGTTTTTTGACCGGTTAAAAACCGGTTTTTTGACCGGTTAAAAACCGGTTTTTTGACCGATTAAAAACCGTTTTTTCGACCGGTTAATAACCGGTTTTTTCGACCGGTTGAAAACCGGTTTTTTCGACCGGTTAAAAACCGTCTTTTCGACTGGTGAAAATCAGTTTTCTTGACCGATCCAAGACCGGTCATAGTCTATAATTTTTAAAAGTTGGACTGTGTGGTGCGGCCTTTGACGGTAAGCACCGCAGCACACGCCGTTCGTGAGTGGCTGTTGCTTATATAATAAACGAGCCCAGAATCATATCATTTGGCCCAGTCACAGAAAAGTCAATATTTTATTTTTTACTTAATTTTGGCAAACGCAAAAGAAAAATCTATTGAATTCAACTATTATTATTGTAATAGTTGGATTCAATAGATTTTTCTTTTGTTTTTGTTGTCTAAAATTAAGTAAAAAATAAAATATTGACTTTTCTGTGACTGGGCCAAATGTGTATTTATTAAATACACATAAAATACGCATAAATACTATTTATTAAATACCATTTAGATAATTAAAATAAAAATTTATAAAATTCTTTTCAAAAACGGGGTTTTGCCGCCATCTGTTAATAACATTATGAATGACAGTTGTGAATGAAGCTAGATTGTTGAATAAAATGGTTTAACTAGTGTTTTTTTATGGATATTTGACTAATTTTGTTGTTTAGAGAGTAATCTTTTGTTTAAAAACATTTGCCTTTACATTAAAACTTACTTTAAGAAGTACCTATGAACCATCATTAAGGAATTCTTTTTCATAGTGGTCTTTATATGCTGCCAAAAGAATTTGATTTGTTGGTTTTTATTTACCGTGCAATTTTGCGGTTAAGTTTTAAAAGAATCATAACTTGGTTAAAAACTCGTTCATAAAAACCAGTTAAAAATCGATTTTTCTGAATAATCAAAAACCGGTTTTGGATCAATTTCTAACCGGTTTTAAAAACCGAATTGGTCAAATAAATCGGTTTTTTTCACCGGTCAAAAAAATCGGTTTTCTTAACCGGTCCAAAAAATCGGTTTTTTTAACCGGTCAAAAAAATCGGTTTTTTAACCGGTCGAAAAAAATCGGTTTTTTAACCGGTCGAAAAAACCGATTTTTCAACCGGTCGAATAAACCGGTTTTTTCTACCGGTTAAAAACCGTTTATGTACGATTTTCAAAACCGGTTTTTTTAAAAACCGGTTAAAAATCCTATGACCGGTTAACCGCCTCATAATTTTATTTCTGACAGCCCTAATTTTTACAGCATACCTTAAAAAATACGTAACGCTTACGATCAAAAGTGAAATAGCAGTGAGATGAAATGTTTAAAAATAAAAATAAAACCGAGAGGTATCAACAGGGAGCCATTTTCTTCGTAATTATACAGGGTGTTCCGAAATTAGTGCACCATACTTTAACAGCAGATTGCACGTGCAAAAATAAGAAAAAAAGTCCCTATAAATATAGATCGAGAAATGCCTCCTAAGGGAGCTACAGCCCCCGAAAAGGGAGCCCCCGAATATGGTTTTTATCTAATATTTATAAAAAAGTAGAAACACCCTGTCACTTACTACATGCAACTGTCACCTGTCTTGGATTATTTTATTTTTTCCTAAACATGGCAGTCGTATTCCAAGGACCACGCGAGTCCATTTCTATGGTTGTGATTTAATTGTGAATTTTTATGCCATGTAAAATAATTTTTAAATCGATTTTAAGCGAAAACGGTTTATGTTAACGAAGTTCAACAAGATGATCTTTTTTATGTGCAAAACTCAAAAATTTCATAATCTGACATCAAATTCTGGTACAAGATACGTACAAAAAAGTTAAGGTGGTTTTAACCCCACTTCCTATCAATCTGACCCAAACCTCATGAAATTTTTTAAATTGTTATTGTTACGTCTTATTTGTCATAAAAAGTTTAATTAATTCCCTAAATTTCACTTTTCTATCTTTAACGGTTTTGGAGATAATAAATAAAAACCATCTTCAGGGGCTTTCCTTTTGGGGGCTGTAGCTCCCTTAAGAGGCATTTTTTGACCTATGTTTATAGGGACTTTTTTTCTTATTTTTGCACGTAGAATCTGCTGTTAAAGTATGTTGCACGAATTTCAGGACACCCTGTATAGACAAAGGTATAGTATAGTATAGTTTCATATGGTATATGAAAGAAACCTGAATCAATTTTTTTCTTTAAAAAAAATCGGTGATTTAAAAAAACAAAAATTATGTTACAAAATTGTATCCATTTAAAAAATTTTTTTATTAAATGTAAGCTTAAATAGTTGTTTTTCATTATAGTGAAAACCGGATTTAAATTAAATTTACCAATAACAAAATATACAATGACAAAGATTATAATAACACTAGGCAACAAATTTTAACTTAAAAAAAAGGTCCGGGTTAAAAATAGAATTTTTCGATTGTTTATGACTAAAATAGATCCAAAATGGTTTTAAAAAAATTTTCTGAAGTCGTAAATAAAAAATAGGAGCACAGTATTTTGGTACCATTTATTGCATAGATACACCATTTGAAAATTTTAGGATGACGTTACTTTTAACTTATATTTCAGCATTCCATGAACAACATATCTGTACATATTGTAAAAATTACTACCAAACGATTATTCTAATATTTCATGTAATTAACTTATAAATAACTAAACTACTAACTAAGTAAACTCATAACTGTTTTTTTAATGTTTCTCTTATACACAGCCTCTGGTTCCTCTCAAAGAAGCGTCCAACAGTAATCTGCTAACATTGAAATATTCCACTTCCCTTGGTTTCTTTTCTCCATATTTGCAATTTCTTGATGGAATCGTTCTCCATGTTCGTCACTCACGTCTCCACAGTTTGCGGGAAAGTAGTCTAAGTGAGAGTGTAGAAAATGTATTTTTAAGGACATATTAAACCCCATATTTTCATATGATTGTAGAAGTTTTTTTACAATATCTGGATAATTTTCTGCTCTTTTATTTCCTAAGAACTTGGTCACAACCTTTCTAAAGGCTTCCCATGCCTCTTTTTCTTTTCCCTCAAGTACAGCGTCAAATTCCGGATCCATGAGAAGATGTCTTATCTGGGGTCCCACAAAAATTTCCTCTTTGGCTTCACTTATTCTGTGAAATTTTTCTTTTATATAATTGAAGGCAGGGCCATCCCTATTCATAGCTTTAACGAAGTTTTTCATCAAGCCAAGTTTGATATGTAACGGCGGAAGTAATATGTTCTTCGAAGGAACTAAAGGATTATTCCTAATATTTTGGCTCCTGGTTCAAAAGATTGTCTTTGTGGCCAAACTCTTCTTTTATAGTGATCTTTTTTAGCTCGACTATCCCACTCACATAGAAAACAACAGTTTTTTGTATACCCCAGTTGCATGCCAAGTAAAATAGCTACTACCTTCAAATCTGCACAAATCTGCCAACCATATTTGTTATATTGCAAAGTTTCCAGCAATAGTTTCATATTGGGATATGTTTCTTTCATATAAGCAGCATAACCAATTGGAACTGATCGAAGTATGTTGCCATTATGTAGTAATACCGCTTTAAGACTTACTTTTGATGAGTCTATAAAAAGTCGCCATTCATGAGGGTGGTGTTCTATACCTAAAGCTTTCATTAGACCATCAATATCTTGGCAGGCTACTAAGTCATTTTCCATTTTAAAAAATGGCATGAGCGATGTATGACGACTTCTATAAACATAAACCTTTACCTTATCATCAAGCACGTTTCACTGTTTTAGTCTAGATGCTAACAACTCCGCCTTTTGTTTTGGCAAATCCAAGTCTCTTATGAGGTCACTCAACTCAGTTTGTGTTACTCTGTGAGGTTCCTTGGTACCACAAGGTTCAGGAAGGAAATCTGGATCCTCCACCTCTTTGACATCTAATTCTTCTTCCGAGTCAATACTATATTTCTTAGGGGGAACCGGAACAGGCAACACATCACTGTGAGGCACAGGGCGAATAGCAGATGGTATGTTAGGGTACCTAAAAGAATCCTTTGTTTTCATCCTAATTAGGATATTAATTAGATATTAATTAGATATTAATTAGGATATTAATATCTTTACTAATTGGAGGTGTGACACAAAAATAGCAATCAGATGTATGGTCTCTTGGTTCCCTCCAAACCAAAGGTACAGCAAATGGCATTGACCGACCTCTTCCATTAAGCCAGTCTTGAAGACAGTTGGCACAAGTATTACAGCAAATATGGGGCGTCCATTTTTTATCTTGATCACCAACTTGACATTTAAAATACAACTCAAAGGCTTTCTTAATTAAAGGAGTCATATTTCTTTTTTGCCTCTTAAAGGTTACATCTCCACAAATATAACAAAAAATGCTTGGCTCATTAATACACTTGTGCGACATTTAGATAGATTTAATAATATATATTACAATAAACGATACGACGGTTGAAATAGCACTAAACCAGGTACTTAGTCGGTGCGATATATTTTTTGTATGTTTTGGTTTATTCTGTGGTATTTAAGGCATGTTTTTTTGATGTTTACTGTTTTTTATCGTTCAAATTATTTTGTTTACTTATTTTTATCGTTATTATTTAACAATTTTTCTTTGTATCATGGTGCTGCCCGTATCGTCTAAACGAGACTTCGGAAAATGTTTTGGGTGCCGGATTTGCGTCGAGCAGGTCAAATTCTATAGGACTGAGCTATTTTTATTACCGACCTTTTTTTATTGTTTACTAGTGTAATTATTGAAAATTTTTCAGAGATTTTTCTATGTTGCGAATAGTCGACTTCAAGGGAGTCTGTTGGGTTTATTTTTCAGGATTAAAAAAAGATATAGTGTAGTATAGTATAATTAGTCTAGAATATGAATATAATAACAAAAATCCATTCAAATAAATTTGAAATTTTAGTCCTTGTCAGACTTTTAACAGGGGACGTACCACTGTGCGCCGTTCCGGTGCGTTCCGCCTCAAATCGATCCCTGCTTTTTTATATACTTATCATTGGCCTGAGCAAATAATATAAACCATATATATAAATTATTAAAACCTTAGTTTATTATTATATTATATTATTTATTAATATTAAAAATACAAATGCAATTAAAAAAAATAATTTGGATGAGTACATGATTCAAGGTTATGCTGGTCCAGAGATGATTTATCAATAAACAACTATGAGCAAATCCTATCCCTAAAATGTACTATCAGATAATATAAATTAATAATAATAATAATAATAATGATAATAATAATAATGTTTATTGCCCAACAGATATTATATCCAATTACAGGACAAACTTAATGATACCAATTTGTGTATACTAACTAAACTAAACTACTAAATGAAGATTATACAATGTATGTATTACTAACTAAACATCAATTCAAAATACAAATTAATAAAGATTTACCAAACTATAATAATAATATTTAATTAAATAAAATAAGCTTACAATTTAATATTAACTTTACATGCACATCAATTAGAACTGCACTCACTGACTAAGCAGCGGATGACATAAGTAATGGGTCATAAAATATATCACAGTTGCGACAGTAGGTATTAAAAGTTACATTGAAAAAACAGGTGACTTGGTCATAAGGTTGCTTCTAGCGAGCGTACAGTAAAAAGTTAAAGGGAATCTACTACCAGATCGGAGTATATTAAAGTTTAACAATTGTAACAAATATGGTGAGCCAATTTTACTATTTACCAGATTGAATAGAAAGGTTACCAGTGATGACAACCTTCTTAGCTTAATTTACTTTAGTAAGATTAGTTTGATTTAAGCTCCTAAAAAACTTTATTTAAATATTGTTTCAGTTTAATATTTATCTATTTATTTTCACTTCATTATTTATTATTTATTGCTTCTCCTTAACAAACTAGGTGCAACGTCTGTTCCCTTCGAAAGTGCAATGAGTATGATACTCATCCAAAGTGCCCACAATAATAACTTTACACAGGTCATGACCTCAAAACATTATCTACTATATACTGAGTTGTGCAATGGACACCAAACGCAAGGGTCCGCTCCAATACAGAACTTTTCTAATATCTTCTGAGACGTAAAATGTAATCTACCGACAAACGGACTATTATCTGCTCGAGATATTAACAAAAACCAAAGCAAAACAGACAAATTAAGAGATGATTAAAATAAAATAACAAAATATATTCGTGCAATAGGAATGTGAAAACTCATCTTATAACGTGTAAAATAATATACCAATTAACACGCAAGAATGCACAAACACAGAACCTTAGTCTTTTTACAATAAATCTCTTGACTGTGGCACCAGCAAATAATGAATGAAGATATTCTCGGTGAAAATAATAAAGCTCCCTCGCTCTCTTAAAAATGCTCATTGAGGAGGATAGACTAATATTAATTTTATTTACTAGCCAAAACATTTTAAAATAATATACAACTTGATACGTTTGACGGCAGTTATCCGCCTGTATCAAATTTCAACTGAACGATTTTTAACGATATCAGTTAAGTGTTAAATACATTTTTTATAACTTTTCCACCCTGTATCTCGTAGATGAAGCTTTATAACATACAAGTTTATATAAACTTTTCTCCTTATTTTTGGGAATTCCATCGACTATAACATTTTTCCGATTAAAACCTGAGTCACCCTGTATAACACCGTGACCCATACATACTTATACTCATACATAGTATGATAGTTGTAGAAAATTTGGCGTTTAACATAGTGGCCTTAAAAAAACATGTTTCTCAACACATTAACAACAAAAATAGCACGTATCGGAATAACACAAGCAGTTACTTTCTGAACACCTTGTATGTATTTTCTGAGTAAATATCTAACATGAAAAACAACTGATTATTTTAAGAAAATTATATAACTAGATACATTTAGGAACCAACCTTAAAAAATAAAATTAAACTATACCATGTTTAAAATGACAATATTTGAAGTAATCTTTTCCAAGAAGTAATAGTCTAATATAAATATGCAAATGAGCAATACGTAAATTAACACTTATGGCGCAAAGAAGAAACTACATATGCAAATTTTCTTGTAGAATAATAATTTTAAGTGGTAACTTTAGCCAACAAATGGAATTTCCATAAAGGAGCACAAAGAACAGGAAAGTAGCATAGTACAAAGAAACAACAGCTTAGGTGGGAAATGCTATTATTTAAGTCATTTTATTTCTACACTCAGAGAAATATCATGTCATGAAAAGCATATGAAATTATATTAATTTAAATAATCGGGTAAATTTGATTCAAATATATTTATATATATACTATAGAAAAAATTGTAGTTTTATATTCATTTACCAACAGTTTTACAATGTTTTTAAACACTTTTAAAGTGTACTCTCTTTAAAAGATATATACAAAAATAAATTATTTATTTCATTGCCTTTCTCAATGTTGTTTCAAAAAGATATGTATTATACAATTGTTATACACCTATTAATTTAATGGGACACACCAATGACGCCAAAACATATTTGAATCCCTTTGAATTTTTATCGTTTTCAATGATTATACAACATTTTTTCTCTCAGTGTATTGGGCTTAAATGTGACGAGCTATAGTTATTCCGAGTGTGTTAGCCGATTCGACGTAAAAGTCTTTATGCGTCAGTGGCACTTTTATACAATTGTCCATTTGTTAATTGAATTTGAATTTTGTCGAGTTCGCGGCTTTCCTATTTACATGCCATTAAGAGCTGCTGACAATCAACGGAGCTGTGATTCGTTTAATACTACCGTACGCGGCTACAAAATTCAATTAAGTTGTGCATTATATTTCATTTAATACTTTTAAATGTTATTTTAATGTATACATAAAATAAAACACAAATCTATTTAAATTAATAAAGGCTGCAATGGCATAAAAAAGAATTATAAAGTTATAAAAAATGAAAATGTAATTTTTTTAAGTGTATATCATTTTGTATATTATAACACTTTATATTTGTACTAGTTCAAAAGTCAAATTACACTGGCCTACAACATAATTTTTTTTATTTGCAACAGGGGAGCCAAAAACTTTTTTGGATGTGCTGATTACAAAAATATACATGATTTTGCTTATACTTTGTTTTCGATATACCTACCTATTGTGAAAACGCATTTTATGTTCAATAACAAAAATAACCGAAAAACCAGAAAAACCAACGATATATATATATATATATATATATATGTATATATATATAATTATATATATATATATATATATATATATATATATATATATATCCATATATCCATCCTGGATTAAATTAATGGCTCTGGCAACATCAGTCGGAGACATATCCATTTTTTAAAGTAAGAAGACACCTCAAAATTAACACATTAATTTACAAAAAACAATTTGATAGCTTTTGAAAGCTGTATATGACATGTCCAAGTGAGGCCTGTCATAGCAAAACCGACAATCTCCACTTTTGGTCAAAAATTAAATTTTTGGCGGAGACTATACTTCAACTAATTATCTATAAGATGATAAAGTTTATGTGCTGCAAAAGGAGCTAAATCCTGCCCAAAATCCTATTTTAAAAATGACATTTAGTGCAAAGTCGACAATCTCCACTAATAGATTTGCAGCAAAGTATACAATCTCCAATTCCACCATTAGAAATTAGTAATTTTATGTTTTTTTAACTGGTACATACTGTAAAGTTCTATTGCAGTGAATTGCTCTTAAAAAATATATTTAAAATAGGTAAATCTACGTTTTATTGCTTTAAGAATAATAAAAAAAGTTATCTTGTTTATTTTGTGCTCCTATACCATAATAAGACGTAAAGGTAAAGCAAGAAAAGGCTGATAATGTCAAAACATTGCAAGTAAAACATTACGGGGCAAAGTGGGAAGGAGATGATGAGTTGTTGTACCTACTATAAAAAAAATTTTGCACGAGGCAACCTGGTACCAGATTTAGAAGAAACTCCAGATTTATGTGGTCCAGTTCAGAATTTTCCCACATTGATTGTATAGTTAAATTTTATAAACGGAGAAAAATACAATTATTTTTTTGTTTATTTTTCTAAATCTCCTTAAACGTTTACAACAAAATGAGCAATCTCCAGCAAAGTCAGCAATCTCAAATTTATAATTCTAGATTTCACCTATACTATGCATCCTGGAGACCGTGTAGTTGGCTACTAGACTAACAATAACAATATTTCAATATAATATATACAAAAAATTACAAATCTAGAATTTAACATACCAAAATCAATTATCTCAATTTACTCAGTTTTAGTCTGACGGGAGATTGTTGACTTTGCTCTGACAGGCCTCAAGTTTGGGACTGTCATCCTCCATAGGCTATGGATGGACCATAGCAACCTTAGTTCTTTATACAGGAAAAATATTGGAAATTGCAATGTTTTTTTTTTTTAATCCATATTTTTCACAAAAATAAATATATCAAGGTGAACAAAAACAAAACTGTTAAAAATAGATGTGACTTGATAATTAAAACTTAATTTAGAACAATATACGGTTTTGCCACTCTACAGAGTGTCTTAAACTTATGGTAAAAAACATCTTTTTGTTTAAACCTGTATATTATAAACGTACGTGTATTTTTAGTAATTTTTAAAATGTGAGCGATTTTCCATTAATCTATCTACAATATTCTTTAATATTTGTTTAAATCCGAAATCAAATAAAAAAGTAATTTGCGATTGAAATTCATCGAAAATTTGTGTGGATCGATTACACTATGCGACAATTTTCGGGTCATCGAAATCAAACCGCACCGGACCATTTTTTTCTAAAAATATACCTATCCAATAGCAAAACCCTCGCTGGGTTTGTAAAAGTTAGCTCGAATTTTTTTTGTTATGGCCGTTTGTATTTTCGAGCTTCATATACCCCAATTTAGACCTATAAATCGATTTTTTTCGCATACATTCGATTTATATCGTCAAGATTTTTTGTAGAAATGTAGTGCACAAATAAACAACCTTTATCCCAAAAACCCAATTTTTGGGACCAAATATTCGAAAATAATATTTTTTTAAATTTTTTGATAATATTTAAAATTTCTTGCTACTTCTTCTGGCAAAAATGTTGTAAAGTATACTAAAAGAAGTAATTTATAAAATACGCACACAAAACTGAACTTTAAGTTTGCTTATTTGCTGGAAAATAATGTTTAAACAAGATTTTCCAAAATATTCATCTTTTCATACTCAACACCAAATATTTTGCCGAAAAATCTGTAGGAAAAAATTGAATAGATAAAATAGAATTGTAGAAAAGTACAGTTTGATTTTTTATTTTGTATTAATTTTATTATTAAAAAACTTTTTTATATCAAAACATTGAGTAATCTGATTCATTGCTGAAGAATTCCATCCCTTCCACTTCTTCTCCTTTATTTCCTTGCTCTTCATTTTCATTTTTTGATTCATCACTAGAGAATTTCATCCCTTCCACTTCTTCTCCTTTATTTTCTTGTTCTTCATTTTCATTTTCTTCCTGATCGTAGTCAAAAATATGTTTACTTCAGCAAAATGTTTCGGCTAGTATGGCATCTGGAGTTCGTTTTCCTCTTTATCTGGACTCAAATGGCATCGCAGTTTGATGATTGTGTCGATAACTGTCGACTGAAGTAGTCCAAATGGCGATAAGGGAAATGAATTTTTAGCGACATATTGACTCCAATTTTGGAAAAAAAAAACATCCAACATTCGTCCCACAGATCCTTCATAATTGGGAGAAGGATGTTTGCCTAAAAGTCCAAGGATGATTTCTCTTATCGACGCCCACGAAACTCATTGTCAACCATGGCCCTGTCAAAGTCTTCATACTTTACCAATTTCCGAATATCAGGACCATTTAAAACGCCTAAAATGAAATGAATATAAAAAATATATGAAATGAAGGGATGGAATTCTCCAGTGAAGAATGAAAATGAAGAACAAGAAAATAAAGGATAAGAAGTGGAAGGGATGGAATTCTCCAGAAATGAATCAGATTACCCAATGTTTTGATATAAAAAAGTTTTTTAATAATAAAATTAATACAAAATAAAAAATCAAACTCTCTGTACTTTTCTACAATTCTATTTTATCTATTCAAGTTTTTTTCTACAGATTTTTAAACATTTCGGCAAAAAATTTGGTGTTGAGTATGAAAAGATGAATATTTTGGAAAATCTTGTTTAAAAATTGTTTTCAAGCAAATAAGTAAACTTAAAGTTCAGTTTTGTGTGCGTATTTTATAAATTACTTCTTTTAGTATACTTTACAACATTTTTGCCAGAAGAAGTACCAAGAAATTTTAAATATTATCGAAAAATTTAAAAAAAAAATATTTTTCGAATATTTTGGGATATAGGTTGATCACAAAATGGGTTTATTTGTTCAGTAACTACATTTCTACAAAAAATCTTGACGATATAAATCGAATATATGCGAAAAAATCGATTAATAAGTCTAAATTGGGGTATATGAAGCTAGAAAATACAAACGGCCATAAAAAAATAAATCGAGCGAACTTTTACAAACCCAGCGAGGGTTTTGCTATTGGATAGGTATATTTTCAGAAAAAAATAGTCCGGTGCGGTTTGATTTTTGGAGTTGCACAGTGTTATTTTGCCGGTGAGTGTAAAATATTTCTCTGATAAATTTTTCTTATTTTACCTTTCACCTATTTTTAAAATAATAAAATGATTTCCTATTTAATCTTTATTTTTTAAAAGATATATAAAATTAATAAAAGATAGTTAATAAATTATAATTTAGAATTTCTAAATGTACCTAATAAAAGGTAAATTAAGAGATTATACTACATATAATCAATAAAATATTATCTTAATCAATGTAGTCATGTAGTATAGTTACCATTAGCATTGATTAAGAACCCTATTAGGGATTAAATATATAAAAAGTGTTAAATAATCAATATACCAGAATTGAAATGAATAATTTAATTAACTTAAAAGAAATAAAATACTTAGGTGTTATTTTAGATCAAAGTTTAAATTTTTCTAGTCACTGTAATTATATTATGTCTAAAATGTCCAAAAAAGTATACTTTTTAAATAGAGTAGGAAAACAATTAAGTTTATTTGTAAACATTGTATTGTATAAGTCTTTATTTTCACCTCACATTGAATTTTATTGAACTGTCCTTTTTAATTTTAATCAAAATGAAGTGTCAAGGCTTCAAATAACACAAAATAGAGCATTACGGACTATTTTAAAATGTAATAAATACACGCCTATTAAATTATTGTTAAAATTGTAAGATTTTATGAGTGTTAAACAAAGAATTACGTTTAATGCATTGGATATCATTTTTAAAATTAAAAACAATTGTTAAACAATTTAAATTAGTACAAGATTATTTGTATTGTAGGTTGCTATTTTTAACAAATTCTAAACACATGTGCGCTGATTAGATTAACACCACCACCGATCCTGGGATTACGTTTTCACAGCCACCCCTGTGTTTATGCATATGCTTGTTGTGCGCTGCTGCCTTAATTTTGCCAATTATATTTAGTTATGCTTGTATTTATGTTACGATACTTCAGTCGGGCTCTCACAATTTAATCAAAATTTTCAAATATTTAAATATTAAGTTTAGATTTAAAATGATTCTTTGTATATAATATAATAGTTCTATACTAGGTACAAAAAATCACAAATAAACAACTTTAATGGCCTATAAAAAAAATAGTTTGTTAAAAAACAGTTATTTATGTAATAAGGCTACAACCCTAGTAGCAGTGGAATTGGACAAGATTCTTTGTCAAGATACTTGGAAAAGCACTTTGTAAAGAATTGGACAATTCTTGACCAAGACTCTTGATCAAAATTCTTTATCCAGACTGGTGCCAGACTTGCGACAAGTCTGTGACCAGATTTCGACCAGATTCTTGGCCAAGAATTTTGACGTATACGTCAAAATTCTTGCCTATACAGGGTGTCCCGAAATTGGGGGGCCAAACTTAAAAAGTGCATTCTTTATAGAAAAATAACACTTGTTTGTTTAATAAACATGTATCAAAAAATGCCCCCTAACGGAGCTACGGCCCCCTGAATAGGAGCCTAAGAGGATCATTTTTTTAAAACTATTCCCAGAGGTTTGAACAGGAAGATATAAATTTTTAGTACTTTGGTAATTTTGACATGCTGAATCTAGATCTTAGATCAAAACTGTTAAAATTGAATATAGGCGTTACATTTGGGGGGCAAAGTTACAAAAATAGCCCTAACTTTTTTCTAGGTTAATGTTTTAATTTTTGTTTATGAAATTATGAAAATTTATAGTTTTTTACGAAAAATAAGTACTATTTATTTAGATCGTTCAGATGCACAATTTTCGAGAAAAATGCATTTATAAATAAATTACTCTCATTATTATTATCTCATATTTTCATTAAAACGTTCATGAAGTGAAGATTTGGTACTTTGGTAATTTTGACATGCTGAATCTAGATCTAAGATCAAAATTTTTAAAATTTCATCATAGGCGTAACATTTGGGGGGGGGGCAAAGTTACAAAAACATCCCCAATTTTTTTCAGAGTTAATATTTCAATTTTTTTTTATAAAATTATAAAAAAATATAACTATTATAAATAACTGGTGGTACTAATTCAAATAGTAGAATTTTGACTATTTCATTTAATAGAGTAAAGTATTGTGAATGATGCTACTCAGGGCCGGACCTAAGGGGGGTGTAGGGGGGAGTCTATTACTATACTTTTTGAAAATTTTATACGGGGGGTCGTAAAACAAGAAAACATGAAATACTCTCAGAAATAAACTACCTTTATTTTTCGTTTTGGAGCAAAATGACAATAATATTATTAGGATATCCTATCCAAAGACTAATAATAAGAACCCTATACATAGGTAAAGGATACGTGAAATGAGGTACAAAAGTATAAATTAGAAATTAAATTTTAAAACTTTATAAGAAAAAGAAAATTTGGAATACTGAGTTGAAATAAAGTTTTAAAATTTAATTTCTAATTTATACTTTTGTACCTCATTTCACGTATCCTTTACCTATGTATAGGGTTCTTAACCCGGACATTTTGTGAAATTAAATTTTAAAACTAAGAAAAATAAAATTTGGAATAATATTCCAAATTTTATTTTTCCGAATAGTTAAAATTTTACAAATGGTCTTTGGATACAGTTTAAAATCTTTTTTTTTATTTGTCATTTTGCTCCAAAACGAAAAATAAAGGTAGTTTACTTCTGAGAGTATTTCATGTTTTCTTGTTTTTTGACCACCCTGTATAATATTTTCAAATTTAAAGTATGGCAATAGACTTTTTTAAACAAGCAGAACTTTTTAAAAGGAATGACTTTTGGTCGAAAAATGAAAATTTTAGTCCATTTGTCCTCTTGGGCCTTCTATCCATGGACATACTGTATACAGGGTGTCCCGGGTTTAATGATCTTAATTTTGCCAGTCGGTAGAGAATCAAAAAACAAAACGAATTTTCAAGGAAAACATGTATCGAAAAATTTAAAATAACTGAGATACTGTATCTTTGAAGATCTGTAACAGATCTTCAAAGTTTGAAACTAAAAATCGTTTTTTCCCATAACTTTTAAACCGTTTCACTAATTTGGCTATAGTTAGGAAATACTGACTCACGTACTGCTTATAACAATTCTTTTCAAGGCACTCCAGTGGCATAGATATTGAGGGTGTAGGTTTCCTTTTTCCTACCTATGTTTACGCCACTGACTTTTTTAAAATACACTATTTTTAAATTCTGTGTTCAATTAGGGAAATAAAGTTACTACGGTAAATTTTTGATAAGACGCTTCGATACAAAAATATTCGAGTTTGAATGTTTGAAAAACATCTCCAGACACCCATGTGTAGGACATGAAATTCATACCTAGGTACTTGAAAATGGGTAATAATTGTTCGCTTTACCATAGCATACATTTTAAAATTAATGACATTTCAGTAAACAGTGTTTGTTTGTACTTCAAAAGTTAAAAAGTTATGAGAAAAAAATATTTTTTTATTTAAAAAATTGGGGGTCTGTATCTCAGTTATTTTCAATTTTTCGATACATGTTTTTTCCTTGGAAATTCGTTTTGTTTTTTGATTCTCTACCGACTGGCAAAATTAAGATCATTAAACCTGGGACAACCTGTATAAAAAAATAAGTTGGTTTTTTATCGTCTCCGCCCCCCCCCCCAAAAAGTGTGCCTCGGTACGGCTCTGATGCTACTGTAGAATGAGAACCTCTACTCTATAGATTTCTGGTCAAATTCTTGGCCAAGAATCTGGAACAATTCTTGTCCCATTCTTGATAAAAAATCTGTACAAAGTATCTTGACCCATTCTGGTCCAAGTCTTGCCCAATAATCTTGGCCAAGAATCTGGAACAATTCTTGTCCGATTCTTGATAAAAAATCTGTACAAAGTATCTTGACCCATTCTGGCCCAAGTCTTTGACAAAATTGCTACTAGGGAAAGTGGGTCTTTTTATGGTAAGCTCAGGTTAGGCCGTCGCGTGGGGGAGGCCTACAATTGAGCGAAGCTCAAAAAGATACTTCTCAGCCGAATGACAATGTAACTTTATTTGTTAAACGATACATAAAACATACAAATTTTATAATAAATATTTATTATAAAATTTGTATATATATTAAAAGTAGAAAGTGAGATTAGATAGAAATGACAGTCAAATTTTTAGATTGGTCCAAAATGGTTTTTACAGACTAGAATGTAAAAAAAAACAATTTATTGGCAAATTTTTAAGTTTAATAAAATAATTTAAAGAGAAAATATTTGTTAAATTTATGTATTTTTAACAGGTTTATATGCTTTTTATTTAAATTAAACAATTTGTATATTTCTCATATGTTTTCAATTGAGAAAGTGGCTCAGTCTTAAACTGTGAAGAAAATTTATCTCTTTCTCCACGGTTACTTTCCAATAAGACGACAATATTTTAATTTTCTCTATGGTAGTGCTTATCATTACTATGACGTCAAACAAATTCATTAATATTAGAACCAATAAAATGCCGGTTAAATTCTGTGTTTGTTATCATTAAAATAATGAATTATAAACTCTAAAAGACCGATGGGTTGGTGTAAACGATAATGAAATTAAGGTAAGTTTGAATAAATAAGGTTTATTAAAGTCTTTTTATATTTTAAAGCCCATTTTAATTTTAAATATCAAACTGAAAAATTTTTTATTCCTAAAGTTCATTATATTTTTTCACTAAATATAACTCGTGGTATGATTAATAATCGATGATATTTACTCATTAAAACCAAAGGAGCACATTTTACTTGTCCTGCGAACTCGTGAAATCTGCAGCTCGGTTTTAATTGGACTATTTCCCTCGTCTTAATTTCCCCCAATAACAAACGGGAAATTTTGAATTACAAATGGTTTCTAGGTGAAAAAACTGTATGACAGCACCTGTCAGCAGTTTACCCGCGGCAAAACTGTATGACAGCACCTGTCAGCAGTTTACCCATAGCAAAACTTGACAGCTGTTGTCACCAAAAATTGCAATTTATAATTTAATTGTTAACTGTTACTCATGAAATAGTCTTGTCAAATACCATTCGGGCATCTAATTTTTCCTGTCTCTCTTCTTTCAGGATCTGCGTTAATTCGCTCTCTATACCTTCTTTGTTTCTCAGCTGAAGTTAGACCCATGTTTTACCTGTTTAAAATTATAACACAAAACGTCAGATGAGCTAAACAATTACTTTTTGTCACATAAGTTACCAAATTGTCACTTAAGTTACCAGCAGGAGCAGTAACGTATGTGACGATAACTTATGTGACATTCGGCCTTTAAATTAAAAATGCTGCCATAGACAGAAATGCAAACAAGCTAACTTGGCCCAAGTTTAAGACCAATATTGTTAGATTATGTCTCTAAATTAAAAGCCGTTGAAATTACAACAATAAAGTAATAAATTCAACAAGTTGTTGACAACAACTTAAGTAACCTATAATAAACATACTTACTTGTTTGTAGCACTTGGATTTTTATTATTATTTTATTTGATGACATAAAAATATTATAATGACACTGACACTGACAATAAAACTTGCGCGTTGACAAAACCCAAACAATTTGTCACTTCAGTGCTGCCAAGTTGGAACAATATTCCCTAAATTACAGGGTAACATATGTTACCAATACATGAGGGTGAAATGAAAACCCAAAATAAAATCGACTTTTAGTACTCTAAAGGCTATAAAATATTTTTTTTGTCAATCTTAAGCCTATTTTTTAGTTAATTAAGCACTAACATTAATTGTTTTAACAGCCATTTTGTTGAAATATTCATGGATGTTAGGATATTGCAGTAGGTGACCGGTAACTTACGTGACATTTGCCACATAGCGCCTGCATTTAAAAAAAATATATTAGGTTAAGGTTGTCATAATTTAAGTTCCCATTACCTTGAAATGCTACAAGCTCATTACACTAAAAAAAAACTTGAGCGAAAATTAGTTTTCAAAAAAATAGGTGGGTACAGCATCGGAACAAGTTTTATGAGAAATGACCAATTATAATTATAATTATAATTATATATAAATGTAGAGGTACAATTGGATTACATGTAAACAAATAGCTATTTGGGTTTTAATTATTAGTTTTTATAGTGATCACAAAATAAACGTATAAGGATATTCTTTTAAACATTTAAATATAAAATCATATTAAATTAAGTAAGTAACTGAAAATTGAGTTTTAATTTCTTGCCTACAACCAAAAATTAATTTCAGCTCTGTAAAGTTGTAGTGGCGCCCTAAAAAATAATAAGTATGGAAAATCACAAATTCACAACCTAGCTCCCAGACACTAGAGCTGCCGGTGCTGTATCTCCAACCCCAAGTTGGTTAAATAAAATTTAAAAAAAAAACTAAAACTAAAAAATAGTAAGTATGGAAAATCACAACTTTTTTATCTTTTTGTCAATAAAAACCAATATTTTGGTAAAAAGGATTTTCTTTATTTTTATTTCAATAAATTAGGTAAGAAATTAAGGAAAGGAAAACAGGTAAGTAAATAAAATGGCAGCACTGAATTTGAATGCACCGTTGCCTAATTTATTTTCGAGCTTATGTACCTTAGACGTTGTGTGATTTCGTTTGGTGGCAGTAGTACGTAACACAACCGACTATGCACTAGCGCCAAATTAAAATTCTGTTAACCAAAATTTTAATTTAGCGATTTTTTCAGTCAGAAAATTCAAGGTACATAATATTTATTCCAAACAATAAAAATAAGGAATTATTATTTTGTCACATACAAGTAGCATTGAATTTATTATCTAAAAAAATAATCGGATTAAAAGAAATATGACAGAAAGATTCTTAAATAAAAATTCGTATTGCTAGATTTAAATAACATAATAATTAATAACAACTATATCACAACTTTATTCCCGTATAAAAATTGTTTCAAAGTGTTTTAAACAACAAAATAATTCGTATTAAAAGTAAATATTAAAATTTTTAAAAATAACAATAAAAATAAAATGTATTCAATTCTTATTAGTCAAATAAAAGTCGAAGACGAGGGATAATTTTCTAAAAATATTCATGAGGGAGAAAAAATTTCCGGATTTAATTTGACCTCGTGTGGTATTCGGTAAGAAAATTCCACACCAAATTGTGTTTAAATAATTAAAATTTATTTTTTGATTTAACTTGACCTCGACTTGATTATTTAGTTACTATGGCAACTAAGTCAACCCCAACCTAAAAGTTATTTCAGTTTTGAAGCTGTCAAGCGGCACGACGTAAAAAAATGTGAAATTGTCTGCTGTAATGATCAATCATCGTGCAATGACTTATTTACCCGCATTATTAGAGGATTGTGCCTCCTACTTGAAGAAAGAAAATTTGTTTTGAATTGTTCACGAATATTTGCATCTTAACTATTCAAAACTCAAAGTGCTAAATGGAAAACAAGGTGAATCGAATACTGCCGTGCTTAATGAAAACGCCGTAACCAACAATTGTGCGATTTTTGTTTTACGGCATTTTCTACTAGAAAAATTCATCCTGCGTCTATCCCCGGTACTCAAAAAACCGTATCTATATATATATACGGTTTTTTGAGTACCGGGGATAGACGCAGGATGAATTGTTCTAGTAGAAAATGCCGTAAAACAAAAATCGCACAATTGTTGGTTACGGCGTTTTCATTAAGCACGGCAGAATAGTGTCTAAATATTATATATATTTCATTAGACATAGACATTTAATTTATTTCAAGTCCTGCATTTTCGCCATTAAGAAGAAAGGAGGTGTCCAACGAATATAGAAAACATCTAAACTTTGTAATGGAAATGTATCAAAATTATCACTAGAGGTCAAATTATTTCCGGAAATTTTTTCGAGCTCATGAATATTTTGAAAATTATCCCGAGTCGAAGACGAGGGATAATTTTCTAAAAATATTCATGAGGGAGAAAAAATTTCCGGATTTAATTTGACCTCGTGTGGTATTCGGTAAGAAAATTCCACACCAAATTGTGTTTAAATAATTAAAATTTATTTTTTGATTTAACTTGACCTTGACTTGATTATTTAGTTACCATGGCAACTAAGTCAACCCCAACCTAAAAGTTATTTCAGTTTTGAAGCTGTCAAGCGGCACGACGTAAAAAAATGTGAAATTGTCTGCTGTAATGATCAATCATCGTGCAATGACTTATTTACCCACATTATTAGAGGATTGTGGCTCCTACTTGGAGAAAGAAAATTTGCTTTGAATTGTTCACGAATATTTGCATCTTAACTATTCAAAACTCAAAGTGCTAAATGGAAAAAAAGGTGAATAGAATAGTGTCTAAATATTATATATATTTCATTAGACATAGACATTTAATTTATTTCAAGTCCTGCATTTTCGCCATTAAGAAGAAAGGAGGTGTCCAACGAATATAGAAAACATCTAAACTTTGTAATGGAAATGTATCAAAATTATCATGTAAACAAATAAAAACCAGATTGTCAAAAAAATATTCTGTCATTATGAACGTCAAAAAATTTCCAGTATAATTCGCTGTTGGGTACCCACGAGGAAAAAATTTCCACTAAAATTCAACCGTTGCCATGGTGATCTATCAAAAATACACGTTTTGATTGGTTAAAAATTACAGGTGTGGAATTTTCACTTATAATACCACAAGAGCTTCAAAATTATCGGGTATTTTTCCCGATAGGTTCGTTGCAAACAAATGAAGGAGTCAAGTTTTTCAGGTTAAAAAATCACGAGCGCGAAGCGCGAGTGATTTTTCCTGAAAAACTTGACGACTTTATTTGTTTGCAGGGAACCTTGAGGGAAATGCCAGATAATTTTGAAGCTCGTGTGGTATTCGGGGGATTATTTTACCGTCCCAAATGTCGGCCAATAGAATTGCACCATGTACAGTTAACAAATAAAAATTTCATAATGAATAAAACAACATTTAATTAAGATTTAATTTGTTTTTTATATATAGCAACTACCAGAGAAAATTTTCAAAAAATTATCGCTGTAATTCGCTGTAGGTTCCCTCAACAACAATGCCTCAACAATGTCCCAACAATACAGAGAACTGTCAAAAAAAATAATCAGTAATATTAAAAACATTTAAATATTAAAACAAATACTTCGTGCAAAATATTTGTGTTTCGAATAAGAAACTTTATCATTTTAATTTCTAACAGGTAAATTGATTTTTATGTCGACGAGTAATAATAGAAAATAATTGCGACATAATGATAATTTCAGTATTACTTTTTCTTAAATAAATGGTGCGCACCTTGAATTAACTGGTTAAGAAATTCGATGAATTAAAATTTTGGTTCAATTTGACTGCGTGTTTCTCAAGTAGCGCCTTATTAAAATTATCTCAACCCAAATTTTAATTCATCTAATTTTTTAGTCAGAAAATACGCCATTCATTTCCAGAATTAAGATTACTTTAATTTTTATTCTGTGCTTAAAATTGTGTACTTAATATACCAAGACATCATAAAAATTTTAGTTTAAAATGTTCAGTCAATTTTTAAAAACGCAACTTGAATTAATATTTAGCTTTAATAAACATGACATTAAAAAGTAAAACGGCGTGCCATACATATCGTCCTGGGAAATGTTTTAATCAAACAGATAATAATAATAATAATAATAATAATAATAATAATAATAATAATAATAATAATAATAATAATAGTGGAAGACATAAATTCAGCTTTTTGCCTATTTATAGTTTTTTTCTTTTATTTTGTAATATTATAATTAAAGACCGGATTTTAAGCATGATGCTTATTGCTGAATTTTATAAGCAACCAACAGCTAATTAATTTGTACACGAATTTACGCAAAACTAAGTAAATTGCAGTGTTTTTTAATGCTTTTTTGCTTTTTTTAAGGTTTTATGCTTTTTTTCGATTTCGTGCTTATTTAAACTTTTTTCCATATTTTTATACATTTTTTTAATCATATAAAATATGAAAAAAGGAACATCCGGCAACAGCACCAGGCATCGCGGGAATCCCCGGGTAATTCCCCGAAGTTTTATGCCCTGCTTTTTATTGTTCAGTTAAGATACACGATACGTTACGGGGTTCTATTATTGTGCTTGCGCTTTATTTGCTGTACGTGGTAATTATTTAGACAATGCCAAAATAAAAGCCAACCATTAAAGAGTGGATTAGTGGTCACAAGAAACTAAAAATTTACAATAAAAAGGTCTTTTGTCAAGCATGTTCTAAAACTGTAAGTAAAATTATAGTATTTATTTATTGGTAAAAATTACTGATTTTATTTTATGGTTTTGAAGAGATTTCCTTTTTGACTTAAATTGAATTACTTTAAGGTATAAACGAAAATTTTAAGGATGAAATAAAATAAATTGAATAAAATACAACTTTTAATTTCTAAAATATTATTCGACTTTAATGGTTTCCTTTCAATAAAAAGCCGCCTAGATAGTGTTTTTTTAATCAATCTAGTATGGGATTATTTTTTTTAAATATAATCTTATACAGGATTGCAAAATTAAGCGGGCAGAAAAAAATTACCTAATCAAATTTTAACCTCAATTTTTTCTTGAATCTCTTAATGAGACCATTTTTTATTAGAAATATAGCTTGATTTTTTAAGAAAAATGAATTATATCAAATGCGCCCATTTAAATGTGAGGTCCTTGCTGCCCCATTTTGAAGACGTAAAAAATATTATTTTTGCGAATAATTGTGATGTATTTTGCCTAACTGAAACTTGGTTAAGTAGAGACATTGCAAATTCCTTGATTAATATAAATGATTTTACTGTGATAAGAGCCGATAGGGCAACAAGAGGGGGTGGAGTAGCAATTTATGTTAGAAATTCATTAAAGTTCACAAAAATTTCCTTAAAATCAAATAATACTGAAGAACTGTGGATAAAACTAGCTAATTCTTCTGGTAAATTAGCTATCGGCGTTATTTATAGACCTCCAAATAACAATCTTCAACATTTTTTAGATTCTTTTGAAACTTCAGTAATAAACATATTACCTACGGTTAATAATCTTATATGTGTTGGAGATTTTAATGTTGACCTACTTAATTTTGACTCTGTAGAATCAACACAAATCCAAGAACTATTTGACAGTATAGGCCTAAATCAGCTAGTTAAATTGCCTACTAGAATATCAAATAAATCTTCTACTCTTATTGACTATATATTGTGCTCGAATAAAACAATAATTTCAAATATCGAAATACAGTCAGTTCATGGTTTTACCGATCATGAATTATGTCAATTCAATGTCAACACTAAATCAAAGAAACAGCAACCTAGATTTGTCACCAAAAGAAGTTTTAAAAACCTCAACCATGTTCAATTTGATTATGATCTTAAAGCTATTCCTTGGAGAAACATATTTGACATTGAAGATATTAATCGTAAGGTACAATTTGTTACTGAAAATATAACTGCTCTTTTAGATATACACGCACCAATTAAAACTTTTCGAGTGAGTAAGCCTTGGTTAACTCCTACAATAAAGTCCATGATGGATGATAGAGATAAGGCATTATCCAGTTTCAAAACCCATAAAACAAAGAATCTCTGGGAATCATATAAAGGGCTACGTAACATGGTTTCGTCTGCTATAAAAAAGGAAAAAAAGGCATACTTTAACTTAATTTTTGCTAAACCAGATAAAAAACTGTTTTGGAACAATCTAAAACAATTAAATATTTCTAAAAAGCCAATTATCAGTTTGCCCTTAAGTCTTTCGCATGTCGATCAAATAAACAATCATTTTATAAATTCTATACCGAAACTGAGTCCAGATCCAGATATTCTTAACTTTTATAATAATACAAAAATTAGCAATTCTACTTTCAGTTTTAAAATGGTCAATGAAATTGATGTCCTTATAATTATCTCCAATATTAAAAGCAAAGCTCATGGGTTTGATGGTATAAATATCTTTACTTTAAATTTATGTCTCCCATTTTTACTACCATATATTACTCATATTATTAATTATTGTATCACTCACTCAGTTTTTCCCATTGATTGGAAAAAAGCATTAATAGTGCCTCTTCCAAAAACTTCAAGTCCCACAAGTCTAAATAACCTACGACCAGTAAGCCTGTTGTCTACATTTTCAAAAATACTGGAAAAGGTTCTAGAAAAGCAATTAAAGAAATATTTGTTATCTTTTGACATTATACCTCCAAACCAGTCAGGATTTCGTCCTTCTCATAGTTGTAGCACTGCTTTACTAAGTATTACTGATGAAATATTGAAGGCGTCTGATAACAAAAAATTAACATGTCTTGTCCTGCTCGATTATACAAAAGCATTTGATACTATAAACCATGAGTTACTCATATCAATTCTTAAGTATGTCGGACTTTTAGAAGGTGCATTAGAATTAATAAAGATGTTTTTGTGTAATAGAACTCAGGCGGTGCAATATAGTGGTAAGTTATCAAATTTTCTTGAGATTGAATGTGGTGTCCCTCAAGGTTCTATTTTAGGACCATTATTATTTTCTGTATATATTGGTAATTTTAATTCAATAATAACCTCGTGTTCTTCACACTATTATGCTGACGATACACAATTGTATTTAAGTTTTGATCCAGATGAAAGTACTCAGGCTATAACTGCAATAAACTATGATTTAAGGGAACTTTTAAAATATTCCACTCAACATTGTTTGCTCTTAAATGCCTCTAAATCAGCGGTAATCATATTTGGTAAAAGTAACCTTCGAACAGCATTTAAAATTAATCACGAGCACGATATTTTATTAAACAATGAACCCCTTAAAATTCAAAATTGTGTAAAAAATTTGGGACTTTTAATGGATGAGGATCTGCGTTTTTCGGAGCATGTTGGAAGTCGCTTAAAAGCGGCGTACTGTAACTTAAAGCAAATTTACCATGTAAGACATTTGTTAAATTTAAAATCCAAGTCAATGTTATGTAATAGTTTGGTTTTATCCTTATTAAATTATTTTGATACTGTCTATGGTCCATGTCTTACAAAATACAATGCTTTCCGAATCCAAAAGTTGCAAAATTGCTGCCTTCGATTAATATTTGGCATAAGGAAGTATGATAGAATTAGTTACACCCTAATAAATAACAAGTGGTTAAATATGGAACACAGGCGCAAAATGCATTCAATTTGTTTCTTTCAGAACCTTCTTAAAACTAAGGCACCAGGCTACTTACATCGAAAAGTTTCGTACCGTACTGATATTCATAATATAAATATTAGATTTAAAAACGCCATAACAGTACCGATTCATCGTACTGAATTATATAAAAGGTCTTTTTCTTATATCCTTCCTAGCTACGTTAATGGCTTGCCACTTAATTTACGGTCTAATATGTTGAAATGGTCACAGCGCTTGTTTAAAACCAAAGTTTTCGATACTCTATTTATGGAGCAGCAATGACACTCTTAATATTTATTTAATGTCTATTTGGGTTTATTTTTAAGTTATTGTAAACTTGGTATTTCTACTTAGCATAATTGTTTTTTTTTTGTTATACATAGCTATTATTTTAATAATATTGTAGCCGGTATAGCTGGCATTTTTTGGTTGAATGTAAGAATGAATTTTTACATTTTTAATGTTTAAATTCAAATTCCGCCATTTGGAATAATGTATTTCCTTATTTCAATAAAGACGTTTATTATTATTATTATTATTATTATATTTAACCCATTTCTAAATAATATATAGAATTTATTTATGTCTTATACAGGGTGGTCATAAAGTATGGAATAAATTTATTCAAAATTAAGAGGATAAAAAAGAGTTAAAAAAAATGCTCGAACACGTAGAATTTTTTTTAATGGATGGTAGTATTTTTTATCTTGGAATAAAAGATCCTTTCGTTCCGATTCAAAAAATACCACATTGATGGGTTTATCTTAAACGGTTCTGAAGATATGAATGTTTAAACCTTCCATGAGAACAGTGTTTACATTTTATTGGGATTTAAATTTAAAATGAAATCATTTGAGTGCTTTGTTTTATGGGAGGTTTAAAAATTCATATCTCGAGAACCGTTTAAGATAAACCCATCAAAGAATCTTTGATTTTAAGATATAAATGCAGGGTGTTCCATTAAAAAAAACTGCCACGCTCTTTTGGGACACCCTATATACCAAAATATCTATTTATACTGTCTGTAAAGTAAGTAGCAGAATATGATAGTAGAATATTTTTAATTTATTGCAGATCATCTGCAAGAAAAAGTACGATGTAACTCAACATTTACAAACAGAACGCCATAAGGAGGTCTTGAATAAGTTAAAAGAAAATAAAAATAGACAACAGACTATTTGACTTCAATAGCTTCAACTTCTGGTTTAAATGAACAAAAACAATTTAATTTTGACTTGTGTAGTGCTATGGTTAAATCGGATATTCCATTAAATAAATTACAGAATAGCTCTTTTAGACAATTTCTACAGAAATATTGCAAAAAAACATTCCAGATGAAAGTACTCTTCGTAAAAATTATGTTTCTCCAGTTTATGACGAAACAATGCAGCAAATTAAAAAGAAGATAGCAAGTAATTATATATGGTTTGCTGTAGATGAAACAACTGACACATGTGGAAGATATATAGCCAACTTAATTATAGGAGTCTTAAATGAAGATATCGTCACAGAAGGATTTTTAATAAGTTCCAAAGAATTAACAAAAACGAATAATAACACTGTTTCTAGATTTGTTCTTGAGGAATTAAACAAGTTTTTTTTGCCCGAGGTGGTTCCGAATGAAAAAATTCTATTGATGCTTTCGGATACTGCAGCATACATGATAAAAGCTGCATCAAATTTAAAGGTTTTTTACTATAATTTAATACATTGTACCTGCTTAGCTCATGGGCTTAACCGCATAGCAGAAACTATAAGATTGCAGTATCCGTTGGTCAACACATTAATAAAAAATGGCAAAAAAATATTCATAAAAGCTCCATTGAGAGTACAATTTTTTAAAGAGAGATTGCCTGATGTTCCATTACCTCCAGAACCAATTGTAACAAGATGGGGAACTCGGCTAGATGCTGCCATGTACTATGCCGATAATTTTACAGAATTTAAGAGATTTTTACTTGAATTTGAAGGCACAGAAAGCAAAGCAGTTCAAGAATGTCAGGAAGTTGTAAAAATACCTAAACTTTCACACAATTTAGCTTTTATTAAAGTCATTTTAAATTTGTAAGTCAGAGTATTCAGCTATTGGAAAAACAAAAGCTACCTTTATTGGAATCCGTCAATGTTATTAAAAGTTTTGAAGCTGCAGTAAATACTATTCCAGGATCTATTGGTCAAACAATTAAAGAAAAATTGGCCCAGACTCTCTCGAAAAATTCAGGGTTCCAAACATTGAAAAAAATATCTATTTTAATTGGTGGGCAAGATTCCGATTTTGAAATGGATCCAGCCATTATCCCGAAATTTAAATATGCACCAATAACCAGTGTGGATGTGGAGCGAAGTTTTTCTGCATACAAAAACATTTCAACAGACAGAAGACATAATTTTACTATAGAAAATTTGGAGAAACATCTAGTTATACATTCCTTTAGGTCTTAATAATAGAAATAATGTAAAAATAATAAAATGTATCATTTAAATAATAAACACCAATATTAAGATTATTACAACTTTTTTGCCTCTATATATTAACTATTTTTAATTAAATTGCTTATTTGGTGCTTTTTTGGCAAATTTCATGCTTTTTAAGAGCTTTTTATTTAATATTTTGATACTTTTTTAAGCACTTTTTTTTTAAATTGTGCTTATTTATCCGGTCTCTAATTATAATATTTTATTATTCTTTAATGAAAACCCAATTAAAGTGCATGATTGGAATGTACTTTTTTCACCGAAAACATTATTCAAAATTTAAATTTGACATTACTCTGCACATTTCAACAAGGTATTTTTATCATTGTTTTATTTAGTTAATAAAAGGTGTAAAACGAGTAAAAGAAGTAAAGACTTCGAGTGCCGGACAATCTGAGCGACGTAAGGGATGAGCACGGATAATGTTTTCACCAGCAACTGAAGGCTATGGAGCGGCGGGGTATCACGGTTTCTGGGATGGATGATTACATTTGATCCCTTATACGAGAGACGGAATACGAGAAAACAAAGGAGACAGCAATTTTTTTATTTTAAAAATTATGGTGAAAGTTATCATCGTTTAGATTTTTTTACTGAGCGAGTTTTTGTCTCAGAACTCCCAAACCGTTGAGTTTAACAAAATTGACTTTGGAATATTTTTTGAAGAAAATTAAAGGCTCTACAAAAAAGGTAAAATTAGAATTTCCCGTCAGATGAACCGTTTTCTTACAATCATGCCTTAAAAATTGGTATAATTTACAATTTGATCTTTTAACTTTGGAATTTTGTAATTCATGTAAAAATCAGTACCCGGAAATAAAACCGATAGATATTCTTATGGAAAATTAAATGCTCTACAAAAAAGTCCCCTAACATTTTTGGATAAATTCACTCCATCAAAAGTTATTCAAGGTTAAATCTGGATTTTTTTTGGGTCAGTTAAAAACTTGAATTCTTTTATCGATAATAATCTTTATGTTACAATTACAATGTTACAATGTTAAAATTACTGAAAATTAAAAAAAATCGCTTTAAGATGCTATTGTCTTTAGAAAATATTATTTTCACTGTTACCTATATAATCGTTTAAATAATAACAATCATGTTGTTTTTTTATTGGAAATTGTTAATTAGTTAATACACATTTATAAAGACAAATATCAAATTATCATTCATAAAAAAATTGTTTTTTTTTTAAATTTTGGTCCAAACAAAATTATTGAAAGTTTTAGTTTGATAATAAGGGAGCCATGGAAAGTAATAATTTGACACTAAAATAAAACAAATTTTGGTAATTACAAATCAATTATAATTAATTAAATTTACGAAAAGGTATACAACAATAACACTGTATACAGTGATATAGGGAGGTGAAAATATCAAAGCTAAACGCTCGGACACGTAAACTTAATTTTTGGTCGTAGATTACAAATCCATGCTTGGTTTAGCTGTATCAGGTAAAAAATTAAAACACCCTGTATACATTTAAAAAAAATCAATTTGGCTGGACCCACACATCAGTTCCAAATAAATAAAACTAATTCTTGCAAAATTTGTTAGTTAATTAATTTCTTAGTTAATTGATCACAAGGAACACGTGTCCCTGAGGGTTTTTTTATAGATAATTTAGCAAATGTAAAATGATTTTTTGCTAATTTTTTTTATTGAGTATAATTAAGGATATTATGTTAATTGAAATAGAAAGCACAGGAATGTTGGCATAAGAGGCAAAATATATTATTTTACAATTTTTAATATACAAAAAAAATATACCAGTATACAGTGTGTCCCCGGATCGGTTTTCCGATAGGAAAAACTTGTTTAGACTTGATACATCTAAACCGAGCACGGATTTGGAATCTACGATCAAAAATTATGTATACGTGTCCGAGCGTTTAGCTGTGATATTTTAAGATTTGAAAGTTTACCTACAGCGTAATAGTTTTATTGATTTTATTTTAAAAAAATTAAATAATTAACTATCAAATATGATCTCTCACTCCCGGAACCGGGATGCTAATTTCTTGACAAGCTTGCCTTATTCTGGTACAAAGTTCGTCTTGATTTGTGGGCATTGCTTTATAAACTTTATTTTTTACCATTCCCCATAAATAAAAATCGAGGGGTGTAATATCGGGAGACCTCGGAGAGGTGACTGTTTCTTCCTATCCAGCGCATAGTAAATTTTTGGTTCAACCATTGACGAACAATCCTTGAATTGTGGGTGGATGCACCATCTAGCTGCAGATACATATCCTGTCGCACATTAAGTGGAAGATTTTCAATTGCCCAAAATTCCCCATCGAAGAAGTTAACTAAACGATCAGCATTCAATGATTCATGAAAGAAAAAAGGACTAATTATTAGGTTTCCTAAAATCCCACACCAGACATGGACTTTCTGGGAATATTGATCTTTAGAGGATTATCTCTGACCCAGTATCTACAGTTTTGAGACGATACCACCCCATTAGTGGTGAATGTAGTCTCATCAGTAAACATAATCTTCTTCAGAAAATGTCTGTCATTTAAAAAATTACCTTGGACCCAATAACAATATGGTCTAATCTTTTATTTTGATGACCTTCTTTCAATATATGCAAAAACTTTGGTTTATAGGGCTTGATCTTGTGACGAACGAAACATCTTCTGATTTTATCCTTGCTAATATTTATTTGAGATGATAAATCTCATGCTCGTGCATGGATTTGCTCGATTTGCCACCAATATATCATTATCCTCGAGATGCGGGTGTATTCGAGGAGGTTGACCATTACGATGGATTTTAATAGCACTGCCAGTTTCATTAAAAAGTGCATTTTCGTATTTTTACAGTGCTAGCAAAGCTATCGTTGTTCAAATTCATAAAATCAAATAATGATTATACACGTGATCTACCAAAACCAAGTGCAAAAAAAAGATGCATATTGCGTGTGGCACCTCCTTTTGGATTAAGTCCCAAGGTGAAAAAGGGTGTGAGTGAGGTGATTGGATACAACGAATAATTTTTCCTGGATTACCAACACAGAAACAACACGTGCTAATAGTTTGGCGGTCGAGGTTAAGGAATAATTTAACAACACGTGCCTGTCAATGCACCTGAAGTCCAAGTCTGCATAAACCGGATACTACCAAAATTGTATGTCCTTAATAATACCCAAATACTAAATTTTAATGCGAAATTCGCAACATCAACAAACAAATAACTCTAACAGGTAAAAATTAATTAGTCGCCAACAGTTCCCATAAGAACAGCAAGCATATCCAAAAAACTCATAAACAAGGGCTTACATAAGCATAAGTCATTAATCACTTAAGTTCAGATAAACACTAGTCAAAAGAAATAAACATCTGTAGATTACTAAGCACATTAGGGGGGACCATAAATTAGATAACCAACCGAAGTGGCCGACTCCTTAAAGAGTGAATACTTTCTATGCGAAATAATAAACAACGCACAGTGGAGTGCAACGTTATTGATAGTCAGTAAGCTCGGAATCCTACTCGGATAGAGACACGGACACAGACGAATAGCGTACTAATCAACCAAGCCCCACTCATGAACCCCGATTGAATGAGCTAATTAATAAATCCCTGGTTGAGGTGGACTTCTGATTGTAATTAGTTTTGGGTCAGTTTAATGTCCCTCAAAAATAAAAAGTTTCCCCTCCATTTCACGCACTCCACTAGTCTAAATCTGGGGTATGGCCGGCATGGCGACAAAATTCCGGGAGTGGCCTTAACCATCGACACTGTTATCCACGACCTCCTAGGCGAGATTTACCAGCTGGATCCACCAAACACAAGCAATGCTATGCAGAGGCGGGATACGTAGGAGAACTAAAAGGGTGTAAAATAACCCTGTGAGATCAGTGTAAGGCGTTGCCGATGAGGCCAGCCATACGTTCCTCATACTCATACTCAATAATAAATTATAAATACAAAATTTATGCACATATTTTCAGCAGCACAGACATATATCTAAATATCTTTGATCCAAAAAGAGTATTTTCTAAAGTCTAATTTTTAACTGGCTTAGAATCTTAGTGTGGTTATTCCTTTGCAAAGGAAATACTTTAAGTTAATATAATTTTACAAATATGTGAGAATTTTATTATTCAAAAATCTTTGACAATCATTGTTTCGGAATTAAGGTTTTACTACTTATGACACTGTTGTCGCCCATGTGCGATATGTTAGCTAAGGGCGCCCTTGCATACTAACTTAATTATCCCCTATAAATTAAAATACTTTTTATTAAGAAATAGATTTATTAAAAAAACACATAAAAACATCATTAACATACAAACATAACAAATATGATATTCATAAAAAGTGTAAATACTTATAAATGCGTTTTTCGGCATTTAAGGCTTGACAACTTATGAACGATTTCCTCAAAATTTAGGGATTGCACTATATCAGATTCTATTAATAAAATAGAGAGATCTGCGATCTTTTCATCCCTTAAAGAACTGCGTAAATAATTTTTCACACGTTTTAAAGTAGAAAAAGACCTTTCACTTGTGCAATTTTCAACTGGAAGACATAAATAAATTCTTAAAATTACCTATGTCCATATTTGGAAAAGTACAAATTAAATGTTTATTCCTAATAGTTTATAACCATGTCAAAATATTAGAATTGGTGTCTTTTTGCTTTTCTAAGTCTAGGTTTTTAATAAAATACTTAAATTGTACACATTCATTCTCAAAATTTTAATCCAAATCTTCATTATAAAAAAAGTGAAGTTTTCTACATCGGTATTTATTATTTCCGGGAAAAAGACAAAGTATTCATTAATATCAATGTATACATTTTTCCTTAATTTTAGTTCTCTTTAGGTCTCTTTTAGCATCAAATATAGTTTCCCGTTCATGACTTTCACCAGGTAATAATTTCCTTTTGTTTCTACTTTTAGTTTCAAAAGTATAATTACTACATTGTGTAATTATTTTATCATCTTCTTCGTATTTTCCAAAGTTTTCTCTCATTTTGGAAATAAATTGAATCAAAGATTCGTACAACTGTGTGGCACTTAATATATCCATACTTTGCTTTTGCAAAGATTTACTGGTTTCGTCAAAACGAATTAAAATGTCATTCCAAAATGACAACATAATACCAGTCTCTAAGTTTAATAATTTCTGCAATTGCTGAAGGAATGGGTGTATTAATACACCCATTCCTTCGGCCTTTGTTTTTGGCGTTTGCGTTATGTCATCTATTATCATTTATTTATTTATTTATTTAACATCCAGATACACGTGTAGAGAAAATAATTTCTGCCTATTGGAGGTAATAAATTACCTGTACATAGGTCCGGTACATAACTTAAAAACTAGGATCTTAAAACTAAACTAAAACTAAAATAATATATAATATTTTCATTATCATTGCGACAACAGTTTATAATTCCAACATTTAATACTATTAAGTTAACAATGAATTATTGGTACAGTTTTTGGTAATCCAGTCTTTTAACATTTGTTTAAACTTAAAAGTAAATTTGTTTTTTGGGTTATTTACTACTTTGATGTTATTAGGTAACATGTTGAAGTTTTTAATACCATTGTAGAGACTAGTTTTTTTACCAACAGCAAGCTTGACTTTTGGCAGTACAATACTTTTAAACCTAGTTGTTTTATTACTATTTTTGTACATAACATACAAGTTATTAAAATTGATAAGTATGGTTTTTAAATAGTAATTTTGATAAATATTAAGGTGGTTGTCACAAAACTGATCATTTCCAAGAATTACCTTTAGTACCCTTTTCTGCAAGTTTAAAAGTGGCAAAAGAGCATTCTCATAAGCAGAGCCCCATGCGGCAATTCCATAAGTGGCATGGCTATTAAATAGACCATAGTAAATTACCAACAGTGATTTTGTGTTTAAAATAGACTTTAATTTTGCAAAAACAAATAGGAGATACCTAAGACGCTTTGTAACCCATTCGATATGCTCCCGCCATCTTATTTGTGTATCAATAACTACTCCAATGTATTTTGTACTTTTTACTCTTTTTATTAAATGGTTGTCGATTTTAATATTAACAGTGGCAGGATACATATCTATGTAATTAACAAAAGTTATAAACACTGTTTTATCTATATTTAGAGAAAGCTGATTGTCTTTAAGCCATTTTGAAATTAAAGTTAAAAAGTGATTTATTTTTTCAGTTACTATTTTCCAGCTAGCATCAGTGCACAATAGAGCTGTATCGTCAGCGAAGGCTACAATATTTTCCGATGGAAGTAGTCGAAAAACATCATTGACATAAACCAGAAATAACAAAGGACCAAGGATTGTCCCTTGTGGAACCCCCATAGTCAACTCACGCTTACAACTTTCAATGCCATTTATATTTACATATTGGCTTCTTTCATTTAAATAACTTCTGATCAATGTCAATGCCGTTCCCCAAATGCCATAGCGGTATTATACTATAATAGTTTATCTAGAAGTCTTTCGTGTTTGACTGTATCAAACGCCTTAGCAATATCAAGGAAAACAGCAATTGCAGGATGACAATTATCTAAACTATTGTAAATATAGTCAGTGACATGTACAAGAGCATTGCTCGTACTTGAACCTTTTTTAAAACCAAACTGATTCCCTGATATTACATTGGAACTGTCAAAAAATTTGCAAAACCTATTATGAATTAATTTCTCAAAGACCTTAGCTAAATTTGATATTAAAGAAATAGGACGATAATAATTTGGATCTTCACGATTACATATCTATGTAATTAACAAAAGTTATAAACACTGTTTTATCTATATTTAGAGATAGCTGATTGTCTTTAAGCCATTTTGAAATTAAAGTTAAAAAGTGATTTATTTTTTCAGCTACTATTTTCCAGCTAGCATCAGTGCACAATAGAGCTGTATCGTCAGCGAAGGCTACAATATTTTCAGATGGAAGTAGTCGAAAAACATCATTGACATAAACCAGAAATAGCAAAGGACCAAGGATTGTACCTTGTGGAACCCCCATAGTCAACTCACGCTTACAACTTTCAAAGCCATTTATATTTACATATTGGCTTCTTTCATTTAAGTAACTTCTGATCAATGTCAATGCCGTTCCCCGAATGCCATGGCGGTATTATACTATAATAGTTAATCTAGAAGTCTTTCGTGTTTGACTGTATCAAACGCCTTAGCAATATCAAGGAAAACAGCAATTGCAGGATGACTATTATCTAAACTATTGTAAATATAGTCAGTGACATGTACAAGAGCATTGCTCGTACTTGAACCTTTTTTAAAACCAAACTGATTCCCTGATATTACATTGGAACTGTCAAAAAATTTGCAAAACCTATTATGAATTAATTTCTCAAAGACCTTAACTAAATTTGATATTAAAGAAATAGGACGGTATAACTTTAGCAACTTTAAAGTGTTTAGGGCAGGTACCCGTGTTGAAACAACGATTTATTATGCTAGTTAAGGCTTTACTCACTTGCTGCAATGCTTCTTTAAAAGCGTCATAACCATTATAAAGTGCATCCACTCTAGCAGACCATCTACTATACTATAGCCGAAAGGGTTTTAGGCACAAGCTGTTCAGGCCCATCAGTGGTTTTTTGTCTTTCTAGAGAGTCCTTCATAATGTTTCCCCTGTAGGTTGATGCCGAAAAGAATACATATATTTCTTCTACAAACATAAAAAAATTGGCAACAGCTACACAGGTTCCTACTAAATTTAGGGAATGTGCACTGCACATTGTGCAGCACAAGGCACAAATATTCCTAGTTTCTTTAGTTGTTTAATTCTAGCTTGCAAACCGGAATATTGACCAGACATATAATAATAATATTAATAATACATTTATTGAACCAGTTAGCATAAATAATATTAAACAAAATTTCAATTCTTAGGCTAAAGAGTTCAAAGGACTGGCATTATCCTACGATTGCCCACTGCAGTTTTGTATCTTTTTAATTAAAATTAATTAATTTAAATTCTCTAAAGCATATAAAACTGTTGCCTCCATCCTTGCAGCTTTGTGTGCTACTTTACTAACAAAGTTGATAAATCTATCCACTGGCAAGCCATTTTTTAATGCATATCATATAACAAAAGTTAATTGGTCTTGATATGATATATCTGGCGTTTGTGTCGTACCTAGGCTGGTTATGGCCTTAAGTACTTCACCAAGGTTCCTCTCCGGTTGACTCTCCAGATATAGAGGAATACCTAACTCGAGTTGCTTTTATTCAGTGGAGAAAGTAGGGTTTATAAGAAGCAGTTAGGGTTGGTGGTTTAATTTAAAATGCAAAAGTAACTTAAACTGGTTTATTTACCAAGTTAAGAATATGTACAAAATTATATTAGAATTATAATTACAGTATCAGTCTCGTCCCAGCCGTCGAGTGAGTAAGTCGACGTAGCAGATGCAGAGAGTAAACGTAAAACAATAAAACCATAACCAACAATTAAACCTTCATAGTGCAAACTACTATAGTGTAAAAAAATACAGTGAGTACAGACTACAATACGGTCAATAATTAGTTGAGGGCCAAGTGAAAGGAGGAGTGAAGTGACAGGTGCAGGCGAACATAGTGAAACGGTCAAAAGAGTTAAGTGTTGAGTGACAAGAAAGTGTTGAGTGACAAGTGTCAGTGCCTGAGCGGTCGCACCATCGGTCAACAGGTCGATTTCCACAGGCCAAACAAAAGAGGACATACAAGGGAGGAACAGGCCACCTGCAAATATTTGCTAAGTATCCTCAAATTCATCCGCATGACCTAACTCATAATTTGCAAATTGAACTAAACAAGGCACATTGCCTAACAAAAAAAACAATAATCATCGGCATCAAATTAAATAAAAGTCAATTTTCCAAGAAAAACCAAACAGCCGATCGCGGACACGCACCAAAGTTGAACAGGGCAATAAAGCTGTCAACATAACAATTCAAGTAAAACAAACCGAGACCAAATAAATTTGACACTTAAGACATAAACAACACATAAACTAAGAAAAATAAACAAAGTAAAAAAAGCACTCTAATCAAACTCCATGGAATTTGTAAACACACTTGACTTCACAGTAAAAGTAAAAAAAATACCCCCCACTGGGAACTGCCTTATCGCAGCGATTGCACATCAGCTGTTTAACACGATGATAGGTTCGTTACGCGAAACTGAAACAACAGCAGTGACTAGACAAATATTAAACAACCACTTACGTAATAACCTAGGAACGTACAGACCCTACATCGAGGACGCAATAAATGAACTAAGCAGTCGTTATGAACACATAAGTGACAAAACAGGACAAATTAATGCGTACCTAAACGACCACGCTAATTACGGCTTCTGGGCCGGACTGGAAAAGGGTAAGAGTAGCCCAACTAAAATACTGGGCCCACGTCACTCGTAGACAACGCAACAACATATTACAAGCCACCCTTAAACTAGATCTTAAAGACAAAAAAGTCGGGAGACCATGCTTCACATTTCATGACACGTTAGCACAAAACATGCACTTCTCACAAATGAACAAGACCAGTTGGGAGCAACTAAGCAACAATAAAAACAAAAAAAAAAGCAACCGACACACTTTACCAAGTTCAGGAACTATCCGACACGGATAATGACAATAATGAACAAGACGAAGACCTCGACTAGGAAACTACACCCTGAAGCGCAATAACAACTCCCCAACTCCAAATAGTAATCCCAAATGTTTGGAGTAATATTAATCGACTGGTCTAGGGGGATTCCGCGTCGTACTTAGTTTTAAGTCGGCGTAATTGTCCCCCAAAAACCAACACCCTCCCGTCCCTTCTCCATACCCCACTGAGCGTATAGCATAGGCTCGGCGAACCCGGGAAAGGCTATTATAACTATTCGCCTCTCGCTCTCGAGCTCCAAATAGGGAACAGTACGGAACGCAATGGACATTCGCACCCAGCAAACCCGGGTAAAGCCGTGAAGTTGCTGGGGAAGAATAAAAATCGGCGTAAGTAAACATAGGCCTGTACGGGGTTCGAGAGTCAAGAGGAAATGGGGCTGGTTATACGTCTCTTATACTCATACTCATACTCAATTATAATTACAGTATTTACAAAAGTATCGTAGACTGTGAACACAAAGGTTCTTTCATAGCCTTCAATCAGGACAGGCAAATGTTCCAGGGCTATTCACAGGCAACTGGCAGGCACGGTCGTGGTTTTCAGTCCTACAGAGCCAGGGCAGATTTGCAATTGAACTTGTTAATATTCCACTGAGAGTTCTCTGTGATTTAGTGTTGGTTTTCGGGCTCACAATTGGTAACACCATTTGGAGTTGAGCCACCAGACGACTGATTGTCCATTGAAAAATGCAGCGGTTTTATAGACGAAATTCAGATGACAGGCTTGATGAAAAACAATTGGGGCCGTATGAAATAAATCCGTCACACATATGTGGTTGACAACTGTCAAAGCGCCATCTGTTAGAGTTTGGTCTAACTGCAGGTTTCTGGTAGTCCAACTATTTCCTTGGCGTCGGGTAGTTAGGAAAATCATCTCATAGATATCGTAATGTGTATCGTTACACGTTAAATCAATTATAATGGAAAAATATTTTGTTTTTTTAATTTCTGATGAAAAATGATCCCTTACGCTCGAAGCCATAAGTTTTATAAATTCATCTCAAATTGTAGACGATAAATAGGATACTCTTCCCTTTCCTGGATTTTCCTTAGTTTCAATGTGATTTTTTTAAAACGGATCAAATTCCGCTACGAGTTCCAATGTACCAAGGTAAGTACCGTTTTGAACAGTACCAAATGTTTCTTTCGAACCTTTCAAAGCTAACCCACGGGATGTCAAAAATTTGATGACTGCCACTATTCTCCTTAGAACGTTTTTCGAATCCCATCCCAATTGCTTATGGACCTCTGTGTGAATTTTTCCTAATACGGAATATCTTGTTCAAATGGATTTTTTGTGTTTAATTTAGGCACCTTTTTCAATAGAGCGTTAAATTTTTCTTGATTTTTTTGTATAACAAAAAATCCATTTGAACAAGATATTTGATGTTCTGGTTGGTATCAGTCCTCCAAAGGATATCGTTGACTTTTGGGACACCCTGTATAGTCTATAAAAGATTTGGTCACAACCCATTCAGCAGGATCTTTAATGTGAAATGAAAAGTATTTTTCTTGGGGTGTTTGGTGATTTCTTAATATCTTCACTAACGAGATCGGGACTTATACTATTTTCTTTTTCTGTAATATTAATTTACTTAATAATATTTTAATTTGTATAATATTATATTAAATATAAACAAAATTAGTTTATTTCTATGAAAATAATTTTTTATTAATTAAAAATTAGTCAATTTTTTCTTTAGATTTCGTTAAAATATTAAATATATGTATTATATCAAAAAATATTTTAGTTTCACCAATCTGAACAAAAATTTCAATTTACGCTCTTTATTCCGCAAAATAAATGAAATTTACTTACCATTACAATTAAACCCAGATTTGGGGTCGGTATTAAGATATGGTTGAGGAAAAAACGTGTTTAATTTAGGCACCTTTTTCAATAGTGCGTTAAATTTTTCTTGATTTTTTTTTTCAACTTTCTTCCTTTCCCACCCACCAAGTTTTCGGCAATATAATATAAATATTCACGTGTACAAGTGGCACACTGTGTGCCGCACACAAGGGAAAAACTTGAATGTGTAACTAATGCTTAAATATAGTTACGTGTTGTAACACCGCCAACACTGAGAAAAAAATGGTTCAATTCAAACAAATGCATTTAACTATAATTTTAATAATTATTAAAATTATTTTTAGGGTATTATGTAGACACATAAATTTAAAAAAAGCTTTTTTTAAATAGCTACCTTTATATGCCAGTATAATTTATTTAATAATATTTTAATGTTTTATTGCAACTTTTAACTTTAAATTAAATTACATTCGAACTAAAAACTAACTTAAACATTTAATTTTTTTCTTTGAAATTCAAAGTTTGAATGTTTCAAATTATAACCCAAATGTTTTTTGATAAATTATACCTACAAGGGGTAGTTCTAAAAATGCAGGATGCAATAAAAAATAATATATAGAAAAATTTATTTTTAATAACTTTTGTAGCATGTAATAAAACTTTTTTCATGTTGGTTTTTGTTTCAATTTTTATAGTTTGCTACATAAAAGCTAGAAAACAAAATTGATAAAAATATAGTAAGCAATTAAAAAATAAAATTTTAAGAATTTTAATTTATTTTATAAAAAAAGTTATATGGCTAGTAATAATGTCAAAAACGTCAGGCACCAAACGGTCTAAGGTTTACGACTGATATAAATTTAAGGAAACAGCCGATGCAGGAACAACAAATAATAAATTTTCTTAGAAAAAAAAGACTCATTTATTTCTGTAGTTTTCCAGCGCGTGTATATAAAAAGGCACAATAAACCGGGTCGGTAGATAAGCGCCTTAGTAAAATACACGGGAATATTGTAGCTAAGAAAGGCGAGGGTAATAATTGCCGAGAACGGAAAGCATGATTACAGACAGAGGAAATGGACCATTTACCGTAATTTGATTTATAAATATAATCAAACATGATACAGTTTATATTTTGTATGGCATTTTATCTCTTTTAAAAACAGATACAACTTATTTTCCTACTCACAAGATATAATGCTTTGATAGGGTTAATATATATATATATATTTATTTACTTATTGCAAACAAATAAAATTATTTTTATTATTATAACAAAACAACATACGTGGGCTAATTAAGGATTAATTTATTTTTAAATTATAAGATAACCAAAGAAGTCTTAAATTAGAATTCTATCCTACGTCATGACGGGTCATCTACTCGTTGCAGTACTGGCGGTATACATCACAAAACAGTCAACCTGGAGCCGTCCAATGGAAAATAAGAATAGGCTAAGCCTGCAAAGGAGAATAGACCATGTTTACGTAAAGTTTAATACATACAGAGCTGCAAAATGTTTAGTCTAGCCTTAAAATTGCAGGGTATGCCGGTAGGTATACGTATATAGTAACTGCCTATTGTAGGTATAATTTATCAAAAAACATTTGGGTTATAATTTGAAACATTCAAACTTTGAATTTCAAAGAAAACAATTAAATGTTTTAATTAAAAGGAAAAAATTTGTTCTAGCGTTTAATAATTTTTATATTATAAGTCCATATTATATTCAAGTTTGTTACCATATTACCCATTAGGCAGTCAAGGCAATTGCCTTAGGCAAGTTAAGGAGTTAAGAGTGGCACGTCATTGCTCGAAGGAGCTGTTGTTCAATTCTGGAATAGGACGGGCTTTGGATTTTTATCAGAACATAAAAGAAACTATTTCTACTTGGGATGAGCTAGTGGAAGAATTTAAGAGGGAATTTAGGAGGGCAGATTACGATGAGGGTTTATATAGAGAAATTAAGGAGCGGTAGCAGGCCAATGAGGAATCATATATACAGGGTGTTATGTAATTAATGTTATATATTAAAATGGGTTGTTCCTTAGGGTCCATAAAGAAGCACCTGAAACTTTTTTTTTCTAAATTCCAAATTCTAAAAATAATTTATAATAACCTTTATCCTACCAAAAAGTACGCCACTGATCGACTAGGAACTTTAGGTTAATCTGGTGCATTTATTATGTTATGGTTGCTAACAGTGTTTCCAAAATCTCTCAAAAAAGTTGACAAACATTGTTTAAATTTAGCTTAATTACAAAAATGACAAAATTAACAATGCAAATTGTCAATTTGGCGTTTTTATTAATTGTTGGTTATTTCATTTTTGTACTAAAGGTAAATTCAAACAAAATCTGCCAACTTTTATGACAGAATCTAGTGCATTTCTTTTAAATTTTAGGTTATGTTTTCAAATTGTAAATATCCTAACTAAGGAAGTGCTTTTGGATTTATTTACACAAATTAAATGTTTAAAGTTTAACCTGTGAACTGGTCCCAATTTCATCTGAGTAAACAGAGAAAAAAACTGACGAAAAAATTAATTTTGTGGTTATGGATTTCAAATTTCAAAGGTACTAAATTTTCTAATCATTGCTTGAGCTAATAGCTGGATCAGTAAATAAATACAGAAGGGTATTTATTGAGTTTTTATTTATTTTTTGCAAGAAAAATTTTTAGTAACAATTTTTTACATCTGGCAACGCATAGCTACTTTGTTGGTTGGTATCTATGTACTCACAAAATACAGGTGTGCAGAGATAAACAAGTGTGTAACCAGTGGCGTATCACAAAAAATATAAAAAACTTCTAATGCATATTTTTTCTTTATCTTTGGAAAAATGTTTTTTTAAATATTTTTCCTTTATTCCCTATGTCAAAAGGTATTCAGTATTTTAATATATAACATTAATTAAGCCATTGACTGAGATAGCCAAGCTAGCTATTCTTCTTAAGAATAGCGGTGTTGCAACAAGGAATCGGGTTACAGGAAGTTTCGTACTTAGCGGATCTACGTAGTGTTGGCCGAAAACTGAAAGCGAAGCTGCAAAGCTGTGCAAGTTTTATTTGTCTTTGGCCCTCTACAGGGTGTGAGTCAGTGGCGGCTGGTGGATTTTAAGTATACCAATATCTCAGTTATTAGACATGGGACCCACACCAAATTTATAATAGTTTATATTGACATTAAATAAACAAGTTCGGCGCAAACAGAATTTAAATTGAAGTTTGCGAAAAAAAGTTAGTTTTTCCTGTCGCCTACCCTGCCTCCAGGCCCCCCTATTTGAGATAATTCAAATTAAAGTGGTGCAATTTATTATCTACTATAATTTATCGACAAATTTAAAATTTTATTCAAAAAATCCAAATATTACAGATTTTATTCGATTTTAAATTTTTATTATTTATTTTATTAAAATAAAAAAATATTTTAAATGGTTTGGATTTTTTAAATAAAATTTTAAATTTGTTGATAAATTATAGTAGATAATAAATTGCACCACTTTAATTTGAATTATCTCAAATAGGGGGGCCTGGAGGCAGGGTAGGCGACAGGAAAAACTAACTTTTTTTCGCAAACTTCAATTTAAATTCTGTTTGCGCCGAACTTGTTTATTTAATGTCAATATAAACTATTAAAAATTTGGTGTGGGTCCCATGTCTAATAACTGAGATATTGGTATACTTAAAATCCACCAGCCGCCACTGGTGTGAGTATCTGAATGTGATATCTGTTTTGTTTGCCTTTATTTCACAGCTGGTTTGTTGTGATTTGTGAGGGTAGCGAGGCTGTGGCGGTCTCTAAAAGGTAAAACAAGGTTTAGTTAATGTTTTCCATACTTTGTATTAGCGCATTTTAATGTACTTACCCTAGTTTAAGGGGGGTGATCAAATTTTGGTTGTTTACTAACGATGTCATAATCGTTACATATGTAACGTCAGAATCGCAGTGATACCAACTGATGTCTTTGTTCCTAACACTAAAATGACATTTTTGGCTCTAAATTTAAAGTGGGCGATTATTTTTCCGTTATCTTATTGGTTGTTGGTGGCGCTTCTGTGACTACCGGAAGAAGGCCGTTTATTTATTTTATTTTTATTTTTTTTATCGTTTATGCTTCGAGGTTTCTGCATGTGTTTGGAGGTTTTCTTGAATATTTGGTGAATATTTCGACTATGCGCACGTGAATGCGGGATTATTCTTTGGAAAACCTATTTAGGATTTTGGGTGGCTATTTTGGAGACAATTTTGTGACATTTTCAGCCTTAAAAAAATTCTTCGGTTTGTCTGGATTCATAGCACATGTGGATTTATTATCGGAGACACACTTGAACCGCACCCGTCACCGTTGAAGCGATTAGTTTGAAATTGTCTAACCCTTTGGGTTTAATCCTTCATCCAGGCGTAAGTAAACCTTAGTTTTAAAATAGCCAGTTTGATAATACCTTTAAAGCAAAAAAAATAAAATCAAAAAAACTCTAAAATAACACAAAGCTTTGTGTTATTTTAGAGTTTTTTTGATTTTATTTTTTTTTGCTTCTTGGTTTGGTTGTAATTTTGTTGACGGGTCCCCAGTTGGTTTACTGAATCTGTTTTACCAAATTCTGGAAATTCGGTTTGATGTCCATGTCCCAACAGCGTGCTGTTATTCTACCTTAGCTGTAGGAGTTTTCCTTAGTGGATTTTATACTATTTTCCCGATTGCAGGGCGCCCGCTAAACTTCGAATTTCAAATAGTAATAAAGTAACCTCCATTTAGTTTAAAAAAGTAACCAAACGTAACCTAATAAAACAAAGAAAAAAATTAAATATTAATAAAAATATTTTAAACGTAACAACAAAACTCTTATCACAGATTATTGTTAATCTTATAAGGCATAAATGATGATGGGGGGAGGAGGTTAACAAATTTGACACTCCGTGACCAAGTCAAATGAGATCGTTTATTGACATTACAAAGCAAAAATTACTGGATAACCAGAGTCTAGTTTGTGTGAATAAATATTGTTTAAAAAAACACAATAAAAACAGCATTCTATAAAAAAAACTCATCACTATAGTGATTTATAAATAAAATAATATTTATCATATTAAAACATTTTTTTTTTTGCTTTTTAATGGTATCAGAGACCACTGAAGTTTTCCTTTTGCAAAATGTGCTACTCATTTATCTGCGTCTTTTTGCAATTTATTTTCATTTGCTCTTTTGTGCAATGCAGAAGAAAGCACGGCTTGCGCAACTTTATGTTCTACTAAATCTTTTTCGTTCAAAAAGTCTCTTCAAGAAAAACGATTATTTTATAAAACCTGATTTATAAATATAGGACATTTTTTGAAAAATATGAATATAAAAAGAAAAATTACCTCAAAAACAGTTAAAATCTGCAAGTTTAAAAACAAAATAAATAAGGTCTTTCAATAAAAAAATATTTTGTTAATAATCTTCAATTTAAAAGTTTTAGTCCAATTGGCAGTTCTCAAATTGCCCATTTGGTGATAAATCGTTTAAAATGACCGCTGGTAGGAGCATACAGTGTATGCCATACACACTAGGGTGGTGCGAACGATGAATATTTTTAAAATTGAATACCTACTTGTGTATGGTAAAAATAAATATTTTTTGTAATTTTTATTTTTTTTTTAATTTCCTTTCACCGTCCCAAATATAAAAATTATAATATTTAGACGGAGGTGAAAACAGTTGTTATGATATTTTTAGCATAATTAACTTTTACAAAATAAAGTAATTTGATTTTCAAAAAAAAAACAATGGAGGCCCCCGGTCAATTTTAAAAATATAAATATTTTCAGATAAAGCGGGGATACGCAGATTTGGTTTCTTTTTTTTTGAAAATCAAATTGTTTTATTTTGGAAAACTTACTAATGTTGAAAATAAACATTTAGGTGACAAAAATATATATATTTTTAAATTCCTTCCACTGCCACAGAGCCAAGGCAAACATAAAAATTATAATGTTTGAGCTGGAGCAAAAAACGGTAGTAATATAAATATAGCTTATATATATATATATATATATATATATATATATATATATATATTAGGGTGGGCCAAAAAAAACTTTTAATTTTCTTTTCTGTAGCTACCATGATTATATCGTCCAAGATGACGAAAAAAAAATTCTGATAAAGTTTGAGCTCTTAATATTAATATTAAGAGGTGGCTCATCGCGATTTTTTATTTTCCATTTAAATAACACGGGAAAAAACATTTTTTTGTTTGTAATTTTATTGCGTTTTAACGAATCAGTGAGTTGTAAAAATCAATACATATTCTGGTAGGGAATTGAACTATCTACAAAAAAGATCTGATATGATTTTTTGCTTAGTCAACTCGTTTAAAAGTTATTTGAGGTTAAAGTTCAACCTCAAAAAGTAAATGAAGACTTTTATAGTTTTTCATACTCTATTACGAAATATTGGCTCAAAAATATGAAAAATCATATTTTTCGTGAAATTTATCGAGTGTCCTTCGGTAAAACAATATAATTTTTACGAAATATCAATAATCGTGAAAAAACGTTTTTTTTTCTATACTTGATTTTTTTTTAAAATCGATTTTTTTACATAAGTAATGACAAAAATAATTAATCATTTTCTCAAAAAATAATAAATATTCTATTTACACTTGACTATTAGGTAATAAAAGCCAGGTTTCAATAATTTATCAATTAAAATAAACATTTTTTATTTTAATTGAAAAATTATTGAAACATGACTTTTATTACTCTACATTACCTAATAGTCAAGTGTAAATAGAATATTTATTATTTTTTAATGATTATTTCCCTCATTATAATATGAACCAATCAAAAGCCTTGAATTTTCGAAAAAAATTCCGTTTAAATAAGCGATTAAATCACTAGAACTATTTAACATCGACTATTTCCCTCGTCTTAATTTCCACCAATCACAAACGCGCAATTTTGAATTACAAATGGTTTCTAGGTGAAAAAACTGTGTGACAGCACCTGTCAACAGTTTATTTGAGTTTACCCGCGGCAAAACTTGACAGCTGTTGTCACCAAAAATTGCAATTTATATTTTAATTGTTAACTGTTACTCATGAAATAGTCTTGTCAAATACCATTCGGGCATCTAATTTTTCCTGTGAAAAAAATCGAAAAAACACAATGCTAAGTAATATTTTTTAACAAAATGCATTCGTGCAGGTGCAAAAATCCTCCTCTTCGACTCGGATTTTTGTTGCCACCAGCACTCATGCTTTTTGTTAAAATATTACTTAGCAACGTGTTTTTTCGATTCTTTTCGGAAAAATTAAATGCCCTTATGATATTACTTACGATTAAATTTTAGCCTCCATATTGGATTTTTGTTTGCGATTTTATGGTGTTATTTACAAGTTTTAACAAACATTTTTTAAAAAACAATAAAAAATAAATTATCTAGTTTACGAAATATCAATTATTACTTATTAGTGATTATTTCCATTAATTTAAGGTATGTAATAAGTTATTACATACCTTAAATTAATGGAAATAATCTAGACGTATATCACTTAACCTATAAATTTAATCTGTCAAACTATGCTCAATAAGTTTTTTATTTGATTTTTCTATTTGGAAAATAGTTTCATGCAAAATAATTAAAAATAAAACCCCTCGACCTACGCGGTCTCGTGATTTTATTAAATTATTTTGCATTCAACATTTTCCAAGAAAAACCAAACAAAAAACTACTGAGCCTAGTTTAACCGATTAAATTCATAGTTCTCGTGATATAATATATGATTAATTTTTTTGTCTCAGGTAAAGAAAAAATTTCGAATTAAAAAAAAATTAAATATAGGAAAAAAACGATTTTTTCACGGTTATTGATATTTTGTAAAAAATTGTATTGTTTTACAGAAGAACACTCGATAAACTTCACAAAAAATATGATATTTCATGTTTTTAAGACAATTTTTCGTGATAGAGTATGAAAAACTATAAAAGTCATCATTTACTATTTGAAGTTGAACTTTAACCTCAAATAACTTTTAAAAGAGTCGACTATGCAAAAAATCATATGAGATCTTTTTTGTAGATCGTTCAGTTCCCTACAAGAATATGTATTGATTTTTACAACTCACTGATTTATTAAAACGCAATAAAATTCCAAACAAAAAAATGTATTTTTCCCGTGTTATTTAAATGGAAAATAAAAAATCGCGATGAGCCACCTCTTAATATTGATATTAAGAGCTCAAACTTTATCAGAATTTTCTTTTCGTCATCTTGGACGATATTTTCATGGTAGCTAACTTTTTACTATAAAAGTGACCTAGCGGGAGGCCTGCGATTGTGACAAAATCTATTCGAATGAATAGTACCTGGAATTGGCAACTTTCCGGATTTGACAAAACTTAAGTGACTATTACCCATAACTATTATTGTCTCAAGATATTGCGGAACCCTGGTTTCACGTACTTCTACCCGAATAATGGGTTTTAATTATTAGTCATACTATTTTGTTTGGGGTATAACAATACCTTGGGGTAAACCTAACCTGTTCCAAATATTGTGCTGACCGCCTTCAGCGTCAGTTTATTCGAGTTTAAAATATTGTGTTTAAGTGGTAATTTGATTTGATATATAGTTATATATATTTATATATATATATATATATATATATATATATATATATATAAAAATATATATAACTATATATCAAATCAAATTAATTTTGCCGTTCTCCATAAACGTCTAACCTACTATCGACCGTGATACACCCTGTATATATATATATATATATATATATATACAGGGTGTATCACGATCGATGGTAGGTTAGACGTTTATGGAGAACGGAAAAAGATTTCGAATTGAAACTTTTATGTATATCATTTAAACTATTTTTCTAAATTATTGAACAAAATTCCTCTTCCGGTTTTAAAGGAAGCGATATCAACTTTGTTTTTTTAAATAAATCATCACAATTTTTTTTACATTTTTAAATTCCTACTATCATTCCTTATAAAATGGCTATACCATGTCCTATACCTAAACTTAATTGTTTTTGAGTTATTATTTTTTTTTAAATTCGGTCAGTTTCACCCTCAACAAAAAGAGCCTATAACTTTTTTATTATTAGGTTTGCTGATATTCGGTTGGATTTATTGAAATCCTGAAGTATTCTCTTAAAGCTTTCATGTAATTTATTTTAATATTTCTAAAAAGATTCTTGATTAAAAACAATGTAAATGTAGCTAACTTAAAACAGCAATAACTTTTTTATTTTTAATGGAACGCCCTGTATATTTTTACATAATTAAATATTAAATTATAATACATTTTCATTGATATAACTATTCCCTATACCTAAAGTTAATAATAACAAAGGTATTTTACAATTCCTATTATTAATTATGTATTTCAATTTTTTAAATATCAGTATTAAATTAATAAACAATACAAGAAATTAATATTAATAAGAACAATATTTTTTTTCAGTGTTTTTAAATAAAAGCACTCTCTAAAAATGAATTAGTCAAAAATGACTAATTTAATAGTTATTAGTGGATGCTTTTTCACTTGTACCATAGAATACCATGGTATGCCAAAATTTAACAGTCAATTCTTATGAAAAATTGTATGTTTTCCATTTAATAAGGAATTGACTATATCTCAAAAATTGCTTTTTGATGGTATTTTCGAATTCAGGGGACAATTTTACATAAGAATTGGCTGTTAAATTTTGGGATACCATGATAGAAAGCACCGAAATAAAAAGTAAATATGTCGTTATGTAGGTATGTGTATACACATACCTACATAACGACATATTACTTTATATAAACGGTCTTATTGAACGCCCGGTACCTTCATTAAAAGGTATATTATTATTTACTAATAAGGTTTACTATTAATTAAATAAAAATAATATTTTAAATTACTTTATATGTATAAACGGTCTGATTGAACGCCCGGTACCTTCATTAAAAGGTATATTTACTAATAAGGTTAGAAATTCATTAATTAAATAAAAATAATATTTTAAATTAACAAAAATTGTTAAAATGGAGGAAAATCACTATTCAAATGAAGTTTTGATGAACTTGTTTATTCTTCATTGACAATATGGCAAACTTATTGCTAGAAAATGCAGAAACATATTGTATGTTGTACCTTTAATTTGGTTATCCATTAAGCATAAATATTTTCAACTTTTTTTGAGTAGTTATTTTCCTTTATTTTAATAACAATAAATATCACACTAGAGCTGCCGGCACTGTATCTCCAACCCCAAGTTGGTTATATAAAATTGGCCCGCAACGCGGTGGCCCCGATTTTCCATACTTGTATTTTGAAATAATTATTATTACCTACATTTTTCTCTTTATCATGTCAAATTTAATTTTTTGTAATATTTTTATAATTTAACAACAATAATCTTAACTCAATTTTAAATTATATCAAACCTTGAGATCTACAGAATCCTACTGGAGTAGATATACCATACTAAAAGGTGATTATTTATTTGTGACAATTACTGCTGCGGCTTGCGATCTGCACTGCATCGTGCGTTAGCTGGGTTTTATGCAATTTAATTTGCTTATATTTTTTGTACCTACGCATTTATTATTATAAATTAAATTATAAGTATAAACACTTGCTACCTTGAATTGTTTATGCATTTATCAGGTCCGTATTATGATTTTTTGGTTATTTTTAAATTTATGCATTTATAAATAGGTCAGGTCCGTACCGAACATTTTTAGAATTTTTTGATTTTATTAATTTTAATTTATCTACGTAGGCCAGGTCGATAATTAAGAATTTTCCGTCATTGTAAATTTTGTTATATTATTGGCGTATATTGGTATATATTTTGTTTCGGCTGTCGTTATAGTAATACTTTTTATAATGGAGAGTAAATTTTCACCTAACCATCTTAGAGTGGAAGAGTTGGACTACGAGTTAAAAATTAGGGGTGTTATAACTTCTAGGGCTCAGGATGATAAGAGGAAAATTTTAAGACGTGCTTTCAAGAAGGAGGTTACAGCTGCACCGGTCTTCGATGATCAAAGACCGATCTAGAAAACATTTCTTTTGATACTGAACGCGTCGCGATTAATAACACTATCGAATCTATTAGTGAGTTAATAACTGATTTTCATGGTACAAACAAAGATTCTTTATATCAAGTAATTACTTCTAGAATAAATCATGTAACTTCTAGGGTTAATAGACTTCGTATCCTTTGCCGTTTGTAGACCGAATTTTAAATATGCTTAGTGAAACTCGGTACTTATCCAGTATAGACTTACGTTCATCGTTTTGGCAAATTCCGTTGGATTCTGAATCTAAGGAAAAAACCGCCTTCGCCGTGCCGGGTAGAGGGTTATTTTATTTTAATGTATTACCTTTCAGTTTAGCAAACGCAGCGTAGGCGCAGCAACGGTTAATGGATGCAGTCTTTGGTCCTGAAATGGAACCTTTTATCTTTGTTTATTTAGACGATATTATTATAACCTCAAACACTTTCGACCAACACTTTTCACTACTTAATGAAGTTTTTGTTAGACTTTCTAATGCGAATTTGACTATTAATATTGGTAAGTGCCAGTTCTTCCGTTCGTCTTTAAATTACTTGGGCTATATTGTGGATAAATCTGGGTTACGTACTAATTCAGATAAAGTCTGGGCTATGGTAAATTTTCCTCAACCAAAAACAACTACGGAAATCAAGCGTTTTATTGGTATGTGTTCGTGGTACCGGCGGTTTATTCCACATTTTTCAACTCTTATGAGACCGGTTAATAATTTGTTAAAAGGAAAGAAAATGGGACAGAATATAGAGTGGAGTGAGCAGGCTGAGACCGCATTAAGGATGCCTTGGTTTCTGCACCGATTTTATCTAGCCCAGATTTTTCTAAAAGATTTATTATCCAGACCGATGCTTCGGACGTTGGCATTTCTGGAATTTTGACACAAAATTATGACGATAAGGAGAAAGTGATAGCATATGCGTCGAGGGCATTGTCAAAAAGTGAAATAAATTATTCAGTAAGTGAAAGGAAATGTTTGGCCGTTGTTTTCGCAGTAGAAAAATTTCGTGGTTTTGTGGAAGGGTCTAAAATCAAGTTTTTAGTTATCACCGACCATTCTTCATTGTTATGGCTTTACCGAATGTCAAATCCTGCTGGGAAACTTGCCCGTTGGAGTGTCAGACTACAACAGTTTGATTTTGAGTTAGTAGTAGTACGGTTGGGTAGGCTCGAAGCCTGACAATTAGACTCCATGGTCCTTTTTATCTGCCCCTCCTAAACCAACCAGACTACTCCTCATCTTCCTCTTCGCCCATACCAGCCCTTTCGAATCTTCCAGACCTTCTTATAAAGGTCAGGATATCCTGCCAGGCAAGAGAGGCCAACTCTTCCCTTTGGAGTGTCATCACTCCAAAGATTTTATACCTTAGTCTGCCGAGGGCCTCACATTGTCCCAGGAAGTGAAAGGAGGTTTCATCCTCCCTTCCGCACTGGGTACAGGAGGGGCTGGTTTCAGCCCCTATTCTTGTGAGGTGTTTCCTTAGGCCATGACCTGTGAGTATATTCACAAGTGGGCCCAAGGAGGTTCGGCTTCTACCTAGAAGCCAGATGGATTTGGGTTTGCTTAGGGTGACCAGAAAATCCCTGGTCTGCCTACAGCCACCGCTTCTTCTCCAGCTTTCATTCGCTCTTTTATCAGCCCAATTATTTAGGGCTGATTTGACCTGCTTTCTCGTGATTCCAAAAATTGGTTCGGGTCCTACACAGGGGGTTTCAGATCCCAATCTGGCCAACTCATCAGCCCGTTCGTTACCCTCAACCCCACTATGACCTGGTACCCATACGAGATGCACTCTTTTTGTACTTGCTAGCTTTTCCAGCGCTTCCTCACACTCTTGAACCAACTTCGATGTGGTTCTCGCTGCCCAAAGCGCTTTCAGAGCTGCTTGGCTATCTGAGCAGATGTATATATCTGTCTCACTCCCTGTTCTTATATCCTCACAGTTTGCAACCTCAAGTATGGCAAACACTTCCGCTTGAAAGACAGTGGTATATCCTCCGAGCGGGTAGCTCCTTTGGATATCCCTGTCCTCCACGCAGAAACCTGCCCCTGAAGACAGTGTACTCGCCATACGAGAGCCATCAGTGTAGCACACTAGTGCATTTTGTGCAAAGTGTACATCCTTTTTCTCCCACTGCTCTCTTGTTGGTATCGTGAGGGAAAACTTCTTTTTTAAACTTAGGCGGTCTTTTGCTGGCATCGTTCTAATACTGCTAATTGGGACCTCCCTCTCAGCCATATCCGCGATGCCCTCATGACCATAAGTTATTCCTTTTCCTAACCAATTGTTGGCATCCCTCATCCTTAAATGGCTCGCCATTGCTTCTCTCTTTATCCAGAGGGAAAGATTAGGCAAGCTCAGCAAGGCCTCTAATGCCGTCGTTGGAGTAGTCCTCATTGCGCCTGTGATACCGAGACATGCCAGTCTCTGTATCTTGCTCAATTTTTGAGCGATGGTGGTTTTGCTCACACTGCGCCACCAGACCACTGATCCATAATGTATCCGCGGTCTGATGACAGCAGTATAAATCCAGTGAAGGACTTTGGGATTTACTCCCCAGCGTTTTCCCACCACCCGGCGCAGCTGCCAGAAAGTTGCAATCGATTTGTCAACAACTCTGTCAACGTGTGATTTCCAACTTAACTTCCTATCTAGGGTAACACCTAGGTACTTGACCTCTTCAGTAATCTCAAGAGGTCTTCCATACATGGCTGGTGCCCTGAAGTCCTGTATCTTCCTTCGTTTGGTAAAAAGAATCATGTCAGTTTTTGTTGGGTTAACCGACAGACCGTTTTCTTTGGACCAATTTTCTATTATTCTGCATGCTGTCTGCATTCTGTCGCAGACTACACCTAGAATGCCTCCTCTGATTAGGACTGTACCATCATCTGCATATGCTTGTGCATACAGCCCTTCGGCCGTCAGTCTCTCCAGAAGTCCATCCATTATTAAACACCATAGGTGGGGTGATAGGCAGCCGCCTTGTGGGCAGCCGCCCCTCACACCGATGTCCAAATGGCAGTCTCCCAGAGATGCACTGACCTGCCTCTCCTCCAGTGAAGATTTAACCCAACTAACCAGGACTGGGGGAGTGCCTCTGGCTTGCAGCGCTTCACAGATTGTAGTGCCATTTCCTTGTAGTGCAGTGCCTTTTCGACTCTATGCACTATAGAATGAAGAGCCGTTTCGGTCGACCTTCCATTTCTATAGGCATGTTGATTCTTATGGAATGGGTACCTTTTCAGCACCCCTTCTTGCAGGTACCGGTCCACGATCCTTTCTAATGTTTTAAAAAGAAAGGATGTTAGGCTTATTGGCCTGAAGGACTTTGCAGCCGAGTAGTCTTTTTTCCCTGCTTTGGGTATAAAGACCACTTTAGCTGCCCTCCAGGCTCTTGGGACATATCCCAGTGCCAGACTGGCTCGGAATATTCGTTCTATTCTTGGGAGAAGAATCTCCAAGCCTCTCTGTAGCAATGCTGGGAATATTCCATCCGGTCCTGCTGCCTTGTATGGATCGAACGCATTTACTGCCCATTCCACCGATCCCTCCTTCACGACGTCTTTGGCAAGGCCTAAGTCCCAGGTAAGGGTCTCTGGCCCCTCCGTTGTTGACGTGTGGGAAGGAGTTTCGCCGGGGAAGTGCGTTTCCAGGAGATGTCTTAGGGACTCTTCACTGGTGTTCGTCCACGATCCATCCAACCTTCTTAGGATTCCTACATTCCTTTTTGACTCACAGCTAAGGATCTTCATCAGCCTGGTTGACTCCTGAAGTGACTCTACAGTTCCACAGTATGTCTTCCAGCTGATATCCTTGCTGCGCCTTAACTCTTTTTTGTAAGACTTTCTGGCCTCCCTGTACGTATCCCACGTGGATTGCAGCCCATCCTTGATAGCCCGGTTGAATGCGCGCCTTGCCTTCTTTCGAAGGTCGTCAAGCACGTCACTCCACCACGGGACCTTTCGGCCCTTAGCCACCTTGGCCGGACAAGCAGTCTCGTAGGCTGTGGCAATCGTACTATTTAGGTGGTTAACTTCCTTCTCTAACTGTTCTTTGGTGGTAATGTCCACAGGAGGTTCCCAAGTTTGACTTTTTAGATTGGTGAGATATTTCTCCCAATCTGTAGCCCTTGGATTCCTCCTTGGGTTAGGAGTGACCTTGTCGACATTTAACTCAAATCTGATCATCCTGTGATCAGACATCGTTATATCGTTGGTCACTCTCCAGTTAGAAACATCTTCATATACTGACCTTGATGCCAACGTTATGTCTATTACTTCCTTCCGGTTGCAAATAACAAACGTTGGTTCTTTGCCTCTGTTTATTACCTCCAAGTCTGTTGATGCCAAATACCCTAGCAGAGATTCTCCCCTACTATTGGTGTTGGTACTGCCCCACACGTAGTGGTGGGCGTTGGAATCACATCCTAGCACGAGGGGTATGCACTTGTCACTCGCGAACTTGATTAATCGAGTTAGCTCCGGAGTAGGGCACGGTCCCTCGTACGGTAAATAGACGCTTCCTAATATAATCCTATTTCTAATGCCTCTTACCTTATATTCCAGCAGAACCGCCGTGACATCCCTAGCCCCCAATTGTGGAAGTGGTAGCACATTGAGTTCCTTGGACGTCAGTATGCATGTTCTGCTGCTCTCCTCCTCAGTGCCAACCATGATGTTTAGGCCAGTGGCACCCATTCCTCTAACCCCTTTCCTGTAAACATACGGTTCCTGTACCAGGACAATCTCGCCCTCCCTCCCTGCCAAGACGCTTGCCAGTTCCCCAGCAGCGTCCTTGCAGTGATGTAGGTTGATTTGGCTTACCCGTATGGTGTCCATGACGGAGTGTATCATGGTACGGCCTCAGCACCTAGTTTTCTTCAGTCTGCTTCGAGGTTCCAGCACCAGACGAGCCCTGGCGCACCACGCTACTCCAAGCCGAGACCCTCTTTACAGAGAGGGTCACCAACTCGAAGTAGAGGGCCCACCCAGACTCCTCCAGGCGCTTCACAACCTCTTGGCTAACCAAGAAGACTAGATGCCATGCTCCTGGTCCCCCTGTGGTCTCCAGATGTTTCCAATTCCCCACGTTAAGGGAGTGGTTCTGGAGATCAAGCATCCTTGTGACCTCTGCCAGGTCCACCTTTTCCTGCCTAAGCCAGAAACCAATCTTCACTGGCCATGGAGCTTCGGCGGCCTTCACCGAAGTGAAAACCACCCCCTCAACAGTCAGAGAAGACCAGCTCTCCAGCAGCCAACGCATCGAGGTGTCGTCCCTAGCCGATACCAAGTACCAGCCCGGGTCGACAAGGCCCGACTTGATGAATTTGAGTTCCAAGCGGGAGGATCCCTTAGTGGAATCCTCCATAGCTCGCCTCATTTCACTGATCAGGCTTGCCCTGATGCGTTCGCTTTCATTTGGCAGAACAGTACCTCCAATTCTGTTCGACAAGATGACCACTTGAAGACTTTTGTCGATTGTTGGTCGACTAGTAGCCTCCTGTCGAGCTTCTACCTTTTCTCTACTTTTCGGTCCCCTCTCCGACGCCTCGGCAATGTCTCTCTTTAAGGGGGAGACATACCGCCTAGCATCAGAAAAGGGCCTCGCCCTCTTTTTATTATATTCCGGAGGTGTCCCCTTATCCGCCCTCTGCCTTTTGCTGGAAGCTGGACCAGGGGCTCTTGTTTGAGCCCCCGTTTCCTGCCTCCTTGCATTAGCCGGCGCCGATGGTAATGGGGGGACGTTTTTACCCTTTCTCAGGTATTCCCTCCTTTTCGGACCTCTTGGAAGCTTGCCAGGTTCCCCAATTCGATTTGGCTTTACCCTTACCTGGCTTGAGCAGCTTGGTTGGGGGTCAGCCATCTCGGATCCGGTTGCCTGTTGAGGGACGTCAGATACTACTAGAGAACGTTGGTCCTCCTGTAGCCTCTTCAGTTCCTTTTTAGCCTCCTTTTCCTTAATTCTCTTTCTCTTATTTTTCTCTCTAGTCCTCTCCTTCCTCCTTTGGGCTTTGATCTCCAGAGCAGTGGCTTTGGCCGGCTCTGGTGATCCAGCAGGAGAGTTGAGAAGATTTTGAGTTAGTACACCGTAAAGGTAAATTTAATGTTGTCCCTGACGCTCTCAGTCGAGCTCCGGTAGATCCAGCTCCTTTAAAGGAGGTTAAATTGGATTTGTTAAAAAATATATTAGAAATAGATTTAAATAATATCGATACATTTTATGACAAAATACGGTCAAGTATTCTACAAAACCCGGATAAATATCCCCAATGGCAAGTTAACAATAACTTTGTGTATAAGCATGTCCAACCTAGGGCTCCTATTAACGGAAATATTAATGAATGGAAGTTGTTAGTCCCACGTACCCAACGGTTAAAACTTTTAAAACTGAATCACGATGAACCGATGGCGGCTCATCTAGGCTTTTCAAAAACATTAGATAGGATATGTACATCTTATTATTGGCCTAGAATGCGGAATGATGTCTATAGATATATTAAGTCTTGTAAGGTCTGTAATGCTCAAAAGTCTCCAACGTCTGGTCCCCATGGTCTTATGGGTGCAGCAAAAATAGTTAGTTTTCCCTGGCAAGTTATTGGTATGGATTTTATGGGTCCGTTTCCGCGGTCGAAAAATGGTTTTAGTTATTTGTTAGTAGTATCGGATTGGTTCACGAAATACACACTGTTAAAACCTATACGGAAAGCGACCGGAATAAACGTAAAAAAGTTTTTGGAAGATGAAGTCTTTTTAGTTTATGGGGTTCCACAAACTATCATTTGTGATAATGGTCTCTAATAATTTAATTAAAAATTTGACGGAAAAATATAAATGTAAAATTCGGTTTAATCCAAGGTATAGTCATTGTAATTTCGTGGAGAGATGCAATCGTACTATTGGAACTGCGATACGCAGTTATGTAAAAAGTAATCATAAAGATTGGGATGAACAAATTTCAAAGATAGGTTATGCGTTAAGAACCGCTGTCCATGAAGTGACTGGCTTTAGTCCAGCATTTTTGAATTTTGGGAGACATGTGCCTTGCTTGGGTAATTACTATAGCGGATCGGTAAATGAAGAGTTAACTAAGTCGCGGTGATTATGCTAAAGAACTGGGTAGCTTGTCTAAAATTAATGCGGACATGGAGAAAAGACTCAAGGCAGCGTAGGCGCGTAATGTAAAAACCTATAATCTACGTAAACGAGATATTTCTTTTAATGTAGGAGACTATGTGTGGAAACGTAATAAAGTTTTGTCGAATAGCGCCAATGATTTCGCACAAATTTTGCTCCAAAGTTTATCTTGTGCCAAGTGCACAAGAAGTTGTCAAATCTTGTTTAAAACTTGCGTGACGAAAATGGTAATTGGCACGTACAACTTTTGAAGCCTTATTACTCAACATATGATGTCCTTACTGATGATGACGTTGATTAACCTAAATTGTTTTTAAGTTTTCGTAAAGAATGACCAAACCCGATTTTGACTATTACCGATTATGACTTGTTAACTTTCCCGTACAACACTCAAGTGTTCTAGTGACTCTTTAAAATAAGACGTTTTGTATGCGTTAAGTACAATCCTTTACATTCAAAAAAAAAAATAAAAAACTAGGTTATTCTACTATTTGTTTGAATATATTTATATTAATTGTTAAATAATATATGGTCAGGTTATGGGTCCTATGTGTTTAAACTTGGTTGTCACTTGGTGATTAGTCAAGAGTTTTAGTCAGGCCAGTATTACTCTTAAAGTAATATCTGCTAAGGTATGCTCGGTCAAACCGTACAGCCTGTACCTATACATGCCGTGTGATACCGGGGATCTGGGTAGAAGTATCACAACGGTGTAAGTTGCATTCCTTTGCCTGTGAGTTTGCGGTATAGTGCGATCGTCGGTCTGTGGGTGACGTTGAGGCGTCGCGTGGTGCTCCTCCCGGTGCGAGAATTTCGGCTATGGGAAGGTTGTTGAGGTTATTTACATTGATTGTTTATTATTATCAGAGTTCGCCAACGGCGCGTTGATTAAAATCCAAATGCGAAGGGTCTCTGATACCTGTAGTCGATTTTCTTGTATTGGTGGGGGTAGTCGCGGCGGTACTGCGTTAAACACTGACCGGTGAAGGCACTATATTAATTTGTCTCGGGACGAGCAAATTGCTTACACTGCTTTAACTTTTTGTGGTATAATGTGTATAAGTAAGGTTACCAATTGTTAATTGAGACCTGTGACCTGCGTTTATGTTTTTCGTCAGTGAATTAATTAATTTAATTTTTTGAAAAATTGAAAGGGGGCATAATATGTAACCTTACATATGTTCGGTTACAGTTTTTAAATTTAAAAGAATATTTTTTTTGTTTATACCGGCTACCTTGGAGTGGGGACCGTAAGTTCCAGTAGTATTGTCACATTTATTAAGGATACCTATTTTTATTTTCTATTTGCGATCATGTTTAGTATGTGATATGTTAAAGCCCAAGTTTAACAGAAAAATAGTTCAACATATGTTTATTATTTATTGTTTAGATATCACTCGTACAAGTAGCGTAAAAGCGACCTTGTGCTATAAACTACTTAGTCAGCAAAAGTTCCAGTCAGTAGCGTACAGAATAAAATACAATAAAAAACACATGTTTTGTCTAGTGCGCTACTGATATTTGTTTTGAATATAATTATAAAGTGTTTTAAGTTTATAGTTCGAAAACATCAAATAATATGATATGTTTTATAAATTATTTAAATTTGTTGAATATAAAACTCTGACAACTTTTGAATAAATCCATAGTTTAACACTGCTTACTCTATCATTTCAATAGAATCTTAATTGATCTCTAATCATGGTCCTTCGAACCGGATATGAACCAGTGACCTATGACCACAGTCCTGAAAAGTAAAGAATCCGGACCTCTATTCGCCTCCACATTACCAAAAATGCCATCCGACGACCAAATTTCACTTCAAAAAGTGAACGAAATGGCACTCCACCAAGAAACATTGGGAAAGAAATTACGCCAGATCCTAACAAACATGAAAAAGGATTCAGCATCCCGAAAAACCGCCATCTATATCCAACAAAAAAGATTGGACTTGGACAACACATTCCAAGAAGCAATATCCATTGACGAACAGCTAGAAAAAGAAAAAATACCATACCATTCATATTTCCAACAAAAATATATTAAACAAATCCGAGAAACGTACGACGAAGCAATTGCATACCTAGACAAATGCAACGAAAATCTGCCACAAACGCCAGGTACCGATGCCACAACTAATAACGAAGAGGAAATCGAACACCTTCAAAATACAGATCAAATCAAGCGCATTCGACGCCAAAATGTTAGAATCCAGATGTTGGTCCATACACTCGAGGAAGCTGAACGAGATCTATCTGAACCGCGTCCGAGCATCAGATATGAGTCGCTAATACAAACGGCTACTTCACAATGGACGTCAGTAACGCAATTGCATGAAGAAATTGAAGCTGAAGCTACCGAAACGGGCCACCCCTACTTTAAAGAAAATTTGTTCTGGACGACTCAAGAAAAATACCGTGAAATGGTCAACAGATTAGAAGACAGAAATGCTAGAAGCAGACAATCGAGCAAACCTAATGTGCCCCTACCAAAAACTCACCTTCCGCAATTCAAAGGAGGGTACGAAGATTGGGTTACATTCAACGATTTGTTTCGTCAAGTGATTCACGAGAATACCAATTTAACCGATGTTGAACGAATGCAATATCTAAAAACGAACGTAAGAGGAGAAGCCGCCAGAATAATCCAACATCTACAAATAACTGAAGCCAACTACCAAGCTGCGTGGAACCTTCTACAGAAAAGATACCAAAACACCAGGCTCATTGTGGCAAAACTAGTTGACAGAATCATAGACTTGCCAATGGTTCAGAAAGAGTCAGCGCGTCAAATTAGACAACTTTATGACACCACTAATGAATGTCTCCAAGGCCTAGAAAATCTAGGAATCGACACTAAACAATGGGACCCAATCATCGGAAGGATGATAATAAGAAAATGGGACTTTGAGACCAATAGGATATTCGAACAATCTATCGGCAATCCCAACGAAGTACCAAATCTGTCCGAAATAATGATGTTCTTAAAAAAAAGATTTCAATCGCTTGAAACCACAAAGTTTTACACAGAAAAGGAAAGTAGTAAAACTTATAATACAACTTATAACACATATAATAAAAAATTACGTCCATGGAACACACAATCCTGTGTTATATGCAACCAACCACACGGCATTTATAGATGTACTGTATTTATGGACAAGACCATCGAAGAAAGAAGCAAAATGGTACGAGAGAAGGGTCTCTGCACTAAGTGCATTGGACATCATAACAAAGAACAATGCATCTCCCAGAAAAATGCCAAATCTGTGGCCAATCGCACCACACATTATTACATTTTGAAAGGAAAGAAGAGAGAAACCCTCGGAAAACCAATTCACACACAGGCACTACCGAAAAACCAGCCGACAATGTGAGCTGCAAAGGGCTAGAAGATACAGTACTGTTAGCAACAGCACTCGTCAAAGTTAAATCAGCATCTGGGACCTTAGAATACATTAGAATTCTGATCGATTCCGGCTCACAGGCCGCTTTACTAACTGAAAGGGCCGCTCAATCATTGGGACTACCCCGGCAGAAAATTAGCACAGAAGTATCCGGGTTAGGCGATAACCAAGCAAAAATGTCAAGAAGCAGGATTCAGTGTCAAATAACTCCAAGATTTCCCAGTACATACGCACTAAACGTTAGTTTTATTGTGCTACCAAAATTAACAACAACACTCCCGTGTAGGGATGTGAAATATGACATTCCGGAGAGCTGGCACAACCAGATGTTAGCAGATCCTCTATACAACAAGGCAGGTCCGATTGATGGAATTCTAGGAGCCGAGGAACTTAGTCACATACTGGAAGGTGGGCTAAAACGGACTAAAACTGGACTCTTGGGTCAAGAAACCAAGATTGGATGGATATTATCAGGTACCATAACGCGATCCCAAAACGAAGAAACTAGAGTAATTAGCATGATCAGTAGAATGAAAGAAGACATGCAACTCACCAAAATTTGGGAAGTAGAAGAAGCAGAGCCAGAAGCACCAGTCCTATCCAAAGAAAACCAGGAGTGCGAAAAACACTACGAGGAATCCACAACAAGGGATTCTACAGGAAAATACACCGTAAGAATTCCGTTTAAAGAGAACACTGTATCCCTCGGGAATTCTCGTCCAATGGCAATGGCAAGATATTTTCAGTTGGAAAAGAAATTAGAAAGAAACTGTAACAATAACCTGAAGACACAATACCATGCTTTCATGCAAGAATATTTGACACTTGGACACAAGGAAAAGGTACCGCAAGAACAAGCTGGCAAAGGGATGTACTACATACCTCACCAACCAGTTATCAGAGAAGAAAGCGTCACCACTAAATTACGGGTGGTGTTTGACGCGTCAGCCAAATCTAACAATGAAATTAGTCTAAACGAAAACATGCATATAGGACCCAGACTTCAACTGGAGTTAGCAGATATACTGCTAAAATGGAGAAAACATGCCGTGGTATTCTGCGCCGATGTAGAAAAGATGTACCGACAAATCCAGTTGGCCACAGAAGATCGAGATTACCATCGCATCTTGTGGAGATTCAGCGATAAGATGCCAATCGAAGAATATCGCCTCACGACGGTTACATATGGCACTGCGTCTGCTCCCTACTTGGCCGTCAAAACGCTACAAAGACTGGCCTTAGATGAAAGATCCAAATACCCAGAGGCGTCCAATGTCGTCATACAAGATTTCTATGTCGATGACCTAATGACAGGCGCCGAATCCATCGCGAAAGTCAAGAAACTGCAATCAGACATTATCAAGCTACTACAAACTGGAGGAATGACACTACGAAAGTGGTCCAGCAATAGACAGGAAATTCTAGCCAACCTTCCAGAAGAATTAAGAGACCAAACCATTACAGAAATAAGTGAAGACAAAGTTAAAAAAGCACTAGGTGTTTGTTGGTGCCCTCAAGATGACACATTTCGTTTTAAGGTGAATCGTCTAAAAGAAACAGAATTTACCAAGCGAAAAGTTATCTCTGAAGTTGCAAAAATATTTGATCCATTGGGTTGGCTTGCACCAGTAGTAGTATCAGCTAAAATACTCATCCAGGAACTATGGGCACAAGAAATAAAGTGGGATGATCCTCTTCCTGTAGACTTGCACAAGAATTGGATAAAATTGTACAATAAGTTAGAAAAAGTGGAAGAAATAAGGGTACCTCGCTGGATTCACACTGCTTTAGAAAATAGATATTTGGAATTACATGGATTCTGCGATGCTTCCGAAAAGGCGTATGGAGCAGTAATATATGCAAGAAACATGAACGAAAACGGAGATGTCACCATTGACCTTTTAACAGCAAAATCAAAGGTAGCACCCATAAAAACAAAAATCAGTTTACCACGGTTGGAGCTATGTGCAGCTGCGCTGCTATCAAAATTAATGGATCGCACAAAAAAGGCACTAGCAATCAGCAATGTAAAAGAGTTTGCATGGTCAGACTCAATGATCACTCTAGCCTGGATAAAAGGAGATCCATCCAGGTGGAAAACATTTGTCGCCAACAGAGTGAGCGAAATCACATCCAAGATTCCCGTAGAACAGTGGGTACATGTTGGAACAACAGACAACCCTGCGGATGCCATATCAAGGGGGATATGTCCATCCAAGATAAAGGATACTACGCTCTGGTGGAATGGACCAACCTGGCTTCCAAACAAGGCAAACTGGCCAAAAAATAACAATAATCCACAAACACAATTAGAGGAAAAACGATGCTTACAAGTGAGGATAAACTCTACGCAAGATGCTTCACTTTATGACCGGTTTTCATCTTTTACAAGAATGGTCCGAGTATTATCACATTGCAGAAGATTTATAAAAAACGCTGCAGGCCAGAAAAGAAAAGGTCCACTCACCACAGAAGAATTACACTGGACCACGATTCAAATCGTCAAAATGGTTCAAGAATCAAACATGCCTAATGAAGTGACAGCCCTTCGCGCCAAAAATCAACTTCAAAAGAATAGCAGACTGTTAACATTGAAACCATTTTTGGACGAAAATGGAATTCTAAGGGTTGGGGGAAGACTTAGCAACTCAGAATTACCATTCGAACAAAAGCATCCTGCAATCTTACCAAACAACGATCACGTAACAAAATTGATCATCAATCAGGCACACGAACAAACCTTGCACGGAGGAAATCAACTAACCCTCGCACACATCAGACAAAAATACTGGATTCCAAATGGAAGAAAAAATGTGCGAAACCTAATTCACAAGTGTGCCAAATGCATCCGATACAAGGCTCAAACGGCACAACAAATAATGGGAAATCTACCAGGTCCAAGAGTAACGCCATCCCAACCATTCTGTCATACAGGAGTCGACTACGCTGGACCAATTTCCATACGGATGACAAAAGGACGAGGCCATAAGTCATACAAAGGATACATAGCACTATTTGTATGCTTCGCAACAAAGGGAATCCACTTAGAAGTCGTAAGCGATATGACAACGGAAGCCTTTTTAGCAGCATTTCGTCGATTCACATCCAGGCGAGGTCAAGTGTCAGTCATGTATAGCGATAACGGAACAAATTTCCTCGGAGCAAGCAATGTGTTAAAAGATGAAATCACAAAATCAGTAACCAACGACAAACTAATAGACAAACTCGCCACGTTAGGAACCCAGTGGAAATTCATACCGCCAGCCACTCCGCATATGGGTGGATTATGGGAAGCAGGAGTAAAATCAATGAAGTTTCATTTAAGAAGGGTGTTGGGAAACTCCACACTAACCTTTGAGGAGTTAACAACACTGCTGTACCAGATAGAGGCATGCCTCAATTCCAGGCCACTGTGCCCACTTTCCAGCGACACAGATGATATCGAAGTCATCACCCCTGGACATTTTCTGATTGGACGAAACCTTTTAGCGCCTGAACCTCCAGAAATGCTCGATGTAGGAACAACACTCTCAAATCGCTGGAGAACCACACAAAAAATGAAAAAAGATCTCTGGAGTGCATGGACGCAAGAGTACCTCAGTAATCTACAGCAGAGGTACAAATGGAAAAGAACCCACGAAAATGTCAACATTGGAGACATCGTCATAATAAAAGAAAAAGACATAAACCCGTGCAAATGGCCATTAGCGAAGATAACAAAAACACACCCAGATAAAGACGGAGACGTACGAGTAGTTACAATAAAAAAAAGTCACGGACAACCAAGCAAAAAGAACATACATCAACTAATTCCACTACCTGCAAACGAAGAAAACAGAAAGTCATCAAAGGACAAACCAATACAAAGAAACGTAGCAACAACACTTCTAACAATTATGTTAGCAATGAGTGTAGCTGCCCAAGGTTGTCACGCTACACCATTTAACGTGTCATCCCTAAACCCTGGTTTCTACGTTGAGCATCTAGGTTTTGCTAAAGTAGAAAGAGGAATCTTTCAGGTTGAAACACGATATGAAAGAGTGAGACTAAAGGAAGAAGTCAACACAGTTCTAAGCGTTACAAGTGAATTTAAAAAGTTGTGCACTGAAGCCAAAAGATTAGCAAAAACCGTGCAATGCACAACATTAACAAACCATTTAAGTAACTTAGTAGAAGAAATACAAGTAATCCAAACCACGATCGAAGATGACATAAGTCGTGAAAGAAGAGGACTGCTTGGAAAACTAATGACATCAGTGTTTGGGGTCAATGACGAAGTTTACGAAGACATTGAGAATCTACATAAAAATCAAGACAAAATTATTCAAGCCAGCAATCACCAAACTAAAGTCATGGTATCATCACTAGCAATAATCAATGAAACTGAAGCGAGGATAAACCAACGGTTGGAAGAATTTCGCCAAAAAATAAATCAAGGACTGCAAGAAATAACAAAAATGGACAACTGGTTTGCTACAATCGATATAAACAAACTCAACATTCATCTAATAAGCGCATATCAAGTAGCAAACAGTATCGCTACGGATTGCTTTAGAAGACACAGTGCCTTGTTAGATGTCCGTTCCCGTCGTGGCAGCTTACATGATTTACTTTCACCATCTCATGTAAACAAAATTCTAAGAAATGCCCGGAAGAAACTACCTCCAACACTTAACATAATTAATCATCCAATAGTGAAGACAACTTCGACAATCGACAACGAATACTTGCATTTCTACAGTCAGTTCCTGTTAGTTGGGATGAGTAACTTCACCTTGCTTAAGATCACTCCCGTGCCACTACGGATTGAAAACAACTCCTACTGGACAGCAGAAGTACCGGAAGGTGTATTAGCAGTCGACTACAACCAACAACTATATTTTGAAATAAACGATATGGACTTTAAAAACAGCTTACAAACCTCGCCAACGAACTTTGTATGCTCTCCGGCAACCATCAGACAAATGGAATCAAGTCCAAATTGCATTGTGGATGAAATCTTTCAACGAACAAACCCCACAAAATGTAAAACAGTACAAAAAAGTATGTTTGGAATGACCTGGAAAGAACTGTACATGCCCAACGCCTGGATTGTGATAACTGGAAAAGAATCACACATCTCCATACACTGCAACGGAGAAAGAGAAGACGTCATCATATCAAACACTTCAATTATCCAAATAAATCAAGAATGCTCAATTAAAACGTCGCAGAACATTCTAACCCCCAGGCGGATCACAACAAACCCGGTATTAGCATCATACTCGAAATCAACAGTAGAAGAACTGAACGAGTTTAAACCACAAAGCCGCCCAGACTGGAAACCTATTGAGCCCGTCCTAAGAAACAGTAATGGACTTGACGATCTACAACATGCAGAAGACGACATTTCAGAGAGATTACAATCCACCATCTGGAAGAAAGTCCACCACCACTCCCTGATAACAAGCACAATCACAACAATAGTTATTGTCATCAGTGCAGGAATCTCAATCAAGGTTGTTTTACATTTGATACAATGCAGACGGACCCACCTCCAAAACAACACTCCAGACGCTAAGTCAACTCATGATGAAGAGGAACGTATGGTCGAACTTCAACCTCTACGCAGACCATCAACTCTCCCTGGCCGGCAGAATGTTAAAGCCCAAGTTTAACAGAAAAATAGTTCAACATATGTTTATTATTTATTGTTTAGATATCACTCGTACAAGTAGCGTAAAAGCGACCTTGTGCTATAAACTACTTAGTCAGCAAAAGTTCCAGTCAGTAGCGTACAGAATAAAATACAATAAAAAACACATGTTTTGTCTAGTGCGCTACTGATATTTGTTTTGAATATAATTATAAAGTGTTTTAAGTTTATAGTTCGAAAACATCAAATAATATGATATGTTTTATAAATTATTTAAATTTGTTGAATATAAAACTCTGACAACTTTTGAATAAATCCATAGTTTAACACTGCTTACTCTATCATTTCAATAGAATCTTAATTGATCTCTAATCAGATATCTTGGCTACGTTTGGCACAATGCGTTATATTATAATACTGTTGAGGGAGCCTGATTAGGTTGTTTTAGTTGTATCAGTCTTATTACTTGATAAGTTTTCATTTTAGTGTTGTCCCTTAAGGTCATAAAGATCTAAAAATAAGTTAGGTTATATTATTATTATATTTTTGTTTTCATTTTTGTCGAATAACGTGGGAATACTGGAATAATGGTGGGTATGCAGTTGGTCTCGTTGTTATTTTCCAAATTGGCTGTCAATAGGTGGTAATAACCTTAGCACCGGACTGGTGACTTAGTAAATTGAATGAGTATCTTGTTTATTTTTGGATCTATGAATATAATTAGAATCATTAATATTATTTGTCTTTTAATCAAACTCACTCATGCGTTGGAACAGACCTTAACAAATATAAGTTGGAGAGGGGACGCTTCCTGTAAAGAAGAAGCGTGGTGAACGACAGCTATTGACAGATCGGATTTGTGTAACGATCTCGCTCAGTTTATTGGTGTTTTATTGTAAAACCTAGTTACGTTTGTTAAGCAAATATTACCGTGAGTTTTGGTTGTTCTCGGCCCTGGTTTAAAGACGGGTTTGGGGTTGTTGTGAATTCACGTGCAACATTGTGAGTGTGGTTTGATTTTTAATCTTTAATTTACTAAGTCACCCTGTATCGTAGATGCGTTCCATGGCGTTATAAATGCGTTTCACCTATTTCATCGGCCTTAAGGCTACATAGTTTGCAGTTTTTTCAACATTTTAAGAAAGAAACCAGACCAGTTATTACCATCATCGGGTCAGACCAACAATATCATGCTGTCCAGGCTTAAAAGCCATGCAATAAGGTGGAAACCCCCATACAAACAACTATAATGCTAAACAATTGCCAGATAACCCTCCAGGGATGGATCCAGGTTTAATTTTTCTTTAATTATTTTAAAAGGTTTTAAATATTTTATAAAAGTCTGCGAATTGGTAAATTATAATTATAAATGTATAGATACAAATATTTTATGTGTGAACAAATAGCTATTTGGGTTTTAATTTTTTAAAAACATTTAAATATAAAATTATTAACAATTTAAACTAGGATATTCCTACAAACATTTAAATAATAATACATATTAAAATTGAGTAAGTAACTCAAAATTGAGTTTAACTTATTGCCTACAACCAAAAGTTAATTTCAGCTATGTAACGTTGTAGTGGCGCCCTACAAAATAGTAAGTATGGAAAATCACAACCTTACAACCTAGCTCCCAGACACTAGAGCTGCCGGCGCTGTATCTCCAACCCCAAGTTGGTTATAATGATTAACCCGCGTAATAAAATAAATGTGTACAATTAGCAAAGGCCGAGTGCAAAATGCCGCCTGCTCTCTGACTGTCAGAGTCTGAAAGCCTTCTCAGGTGGCGTACGCGAGGAGTAGGTATTATTATTATTAATATTATTATTATTATTATTATTATTATTATTATTATTATTATTATTATTATTATTATTATTATTATTATTATTATTATTATTATTAATATTATTATGGTTATTGCCTTTTCAAGAAGTTTGTTTTTGTTTTGGTATGTACCGATACTAAACATTTTGGGAATGTTCCTTTTGTGGTACCATTGATGCTCCACACTTTATTAATTTTAACGTATGTCCTTGTTTTCTTTATGTCCTGATTTTCTTAGCTGCCTATGATTCGGCTAAAGGCATCTGTCGATATTTGCAGTTGTTTGTGGGTTTAACCGAGCCTCAAAGCCCCTAATTGTATAAGAGATCATTTATAAGTTTGTGTTTGGCCCTGAAGGGTGCGTTATTTTTGTTATATCTACCGATGTTTTCAGTGATGTGGTTGTTGTTTACTGTAATGTTGAAGAATTAGTCTTATATAAAATCATATCTTTGAGGGGGACTATTTCCAGTGATCTATATAGGTCGTTTAGAGAGATTTCTGTTGTTTTTAGGCCCTTAATTATTCTTAGTGCCCTGTTTTCTAAAGAAGTATTGACCTTATATAGGCTTTATAGATCATTATTTTTGTTTTTTTTGCTCATCGGGGTCGAGAGTTGTATATATGGTTTTATGCGTTTAAGGGCTGCGTATCCTTTGCCTTTTATGTTGTTTATGTGACTTTTAAAGATGACTGTTTTATCTAGAATGACCCCTAGATATTTTATTTGTCGGGTAATAGGGACGATCGTGCCTTCTATGTTAATGTTTTGTGGATTCGTTATTTTTCCTTTTTTAGTAAATAGAGTGTTTTCCGTTTTTGTTGGATTGATTTTGAGGCCCCATACACCCCGCCTTAAGTAGCCAAAAGTTTTGATGCTGTGACGACAAAATTGGCCAGCTGAGATGGATTCTTTATCCTATGAAGGTAAAAACTCTGTTGAAATTTAAATTGTACCTGCTTCGCATACGCAAAGAAACGCGCATTCTATTGTTAAAAAACCGAGCCTGAGGGTCGTTTTTTATTATCTGTTTAAGTTTCAGTCAGTGTATCTAAGATATAGTTTCTATATAGATTATTGTCAAAACAATGGTATCCATGAAAGTACTATGTCAAATAAACTAACTGAAACTTAAACTGACATTGATAAACCGCCCCGATATACGTTGTTTGCATTACATAAAAGGTTTTTGCTGATCCTAATATTATATAATCATGTCGAAATACGTGTCACAATGGAAATCGGGAAAAAGTTTGTGCATCTTGTGGCCAAAAGATAGTATTTGGGAAAAACTTGCAAAGAATTTCAGAATAACCAAAGAATGTGGTGAACTTATAAGGAAACATTTAAATTCTAATTTTAATTAAGAGAATCTAAAGTTTCCTGTTAGTATATGTGTAAGTTGCAGACTCGCATTAGTTGAACGATAAAAAGGTATACTTAGAAGAACACTACCAATTATGCCTAATTACCTTGAAATAATATTAATAAAGGAAACCAGAGCACATGTTCAAGAAAAGAACTATTGTCATTGCTATATTTGCGAAAAAGCCAGATATGTTGGTCACACAAAAAGAAATAAAGGCTCTATACCGCGAAATATTTCTAACACAATTACTGAAAGTAATAGATATGGGACAAAGTCAATTGATAATTATCTTAAAAAAGATAATGATTCTTCAGTGAAGTCCAAATTCAATCTTAAATCAGAAAAAATGTGTACAAAATGTTTCACAGAATTGGAAAAAGGTAAGCCGCATATTTGTGCCGGCCCTATCCATGCTTAATTTCGTCAAAATTTAGAGAATATAATCGAAACACTACCTGAGCCACAGCAACTTCAAATTGTGAATAATATTGTTAAAAAAAAAGCGCTGGTACAGATTCGTGACAATAAATTTGAACACATGAGGCAGGAAGAGAATGATAACTTACGGAACTAAAAGACGAGGTAAAGAAAATGCTAGATTTTCAACTGAGAGCTTAGACAATTTACAGAATAATTGTAGATTTTCCAATACTGTTATGCAGAAAGTAACAAATTTCATACGGTGGTAAGAAATCCGTAGCTCCATATTTACCTCTCACATGTTTCTAAAAATTCTAAGCGTCTGGCAGATTTTTATAAGACCAATGAAATGCAATTTGAAGTATGCGAAACAAACGTTTTAAGACAGAAAAGGACTGTAGTATAGGCTGATGCAGAAGAGTTAATTGAAGTGATTTAAACGGACAAAAGTTTTTAGGAAATTATGAAGTAAAAATTATGGCAGACACTGGACAGGGATAATTCAAAATGTCAATGTCAATAATTCTAGAAAATTATCAATTAGAACCTGTTGAATCGGAAGATAACTTCTGCAATGATAACTGTGATCAAATTGCTGCTAAAAAAAGAAAAACATATTTAGAAGGAGGCACTGTTGGCAGTAAATCTAATAACTGGTGTTCAAAGGCTCATAATGCTCTGTCTTGAACCTGATACAAAAGAGTCATACTTTAATATGGCATTACTTTTTCAGTTAACTAATCTAAATAATATATCGTTTAAATTTGTATCAGATTTTAAAATATTACTGATAGTAAATGGACAACAAACCGCAACAGCAACTTTTCCCTGCCCATTTTGTTTTATAAATTTAAATGACTTAAGAAGCTCAACGTCTCAAGATAAGAACAAAAAGGATCAAGCTCATGCATGCATGCGTGCAGAAGGAACAGTCATTATATTTTCAAAATAATAATAATAATAATAATCTTTATTGCACAAAAATATAAATAAAAACAATATTTTATACAAAGAGAATTCAGCTGATGCTGTTCTTCCATTCTAAACCTACTTAATAATACAAACAAGGTAGATTGGTAAAAAATACATACTTACAAAAAATAAATTTATATTTAAATTTTACTACACTAAAATTGACTATCTTGTTCCCTTAGCAAAGTGGAGTGGAGTATTTTTTTAAAACTATTTACAGAGTATGTTGAGTTAAAAATATCGTGATATTTGTTCAGAATCTTTAGTGAAAAATATTCAAAGCTTTTCTCAAATTTCGAGGTTCTGACTAGGAATTGAATAATACTGATTATTTCTTACATTTTTAGCTGTGACATTGGTTTCGTTTTATAAGTAAATCGTACAAATAAGATGTAGACTCTGGTTTGACTACTTTAAATACTTAAACACTATATTGTAATAAAAATAAATAGCTGCATTTTAAAGTGTTGTTTTGAATATAATGACGAGTAATATGATCACGATAATTTGTGTTAAAAGAATATCGAAAACAGCTGTTTTGCAGCTTTTGCACACATTTTTGCCAGTTTTGATCAGCTATAGTAAAATAGACACAGCTACAATAGTTAAAAAGACTTAAAATTACACTACATGACAGTTTGCATTTGACATCACTATTTAAAAAATATTTAAAACTATATATTGGCTTGAGTTTGGCATATTCCATTTTAAGTTTGTTTCTTATATGAGAGTCAAATTTTAAATTAAAGTCAAACATAACACCTAGATTTTTAACACAGTCTTTAACACTTATCACATTGTTATTTAGTAAAATATCACAGTTTTTTGACATCAATGCCTGGTTTCTTAAGGTTGGAGTACCGACACATATACCTATAGTTTTTGTAGGGTTAATTAACAGTCCATGATTTCTTGACCAATTACTAATTTCTTTAAGATCTATGTTAATTTGCGAGATTGCAGCATTAATGTCCGCTGGGTAAAAAGTTTTATATAACTGCGTGTCATCTGCATACTGGTGCACTAAACAGTTTTTAATGGAATTGCACATATCCGAGGTAAAAATTGAAAATAATAAGGGACCCAGTATGCTACCTTGTGGGACGCCCATATGTATATCAGCAGTAGATGAACTAACATTGTTAACTTAAACAAATTGTTTTCGATAGCTGTTGGATGAAAGTTGTAATATTTTAGCTTAGCAATCAACAAATTGTGGTTTATGACATCAAATGTCTTGCTGTAATCCAGTAGTATTTGTATGGTGACTTGAGAATTATCAATACCACGAATCATGTCATTGGTTATCTTTAGTAAAGCTGTGTTTGTACTAAAATGTTTTCTGAATCCTGATTGTGTTTTTGGTAGGATATTTTTACTTACAAATTCAATCAATTGATCATGCACTATACGTTCTAGAACTTTAGATGCGGTTGGTAGCAAGCTTATTGGTCTAAAATAACTTAGGTTATTTGGTTTTGCGTTTTTTGGTATTGGCTTCACTCGGGCTGTCTTCCATATTTGGGGTGTTTCACCTGTTAATATAGACGTGTTTATTATGTGTGTAAATTGTTTTATGCAATATGGTAGGACAAGTTTCCAGGCTTTAGCATTAATTTCATCACAACCCACTGCATTTGTTGAAATCGAGTTAAACGCTTTGGCAATTTGTTCAGATGATACTTCTTTGAGTTTCATTTGCTTGTTTTTTCGTACTTATGTAATGATTTAAGACTTCTTTATCGACTGGTGGAGTTGATAATGCATTTATATAGAAAGTATTTAGATCTTCAGCATTTATAAACTCAGGTATTGATGGCTTTTTATTGTGAATGTGCAGTCTATCCAATGACTTCCATAGCTTTTGCGAGATATTTATATTTTGGTTTATTTGATGGTTTATATAGGCTTGCTTTTCTCTTCTTATAGCTCCAGTAAGATAGTTTTTTACTTCCCTTTAGTGTTTTAATTGAGCTGGTGAGTTGAATCTGTGATATTTTTTAAGAGCTTCTCTTTTTAATTTTATTATCTCAACAATGTTGTAGGTTATATATGGACATCTATGTTTCCGAACAATTTTAGTTTTTAATGGTGCATATACATCAAGAAGGGCCAAAATTGCCGAGTTAAGGTATTCTATTTTATAGTTTATGTCATCTGATTGGTAAACCATGTCCCAAAGTATTTGTAAGGCATCTCTTGCGAACTCATTTTCATTTATATTTTTAAAATCTCTGTAGGTTATAGTTTTGGATTTTTTTGGTGGCATTGACACAATAAATTTGCAGCAAACCAACATATGGTCGGAGAGATTTAACTGATCGACAACCATGCAGTCAAACCATTCAGCATCATTATCACAGCATATCAAGTCAATTATTGATTGCGTTGTATTTGTTATTCTTGTAGGCAAGTCAACAATCTGAGTTAAATTATAAATATAAAAATATGAGAACCTTTGGCGATAAAAGAAAAGACCATGAATTATTTTGTTTGAATGGAAAAAGGACACTCAACATATATAGTTCACATTTTGATATAAAAATTTATGAATAAAATGTTTTTTTAAAGTTCGAGATTATTATTTTTGATATTATGTTTCTTTTCATAATTTAATGATGATGATAGTATGTAGGTACATTACAAAATATAATGATAATTATAACAAGATTAGCGAGAGCAGTCAATTTATAGTATATTATGCAACTAGATTTTTATCAACGCTATTTTAGTCACGAGTTTAATTATGCGAAGCAAGTACATAATGAACGAGTGTCTAAATAATGGAGTAACCAAAGTTTTAATATTAAAATTTAAAACGGTTTTAATCTTACTTTCTATTACTTTTATATATAGTCACCCCTTAAGGGGCAATTGTATACATTTAATTCTAACCTCACTTTTTCCCAATTTTGACATAAAGTCTAACTTTATTTCGTCATTTAAGGGGTAGGCAAAAATAATTCTATTTATCAGATAACTCGTGTAGCGAAGCAACTACGATTCTAATTTTAACGAAGATTTCATGTCCAAGGGATGAAGAATCGATGTACTTTTGCCGATTTTGTCGTCATAGCAACAGCACTTTTAGCCACTTGAGGCGGGGTGTGCCCACTTCTTAAAATGTAGGATTAGTCTTTCTATATATCTTTGTGTATGTTTGTGCCACCCTGTGTTTTGTTAACTCGCTTACTATTGCCACATCGTCCGCGAAAAGGGCTAGCTGTACTTTGTTGTTGTTTGGTTTTGGTATGTCATTTATGAATATGTTGAAGAGGGTTGGGCTTAAGCAACTTCCCTGCGGTAGTCCTAGCGTTATATCCTGTCTGTCTGAGTATTCGTTTTTTATGAACACTTGCAGTGTTCTATTTTTTAGATAATTCCGTGTGAGTTTTGTTAAGTACTCTGGGATGTATATGTCTTTTAGTTTCAAAATAAGCGCTTCCCCCCAAACCGAGTCGTACGCTTTTTCTAAGTCTATCGTCGTCACTGATGTTACTGTATTGATGTTATTGTTGAACATTATTTTATCGAGTATGCGTCCTAATTGGAGTTCTGTGCTTTTACCCGCTGTGAAGCCAAATTGCTTCTCTATTATTGTTTCTTGTGTTAACTTCATTATTGAGCCTTTTTAGAATGACATTGTCCAGGACTTTCCCAAGACTACTCAATAAAGCTATTGGGCGGTAGCTGTTTTTGTCTCTGGGGTTTTTACCCATTTTAACTTGTGGGATGAATTTAGCGTTTTTTCCAAACAGATGGGTAATATTGGCGTTTTAGGCAATTATTGAATATATAATGAATCTGCACTGTTAGTTTTAGTGGCAGTCGTTTGAGAATTCGGTTTTGTATGCCGTTCTGTCCGGGTGCTTTTAGAGGGGGCAGTTTCCTGAGAAAACCTCTGATTTCATGTGGTGATGTCTGGTACTCTACGGGAACATCGAACACAGTATTGTCCAAGGAGGCAATCTTATTGTTGACTCTGTCTGTTGAGTAGGTGGCGAGACGGCGCGGTATTTAAAATAGAAGACAGGGCCGGAGCGGCCCTATTTTACCACAGCTGTGAACCAAGGTGATCACTGCGGTAGTTCCTAGTAAACCTAATTCGCAAATGTGGTTGTTTAACAATCGTTGTTATTCGTCTATTTGTTTAAATAAATTTAGAACCTAATAATTTGAAATTTAATTTTTTTTTACTTTAAAACTTCGTGACCCCTGTATCGCACCCTATCTACCTCTAGGGTTTAGTTAGTCTCCCTAGAGACTGTTACGTTATTGATTAAAATACTTGGCGCCCTTTTGCATATTTACTATATTTAATTGACCCAGCCCATATTTACTAAGGTGAGTCGAAATATTTTTTTTTTCAAATTTTTACAAGCGCTACCAAAAAAAAGTTGTGTGGTAAGGAAAAAATTACGTTAAAAAAAATTATGATCGGACAAATTTTAACCGGGCCCATTGGTCCTTGAAAGGGCCAAAAAAAAAAGTTATTCAAATTTGACGGCGCTAGTGAGTAAACTATTTGTTATTGTCCCAATGTTACCCAAATTTTTTTTTTATTAAAAACAAAACATTTTCAGCCGGGCCCAGGGTCCATATTTTAAGTACTAGTCTACGCTACAATACAGAAAATTTCAATTATATTTTTTGACTGGCTCTCGTATATACTCGCGTGCTTGCTATTTCAAGGTCATTGATTTTATGATGGGTAGAGGGAGAAGTAAACATCTCCTATCTCGTGACAGGTAAAATACGGTGCCTTTTATTCAAATTCCACAACGTTTATTTAGTGCGTAAAAGCGTTAAAGACTTAAAGTGCTATAATTTTTTGATAAAGGTGTTTTAGATAGTGAAGTTTTTAAAGTAGTGACTGTAAGAAATTTAACATAGTGGCAATAAACTATAAAGTGACATTGAAAATGGCCAAACCCTTGGTCAAAACACGGTCAAATCTTTCTTGTCCTATATTTGGTAGCGCTAAAGACATTCTCCCAGAAGAAAATCAGCTACCAAGTTATGAGGATTTGATGAAATGTTATTTAAGCGTGCGACTTGAGTTAAAAGGTGATTCTAGTAAACAACCAGCAAATGCTACAGTTGCAAATATTGTAGCCAGTAAAGTAGAACATGTATGGAAACGAGCTTCCTTGCCAACTTTATCTCGCGAGAGAATAATTAAACTAATTCTTGCATATAATCTCAAGTATCAAAATATTATTAAACCTGTCAAAGGGAAAATTTCAAAATTTTCACAAGCTAAGTTGGATAATTTCCATAAAGACTCAAAAAAATTGTTTGATATATCAACTTGTAAATGTCTTGATTTAGAACGTTGCTCTTGTGAAAAGGAAAGAAAAGTGCCGAAAGCAGAATGGTCCTTTTTGCAAGATCAAAGGTCTCATCGTAAAATGAAAATAGGAGGAGTTGACAAGATCCTAACCAAGCAGATACAAAAAAGAGAAGAAAGAAAATTTGGTCCTAAAAGGAGTGCCGGCAAGAAAGAGCTAATTCCAAGTACAAGCGATATTCAAAATACAACTAAAGAGAAAGAGCCAATGCCAAGTACAAGCGGTATTCAAAATACAACTAAATTGCTGCAAATAGGTATGAATACGAGCGATAATTCCACTGAGAGTTCTTCGGACGAGGAATACAAATGTCAAATGTCAGGTTTTGGCGAAACAAAGAAAATTCTCGACACCCAAATCTCAGCAAATGAGGTGCAGCCTAACTCAAACAGCGAAAATGGCAGACTTGACCGGCACATCTAATAGGGCAGTAGCTAAAATAGTTAATGCCGTTTTGGAAGATTTTAAAATAATTTCTAGAGAGGATCAATCTAATGTAATTGATAAAAGTAAAATACGCCGAGAGCTAAGCAAAAACCGTAAAAAGCTTCAACAGCAACTAGAAAACAAAGACATATATTTCGACGGGAGGAAGGACCAAACAATTTGTATTAAAAATAGTAAAAAGACAATACAACAAGAAGAACACATTAAAATTTTAAAAGAACCTGGTAACATTTACTTTTTCCATGTGTCTATAAAGGGCTCTGCTAGCGTAGCAAATATAAAGAATGAACTTCTTCAATGCTTAAACAAGTATGAGACAGATATCAATAATTTAACCGTGATAGGTTGTGACGGTACAAATGTGAATACTGGATGGAAGGGAGGTATCATTCGACTAATTGAAAATGATATTAAAAGGCCCCTTCAATGGTGTATCTGTCTGCTCCATGCCAATGAGCTACCATTAAGGCACTTATGATCAGCAGTACTTATATAAGATTTGCATAGGCATTCAAAATGGAACCATTACTCCCAATTTGGCAATGAGAGATCCAGGGAAGATGTCACATGCACGGTGGCTTACTACAGCCAACAGAGTGCTACGACTTTATATCGCTACTAAAAATCCATCTCCCAATCTAGTTATTTGTACCGAATTTATTTTAAAGGTCTACGCACCTGTTTGGTTTGAAATTAAAACAAAAACACATATTTGCGATGGAGCGAGGCATCTGTGGAAATCTATAAATGCTTCAAGAGGATTCCCAGGTAATGTTAAACATGTAATTGACAAAGTCTTTGCCGACAATGCATATTTTGCCCACCCCTAAAATATACTTTTGGCAATGCTTACCGACCCACGTTCATACATAAGAGAGTTAGCTGAAAGAAGGATTAAAAAATGTAGGATGCAAACTAATAAAACGGTCAGAGTTTTTAGGGTACCATTTATTAATTTAGATGCTGACGATTACACAAGTTTAATAGATTGGCAGAAAACTACGATCACCGAACCGCCATTAACATTTAACGTAACCAACGAAGTTTTAGATAATATTGTGGCCAGAAAAGAAGTCCTAAACTTTGAAAAATTTCCGTGTCATACACAAGCGGTAGAACGCTGTGTTAAATTAGTCACTGAAGCTTCTACTAAGGTTTGCGGAGAGTCATCCAGAGACGGTTACATTAGATTAAAATTAGAGGGCCGAAAAATTTTACCAACTTTTGATAACAAATCGCAATATTTTGAAAAGCGAAATGATACATAAGTTGCTATTCAGAAAGGGCGGGAGGGTCCCCAAATGGGAGGAACTCTAGGTGCAGATACCTCCGCGTGGTGAGTTCTGGGTTGATTTAGCGATGTATAATTCTGTTCTTAATTATAAATCACTAAATCAAGCAAAAGGCTGCACAAAATTTAAAAAAAGCAAATTTCTTTGAATTATCGTCTGCGTTACAGCCCGAGGGACTGGTTAAAAATTATTTATTTTGGTCCAGTTTTTTTACAGTACTGATAAGCCCTCAAGAAAACTTTATTTAAGTAGCGCCACAAAATTTTTTGAAAAAAAAAATTTTCCCCTTAAAGGGCCCATGGGCCCGGTTAAAATTTGTCCAAAAAATTCAATTTTTTTTTAGGAACTCTCAAGACATCAATAGACAACTTTTTCAGGCTAGCGCGTTTATTTTTAAAACTTTTTTAAAATACCGGCCTGTTTCGTTTCGTTTACTGGGACTTAGCCGTGAGCTGAAATTCTGTCGGGTGACAGAGAGGCAGCCCTCCAAGAGAAGGGACAGGTTACAAAATAAAAAGCAAAATTTTGCATTTTTAGCTAATAAATCAGCAAATGAAAATACAAAGAAAACAGAAATTACTCTTTGTGTCAAAATGCGCATTTCATTATGAATTTCTCCAATTTTTTACAAAAAACTTCAGAAGAAAGGTACTCTTTTGTAAAAAGTAATTAAGCTCAAACCACCCAATAGCACAATGTAGATTTCGCTCAAGATGTTGAAAGTGCAATAAAACGCATCACACATTATTACATTTTGATAGCACTGATAGTAGAAATAGTATAGATCGCAGAATTAGCCTAGAAACAGCATTAATAGTAAAAAAATAGTCCAAATATTAGTTAAGCGGATAGCAACCCTAATAGCAACTCTAGTAGCAACCCTAGTAATTCAGTAAACTTGTTATTAAATGGCGAAAATAAAAATAGTATGGTTTTATTCACAACTACGCAACTTAGTTTACGCTCCGTTAGTCGCGTGTATCTAACAGATACACGGGGAGTTTGTATTTCTTATTTTTTAACTTGTTGTGAATTTTTTGATTTTTTTTTAAATCCAAAAATGGCAATGTATACCAGATACATGGGCGACCTATCCAGTAAGTTTTTGCGCGCGACTAACGGAAGGTTATTAGATAGTTCTAGTAACTTGTATACAGTTCGAGCGATTTGTGATTCCGGTTCACAAGCTTGTTATATAACTGAATCTTGCGTCAAAAAATTAAATTTAAAAATTTCATTTTAGGTAGTAGGGCCATTTCAGGTATGCGGAAGGAATAAATTACAAAACCGTTTTTATAAAAAAAATGCTAGATAATTTATTATATAATATTTTGTCATCAAAATTGTCAAACAAATTCTTCTTTAATAAGCTATACATTAAAAAAGAACGCAAGTAATATTTTACAAAAGTAGAGATAATTGTAATAATTTACAGGTATGGACGGGACAAGATAAATCTTTTTTGTTCCGTCCACACCTTTTAATTATTACAATTATCTCTACTTTTATCAAATATTTCCTGCGTTTTTTTTAATTTAATGTATAGCATAATAAAAGAAGAATTGTTTTTATAATTTGATGCCAAAATATTATATAATAAATTATCTACAATTTTTTTTATAAAAACAAAAAAAGTTTTGTAATTCGTGCGTTTCGCGCGCCTGAAATGGTCCAGTAGTTCTTATGGTCTAGGAGACACTTTTGTAAAAGCAAAAGGTATAGTAAATTGTAGTATTTTATCTAAAACGCAAAATTTAAAGTTTAACATGCAAGCTCTAGTCATTCCAAAAATTTGCTCGGAATTGTCACAAGCGACAATCCCAACTGAATCTTTATATCTTTATATGTATTAAAAACTTGACGTTGGCAGATCCAGGCGCGTGATGGGATGATTTTAGGCCCCACAAAATAATTCCCTTACAGGGCCCTCTCCCTCCTTAAATTTTATGTCATTTAGAGAAAGGGTTGGGGAACTGGTAGGGGTGTTGTGTTTGTGATTGAAATGGGCTGGGGCCGTCACTACTCACTAATAACCAGGGACTACGCATTTCTGTTATGGTATCCGATACCAGGTATCGTTCTTCATGTAAGGATCTAAACTAAATTGAATCCAAACCTGCGCCCCCGAAAATTATTACGAAACTTTGAGAAATAATACTTAATAGTACCAAAAGGAGTAACTAAATCTTGATAACGGGTAACAAAATTGTTATCAAAACTGTTTATAACAAAAATTGCAGGTGTGTAACAACTACTGAAATACGGGATATTGAAACGAAACTGGTAACACTAACTGAGTAACGAACCTATAATAAAACGCTGAATTTTGAAAAACTTTTACAAAATGCACATCAATCTTGGTAAAAATATTCGTGATTCGTCTACTAGCTCTCAAGCTGTCATGCTGTCAAGTATTGACTATTGTCAAGCTGTCATGCTGTCAATATTGGGTAAAAAATGTAATAAACAATATTGTAAAATATGTATTATAAGTATTAATAGTATATTGTGCGACTTCTGGGAGAAAAAGGAGATTCCTCCTGACATATAAAACTCATTTTTAACCACATTTTTTTCCAATTTTAACCTAAAACTAATTTCATGGTATTCCGCCCACTAGTGGAGCGAGTAAGTCACGCAGGTACTATTCTCGAGTAAAACGTGTGTGGCACAGGAAAGAATATATATTTCATACGGTAACTGAATAAAACATGCGATTTTTGGCGTGTTACCAACTTCACGTTCGAGGAATCTCATCTTTCTCCCACGAGTCGCACAATACACAAATAATTACAAAATTATAAAGGTATTTTATAAGCAAGCTGCTTCATTCATTCTTCAACAGAAAACGTTACTAGGTACTTAATAGTTTTCTTCGATACACAAGTAACGTTACTAGTTTAGTTTCTGTAGAGGCTTTGTTACGATTTCGTTACTCAGGTGGCGTTGCTGGTTACGAAACCCGGTGTTATATAGAATTTTGCTAGTTTTGTTACTCTTCTGTTACTTGTTGGGAACGATTTCCAACGTTCCGTTTCTAAATATGTTTTAACAGCTAACTTAAATTTATCTCGCGTCCACGTCGTGGGCAGTGTTACCAGATGTGGCGATTTATCGCCAAAGTGGCGACACAATCTTCCTTAATGGCGACAAAAATTTCACAGGGCGACTGGCGACAATTGTGGCGATTTTTTAAATTTTGGTGGCGATTTTATATGGAGTCTTATGCTAAAATATTTAATAACATTTTGCAAAAATGTGAACGTGTCAAGCGTTCTTTTAAATTTATATTTATATTACTCATACTCGCCATCTATTGGTAGTAAGTAGTAACCTTAAACACTCTAACATTTTTACAGATTTGGCAACAGTGCCCAACGTCCAACAAGTTGTTGGCAACAACGCCTGACGACTTATTAACCTAACCTTTTTCTATGCTAACCTATCTATCATATATGGGGAAGCGGATGCATTGTATTTTATCTGTGATTTTACGCAAATATATTAGATTTAATTTATATATTTTATCATATTGTCATGTCTGCTAAAGTCAACCGACGTTTTAATCATGACTGGTTGAAGGAACCGTGGGCAAAAGTTAATAAAGTATAATATTTACTTTCGAGTATTTTATTACTTATGTTATTACTAAAAAGTTTAAAGGGGGGTGACATTATAGGGAATCACCCTGTACCTATTTCAGAATTTTAATAATTTATTTTTATATAATTTTATTTTGTTTTTTTTTTAATAAATTTTGGAAATATTGTGTTTGTTTATTTTTCATGGGGGGAGTGGCGATTTTTTGGCGACCGTTTCTCCATCTACTGGCGACATCAGTGAAAATATATCTGGCAACTCTGGTCGTGGGGCCCTTATGGGCATTTTATGAGGGCCCACGGGAAACGGTCACCCGGTGGGCCAGCACGCGCCTGGGCACTCTTTTTTATAAGCCTAATATTAGGTGCTGAATTGTTTGCAGAAATATTGTTGAACGGTAAAATAGTAGGAAAAAAAGGATCAATCCACCGCGATAAATACCGCCTTTGGGTGGATGTTGTTAGGAAAAATTGCACTAGATAAAATAAATAATGTGTCACATAGTTTTTTAACAACCTTGGAATCGTCTTTAGATAAAACTTTAAAAAGATTTTGGTCTTTGGAGGAACCTCCACAAGTAATAGCGATATCCCATGAGGATAAAAAATTCGAAAATATTTTCAAGCAAACATTTTTTAGAGATGTAACCGGGCGTTATACGGTATCTTTGCCGTTTAAAATAACCGACCCAGTGATTGGTGATACATTTGAATTTGAAAAACGAAGCCTTTTATTATTAGAATGTAGATTAGCAGCCAATCCTAACTAGTTTAAAGGACGCTTATAGTGAGGTTATAACAGATTATATTAAGCAAGGTCATATGTCTTTATTAGGTAATAAGAAAAAATATTATTCCTCATTTTTGCGTAATTCGTCTTGATAATAAATCAACAACCGTTAGAATTGTATTCGATGCTTCGTTAAAATCAACCCTGAATATTTCATTAAATGATGATTATTTGTAGGAACTAAATTGGAAAAAGCTATATGTAGTATTTTATTAAATTTTAGATTGCACCCGGTAGCTTTAGTAACCGATATACGAAAATGTATCGACAAATTTTAGTAGAAAAATCTCAGCGTGATTTTCAATGCATTTAACTAAACACCGTTACATTTGGTGTAAACAGCAGCCCCTTTAAAGCAACGTGCTCAAGACGAAAGTAAAGATTTTCCACGAGCATGTGAAATTTTAGATAAAGATTTGTACATGGATGATATAGTTAAAGCCTGTAACTCACAGGATGTCCCAGTGTAGTCTGCTTTAGAGCTTAAAAATGAACTTATAGCACTTTTAGAGCGGGAAGGGTTTAAGCTTCATAAATTTGCTAGTAATAGTGCAAGAAAATCAAAACGAAACCTTTTCATTTGATAGCAATTTGTATTTAAACATTTTAGGATTATTTTGACAAATTTATTTATAGAATTTGAGAAAAGACACCTACAAATAGAAACGTTTTATCGCAAATTGCAAGAATATTTGATCCTATAGGATGGATTTCTTCATCAATTTTTATAGCTAAACATATTTTGAAAACAATTTGAATTTTGGGACTTTCATGGGACGAGAAGTTCCCAGAAAATTTTGTAAAACTTTGGCAACAATTTTAAAAGGAGCTACCACAATTGAGGAGCATCCGTGCAAAACCGGCTAAATCCATTTTATTCAGTTTTTGTTTTTTTTTATTTTGCATCTTTGGGTTCATTTCTATCGACAACCAAGATAATTCTGTTTAAATCCGACTATATCCATGTTAAAATCACATTTAAAAGGTAGCTTTAGGAGCAAAACCGGCCAAATCCTCGTTTTAATAGCAAACCCGGCTATATCCAATAAATAATAATATGTGGCTTGGATATGTCTATACTACTACTAAAATTTGTTCTGTTTTTACATGTTTGCACTAAATTAATTTTGTTAATATTTTTGAATAATAAAGGTTTTTTTCACATTTTATTCGTTTTTTATTCGGTTTTCGGGCAAAACCGGCTATATACAAAACATTTTTTGAAATTTTGGCCTTAATATAAAGTTTTTGAAAACGAAAGTATGTCTTATAAGTCAAGTACCACAAAGCCCACAAAACTCAAGTTTGCTTTTTCTTTTATCTGTAAATGCCAGGAAACCGAGAGTTTTTGCCATTTTCCCAACATTTTATTAAAGTGGATATGGCCGGTTTTGCACGGATGCCCCTCAATTAGAAGCCATAATCAATTTTTATAGCTAAACATATTTTGAAAACAATTTGGATTTTGGGACTTTCATGGGACGATAAGCTCCCAGAAAATCTAGTAAAACTTTGGAAACAATTTTAAAAGGAGCTACCACAATTAGAAGCCATGAAAATAGATAGATATGTATTTAATAACAATGTTCATTTTATTGAATTGCATGGGTTTTGCGACGCAAGTAAGCGTGGGTTCTCGGCTTGTACATATTGTAACGTTTTTAACTCTTCGTAGTGTGAATTAAAACACGCACTGGTCTATCACTGGCACTCTGGATGTTTAAACGAACTCGGCTGTGAATGTCGCTCATTTTCCTACGCAAATTGCTAACGTAATCTTCTCCAGCAATATCTTCCCCTGGTAGGCAACCACACCTCAGGTCACAAGGTAAACGAAGTTCACGTCCCATAACAATGCTAGCGGGTGTCTGGCCGGTTGTATCGTGGATAGAAGAACAGTACGCCAACAGGAACAGATGGAGGAAGCGGTCCCAGTCTCTTTGGTGATCAGAGACTACCTTCGAAAGGTACCTGTTTATCGTTCGATTCATTCGTTCCACCATTCCATCAGACTGCGGATGTAATGCGGCCGTCCTCGTCTTCCGAATGTTAAGAATCTTACACACATTCTGGAACAATATAGATTCAAAGTTCCTGCCTTGGTCTGAATGCATTTCCATTGGGACACCAAAACGACAAATCCACTCCTTAATAGGGGCATCGGCCACTGTGGCAGCTTCCTGGTTCGGCAAGGCGTACGCTTCCACCCACTTGCTAAAGTAGTCCATTACAACGATTATGTATTTATTTCCAGATTCTGTTTCCGGAAATGGACCCGCCACGTCGATTGCAATTCTCTCAAATGGGCTGCCCACATTGTACTGTCGCATTGGGGCTTTTGGGCGCTTCTGGGGTCCATTGCTTGCCGCGCAAACGGCGCACTTCTTGCACCATTCCTTCACATCTCGTTGGCTGTTGACCCAATAAAACCGTTCCCTAAGTCTTCCGAGCGTCCTGGTCACCCCAAGATGTCCTCCAGTAGTTCCATCATGGATTTCCTGCAGCACTTCTGGTATCCTATTTTTGGGGAGTATTATCTGCTTCCGGTCTTCCCCCCTTCTGGCATCTCCAGAACGAGCTTTAGAAGACCGTCACTTGATGGAATTCCATTGGGCCCAGTAGGATTTCACATTCGGCGAATATTGGGCGACTTCCTGCCACGTTGGTTTACGGTCGTTATTCTTCCAATCGATGATAAGTTTCAAATCCGGGTCCCTTTCTTGGTCTTGTTGAACCTCAGCGGATTGCCAATGATCATCCACGATTGTAGTCGTGCGAACAAACACATCGTTTTCTTCGGCCCTGAGACAATGTTTACAGTCTTCCGGGAAAGGTCTTCTCGATAAGGCGTCAGCATTTCTATGGATGGTCCCAGCACGATGTTCTGTGTCAAAGTCGAACTCCTGTAGTCTCTCAATCCATCTTGCTACCTGTCCTTCAGGATTCTTGAATTGCAAAAGCCATTTAAGGGCAGCATGATCCGTTCTTAGCAAGAATTTTCTTCCATACAGGTACTTGTAAAAGTGTTCGACTGCCTTTACCACTGCCAACAGCTCGCGTCGAGTAGTAATCGACAGTAATCGACAGTAATTTCGCTCTGGTTTCGATAGAGTTTTACTGAAGTATCCAATAACTTTCTCTTTTCCTTCTTGAATCTGCAAAAAAACAGCTCCCAGGCCCACATTGCTGGCGTCCGTGTCCAAAATAAATTCACCATCTGGAAGTGGATAACTCAGGACTGGTGAGCTGGTCAACGCGTTTTTCAGGTTCTTAAAGGCTTCCTGGCATTCGTCGTCCCATTGGAATCGTCTTTCTCCCTCTGTTAAACGTGTCAAAGGCTTAGCAACCTTTGCGAATCCTGGTACGTACCGACGGTAGTAGATGCATAATCCAAGAAAGCTTCTTAAGTCATGTTTGTTCTTCGGTATTGGCCATTCCCGCACCGTCTTCACCTTCTGTATGTCCACTGCCACTCCTTGACTCGAAACAACATGGCCCAAATACTGCACTTCCCTCTGGAACAAGTGACATTTCTTCGGGCTTAGCTTCAGGCCGGAACTTCTTAAGCGCTGAAAGACTTCCTTCAGGTTCTTCATATGGTCCTCAAATGATTTCCCAACCACAATGATGTCGTCAAGGTACACCAAGCATGTCTTCCAGGATAGTCCCTTTAAAACCATTTCCATGAGCCTTTCAAAAGTTGCAGGGGCATTACATAGTCCAAACGGCATGACAGTAAACTGCCACAGTCCTGCACCCACGGTAAACGCCGTCTTCTCTCTATCTTCTGGTTCCATTTCAACTTGCCAATAACCGCTCTTTAAATCCAATGTTGAAAATATCTGCGATCCAGCCAATGTGTCCAGGGTGTCATCGATCCTATGTAGAGGGTAGCTGTCCTTCTTCGTCACGTTGTTCAGCTGACGAAAATCGACGCAAAATCGAGTTGATCCATCCTTTTTCTTAACTAACACCACTGGGGAAGACCATGGGTTGTTGGATGGTTCGATCACCCCTTCCTTCTCCATTTCTTGCACAATTTTATCAGCTTCCTCTCGCTCGGTAAGTGGTAGCCTTCTTGCCGACTGTCGAATGGGCTGTGCATCACCGGTGTTATTTTTATGCTGGACAATTCTTGTCCTACCCTTCTTTCCTGGTCCGTCGTCAAAGACATCCTGATAATTGTGAATCAGCTCTTTCAGCTTTATCCTTTCATTGGGTTTCAAATCCTTTGAAGAAGTCGACAGAAGATTCATCAATTCATTGCTAACTTTCTTGGCCGGAACTGCTGACTCACGAATGCATCTAATAATCGAGGAAACTGAAGAAAAGTTTTCCAAAACGATTCCTTTCTTCAAGTTCACAGAGTAACCATTAACATTCAATACTCTTACAGGCACTTCTTTTCCGACGCGTATAAAGTCTTCCCTACTACATTACCTCGACCGACCTCTTTGTCATCAATTCTCGGCTTCAGAAGCATTATACTTCTGATTTACAATCCAAGAAAGCCTTCAATATCATCTCGCTGTGTTCCGGTATCAAAGCATCTTCTGTTAGCATCACACGAATATTATTCTCTTTAGATCGATGCAAAACGACTTCCTCTCCATTCACCCTCAATATTCCTTACTTAAAGTTCAGTTCAAATCCTATAGAGTTCATAATGTCCATGCCTACAATAACTTCATCTTCAATATCTGCAACTAATGCTCGATGATGATGATCATCGTGATGTCCACTTCTCCACGAACAGTAGCGGTTTCTCCTGTTGCAGTACGTAGTCGCCGATTGGTAGATTTAATCTTGGACGTTTCGACAATATCTGGCCTAATAATTGACTTCGTCGCACCTGTATCCAGCAGCAGCATATGTAATTTTACGTTAATAAAACCATCTACAAAAACACTACTGGATTGGTGTAAAAGAGATGCGACACGTTCGATATCCTCTGGGGCATGATGGTTACAGGTCGACGGTAGTCCCTTTTCCTCGACCCTATCTAGTTTTCCGACTGAGATGAAGTCGGCGCCACCTGGCTTTCTCTGCAACGACTTCGTATATGTCCTAGCTTTCCACATCTCCAACACCGGATTTCCTTCTTCTGTGGTAGATTTTCTTTAAAAACTCGCCTGATTGCTTTAATTATACAGGGTTCCTCCTCTTTCTCTTCATCGACTCTCCTTATTCTATATTTTGTTATGGGTAGTCTAAGAAGTCTTCAAAAATGTCGAGCCCACATAATATTTTGGATTATTTTTTTATATATTTTTTATTTTTTGCCTCTTTTTTATGTGGGCTATGGCTTATTTAGAAAATTATTTTGAATCAGTGAAAAGATTGCCTTTCTGCTTAGAGAAGTTATAAATACTGTATATATTGTATATATTTTGGATATGTTATGACTAGCATCTATTGCTAAATAAAAATTATTTTATTTTTTATTTTATTTATAGTTTTTTATTTTTTTAGTGGCAATAATATTTTTAGTTTATTGGGTTTCTCATTTAATAGAAAGACCCTGCGCAAAGATATGGGGCTTTCTTTTTAATTTTTTAGTTTAAATTTCGTGCGCTGCAAAAACGATTTCGATATCGACCGCATTGCGGGGAATACGAGATTTTGAATAGAGGCAGTTAGCCATATTGTTTTGGGCAGTTAGCAACAAGACGAGCAGATTAAATGTAAAAACGCGTTTCTTTAGTAGTATGTACTTGGTGATGGTTAATAGTTTAAAGTGCCAATTATAATACCTATATAGCATATCCTCGTTCTTTCCGCTATCCCTATCAAAACAGTGCAAGTCATCGTGGGGCCCTACTCAGCAGAAAAGGAAATCACACGAAATGTAAGTCCTGAAACCTTTACCACAAAAATAGTCCACTCGCTCCTAGCTTATCATATACAAATACAACAAATTATTATAATACCAAATTTTAAACATTATTGTGAAATTATTAAATTACATTATTTATAGTGGTTAAAACGTGTTGGCCACTTATACTTGGAACTGAAACGGTTCTATTACGTGGAAGTAACTAAAATGGGAAACACTTTTTTAGTGTCAGTAACGTGGAGGTATAGTGGCCAAAACTTAATCATAACTTTACTAATCTTTACTTTCTATCCCGGTCTCTTTCCGGCATATTATTTATCTTATTATCTCTGATTTCTCTGACTGAATATTAAACTAAGAGTACAACTTGCAAATAATAACTAGAATTAAAATAATCCGAAGACATAAAATTAACAAGAATTAAATTTTACTGTTAAACATGGGTATCATAGCTTGAAATATAAGCATGCCCTGTTGAAACATGTGGTAATAAAAAAGAATAAAAAAAATCGATAAACTTGGCGGATATGAAAATTATTTATCTGGGGGCCTAAAATAATTTTTTTATTATTTCTGATACTAATATATAGGTATTAACGTGTTGAATTTGGTGCGGTAATAACCAGAATTATTTGTTTAAAACTACACATTTATTTCCCTACAATGGCGATTATTTGTAAACATGTCTGCTTTTAAAGAAGGGAACTTTAAAGTAGTAATTTTATACAAAATGTGGAAATCACTTAGGCATGTAGCAAGAACGTGGCAATGACCACCGCAATTATATAATCAAGTTTTGCCACATTCAAGGTTTGGGAAAAGTTTCAAAAACGTTACCAAAACTGATATACCCACTTTATAATACTATTATAATACTTAAGTGATGTGATTTGGTTACAGTTACTATTCATAATCCACTCTAAAGTTTAGACAACTTTAAGGTGGTGTCAAAAGTGGTCATAACATTTCAGATACCAGACTAATACACCAAAAAGTTATAAAACTATAAAGTATATTCTGCTGGTGCAAATCACATGATTACAACTATGCTAATATAACATGAAGATATTTTAACTGTATCGTGGTAGATTTAGTTATTTAAACGTTATTGCCACTCATTTAAAGTGGTGATATCAGTTTTCGTCACTATAATGCTACTTGGGACACAGTCTTAAACTGAATTTGTATAAATTTTATATTTAGTATTATTATTGTAATTGGTCCAGTTTTACAATTTGATTAATATCGATGTTTTCAATAATTACGTCAATGCAGAAACTGAATATGTCCTACCTACCTAGTTTTGAGATAAATAAGAAAAACTGAATATGAAAGTAAACTATTTTGTAGATATGAAGACATGATTTGGAGTATTTAAAGTTTTGAATTCTTAGAGAAAAAAATCACACAGGTTGTGGACATATATAGTTTCTGCATTGATTGCTAATAAAATTTATAAAATATGTAATAAACCGTTTTATTATCTAGTAGAAAATAAACATAACTTATTCCTAATGCAAAAATAAAAATAAAACAATTTCAATAATCTCATAACATTTTTTAAACATTTTCTGTTTCTACTTCACTGTCTTTCTCTTTTTCTTTCGTAGGCCACTGTAAGGTATCCTGATAAAATTCTTCATGTTCTTGATCAATATACCGAAAAACGCTCTGGATATCCTTCAGTTTCTTCTTACTTATTGGTATTTTAATATTATAGTCAAATTTAGATGGTAATTCCCTTAAGGGAACTGGTGTTTTGCTCAGTCGTAATCGAAATGTGTGCACTGTTATTCCATCAATAAAATGTCTTGTTATTATAGAACCTTGCATTTCAGTTTTAAATTCAAATTGATAAAATTTTGATATATTAAAACTTTGTTTATCTCTTCCTTTTGAGTTTGCACTTTCAACCGATGTTACAATTTTTTTTCCAATTTCCTGGCCACCATGTTTTAAAATCCTTTATGTCCCTTGTTTCTACCATTTGGATTTCGAATTTATCTCGCTTATTACTTGATTTTTTCATCATTAGAGCATATTCCTCAGGAAAATAAACGCGGTCAGCTCTGCGTATAATCCGCTTAATTTGCCCGAAATTGCGGTCGCATGGTAGGAAGGAGTGACCTCGTATTGGTAAATAAAAAACTATTTTACTGAATCTACCGGAATCAGAAAGTGCTGATAGGAATCCTATCAGTGTATGATTCTTGTTCTGACCGCTGCAGTTATCGCTGAATAGGTAAAGTTCTTTTACTTTGTCGGAAATGTTATTTTTAATGTAGTCTTGCAGAAATGTGCAGACCTGATTTTAATCCTTGCGTTTGATGAATTTCAATGTGACATGTAAAGTGACTTTTTATTATATCCTTGATTTACAAAATAGTACAGTCATCTTAGTCAAAAAAAGGGATCAACCTCGGAATCTAACGGAATAAGCTGAATTTTTGAGACAACCTTTATTTTAGCATTACAAATGTTGTCTTAAAAGTCACATATGCCAACGTGTGAGCGGCCTTAGATATTAAAGGTCAAAGGTCGCAAAAATCAGTTTTTTGAGAATATCTCATTTTCTCTGCCTCTTATCGTATTTGCATTTATTATAAAAGTTGTAGAGAATAAAATTCTCTACAAATATTGTTTACCTACAAATTTTTTTTATACGTCGAACCGTTTTTGAGATAGAGGGCCTAGAGTGTGGAGCGCTCAGCCATATATGGCTATACGTACCTTTAGCGCAAGGTAAATCGTGAATCCCAATCCATTATACCGTTTTTTAATTAATTATATAATAAATATTACTAAAAAAAAATAATACCTTATACTTATATTTATATTTCTTTTAAATCAAATATATTTTATCTTCATATATATCTTATATTTTAATTTAATTTTAATGAAGGATAATTGGATCGGAGTAGGAAACAATGTTTTTATTTATATCAATATTATTATTAATATTATTATTATTATTATTATTATTAATCTTTATCTTTTTCATCCTCATCTTCTTCAGGTTGGCCAGCAATTTCAGACTCATTCTCATCATCACTCTCCTAGTTATCATTGACATTAATTGTCATATCTTCAAAAAATTACTTATAACGCGTTTGTACTTTGCAGATTTTTTTGCCTTTGTTGCCTCATCTGCGACTTCACCACAAAATAAGCACAATATTTTAAAATCAAACACATCATTCCTTTTTTTACGAGGTACAGTTGATGACGTTAAAGGTCCAGTCTCTTCAAAGCGACGTTTTGCAGCTGCAATTTTACTATAGTACGCTATAGCGTACAATTTTCGACACTCAATATGAACGTTCACAGAAGTCAAAGTATTTAGGTAGTTTATGTTTATTTCTCTTAATAATTGCTTATTTAAAGTCTTTACACCGCGCACAAAAGTCACAGAATCACCTTCTGAAAGTAACTTATTACAAATAAAACACAAATCAGCCATGTTAACTTTTAAAATATTACGAATAATACCTGTCACAACCCTAGACCTATACCTAGGGTCACAACTTGCTTTAAATATAGGTATACCTAATTAGGTATACCTATATAAGGTTAACCTTTTTAATTATAGCAAGCCTACTATAGTATTTCCAGGTCTGTTATTTTAAAAGCAATATCTGGATCCAAGAGATGACCAGAGACATGTCTCTGGCATATTCAAGGCAAATTCATTTAATGTCTTTTCTTCTTAAAATGCATTTATCATTAATTAAAATAAAATTATATATTTAGAATGATTCACTTCATTATTTAATTATTTGTATATCAAAAGTAAGTAATATTTAATGACTATTTGTTTTAAAAAATATATAAAAATAAATATAAGGTATTAAAGTGTTATTTAAGTAATATTTAATAAATAATTAATTAAAAAAACGGTATAATAGATTGGGATTCATGATTTACCTTGCGCTAAAGGTACGTATGGCTGAGCCCTCCACACTCTGCGCCCTCTATCTCAAAAACGATTAGACGTATAAAAAAATGTTTTAAACAAAATATGTAGAGAATTTTATTCTCTACAACTTGTATAATAAATGCAAATACGATAGGAGGCAGATAAAGGGAGATATTCTAAAAAAATTTTTGCGACCTTTGACCTTGAATATCTAAGGCCACTCATACGTTGGCATATGTGACTTTTGATACAATATTTGCAATGCTAAAATAAAGGTTTGTACAAAAATTCAGCTTATTTCGTTAGATTCCGAGGTGAAATGCCTAGATGACTGGACTAAAAGTATTCTTTACACTATAAAATAAATTTTAAAAATCGGTCACTTGACTTTTTACTTGTAGTCGATTTCCGTGAAACTAATTACAACGGCTAAAAAATTAAAAAATCAGCTGTTTCTAATCGCGCATACGATTTATACATATAGCGCAGAAAGTGGACATGTCCTGGACATATTCAGTTTCTGTACTATATTAACGCCTTTGTATAATCTAGATTACCGTGACATGTAAAATTTCTACGCCATTCGATCGGGCACCCTTTACTTATAGTAAATCCATGTTTAACTCAATTTCCCTAAAAAGTGGACATATTCAGTTTCTGCATTGACCTATTTAATGACTTATCGAGACAAGTGAAAAATAACACCATTTATTATTAGGGTTTAAGGTCCCTTTAGGTATGTATATAATTTGACCATGCTCCTTTAAGATTAAATATAAAAATTACAACAAATAAGTCGCCTTAATGGCACAATAAGAAATAGGTCACGTAAGTGTGACAATTAAAAGTATATTACCTAAAGGGTACAACAACAATACTATTACCGAAATGGTCCAACAATAATAAACTTGCCTAAATGGCTCTCCCACAATAAATTGTTACCACCGTCTTTATTTTATCGACGAGTTGCAGTGTATATTCTTGGTTAACTAACCTACCTGCACGGTATAATTGCAATGATTTTGATTACTAATAGGTTTTGGATCAGGTCCTCTATGGATTTACCACAATCCTAACCTTATTTTAACTATACGAATTGCAGACATTTCGAACTTGTTTCGAGCATTGATTGAGTTGTAGTAAAATAATTTATTTAACTACTGGACCAAAGAAATATTCAAAATTACTTTTATGTTTATACAATTGTACAATGTTGACAAGATTACAATTGTAATTGATAAATTCTTTACTCAACGTTTTACCGGCTATTCCTCACATATAATTTTTGGAGGGGTATTTAACCAGAGGAATAGTGGCACCTCTCGCTTTACAAATAAATAAGCCATAAAATGAACATACTTATGTTTTATTTAATTTTTATTTAAACAATTCCTGACATTAAGCAAGTTTTTAACATTGACTTCAAACTAACAAAAAATAACTTAACCAAACAAACCGGTGTAAAATGACACCAAAGAAAAATACCTACTTTGAGTGATAAAAAATATAAATTTTTAGTAAAACATACATATATTGCAATGTCATGACTATTTTCACAAAACAATATGATATTGGAGGGAACAAGGGGATCTATTTATAAAGAAATCGTGATTATGATATTGGAGGGAATATTTCTAAACATAAAATTTAAATATCTAGCTATCTAAAGAGCGTTATATTAAAATAAGCTTTCTTGCTATGATAATTTTTACTAATTTTCTTTTGACTTTTTTATTTCTTCCTTTTACCTTGTGCATCTCTAACGTAAAGATGCACAAATATCGTTTATTGACATGTACAAATAACGTTTATTTATTTAAAAATCCGTAAAGGATGACGATATAAAAAACTACAAATTCCTACAAAAAATGTATACATACTGTATAAAATAGAAGCTAAAAAATAAAAAATAAACTCGCTAAAATATGACCATATTTACGCAGCAAATAATTAAAATTTAACATTTCCCAACACGATATAGAAGGTAAAACTGTGTGCCGCATGGTAACATCATCATAAACATCAAATAAAATTATAGTTACAATAATCAAAAGGTATGTGTATAAAGGGAGAGCTAATATAACGTAAAGATCATACAGACGCTCATAAGCTAAGAAAATAGGATGTCAACCTGAACTAAGGTAATATGCCATATCGCCAAATTGTGAATGCCTGATCCTTATATGAGACACGCTACTAAAAGAAAATGAAACCACCTTGTTAATAGTTGTTGTAGCTGTTTTATTTATTTAGTAATGGAGTTTTAAAAGGGATTTATAAAATTTATTTATTGGGAATGGTTACTAAAAAATCTAGTAAACTCGAGGCAGCTTTGATATTTTAGGAGGGAGCGCTTTTGTGTCCAGTAACGATTCACAAACTCATATATTTAGCTCACGTGTGCTGTTTGGCAACTATTTCTTGACTGAAAAGTAGTTATAAAACTAAAAAAATACAAAAACGTTGTAAATGTTTCTTCTACACATGTTGTGATTTCGGAATGACAACGCACAAACTTAAAATTACAACAAAAACAAAGAGTAGGTATGAATAATTTAATTAATATTCGTTCATATTACACGTGTATAAAGTAAAAGTTTAATTAGTGATGCGGTGAGACGTCTCCTGCAGCGAGAGAAAATGGGTCCCTCGTCTGGTCGAGAATACTCTTTTCTCGCTCGAGAGTGCCTTTCTCTCGTCTTCTCTCGTTTCTCTCGTGGTATAAGTAGCTATGTATGAATACAAAAATTATTTGGAATGAAATACGAATTCGTTTATATTTTTTTTTTATAGAAATTTAAACTGGAAATAAAAAAATATGTGCCAAGACCACACTCATAAAGTAAGACTTTTTACGCCGAAAATGTCGAGCATCTGATGTCCGTTATTTTGAATCCGCAATTTTTTTAATGGATATCAAATTCTTAATTATAGACCCCATAAATATCTTAAAGCCGAACGACAAATGTTCGTTATATAATAATATAATAATATAATAAAATAATAATATAATAATATAATAATATAATAATATAATAATATAATAATATAATAATATAATAATATAATAAAATAATAATATAATAATATAATAATATAATAATATAATAATATAATAATATAATAATATAATATAATAATAATAATAATAATAAGTTTATTCACGAAAAAAAAATACAATATATAAATAGGAAAATATCCATTAGTAAATAAACTAACAAACCCCTTAAGTAAACTTGTCTGGGGTTAAAAAAAATATAGTAATACAAAAAATTGGTAAATATAAATATAAAATACAAATTCATAAAATATACAAATCCATACATATGAATATATGCAGCATACATCATACACACACATACAAATACATATACATATTAGGGTGGCCCAAAAAAAAAAGAATATTTTTTTTACTCGTCTCTTGTAAAAATATGTTAGTTTATCATGCTGTAAGAGCCCTGTCAAAATATAAGGTCGATTAAAAAAATTTTAGGGGTCGCTCAAGATTTTTTTAAATTTTCAAAATCGTCAAAAATTGAATTTTTGTTTTATTTTAATTTTTTTTCTCGTCTCGATATTATTTTTTGGGTTGAAAATAATAAAAATTCTGTAAATTTTAAATCAATATTTTGATTTCTAAAGGTCGCTAAAAGTTCGTTGATATTTATATTCAGAGGTCGCTCAAAAACATTCAAAATACTTTACTTTGAAAGTTAAAAAATCTTGAGCAACCTTTAGAAATCAAAATATCGATTTGAAATTTTCAGAATCATTATTATTTTTAAATTAAAAAATAATATCGGAACGAGAAAAAAATTAAAATAAGAAAAAATCCAATTTTTGACGATTTTGGAAATTTATAAAAATCTTGAGCGACCCCTAAAAAATTTTTAATGGAGCTGATCTTTTGACAGGGCTCTTAAAACATGACAAACCAACATATTTTCACAAGAGACAAGAGAAAAAAAAATATTCTTTTTTTTGGGCCACCCTTATACATATACAATATATACATTTAAAATTCCAAAGCATTTATAGTACAATTACAATATATACATATAAAACATTACACTACTTTTAGTTATTAATTTAAACAACGCAAAACAATTAAAAAATTATAAATATTATGCACACAAGCTTAAGGTTTAATAAAATTGAAGATAGTAATTCTTGGAGTGTTAATTAAAAAGTTCTTCAATTTAAGTTTGAAATTCAAACTTTGAATGCATCTATCGATACAGTGTTGGCTATATCAGTAGAGATAATGTTGTATAATTTAACACCAAGGTACTCACTATTCATACTCATTCATATTCCGGCAACGTCGCTAAAATAACCAAACTTTATACGGCATCTACAAACCGACAAAAGTCAATTATTCTATGTAAAAATAAAATATATTTATAGCGAATATTAACAAACTAAGAAAATTATATACGGGTGAGTGAAAATACTTAAAATATATAGTAACTGTCCTCAGTTATATTAAACCCAAGTGCTTGCATGACCTCTAAATAAACTTCAAGGGCAAGCAATCGAATACTACTACAGACGTACCCATCAATGTTTGTCAGGAATTATTGTATACCTCTAAAGCAAAAAAAAGCCCAACACTGCGGAAAATAAAAAGCAATCAGGCTCTTTAAACAAACCCAACATACCAAAAGCCCAAAACACAAATAATCGTATCATCCAGGGATCTGCTCAAATCTCCAATGATGAACTAACGGTAGCTACAAAGAAAATATGGATATATGTGGGTAAACTTGGACCAAGCCAAAGCTGCGAAGGTTTAAAAACCTATCTTAATAAGAAATTTCCTAGGAAAAACTTTGATGTCACTCTACTTAGAAAGGACAATCAAAGTTCCTCAATGAGAGTTGGAGCTGATTTTGAATTACTGACGGATATATACTCAGATACCTTATGGCCCAAAGGAGTTGTTGTAAAACTTTTTTTTTTTTTGGAAAATAATGACAACAACGACCCATCTAGGATAAGGATAAATAGAACCCAAATCAAGTCATCAAATAAAACAAATTTATCTACTCACACAAACACTCAAAAAATAAAATTTCTTCACTTAAATATTCGGTCAATTCGGGATAAATTCTTGGAATTGGAAGCTCTTCTTATTGACAAAGATATTAAAATAGTATCCATTACCGAACATTGGCTGACCGAGTCTGAAATTGACTTATTAAGAGTGGCCGATTACCAGATAGTTTCACATTTCTCAAGGAAAACGTACAAGGGAGGTGGCTCATTAATTTAAGTAAAATGCTTAAAAATTATGGACGTCTTACCAATATAGAAGCATTATCAATTGAAAAAACATGTGAATTAAGTTGTAGTTATATTACAGACATAAATGTTATTATTTTAAATGTATATCGTTCGCCTTGTAGTTGTTTTTTATCCTTTTCAGGTATTCTTGTAGCTCTAAAACAAATTTCCAACAAAAATATCATTTTCAGTGGTGACTTTAATGTTGATTTTGAAAGTAACAGCAGGGACTGTACAGCACTGGTTGACTTAATGGGGACATTTATTCTCATAAAACTGGTAAACTTCTCAACCAGAGGCAAATATTGTATCGATAACATTTTTATGAACTTCAGCCTAGATCAATATAGCATCTGCAATATTTTAACTCCAATGTCGGATCATGATCAGTTATTGAAATTTGTTCCACCCACTCAGGTAACAAATAAATCAAAAATTTTAAAAACCTGTAGACCAATTACTTCTGCAGGCAAAATAAACTTTTTTAGATCACTTGAGGATATCTCCTGGGAGTTTATTGGATGTGATAACTTAAATACAGAAAGGAAATTTAACTCTTTTATGAATATACTAAATATTGCATATGAAAATTCCTTTCAAACAAAAACACTATTAACCAAAAACACTTCATCTTACGATCACTCTTGGTTCAACAATGAACTTAGAACAATGAGAGATCAACTACAAAGAATCTCTGCCTTTAATAAAATGTTTCCTTATAATATCCATTTTAAAACACTAAAGAGCAATTTACTGAAAACTTACAAATCAAAGTTAAAATTTTTTAAAACCCAAAGTAATGACTTAAGAATACAAAATTCTAATTGTCCAAATCGCACAATGTGGGATATTCCAAATGATAAAAGAAATAAAAAATCCTTATGCATTCCCAGGGAGATATCTCCAAATGATTTTAATACTTTTTTTAGCACCATCGCTGAAAAATTACATAATAACCTTAAGAACTCAAATCACCTAAATAACAAAGCATATGAATTTAAAACACAAATTGACCCATCTTTAAATTTTACCTTTCATAAAGTAACTTTTAACAATGTAAGGGATGTTATAAACTCCCTAAAAAATTCTAATACAAAAGACATACAGCCTGTTTAGAATAAAACCGAATATATCTATATATATATATGGGGCGTGGCCTCGCCTCCCTCCAAGGCGCGTCACAGTTGCTTGTGTAATAATCGACATGCCGAAAGGTCAAGCAGGTAAGGACTTAAAAAATTAAATGATAATAATGCAAAAAATCTCATTAGCGATGCAGTCTATTTGCTTAGCTACTGTGTCGCGCGTTGGTGGGAGGCGAGGCCACGCCCCATATATATATATAGATATATTCGGTTTTAGTAAGAGCTGTATATGGGCTTAGCGTAAACCTCATAAAAAGTATAAAACACATAATACTGTACCCAATTACAAATTTAATAAATCTGTGCATCCAATCCAACATTTTTCCTAACTCTCTAAAGGAAAGCCTTGTAATACCAATTTTTAAAAAAGGAAATTAACATGATCTCAACAATTATCGCCCTATTTCATTGCTTCCAATAATCTCAAAAATTTTTGAAAAAATCCCAACTCAACAAATAACTGAGTGCCTTGAAACAAATATTATGTTGAATAATAGTCAATACGGTTTCCGTAAAAATAAAAATACGTACGCTATCAGATCTAATGCACAAAGTTATAAGTTGCTTTGAAAAAAAGGAACACATGGTAGCAATTTTCTGCGACCTATCCAAGGCGTTTGACTATGTGCTGCATGATGTCCTTCTTAACAAACTTCTGAAATATAATTTTGGAAAAACTTCCATTCAAATGTTAAAATCATATTTAACTGATCGACAACAAACTGTTAAAGCAAATAACACTTTTTCTAACTCAACCAAAGTAAGCTGGGGGTTCCACAAGGATCTGTTCTTGAACCCCTTCTTTTTCTTATTTATATTAATGATCTTCCTACATCCGGTAACATTGGACATTACATCCTTTTCGCTGACGATACTGCAATATCTGTCACAAGTGATAATATTAACGAAGCTAAGAGATTGTCATGTGGTGCACAGTCGGAGGCCTTTGGGTGGTTTTATCAGAAAAGTCTCACGCTGAATTCTGATAAAACGACAAAAATGCTTTTCTCGCTGCGATGTCAAAATGCTGATGATAAAGAATTTATTAAAAACACCAAATTTCTTGTTGTATTTCTAGATTCTAAACTACAATGGAATACTCATATTGATAATGTCGCCTCTAAACTATCTAAAGATATATATCTACTCAGAAAACAGCCTATTTTTCACTTTGCCACTCATTGCTGTCATATTTAATACTAACATGGGGCCAAAGTCCCAGCAGTAGACGCATTTTTTCTCTTAACAAATCTCATAACTAATCTTAACTATAGAGATAATTGCAAAATAAAATATATTGAACAAAAAATTTTAACTTTCCCCTGCGTTTTTATTTATGAAACTCTAATCTATATCAAAACAAATTTAAGCAACTACCAATCCCTTAATGTCCTTCACTCATATCAAACAAGAAATAAAAACCAATTAAGACTTCCTTTGTTCAGATTGTCAAAATCTCAAAAATCTCTTGATTATATAGGTCCTAAGCTATTTGCTAAACTGTCAGATAGCATAAAAACGTTGGAATTAAATAAATTTAAGCATAGGGTAAAGACCCTGCTAATTGCCAATGCTTTTTACTCTATTCAAGAATACCTAGATTTTAAATTTTTAAACTAATGTATTAAACAAAGATTTTAGTGTAGGTCACATATCATCTTTAAAATATTCTTTATATGTATATGTTTTTCTATTGTTTATATGTATTTAGTTGTATACTTTTATATTTTTATTTGCCTGACTTGTGTAAATACTGACTGTATAATAACACGAAATAAATTATTATTATTATTATATTATTATAATTAGATCTTTGACCAATAGACTTAAACATTTTTGGGGGTAAGTATTTATCAGCCTGTCTAGTACTATAGTAATGATGTAAGGTAAGTAAGCAACTTCTTTGTTTATGTTGTTTAATAACTAGTTTAAAGAAGTAAAGCTTTCGCAGATCAAACACCTTTATCTCGTCATATACCAGGTCTTTAAGATAATTTTAAGAATTTTTTTCTGAAGTATTAATAGATTATTGACATGGACATCCAGGACACTTCCCCATGTAACAATTCCATAGGCCAAATGGCTTTCAAAAGAGCATGATAAACTAACTTAAGATCATGATCAGTGAGTATATTTTTAAGACACTTGATTTTATATATGATGTTTCTTATTTTTTTTAGAATAAATATGTGTTCATTCCATTTAAGGTGACTATCAATGTATATTCCTAGATATTTTACTGATTTTGATGATTTTATAGTAAAGCTTGACCATTACAAGTTGATTATTAAAATTTAGTAAGGAGTTTTTTTGGCAAGAAAAAGGTAAAAAGCATGTCTTATTAAAGTTAATTGACAGAAGCATGTGATCAAACCACTGTTTAATAAGGACCAGATCTTCTTTTACCACTTCCTGAAGGTGATTCCAAGAGTTTGATTGGTTAAACAATGCTGTGTCATCAGCGAAGCTTAATATTTGTGCTTTTGACTTAATTGAAAATATACCATTTATATAAAGTGTAAATAGCAAAGGCCCAAGAACGGTTCCTTGTGGAACACCCCACTCAACATTTTTAAAATTACTACTTACATTTTTTATTTTTAGGCATTGGGTTCTGTTTTTTAAGTAGCTTGTAAAAAGTTTGTGTTCGGTTCCTCTGATTCCAAGATCATACAAAGTCTGTAAAAGTAAGGGGTGGCTCACGGTGTCGAAGGCCTTTGCTAGGTTTAAAAAGACGCACATGCAAGGTATACTTTCATCCAAAGATTTATATGCTTTTTTTATTAAAAATTCAATGGCATCTTCTGTTGATTTCTTAGCCTGAAATGCAAATTATGTAGGAGAAATCAGTTTATATTTTTTAATAAATCGGTCGAGGCGGGATTTAATAACTTTTTCAAAAATCTTTGCAAAGCACGTGATTAGTGAAATTGATCGGTAATTAAGAATTTCAATTTTATCCCCCGTTTTATAAATAGGGGTTACAATTGATACTTTAAAGGCAGTTGCACAGTATCCAGTATTAAACATATTGTTTATTAAGTATGTAAGTGGTGCAACTATTTCTGTAGCAATTTTTTAAATTGTTTCCGCATCAATTCCAACTGATTTTTTATTTTTTAAACTATTTATAATGTTAATTATTTCCACTGTATTTGTCTCCTCCAAAAAAAAGGAATTTGGTATTGTTTTATGGATTGGTTTCTACTCATTGTCTTTATTTATTTTTGAAGCTAAATTCTTACCCTCATCAGCATATTCATTATTAAACATATTAGTTATATTAGCAAGATTGTGCTCTAGTTGACCATTCATATTTTTAATCCCAATATTTTTCTTATATTTATATTACAATTCGTTATTTCTTTTATAGTGTTCTACATATTTTTTAAATTGTTTTTTTCCTTGAAAATTTGATCTTTATTGTATTGCTTTTTAGTCTCTCTAATCAATATTGTTAAGTTATTTCTATAATTTTTATAGTTCTCTTTTAACTCAATGTTATCAGGATTTTGTGTGTGGTTTTCATTTTATTTTTTGTGTTTATAGAATTTAACAATGCTTTTGTGAATTCCTCCTTTTATTTTGATGGTTGATTGGATCAGCCATTTTATTTTTTGAAGAAATGGATATCAAATTTGTAATCAGCCCCTCAAAAACCATATGTTGTTGATAAGTTTATTGAATAAGCATACGGCTTTTTTAATAGTATAAGGAGTGCCATAGATGTGCTTATGCAGCGTAAATTTTAAAAATTATTATTAATATTTTATAAGTATTTCTTTCTTGGTTAACGTTAAGTTGTGTTATAAAATAACACAACAGAAACAAATTTTGTTTATTATGAAATGCGAATAATGTTATCATTGGTCCATTTAATTTGGCCAGAAAAATGTTTTGACGATCTCTGAATTGGCAAGATTTAAAATTTGGAGGTCGGAAATCTTAAAATCGATTTAATATTTTGAGAAAACCGCAAAAATTTGAAATAATCGAGAGAACGAGAGAGACGAGAAATTCTCGAGCGAGAGAGGGCATTCTCTCGTCTCGTCTCGAGCCTTTTTTCTCGTCGGGACGAGACGAGACGAGACGAGAGGCGAGAATCTGTCGTATTGGCGGCATCACTAAGTTTAATAGAAAAAATAATTTTATTTTTATTAGTTTTGGGCTAACTAACTAACTAGTTCCACTTATAATCATTATAATTATAATTAATTTAGTCGTTAATAATTTGATTAACTTAATTTGTATAGGTATGATTCAAACCACACGTGGCCACGGTCTATAGACCGTGTATACTTGTAACTGCTTTATTCTGCTTACCTATAAAGCTAGCAAGGTCAAGTTCGTACAAAAAACTAAAACAATTATAAAAAGATTAATGCTCACAACAATTTGTTATTATTATATCAAACAATTTTAAAACCGAATATAGGGAAACGTGTCGGGCGTGGCCTCGCCTCCCTCCAACGCGCGACACAATAGCTAAGCGAATGTTAATGAGATTTTTGCAATATTATCATTTAATATTCAAGGTCGTTTTACCTGCTCGACCTTTCGTCATGTCGTTTATCACACAAGCTAATGTGACGCGCGTTGGAGGGAGGCGAGGTCACGTCCGATACAATTCCCTATATTCGGTTTTACTCTGAACGGGCTGTATATGTTCAACGTACCAATAAATAACAAAATAAAAGAGTTTATTAATTTAACAGGATTAAACGATAATCAACAAAATGCACAAGTAGCGTATGCATTTAGTAGCGACTACGTAGACAAGTATTATTGGGAAGTTATTGAATATCATATATTTTAATGTAACTTAAAATTAATATTGAAATGCAATTGTAAATAAACAAAAAAGTGAATGTTAACGAATTCAAAAAAAAAAATACTTTTTCTTAGTCTGACAAACATTTAAAATGATACTAGGTTTTAATTTTGAAACTATATTCGCTATAAAGAATATCAATATATATCCTATCGCAATAAAAAACATATCAAGACTGACTTATCTCCCCGGTCGGGGAGTCCCCGACCGCTTTCTGTTTTTTTTGTCGACAAAAACCCATCGCTATAAGTCAGAGAGGAGGTGCATGTAAAATCTTCGTTACATTCGGCCTAACCTGAAATCTTCACGTCCTCGGGAAGGAAACACTTTGCTGCGGCCCTGTAACATAAAAGAAAACAAATAAATATGTTACGGATGGCGAATATATTAATAACTTTTTTTTTTTAACTTTTTTTATACATTGTTGTCGGGCTTATCCGACACACTCTAAACAAACTTTTTGTCATTTTATATCTTTTCCGACATCTCGCCAGCGTGTCCCGGCCGGTCATCAAGTCTTCTTGATAAATCATCCTCGGAATTCGCCGACGAGTCAGATGAAGAGACAACTGTCTTAAACGGTTTCATCTTATCTGAGGGACATATGCCGAAGTAACTTTTCCGCGACCTTTTCGCGCCAGGCATGTCCTCAATGACGTAACGATTGTTATCTAAAACCTTCTTAATTACGAAGGGCCCATGATAATTGGGCTCGAGCTTTCTACTTTTACCATCATTTGAGCAGTTTGCTCGTCGAACAAGAACCTTTTGTCCAACCTCATAATTCTTAGGCTTAGCATGCCTTGCATGATAGTACAACTTTTGCACTTTCTGTTGATGTCTATATTTTTGGCTACTTTAGCTCGCACTCCTTTCAAGTCCTGAGGCTCGTTTTCACATACCTCATGAACTAGGAAGGGATCATTAATTCCCCTAGGTCGATAACCTAAAAGTACTTCTTAGGGACTTTTCCCGGTTGTGGAGTTAACAGTGGTGTTGATTCCCCATTGCACTCGACTGATACTCTCATCCCAATGGTCATCATCTTTTACAGAAGCATTTATGGCCTCCAAAATAACCCTGTTCATTCTTTCTATTGCCCATTGGCCCGTGGAGTTGCGGTGGCACATAATACTATTTTTATTCCCAAGTCATCACAAAACTTGAAAAACTCCTTGCTGGTAAATGCGGTTCCACGATCAGAAATGACACGTCTAGGCACTCCAAACATTTCTATAATTTCATTTAGGAATCGTATGACAAAAGAAGTTTTTGTATTTGAAACTGCTTTTATTATGGTAAATTTGGTAAACGCGTCCACAGCTGCATAGGAGTTCTTCTTAACACTTTTGGTCCTAAATGATCAATGTGCAGAGTATCCATAGGTTCACTTTTCTTTTCAATACTGTGTAGACTTCCGGGTATCTTTCCAGAAGGTTTTTAATTATACAAGCACCCTAAACTGGCTGGTATGTAATTCTTAACGTATCTTCGCATACTCGCAAACCAATAACGATTTTTAATAGCCTCAAGAGTCTGCTGGAGCTTTTTGCTACAACCCATTTTAGACCATGGTCAGTTTTTCTGTACACCCGGTTGTTTTTAAGAATCTCTCTCTTTGCGGTTGCTCACTCACAACACAACACAGCATGCAGCTGACGACAAACCCAATCATCTTCGTCAATATTTACTGGAAGCATTTGGACTTCATCATAACCGTCGGGGACTAAGTCTTTCTTATTCAACGTGGTTCTTGGTGCACTACAGTCTGTTATAACCCTAAAATGTTTTCCTATAAGGTAGGCCTTAAATTTTTGAAGGGAGTTTACTACGGTTAACGTCTTCAATTCGTAGGAATGGTATTTTTGCTCTTCGATAGTGGTCGCACGGCTAAAGTACTACACCGGTTTAAGGGGCCCGTTTATTTGTCTTTGTAGTAAAATTCCACCATTTGCTTGCATCTGTATACACTTCAGTTTCTGCCTGGTGGTCATAAATTGCTAGGAGCGGGCGTGTCACCAATTTTTCTTTTAATTCCCTAAAAGCGTTTTCTTCTTTCCAAGTAAAGACCACGTCTTTCTTCGTTAAATTTGTCAATGGCTTGGCTGTTAGGGCAAAATTCATAATGAACATTCTGAAATAACTGGCTAATTCAAGGAATCTTCTGACGTCATGCAAGCTTTTGGGCGTAGAAAACTTCGAGACTGCATTTATCTTATGCTTAGCTGGTCGAATCCCATCTTTGTCGATCTCACGCCCCAAATATTCAATTTTTCTCTACAACAATCTGCATTTCTCTAATCTTAGGGTCATATTAGCGTTTTCGAATAGGGTTAGTACTTTCTCAAGCAACTTTAAGGCAATTTCTATATCGGCAGCAGGAATAACGACGTCATCCAAGTAAGCCATCACCGAAGTGAAACGAAGAGCCCCTAATATCGCATATATGACCCTTTGGAAAACAGCTGGTGCGTTAACAAGCCTAAACGGCATTCTTAGGTATTCAAATTGCCTATCAGGCATCACGTAGCCAGTTTTCTCGACGGAATCTTAAGCCACAGGTATTTGATGATAGCCAGAGGTAATGTCTAAGCTAGTAAAGTATTGGCTTCCTTTTAACCTATCCAAAAGATCATTGATTCGTGGCAAAGGAAACTTTTCTTTTACGGTTTTCTGGTTAAGGGCTCTATAATCCACACACATGCGTTCTTCCCCATTCTTCTTCTTTACCAGAAGTATCGGACTGGCATATGGAGAATGTGACTCTTGAATGTTTTTTTTTTCAAAAGATCGTCAATTATTTCGCGAACCCTTTCGCGTTGCGTGTAGGATAATCGGTATGGTCGGTACGTTACCGGTTCATCATCTTTTAATTTAATTGATATTTCTGACATAGTGCAGGTACCTAGATGGCTTGTTTTCGAAGCAAAACAAGTACGATATTTATTTAACAAATTAAGCAAGCGCAACTTTTGTTAGTTTTTTTCAAGTATTTTAATTTAAATGGTGTTAAATTGGTTTGTTTAATTGAAATTGAATTGAAATTCAGAGCTTCAGAACAGGGAAAACCCCTAGCGACGACAATATTGTTTTAAGCTCGATATAATTGTCGGAAATATTCATTACAGGTAACACGCTTGCATTACACTTTGTAATACAGCGAGGTATGACATGGTATTTATCTGGAACACATCTATACTGTAGATCTACAAAAACATCTCCGTCTTTTTCATCACTAACGATGCTTATATAACAGACATGCTTAGGCGGAATAATAACGTTTTCTTCTGCTCGTAATACAATTTGTTTACTTGGTAAGGTTTCAATTTTTGGCAAATCTTTATTAAATAGTTGTACTTGAGAGTCACAAACGGCAACCACTACGTTTTTATTATTTATGGGAGTCACCCCCCCCCCCCCAAGTCTTGGCAGTTGGTTCCAAATCCAAACACGGTTGGCAAAATCTATAATATTTAAGTCGGTTGGTTGGGTATACCTACCCTACCAACCAACCCATCACAATAAATATATAATTTTTAAAGTTTACCTACGTATATAACAATAAATTATGGAAAGAATTAAAAAAATTACTTCCCTCATCAAAAAAACGAACCTGTGATACAATTTTATTTGGTGATACAGAAGAAAAAGAAGATGCTCTTATAGCTGAAAAGTTTAATTTGTATTTCCTAGAAAGTATTAATAAAATTAATAAATAACTTCCACAAGTTAAAGATTATTCTTCAGTATTGGAAAAAATTAAAGCCAAAGGTTCATTTTCAACTTTTAAAAAATTAACATTGGAAAAACTTAAGAAACATGTCTATAATTTAAAAAAAAACTACAAACACTGAAGATCTCGTTAACACAACAATGATAAAGGACGCATTTCAAGTTATTGGTGATCATTTTTTACATTTCATAAATAGTTCCTTAAAATCTGGAATATTTCCAGAAGCATTAAAGACTTTTTGTATAGTACCTATACCCAAAGTTATGCATACAAATCTTTGTGATGAACATCGGCCTATAAATACTGTACCTATTTTGGAAAAACTTTTGGAAATGGAGGTGAAAGACCAGTTACGTGAATTTTGTGATTTAAACAAAGTAATTGTGGAAAACCAGTCTGGTTTTCGGAAAAATCATTCCTGTGAATCGGTAATTTTGGATGTATGTGACGAATGGCTAAATAGCTTGGATAAAGACGAGTTTATATTGGTGGTGTTCTTGGATTTTAGGCGTGCTTTTGAGACTGTGGATAGAAAACTATTAGTATGTAAGTTGGGGAAGCTAGGGATAAAGGAGACTGTGATAAATTGGGTGATAAGTTATCTAAAAAATAGAAAACAAAAAGTTAAATTTAAAAATATTATTTCTAGTGAAATAATAAATGATACTGGTGTCCCACAGGGGACCACCCTTGGCCCTGACCTTTTTAATATATATATTAATGACATAGTTTTTTATATAGTTTTTTCTAAGATTGTAATGTTCGCTGACGATACAATGTTATTTATAAAGGGAACGGATTTAAATACGATGGCAAATAAAATTAATTCAGATTTATCAAACCTTTATGTGTGGCTATGTAATAATAGCCTGAGTCTCAATATTCAAAAATCAAAGTTTATGATTATAGGTAAAAAAAGTAAACTTTTAAATCTAAATATAAATGTTCCAATATCAATCAATAACGTTCAATTAGAAAGGGTTTCTGAATTTAAGTATTTAGGTGTAAAAATAGATGAAAATCTTTCATTTAAAAATCATTTTGAATATGTCCACAAAAAAATGTCTCAAAAAGTTTATTTTTTCCAACGAGTCTGTAACAATCTAACAATGTCTACAAGAATCCTACTTTACAAATCAATTGTTAGCCCACATGTCGAATTCTGCTCATCACTATTTTTACACCTAAATAAAGAAGAGATTACCAAACTACAAAAAATACAAAATAAAGCAATGCGCTCCATACTTAAATGTAATAAATACACATCAATTAAAAACATGCTTCAAGCCTTATGTTTATTGAGTGTTGAACAAATTGTATTGTTTGGGACATTTAATCTTATATATAAAATAAAACATAATATGGCACCTAAGTATTTATGCAATAAGGTATTCTTTATACGACAAGTACATGGGCATAATACAAGAAATGTAAACGATTTTTTCATAAATATTGCAGGGTCAAAAAAAAAAAATTCATTTTTTTTAAAGGATTAACTTTATTTAATAATTTGCCTAACACAGTAAAAAACTGTCAAAATTTTAACACGTTTAAAACATTGTTAAAAAAACATATTTTAGAAAATAACGTTGGCCTATTTTGAAAGAATAATGGATGTGTGTATGTGTATATGTAGATGGATAAAATATGTAAATAAGTGTATACCTAAATGATTTTTTTTTTGTATTTTGATATATTTTATGTACCTAAATTTTATCATATATTATTTAAGTTTTTAATATAATTATTGACTGTTTTATAATAGCTTTAGCTAAATAAACGTATTATTTATTTATTTATTTATATTACAAAATTATAATTTTTAATCCTTTGTAACCTCCTATAATCGTTACCGTCAAGAAAATTGTATTGGTCAACCTTATTTTTATTAAAGGACATTATATTTCACACAATGTACAAAGTCGGCACCGCATGGCGGCTTTGTCTTTGGTTTTGGGGGCGTTTGACTCTTTTTACGCTCCGCAATTTTAGGCGTCTTATTTTTCTAGATTATTATTTAGTTGAGGCTTATGTAAGCTAAGTAAAACTAGTGTCAATAAATAGGAATTAATTTTTTTTTAATATGGAAAAGAAAGCTAGACCGGGCCGAGTTCTAGTAAAATGCTCATTATGTGGATCTGTGTTTAACAAGGACTAGAAAAAAATGCATGAGAAAAATATTCACGGTGGAAATTTGGTTAAAATTAAAATTGTTGCTATTCCGGATAATCCACTTACATTGGCAGCAAATCAAAAAAATAGAGAACGAGAATCAATCCCATCGACTAGTTGATGGGATTGATGGTAGGTAAAGACATTATTTATCTACACTTTACATACCTGATACAACTACTGAAAATTTTTACTATTACTACTAAAGTATCGATAAAAAAATAAGTTGGTTTTTTTATCGTCTCCACCCCCCCAAAAAGTATGCCTCGGTACGGCCCTGACTACAAGTGCCGTAGTACAGGCGAAGGCTAAATCAACTGTTAACTGTAGCTCAACTTTTGAGTTAACATCAACCGAACGCTAGTCGGATCTTGAGAAAGGCCTAGTTTTTCTACATCGGACTGCCTAATGGTCACTACGCTACAGCCCGTGTCTACGTAACCTCTAAAAGCTTCATTGTTTATTATGCAGTCGATAAAATAACTTTTATTTTGGGTTTACTGGCTGTTATTAATACAACAATTTACTTTGATAAAATCATGCATGCTTTTCTTACCCTCATTTTTAAAAGACTGCTGCACATTGTTTCGCTTGGTCTTTGAAAAACAGCTTTCTTATCATCTCCCACTCGATTGCATTTCTTACAAAACTTTTTTGGTCTTGTGCACTTTGCAAATACGTGTCCTTCTTCGCCGCAGTTAAAGCATTTTATGCCCCCAGTCATATCATAAGCATATGAGCGGCTCCTATGCTTACTTTTCAAGACATTCGCAGATAAGTTTTTGTCACAAACGTAGAATTTTTTTTTGCTTCCGCCGTTTTTGTAGGGTCCCCAGCTAGTGCTAATAAATATTCTTCATAGAGTGCCTCTGGTGTCTTGTACCTGCGACAGTCGTTTATCCCGTCTATGATACACGATACACCCTCTTTTCCTGTAATTTCGCAGATTCTTAGCAACGCCATTTTTTTTTAAATAATAACCCAAGTAGCACATAAATTTTGTTACTCTACTAAATAGTGATATATTTGCTTTATTTTTACTTTGCAATGTAATCATATTTAAGGTGGTTAAGCCCGATTTCCTGCTAAATATTAGCTATCAGCAATTTTTGTATTAATATTATTCAACTTTATGCTGTAAATTAATTAACCTGTATAAAAATAAAGTAGTCATCAATTGTAGACAGACACGAGTCGTTGACCAATAAAGTCACCTATGGAAGGAAAAGTTATTTTTATTTCATCTATTATATAAAAAGGGTGATAAGTATATAAAGAGTATGAAAGTTTAAGACATACCATCAAGGAACATTACATAGCGATCCTACCTAAAAAGAGTTTGTGTCTTCCAAAGTGAAAGTGTAGTTAGTTATATCATGGGAAAAACAAATTCCAAACATTCAGAAGTGACAGACACTGGGGTAGTGAACTCAAATTTTATAGTGGAAGAAAACGCTATTCAAGTGCCTACAGACATTAAAATTTTATTGTATGTAATAGCTGCAGCCTTAATATTTTTAATGGAATTAAAATTAAGAAAATCTTACCGCAGAGGACTTAAAAGAGACTTGTCTAGAAGTATGGCAACAATAAGAACTCAAGGTGATATTCTTTAAATGTATAATTGAGGAATTTGGTAAAACCATTGAGCAGTTGCTTATAGATCTTACACTGAGAGAAAAAATGTAGAATCATTCAAAACGATAATAATTCAAAGGGATTCAAATATGTTTTGGCGTCATTGGTGTGTCCCATTAAATTAATAGGTGTATAACAATTGTATATTACATATCTTTTTGAAACAACGTTGATAAAGGCAATGAAATAAATAGATTTTTTTTTGTATATATACTTTAAAGAGGTTACACTATAAAAGTGTTTAAAAACATTGTAAAACTGTTAGTAAATGAATATAAAACTACAAATTTTTCTATTTGAATCAAATTTACCAGATTATTTAAATTAATATAATTTCATATGCTTTTCATGACATGATATTTCTCTGAGTGTACTATCTCACAGGCAGAAGGTAATGATGAGGTTTTAAAAGTGTTAAGAAATGCGCATGAAAAAGTTGCTATCAATGTCTTTGCAAACGGAATAAATAACGCGGAACTTCGTACAATAGTAAAAGCTAGAAACTATTAGTTAAGTTAACTGACGCGATAAGCAGAGCCAAAGACGAAGAATGCGCGAGACCCAGTTATAATAACTGCGGTTCGAAACACATTTTTAATATTGGAGGTCGTGGAAATTTAAGGCGAGGATATGGATCCAAACAGTCTACCAGAGGCGGACAGTTCAATTCGTACCCTAGCAGAGGGTTTAATTATAATAAGCCTAGTCAAAATTTTCAAAATAACTTGCGTGGGTCATACAATAATACAAGGCATAGCCGAGGTTATCCCTTTAATCGGCAACATTCTTATTCCCCAAATTTTAATAGTGGTCAAAATAATGATTATAATCAACAAACCTTTAATCGCAGTAATAGAAATTCTAGAGTTATAAATAATAATAATATAGAGCTTATTGCGCGGGTGGTAATCGTGACAGTGAGGAGACGGAAAATCCCATAAATAATTTTTTTCGTTCCAACACTGAACAATCCGAAGATTAATAATTATTATAGGGAAAAATTAATTTTAAGCTTAGATGGGTTAAATTTTATTAAGTTATTTTATAAAGATCAAGAATCATTTTTAGTCGATACTGGGGCTTCAATAAGTATTATTTTTAGAGAATTTATTAAAAATAAGGAAAATATTAATTATAATACAAAAGTCAAAATTAACGGAATAGCTGGCTCAACATTTTCACAAGGTTCAACAAACTTAGTATTAAATATAAACAATGTTAGCCTTGATCATGAATTTTTGCTGATTAATAGTTTTGAAGAAAACATAAGTGGAATAATTAGAGCAGATTTCTTACAAAAGTATTCTGCTACAATAGATTATGAAAAGTTTATGTAGCATTTTTATATAAATTGCAAACGAATTTCATTGCCTATGGAATCTAAAAATAACTATTACACAACGATTCCAGCAAGATGTCAAATAATAAAAACTTGCAACGTAGACATAGGATTTGATTGTGTAGTTTTACCAGACGAAATCTCTGAAGGTGTATTTGTTGCTGGTATATTCGCAAGACCTAATAATAATAATATTCCGGTTAGAATCTTAAATACGCGAGATGAGCCATTCTGAAAAATTTTAAACCAAAACTTAGTAGATTAGAAGATTATAAAATATGTAGTTTTAATAACGTAGATAAAATTAATGTTGACAGAATAGATAGTTTATTGGAAATAATAGATACTAAACATTTAAACAAGGATGAAACACATTCACTGCAAAGAGTTTGCGCGAAATACGCAGACGTCTTTCATTTAAAGAATGACCCGTTAACGGTAACAAATGTTTATAAACAAAAAATACATTTACGCCCATCGATGACCCCATCATATGTAAAACCATACCGTTTACCACACGCGCAAAAAGCAGAAATTCATAGACAGGTAGAAAAAATGTTAGCGGACGGAATTATTGAAGAATCAAAATCAGAGTGGTCGGCACCCTTACTAATAGTACCAAAAAGAGTGGATCAAAGTGGAGAGCAAAAATGGAGAGTTGTTATTGACTACCGACTACTTAATAAACGTATTAAAGATGACAAGTTTCCTCTCCCAAGTATAACGGATATCCTAGACTCATTGTCAGGAGCCGTTTATTTCTCCCACCTTGATTTATCTCAGGGATATTATCAAATAAATTTAGATAATGAAAGCCGACCATATACTGCATTTACGACTGATAGGGGCCAGTATCAGATGACTAGATTACCAATGGGGCTTAAAATCAGTCCCGGCGCTTTTTCCCGAGCAATGACAATAGCTATGTCAGGTTTAAATTATGAAAGCTGTTTTATATACTTGGATGACCTTATAGTATTTGGAAATAATTTATTTACTCATAATAAGAATCTTACAAAAGTTTTCCAAAGGTTACGAGAAGTCAATTTAAAATTAAATCCGTTAAAATAAGAATTTAAAAAAAAAAAATCTTTTATTTAGGGCACATAATTTCCGCAGAGGGTGTTTCACCTAATCCGGAAAAAGTGTCAGCAATTCAGAATTTTCCAAACCCAAATAATTCTGAGGACACAAAACGATTTGTAGCTTTAGCGAACTATTATAGACGTTTTATAAATAACTTTACGAAAATCGCTGCACCTTTGAACAACTTAAGTAGGAAAAATGTTACATTTAATTGGACACAAGAATATCAGACAGCTTTTGAAAATTTAAAATCTGCATTAATTCAGCCGCCTATATTGCAATATCCAAATTTCTCTCCAGAAAATATTATTATTTTGAAAACTGATGCGTCAGGCTTTGCTCTAGGAGCTGTTCTATCTAATAGTAATAACAGACCGGTCGCTTTTGCAAGTCGGTCTCTTAATAAGGCAGAAAGAAATTACTGCACTATCGAAAAGGAACTTCTAGCAATAGTGTGGTCTGTAAAACATTTTCGACCATACTTATATGGTAGAAAGTTTAAAATACTAACCGACCATAGACCGTTGGTATATCTCTTCAGTATGAATAATCCATCTAGCCGTTTAACAAAATTTCGCTTAGTGTTAGAAGAATATGACTTTTGTATAGAGTACGTAAAGGGAAAACAAAATGTTACAGCTGACGCTTTATCTCGAATAGAAATAACATCACAAGAGCTTACCTCGATGAAAAACGTTGTATCTAACGCAATGTATGTAGTGACAAGGTCACAAGCCAAAATTGGTCCCGGCAATGTCATTAAAAACGCGGTTGACCAAAACAGGCCTGATCACCCTGGTATGGTTGAACTAGTTAAAAAACCCAAATACGTCATTGAACTTAAACCTATAAAATTAACCGAATTTACAAAAATAAAAAAACTATTTAAAATACGAGCATGCAGAAAATAATTTTATTTATGATAATAACTCGCGAGTAATATATGTAAATAAGGAATCTCGATCAGCGTTGACACTAGATGCATCGCTGAGAGCCCTTATATTAATTTGTAAAAAATATGATAATAAAGAATTATTAATAATAAGAAACGAGGATGGCGCGCACCTCATTAAAGATATAGAAAAAGAAGTAGGTAAATTCAAAATCAACAATATAAAAATTTCAATAATAAAAGATGTTCAAAATATAACAAATGCAGAAGTTAGGCAATTAATATCAAACGATTTCCACATGCTTCCAACCGGAGGTCATGCAGGAATAAATCGAATGTATAACACTATAAAAAGGTATTATTTTTGGAATGGACTTAAAAAGGACATAGAAAAGTTTATAAAAAAGTGCGATGACTGTCAAAGGTACAAACACACTAAACCTTTTATTGAACCCTTAACAATAACTACGACAGCCTCACGCGCTTTTGAAAAAATTTATCTAGATTTAGTGGGTCCTATTGATCCCGATATTTACAACAATCAGTATATTTTAACCATCCAGTGTGAATTAAGTAAGTTTGTGGAGGCATATCCAATTTCAAATAAAGAGGCAGTAACCGTAGCAAAATCATTTGTCGAAAATTTTGTTCTCAGATATGGTATACCAAGCGAAATTGTAACAGATCGTGGTACAGAGTTTTTAGCTTCTACTATGATTGAGGTGTACAAACTATTAAAAATTAAACATTTAAACTCAACCGCGTATACATACATACATATATGATATATCATCATGAAACTTTAGGCTCTTTGGAAAACTCACACAAGCATTTAGGAGCCTATTTGCGGAAACATATATCAGAACAGTCAGATGCTTGGAGCACTTGGATTTCGTACTGGTGTTTTTCTTACAATAATACAGTACATACCGAAACACAATATACACCATTCGAGTTATTATTCGGTAAAACGTGCAACCTACCTTCAAACATAACTAATAAAATAGAACCATTGTATAATTTTGAAAGTTACCCACTTGAACTTAAATATCGATTGCAACATGCTTGGCATGATGCAAGAGAAAATCTAATTTATTCAAAAATTAAAAGAAAAGAAAATTATGATAAGCAATCTAAAACTTATAATTATAATGTTGGAGAATTAATAATGTTACAAAATAAATCAGGTAACAAAATGGAACCTCTTTATCATGGACCTTTTCAAGTAACAGAAATTAAATCACCAAATATTATAATTAATGTAAATAATAAATTAATGGAAGTACATAAAAATAGAATTAAGCCATATTTTAAATGAAAAAAAAATGTTTTCTTTTTTTTCCTTTTCGCCCCGAGGGAGGTGCAATGTAATCATATTTAAGGTTGTTAAGCCCGATTATTAAGTTAATCGATTTCCTGCTAAATATTAGCTATCAGCAATTTTTGTATTAATATTATTCAACTTTATGCTGTAAATTAATTAACCTGTATAAAAATAAAGTAGTCATCAATAATTGATGACAATTGATTGATTGACAATTATTGTAGACAGACACGAGTCGTTGACCAATAAAGTCACCTATAGAAGGAAAATTTATTTTTATTTCATCTATTATATAAAAAGGGTGATAAGTATATAAAGAGTATGAAAGTTTAAGACATACCATCAAGGAACATTACAACTTCCTTTAAAAGCGAATAGTCGAATAAAGCTCGCCAAGGTCACCAATATGCTTTGGAAACTGATATATTTTATTAAAGTGTTTTATAGTTGTTGTTGAGACTGATTAATAAAACATAAACAATAAAACAAAGGCTTCGAATCAAATGTGTTATACATGGTTAATAACCATTGGTTATAAATCAATAGTTATAAATCTATTTAGGCTTGAGCTAAATTTATTTTATAATTGTTTTAAAATGATTTTATTGGGGGTGCAGGATACCATAACAAAAATAAAATTTTATTTTTTGTAAGTACTTTATAACAAGATTTTATAGCTGTTTTGGAGATTTACTTTTAAAACAATTTGCAAATTGCGACATTGTTGCGTTCAAAACTACTTTAATAAAAGTATTTTAATATTATATTTAATGACGCTTGTATAAAATAATTAAAATTAATGAAGCACACATGTCGCATTTCCACGATAGGTTATTGCTTGACACTAAAGTTCTATGCACTGTTTTGTTGATTCCTGCACAATTTATGTGGTATACTCTCTTGCAAACACGCGGTCTGGCGGTTCACCGTCACCGTCGACCATCTTGAATATATTATATAAATTAAAATACTGGAGTAAATAAAAATATTATAATCGTCTTATGATTGAACTTATGATACTGTTGATTACATACTATTAGGTATATCATTTATTAATTTTACACTTTAAACTTAATATTTTATGCAAATTAAGTAATATGTTAAATCGGTTTAATATAAAATATTATTATATTTACAATATATCTTAATTATATTTTCATATTAAAATTTATCATAATATTTAGCTGTCACTATATTTAACGCAAAAGATAAGAAATAGTATTATATTTCTAATCATGATCATGAAGCACTTTGCTGTTTTTTTTAATTTCTGAGCCCCCTGGACATTAAATTAAAAATGTTTGTTAAGAATCTCATTTTTAAAAACAAGCAGAAGTTTTTGTAAAGAATGATTTTTTTGCGATTCCGTTACGAATATTTTACTACTTCTCTCATATTTTGATATATACATTTTTTTAAATTTTTGAGCACCCTGTACAAGGTGATCCCCTATAATGTCACCTATAGAAGGAAAATTTATTTTTATTTCATCTATTATATAAAAAGGGTGATAAGTATATAAAGAGTATGAAAGTTTAAGACATACCATCAAGGAACATTACAACTTCCTTTAAAAGCGAATAGTCGAATAAAGCTCGCCAAGGTCACCAATATGCTTTGGAAACTGATATATTTTATTAAAGTGTTTTATAGTTGTTGTTGAGACTGATTAATAAAACATAAACAATAAAACAAAGGCTTCGAATCAAATGTGTTATACATGGTTAATAACCATTGGTTATAAATCAATAGTTATAAATCTATTTAGGCTTGAGCTAAATTTATTTTATAATTGTTTTAAAATGATTTTATTGGGGGTGCAGGATACCATAACAAAAATAAAATTTTATTTTTTGTAAGTACTTTATAACAAGATTTTATAGCTGTTTTGGAGATTTACTTTTAAAACAATTTGCAAATTGCGACATTGTTGCGTTCAAAACTACTTTAATAAAAGTATTTTAATATTATATTTAATGACGCTTGTATAAAATAATTAAAATTAATGAAGCACACATGTCGCATTTCCACGATAGGTTATTGCTTGACACTAAAGTTCTATGCACTGTTTTGTTGATTCCTGCACAATTTATGTGGTATACTCTCTTGCAAACACGCGGTCTGGCGGTTCACCGTCACCGTCGACCATCTTGAATATATTATATAAATTAAAATACTGGAGTAAATAAAAATATTATAATCGTCTTATGATTGAACTTATGATACTGTTGATTACATACTATTAGGTATATCATTTATTAATTTTACACTTTAAACTTAATATTTTATGCAAATTAAGTAATATGTTAAATCGGTTTAATATAAAATATTATTATATTTACAATATATCTTAATTATATTTTCATATTAAAATTTATCATAATATTTAGCTGTCACTATATTTAACGCAAAAGATAAGAAATAGTATTATATTTCTAATCATGATCATGAAGCACTTTGCTGTTTTTTTTAATTTCTGAGCCCCCTGGACATTAAATTAAAAATGTTTGTTAAGAATCTCATTTTTAAAAACAAGCAGAAGTTTTTGTAAAGAATGATTTTTTTGCGATTCCGTTACGAATATTTTACTACTTCTCTCATATTTTGATATATACATTTTTTTAAATTTTTGAGCACCCTGTACAAGGTGATCCCCTATAATGTCGCCCCCCTTTAACTTTTTTATTTTAAGTGACAAAAAATTTAAAAATGTGGTTGTGTAGATACTTTTATGTATTTGTTATAAGGCAACGCATACCTAGGTAATAATCTGTCACGAATAATTAAGAGGCATAAAAATGCATTTTATAAATGTTTTAAAAATTGGATTTTTGCCGCGTAAATTTACCTCTCAGACCACTTTGGGTTTGAACAGGGTCGGGAAATCACGGTACATTTGCTAGGCTGGAAGTGAAATAGTTATTTGTTTTAGTGTTGAAAAGCGACTTTTTCATGCGAGTGTTTTAGTTGCTCACAAGGCCGTTAGGCCGAGTGTGCGTTAACACGAGCTTGAAGAAAGCCTTTCTTACAAGTGAAACACAATGTTTTTTCTACAACCCTTTTATTTTTTATTATTTTCAAATACAAAAAAAAAACTAAAAAGTGTTTGACAGACCTGTCACTTTTCACACAGAAATGTCACTTTACATTCGTGTTTTGCCTTGCCAAAGAAAAGATTCATTTTCTAAACAACGATGCGATTACGAATGTGACTTTTACATAGTGGTCGTAGAAAAAAAAAGTTTAATCCTTTCTATTGTATACTGCTCATTTTGGACTACATTTGATAAAATCCGTAAATAAATATAAAAATTGTAATTCCTGTTTTTTTTTTGTTTTTTTTTTTTAATTCATAGGCGCAATTCCCTGAAACAACAAAGTCTCGTCATATCCCTGCAAGAAGTCACCAGCTAACATTTTATTATTGAGCTTCAAGATAAAATAAATAAGCAAATAAATATATCTCTTACATCAGTTTATAAACTTTAGTGATTTTTAACCATGCAAAAACGAACATTTTAAATATTCTAGGCATCTAGTGGCTTTTAAATATTAAAGATATGGTAAATTTGTTTAGTTGGGTACAATTTGTTAACATTTTTCCAAAATGTCAGTTAGTGACTCTTGGCAGGAATATGACGGACTGTTCTATGCACTTGGTTGCCTAACTTCCTGATTTTTAGTATTCGCGAAACGAGATAGAACAAACCTTGTTGTGTGGATTGTGCACCGGATTAGGCAATTTCTTACACTTTTATAAACCCTTTGGGAAAAACATCATAGAAGCAAACCACAAAGCTAGTTAAACCTTTCCTTTTTTAAAAAAATATTTCAAAAACATCCTGTATGGAAAATAACCTTATCTCGTTTATTAAACAAAATTGTCTGTTCTAGATTGATCTTTCAACAATTCAAGCCATGAGCTCTACAGAACTTGGACAGTTTGTGCAACGGGTGGGAGACATATACAAAATAAAAGAATTTGCCTCCATCGATATGAATCGAAACAAGCCCCCATCGGCTACTTTTTTGACGCTTGCACACAAACTTAAGACAAAATTATCTCATATTGAAGGCCCCGCGAAAGGCACCAATAATAACAAAGCCATGAACACAGCAGGTCCTTCGCAAAAACCCTCTAAACCCACGAGAAAAATTAATATAACTTGGAAATGCGATAATAAGATCGTGCGAATGCAGGAGGGTGGAGGGGGTGGTCGACAAATTGACGTTCTAAAATCATTTAAAAAACAAGATATCTTAGAGAAAGCAATTGCCTTCTATTTTTCAAACAATAAATCAATTAGAAAGGTCTGTATGTAGATCTACTAGATTTTGCTGCAAATAGTTTCGATCCAGACTTAACCATTGAGCACATGTTTACAATAACAGGCTTTACCAGGCTTAATTTTTGTCTACATACTACTTTAAAACCCGAATTGACCGAAAAAAAAAGAAGCGGGTGAGAACGAGGAAGAAGAAAACACAGAGCAGAGACAGCATAAGTCGTTCACCAAATGACTCGTTTGATATCGAATAATTGCCTGATGGTCCTACAAATTATCAAGAATTACCCATCTCTATCGCAATCCCAGAATCTTGACAGCGAACTGACTATTATTCGTCAAGTAGAGAAACCTCTTTTGGTGAACGCATGCAGGGAACTATTCCGACTGAGTTTAAAACAGCTTCAAAATAGTGAGATATTTCTTGGTAAGTAACTAACAGTAACGCAATTATTTAAAATTGGCGAATTAGTACATACATTATATTTTAGGAAGCAAAGAATCCAAAATTTTTAATCTAAACTTAACAGCTCTTGAAAAAGAGAAACATTTGCTCGCGGGAAAGATTTTTGCTATATCGATAATTCACGGCGGACCCCGACCCAATTTCGTCTCAAAGACTGTATTTAATTACCTGGCAAATGGTTCTGGATATCCAATGCTAGAGGACTTACAAAACACCCCATTTCACAAAGCCATATGTGATATAACGGCGAGTGAAACTATAGAATCCTTTCAAAAATTTATCTCAAGCCACGATAAGTTACTGGATTTGGGGGTGTCACCGGCCTCTTTCGAAAATAAGGACAAACTAATAAAAGGTGTGCAAGATATGCAATTTCCACTTAATATCCAAAAAATAAATATTTTTTCTTTGCATTGTCTTTTACTAATAACATTATATGTTTGTAGAAATTATACACTATTTGGTTATTGACCGTCCTAGAAGAGGCCTTGAGCAATTTGCTGAGGGTCTAAAAATGCTCAGTGTTCTCTCTCTGATTATGAAGTATCCTGAACAAGCATCGTCTTTGTTTTGCTTTAAAAAAGAGACACACCTTACAGCAAAATACCTGAACCGTTTATTTTGTGTTAAAAGATCATCTGTTGGTACGCAGCGTCGGTTACTGGAGTCCCAAACAACGGCTTTTTGGAGGGATTACCTCCAGAATTGTGAAGGTTAGTAGTGTTTGCTTGAAAATTATTAAATTTTCCGAAAGTACAGCGTACATTTTTTCCTTTTTCAGATGGTGATTGTCAAGTTTCCTTATCTGACGTATTGGCTTTCGCGACAGGGTGCAATACCGAACCTGCTTTAGGATTCGATCAACAACCAACGATAGAATTCCTGCATGATGATCCATCTTTGTTCCCAAAAAGTAATACATGTGCCCTTATTTTATATTTACCAATAGTGGCAAGCGATGATTATGAAATGTACAAGAACAATTTAACATTTGGAATATTAAATGGCCTGGCCACCTTTGAGCTGCCCTAATAGTCCTACAAGTCTTTAGAAGTTAGGGTTTGTTTTATTTTAATAATTAACAATTAAAACATGGACAAAAAAGTTTTGTTATTGTTTTAGTTTATTTATGTTTTGCTTGTTTTAATTATTAGAAGTTAGGGTTTGTTTTATTTTAATAATTAACAATTAAGAAATGGACAGAAAAGTTTTGTTATTGTTTTAGTTTATTTATGCTTTGCTTGTTTTAATTATGACTATATTTTATTAAAACAGTATAATAAATATATTTCATTAAATTTGTAGTACATTCAATACCTTGCATTGTTTAGGTTATCTTTTGTCCAGCCATTTTCTGTCATGACGCACATACATACATTTTCGACATCTCTATCAAAAAAAATAACTTCACTAGTTACTTCAGCGTCTCTTTTTAAATTGTTTACTGCCTCTATTGGAATGGTTATTAAATAATTTAAACAGCCATAATTTCTTGGTAATTCAAACATAACTGTTGGACGTCCTGTGGGTGCGATAGCATTCCTCGATTGCCTGATTCTATGTGTATTCCACTGGGAACAAATTTCATCCAACTCACTCTGTAAACAATAAATTTATAAACCTTAAGGTTTGGATTATACTCTTATAAAGAAGGCAAAACCCAACCTACTTGTACTATATCCATAAAACAAAATTGGATTAAAGCTTTATCCAAGTAGCTCCCGGTGAATAACCCTTCATCTCTAATGGATTCCAATAAATTGATCCAGTACTGGGCATTTTCCTTTCTCAATATCGACCACCATGACTCTATGCGCTGATTCGCAGTGCTTCTTCCTTTTATATGCAAAGACCTTTCACTTCTGTTTCCAAAGCAATCCCAAAAAACACTTTGCAAAGTTTCCAGCATTAAATTTTCTGTCCCACAATCACTTCTTATGGTAAGTGGACATCCATGGTAAGTGGACATCCAACAGCTGTCGGCTAATAGCTTGCAATAACTTTTGGATCACTAGACGTTGTGCTAGCTCGTACCCAGATAATGTGCCTCGAAAAACCGTCAATACAACTGTTTATGCAAATCCCGTATCTTTTTAATTTGTCGTAGGAATCTACATACCAAAGATAATTTGGTCCCCTTCTGCTATATTGACAACGTCTTAATCTTCTTCTTCAATATTTTACGCCCTTCCGATCTACCTCAAGAAGTATTTGTCGCACCACCTTTTGACTAACGACAAGTCCATGCTGAATGCACCTTAAATGCATCCACCTGTATACATGTAATTGGGCAGAAGTAGTGATAAGAGACAGAATAAAAGCATAGACATTCTCTAAAGGACTAAATTTCCTTCTTACAAGATCGAGTCTGCACAGGTGCCGTTTAAAGGTTCTTGGGCTTATAAAATATGTTGCTTGCCTTTAAGAAATGATAATATTTCTTTTTGCTGAAACCCCATTTCGAAATATTGTTTTATTAGTGTACCAACAAAATCCATAGCTACCCATTAAAAACACTAAATTGGTTAGGTACACTATAGAGAGAAGAAAAAATAAACTTACCTTTCCACACGTCTGCCTCGTACGCAGTGGCGGCTGGTGGATTTTATGTATTTCAATATCCCAGTTATTAGACATGGGACCCAAAGATAATAATAATAAGATATATTATCTTTAATGGGACCCACACCAAATTTATAATAGTTTATAATGACATTAAATAAACAAGTTCGGCGCAAACAGAAATTAAATTGAAGTTTGCGAAAAAAAGTTAGTTTTTCCTGTTGCCTCACCCTCCTACAGGCCCCCCTATTTGAGATAATTCAAATTAAAGTGGTGCAATTTATTATCTCCTATAATTTATCGACAAATTTAAAATTTTATTTAAAAAATCCAAATATTACAGATTTTATTCGATTTTAAATTTTTATTATTTATTTTATTAAACTCGACTTTGAGCTATATCAAATAAACTTAAAAACTCTTGCTTCTTTCGCTGATTTGATAATACCTGCATTTTTATGCACTTTTCTGTATTCTTTATGCAAGCGCTCTAATTTTTGAATACATCGTTTATTATCTAGTATAGAAATACGATCAAATATCCACAAAAATTTAACTTTTTCAATCATTATCTTACCTTATTATCTTATCCTTCATAAACTGTTGTTTTTATCTTTTTAGTACAGTAAAATAGTAACTGTAAAACTTGTAGGTAATTTATTACCACTTTTATTATCTGTAAGATTATTCGAAAAAATCATTGGATTCCTGATGAAGTTTTTTATTTTCAATGAATGGAACTTTCGAGGTTAGGATAAAATTCTTTATATATAATAATTTCATATTTTCACTCTCAATTCACAAGTTTAATATATTTAGTTATATCATGTAAAATTGTATTAAAAGGAATACAATACAATACAATACAATACAATACAATGGAATATAACGAGTGTCAAACTTATATAAACACTGCCCACTGTATCTGGCTGCATGCCGCACTGTTGCCATATGCTATTTTTGTTTCCTAAAAGGGTTGTTTCCTTACTTCTTAATATAAAAAGAAAGAAAGTTAACTAAACAAAATTATTTTTAACATATTATTAATTTTTAGTTATTTTTTAAGTTTTTAAACCAATAAGTAAATATTAAATGATTATAGTCGTTCTCCTAAGATTTAAAATAACACGGCAACTATATTTTGTAATTACGAATATACGTGGTTTAAACCACGGCCAATTATAGTTTGTTTCCTTTTTCTGATAATCAGTATAATTTGCCATCCTTGTCTTTAGTATTACTTACGACGGCTACGCCCACATGTGTCGAGCTTCGCCAAGATATAACGCGCGGACTGTAATAATTACAGTCCGCGCGTTTATTGATTCTGTATTGTATAAGCAATATAAAAATTCAGCATTTACTATCAAGTAAGTAATATTATTGTCAAAATAACCACAATATCCAAAATAAAGGCATCACGTGAAAACTTAAATCACTGTTTTACTCCTTTTCAGCTATTGGCCACGTGACCAATATATGTCGTTTCTTCTTTTCTTGTGTTGGTAACAACTGTATTTCGATACTAAATTAGAGCTAAAACTACTTTAATTGGTATAGTCACCGTATGACTTAATACATTTGACTAAAGTAAATAATTCTTTTCATCCCAAGAGTTCATGGACGGGCGATAGATGGTGTTAGGGTATAATAGGTAATTTTAAATGAATTATTGATGATTTATGATTTCCAATCTTTATTAACCCTACGTTAGTCACCTGGTATATTGGGACGTGCATTGTAGACCATTTTAATTCCTCTATAAAGCATATAATTTTCAAATTTTAAATTATAATGTATGATTGGGAATATTCTCTGAACTATTCTTAATGATATGAACTAGTTTATGAACCGAAATATTGATCTATTTTGTATGGTGTCAATAAAACACTATATCATGCATTTTTTAATTATTATTATTATTATTATTATTATAAATCATATTGAGTTAAAATAAAAAAAAAATCTGACTAGTTAGAGAGCAATAAGAAGGAAGACATCAATACCACTGACCTGTTTTTCTTTGGACAGTAAGACACCAATGTACAATCTGCTTGAAATCCAAAAAGAGATGACTTCTCTTCCCGATTCCTTTGAGGTAGGAATTCTTGAGGAACCTCACGCCTGTTTTTTCTTACAGTACCTAAATATGTAAGTTTAGCAAATTATTAACAAGTGATAAACTGCTGAACCAATTGTCCGCAGTAATATTTCGATTAGTACCGGCAACTGGCTCTACCAATCGAAGTGTTATTTCTTCGCCGTTATTGTTAAATTTGTATGGACCTTCGGGCTGAGTTCCCACATAAGTTTCCAAATTAAAGGTATAAGACGTTTTTGCATCTACCAGCGCAAACATTTTTATGCCATATTTGGCTGGCTTGCTTGGAATATATTGTTTAAATGCGCAACGTCCCCTAAAAGCCAATAATTGCTCATCTACAGTTAAATATTCACTGGCAATAAAGTTACTTTGGAAATTGATTAGAAAATTTTTAAAAAGTTCCCTAATAGGCGCCAATTTGTCGATTTCTCTTCGTTCATTTCTTGTCCCCACGACTTCAAATCTTATACAATTCACAAGAAATCGAAACCTCTTCTCACTCATTTCCTTTCGAATTACCCCAATTTTTTTTTACATTTTTTCTTGAGCTTCTGAGTGTGCCAATCAGAAACAAAATACCAATAAATGCGCTAATTTCAGTCTCATCAGTTTTTCTTGCGTCTTGCTTCCTTTGGTACTTAGTTCCAATCTTTTGAATATATATATTTGTTGAAACAGTTATTATTCTGATAACTGTTTAATTCAAAAATAAGTTTAGGCATTCGATTTCATTTGCAGCGTTACGTGCCATACCTTTTGTACCGGGAAAAAGTTTGATGATATTATGAGAACGGACACGAACTTGTACATTGGATCTAGTTTACTTCCATTTAGTAACCTTATCTTTCCCAAGATAAAAATTTGATGGACGTACTTCATCCAAATCGTCTGACAACATATCGTCTGACAACATATTTTCTTCCATCTCCGATAATTCTAGTTCAGATTCTGTCTCGTTATCACTCCTTTCAGCAGCATCCATATCTCTATCGACATCATCCTCGAAATTACTCATATTATCAATAGGGCTCTCTTCCCCACTTGATAGCTCGTTGAACCATCTCAACCATACATCCGGGTCCATGTTTCTTTCCATGCGTCTTTTTTTAGGTCAGACATAGTTTTTTCTGAAATGTATTCTATATACTACAAATTACTAAAAATTAATAAATAATACTAACCTAGACTCAATAAAACAATATAAATATAAGGCGACAATAAAACGAAAAACTGTAACGTCGATGGTCACGTGGACTACTTATGTAGACCAGTCCTGTTTTACCCTTGATAAGATTTAACACCGCACACTTCAAGCGCACTTAACATACTAAACAGGTTTAAGACTTATTAGCAACAGCTACTGAGAATCATGCTAGTCAAACGATTGATAGCAATGGCCAATTGGATGTTATCTATACCGATTTTCAAAAGGCTTTTGATCAAATAGACCATTTTATTTTATTAAATAAATTAAGGCGGATGGGTTTTGATGATATGCTTATTAAACTTTTTGAATCATACCTTACTAATAGGCAACAATATGTCATTGTTAATGGTTACTGTTCCGAGTGGTTTGCCTCTTGTTCAGGGGTGCCGCAAGGATCTAATTTAGAACCCATTCTTTTTGTTATTTTTATTAATGACTTGCCATTAAATTTAAGTTGCTCCAAGCTTTTATATGCGGATGATTTAAAAATTTATAAAGGTATACAAAACTTAAATGACTGCTTTGAACTTCAAAATGATTTAAATACTTTAAACCAGTGGTGTCTTAGTAATCGTTTAAAGTTGAATATATCTAAATGTAAGATTATGCGCTATACCAGAAAACGAAATCCAATTATTTTTGAATATAGCATTAATGATATTCCCTTGGATACAGTTTCTGTAATGAAAGACTTGGGTGTTATTTTTGATCAACAGTTAAGCTTTGTAACTCACATTAACACAAATATAAAATCTGCAACAATGACCCTTGGATTTATTTTTAGAAATACCAAAGGTTTTTCTTCTCAGTCCGTAAAATTACTATATTATTCGTTAGTGCGCAGCAAACTTGAGTATGCCAGCGTGGTTTGGTCTCCAATATATGCCTATCACATAACAAACCTTGAGAATGTACAGCGTAAATTCCTAAAAATTCTTAACTTTAGAATATTCAATTTTTATCCACCACAGGGTTCTGATCAATGATCAGAATGATCAGTGATCATTTAGTTCTGTTATAGACTTTTAATGTATTGTCTTTGGAATTGAGAAGAAAAATTATTTCAATAACTTTTTTGTATAAACTTCTTCATGATCAGATCGATTGCATGGATTTGTTGGGTCAATTGTGCTTTAATATTCCTCGTTGTAATAGCCGACAATGTATAACGTTTATATCCTCCTTTATATGTTATGTGCAATATATTCAATTGTATTTCTACTTTCTGTGATATAAATTTTTCTTTATAAAAAATTGTTTATCCTAGTGTTTTATATTGTTAATTGTAAAAATTGTTAACTATTTATATTTTTAATTATTTATATATTGTTTTTAACTTATTTGTATTATTTATTTATAAGCTGGTATTTGTAAGTAAACACTATTATATGAATGCCCATTTTATGGTATGTACTGTTGGGCAATAAATACCTGTTATTATTATATTATTATTATTTAAGAAAAAAATTACAAGGAGCTGGCAGTGTTTAAAGATAGGTGGTCTACGATTGTAGTCCACGTAACTAACGTAGGGTTAAGTTAATATAAGAAGCGTAGAATAAATATTGGGTAGTCAGTAAATTAAACAAAATTATCGGAAAAACAGTAAAAATGAATATCGACCTTCTCAAAGCTTATGAAATAAATTTTTGACATCAATATCAAAATTTTTTCAATCAAAGGGATTATAATAGAAGCAAAATTAACAATATTTGGTAAGTTATTGAATATAATATGCAAGAAAAAAATTAATTTCTAAAATGTACAAAAACTCCATGTTAAATTAATGGGAAAAGTATCCCCCACACTTACTTTTTGCATTTTGACAACCCACCCACTGTCGCTAAAGTTTAAATTAAATAAATTTTTGACACCAATATCAAAATTTCTCCATCCAAAGTGATTATAATAGAAGCAGAATTAACAATATGTGGCAAGTTTATATACAAAAGTGCTCTTTTAGTTCCACCCTTACTTCTTAAGAAGTCCCATAAGCCAACTGAATGGCTTGTGCGGGTTAGGAGTAGGAACGGACCGCGTTATTGAATATAATTATATTATAATAAGCAAGAAAAGCAATAAGCAAGAAAAAAAATTAATATATAAAAACTGCAAAAACTCCATATTAAATGAAAGGAAAAAATATCCCCCACACCTACTTTTTACCTACTTGTTGCATTTTGACAACCCTCCCACTGTTTTTCAAAAAAGTCGCTAAAGTGTAGAGTTGTCAAAATGCAAAAAGTAGCTGTGGGAGGTCTAAAAGTGCATAAACCATCGGCCCAAGGTGAATAAGTTGTTTAATTACCGCGTAATTAATAAAAAGGGGCCAATAATTGAAATGACTTACCTACCGTGATTTTCTGTGAAAAAGAGCAATTTGCGTGCCAAAAACGCGTATCTGAGAGACGTAGAATTTTAAATTGTTTAATTGTTTTAATAAGTTTAAAAATCAGGTATTTTGAGGTTATGCAGGTTCACAATCAAATTCTAACTTTACACATAGTTAAAGACTAATTGTTATAACTGTAAAACTATAATGTTTTAAATATAAAAGGTCAAAGGTTACAGGACGTTACCTGACCACAATTCCGGTCGCGCGATGTTTTTAAGTTCTCAGGCACTGTCCTGTAACCTTTGACCTTTTTCTTTAAAACCTTTTTACAGTCATAACAATATTTACAACAATTATAACGAATTTCAATAGCCAAAAATGCACTAACTTAGTCTCTATCTATGTGTAAAGATTGAATTTTGGCGCCTTTTTATGTGTTCTATATAGAGCAGTACGGCAACGCTGGATTGTATACCTGAATAACCTCAAATTACCTGATTTTAAAAACGTAATTTTCCGCAAATTATGAAATTGTTTTTCATAATTCGAGCATTTTTCACTTTTACTTCTATGTCTATTAATTACGCGTTTTTTGCACACAAATCCCAGAAAATCACGGTAAGTCATTCCAATTATCGGACTTTTTTTATAAATACGCGATAATTAAACAACTTTTTCACCCTGCGCCGATTTTTTTGCACTTTTTTTCATTTTGACAAACCCCCTTTCGTTTTTCAGAAAAGTTGCTAAAGTGATAATTTACCAAACATTAAAACTTTTGATTCTAATTTACGCGACGTTTCTAAAACATGAATTGAGCGAAATGAATAAAAAAATAAATGAATAAAAAAAATAAAAAAATCAAAATAGTACAACAAAGTTTATATAGGGTGGCCCCGAAGCAGCGTACAACCTTAAAAGTGTATGATCTACGCCCATCACAATTGTTACAAAAAATCTAATACAATTTTTTTTAATGTCAACATTGTGTAGTACCACAGTGATAGTTTATTATTTATTAAAATAAATTAACCAAATTTGTTACTCTTAGTAAGAGGTTATTTATTTTATACAAATACAGGGAGTACCTGTCAGGAACTAATAAAACCATGGATTAAATCTATGAAGAAAAACTAAACAAATATTAACATTACATTGACACACACAGGCTAAACGACTTGCAGGCCCGTTTCTGGGGTGTCTGGCGCCTACGTGCAGCATTCTTTGGTGCGCCCCTTTTATATTTAAATATAAAATATTAAACATTTTCATTTTTTAGCCCTAAAATTTAAAAAATATATAATTGCAAATGTATAAAAACTGATGAATTTAAGTTTAACAAATATTAAGTACCAAAGGGTATTTCTGCGAAACCTTACCGAAAAATCAGATGTGTTATTTAACAAAATAAAAACTATATCTGAAGTCAAATAGTCAAATTTAATTGCGACGTAATTTATAACCTTAAAATAGAATATACACGGAAGAGTTTCAATACTCGATACAAAGTTTAAATGTCGCACCCGTTACATTTTGAGAAAATTTTAGAAAATAAAGTATACAATATTTGTGCATATAAAATACGTGTTTGTTTAAGGTTAATATTTGAGTTTTACACAAAAAATTATTACTTTATGCTTTCATCCGAAATTTTAGAAGGCAACTTGGTCGCATTTGCCGATTTTCTAAGGTCGCGCCCGTAACGCGATTTATGACGTTATAAAAGGTTTTCTATACAAGTTTTTATTAACATTTTGTTTGAGTTAAATACCTAATTTTGTATACTATTTTTGTATATTAACGTATCTTGATATATATGAACCAACACTTTATTATCATGAAAAAACGCAGTGTCAGTGTCGCACCCGTTACAATTGAAATACCCCAAAATAAACAAAATCACAAAAAATATTTGGTAATAAAAATACCCTAAATAAAACAAAAAAACCTATATAAACAATATAATGAGTACAACTGGTTTTTAGCGACGTAAGCTCGTTACAAAGTGTACACTGTGTAATACACAGTGTATATACTGTTAAACTTTGCTCCCAACAAGTGCAACTATTAAACAAATTCTAAAAATATTATGACAATTTCTGTCCTTTTATTTCGATACTCGTTTTTTATACGCTCTTTATAGGGCAGAAAAAAAGAGCGACATAAGTCTTTAATGCGACCGACGCAAATAAGTTACCAAATGAAATTAAGGACATCCCATTAATTACAAAATATAAATTTGCTGTAAAATATTTGCTTCTCCAAAACTGTAATGCAAGAATTTTAAGAAAACATACATTTTGAATATTAGAGCTTCACGGAGGTTAGGATTTCGTATGTTTTTTTTAAACATCCCTTTGTATATTTGAAATAAGTTATTGTATCTTTTGACACCTTATAATTTTTAAAAATACAATTGCACATACATAAAATATTTATAAAAAAATCTACTTACTGAGATACTACACTTCACAGTTGATAGGTTTTTAAATAGCAAATTAATGAACTTTAACTTTTAAATTATAAAACAGCAACACTCTCATCTGCATATAAATTCTAACTGACCTTCAGGAATCACATGCATCTATAATGTCGTAAACAGAGGTTTTTGCTTATTTAAAATGATTAAAGCGCCATCCGTTGCATAAAATTTAAAGCAAAAACAGATTCACGGAGGATAGAATCAATTTTTGTAACACCTACATAAATGGTTATAAAATAATTTCTTTTAATTTTTAATAATATTTTATATTTGATTCGATTGCTTTGGATGTATTTAATTTAGTTAGTGAACTGATATTTTTAGTTTGCTTTTACTACCTCAGATATTTGAAAACATATAGGTTAACCAGGAAAGAGTAACAGTCACGGAGGATAGGTTTTAGACTTTTAAAACATTGTACAAAATAATTAATTTAGGTTAAAAATCTGGAACCTGAGCTGTAAATCTACTTAATAATGAAAGATCAAAACACAATAAAAGTGTGACATTTCGTGAGATTCATGCATATGTAAGTATATTATTAATTTAGTGTAACCTTTCATCAAATCATTTTAATGATCTTATGGCAATAAAACTATTAGCTGCCTTTTTTCAATAAATTCTAGAGTGGATTCTATTTCTAGTTCTAATTCTATCCATCCTTGTGACCCTTTTAATGTCCATGAGAAATTTCATTTCTATAGCTTCTATTTTTGATTTTTGTGCTTGGTTTAGTACGCATGATTCGTATTTAAAGGTTAATATTGGTCTAAATATGGCTTTAAAAACATTTATTTTGGTTCTTTTATATTTCTTTCTTTCTTATAAATTTGTTTTTCATTGCGTGGTACAAGTTTAGAGCTTTTTCCGTCCTTTTGCTTATTTCTATTTCTTGTCGTCCATTATCTTCTAATTCTACCCCTAAATATTGAAAGTTTTCTACTTGTTCTATTTTTTCTTCATTAATTTTTATATTTATTTCTTCTTTTTGCCCTTCTCCTATAATCATCACTTTTGTTTTATTTATGTTCATCTTTAAGCCGTATATCTTTAGGTTACTTTGGTTTCTTGCCATAATTACTAAGTCATCTGCTAACGCTCCTTTTGATATTTCTATCCTATGTAAGTTTTTGTATTCCACCATTACTTTTTTATTTTCTGGTTACATTTTCTGATTATATCATCCATAAAAACTATGAATAATAATGGACTTAATCCACCCCCTTGTCTTGGTCCCTCTTATGTTCTAAAAACATTTGACATTCTGTTTTTGTTGATCACGGCATTTTTATTTTTGTTGTAAATTGTTTTAATTATTTGTATAGTTTTTTCATTAATACCTCTTTCTTTTAATATTTTCCATAGTATTTTTCTTGGAACCCTGTCAAATGCTTTTTTCATATCTATAAATCCCAGATATAATTTCTTTTCTTGCTGTATTATTTTTTGTGTAAATATGTGATCTTGCATACTTCTTCCCTTTCGAAATCCACATCGCGATTCTTCCAGCGTATTTTCAATTATTGGTCTAGTTTTTCCATCTATTAACTGTTCGAATAAAACTATTATTATTGTTATTATTATTATTAAAGGCGGTAACCTTTATCCTATGTATGTTTGATTATTTGTTTATTTGCAAAAAAGTTTATCGTTACAAAGTACCTAATGATTGACCCTTTGATTTTGCGCTCCCAAAATGTTGCGCCTGCGTGCGGGCACGCACTGCACGCTCGCCAGGAACGGCCCTGACGACTTGCAATTTTTAAACATCCTGCAAACACAACATACATATCACAATACTCAGTAAGAATTGTTATAAAAGAATCCAATTTTGAGTTTAACCTGCATATTGTGTGATGTCACCATTAACTCTTGTGATAATCAATTGTTGAACATCAGGTTTAAACATTCTATAGATTAGGTCTAATCTATACATATAATAAGACTTAAAACAATATAAACAAACCTATACAGGGTGTTTCATAATATATGCGCAGGACTTCAGGATGTGATAGCTCATCCAAAAAGATGAAAAAAGTCGCTATTAACTTACCCTCTAAAATGCACAATTTTCGAGATACAGGGTGTTGAAATTTTAGAAAAAAAATCGTTTTTTTTAGATTATCTCTGGAACCGTTTGTCGTACAAAAAACAGCTTTTGTAAGCATTTTCTACTCATAATAAGCTATGTTTTGTGCCAGAAAAAAAATTTTTTACTCATAATTGGTAAAGATTTTGAAGGGGTAGCGGGTGTTTTTCTCCTCAACTTCAACGCCCCTGAAAAAAGTACGGTTTTGAGAGGCCCATTCAAACCGCCAATGTTTTCTACACAAAAAGGTACTCTTGGTCATAAGCTCTAAAGTTGACTGTTTTCGAGAAAAATCAACTTTTATGTTTAAAAACATGTTCAATTTAAAAAAAAAAATTGTATTACTAATTAAACAAAATTTATTTTAACGTTAGAAAAAGTAACAAAACCAAACAATAATTGCAAAATTAAAAAAAAAATAAAAAATGATTTTTTACACAAATGCTGAAATGTTCGAAATGCGTTACCTTTACGGTTTGGATAATTTAGCAAAGACAACTTTTGAATCATTTTTTATTTTGCAATTATGGTTTGGTTTTGATACTTGTTCTAACGTTAAAATAAATTTTGTTTAATTAGTAAAAAAAAAATATATTTTTTTTAAATTGACCATGTTTTTAAACATAAAAGTTGATTTTTCTCGAAAACGGTCAACTTTAGAGCTTATGACCAAGAGTACCTTTTTTGTGTAGAAAACATTGGCGGTTCGAATAGGCCTCTCAAAACTGTACATTTTTCAGGGGCGTAGAAGTTGAGGAGAAAAACACCCGCTACCCCTTCAAAATCTCCACCAATTATAAGGAAAAAAATTTTTTCTGGCACAAAACATAGCTTATTTTGAGTAGAAAATGCTTACAAAAGCTGTTTTTTGTACGATAAACGGTTCCGGAGATATTCGAAAAAAACGATTTTTTTTCTAAAATTTCAACACCCTGTATCTCGAAAATTGTGCATTTTAGAGCGTAAGTTATTAGAGACTTTTTTCATCTTTTTGGATGAGTTATCACATCCTGAAGTCCTGCGCATATATTATGAAACACCCTGTATATTTTTAAGTTAATGAACTTAATGTTTACGCTCTTATGTCATTTCAAATGTTGAAGGTATTTTTTTACAATTTTCTGGGGGTCTGTAGATCATACACCTTCGAGGTGGTGCGCAACAGCTGCGACCATGTCTTCGTTATTTTTTGTTATACTAATAATTTTAGAAATTCTGAACTTTTATTAATGTAATAAACACTGTGTAAAATTTTATAATAAAAAGAAAACGTAATTTTATTTGGTTTACCATTAAAAAAATCAAATAACTTAGTGTATCCAACAATTTGCAAATAATTTTCCTAGAAAATCCCGTCCAAAAAAGACTATTAAGCTATAGGGGAAATGCGTTGCACAGGCGCAAAAGCAAGGTCCTTTTTAATGCAAGCAGCGGTTCGGGCTGCGAGTCAGTTTATTCCGGTATTCTTGCGAAGCCATATCGCGTCGTATCATCCCCGGATTTGCCGCTCGTAAGCCTATAGGCGATATATCGTCAGCGAAAGATAGATTTTACGCGTCCAGCGCGATATTCGAAAAAAACTTTGTTGGTAACAAATAAATCATAAATTGTTGAATTAGTCTGTAATTGGTGTTTAAATTAAATTTACATGAATATTTATTAGTGATTATACCAATTTCGTACCGAAGATATTCGGTGGTGTAAATTACTGATTGACAGTGTCTGTTTAATGTTTGTGTTAATATTCAAATTTTGATTACTCCTAATCAAATTATTGCAAATATGTTGTGTGTTTATCTACTGGGTATGTTTGTTATTTTTGTTTCGGCTGGAAGAGAAAGCTATGAGCGCATTGGTAAGTACGAAATAATATTTTGATCTTTAAAGTCTAAATAAAATAAAAAATTTGTAAACAAGTTCTATATATAAACTATTAAAACAAAAACAAACTACAATTCTGTTTAAAACTTAAAATTGTCATTGTTTAAAAAAATAGAAAAGGTTCAAGATGATATTGAAAATTAAAACATGAAAAAAGAAAATTGGAAATATAAAATAAATTAGAAATAGAATATTGTTTTAAGAGGTCTAAAACCAATGACTAAACCAAAATAAATGTAATTATTTAAATTTAAAAAAAGTAAGTACGATTTGTTTAAATTTCACAAAAATGTAATATCTGTATATTAAGATATATTATAATATATTATCTAAATATACAGTGCAATGATGTGCAAATCATATAGATTATAATCTATATATAATCTATAATATATAATCTATAAATAATTATAACTGAAATGCTAGGTCAAACTTCAATACCATGATGATAAAATAAAACAAAACAAAACAAAAAAGTTCCTAAACATTAGGGTTATTTCCCAAGTTGGCTTCTACTTGGGTATTATCTTAATTATTCGTTTACAGTCTAAAATTAATTTGGAAAAAATCCGAAGTCGTTTAACCCTGCTAAAATGACATTTTAATGACGTAGGAAAAATTCATAACCCGGTAATAAATAAACATGCAACATATAATAGGTACATATTTTTTTTGTAAGTTTTAAACTTTAGGGGTTTACGTTTTTTTCGTAAATAAATTCATTTAAATACCGATAGTTAGAAATAAATTAAAAACTATCTTTTGTTTCTGAATTTCATAAATTGGCTTATGTGTATGCTTATTAAGCATTGCTTAAGCTTTTTAAATTAAGTTATTTACACGAATAAATACACTAGATATATCCTAATATCTCCTAATAACGGATATATTTTTATCATTAAAATAATAATTGGTGAATTATTTTATGTTGCCACCGATTTATTTGTGTAAAGTCTAAAAACAATTTTGGAAAATATTTATTTATGTCATAAGGCTAAGAAGTAGGTAAGTATTCTTGGGGTGCGCTGTTTTTTCTTACCTTTTTTACTTAATTAGTTTACTGACAGAGTTCTCATTAGGAACTTCGACCAATTGATAAAATAATTGTTGTACAATTAACGCTCTTTATTATGTGTATGTATTATGTAAATGTACCATTTTTATGTTATACTTTTCTTGATTTTAAATTTCAATTAAGTAATGAAATAAATATAATAAAGCATATTAAATATAAGGGGCCGTTCATACAATACGTTCGCACACAAGGGGGGGACGGCTCTTGCTGAGTGTGACAAGGGGGGACGGGGGGTGTATGACAACGTGACGTTCGCCGTTCATTAAAATATTTTTAATAAGTATTTTTTTTGACTATTTTTATTTTTAAATTTTCATCATGATAGAAAGTCATTTATTTCGTATTTAGTAAATATATAGACTTTCAAACGTATACAATTTTATTACAATAAATTGTAACTTGATATATTTATTTTTGTTTATTTTTCAACATGAGCGCTGGCTCTGTGGCGCGGGTTTAGCCTTTTGACTTGGCTCTAGCGGCGTTGCGATCCGTCACAATTGGTTTCTTTGTTTTTCCAATACTTAAAAGAGTAACGTTTCCACGCACCCTGGGCTCTCGACTCAGTAACAAACACAGACCACCTAAAAATATTATTTATTTATTCGTTATAAAAGATATTTATTACTTTATTTAAATTTTATTATAAAAACTAAATAAATACTTAAATTCTCAAAATTTGTGTACTATAAATTGAAATTTACCATATTCAGGGGGGGGGCTTAGTTTTTGTGACGAAATATTTCTAGGGGGGGTCACAGAAAGCGTGACACAGCGTGACGTATTTTATGAACGGCCGGCCCTAAATAAAATAATATATGTGATTTCATAAAATAGTAAATATTTTTTGTAAGGAACGCCGGTATAGTCAATATTCTTAATTTATTTGGTTATAATTTTATTGATTGTTAAAAAAATTGTGCATTTAAATTTTTTGATTCTAAAATAAAACATTTCATTCCAATTAAATTTATACAGGTTGTCACCAAATAAGTTTTTATCCTTTAAGGGGATGATAGTACACGCCAAAATAAGGTGCCATTATTTTAATACAAAAATTTTAATTTGTATAAGCCACTGGTTGTTCCTGACCTATGAAAACTGACGCAAAATATGCAATAAAAATTTTATATTTGTGTTATCATTGAATACTTTGTTGATAATTGTTTTTGTTTTGCATACTTAGCTATTTTTAGGTATACCTAAAAATAGCTAGAGTAGAGTAGAGCAGTTTTTGAGATATAGTCAATTCCATATTATATAGAAAATTGACTATATCCCAAAAACTGTTGTACGGATTCAGGGGACAATTTTACATGAAAATTGACTGCTAAATGTTCGGAAAATTGCTATTGACGAGAATTATTAGTGGCTGATTTTTCACTATAACAAATTTTAAGAGGATTTCTAAATGTCTTTTAATTTTTTTTAACTTGGTCGACTATAGTCGTAAAGTAGGTATTACATATTACAGTATTACAGATTATGAACAATACTATTATTTACAATGTAATCTACCTGCTTTCGTTTTTAAAATAATAATAATAATTATTATTAATATTGTGCAATAAAATTAGAATTAAAGGGGTTGATGAATAAAAGTGTTAACTACTATGTTCGTAATGCAAAAAGGTGGTAAGTAATTTAGTTAAGTAATTACTAAAGGTGCACCTTTTTGCATATTTCGAACATTTAATTCTAATTTGATTATTTTGCACGAAAATGTTAGTTAACACCTTTATCCATCAACCCCTTCAATTGGTCGAGTTTAATTATAAAGATTGCTTTACACTTTTTTTCTTCTTCGAATAACTTTGGGATAAATTTCACAATCTCTATGCAAAGAGTATTTCCAGTGTTTAAAATGTGTTGCAGAAATTGGAATAAATGAATAACATTTTTTTGTCCCTGGAATACTTTTTGGAGAATAAAATCGATTTTTCAAGCCACTTTCTGTTTTAAAATATTTGGTAGGTACTAAAAAATATCTTCGTTTCTCAAAAGTTTTCTTTTGCCCAAGCATAAAAAGCAATGCAATTTAAAATTTGATTTTAAGAAGACGCTTATAAACTTGCACGCATTACAAGTCTTTTTAAGTTCATACCAATTTCATTACATGGGCCTTTACCATGTGCAGTTGCATAAAAGTGCAACTCAGCTGGGATACCAAAATCACTTTCACTTCACCAACAAACCACGGGGCGCGCCCGGGCGGCCGATCAGCTCGCACTTGATGTTGGTCGCGTCGCGACGCGTCGTCTTCAACGCCTTAATTCCCTTATAAATACTGGCAGCTCCAGTATAGAGGTAATATATTTTTAAAGGGCAGAATGCATATTATTAGTTTTTCTATGCCTGCCCCCACTAAACAAAATCCTGGCTACACATTTGCTGGACATGAGGCAAGAATCCTTTTCAAAAAGGTTAAATTAACCCAATAAAAAAATATTATGCATGCTTTATATAATTTGTTTTTTAAATAATTTACATTGAAAAATATATACACGTTTTAAAAACTGTTACCTTAATAAAGCAAATTTTAAAACTGTTGCAGTTCTAGCCCAGATTTTTTAACCTGTTTATTTTATTTTTAAAATTAAAATATTTTTTGCAGATCAAATTTTTAATTATTTGTCAAATAAATATTAGAAATGCTAAAAACAATTTGAACCAAAAATATAAGAAAATAGTTTCATACATTTGCCTGTTTTTGCTTTGTTTTTACCTACAGGTTGTATTTTTTATTTTCTTATAAAATTTCTTTAAAACTTGTAATATTGACAAAAACTGTTAATAATATAAAAAAAATTAAAATACTTATGGTGTTTCCCTTTTGTTCCTCGATTTCATTTTATTTAATGTATATATTTGCTAAACATACATATATTTTATTTATCTTACACGAGAAATAATAGAGTGTAAATTTCCTCCCAGAAATCTCCTCAGAAAAAAGAGTCCCCTCAACCTTGTTGTTGCTCCCTTTACCCAAAGCCTACTGTTTTGATTTAAAAAATAGGCTCATAATTTAAAAATTTAAAATCAAAAAATAACAAGGATTTAAAAAAATTAAAACAAATATTTCTTAAACAATTTTATTTTTATTCGTGGACATTTTGTTAGAATATTTTGCAAAATGTCGTGCTTGTGTTGAGCAAAGATATATTTTATTACAAATATATATATCGATTTATTACAAAGTAAATATAAATGTATTTATACTTTATAAAGAAATATATATATATATATATATATATATATATATATATATATATATATATATACATCACACTATCATCGAGGCGTCTTTTCATTTCGACTACTTATGAGCGTCCTAGCGTATATTTTTCATCGTACTATTTTCTTAGCGTTCGTTCATTATAGCTCTTCTTAGCGTCCATGATATTCAAATAATTTTATTTTCCAACTTCTCGGCGTCCTGGCGGTGTTGCCAAGTAAAATAAATTAAATAAACGCAGTAAGCAAAGGCAATTTATGTTAATTAGGTGATTATTAGTAACTCTGTTATTATTTGAACTACAAAGTCGGTTAAATTAGCAAATTGGCATTTTTTCGTCTGATTTAATTGGTGAAAACAGAAAAACAATTGAATATGGCTTTACCGAAATATTTACAAAAATAACAATTTATTTAATGGGACATGGTGCATATTTTTAAATATTTTAAAAGACAATTTAAACTTAAAAATAAACAATTAATAAAAACTTAAACTTTACCCTGGTTCTGGAAATAACTAAATTATTAATTTATTATAATTACAATCAAAAAGTCAAAGAGCATACTAATTGTTTATTTTTAAATTTAGGGTAGTTATGCAATATTCATTTTTTGTTCCAAATTAAATTGTCTTTTAAAATATGTTATTTTTGTGAATATTTAGAAAACCCGACGTTTAATTGTTTTTCTGTCAGCAAAGAGAGACTTAAGTCATCCGAGTGTATAATTAATTCGCATAATCTCGAGTGTAATACTATGCTTTATATACTCCAATAAGTAGATAATTAAATGAATTTTAAAAATAATTTAATAAAATCTGACATCTGTCAAATTATTAACCTCACTTTTTGCCAATTTTAAATGTTATTATAATAATAAAACCCGATTGGTTTAAATATTGAAATGACCCAGCATTTAACGTAACACAGTATTGCCGTTATGTAACATAGGAGTAACATTGCAATTTAACGATGTTACTAAAATGCAACGCAACAGTTACCTAATATGCAATATAACAATAACGTAACATTGTGATACTTGTAATGTAACAAAATTACCAATAAGCAATTTAACAACAATGTAACATTGTGAAACTATTGTAAAGTAACAAAATTACCAATAACCAATATAACAGCAACGTAACATTGTAAAACTATTGTAATATAACAAAATTACCAATATGCAATATAACAGCAACGTAACATTGTGAAACTATTGTAATATAACAAAATTACCAATATGCAATGTTTGTTACGTAACAGTTACAGTACAAACTTATACTTATACACATCATTTACATCTCGCTCGTGTTACCACCTTGATTAGGTATATAAACGAAGTTAAGACAGCGCACCATGTCCATTTGTCATTGGACCTCAAACAGTCTGCCTGATTATGGGAAAGTCAGAATACGATATTATGTATCATTTGATACGCTTTAGCGTTCAACTGACGGGACTTCCTTATGTCGAGCATAAGAACGTTGCAACGTAACAATGTTACATAACCGTAAAGGCCATCTTATATTACATAAGTTCGATTTGAAAATGTAACGGCAACGTAACATTGTTACCTAATTGCAACAGGTTAAGTAACTGTAATATTACGATCGTTACATAACATTTTGGTTAATGTTACGTAACAGTTATGTATCATTTTCATAACGGCAACGGCAATTGTTATGTAACAATGTTACTCCTGTGGGAAATAGGAACATATTTGCAACCATCAGGTTATGTAACTGTAATGTTACACATTACAATCGTTACATAACATTTTGGTTAATGTTACGTAACAGTTATGTATCATTTTCATAACGGCAACGGCAATAATATGTATCATTTTCATAACGGCAACGGCAATTGTTATGTAATAATGTTACTCCTTTCAGTGGGAAATAGGAACCTATTTGCAATCATCAGGTTATGTAACTGTAATGTTACACATTACAATCGTTACATAACATTTTGGTTATTGTTACGTAACAGTTATGTATAATTTTTATAACGGCAACGGCAATTGTTATGTAACAATGGTACTCCTATCAGTGGGAAATAGGAACCTATTTGCAATCATCAGGTTATGTAACTGTAATGTTACACATTACAATCGTTACATAACATTTTGGTTAATGTTACGTAACAGTTATGTATCATTTTCATAACGGCAACGGCAATTGTTATGTAATAATGTTACTCCTTTCAGTGGGAAATAGGAACATATTTGCAACCATCAGGTTATGTAACTGTAATGTTACACATTACAATCGTTACATAACATTTTGGTTAATGTTACGTAACAGTTATGTATCATTTTCATAACGGCAACGGCAATTGTTATGTAACAATGTTACTCTTATCAGTGGGAAATAGGAACCTATTTGCAATCATCAGGCTATGTAACTGTAATGTTACACATTACAATCGTTACATAACATTTTGGTTAATGTTACGTAACAGTTATGTATCATTTTCATAACGGCAATGTAACATTGTTATGTAACAATGTTACTCCTATGAGTGGGAAATAGGAACCTATTTGCAACCATCAGGTTATGTAACTGTAACGTTACACATGACAGTTCATTATTTCCGTTGTTAGGCAGGAAATTTATAATGTATATCATTATTCACAAAAAAAAAAACAATATTATGCAATAGAAGTAGATACAGTATTATTATACATCCTGTCCCAAAATGTAAAAATCTGTTAACACCCAATAATTGATATCAGCATGGTATAAAATCATTTTATACAGGATTCTGTATAAGATGTTTTTATACCATCAATTATTGGGTTAACGTTAACGGTAAAGTTACGTACGTACTGTAACGTTTCAGTATCGAACGTTATGTTTCAATTTTATAACAGCAATGTAATATTGTAATCCATTAAAAAGTTACATAACAACATAAAAATAATAATGCATTTATGTAACGATAACGTAACATAGTTATGTAACAATGTTACTTCAAAACAGCGGCGTAACTAGAAAAAGTGCCGCCCGGGGCAGCAGTGGCTGTCGCCTCATGTTTTTTTTGGGGGGGGGAGAGGTTAGGTTAGGAGTCAGTTTTGAGGACCGTACGCAAAATTATTGGTAACTTATGTCGGCGGTAGACTGATTACTCATCAAAGGTACAAAACCGGTCTTGTTTCTATTTTTTGCTAGCTTTATTTGATTTGGAATATTTTGGGAGTAATTGTATAAATCTCAAATCTATTGGAATTTGAATTATATTATTTCGAAAGAGAATATTTAATTATCAAATATTTTTTTTATTTTTATATTCTGTCTTCCAGTTTTTTTCGCATTTTCTCTCACGATTTTTGCCGCCCCAAGAAGTGCCGCCCGGGGCGGACCGCACCCCCCGCCCCCCCCTAGTAACGCTCCTCCTTCAAAAAGCGGGAAATAGGAACCTATTTGCAACCATCAGGTTATGTATGTAACTGTAATGTTACATATCACGATTGTTGCATAACATTTTGGTTAATGTTACGTTACAGTGTCGAACGTTATGTTTTTTTCTTTTATAACGGCAATATACATTGTAATCCATTAAAAAGTTACATAACAACAACATTAAAATTATAATGCATTTATGTAACGACAACGTAACATTGTTATGTAACAATGTTACTTCAATAAGCGGAAAATAGGAACCTATTTGCAACCATCAGGTTATGTAACTGTAATGTTACACATCACGTTACAATGTTTGATTAAATGAATGTGGTTTTTATTTTTTAAACTACCTAATAGGAAAAATTTTCTTTGAAAATTCCACACCTGTAATTTTTAACCAATCAAAACGTGTATTTTTGATAGATCACCATGGCAACGGTTGAATTTTAGTGGAAATTTTTTCCTCGTGGGTACCCAACAGCGAATTATACTGGAAATTTTTTGACGTTTATAATGACAGAATATTTTTTTGACAATCTGGTTTTTATTTGTTTACATGATAATTTTGATACATTTCCATTACAAAGTTTAGATGTTTTCTATATTCGTTGGACACCTCCTTTCTTCTTAATGGCGAAAATGCAGGAATTGAAATAAATTAAATGTCTATGTCTAATGAAATATATATAATATTTAGACACTATTCTATTCACCTTTTTTTCCATTTAGCACTTTGAGTTTTGAATAGTTAAGATGCAAATATTCGTGAACAATTCAAAACAAATTTTCTTTCTTCAAGAAGGAGCCACAATCCTCTAATAATGCGGGTAAATAAGTCATTGCACGATGATTGATCATTACAGCAGACAATTTCACATTTTTTTACGTCGTGCCGCTTGACAGCTTTAAAATTGAAATAACTTTTAGGTTGGGATTGACTTAGTTGCCATGGTAACTAAATAATCAAGTCGAGGTCAAGTTAAATCAAAAAATAAATTTTAATTATTTAAACACAATTTGGTGTGGAATTTTCTTACCGAATACCACACGAGGTCAAATTAAATACGGAAATTATTTCTCCCTCATGAATATTTTTAGAAAATTAATTAATTTTCAAAATATTCATGAGCTCCAAAAAATTTCCGGAAATAATTTGACCTCTAGTGGTATTACTAGTGAAAATATTATCTCCGAGGGTCTTCTGGCTATAATAGTATATTATGTATCAAGTTTTATAAACGCCATTTTAGTTACGAGTTTAATTAAGCACGAGCGAAGCTTGCGAGCGAGTTTTTAATAAAAACGGGTGTCTAGAGAAGTTTATAAACGAGTTGCATACTATACTTTATCTACGACGAACACAAAACAGAATTTAAAGCCAATTTTTTTGTTAAAATTTTGACATCTGTCAACTGTCACCCGAATTTAAGCTCACTTTTTCCCAATTTGTAATAAAGCTAACTTCAGCCCGTGACGTAAAATGTCGAAAAGCCACTGTTGTTAACTTCAGCCCGTCAATAAAACGCCATAAAGTTACAGCTCGTCAATGTAGGAGTAGATAAAATTATTTTACGTGCGTTATAAATATTAAATATTTAAAAATAACTTACATATATACTTAACTATATATGTAAGTTATTTTGAAATAGTTACCTGTGCTACTTTACCAAATAATAATTCTGAACTAAAGTAAGAGTAATGTAATATTTTATCAAAATTTGCAATAGTATTAGTACTGTTTTGGGATATCCAAAAAATAAATTACCCACTGGGAATACAATTTAATGCCCCATTTTGTTTAGTTTTGAGATAGTCATGTTTAAAGTTAAGACCTTTTTTGTAATTTGGGTCAAAATTGTTTCATAAGTTTGGTTATTAACTACTACGTTGACGAGCAAATATTGGCTTTTGGGTATTTTAGTCACGGGCTGAAGTTAGCTTTATTATAAATAAGGGAAAAGTAAGGTTAAAAACATTAAAATTTGACAAATGTAAATTTTTAACAAATAAAATTGACTTCAAATTCTTCTTTGTGTACGTCGTAGATAAAGTGTAGTATGCAACTCGTTTTATAAACTTCTCTAGACACTCGTTTTTATTAAACACTCGCTCGCAAGCTTTGCTCGTGAATCTAAAATGACGTTTATAAAATTTGATACATAATATACTACTTTTAAGCCTTACAAAATTAGAATTTATTAGTTATATTATATTATTAGTTATATTCCTTGGCTACCAAGTAAAATGTACCTTTTACTATGTATTCATGTACTTAACTCCATTTTTTATATAATAGGGTCCTTATATAATAGTTAAAAGTCAAACGTGACTTGTATGCAATTAAATCCGTAAAATATTTATAAATATTAAGTAGTATACTACTATATATACTATAGTATACTAGTACTATTATTATAAAAATATATATGTATTTATTTTTAATAAACCAAAGTCCGATACTGGACGCTCAGAAAACGGAAAATTTAAAATGAATATACAAAAAGGACGCCCACAAATCGTTGGCGTAAAATTTTATTGAATTAAATATTCATTAAAAACACGAATTTGAATATTTTACTTAAAATACAACAGAATCGTATTATAATTGCCATGTTGCAAAATTTCCTTGGCTAAAGGACGCTCTGAAATCGGAGTAATGTAAGAGATTTTATACTAAGGACGCTTACCAATCTCTAAGATGTAATTTTAAAAAATTAAATATACACAACGCCCAAGCAACACACTCATTTGCATAATCGTTTAATAAACGTATAATAAACCATTTAATCGTATATTTTTGGTTTTGGTATAATTATTTAACATATATTAAGCGTTTTTTATAAACGTACATATTTCAGTCGTATATTCTACGTACTTGATATACTATTTTAAAATCATAAAATTATCAATTTAATATATAAATTTATATTAATCACCCAATCTATATATATATTATAAAAACAACTATAAAGCATGTAAATGAAATTGGAATTATTTACCCTTATCAAATTTGTTTACATTCAAGTGTTTTGTAAACGTTTTTTTATATATATACTTTTATGTAAGCTCAACGTCTAAAAATACGAGAAATCTACGTCTATAAATTTTGTTGTTGTAAGCCAAGTAATATTTAAATGTATTTATCACCGCTAACAAATTTGTTAGCGATAGAAACAATGTTTATGTCATATATTAGCTGGATATTTGATTTTGTACCTAAATAAAAATAAAGTTGTCTATCGTTTTCCTAAAAATAAACGTTACTTATATGTACCAATAATTTTCTACGTGGTTCAGTAACTGAACTTCAGTTTTCATAATACTTGTATACATATGTTCATGGTTCGCACTGTTTCGGTATTACTCGTAACTAAGACGATTGTTTAAACCAATAGGCGCGTGTCACGTGTGATCATTCCTTCTAGACGTTTCGTTTTGCCGTTACCGGTCACATGTGTCCTGTGTTGATAATGGCTGCCGTATAAGTTATGTTTACTGTTTACTGTGAGTGGATAGCGATTAATTTATTGTATTGTTTGGTGGGAATACAGCTAATAAAGTAAGTATACCTACTTTAATTGAAATTTCAGATTACTTAATTTGCACCAAATAACTAATAATTGGTGTTTTTATTTGACGAAGCCGGCAAAAATCCGTAACCTTTGCAGAAGTTTTAACCATGCGACATATTCGTTTTGCATTAAATTAGATGGTTTATTTTTGGATTAGGTTAACATCACTTTAGAATTTTTAAAATAATCAATATTTTTTATTTTTTTAAAGATCTATTATTGGTTTATGGTATACTATTTATAAACGTACATTATAACCACTTAAAAACACGAATTGTGTTTTTTTATTATTTATTATATTTTTATTTTACCACAGAATAAAAAGTTAAAAGTTATTTAAAATATACGTAAACAGTCGCACTTTTTAGTAACATTGTTTTTTACTGTTTTACAGAGGCAGTGAAACTGTCCTTTCAAGGAAAAGATCAAGTCCAGGGAAATATCTGACAAAGCCATAGGACAAGCCTGACAAGATTGGCTCAAATTATCAAAGCAATGATTCAATGATGTTAAAACTTAATATTTGTTTAATTAGTTAAAATAATAAATAATTATTTATGAAAATATATTCGTTTGTCATCTGCTCAGTTTCTTTTTAAACTTTTTTTTTACCTTGGAGTTTCTACTACACCTAGGTAAGTTTTTGCAAATCTGGAAAGAATATGCCGCACTATGCAAAGAATAAATATAGTAAATTTTACTGTAATTTTAATTATCAATGCATTGTTAACCGTAAAACCATGCATGGTTTTACGATTTTAATTTAATGAAAATGGAATTATTAGAGCTAAAAATATTAAAAAATCATTCAAATATAAAAACTTTTGTTTTTATTTTCTTTTTCCAGATTAGCAGAGCCGCGGCCTAAACGATAATGTTATGTAAAAAATTTCACCTTAAAATAATATTCAATATTAACGTATATCGTTTATGGCTTTTAGAAGTTTTTGATAAACGTTTAATTTTGGTATATTATATATTAAAATGTAACCTTTATAAAAAACAGATATTTAATTGTCAAGTTTGTATTATAAATAAACGTATAGTGTAGACGTTTAAAATATGGATATTGCTATAATATGCATCAACCTATATTAGGCGGACATTTTAACCTATATTAGAGGTAGACAATAAACCAATGATATACCATTGGTATAGACAAATATTAAACGTCTATTAGACGATTTTGTGTTGCTTGGGCGTATATTTTACATTGGCGACAGTCACTCCCCTCGTGGAAAAGTCGTGAACTAAAAATATACGAAAGTATATCAAAAATTTATTTTTCGAGTTCTGGGCGTCTTCTGCCAAAGGTCGTATAAAGGTGAATTAGAACACCTGGCAAAATCTTACAGGGTGTACAACCGGGCGTCCGGTATACGGACGCTTGGTCCCAGTGGACGCCCAGAGAATAGATATTAGGAAATGTACGGACGCTCTGTCATAAGCTGGATGCATATATATATATATATATATATATATATATATATATATATATGCATCCAGCACCTTTATACGACCTTTGGCAGAAGACGCCCAGAACTCGAAAAATAAATTTTTGATATACTTTCGTATATTTTTAGTTCACGACTTTTCCACGAGGGGAGTGACTGTCGCCAATGTAAAATATACGCCCAAGCAACACAAAATCGTCTAATAGACGTTTAATATTTGTCTATACCAATGGTATATCATTGGTTTATTGTCTACCTCTAATATAGGTTAAAATGTCCGCCTAATATAGGTTGATGCATATTATAGCAATATCCATATTTTAAACGTCTACACTATACGTTTATTTATAATACAAACTTGACAATTAAATATCTGTTTTTTATAAAGGTTACATTTTAATATATAATATACCAAAATTAAACGTTTATCAAAAACTTCTAAAAGCCATAAACGATATACGTTAATATTGAATATTATTTTAAGGTGAAATTTTTTACATAACATTATCGTTTAGGCCGCGGCTCTGCTAATCTGGAAAAAGAAAATAAAAACAAAAGTTTTTATATTTGAATGATTTTTTAATATTTTTAGCTCTAATAATTCCATTTTCATTAAATTAAAATCGTAAAACCATGCATGGTTTTACGGTTAACAATGCATTGATAATTAAAATTACAGTAAAATTTACTATATTTATTCTTTGCATTTAATTTAAGTGCGGCATATTCTTTCCAGATTTGCAAAAACTTACCTAGGTGTAGTAGAAACTCCAAGGTAAAAAAAAAGTTTAAAAAGAAACTGAGCAGATGACAAACGAATATATTTTCATAAATAATTATTTATTATTTTAACTAATTAAACAAATATTAAGTTTTAACATCATTGAATCATTGCTTTGATAATTTGAGCCAATCTTGTCAGGCTTGTCCTATGGCTTTGTCAGATATTTCCCTGGACTTGATCTTTTCCTTGAAAGGACATGTATTTATACTTTATAAAGAAATATCATTTGCCGTTTTAAATGCCAGACAGTGATTTTTTTATTTTGGCCAGTTAAAAAAATTATCACCTTATATTGTAAATTGGAAAACTCGTTTCTATGTTAAATAAGTTTAAAGACTAAGCGGTGATTTGTTTAGGGGCATTTTTCGTAAATGGAATTGTTATAAATCCGTCTTTGACTAAATGAATAGACGAGGGTAAAATTTCTTAATTGTGAATCGAAACAATTAACTGCAATTTTAGTATGTTCTGGAGAAAAATAAGGGAATTTTATTGAACTATTATTAAATTTTAAAGATCGCTTGAACCATTTAACGCATTAAATCTGTCCTGCCAGGGAATTATATGAAATTTAAAGCAGTAATTGATTCCGAATTCTGAAAAAATTGGATACTGTAAATTTTAATTGTTGATAAATGATTTATTAAGTGACTGCATAGTAAATTCTTTTTGAAAAAGGTTATTTAAATTAAAATAAGACGCCGATTGTGGGGTTATTATTGAATTAGTGGCTTCTGTATCTATTAAAATTTTGAGATCAAAAAGTAAAAGAGAAATCAAAGGCAATCGAGGTAAATTTGCAATATTATTTAAGTTTATGTAGCATTCGGGTTAAAATTAATGTCGTAAAAATTTTCACACGGCAAATAATTATAATTACCATCAGCATCTAGATGACAATAGGTAAACCGGAATCTAAATCGGACGACGCGCACAGATCAGATGCGCCTAAAATTTTGAGGGTGTTTAATGGTTTGAGTTGACATTGGAGTTGGTTTATAACTTTGATTTGAATATTTGTCAGTTTGGGTTGACATTGGAGATGGCTTATAAAAATGTTGTGTATTTGGCAAATTTTTGCTTGTAGATGGGCCGAAAAATTGTTTATGTATTGGTTGCAATCTATGAGGAAAATATTTGTTAAAATTACCAAAGGGTTTTGTGTTATTAAAATGTTGTGGGGGATAGTTGAAAAATCTTGGTGACAAAGAATTTAATTTAATTAATTTAATTTGGTGTTGGTAATTTGGTGTTGCCTATAGCTCTACCAAAAGATTCTTCGTTTTCGAACTCAGAACATCGCGAAAGACATTCTTCTAGTGATTTACAATTGCTGTATTTTAACAAATCGCGGTAGGGTTGTAAAAGATCGCTGAGATCGCTGAGAGATACTTCACTATCGCCATAAATAGGTATAACTTTATAAAATTGTTCTAGTTGCTTATCAGTTATTTTAGGAATTTCTGGATCTGTCATATTTACTTCGTTAATATTAATTTAAGAAATAGTTATAGTAGTATTTCCTAATAATATAATAAGTTGTTCTATTTCTGGATCACTTAATTCCGAAACCGAAATTTTGTTTACATTTGTTGGCATAAAAATAATACTTAAAATAAATGAAAATAAAATTAGAAAATAATAAAAGGGATGCAAAAGAATCTACTGAACGACTTACTTGATTAAATTAAATGCGTTGTTCTACAATTGACTCGGGGGACGAAAGGACGAAATTCAGGAGATTTCGAAGTTGTCCTATGAATCTTTAATGGGTCCTTTGGCAGGTTGAAGACGGGTGACTTTCTTCTTTGTTGTTGGTGAGTCCGGTTTTACCACAAATTGTAGAAAAAATTCTAATTCATAAAAATTTTAATCATTTTCGTCGATGAGAATCCTGTTTAAAATGTATTTATTAGAACAAATGGAGGAGAAGTGCTAGTATAATGTGTAGTCACGTTACGTATCAACCGATTTACATTTTAAATGATTTTATTGGCCAAAAAACAAATTTACTAAACCATGACTTATATTAGCGGATTTAATTTCTAGTGTGAAAAGCAAATGTCAAATATATACTTCGCGTCAAATTTAACGCACCACTAAAAATATTCCACAATTTCAAAGTTGATTTTCTCGCGAACCGTCAAACCGAATTTGGTGATTTTTTTATTAAATTGTAGGTTTATACTTCGGTAATAATACGTTTATTGAAATATTCTTTTAAATGTACATTTTGAGTATATACAGGGTGCACGAGTGACCAGCTTTAATAGCATATGACTCATATAATTAAACTGTAGCCCTATATTTTCTTAACATTTTGTTTTTTGATTCACGTCGCTATCTACTTTTTTAAATGAGATATACGGTTAAAGACTAAATAACTCCAGTTTAATGTAAAATGAAAGAACTTAACATAGGTAGGTCATGGTAGGTCAGAAACTGTCATTTTCATTTAAGTTGTCTGCATAAAGTTATTGTAATGGAGCGCCGAAGTGAGAAATTTGAATCCTGATGAATGTGTAAGATTTATTACATCGGCCGAGTAAGGATTAAGCTACCGTGCCATAGCTCGGAGATTTGGAGTTAATTATACCTCAATATCCCGTGTTATTCGACGTTTTAAAAAACCAATGATCATAACAGACGTGATGGGCAGGGAAGGCATCGAATGACAACAGCCGTACATGATCGTTTCCTTTATTTGCATGCTTTGAGAGAACGATTTGTAACAGCAAGAAATCTACAGGTACAACTTAATGCTACTCATAATTTTCAAGCAAGTGTGTCCTCCGTATAAGCGTAAGAAGACGTCTTGCAGAACAGAACTTGAGCTTCAGAATTCCAGCAACAGGACCGAAGTTAAATGCAAATCATGAGACTGTAATTTGCCAGACAACATGTTGGCTGGAATTTTGAGAATTGGCAGCGTGTACTATTTACAGACGAGTCCAGGTTTTGTTTATTCAGCTCTGATCGGCGAGTAAGGGTTCTCCGACGTTCAAATGAGAGATTTTCTCAGTGTAACATTCGTGAAACCACGCTATTTAATGGAGGTTCTGTAATGGTTTGGGAAGGAATTTCCTTGACATCTCCCTTAGAACTCGTCATTGTTCGTGGAGGTACCATGAATAGTGTACGATATACCGAGGACATTTTATCTGAGCATGTTGTCCCTTTCGCCCATCGATTTTATTATCAATCTATGGAACGCCGTTTAAGTATTTATAATTTTTTATATTTTTTTTAATAAAAATAGTTTTTATATTATTTACTATGTTACAATTTATTAATTATTTAAAACACTTTGCGCATTTAAGTTGATTAATGAAATAAAAGGTTTTCTTATAATTACATTTTTATTTAAAAAAAAAACAATAAAATTATAAACTAAATAATTAAAATATTAAAAAATTTAATTCAACAATTAAAATAAGTCGCTTTAAATCGTTCATTTCAAATGGTGGTTAATATTAGGTTTAGGTCTATTTCGATGCTACTAAGATAAGAGTCTTTAGACCCATCGTTTTCAGTGCTACTAAGAGGTTCTTAAAAGCATCGAAATTAGGAATTTTCCATGTCAGACTGCTGGCAACCTTTTTAATTTGCATGTCAACGATTTGTTAAAACACGTTTGTGTTTTTTTAATCAAAATTATATTTTAAAATGTGGATAAAACCATTAAAAGTCTAAAAGCATCAGAATAGAGAAAATAAAATTTATGTTTTATTTGACTGACATTAAATATTTAATTTTAATATTTTGCTTCACATCAAATAAATTGTCATTCTTTGGCGAGATAATAGGACATGGCAAAACAAGAAAGTTTTTCCTCTCTCATTTTTGCATTAGAGCCGTTTTTTAATAAAAAAAAATTATAATTTTGACAAACCAGGGAGCCACTGGATGTCACTGACCTATCCTATATTTCATCATAATTTTGGTAATTTCTGACTAATTAATTTTGAGCGGGGGTATATATTGCTTAAATATTTAAGCTTCACTGTTGTACTTCCTTTATTGTACTTGTAAACTGTAGTATTAGTTATGACTTACTATCTAAAAATGAATTATTATAAAATGACTAATTAATTAGTTATTAGTGACTGCTTATTCACTTGTACCATGGTTAACCATAGAATACCATGGTATCCCAAAATTTAACAGCCAATTCTTGTGTAAAATTGTCCCCTGAATCCGAAAAGTTATGAAAGCAGTTTTTGAGATATAGTCAATTCCATATTAAATGGAAAATTGACTATATCTTAAAAACTGTTCTACTTTTTTAACTTTTGACAACATTTTCGGAATCAGGGACAATTTTACATAAGAATTGTTAGACTTCGGTATACCATGGTATCCCATGGTTAACCATGGTACAAGTGAAAAAGCAGCCACTATAGTAGTATTATAATAACTATTAAATTAGTCATTCTTGACTAGTTTATTTTAAGAGAGCATATACTTGGTTATATAAAGTTATTTATTATTTTCTATAATGCGTGTACATTTACAAATGTAAGTAATTCTTGTATATGTATACCTGGCTCACGGTCCATTGGTTCAGGGTATTAAATAAATAAATTGAAATTTTTAATGAAAAACCTATTTTCGCCCCCCCCTCCCCTTTGCATGGTTAATGTACCCTATTAGTACAACAACCCCACCAAGTTATATTAAAATCGGACACGGAATTTTTACACTTTCCACTTGACGTGTTTTGCCCCATCCCTTGCAGTAAAATATTTTTAAATTATCCATAGGCTATAATTATGAAAAACATGTATTTTAGAATAAAACTAATACTACTAATGTTACATTGGACTGTCGTCATCTTGGTTTTCTTGATTTTCACAACGTTTTAGGAATGCTTTTAAATTGCAGTCTTGCACTTGCATTTAACTTCGGTCCTGTTGCTGGAATTCTGAAGCTCAAATTCTGTTTCGCAATACGTCTTCTTACGGTGGACACACTTGTTTGAAAATTATGAGTAGCATTAAGTTGTACCTGTAGATTTCTTGGTGTTACAAATCGTTTTCTCAAAGCATGCAAATAAAGGAAACGATCATGTACGGCTTTTGTCATTCGATGCCTTCCCTGCCCATCACGTCTGTTATGATCGTTGGTTTTTTCAAAACGTCGAATCACGGGATATTGAGGTATGATTAACTCCCAATCTCCGAGCTATGGCACGGTAGCTTTATCCTTGCTAATTCTTACACATTCATCACGATTCAAATTTCTCACTTGGCGCTCCATTACAATAATTTTATGCAGACAACTTAAATGAAAATGACAGTTTCTGACCTACCATGACCTACCTATGTTAGGTTCTTTCATTTTACATTAAACTGGAGTTATTTCGTCTTTAACCGTATATCTAGCAGAATAGATAGCGACGTGAATCAAAAACCAAAATGTTAAGAAAATATAGGGCTACAGTTTAATTATATGAGTCATAGGCTGTTAAATCTGGTACAACCCACAGCGTGTTTCAAATTTCCGGGAAAAAACTTATTATCACTCATGCACCCTGTATATACTCAAAATGTAAATTAAAAAAAATATTTCAATAAACGTATTATTATCGAAGAATTAACCTACAATTTAATAAAAAAAATCACGAAATTCGGTTTGACGGTTCGCGAGAAAATCAACTTTGAAATTGTGGAAATTTTTTAGTGGTGCGTTAAATTTGACGCGAAGTGTATATATATGGGAAATTGTAGTAAATTTTACTTATATTTTGTTTTTATGCAAAACATTATATATCGAATGAAATAATTATGCAATAATCTGGCGCCTCATTACATTGACTGTGACGGGTTTAAAACTTCTCGAATCAAAGTTATAGAAATTATTCTATAATAAAATACAAGGCATTAGACCAAATCAACACTGCTACGGTCGAGACGTAATAGTTTCTCCGCTCCGAACTATAAACAAATATACAGTGCATAGTCAGTGCATTTAAAACCAAATATAAAAGTTTAAAAGCGCGAAGTGAACTGCCACCCCACCTGTCGAAGTCACGGAACCACCCACCTGAACAGGTAGTTCATCGCGGCATAAACCAGGAAGAAACCAATTACAAGGGGACAAGGAGCCATATTCAGATAAGTTTTTAATATTTGCACTTCGCTATTTGCATAAATAAGAATTCACCGAGCCTACGGGTGTGTTTATACCTTCCCAAGTGACAAATCCGTAGAAATCAACAAAAAAGAATAAAAGAGTTGAACAAGGTTAACGAACCCCTACATTAAATAGACCAAAAATACCGAATGCACTGGCAGTATAGGACGTGAAAGGTAGTACTTAATAAACATAAATCTTCTGTAAGTAATCAAACCATTTTCTAATCTTTGCTTTAATAAACAAACTGGGAGACCTTCTCGAGTATAAAAAAATTAAATAGTAGAAGCAGTAAAAATAACTACAAATGCAATTTCTTAATTGTTAAATATGAAAAGAAAACGTAAACACAATTTCTACCACCACAAGAAAACAACGAATAGTCGTTTTCAATAAATAGTTCCTACTACTTAATAGTTAAATTAATAATTATAGGGATTGCTTAGGTGAGTAAACAAAAACTTTCTAAAAAAACTTTAAACCAAACCCAATAATGACTGTTGCATTCGGTAAAATTTGTTTAACCATTAGAGACTACCTTTCCGCTGGGACAAAGAGTCAATAACGCATAACGAGTCATTGCCCTACACTCTTAGCCTAAATCGGGCGTATGGTCGGCCCGGCGACAAAATTTCGGGAATGGCCCTTACCATCGACACTGTCATTCACGACCTCCTAGGGAAGATTACCTGCTGGGGTGAAAAACAAAGGTAACGCTTTGCAGTGGCGGGATACGTATAGAAACTCATACTCAATAGAATACAAAGCGTTACACCGAAAAAAATATATTCGTTGAGTTAACATTTGCCTAAATGTCATTTTTGAAAATGTTGTTTCAACAAAAAACCTATTGGATTAATCTATATTTTGGTGTCAAAGCAATAGTCAGAGTTTGTCAAAGTTTATTTGTTCATTTGACAATTTAAAATATTGATCTTACATGAACTCATTGTTTGAATTAAAGTTTTTATCCTATTTTGATTTAATAGCTGGAATTGGTTAAATCAAATACTAAAATTGTTGGGATTACCTAAAAAAACTATTAGATTAACGTTTAGTTGCTGTTTAATCCACAACATTAAATTTGTTCATTAAACAAATTGTAAATCTTATTTTAAAATTTAAAATGTTAAATTTGCATTCATAAAGTTGCCTTAACACTCTAAGAATGTTAAATTAACAAAATTAGCAGATTGGAACAAATATCCTAATTTTGTTCATTTGACTGTTATTTGTTGTTCAATTAAACAATACAATTTGACATTTTTAGATGGTTAAGTAAACGTGCAAAAACCATTGCTTGTATTTAAAGTGCATAAAGAGTTGAATTAATATTTTTTTTGTTGTTTCAACAGCTTATTTTTTTCAGTGTAGACGAGCCCCTCTATTACATTTTTATAAGCAACGGTGGGGATTTAAGTCGCTGGGCGCGATTAGGCAAACACCCGCAAAAAGTCATTTATTAATCTTGTGTTAAAATAAAATCCCTGGCACTTACAAACCACCGCTATGAAACAACTTGTTGCATTGGCATTTATTAAATTTATTGAATTTAAAACCGACGTAAATCTGGAAGCAATTTTTAAATAAAAAAAGAATAACCCGATAACGCTGAAATTATATATTGGACGAGATCCAACAAAAAAAAACTAGCGTCAAAAAATGATTTTAGAGATTATCACTTAGATGGGTAAACTTTTTTAAGTAGATGGGTAAAGGTCCTGATAGAATTAACATGGCTATTAATTTTTGTCGAGCGCCTCTCATGTAAAATTTGATTTTTGGATGCTGGGTCTCTTTTCTCGGATCGCGTCACATATGCAAAAAAAGCGTACAGATGTCGGCTAACTGATTCACACCTTGACGACGTGTTTAGAGGAGCATGTATCAGAATTGTCAAAGGTTTTTTTTAATGTCAACAATAATAATGTCATTTGCGGTCATTTGTTTTGAAATAAATGATAACGTTTAAATATTGAGTTGTATGGTCGTTGCATTCATATGAATGGTCTGAAAAAAATCATATGAGCTTAAATATTAATAAATGTAGAAGTATTAGTTTTCATAGAATTAAAAGCTTAATATCATTTCCGTACTCTATAAATAATATTAATTTAGACCAGCCTTACTCATTTTTACTACAATTATTGTGGTTGGATTAGATCTTATTGATATAATTAATAAATAAATTAAATACCTAATAGTGGATATATATTATTATATATTATATATTATTATATATTATTATATGACATCTGATATATATTATTATATGACATCCTTATGGTACACCAGAAGTAACCTTAATAATTTTGAATTTATATTGATTCTGTATCAAAACAGTTTGAGTTCTCGAGTTTAAATAACTTTTTAACCAAAGATAAAATTCGATTCTCTAAGGCATCCAACAAGTCTTGCTCATACACTAAAAGGTTTGTTAAAGTAGACCTTCCTTCCCTAAACAAAGTGGATATTTTTGTTATAATTTTCTCCATTGGACTATAAAATCACTTTTGTCACCATTTTTAAATAATGTAATCAACAAAACTCTTCTTCCACTTATCAGGAAACTCACAATTAGTTAACGATAAATTTAACCGTTTTGTTAAAGGCTTAACTATGAAAAATCTACAATTTTATAAAACCAACACATAACTTACACAATTCTTTAAATACATCACATTCAGAAAGAGAACAGTAACTTAAATCTACGGAATTTGTATAATAAAAAGAAGGTACAACTTTATCACAGTATAAACAGAACTAAAGCAATCTGCAAAAAAAATTACCTATCTGTATGGGATCATCAGTCTCAAAATTATTATATTTCATTCAACTGGAAATTGAATTGTTAGATTGTTTACTATTAATATATATTAATAATCCAAAACAATTTGTTTTTCTCCAGGCATGTAAACTAAAGCTATCAAAATCGTCATAAAAATAGCTTATGTCTAATACGTGGACTGCGCTTGTTTAGGTTAAATACTTAGTTTTAAGTTTATTGATTTCGTAAAAGGAAATAGTATTTTAGGTAACAAAAGTGAAAAGTAGCAATTTACGCACAAGCGAGGAATGTACACTACTTTATTTATAACACCACATTTTCAACCTGACATTGACAGTTTTGGCAAATATTTACTTAATTTCGTCACCATAATGTTAGTATTAAACAACACAAGCAAAAACTCCCTAGCACAACTGTTATGTAATGAAATTCCTCAACTGTGCGATTTTTTAATATTACATGACGTTTGCCAGTTGTACAAAATTTGGCGTTTTACATGGTGGTCGTAGATAATAGTTATTTGTTTTGTTGAAAAGCGACTTTTTCATGCGAGTTTTTAAGTTGCATTAACACTAGCTTGAAGAAAGCTTTTCTCACAAGTATAACACAATGTTTTTTCTGCGACCCTTATTTTTTATTATTTTTAAATACAAAACAAAATAACCTAAAAACTTTTTTGACAGCTGAATGTCAAACGATTCTGTTAATTTCTTTTCACACAGACCTGTCACTTTTCACATAGAAATGTCACTTTACATTCGTGTTTTGCCTTGCCAATGAAAAGATTCATTTTCTAAGCAACGATGCCATCATGAAAAGTCACTTATGTACTAAACCTTTTGTAAGAGCTAACAGAATGGATTAAAAATAAAATTACAAATGTATAGTAGATTCAGAAACGTCAAATGTCATCATTTATGACTCATAAACATGTTACCAACCTAACCTATAGGTGTCAGAAAAATATATACATATGTTTGTAACTTATTACATAACACGAATCTAATGATGTGTTTACATGTGATAATTGAGCGTTTACTATAGGGGAGTATGTGTGTGTCTGTCTATAATGGGATCATGGTGTATTTTTGGCCGAACTTAGCTCCTTTGCCACAGAAATATTATATATATATAACTTATAAGTTTAAAATTTTTGTGGAAACTTTTTAATAATCAGATTGACTCTAGTCACATTTTAGGTTTTATTAATATTTTAATCACCCGCTTAGGAGCTCGAAATATGAAACTATTTTATTGTAGTTTTTCGAGAACAAACGTGCATTTGAAATCTCCAGTACAAGTAATGTGCAATAACTTTAATTCTATATGTGGTAACTGTGATTTGTTTAATTCAAGCATTAGGGAAATAGTTTCAAGTGTATGTGAACAATGATACCTATATGTATGAATGCATTTGTATATATGTGTATTATGTGTATACGGGTATATATATATATATATATATATATATATATATATATATACACATAAACGGTCATTGTGCAGCCCATTCTATATACAAGCTATACTCGAAATTTTAAAAGAAACCTTTAATAATTCTTAAATTATAATTTAAGAATTAATAAAATAATATTAATTTTCCTAATAAACTTAGTAAAAGTCTTTATAATGTTTTTTTGTAAATGTATCGTTTTACAGTAAAATTGCAATTCCAATTCAATGTTATTAAATTCCGTGGCATTCCGTCCTGCTATAAATTACTAAGAATTAATTAATTAATCAAAGTTTTCCTTTTTTTTAATCCATTGTTAATTTCAGAAATGTAAATAATAAAATTTAAATCTCTAGAAAGAGCATATGGAAAATATGATTAAACTTAATAACATTTCCATCAAATTAAAAAATCATACTCATCCACGTGCTGTAAATTAATTTTTTATTCTAAAAAATATATGCAACTTAATCCCTTGGATGTTGAATTTTTAAAATAATATTATTAAGAAAATTAATATTATTTTAACGTTTTTTATTGATTCTTAAATTATTATTGGTTACTTTTGGACCACCGTGTATGATAATTATTAAAAGTAAAACGGGATGCACAACGTTGAACGTATGAAGAATAATACGAAAATAGGCATTAAATGCAAATTTATGTCGCGTGATCGCCGCGTGGCAACAAAACAGGTGGATAGCGCTGTTTTTATTGGACAATTCGTACGCGTTGGCTTGGTGAAAACCGGCAACGTTGCGGGCTAAACAAGAACCGTCTGCTTGGTTTTTACATACACGAGGGATAAATAACGTACTATATATATCTTATGGGCTTTACAACGTACCATAAATAAAGAGATCATTAAATTAACTTATATATTTACCCCTCTTGGTATTTCCTAAATTAAATTATGTTAACAAACACTTAGCAAAGATATATACTCGTCTAACCACGTTAGAAATGGTGGGTGGCGGAGCGCCCCAATAGTATCTCGGGCTAAACAACATACCAATTATACGTATATATATACAATATATATATATATATATATATATATATATATATATGTTAGTTTTATTATAATTTTGTCTATTATATAACAAATAATACACAGGTTTTGCTTAAAAACACTTTACTATAGCCACCAAATACATGCTTTAAGTACAGTATATTCGGTAAGACTGCTACCGGGCAGATTATTAGATGCCAGTAGCGCTAACTCAGCACTTTAGAGCCGATAAATAATAATGACGTAAGCTAACACGGCCTTCTGACACTGGGGCGTCCTCGCACCATGCTTGCCTAATCTGCAAAAAACTGTTATTTGTTTTTACATGAGCAACAATCTTATAAACACAATAAAGTATTGATTATACTAATATAAAGCCCAATATTATTATGGGGAACACAGTCTAAGCCTACTCTTAGGGAACTAATATGTTTATTCTAATTTTTAGACAGCCAAGGCCAAAACTTTAAGACCTTGCTTTTCAGACAGCCTAAGTTAACTCTTAGGGACCTTATTTATTTTTTAAAAAGCCCAAATTAGATTGGGGAGCTATGATTAAACTTTTTAGGTATACCGTACTGCCTAAACATCGTTAGGGACCTTATCTTGCTTAATATCTATTTTTATGGACCTTATATTGCCTAAAACTATTTTTAGGGACCTTTTATTGCCTAAAACTATTTTTATGGACCTTCTATTGCCTAAAACTATTTTTAGGTACCTTTTATTGCCTAAAACTATTTTTTAGGGACCTTTTACTGCCTAAAACTATTTTTTAGGGAACAAGCCTTACAATAGTTCAGGGACCTAATTAAAATTTATTTTTATAAACCAGCCTTAACACTAGTTAAGGGACCTTTGTATAATTGCCCAAGTCTTCATTGGGGATCATTATTTTTCTGTGCATCAGGCCAGGTACGCAATTGTTCATGAGCTGCTACTGTAGTTCTGCCTCGACTGCCACTTCGTTTTAACGCATACCTTTCATTAGGCAAACAATGTGTAACTTCAAAGGGACCTTGAAATTTTGGCTTTAATTTTCCTCCACACGATAACTGACTATTTTCTATAGCTAATTTATCACCAACAATATATGGGACTGCCTCAACTCGTTTTTTATTGAAATTATATTTTGCGTGCTCAGCAATCTTCTCCGAGCGCTTGTTTATATCTTGAAATATTGCATCTGTGTCAATGACCTCATTTGTCGATGGTACACTATTTAACAGCTTGTCAGCGGCTTTTAATCGACGATTTTCGCCAAACATTAAAACCCATGGAGCATATCCAGTTGATTTATTTACAGTCACATTTAAATCGTCTTCAATATCAGGAAGTACTTTTATCCAATTTTTCTCATCCTTGTCATTCAACACAGCACGCATTGCATTAAACAAAGTGCGCATAACACGTTCCACCTGCCCATTACCACGGGGAACTCCTGTCGCAATTAAGTGTAATTCGACGGACCAGTCTGCTAAAAACTCCTTAAATTTACCGGATTGAAAGGCAGTTCCTCTATCTGCAATTATGCGTTTTATATCATATCATATAATCATAATATCATATATATATATAAATTTTTAAGGCGCGGAATTGTGCTCAAGCCTTGTAATAATTTAATCCTCGAATTTAAAATAAAAAGACAAACCTCTTAGTATATGGAGTATATTCCAATGCTTTAAATAAATTATTTCTTATTTGAATTTATTTTGATACAAAACATACAAATATAATTAAAAATAATTTTTTCATTTTTAAATTTTGTAAACTAAGAGGTTTGTCTTTTTATTTTAAATTCGAGGATTAAATTATTACAAGGCCTTAGCACAATTCCGCGCCTTAATAATTTAATATAAAAAAATAGGTAGGCGCATTAACTTTATAATATAATTATAAAAAATCTTAAAAAATGCTTGTATATACAGTATTGTGCGAATTAATGTAAACACAAATAGATTTACGTTAAATATTATTTATTGAAAAAAAAATATATGAACAGTACAAGTTTATAAATATTTAGAATTATTTTAGAGAATATGTCCCCCTTTTGGCCCTTATTAAAGCTTCAACTAGTTTTGGAATTAATAAATTTTTTACAACTTTTCCTTGATTTTGTCATCTGGAAACCATACCTGAATGACACCCTCATCTTAGTTTTTTTTGTACAATCCATTTTAAGCAATCTGGCCTTGGATATAAGTCCACAAATTCTCAATAGGATTAATTTCCGGTGACTTTCCAGGCTAGTCTAGAAGGGTTACCTTTTTGTCCTTGTGTAACTTAGTCACAATAACCGACAAAATGACCGACATTAGCAATAACTTAATGCAGAATTATAGGTTATAGTATACTATAATATAGGCGAGGATTCAGTTTGGTTTTGCATTTGCTAGTGTGTATTTCGAGCGTTTTAACATAAATTAATTTCTTTTTTTTTTAATTATAAGTTATAATGTCCTTCCCACACATTACAAGATAAAATTGACATTATAAGCTGGTCTTTAGTGGGCAATTCTCTACGTCAAACAAGATACCTATTCGCAGTTAAATATCCGGAACGTTCTATTCCTTCAATTGGAACAATAACAAACCAAAGGTTTAAAACAAATGGTTGTATTTTGGGGTGTAAATGTCACAGTACTCCCAGAATTGATGTAGATGCGGAGTTAAAAGAAATAATGGTTTGTGCAATGGTAGAAGAATATTCAAATACATCAATTCCTTAAATAGCCGAAGAGACCGGCATTAGTGTGGGTAAAGTCCACAAAATATAAAAAAAAATAAATATCGTTCCTATAAATACCAATTTTTCAAGACGACGAGTACCTGAAAATGGAATTTTGTGAAAATATGAGGGAACGCGCAAATGAAGATGAACATTTCATTGAAAACATAGTATTTACCGACGAATCCACATTTCCATTACATGGAAAGCACAATCCTGCTATTATCCGGTACTGGTCTATTGAAAATAAGTACAGGCAACTAAACTTAAAGACTTAGTATCATGAAAAGTTGATCGTGTAGTCTGGAATTTATGGGAATAATATTATTGGTCCCTTTGTAATTGGTGGCATTTTAAATGAAGCGAGATATTTGGATCTTCTTCCCCTAACCCCAAATTTGGATAACGTTTGGCATCAACAGGACGGTTGCCCATCACATAACACAAGAATCATTTCTACCAGGGGCGCTATTCGCTGGCCAGCAAGGTCGCCAGACTTGGCTACTAACGATTTTTTCCTATGGAAATATGTAAAATCTACCTTGTACCGTCATGAAAAAATAAATAATTTGGGCGAATTAGAGGCGTTTGAGACAATTACTCCAGATATGCTAGCTAATGTTCGCACCGAATTTTATGACAGACTGAGCTTTTGTTTGAGGCAATTTGAGGGAACGTTTGAAAATAGGCTTTGAATAAATTATTCAAAGTGTTTAAATAATAATTTATTACTTTTAATATTTAAATAATTTATTTACATTTATTTTAAGAAGTTTGATTTTTAGTTTTGTTTTAAGAATATTGATTTATTTATTTTAATTTGTTTTCAAGAAAAATATTAAATTTTTTTATTTCATTTTTTAAAGAGAATTTTTTTTGTTTAAACGTTTTTTTATAAGAAAACACTTAGTTAAATGCAAAACAAATAATGATTTTACACCTTTATTTAATAATTTACTGTTAAAAGAGATTACTTTACATTTTAATAATGCGAAATTGGTATTAATAATCCAGAACAAACTTCAACATCACCAATCGCCGGTGAAGGTTGTACTGCTGAATTACGAATACCATCTCTTCGTCCGAGTCTCGGCGTCTCCCACTCTTAAAAATTATTCTCTTACTATTAAAAACCGAATGAGGCCTGTCTAGAGGAAAAATGAAAATACGGCATATTAAACACCTGTCAGAATTGTCACAGCAGTGTTCGAAGTTAAAATAATACAGAAATTTCCAATTAATTAAAACAATAATGTACTTAAAAAAGTTAAGAATGCGCCGGACATCGAACCCGGTCAAGCGAACGCTCTAGCGACTGTCCACGCTTCAAGCACGCTGCCTCTATACTCGAGGGGTAAACCACTTTAAAATCTTAGAGACCAACGTTCAATGTTAGTTAATGTTGTGTTGTGATTTTTTTCCTTATCACTCGTTATCAATAAGGAAAACTTGCTTAATTTCTCTTAGCGACGCATTGCGTGTTATTGTTATCCTTAGCCGTTAATTCGTAAGCGATTTTTAATTTTAAAAAAACAGTGGTTTACCCCTCATTTATACTTAAATATGCAAAAGATTGCTAGAAAACCACGTGTGCCATGGCTTTAATATGTTTAAGCTTAAACATATTACAGCGGCGGCAGACGTGGTTTTATAGTAATAGTTTAAGGAGGTGTATACACTTCCTTGAACTATACCTAAAATTTTTCCAAGTTTTTTTAAGGTTATGTCATGTAGTACGGGGCTCCATTGTAAAAATCAACGCCATCATAGCCGAAATACTATCTTGCATTTGTTTAATGCGCAAGCGCAAACCATGGCACAATGCGTCCCAATACCCACATAATTCCTTCTAAATTCCATGTCAATTCCCGAAATTCTCAGAAAATTCTCGCAATTCCTTGAAAATTCCCACAATTCCTTGAAAATTCCTGCAATTCCTTAAAAATTCCCGCAATTCACTGGAAATTCCTGCAATTCCCTGGCAATTCCCGCAATTCCTGAGCTTTGTACATCAAAATTCTCCAGCGGTTTACCCCTCGTCCTAAACCAATTGAACTCGCGTCCGTATGCAATTCTGTATCCAGGTTCATATCAAAAATGTTTAATATTGGATATTCAGTTAGTCGTTTCACTAAGTCCAAACGAATATTTTCGCATTCATTTGTCCACACAAAAGGTTGTCCTTTTCGCAACAATGTTGCAATGGCTGCTGTTATAGTAGCAAAGTTTTTCACAAATCGTCGAAAATATCCAGCAAGTCCTAGGAGCTGCCGCACACCCTTTACGTTGGTAGGAGCAACAGTCTGTGCAAGAGCGTTCACTTTTCGAGAACTTGGCTTTACAGTACCACTTTCAATTACAACACCTAAATATTCCACAGATGTCTTGAAAAACTTACACTTTGTTAAATTGAGCACAAATCCTGACTTTGAAAGTGTGTCAATAATTTTCCGTAAATTCAGAAGACCTTCATCTATGGTTTGCGAAGGACACAATATATCATCAATATAAACAAAAGCAATATTGTCTTTTAACGCTCCAAGAGCTTTGTCAATAGCACTTTGATAACATGAAGGAGAGTTCACAAAACCAAATCGCATTCGATTGTATTCATACAGTCCATCTGGTGTCACAAAGGCAGTAATATGTTTTGAATCCTCCTCGATTTCAATCTGATGAAATCCCGCTTTCATATCAAGAGTACAAAAATAAACGGCTTTTGTAAGTGCATCAATCTGGTCTGGTATGCGGGGTAAGGGGTAATTATTCCGTAAAACCTTCTTGTTTACTTCACGAAAATCTACACATAACCTTGTGTCTCCGTTTGTTTTCTTAACAAGTACTATTGGGCTAGCGTAAGCAGATTCACTTGGCCGAATTATTCCGGTATCTAACTGTTCTTTAATAATTTGCTTAACTTGCACTCTTTCGCCGTATGATAGATGACGTGGTTTATAGGAGACCGGTTGTAGATCACGTAGTGTTATTTTTAACTTGCCAGTTGTAACAGTGGGTGATGTTTGGTTTATACCATTTTTAAGAATTGTTTTTATTTCGTCACTTAATTTCTCGTCCAATCCTGACAGATTAATTTCTGCTTCGTTGAATGTGTGTATTGTACAAATTCGAGGCCTGCTTAGGGGGTCATATGAAATATCTACACTATTTGCATATAGTTCTATTTTAATGCCTGGTCGTTTGAGTACATCAAGACCAATTAAGGCGTCAATGTCGTCTCCAGGTATAGATCCATCTGGTACAACTAGAAACTTAATTTCCAAAGTCATTGTTGGAGTAAACATTAAAGCGATGCTGTGTCCTATAGGCTTCATTATGCAGTTTCCCATTTCAGATATAAATTGGCTCTCAGGTTCTATCTTCAAATTTAATTTTTTTGCTATTCTTTCATGCAATATTGAGACGTCAGCTCCTGTATCCACTAAATATGATATAGACGTAATTGTATTATTGTTTGTAATTTTGGCTGACGGAAATGAGCGTACAAAACGGGTATTTTGAGTAAGCATTACTTGCTTTGGCACTCCATTTTTACGATAACAAATATCTACAATGTGACCTTTTTTTGGCAAAACGTACAAGTTTTGATATCGGGTACTTTTATTTGTTCATTTGATCGATTCCCCTTAGAAGTTCCTGGTAGATTTTGATCGGATGTATTTATACTGCTCCTTTCCTCTTGTTTACAATCTTTTTGTTTATGACCATAACGATAACATTTACGGCACTTTCCATGAAAACCAGGATGTTCATCACGAAAGTCATTCGCTCGCTTTCGGTAACGGTCACGTACTCGGTCACTGTTAATTGTCTGGTTCGCATCACAAACTGCTAACAGCTTTAACAATTCAGAATCACATGTAGGAGACTGTAAGGATACCCTGTTTTTCACTTCAATATTTCGAATATCGTACTCAACAAGACTAAGAACTATATTCCAAGGAAAATCGGGATAAACTGCTTAATGGAAATAAGTTTTGCATTTCCATACTCTACTAAAGAGTCAAAGTTTGAACTGTTAATTGCCAAACATGCACGTATACGAGTAGCTGGGACACCTTTTTCAGGAAATGCTACCTCAAAGTCTTTACGAAAAGAAGTCCAGTTCCTCACAATAGGCTTCCAATGCTTATAAAATCGAGCAGCTCGTCCACGAAGTGCGTGACCTACTTTTAAAACAATCACAGTATCGGAAATGCCAAGCTCGCGTTGAATTCTGGTTACGTCATCCATCCATTCCACCATGCTAAACGTTGTATCATCTGGATCAAAACTAGTTAAGCGAATCTGCGAAGATGTCGTTGCCACAGCTTCCGGAGCAACAGTAACAATAGATTGCGCCTGCGTACTTATCGGGCTCGACTGTAGCGCTGCTTGAGCTTGGGTGGCCTGGGCGTTGGCCATAGTAGACAATATTTGCATTACTTGATTTTGAAAATTTGTATTGTTTTCTTGCTGCATTTTTATCATCAACATAATTTTATTGTCAATTAAATCACTATCACCACTTTCGCGAACATTCGCGACAGGACTGATCGCACGTTCCGGTTCACTTTGTTCCTCGTTGTCCTCCATTTTGTTTTATTTTTTTTTTATTTATTAAGGTCCTTATATATATATATATTTTTTTTCTATTGTTATAATATTATTAAAGTTTCTTTTTTTTCCTTATTGTTAAGCTTAGGCATATTAAATATTACACATGTTATTATACAGTGTATATTAAAACGAATAGATACACTTAAATAAAACAAGTGCCAAACCCCGCCCACTGTGGTAGGGATTGAGAATTTATAGGTTTTTATTATCGAATTCGTTTGTTTTGTTTTAATGCATTTCTGCAAATAAAAACTAAGTATTGTTTACAATCCATTAAATTCCAGTTAATGGCGAAAATGTATTTCTTAAAAACTATACACATTTCCCTACGACAGCGTCGGAACTACTGAACAAACACAGTAGATCAAACTACATGCCGCGCTGTTGCCATAGGCTATTATTGTTCCCTAAAAGGGTTGTTTTTCTTATTTTTTAATATTAAAAGTACGAAAATTAACTAAATCAAATTATTTTTGACATATTATTAATTTTTTTGTTATTTTTAAAGTTTCAAACAATTAAAATTGAACTATTTATTAAATAATTATAATTGTTCTCTTCTGATTTAAAACAACCTGGCAACTATGGTTCGTAAATACGAATGGCTTGGTTTAAACCACGCCCAATTAAAGTTTGTTTCTTTTTCTCTGATCAGAATATAATTTGTCATCCTTGTCTCCAGCCTTACTTACTTGATTCTATACAGTCTGTATATACATATTTTGTCCTGTAATTGGAATATTGTATTCTGTTGGGCAATACATTATTATTATTATTATTATTATTATTATTATTATTATTATTTAAATGATTACAAAATCTATACAAATTACAATAGTACAATAATTGGATAACTTTTATCAAAAAGGAACCAAGCGCCAAAAACTTTTTCTGGGGTAAAAAAATTATTTGCAAAATAACTCATTTTTAATGCTGCTCAAAAAATTAATAATGATTTAGGAACCCTCTCAATCCTTTGAGAAAAGTTTCAAATGACGATCAACCTTATAAGCATTATTAAAAATGAGTTATTTTACAAATAATTTTAATAAGCCCAGAAAAAGTTTTTAGAGCTTGGTTCCTTTTCGATAAGCGTTATCAAATTAAAATAATTTAATTAAAAAGAATCAAAACGGTATTATATGTGTATTTGGTCACTTTCCTCTAATGCTGGATAATAAAATATTATTTAAAAATAAAAATTTTGTATAGCAGGTCTGGATAGAATGTCAGTTTAAGTGAATTATCACTTTTATACATTAAAAACTATGAGAATAAATGCGATATTTTTATAAATCCAATTACAATATATATATATATATATATATATATAAACCCTATACTATAAACCTTTAAATCAGTTTAAATTTAATACCTAATTGAATCAAAGTAATATGAAATTCACTACATGCTTTTTTATTTTACATATTAATTTCATGTCTCGCATGGTCGTTGACACAAGAAAATAAAATTAATTTAAAGCAAGGGTTTACAAAACATAAATTTGAACTTACAAATTGTTTTGGGGCTTTTGTAAGATATTAACTACAAAATTTTTTAAAATATACGTAAAGTAATTATTATAGTATAATATAGCTATAGCTAGCTCAGGAAATTTATTAGTAACATTTTTTATCAAAATTCTTTTCATTTAAATTCTCAATTTCTAAGAAATACTTTTGCAACTGTGTCTACAAAAAGGTTTGTATACACTAAAAAAAATGCAGTTCTTATGTCAAATAAATGTTGCTTTCAAAACCATAATGTTGGCAAAAATCTATTTTTATTTCAGTAAAATAACATTTCTTTACAACAATGCAACTGCTTTATTTTTCATTACGGGATCTGTAATGGATCCATTCTATGTTGAACCAAATAATGTTTGGTTTGATAATTTTATTTGGTACAACCAAATCTTATTTCCTTGTAAGAAATATGCCTACGTAATTAAGGCAGTGAATGCGTTACTTGCTTTAGTTGTTACACTAGCGTCGTCGCAGTTAAATCAGAAGGGATATTTTAGTAAGTTTATTATTTCTGATTATTATCTACCTATATATAGCACTCAAACCTATAGGTATCAGTTCCGCCAGAAGCTAACGGAATGGGGATTAACCGATTTTATTTCCATATTTCAAAGGTAGGTAAATTTTACATACATTTTCTTTGAGCATTAGAATGTTGCATATTGGTAAATGTATGTAGGCCCTACAGCCTGCTCTGGTCGTGGGGCAGATAATTATAATAGGTACAATCACAATCCACACAACAAAGTCTGTTCGAAACGAAAACCCAAACTGTTTTGCGAACCACGTGAGAAATCGCCGGCCATCTTTGATTTAAAGTTGTTGTAAATATTACAGTAATACAGCCCGTTCAGAATAAAACCGAATATATCTATATATATATGGGGCGTGGCCTCGCCTCCCTCCAAGGCGCAGTAGCTTTTGTGATAAACGACATGACGAAAGGTCGAGCAGGTAAGGACTTAAAAATTAAATGATAATAATGCAAAAAATCTCATTAGCGGTGCAGGCTATTTGCTTAGCTACTGTGTCGCGCGTTGGAGGGAGGCGATACTGTTTTAGGATAATAACTTTTAAACGAATATCCAACATCTTGTCCTAGGTTATCATTACAATCGAAGATTCGTACATAGATATATCTACAGTCAATATAAGGTATAACAACTTTCTTTGTGGCGATATTGGTAATATACTTAATGTAGAATGTTATTTTTATTTTTACTTAAATTATCTGTACCTATAGGAGTGTGTATCACCGATATATAGGTGATAAAAGATATAACATGATATGAAATGTGTTTAAAGACTATAGTAAGTGTATTTTGTATTTATTAATATATTGCTTAGAAGTGCTGCGTGTTTTAGCCTGAAATTTGATGTATTCTTTCCATTTGCTCAGATATATGGTGCCAGGCTTGTGCACAAGCAAGAAACATGTTTCTAATTCAAGCCATTTTCAGTAATACTGAAACGACAAGACCATTCTGTCTTTATAAATGAAAAAAATTAGACATTTTCCAGAAATACCTTTATATATAATTATATATATGTGGTGTTTTTTTTTAAATGATTTTTTCATTATAATAATTAGTGGTAAACACACTAAGAAAAAACAATGATTATTTTAATGGAATATTCTGATTAGTATTAGTATACTGTTAAGTTAACCATGTTTATATTGTAACAGTTTTATTGTCATTTTAACTATATTTTTGTTGTTGCACAAAACAATAATTTATTTAGTTATAATAATAATATGCGTAGGGTTACAAGTATCTTATAACCCTATATATGGTTAAATATACTATACGTATTATATGCAGGGGCGGATGGGCTCCAGACAGATCCCGGTGGGCCGCTATGTCAGATTGGCCGAATGGACATCTAGACTGGCCCAAAAAAATTATAAAAATACAACACCAACGAATTATCAAAATTTCATCCCTTATAATTTAATTAAATAATTTTTTTAACTTTTTTACGAAATAATAAATTTTAAATTTATATTTTAAAAATTTAACGGTTTTTAGTCACATAAAAATATCTATAGTCTATTCATTTTAAAAATTCGCTATATTAAACATTTTTATAAAAAATATGTATTTTTAGGTTATTTTTCAGTATCTTTAGTAAAAATTCTAATTTAAAACCCTCCTGAACACCCAAAACCCCCCGTGTGCACAAGCCTGGTTTATACTGTACTTTGTGTTTTATAACATCACAAAAGGGTCAAAAATGAATTTTAACATAATTTTGGTACAATTTTTAGTAGAATAAACATTAGTAAGAGTGGGTAGATTTTTGTGTGATTTTACATACGAGTATCATCCAGAATATGCGTTCTAAACAAAAATTTTGTAAAATTGCAAAAAAAAACAAAAACCGTCCCGGGCCGTTTGAAACATGCCCATCTGCCCCTGATTATATGTATAAACTTTCTCTATAGTAAAAACTACAACGATATATTGTTAATAATGTGTGACAATATTATATTGTTATTGTAACCAGATAATCTTATAATTGGTTGCAATAGCCTAAATATGTAACTTTACTAAATTTTTATAACAAAATGATTACAGTACATATACATGTACAGTATATATATAACAAAACAAATTTACATTGTTAGGGATTACAATATATTTTCTGACAATTAAACATTTATTTGGAATTATTTGAACGAAGTATTTAATATTTTTGATACAAAATATAGATTAATTTAAAGCAACTCCATACATTTTTCAGAAAATCTTTTATTTATTTGTGTAAAATATATACAATCTTTGGTTGTAAATATAAATATATAATCCATCTCTTTGTTACACAGAAAAATTGGGTTTTTTTTGTTTTTTTTCAAAATGAAATTTTGAGTAAAATGTAGAATATATTACATTTTTCATTATTGAAAATTTTGACCAAGACTAAAAAATCTGATTTCTTATTATTTGGTAGTTTCCGCATTTAAAACCAATAGCAATGTAAAACTTCTACACTAATACAAAAAATTAAAGGATACAAATTTTTTTTGCGATTTTTCGGATAGCTGTATATTTGTTAAAAATGGTCGTATTGGAGCCGTAAAAGAAGCAATTTGAAGCTTAAACTTTATAGTTTTGAGATTTTTAGATGAAAAACGTGCAACGCTCAATTCTAACGAATACCGTAATAAAAAAATCGATTTTTTTTATTATTATTATTATTATATACTCTACATAAATTTGAAAAATCATGAAAAAAAGTGCTTTTGGTAGCTTTTTGAAAAATCAAAATATTAAATGTAGTTACTTTTTTTAGGACCAAATCAAAACAAGCGCGGCCCTTATTGGTCAAATCGGTGGTTGTGGCTAGTGCATAACGCGAGACTGTATTTACATTTAATAATTGTCATTTAGTGGCTAATTTTAGTCAATGGAAACATAAAATAATAGGCAAATGAGACTAATCTTGAAAAAAAACCTAAAATGTAAAAAAAAAACCATTTGAAAAAAACAATGAAAAAAAAAAACAAAAAAAACGGACCGTTTTTTTTCAAGTCGCATCTCTAGTTGGACTAAAGTTTAACTATATTGTGGTAAATATATCATTAAGTTATATTAAACAAACATAGTTGATTCAACTGTTTAACTATATTACCTGAAATATCTCAATAACTAATAAATACACATTAAATTAAATTAAACATATTGTTCAAATAGACGGTTTATTTAATTGAAATACTTTTTTTATTTCGCCATATTCAATTCAAGAATTTGCTTGATACAAATGAATTTGAAGTTATATGAAATAAATCTTTTTGAAAATTTCAAAAATTATGGTTGAATTATTGACATAGAATTTTGTTATTAAATATACAAAATGTCTGTTATAATTACAAACTACTTATTTACTTACTTAGATTACAGTTTGTTGTAAACGTAACATAAAGTTATGTGGAACTGGATTAAAATAAAATCTGGTTATTATTTAGATAAAATTAACAAATATTTTTTAACTGTGTAATAAAATTCGTATCCAAAATGGCGTTTATAAAATCTGTTACATAATATAGTATTATAAATACCTACTCTGAACGAAAATGTACGTGATATTAATATATAAGTTCATCAAATCAATAAACAACAAAATTAATTTTCAGCTGATAACGGGTGTTTTTAATACAATGAACAATCGTTCGTAAATTTTCTTATTCATTAAGTTACGATTGCTGTACGTTACATTAATGAATAATGAGCATAGATCTATGTTTTACAGTAATTAATACGATAAACAGATTTACATTAGCTTATGAATCCTGTACGTTAAATTAATAAACTATGAGCATGGATCTATGAACATCGGTTGTTAATATAACGACCGTTGGACATAACTTTATGATTACCACGTTAAATCAATAAACAGCGAATATATATATATGAAAGCATGTTATTATTATTATAAACGGTAGACATTAGTTTATAATTATTTTTCATTGAATCAATAAACATTTACCATAGATCTATGATCCCTGGTCGTTAATACTACAAATAAAAAGGCATTAGTTTATGATTTACTTTTACATAAAATCCAATAAAACCCAATTAATTATTTGCCAAATTTACTCACCTTTGTATATACTTACCTTTTTTATTTAAAATAAAGGTTTACTGGGTACATTTTGTTTTAGCAACATAGAAATAGGAAAAAATATCTTATACAAATTACCAAGCAATCAATAACAAAAGATGTTTTTGGTAAATACATTTTTTTAATGCAAGAGAAATTTACAAATAAAATGAACCTTTGAGCTCTCAAGATGTTTACAGAATGCTTTTTCTAAAAAGTTCCTAAACGTTATGCTTTTCTGCAAAAAGTCAAGATTAAATATATAAATAATTTTAGAACATATATCGCCCTAATCCTAAATAATTATATTTAAAATATTACTTAAAGTGTATATACATATATACTTTAAATACTAAAAACTCATTCACTAAAAACTTAAAAATAACAAAAAAATATCCAAAAAAGTCAAAAATGTTTAAAATAACTTCACAAGTTCACACACCTCGGTTTCGTCACAATTTCACTAATAAAGCTTTAGGGTTAAACGCGAAACTAAACTTTTATAATAAAAATAATAATACTTTATTTACGACAAAGTCAGTTAATGCTATAAGACTGATGTATGTAAAAATTCCCCACCCAATAGTAGTGTAGGGCAACATTAATTTTGGCGCGTTTTTGGAATTGAATGGTATAGTTTGTAAAATCAATGTTTAGTGAGCGTTCGGACAATGAAGACTGTTTATTATGTATGTGTGCTGTTCATGGATAAATGACAAAAAATTTATTGTTTTAAAGATAAAGAACATCGTTTAATGATCGTCAATAAGTTTGTATATTATGAAAATAATTGAAGGGTCTGCTGCAACAAGGAGGTATCTGTGTTTTTTTAAATTTTACAGGAGACATAAAAAACTTAATTACTTTTTCATGTATTTGAAAACGATAAAAAAACTTTTAGGACTGTATTAGATCAATATAGTCAATAATTTAAGGCAAAAAAATTTTGAATTTTTTTTCATATAATATCAGTAGATAATAAACAAAAATGCAGATACCTCCTTTTTGCACCCAAAAGGCAAAAATACTGCAAAAAATATTACATTTTTTGGTATCTAATAAAAATAGAAGCATTACATAAGTAGTTATTCAGCATCATTTTCATCATCTTCTGTGTCATCAGTCTCCTCATTCATAATTTCGTCCGAAACAAGGGAGTTGTAGTATCCAATATCTGCCTTGGGAACGTACTTTTCCGCGAGATGCATCACATTGTCATATTTTGCCTTCTTAAGGGGTAACGGCTTATTATATAGCTTAACTTTTTCTATAATGGGGCAATCATTAGGCCTTTTTTGAAGACCGAAGTCGGTAAAAACAAGAGCGTTGGTTGAAGTGGAGCATCTTACATGAAACTTATGTTTTGCAGAATATTCAAAAACTCTGTACTGGGATACTTTAAACTTTTCTTTGGAAACAGAGGTAGCAGTTTTTTGAAAAATCCACTAAGTGCATTGACAAAATTAAATATTATGTTCTGGGTAACAGGAACTGTAACAAAATTTTTTGGACTGCTGCTTTGGTAATGTTTAATATATTCTGTTGGTAGATAGACCCTTTCTATTTTGCGAACATGCTTTTCAACTACGCCAAAGCACCTGTCACATGGTAAGAAACTATGCCCTGGTTCTGGAAATCTGTGCACAATTTTCTTAAAACGTCCGTTTCTAACCAGAGTATATAAATATTGGATTAGGCTATTGTTTTTATTTTGAGCTCCGCAATTATCTGAAAACAAGTACAATATGTTTATTTCTGGGCCCAAAATATTTTTAAAATAGTGGTCCAAAAGGCTTATTGTCTCATTAGGAGTTTTCTTTGCAGTGATCTCATCATACATATAAAAATGAGCTTTGCTATGCTTTGATGAATGTATACAAAAGTTATACATCCATAGCTGCCGTAGATAGAAAGCATCACCTGATGGAATCTTTGGCAAGGGGGCATTTTGTTCATGATCTGATTTTTCTCTCATATCTTTGAAAAAAACCTCGGCTTTAGTTTGGTGAAGATTCTTCTCAGTTTCAATTTTTTTGATTTCGTCCTCTGAAAGGGTTGCTCTTCCTTTTAACTGAATATCTATACGGTCACATACTTGGCAGGTGTCGGAGCGTGGATGTCCAAAACTTATATTAAAGTTCGCTTTGAAGTATCTAAAATAGAAATCATAAGAAATCTTTGGTTTATGCAAGTTTTTTTCATTCGTGAACCAATATTTGAAGACCTCTGGTTCATGCTTTTCCAAATATAGCTCATGCATTTTTTTAACATTAAGTTCAGGAGACAAATAATATTTTTTTTCGTTATCTGATCTACTGTAATGAGATTTCCTGCGTGGAAAACTTTTGGCTGTCGACTTGCAAAACTAACTCCTGTGGGATTAGATTGGGCCTATTTCGATGTTTTCCCCTTGAATCTGGTGGTGCAGTGGTAGTTGTATTGACTGCAATATATGAGCCAAGACGCTCAACTCTTTTACCAGACACTCCATGCATAGCACAAAATGCCTTTTTGCAGACTCTTCGGTGGAATGTGCCCAATCGAATCTAAAAAATATGTACTTAACAGTTTTAAAGGCTGCAGGGGCTATGTTTTCTATTACTTACTTTGTATTCAGAGGAACTTTTTTTCTTGCACCGAAGCTTCTTTTTAGATTAATCGGTTTTTGTTTAATAAGTCCGCATAAGTAAATATCCTGCTGCTCTTTATCACCAATTTGGTTAAATTTTTCGATTATTATAGCACGACTTTCTTCTGATACTTCTTCAAAACATTTATATTTACAAAGGCATTCATTTCCTGTTTTTCTCGCAGGTTTTAGTTTATTTCTTGAGTTAATATGTTTTTTCCTTCTGCAAGCATTCGCTTTCTCATATTTCTTTTCCATTCACTGTCGCTTTTGATTTTTCGTTTTTTTACCGCAGGACCAGCTTCATTAGCACTACCTTCACTCTCACTTACTGATGGCTCAAAGTTATCACTAGAACCACTACTAAATGGCTCTGATTCACTATCTAAATCGCCTGAATCACGCATATTTACTAGGAAAAGTTTTATGTAGCTTAGCTATGTAAATAATGACATTTTAGGTTAGGTATATCTGCTATTGTCAAAGTAAAATACATTTTTCGTTTGGTGCAATATGGATTTATATGCTACAGATACCTCCATATTGCACCTCCCCTTCCCCAGGAATATTCGTTCGAGATCTCGTTGTTGCGTCAAACGATAGAGGACTACTTTTTGTGTCAATTACAGCACATAACTCATTTTGGCCAAAAAATACAGATACCTCCTTGTTGCAGCAGACCCTTCAATTAATTTTTATGTTTTGCATTAATCGTTTTAATGTTGGCTAGTTTATTGTTTTTATATACTTAATTATTAATCTAATCAAAAAGAATTGTTATAATCACCAATACATAATATTAATGTACAAAAATTTGTGTCATAAGGCTGAGAAGTGAGTCGTTTTGTGCTGAGCTCATAAAGCTTAATTATAAATTTTAGCGAAAGATATTGAAAAAATTTAAAAAGAATTTTGAAAAGAAAGGTTTGTACTTATATTTATATATTTATTTATATATTATATTTACTATTTGTATTTATTTTTGTTTTATTAAAATTTTGACTTGATGGAGCAATTCTGAGGTCTAATTTTAATTCAGAGCACCAAAAACCAAGAAAAAACAAGGTTCTATTCCAACAATAAAATGTTGGTTAAATCACTAATCATTGGTTTTTAATTAAATAAGTACAAATTTAGGTAGGGACCTATAAATGAGGAGTGGTTTTTCAAAAGGCCTTATTTCCATTTTTACTTGAATGTAAAATCCCAAAGGTATGGTTAAAAGGCATATATTAACGGCGAAATATGACAGCAGGTCTGAAGTATTATTACATTTTCATCAGAATTTTTTTTTAAATAATCTATATTGCCCTAACCTATACAGGTTATAGTCATTTTTTTGAAAAATTGTTGCAAATGGAAATACGACCTTTTGAAAAATCACTCCTCAAATAAAAAGTATATAAGAATAGTTCGTGCTAAAAAGATACGACTCTTTAATTGTAAAGTATTTGTCGAACCTTTTACAAAAAGTTCTCCTTATCCTGTAAATAGATGTAAATGTAAAAATCTTATTTTCGTGACTTGAAATGCCTTTTTATTTATACAGCGGTATTTATGCATAAATTTAATTTTTGTTTTCTTTTAAGAATGTTAGAAAATCATGTAAACGTATTTGAAGTAAAGATATATTTATAAATAAACATTCGCATCTTTATTGTATACGTGGGATTCATGAATAATTAAGGCAGAGTTTGTTTATACTGTTTTCAGTTAACTTTCAGTGCGGCGTTACCTAACTACATTAAGATACGTGGTTAAAAGTTTATTCAGTGTTTCCACAGGAACCGGAATTTTCATAATGAAAATAATTTATGTATCAGATGGCTTCCCAGGATAATGAATATATGTCTACGTTGACATTGTAACTTTATACTTGTTTAAATTGTTTGGATTGTTCTAACTGCTTAATTTGATAAGGAACTAAAAAAGTTAGATTACACATATATATTCAATAGTTTAGCTGAAAAAGGCAAAAAACGTAAAATTTTAAATTTAAAGCTCTGTAAAAAATTAAATAATGAAAATAGAAATTCGGCTTAATAAGATTTTTTTGTCCAAATTTAATGCTTTGTAAGAATTAGTCATGGATTTTACGAAAAAAAAAATCTTCCTAGGTTGCAAGAATAAATAAGGTAAAAAAGTCAGTTTTCTGTGTTATTTAAGCGGCAAAACTTCAGATTCGATGAGGGACCTCTTAAAATTGAAATTATGAGCTCCGCTTTTAACAGAATATTTGTTCGGACATATTCTACGATATTTTGGGTGGAGAGCAAGAAAAAAAAAATATCGAGTTTTTTTGGCACACCCTATTATATATGTATATATATTTATATCTGGTATCTGCTCCGTGTTGTCGGTTCTGACGACGTTTCGTTACAATCTCATGTACCATATTTAGGTCTTATCTGCTGGGCTGCTGTTGCTGCTCTGCTGCGAGTTAGACGTGGACTCCACATCGTTTACCTGTAATTTATTTTTAATTCGATATTCAGTGCAATTTTCACATGTAATGTGATAATCGTAAAATAAATAGCTACTGTTTTAAAAAACAATGCGTACCGAAAAAGAAAGAATTATTATTTTAATGATGGTTGGGTATGGAGACCGAAAGAGGACTCCGCATGAAGTATGTGCATTATTCTGTCACAATCATGCGTAAGCAAAATAGTAAAAAATCTGAAACCGAAAGTGTCAAAAATAGGTCTCGAAGCGGTCGACCACAGTCTGCCACTGCTGGAGATGTTGCCCTGAATGTGCTATTGCAAGTCCAGAAAGTACCTACAGTTTCTTGTCGGGGGGTTGCCCGAGACTACGATATCAGGTTATTTAAAAGAGAAAAAATGCATTCCCATAAGGTGCATTTTTTGCAAGAATTAAGTGATGACGATTTTGATCATAGGTCTGAGTTTTGTGAAATTTTGATGGCACGTTGTAATCAGGATCTACATTTCTCAAGAAAAATTTTATTTTCGGATAAGGCCACATTCATGCTGAACGGTTTTATTAACCGTCATAACTGCCGCTACTGGTCCCACCAAAACCCGCATTGGAAAAAGGAGAACACACACGGCACCCTCAAAAGATAAATGTATGGGCAGGAATAATTGACCAACACATAATAGGACTATTTTTTATTAAGGGAAATCTAACGCAAGAACAATATTTGAACCTCCTTCAGACAGATATCGTTCCAGCAGTAAGGGCATTGTACCTTGAGGAAAATAATGAAGTAGACGACACCATTTGGTTCCAGCAAGACGGTGCTCCACCACATTTTGGTTTGACAGTAATTAGATACTTATCCCAGGTATTTCCGAACAGGTGGATTGGTAGACGAGGGCCAATAGAGTGGCCTGCTAGGTCTCCAGACCTAACACCATTGGATTTTTTATGGGGTCATTTGTTGTCAGTGGTGTACAAAAATACGCCGGGCAATCTTCAGGTTCTCAAAGAAAGATTAGTTGATGAAATTCATAATGTTTAAGACGTTTGGGCATTTCCGTCTTTTGCGATATTTTAAGTTTCTTCTTTTAAGTGTTCTTTGTATAGTGGCACTTGATACATGAAATCTTCTTGCCAGTTTTCGATAAGATGTACCCACTTTATGCCTTGCGCTTTCAACCACTCTGTTTTCACGAACTTCACTTAGAAGTTTTTGGTAAGTTAAAACAAGGAATACCTTGTTCGCATTCAGCTATTGTCCGATATATTGTTGTTTTGGAGATATTTTCGTTTAGAAAAATATTTACAATTTCACGTTTCGGTAGCCGTCCAACAAGGTTGTAAATACTTTTTCGAATTTCCAATTTATATGAGATGTTTTTGAGAAATTTGAAACTAATGTTTTTTGACATATCAAGGTTGCTTAGTAACGAATAATTGGGAACAATGGTAACTTGTTTGTTGCTCATCAAAAAGCTGTAATTCATGTATGAAAAAATTCCCAAAACTTTAGATGCATTTTAGTGGAGAAACATTTTTTACCTAATATAACCCAGTTTTGTCGCAATTTTAGACTGTTTCTTTCGGAAAAAAAAAAATTACGTGATATTTGCTGAGACCACCCTCCCCCCACGTGAGATTGGGTGAGGTTTGGCTCGACCCTCCCCTAAACACCTACGTAATTAATGGTATTATCACAAGTTGCTTAAAATTTTTTTTTTAATTTTAATATTTTTCTTTTCATATCCACTGAAACATTCACATCGAATAAGGCCAAAACATCTCATTCCTCGGACAGATGACATTTTGTCAGCAGCAATTTTAGCGAAAGAAGGATTGTTTTGGGTTGGGTTAGCAATACATTTTTCATTAAAGTTAAATCTGCATTCGGTGCTCATATGCCAGATGAAGCTTAAACCAGGCTGGTATATAAAATCTTAAAACAAATATGCAAATATGTAGTATTCCTGTTATTTCTCTAGTGTTAAGGTTAAATTGGTCGCGGAACATGAATATTTTTAATAAGTAGAAAGTGCTTTTATTTTACGACTAACACCCCAATGGTATAGAATTTTCAAAATAGCTTCAGCGTGATTTTTTGCAGTTCCAGACATGATTTTCGGCACACCCAATAATTGTTCACTGCCTGATGACGATATTATAATTGGTAATCTATCAACTTCTTCTGTACCAACAAGATCAGTTAATATTTAGCCGTCCCAATGTAACACAAAATTATCCTGGTTTTTGAGTCCATCTAACAAATAAATATTTTTTAATAAAATTATGTCTAGTTTTATACTATTTTAATACTATTAATATTTCACTTAATAAATGTAGAAAAAAGTAACCTTTTAATAAATTTTGGTCGAAGATAAATAAGAAAATAATTTAGCAATAAAATCATCAAAAAATATTTCAATAATTCAAATACGCACTCTGACGGCATCAAACAAAATTAATCAAAAAAATGTAAATCATGTAAAGATCTCTAAATAACATTAAAATTTTATCTTAAATTTAATGAATATCATTTAAGTTAAAAAATTGTTTTATTCATCGACATTTATTTATGAACAAAATGATATTACTCTGATCCATACTACCAATTTCCATAGCTTCAGTACTAGGCTCAAAGTTGTCTATAAAACCACGTTGAGATAAATTCTTTTTTCTTATGTGTTGGAGATTTTTTCTGACGTTTACTCTTTGATAAAAGTAACCATTTGTGGTGACATCGAATTATTGATAAGATAATAGAAGATTCTTGACGCAGTGGAATTTCTGTTTGACCCCATAGTTCTATTAGTTGTTTTGCTGTACTCGCTGAACTTCATTTAATTGTTAATTTGCAAATTTTATGGTGGTAAGAAAACCGACATAACCTCTTTGAATAATGCACAGTGGCGGCTGGTGGATTTTGGGTATACCGATATCTCAGTTACTAGATATGGGACCCACACCAAATTTATATGAGTTTATAATGACATTAAATAAACAAGTTCTGCGCAAGCAGAATTTAAATTAAAGTTTGCGAAAAAAAGATAACTTTTTTCTCGGCCGTACCGCCCCCAATAAATATAATATAAATTTAATTGGTGCAATTTATTATATACCATAGTTTATCGAAAATTTTCAAATTTTATTTAAAAAATCCAAATTATACAGATTTTATACTATTTTAAATTTTTCCTTTCAAAGAAATAATAAAACTTTAAAATGATATAAAATCTGTATGATTTGGATTTTTTTAAATAAATTTAAACTATTATGGTTTAAATTTATTTTAATAGTAGCCGAGCAAAAAGTTATCTTTTTTTCGCAAACTTCAATTTAAATTCTGCTTGCGCAGAACTTGTTTATTTAATGTCATTATAAACTCATATAAATTTTGTGTGGGTCCAATATCTAATAATTGAGATTTTGGTATACCCAAAATCCACCAGCCGCCACTGTTCTTACAACAAAATCTTTAGTAACTTTCCCAATTAAATAGATTTTTTCTCCCATAATGTTGAATACTGAATCGGCTTGTGAAGAAATAGAAATAAGAATGCCACTTTTAATTTTTAAACAAACATTGTTTCAAAGCAATACACATGTCATCAGGACTTACCAGCAGAGGAATGACAGAATAGTCAACCAATCAAAAATCAGATAATAAAATGATCGTTTTTAAACAGTTGTCTTCAATACTTTTTTTTATTAAACATGATGAATCCATCACAATAAGTTTTTTTTGCCACTAATAATGAGTAATATAATTAGAAGGCGTATTATTTTTTATTAATCAAAATTTGTTATTAATTTATATTAACCATATTATTAAATTATGATGTATTTAAAAAAACAATAATTTTATTCTATATAATGATAATAATTATTGTAGGGGAGACCGGGGCGGAATGGGGGAACGTTTAAAAATTATTTTTAGTAGGGTAGAGACGTGGTTCAAATTCAAAAAATAAGCACAAGGATTTATTAAAGTATTATAAACAAAATACAAAAAAAATATTAACATAAATGCTTAACATTTTTTTTTATTATCGTATTAAAAAAAAGTTTCCTTTACTCCATTCCGCCGCGCCTACGGGGCAGAATGGGGATATAGGCTTACACAATTCACAGACAAGTTCTGCATCGTCGTCATCACTCTATATCCCCCAACACGAATTGTGAGCCCACTTTTGGCACTGTGTGCATAAAATCCAACCCTCAAAAGAAGCTGAAAATGGGTATATACAATATATATATCGAAAAGTTATAAAACTTAACACAATTTCATCACGTTTAGTCTAAAACACATTAAAACGTTTGTAGTAACCTATTTGTCATTACCAACTGACGTATTGGCCTTCTAGTAAATGATAACAAAGGACGATAGTACTATCGATCGTCTGCAGCGAGAAATTTAAATAAAACACCGTTCTGCCCCGGTACCCAGTTCTACCCCGGTCTGCCCTACCCTAAAAGTTAAAAACTCGAAAATTCGATGGAAATCATACTTTGGCCTGGAATAACTCTGGAAGGAATTAATTTATAGAAAAATGATTAGAGAACATTTTTATGGAGCGTTAAATTTACTATGAAAATCCATCCTTGCCATAAGTTGATTTGATACAGACGTATAAAATTACAAAGATAAAAAAAAATTCCTAGATAGAAAAATGCGATCCGCGACCTCTAAATATTCAAATTAAGAGCTCAAATTTTTGACATCTTCTGAAAGAATTTGCCGACCATTTGAAGAAAAAAAAGTCATTTTTTTTAAACACCCTAATAAATATATATACATATAGATTTGTTTGACCGCACATACAGACCCAAATCGTCATACTTCGCCGCCTATACAGACCAAAATTGACGTTTTCAGACCCGGCTTCGGGACTGAAAAAGTTAATCATAGTATGGAAATCAGGGGGGTTGGTGGGTGCAAGGGGTAAATTTTTAGGTGGGCTTGAAAAGGCGGTGAAACATGATGAAATATACAGATTTAGTTCACGGTTCAGCCAGTTCGAGGGCGCCTCGGTCGGGCTCAGCTAGCTGTATATATTCGGCATAGTTAAACTACGTCTTCAAACCCTAAATTTGGCAACGCCGCGGCGTTGGCATATAAATAATGAATATGTATTTCACAGCTCTAATACAGTCCCGATATGCTCTTTACCATTTGGTCCAAAATCACACTTTCCCTCCTGAACGGAGATCAGATAGTAAAAAAAGGAAAATCTACTTTATCAAATTTTTAGGGTTATACTTTTAAATATTCGTCAGTAAAATTTAAATGTTAAATATTTAACACAATATATTATTTTTTTAGTATACATTTTTGATAAATATTACTGTAAAAATATTAGTAGATCGTAATTTTTAATATGGTTGTATGGATGTGATTTACGTATAGTAATATTTATTGTATTATACAAAATATAAATATTAAGTTAATAAAAAGATTTGCGAAATATCTCAAGATTATAAAGAACCTTACACTGTCTGTGGACCATGTAGTTAATAATTTTAATGGTAAGTATTTTTAATATCAATTTTCATTTCCGTTTATTTATTTAGTATGATTATTATCATTATTAGCATTATTATCGTTACTATCAATATTATTATTATTATCATTAGCTTTCTTATTGTTGCATTATAATCAATCAACCTACCTTCTTATCTTATCTTATTTTATTATTAAATTTAACCAGCAGCGTATAAAGAAAATCACCCGGTATAATAATTAAAATTAAATAAAAAATTATTTGTTTTAGATATTACCTACAGCATACCAAATTTTAAACTTGTATTTTAAAATTTATATTTTTTTAATATTGTACGGTTACTGTATAATTTTAATACCCTGTATCTCAGAACTACTAAATAAAAATACTAAAATACTCCAATTTAAATGCTGATTAGTGAAAATGAAATTTTTTTGATATTTTCCAAATTAAATTAACCAAAAAGTTTCCACCCCGGTTTTCTTCTCCACTTTAAATTAAAAATGAGTGATACGTCATTTTAAAGGCATTTTAAATATCTACATTTTGGCGTATTAGTTTTTAAAATCGGTTAGTTTGATCCTGAGATATTTAAGACAAAAATAAATTAAAAAAGAAAAATTTTCTGTAATATCTTGAAAACAAACAAACCGATTAAAAACTATTACGTCAAAATAAAGGGATTTAAAATGCCCTTAAATTATACGATACCCCTATTAGTTTTAAAATGGGTTGGTACGTTATTTGAGAAAAACTTAATTTTTTAATTTATTAATTATACACCATTATACATATTGTATATTGTATATTCACAAGAATCATTTTATAAAATCACGTACTTTTAAACCACACAATTAAAGTAATAATTTGTGCAAACCAACCGATTTTAAAAACTAATACGCCAAAATTTTAAGGGAAGAAGAAAAAATAATTTGATGAAGTACGCAAAATAAATAAAGTTAAATTTTTTAAAGGAAATACTTAAATTTTCTTTGCTGTCGAAACTATATTCGTCTACAGGATTTTCTGCGTTTCTTTGGATGGGGTTCAGGGGCGTAGCTTCCGCAAAAAATATATTACCCACATGTTAAAAAAATTGAGGCATCAAATTAAATAAATAAATAATATTTTTATTAAATTCTTTATTCTTCGATTTATTAAATTAAAATTTTCCTGAATACCCCCCTGTTCCAACGAGGCCGTTAACTCATACAAAATGTTTCTGCCCGCACCTTTCCGCTATGACTTTCCTTTATTTTAAAATAGAAACCTTTTAAAAGATGTTGAAGAACGGTAAATGTCTAAAACCAGATCAAATTTTAAAATTTGCCTGTACATTAAAAGCTATGGGTGAATATATTGAGATGTCCCCCAAGTGAAAATGATTATTTTTTATTTTTGGTTGTTTCACTGTTAGTCTAGAATGGGGTTTTTGGGAAGCCACCAGGTCTAGTAATAACATAAGTGGTTCTGCACTAATGCAAGAATTTTAAGAAATCATACATTTTGAATATTAGAGCTTCTCAGAAGATATCTTCACGGAGGTTAGGATTTCGTATGTTTTTTTTAACTTTTGTATATTTAAAATAAGTTATTGTATCTTTTGACACATTAATATTTTTTTAAAATACAATTGTACATACTTAAAATATTTATAAAAAAATCAACTTACTGAGATATTACACTTCACGGTGGATAGGTTTTTAAATAGCAAATTAATGAACTTAAACTTTTGAATTATTAAACAGCAACACTCTCATCTGCATATAAATTCTAACTGACGTTCAGGAATCACATCCCTGCTTAAAATTCCCCATAGAGACCTATACAAAATAATCTATCGGGCGCTACCGGATTCAATATGTGCATTTTTCCATGGTTTTTTTCCGGATACGGCCCAATTACCTATAGGCACACCATAACTTTTACATTTTCCCTATTGAGACCGATAGCAAATAACTCAATGAAGGATATATAGGGATATCCCTATAGAGCAACCATAAAACATTTGTCAAAATTTTATTAAAACCTATAGGGTTCTATGGGGGAAAAACTAATTTCTACATTTATGTGTATTTTCCCCATTGAAACCAATAGCAAATAATTCAAGGGTGGATATCCCTATAGAACAACCATAAATCCCAACTATGGCTCCTATACATACCGATACACCCCATAGAAACACCATACATTCCGATACAAATATCTATCGGTTTGAACAGGGTCTCTATGGGGTATTTTAAGCAGGGATGCATCTATAATGTTGTAAATAGAGGTTTTTGCTTATTTAAAATGATTAAAGCGCCATCCGTTGCATAAAATTTAAAACAAAAACAGATTCACGGAGGATAGAATCAATTTTTGTAACACCTACATAAATGGTTATAAAAATTATTTCTTTTAATTTTTAATGATATTTTATATTCGATTCGATTGCTTTGGATGTGTTTAATTTACTTAGTGAACTGATATTTTTAGTATGCTTTTACTACCTCAGATATTTGAAAACATATAGGTTAACCTAGAAAGAGTAACAGTCACGGAGGATATGTTTTAGACATTGTAAAAAATAATTATTTGCGGTTAAAAATCTGGATCCTGAGCTGTAATATCTACTTAAGATCAAAACACAATAAAAGTGTAGGTCAAACTCATCGGGGGACATTTCGTGAGATTTACCCACATATATTATTTATTGAATTATAAAGATTGGTAAATGCAAAAAAATGATACCCTAAAAATTTTTTTGCCAGCACCTTTTCCGGTATAAGGGCCACTGATGGGGATACCTAAAAATTAACTTTGCTTTAAAAGAAATAATAGTAAATAAAAAAACTAACCTAACCAAACATGCCTCCTTACCTGTATTTTGATTTTTCCCTAGTATTGCCATTTGAACAATTAATTTGCTTCCTGCCGATATTTTCACACCACACAAACAATTTCGCCAATTCTGCTATATTCCCTATTTACAGGCATTGAGGAGAATCCCGGATTAGTATATTATTTTTACGTACTTTCGACCTACGCCACGAGTCCCTACCATTTGGCAACATCGCTGGGTCTCGGGACGTTGGTTGAATATGGCTATGCAGTATAAACGGGCGCGAAAAGTCGGTAAAATGATGCGGGTTTAAAAAGTGTTATTCAGTTTGCAACTTTTTTTGTAAAAAGAAAATGTTTCCCCTTGAAGCATGCTTATTGAGTTATATTCTTTAAAAGCTTATTTACGGTTTATATACTCGCCTAAATTACCTGGATCAAGTGGGTCTTAGGTAGCCTGTATAGTGTACCGGGACTGAAAACGTGGACCGGATAGATATATATATACTCGTATATATATATATATATATATATATTTATATATCTTACTTTTTAATTGTAAATACTGCAGAAACAATTTATATTAAACATATTATTTTATGTTAACGCTTTTATTTTTTTATACAGTGTTTGGAAAATGTAAGTAGAACAAAATATTATGAATCCATTTCTAATTACAGTTTTTGCAAAATATTTTAACTTACAATTTTATTCAAATTCAATTTGTGTTGGCGGGTACCCAGCTGGTTATGCTGCTCCGAGAAATAAAAGTTTGTAAATCGGACTTACATAAACAAATATTTATTGTGTTGTGTTGTATCAAAGGGTTACAAATGCTTTAACTACGGTTTCGTGAAAGGATCGAACGGTCGATTTGCAAGGGTTCAAGAAATCGATTGAAACTTTTTTACCTTAAAAAAATCTCGTCCATAGACAACTTTGTTTTTATTTTTATTTTTTTCTTCACTGTATTAAAAATGAAGAAATTTCATTTTTTTTAAATAACTTTTTTATTTCAAAACGTATCGATTTAAAATTTAGACAAAATGTAGATCTTACTAATGACAATTAATCCATGAAAAAATGTTGTTTAGATTTTAACGTACAGGGGGCGCTGGTGATAATTTAGTTTAAAATTTAACAATTTTTAAAGGGTAAATAATCGAAGAAGCAAATTTGTTTTATAAATTTGAGTATAACACGTTTAAGTATTGATATTTGACTATTATTTGATATACAGTGTGTATTAAAACGAATAGATACACTTAAATAAAACCCCGCCCACTGTGGTAGGGATTGAATTTGTATCATTGTCGTATGATCTGTGCGCAGTGTTGCCAGCGTCAGTACGTTGTACCGAATTCAGTACCTTCGAATTAAAAAAAGTAAGCAAGTACCTCGGTGATGGTTTTCGGTACGTTTTCCAGTTTTAGATCTTTTTCCCTATATTTAAATAAAAATTAAAGAAAAAATTAAAAGTTTAGGTTGGTGATACTGAGTTATTTTAGTATCCTGGTATTTTAAGTTTTAAACTGTTGGTAGCGCGCGTTGTCTACTTAGTGTTGACATAAGGTTTGTTCCAAGTTCGCCAAGAACCGCTCATAGGAATAATAGGAATTATTGAAGCCAAATACCTCAATCTTTGTTAAAAAAGAAAATTAATTATCGATAGGTAGACTATTTTTTAATTTTACCAACAATATTGTTTTTTTGTATAGGTATAATAATAATTATCTATTTTGTTCTTTTGATGTTTATAGTTTATTTATGTGCATGTGCTTATTGATAAAGTACAAAATAAAATTACGTTCATATAAGTTTAATATTTATTTTCAGTACGTTATCTTTTAAATTCAATAGGTTTTTATTGCCATTTCAGTACTTTAATTTTTCTACTACTGGCAACACTGTCTGTGCGTCAGTTTAAGAAGTGCACTGAGACTTTGCGTACGTCTTTGTAAGAATAAAAAAGTATTTTCTCAAATAAAATGGTTTTTACCCGTGAGGAAAAAATACCAAATTATGGTATGGCATCACACTGGTAGATCGTATCGCCAAATACAAACTTTATTTCAAAATATGTTTCAAAATAGGCCTTTACCCAGTGTAGCTACAATCCGCGGCATGCCGCGCTGTTGCCATATGCTATTATTGTTTCCTAAACGGGTTGTTTTTCTTATTTTTTAATATTAAAAGTAAGAAAATTAACTAAATCAAATTATTTTTGACATATTAATAATTGTTTTGTTATTTTTAAAGTTTCAAACAAATAAAATTGAACTATTTATTAAATAATTATAATCGTACTCTTCTGATTTAAAACAACCTGGCAACTATGGTTCGTAATTACGAATGGCTTGGTTTAAACCACGCCCAATTAAAGTTTGTTTCTTTTCCTCTGATCAGAATATAATTTGTCATCCTTGTCTCCAGCCTTACTTACTTGATTCTATACAAATGATGTTTCTGTTGCCAGGATCAGTTTTGTTTCAGTCTACATTTAATCTTAATTTCAAATCGATACGCTTTTGAATAAAAATGTTATTACAAAATATCGAAATTTATCTATTTTTAATACAGTTTACTTAAGGCCTGAAAACCACAGCGGTCGATGGATGAAATTTTTTTTTTTAATATACCATTTAGATGTAGAAACAAGGTTAAAAAAATATATTTAATTCTGGCAAACAAATGTCCAAAATTTGTTCGATTTTTACGCGAAACCATAGTTAAATCCAACATTTATAGTTCATTTAACTATATCACTCAAAACTATTTAAGGATTTATTAGAAAATATATCTGCAGAGGAATAATAGGCAAAGACAGTTAAAAAAGGAATAAACATTATATTAAGTATAAAATGTTTTGTTAAAAGACAGGTTGTTGATATGGAAATTTCGATCGACATCGTGGGAGCTTTTTGATGTCCCCTTATATATTAATTCAGCCAATTTAACTTAAAAGATGTGACAAATGGAAAAACCTTCGTCGGAGCTTTATTCGCTCTGCTTATTTGTTATTCTGATTCGTTGTAAGCATTTTAGTCAACTGCCAATTTTATTTTCCTGTTGATTTATTAAAAAAGCAAATGTCGAGGTAATATTGATTAATCATTTTTGGCTTTTAAAAAATTTCAGCTCAAATAAATTTTTTTATTTGTTTTGTGGGCGCTTAATTTTACTGAGACTCATACAAGACCCAATCTACTATGTATTACATTTAACAAATATTACTACCCTTAAAATGGCATGATTTTTTAAACTTAATTTTGCACATATAACATTTTTAGACTAAACTGAAGTAAAGTGAAATACAGTTTAGTTTTTAGATATTTTGTACGCCTTCTCGTACAATCTTAATTTGGCAGTTGTTTTAAAAAAATAAGGGCGTGACTAAACATCAATTATACATAATATGTATATGTATATGATATATATATGTATATGTATTAGGGTGTGCCAAAAAAACTCGATATTTTTTTTTCTTGCTCTCCACCCAAAATATCGTAGAATATGTCCGAACAAATATCCTGTTAAAAGCGGAGCTCATATTTTCAATTTTAAGAGGTCCTTCATCGAATCTGAAGTTTTGCCGCTTAAATAGCACAGAAAACTGACTTTTTTACCTTATTTATTCTTGCAACCTAGGAAGGATTTTTTTTCATAAAATCCATGACCAAATCTTACAAAGCATTAAATTTGGACGAAAAAATCTTATTAAGCCGAATTTCTATTTTCATTATTTGATTGTTTACAGAGCTTTAAATTAAAAAAAATACGTTTTTTGCCTTTTTTAGCTAAACTATTGAAGTTAGACGAAAAAGCAATTTTTTAGCTTCTCTGATGGACCACAAAAAAGTTCAAGCCATTTTTGTGCTGGAGATTTCTTTCGAGATTTATTTACCAGGACTTTCTGCCAATTTTTGTATAAATTTTCAATTTTTAAAATTGAACAATGTGAGTTATTTGTAGGCAAGCTAAATTTACTCCATACTTTTATAACCTTACTCAAAACAATTTTTGCACTATTACGGATAATAAAGTTTCCGGTGCGATGTTTATAATAAAACAAACACAAAACATCACGATTTGAAGGTAACTTCAAATTGCTTAAGGTTTTTATTTCAAAATTTACCAATCTATAGATATACCAACTTTCGTTGACTTGTTTTATTCGACATTGTTTAACAGTGAACAAGTTTTATGATAGTTGTCGTATTAATTACGTATAAAAAACTAACCTCAATTAAGTACTAATTACAGCAGAAGACAATAGAGCTCACTAATTGATTTTATCGAGCCGCAAATTTACCGATATCAAAAGAAAACAATAATACTGCAAAGGGCGCTGTTAGTAAATTCTTTGGGAAATTTAAATTTGAATTTAAATATCAACAAAGTTATTATAAGTAAACCGTGTTTTACAATATGTGTACCTATCAAGCTCGAAATAAATGAAATAATGTACTGAATATGAATATTAAATAAATATTAATGTAATAATTACAGATTCAGAATTTTTTGTACGATGATAGTTGGTAAGATAATATATTATTATTAGTATTTTAAGCCATAATTCACTGTAAACAATGGAATAAGCCATGAAATTCTTATAAAGTTTTGTATCTATTGTCAATTGTTTATCTGATTTACATAAAAAACCATCGAAATAAGCTTAAATAAGTATGTAAATTTTAATGGTTAACAGTATATCAAATTTTACTAGGACAATTTTTCCGAAAATTAATTTTTTTTTATAATTCTCTATTGACTTTTTGTGCTAACATTAATATTTCACTAACAAAAGTTAATAATACAAAGATGATGACTTTATACGCCTGTAACTTTTAAAATATTGACGATAAAAAAAATCGCCTAAAACTTTTTTGTGGTCCATCGGACAAGCTAAAAAATTGCCATTTGACTTTTTAGTCTAACTTCAATAGTTTGGCTGAAAAAGGCAAAAAACCTAAAATTTTAAATTTAAAGCTCTGTAAAAAATCAAATAATGAAAATAGAAATTCTGCTTAATAAGATTTATTTGTCTAAATTTAATGCTTTGTAAGAATTAGTAATAGATTTTATGAAAAAAAAATTCTTCCTAGGTTGCAAGAATAAATAAGGTAAAAAAGTTAGTTTTCTGTGTTATTTAAGCGGCAAAACTTGAGATTCGATGAAGGACCTCTTAAAATTGAAATTATGAGCTCCGCTTTTAACAGAATATTTGTTCGGACATATTCTACGATATTTTGGGTCGAGAGCAAGAAAAAAAAATCGAGGTTTTTTGGCACACCCTAATATGTATATATTATATGTATACAGTGTGTCCCCGGATTGACTTTAATTCAACGACAGCCGTCAGATCGTGTTGATGGCTTTGAGTGTCATTAGGGGATATCCATTAATTACGTAAGGATTTTTTTTAATAATTTAGACTCCTCCCTCCCACTTGGTGAGATTTGGTGAGATGTGGTATCCCTCACGTAAGATTTTGGCCATTAAACTTTCTTTGTGGACAACATGTAAACAAATTAATAATTTTTTTTTAACAAAATTGGATTATAATACAAATTTTTTAAACTCAAAAGTTAACGTAAGATTTTAAATGAAAGGTTTCCTTGGTAACCACAAAAGAGAAAATTATACTGACCTTGTCGAAGTTTTATTAGGAAGTTTTAAAGAAATGGGATGCCGCATGTCGTTGAAAGTACCTACACTGTTTGCATTCGCATCCTGACTTTTTTCGTGAAAATCTGGGAGATGTCAGCGAAGAACATGGAGAAAGATTCCATCAAGATATTCGGAAAATGAAAAAGTGATAACGAGGAAGGTGGGATGTGACAATGATGGGTGACTATATTTGGAATCTACTTCGGGAAGAAAATGCATCATATAAAAGAAAAAGTCGTATTAAAATTCATTTTTCAATATTTTTTTTGTTTTTGATAAAACTGGGTTTGATTATATTATATAAATACCCCTTAAAAAAATAAAAACTTTTTTTAAATTAGGTAAATAGTTTTTTGGCACACAAAAATTGATAATATAACAAAAAAATCCAATAAACAAAACAAAAATCAAATTTTGTTACATAGTGTTATTTAGCTTTGCATTAAAAACTGTGAAGGATTTGACATTATTAGTTGGTTTAAAACCTAAAATAAAATAAAATGCTCACCCTCGTGCAAATATATTTATTGTATATACATATATGTATATATATATATATACCAAGAGGGGTAGATATATAAGTTAATTTATTTGTGGGACGTTGTAAAGCCCTTAAGATATATTTAGTACGTTATTTATCCCTCGTGTATATAAAATACAGGCAGTCGGTTCTTGTTTAGCCCCCAAAGTTGCCGGTTTTCACCGACGCGTACGAATTGTCCAATTAGAACAGCTCTAATCAGCGGTTTTGTTGCCACGCGACCTAAATTTGAACTTTAATGTAAAACTGTACTTTCGTATTATTCTGCGTACGTTAGTACACTAACTATACTTTTCGTTCGTTTTGTATCCCGTTTGTGTTAAGTGATCAATTATTACAGATTATTGTACTGATAAATTATCTAGTTGTATTTATAAGTTAAATATATAATATAATATAATAATATAATATAATAATATATAATATATATATATATATATATACAGTGTATATATATGTACAGTGTGTACGGATAGAGTTCGGAAGAAGAAAAACTTTTTTATTAGTGGGTTTAGAAAAAAAAGTTACTCTTTATAAAAACGTCTGCTTGTGTTGAAACTACAATTTCGAATACCAAATTTACGATTGCTACACAGGGTTAGCCAGAAACAACATTTTTATTTTTTTGGATTTCGATTTTTTTCGAAATTTTATGAAAATATTTTCAAAACCGTGATTTATTACATCAATTGTGCAAAAAAGTCTAATAAACAATTTTCTTAAAGTGGTTAATTTCAAATCTACTATTAAAATAATAAAATATCAAGTAGCCTGTTCTAATTAAATGAAATGTTTTAGTTTCTTTGCATCCTTCAAATTGTTGATAGTTGTGTCATAATATATATAGGGTGGTCCAGGATTAATCTGAAAAATTTTAATGATCGATAGAGCCTGAAAAAACAATAAAAACAAACCCAAATTTTTTTTCAAAAATGCATATTAACGGATATATAGTCCTTCAAAATCATTTTTAAACCATTAAACCGATTCTTTTCAAATTTTGTGTAGGTTAAGCTTCCGTCGATAATATAATGAAAATTTCCTACAAAAGGCCCAGTGGCGGAGATTTTGGGGGGGTTTTCCATTTTACCTTCATATTTTCGACGCCACTGGATTTATCAGATTTATTATATCCTTTTTTTAATGTAAAAGCAAAACTTTTGTGTTAATTTTTCATCAGATCAGTGGTTTTGGAGATATTTTAGTTTAAAATTTCAAAAACACTGTGTACAAAGATTAAATTATTAATTACAAACGTTTACTGTAATCCTCCATCAACGTTACAATAAAACAACCTAAAAATATGACGGGATCAGTAACAACTGCACGATGACTCCTAGACGCTAGTTTATTTTTATCTTGAATCGGTAACTTGGTAACAAATTATAACCGGAACAGTAGCTTGTAGCAAATTATATCAGACTTTCAAAATGCATTCCCCCAGCATCCAAACACATTTGACAGCGCCGTATCCTGTCTATTAATTCTTCTCTAGTCCTTACTGTTGTCCAATACACACGATCTTTGACACATCCCCAAAAGTTGTATTCCAACGGGTTGAGGTCAGGTGATCTCGACGGCCAAGAGATTGGCCCAAAACGCCCAATCTAACATTGCGGAAAATTTTTGTCGCACCATTGCAGCACTCGAACACTTGAATGTGCTGGAGCGCCATAAAATTTTTCGAACAAAATTGGGCTCTTCTTTTTTGAACCGGGCGGTAACCCATCTTTTACCAATGTTGCGTTTACGCAACACCATATTGTCGATTTTTTTTAAACATTCTGACGTTTAAAAAAAATATTTTATTACTTAATCTTGTTTTAAAAGGTTTCTTATGACTTCACAAAAATCTACGAAAGATTCTCTTAAATATTCTATATAAAAAAATTAGTTTAAAATGTAACAAAAAAGCCCGTTGGTAACTTAGACTAATGCATACTATATTATGAATTCTAAGAGTTATTAAAATAAATATTTTTTTATAAAATGGTGATAGGAATGATAAAAGAAGGCAAATGTAGTAAAAAAACATAAAAAAACATATACTGGATGTAAACAAAATCGACCGCAATTTATATGTTGCGAAAACGCAACGTTGGTAAGATATGTGAATACCCGGGTGCTTATGTTCGTCAGATGGCTACCTCTACCAATTCTTGCCATATGCAGGTGCAAGTCCTGCTAATCAAAAATCTGACATTGGCATGGGAGGACAAGTTGTTCTTGATTTATTGTCTTTCGTATAGAATCGTGAAAATCATCAAATATTCTTCGATAATTTTTTTTCTTCTTACAAACTGTTTGTTGCACTTACTGAAAAAAAATATTTCGCTTCCGGCACTATTCGAGACAATAGGACTAACCATTGTCCTTTGGAAGCTGCAAAGTTAATAAATAGAAAAGAGAGAGGATCTTATGACGCTGCTTACGACGACACCACAAATGTTTATTTAGTCAGATGGAACGATAACTCTGTAGTAACCATGATTAGTAACCACCTTAGCGTTGAGCCAATGTCTGCAGCAAAACGTTATAACAGAAAGGAAAAAAAAGAAGTCAACATACAGCAACCTAATGTAATCAAGGTTACAATAAATATATGGGAGGCGTGGATTTGCACGATAACGGAGTGGCAAACTACCGAATTGGCGTAAGTGGTAAAAAGTGGTGGAGGCCTTTGTTTATAAATACAATAGACAGTGTAATCGTCAATGCTTGAAAAATATACAACTCAGTAAACAGTAAGGAAATGTCACAATTAGACTTTAAGTCATACATCGCTGTCAGACTTCTAAAAGCTGAAAATCGCAGGTCAAAACCATCAACTTCTACAGTAGTTGATGAACTTCGCTATGACAATATTGGTCATATCATAAAAAAGTGACAATAAAATCCGGCGAAGATGCAAGGTTTGTCACAGTCAAACAGTATTTAAGTGCAAAAAATTTAATGCATATCTTCAGTGATTGTTTTGAAGAATTTCATAAAATGTAAATATTATTTACCTTTTTTACCAACGTTGCGTTTACGCAACACTTGTTTTTTTCTAAACTTGTTTCTTTTTAAGATTTTTTTTCAAAATTTGTCTTTATTTTACTCTATAAATAAATAATAACAATAAAAAAATACATTTTTTTATTTAATTAGTACCTTGGTAAAATATGGGTATTAGTACCTTGGTAAAATATGGGTTAAATTTTTGTCGCACCATTGCAGCACTCGAACACTTGAATGTGCTGGAGCGCCATAAAATTTTTCGAACAAAATTGGGCTCTTCTTTTTTGAACCGGGCGGTAATGATAAGGTTTTTGGTGATCGTCATGAAAAACTCTTAGAATATTTGACTTATAAATGACTTTTCTGAAAAAGTTATTGTTGTAGAGAATTATATCGATAGTAAATAAGAAAGTTTAATTTAAATAGCATAATTGGTTAATATTTATCAATTACTTACGTTTTAAGATATAAAAATGGCCGTAAATTAATCAAATATTTGTTAAAAGACTATTTTTTACGATTCAGCTCTTTTTTTCACTATTTTTTGCGAATTTTTAAAAAAAATTGCAAAAAAAATGTTCATTCAAAAAATTGAACTTTGATGACTCCTACTGGCGAACCACTACGAGTTACACAAAAAAACACAAAGACAATTTTGAAGAGCGTGAAATTCCCTATAAGGTCCATAAAACCGATTCACAATATTGTAAAGAGCGGGCGAGCATTATAAATTTGAAAAAAAAAACATTTTTTTTACATGCATTTTAAATGGGAAAACTTTAAATTTAAACTGCAAGTACTTAAAATTGATATTAAGAGCTCTACCTTGGTGAAATTTTTTTTTTCTATAGGTAGATTAATATTTTGCTTGAGCACCGAAAAAAAAAACTTTGCGGAAATGAATCACCCTAATATATATATATATATATATATATATATATATACAAAATTCTATCATTACTACGTCCATACATTTATAAAATCCCTATTCTTATTGCGTCAACGACCTTACTGCATCAGTATATCTGACGCACTAATGTCAAGCGCTTATTTCTTAAAATTTACTTCATCCCAGCACTTTCTAAGATTCTTGCTAATACAGATCTGTGTAGAATTTAATGCCCAATTTTTGTGTCTAAAAATTTTTTATGTCCGACCCTGCGTTTTTTAAATATTTAGAAAAATTTGAACACAAAAAATGTGCAGCAACATACTAAAAATGGAAAAAATGTGTATATTTAGTTCAACCCATTTGACGATGAGGGCGTTGCGATAATATACGTTTTTCAATATACGTGTTTTTAAATACTGTATGTTGTTGCGTCGCTCAATTTGGCAACGTCTCGCCTATGATTTTAATATTTGAATTAAACTCACGATACTGTTGCGAATGGTTACCATTCAATGGTAGCGCTGTCTCTCTCGCACCGTGTGACGTCACGCTAGAGACAGTTGTTCTTTCGTTTAAATGTAGGTAGGGTTGGGAAAATTTCACTTTTTGCTTGTACTTGAAATTTCACTTGAAATTTTCATGACATTTATGAAATTTATTAAAATTTCATAAATTTCTAAAATTTCATGAAATTTATGAAACTTTCAATAAATTTCAATCACTTTAAGTGTAATATATTAATATTGAAATAAGCCCACTCGGGGACCATGGCAAATTGCCTCTCTTACCTCCTACCCCTCTGTGGGACCCTGCACCAATAATATAAATACTGTCTGTCCACTCTAAGTTGGCTGAACTAAGGAATTTTGTTGTTTAGATATTAATGAATTGTCGTACTGTGTGCTTTTAAAACAGATTTTATATTATAAATAATACTAGTATATAATATGTACTAGTATTATTTATAATATAAAATCTGTTTTAAAAGCACACAGTACGACAATTCTTTAATATCTAAACTACAAAATTCCTTAGTTCAGCCAACTTAGAGTGGACAGACAGTAGTAAATAGTTTACCACAAATTTCTTGAGATTTCCTTTTAAAATATATTTAAAATTATTAAGAGATATAGCACTTTTTGGTAAGCTAATGAGATTGTGCCACTTTCATTGTTTATATTAATATATATTTATTATTTTTAAATATTTTACTGAAATTTTACGAAAATTGAAGAAACTTCATCAAAATTTTATGAGCCAAAGGGATTTTTTATCCGTTTTCCGATGCAATTATAGCAAAAGTAAAAGTTTAAATTAATCATGACTTTTAAAAAAATTTTAAAGTCTGATTTAATTTACAAATTAAATTGGTAACTGAATTAAATTAACTTATGCATATAAGTAACAATAATTACTTATAGTGTATTCAAATCCAAGCCGAACTAAACAAAAACGCCCAGACGCTTGATAACTCGTTCTTATTGGTCGATTCGGAATCTGTTGTAAATTATTATCAAAGGTCCCAGGGGAGGCCGCATGTGAAATTTATGCGAAATTTTCAGTAAATTGCGAAACTTTCAATGAAATTTCTGAAACTTTCACAGGCAATGTTGAAATTTTCGGATTGAAAATTTCATATGAAATTTTTAAAAATTTCACTTTTCCAACTAAATGAAATATTTCAAATTTGAAACTTTCAAAGTTGAAATTTTCATTTGAAAATTTCAACTGTCCCAACCCTAAATGTAGGTAATCATATTATAATCTTGGGGCGCGCGTCGAGTTTTATAAAATTTACAATTATGACGGTCGATTTATTAAAACTGATTGTAAGATAAAATTGTTTTCTACATAAGTAATTGTGACAATGTATTTTTTAAATTATATATGCAGATGCAGATTTAAAGGCAGAAAAACGATTATCATTTTTTTACGCTTATAATCGTAAAAAAATGATCATCGTTTTTCTGTAAATTTTACTATTTCAAAAATAATAACAGTTTTTCATGTTTTTAGATAGGTACTTAAAAAAAAAGGTTAATATCAATGTAAATAACTACAATGTGTTTTATGTTATTAACAGGTAATTCAAAAAAAATTTAAAAAAGTAAAACATCAATGTTATAAATACAGGGTGTTTCTACTAAAAATTGACAATCTAAATTAGGCTTTTTAATAAATATTTTTCAATTGAGCTTTTGTTTTTGAATTATCAAACTTTGTTTTGAAGTAAAACTTTTTATGTAAGTTATTTATGGGCGGATTAAAAAAAAAATAGTTTTTAGTAAATTATGACATTTTTTCTTTAGTATCTTTAGTAGATTTATTACAGTTTTTACACAAAATAACAAAAACACAATACAAATTTGAATGTCTTATAATAATAATTATTATAATTTTAATTATTGTAATAATAATAATATTACATCATATTATAATAATAACATTACTAAACAAAATTAAACATAATAATATCATTAAACAATGCAGTAGCAAGTTAAATAAGTAGTTTCGAAACTCGAATGTTGAGCGGTCTATGGAATGTCACCCCGTCCATTATCTCTATGTTCAGGCATAATTAAATACATGTAAATCTTAAAATCAAATAATCCCACACAATCTTAGTAAAAAAATATTGTCTTAATTTTAAAAACATTCAATCGCCCGGGGGCGTGGCAAAAATTATTTTTAAAAATTAAAAAAAAAACAGCTTATACAAATACCCTTCTCACAACTTTTTTTTTAACTAAGTGAGATTTCCAAAAATAATTATTTCAGGCCAGCCTACCGAATTTCTAATTTTTGCCGCGCCCTCGGGGGATTGAATGTTTAAAAAAAATTTTTTAACTTACATTTTGAGTTTGGCATATTGAAAAACTATAAGGTATTAACTCACTTGTACACAAAAAAAATCTTGTTAATAAATTTTAATTTTAAGCCCCTCCCCAAAGCTTTTAAAGTTCTAATATGCAGCGTGGTGCGCGGCGTAAAATTAAAATATATAAATATTTTTTTTTGTGTGTCTTAAGCGAGTTAATACCTAATAGTTTTTTAATATGACAAATTCAAAATTTAACTTAAAAAATATTTTTTATTGAATATTGAGGAATTTCAACCCCCGGGGGCGCGGCTAAATTTGTTTTAAAAAATTTGAAAAAAACAGCTTATTTGTGTACCCTTCTTACAATGACAATGAACCCTCAAAAAAATAAAAGTTCCCGGGAATTTTTTGAATTTAGTGATTTTTTTATATTCACGGAAATTTTTGTACTAAAATTGTACACCTTTTTGTGGCCTAGTTTACACAATAGATTTGGTCAATAAGTAGGGAATTAATTTGGAAATTAGTAAAATTAGGGTAAATAGTAGGGAATTAGTGGAATTACTAGGTATTTTTTAAATTAAAATGGAATTATAATATATAAGGGGAATTAGTAAGGAAATAGAGGAATTAGTAGCAATCCTGGGAATTTGTGTACACATTTTCTTTTGCGGTTTACCCCGAGGGGTAAACCGCAGGGGAATTTTGGTGCACAATCTGTAGGAATTAGTAAGGAATTAGAGGAATTTGTGGAAAATTAAAGGAATTAGTGGGGAATTTGGGGAATTACTCGGTAAATTAGTAAGCAAATAGTGGAATTAGTGGGGAATAAGAAAGAAATTAGAAGAAAATTGATGTCCCGTTTAGCACTTAAATATAAAGAAAAAAACAAAAAAAAACCCGGAAGTTACAGAGCTACTCCATTCTTTGCCAGTTCCAGATTGGGAGTAGTACCACTGCAGCATTGAAAAAAATGAAGAATGTTGTGTACAGCACACCACCCATATTTTAACAAAAATTAGTACTCGTTTCCTAAAACCAGGAATACATCTGCCAATTGGGAAATACACTGTCTTCTCTGGTCATCTCAGGGAATTAATTTTAAAGTTTCCAAAAGACAAACATCTCCTGACAGATTCGGATCTCAAAAGTGAAGACAAGATGAATTTTGCATCCGCAGAAAAAATGTGCAGTTTGATAGTAATTGAACGACTAAATAAGGAAAATCCACAAATTAAATAGAGCGTGGCGTATCTCAAGCTAATGTACTACATCAAATCGTCGTTCTTAAATTCCAGCACTGTCTTGCATACTAGATTATATCGCATCTGGTATGTTGTATTTTTTACTAGAATCTGGAAAGCCTGGATTAAAGAACAAAAAGAATATAAAATAACAACTTGTAACCTTTGCATCGAAACGCCCATGCTTTGATTAAACTAATACTGAAGCTTAACAGCGGTGAGTTAAAACCAGATATGTTCATCACCGGCATTTTTGGTAGCCAAGCATGTGAATCCTTATTTCGGACTGCCAGATCCATGACTTTTACGTATTCAACAATAATACATTTTAGTATAAAGGATATGCTGAACCGAATTGAGAGAATGAAGACAACTGATACCATAAACAATCTGAGGGGGACTTTTACATTTCCAAGGGAAGACAAAAGATTAAAAACCAGACTAATAAAAGAAAATTTACCACGTGAAGAAGAAATTTTGAATTTGGATATCAAATCTACAGTTAAAAATCTCTACAAAATGTCATAGAGGACATGAAACATCTTGGAATTAATGAAAAAGAAAACGATTTGAAATATATGCAGGTAGGTACCGTTAACCGTTAATAAGACGGAAACAAAATATTGCAATTACACAGGATAATGAAGACGCCGACGAAGACAACGCTAAAATTGTCGAAAACCCCGAAGAAAATTGGCAAAAACAAATATTAGTAATGAGGACGATAAAGTTATGGATGAAGTTATGGACTTAATATCGAACGAGATTTCTAATGAAGATAGCGAATGTGATACTTTGGAAAAATCACCGTACCTATATAATATTATATATTCAATTATTAAAAAATCATCGTACTGCTGGCTTTTAGATCAGTCCGACGGTAGAGTAAGTACTGGCCGATTAAAAAGATTTATAGGCAGTACAAGGAAAACACCGAAGAAAACACCTTGCAAAAATTCCAAGTCGACCTTGACTATAAACAGAAGCTATGCATGGATCAAGCTAGTAGCACAAGCACTGTATCCTCCTCCGACTCTATCGTGATGGAACTCGACGACTCCGATGATTTGGAGGAGTTTTCAGATGAGATCTTGTCGTATAAATCAGAAAATGTATCGAAATTTGCCGGACTCGAGTTACACTTAGAAAACTATTATGCGGTTTTCTATGACCAATCGTGAGCTTTGCTGCACGAGCGAGGCGAATGTAGAACACACTATTTAGAAATGGCCGCCTTTCACCACGAAATATGTACACTATTTTTTATGACAAAATGAAAATTCGACTTTCGCTGCCCTTTAAGAGAGAAAAATTGTTAATATTTAAGTTAATTCATAAACAAAAATATACCAAACTAAAGACAATAATTGGCTTAATTAATAATATTAATTATTAAAAAACTATGTTAAGCAAAAGTCGAATTTATGCTGCTAGTGTCATGAAAAAGCATTGATTAATATAATAATTTTCTTTACGATTTTTCAAATGTGCTTAATAAAAGTGTTGCTGGGTAAAAAAGTTTTGCTAACCAGAAAACGTATACTTTTCTTTACTATTAGTAAAGTAAGTATGCTATTTTTCATTAAGAGTATGAACAAATATAGCCTTAAAAAATATACCCTTCAAAAAGAATTACTATAATATTAATGGTAATTATTTATGTTAAAATGTATAGCAAGAAAAAAATAGAAACTAAAACCTTGAAGGTTTAAAAAATAATAGGGATATTTAAAATTTAATATAAAATTAATTAAAACTTTTTAAACCTCACATTTCTAATACAGACATTATTTTATAAAAATGCAAAATATCAATATTAAAAATTACATAGAAGAAAAATCACATGTTAAAAATTCATTTATATCTTATTAAAGTTGACTCGCTAAATACCGTATTTCTAGGAGACGCAATAAGGTCGCGAAATGTAATGACGCAATATTGTATTACGGATATATATATACATATACATAAATATACATCCTTAGTACAATATTGCGTCATTACAATTTGGCAACACTGTAGGACGCAATAAAGTCTGTACAAGCCATATAAAATTTAAAATGAAATATACACGTGACGCAATATTATATCAAGATTAAAATGAGTTGATAATGTAGTGACTTTTGAAAAAAAAGTGTATATCTTATTTTTTAAGATAAAAAAAATCTGACCAGATTTTTTTAATCAGCAAAAAAAAGTACGCCAATATACTCTTCCATATTTTCGCTAAATACCGTATTTCTAGTAGACGCAATAAGGTCGCGAATTGTAATGACGCAATATATATATATTATGAAATCCTGACGTCACGCTACACATCATTTTTGATATTTAAAATCATTTTTTAACTGTATCGTTGTTTTCATTAACTAATCTCTATAATAAAAGTGGTTGAATGTTGTCGATGGGGACATTAAAAGACGGAATTGTTTTTGTAAAATTCTCCAATTTACACAGCCATTTCTTGCAATTATTGACTAATTTAACTTTTCCCGCAATACGTCCATTGTAATGTGAAAAGTCTTACTGGTATCACAGTGCATACATGAGGAGGTACATTCCAAATCTCGGCTTATTCATATTAGGTGATTTTGAGCAAAATGTAAAAAACCTTACTAACGCATATAAGGCCATCAGAAATACTTTAAACGATAGATAAGTATAACATTTATATACCTTTATTAAAAAGGTATAGCTCCAATTTGAAAAAAATAAAATTACAAAATGAATAAAGCGAGTTTTGGCACAACCAGTTGGATAAGAAAAGTTTTGAAATAATCGTGTTTGAAATAAACAAGTTTTAAAACGTCAAAAGTTTATTTTAAGAGAAAAATTACTGGTAAAAATATATTTCGTATAGAGCAATATCATCAATTTTTGTGAAAAAATCAGTATCGACCAATAACGTGTTTAATTAAAAATTAAGATTGATAATTCCTTCGTACTATAATTCATACCAGTGATTGTTGGCAAATGCAAAGGATTCTTGTATATTAATTCATATTAACGAGGCCATTAGCCAAAAATTTGCCTAGGCTAAAAATACTATTTTCTGTGCTCTTCGAATAATTCGAACTTAAATTTTGAACAATTTTAAAATTGTGGTAGAATAAAATGATGCATAGTAAAACTTTAAACCTTGGACCTAGGCCCACCTTGCCTCATCTGATTACCAAATACGGGGTATTTTTTATGAATGATGATCTATGAAGAAACACATCACGCATAGGTTGCCCAACTAAATATGGTCAAGAGACATGGATAAAAGAAGCATAGATAAAATTTGACTTAGGTCATAGATTTTTTATAAAAAAAAACTCTCATTAGAAATTCAGATGAGGGTGGACCTAGACTGTTATAAAAATCAGATTTGTTAACATAAGTTTGTAGTTTGTTAATTTTATTTTGTTATTAACATAATTTTTTGTAGAAAACAAGGGTTTGTAATTATTTTAACAAAGGAAAATATTTTTTCTACTCCTATTACGGAATTTGACCCTTCTATTATCACTTTTATCTATGGAATGAAATATATTCCGTAAAGTGTTACAGAATGAAATATTCTATCATCTGATGATAGAATAAACACTCGGGGCGACATCTCTGTTTTTAATATCTAACAAATTTTAGACCGATCCAACCTCACTTTCTTCCAATTAAATTATTATTCTATGGTATTTTTTGGAAACGTAGAAAAAAGTATAGTCCAAAACACGTTTGGAATTGCATATTCCGCTCTCGTGAAACCGTCAAACTCGCCTTCGGCTCGTGTGACAAACTCTTCACTCGAGCGGAATATGCTGTATTCCAAACTTGTTACAAAATATACTATTAGTTTTGTAAAGGTTATATGCATTTTGTAAGCATTTTGTTAATTTTAAAGGTTACAGATTATTTTGTTAATGCTTAACAAATTATACGTGATTTCAGGCAGTCAATCAAAACAGTTTCCATTTAGAATACGCATTAACAAGTTTAACTATAGTTATAAATGTATGGTTCGGAACACAAACGAAATTATGATTCCTCGTCCTTTTATAGGTTTTGGAATCATTCACTGCGGTGAGACGAAAGTAAGTGGTACCATCTACCGTCTTTTGACATGTTCTTAATGTTATATGTTTAAGATGGTAGATGGCACCATTTACTTTCACCTCACCGCAGTGAATGATTTGAAAACCTTTATAAGGACGAGAAATCATAATTTCGTTTGTGTTCCGCATCATACAGACTAGCGGATGGCGACAGTCGGTCATTATTAAGTTGACAGTGTTGCCGGTTTAATCAAGTAATAATTGGACTAGAGGCTAAATGTAGCAAGTATTCCTCAAGGTTATGACGAATAGCTGTCATCTTGGTTATGCAGGTACACTGCATTGTGCCATACCAAACCAACCCAAACTTAACAACCCAACCCAACCGACCCCGCCCCATTGGGCCCCTCCCGCCCCATTGAGCAATAGAGGTATAATATATCTAAAGGCAGGCTGGATTGTGACAATGGGGTGGGAGGGGCCCAATGGGGCGGGGTCGGTTGGGTTGGGTTGTTAAGTTTGGGTTAGTTTGGTATATTAACCTATAATAAAATAAAATTAATTACTCAACGATTTTTGAATTATTTCTAACGTAAATAACAAATTTTTAGTACAAATAATACTTTTATGATTTGATTGAATTATTTACCATTTTGTCGTTTTGTAGGTTAGTTTTAACTTGACGTTTCTTCTATTTTGATTAAACCGGCAACACTGTCAACTTAATAATGACCGACTGTCGCCATCCGCTAGTATCATACAGCAACTCGGTAGGTACTGATTTTCCAATAAAGGGAAACAGCTGTTAAGGAACACGAACGAAATTAAAGAAAAGCGGAGACGAAATAATTACATCAGTAAGTGTTGTAGTAGTACTGATAAATTTTATTGTACCAAATATCTTTATAATTTGATGATTTCAGAATTATGTTATTTAATAGTGTGTATGTTTTTTTTGAGTTCATTTATGTAGGTATGTGTTAATTTTTTTGTTTAGGTAATTGACTAAAAAAGCAACATTTCTTATCAAAATTCTTTTCATTTAACTACCGAGAGTTACAAAAAATACTTTTGTTACTGGGTCTACAAAAAGGTTTGTAAAAATATAAAATTACAAGAATTATGGTTAAAATCTTGACATAGGATTTTGTTATTTAATCTACAAAATGTTTGTTAAAGTACTTATTCAATTAGTTAACAGATTACAGTTGGTTGTAAACTTAAAAAGTTATGTGGACCTGGATTAACATAAAATCTAGTTAACATTTGGTTAAAATTAGGAAATATTTAGTTTAATACTAATAACAAAAATTAAAAATTACAATAAAAGTCCCTTTATCTTTTCTGCATTACATATTCATTTAAAAATAAAAGTTATTTATGTCATTGATCGAGTCTTTTTGTGATGTGCTCAAAGTTTTTTTTTACAATTAACCAAAGCACAAAAAGACCTTCCTCAATTGGTAATGTTTTTCAGAATTTTAAGCCTATTTTGTCTGTTAAACGATACCTGATGCTAACAATTATTAAAAATAGAAAGTGAGGTTAGAACCGTCTAACAGATGCCGAGTTTTATGAATGGATACGAGGGGCGAGAAAGTTTCTCCCAATATAAAAACCACAGTGAACAATGAAATTGGTCAATCACAGAAACAGAATCTGTTTATGTGGACTTTTTATGTGCTAATGCTATAATCAGTTACTTCAGTGTCAAGTGGTGGCGACAATAAAGTTTAGTTTATATACTGCTTGAAGATATAATATGTCTGGAGAAGAATGTATGCGACGAAAAACTAAGAAATTTTTTTAAATCAATAAAAATATGTAAAGAACGATTTTAATTGAAATCTTTACTTGCATACCCAGATGGCAAAGGGATTTTAGACTATAGCGGTCAGACAAAAACCTATATAGGTTTTTGTCTGACCGCTATAGTCTAAAATCCCTTTGCCATCTGGGTATGCAAGTAAAGATATTATATTATATTATAGGTTATAATACATGGTGTCCTAAAAATGAGTCATTATCTCCTCGCGATAGAAGGAATATTTTATTTATGCATTTAAGTTATACAAACACGGTAGTAAAAAATATGAAAATTTGTCAAAAAATTTAAACATAAAATTATAAATTTTTCATTATAAATCGTTTTTTCAAGGTCCTTAAAAATTTGTTTACTATCCTTTTATATAAAAAAATCTAAATAATAATAAAATAAATTAGTACAAAACAATACAAATCTACTGTTGTCCTTTATAACTTAATATTGTAGATATGTATGACCTTTTAACATAGCAGGGTTTCCAAAAAGGTTGAGCACTTTGTCAATATTTATTGTGAATACGAATGGATTACCAATGCAAATATACAATATAGTATGTGTTTTTACTTTAGCTTCAAATATTGTATATTTTCCAAAGTTGTAGTATACTTAAATTCATATTAATGTACTTAAGATAGTGAGATTCTCGCAAAGATAAAACACGGCAAGATATTATTAAACTCGTAATTTATCTTTTATATCTATAACAAGTGGATGCATATAGTTGGCTATAAATTTTAGGAGATCTAAGCCTTAAAAGGACCTGGTTTAAAGATTTGGTCAATAAAAAGGACGTAAAAAAATAAGAGTCAATACATTTAGAAGGAGCAACCGTAATTTATCGTTTTATCGCATAAACACTTATCAGGTTCCACGAAACCGATTTATTTTCAGATCATCTACACTACGATATATTACCTGCTATTATATGTTATTTAACAATACCGAAAATCCTTTATGAACCAAAAAGCTGCCTACAAAAATTTATGTAGAACATTAATAGGTTATATCAAATCATTTGCTTACATAGCCTAGGTAAAGCTTACAAAAATGTCTGTGATTTGGCTTTATTAAAAGCAAAAAGTGGCATAATATGCATATTATGTAAAACCCTCTAAAATGGTTAATTATATATAATTAACCATTTTATAAAAACCATCTACATATTTATATTTCTATCATAAAAACCTTTTGGCTATGATACGATAATCGTGATCAAAATACTATGTTGCCAAATTCTTAATATAAACTAATCGAATAAAGTTAAGCATATTAAGATATTTTGACCAAAACATAAATTTAACGATTCAATTTTATACGCCCTGTATACTTTATTTTATTATTTGGTAATAAAAACGTAAAAATAAAAGAATCTTAGACAAAAAAGAACGAAGTCGAAAAAACGCATTATAGGTATCAGTCGCTATTCAGTTTGATTTCAACTTTGTTCAAAAATATGCTTAACTTTTTTCGATCAGTTTATAATAAATATGCCATTATAAAATATAAAATATCATCATTTTGTGTTAATTATTATTAAAATTATTTATTATACTTCCCAAATGGGGACAAAAATATGTTAGTTTGTTTAAACCGGCAATGCAGATGACGCATGCGCCTTAATGCCCGCTTCCGTGTGAGAACACTTCCCCTACTTTTACTCCACGAAATGGAAACAGTCTCAGTTAGAAATAATTTGTATATGTGCGAAAGTTGCCATCTCTTGGGGGGATTATAGTTCACGCCAAGGTAAGCAAGTTTATCCTCTAACACTTTTGCATTAATTGCAATGACGCTTTTTTACTTCGCCGCAGCTTTCTCCATTACCAGCAATAGGTTACAGTTACATATAGTTACAGATGCCGTACCATGTACTAAAACGCCTACTGCTTATTTACCGCGTATCATTTTGCTTTATGCGCATAGTCAGTTCATAAGTGGGGAATTTAAAATATATGATACCATACCATAACGTTTAAATACCTAAATCTACCACGATACAGTTAAAATATCTCCATATTATATTAGCATAGTTGTAATCATGTGATTTGCACCAGCAGAATATAATTTATAGATTTATAACTATTTGGTGTATTAGTCTGGTATCTGAAATGTTATGACCACTTTTGACACCACCTTAAAGTTGTCTAAACTTTAGAGTGGATTATGAATAGTAACTATAACCAAATCACATCAGTTAAGTATTACTTTGAAGTGGTAGTAGTAGTAAAGTGGGTATATCAGTTTTGGCAACGTTTTCGAAACTTTTCCCAAACCTTGAATGTGGAAAAACCTGATTATTTAATTGCGGTGGTGATTACCACGTTCTTGATACATGCTTAGGTGATTTCCACTTATAAAATTTCCACTTTAAAGTTTCCTTCTTCAAAATCAGACATGTTTACAAATAATCGCCATTGTAGGAAAATAAATGTGTAGTTTTAAACAAATAATTCTGGTTATTACCGCACCAAATTTAACACGTTAATACATATTTATTGGTTTCAGGTGACCAGAAATAATAAAAAAATTATTTTAGGCCTCTAGATAAATAATTTTTATATCCGCTTAATTTATAGATTTTTTATTCTTTTTTATTACCACATATTTCAGGGCGTGCCTATATTTCAAACTTTGAAACCCATGTTTAGCAGTAAAATTTAATTCTTGTTAATTTTATGTCTTTGAATTATTTTAATTCCAGTTATTATTTGCAAGTTGTACTCTTACAATATTATAATTCAGTGTTATAACTATAGACTTTAGTAGTAATATCCAGTCAGAGAAAGCAAAGGTAATAAGATAAATAATATGCTGGAAAGCAGTGTTGCCAAGCGTACGATAATTATCGTACCTGTACGATAATGTACTATCGTACGCAAAAATACGATAATTTTGAAATTATTTCAGCATAAACTTTAATATAAATATTCTTTAAAATATTCCTATTTTGCATATGAGAAGCACAGAAACAAACCATGCGATGCGAAGGTTGACAACTGGAATATTTCACAAGCGACATTGACCCGGGGTCAATCAATTTTAAGTTACATGTAATATTTTGTTATTTTTACGCCCTCGTATTAACCAGCCAAATGTGATATTTTTTACTTTAAATGATTTTTTAATTTCTAAACAGCTTTAAATTGGTTTTACACTAATTTGTCTACCCCAAATTTTTTTGTGAAAGGGGGCTAATAATATGGAGTACCCTATAATTTGAAGTCTACAATGGTAATGCATTAACCCCATTTTTTAAAAAGATAATTTTGGTTTCATTATTAGATATTTTTTGTTTAAGTACGATAATTTTTTTTAAAATACGATAATTTTATGAGGTTGGTACGATAAATCCGTTTTCAAGACTTGGCAACACTGCTGGAAAAAGACGGGGATAGAGAGTAAAGTAACGATTATGTTTTGCCAACTATACCTCCAAGTAATAGTAACGTGGCATTAACGTGTCTGTATACAATTCATGAACGTTGTTGGAACGTAACTGACACTAAAAAAGTGTTCCCCATTTTAGTCAGTTTCATGTAATAGAACCGTTTCTACCACGTGGCAGAGCTTTTGGCAATATACTTTACAGTTCCAACTATAAGTGGCCAACACGTTTTTACCACTATAAATGCTACTTGGGTCTATAGACTATTAATACGTCCTTGTATGATACGAATTTAGGTTATATTAAATTTATACATGGCCTATGTTAAGCATACATTTATTTATCTGGTTTGGCTTTATAAAAAGCAAAAAGAGGCATAATATGTAAAAGCCACTTAAAATTACGTAAACACAATGAAAAAAAACAATGCCAAAACAATTGGTATACAACAGAAAAATGGTTCATTATAAAAACCATCTACATATTATTATGTCTATAATAAAAACCTTTTGGCTATCGTGGTCGAAATACGACTTTGCCAAATTCTTGCTGTTATAAACGGGCCATTATAAAATCTTAAAATATCATCATTTTGTGTATTTAATAGTTTTAAATGCTTTTTTGTAAAATTAATATACAATTAATTAAAAAGTATTATATTTTTCCAATAAGGACAAAAATATAGTATTAATTTTAATACCGGCAATGCCGCCACGCATGCGCCTCAATGAAATCACCCGTGTGATTCTCACTTCTACTACTTAAACCCTACGAAAAAGAAACAGTTAGAACTGATTTGTATATTTCTGGAAGTATGGGCTAAAACGACTTACAGCGGCGATGTTGTTTTTATAGTATTTCTTCACAAGATTTGAAGCTATAAAAGGCTGAATTTGGCAATATTAAAATCAGTCAACTGGTGGATTAATTCCGACTGGTCTAATACCTGCTGAAGAACCAATACAGAGACTTGAATGCATAAGGGTTATTTCCTGGTGATATAAAACAGTAGGTTAGCATACATTGTAGATGTTACGCTTGGGCCTTTATGCCGTATTTAACTTGTCAATCCTGCCACCTCTTCTGTTATTTATAATCCATTTAACGTACAACCTTTACCATCCAAGTCAACATAACGTTACTTATATATTGCATTTAATATTTCTTCTTAATAGCCCCATTTGCAAGCTTACCCTGCTTGTCTGTGGAGAAAAACTGAGCCTGTACCTGCCGGTTGCCTTTGGGTGCAAAGAAAGAAATCTTGACCTGTTCGCACCTATGACATTTTATTAAATATATTTTTATTATATATATTTATTTGGTTTTATCACTTAAAATGTTTTTTTGAATTGCAATTTTGTACAATATGAGGACGGAAATTATTTGACTTTGACGAAATTCTATAACCAGCTTGAGTATTTATGAATACTTCTTTATAAAAATCTTAATATCCAATGGCCATGGTATACCATGGCCATTAAATTTCAAATAATTAAGATTTATTTTTAAGCCGACTAGCTAGATTACTGTTTTGCGTATTAATTACTGGTCCTTATACTGTTTTGGGTGATGTAGCGTTAGTACGATATTTTTGTAACAAATTATACCTAAACCTTTTAAACCTTATTATAAACAAAATTTAGTAAAATATTTTTAATGCTAGGTTCATTACGTTTATGTTGATTTTAAGAAATATAATTTTGATACAAGAAATAATAACATAGCTATACGCTGAACTATAATGTGTAAAACGAGATAGTCACGCAAAGACTACAGTTTTTCACCGTATTTATTTTAAATTACCGGTAATTACGGAACTTTTCATTTTTAGTAATTTCTACCAACATAAGCGGGCATTAATGTTCAGTTCAGGGAAAAATGGATACAGATATTAAATAGGGTTTTATTATTTTCGTCACGAATATCTCAAGATTTAATAAATATTTGTTCGCAATATTAATAAATCAAATTCAAATATTAATTGAAAAAGTTGAAAATAAGTGTATTTAGAATTAAATTATTTAAATTTTTTTAAGTTTTTACTTTTTACGATAATTATACAAATTTACATTTATGCAAGTCATGTTACATTAAATAAAGATCTTATTAAAGCATTAAGCTTTGTGCGCTTACAATTATGCACTATTGCATACATTAATTTAGTAAAGGAGTAATTTTTAAAAGTATGTAATACGTAATATAATAATAATCCAGCTGGACCCAGGGCATTTTTTAGCCTGCTGGATCCGCAAATAATTAAATTTCCAAATAATGCTAGGTGCGCTAGAGCCCAATCATCCTCGGCGGGAGCAACCTTACCGTTCTGTCACGCTTGCGGCACGTGCTACACCCCTTTCCACACCGCACTTTTTGCTCTCGCTTGATAAATTTTTATGCTAAATAAGTGTCTTTTGGCACCGCTGTGGCCCGGGTTGCTTAAGCTAAAATTCTCACAACAATTGTTGTGAGAATTTTAGCAATTTGACTAAATTTTAATTATATTAGATTGGGAACAAAAAAAACACAAAACTTGTAATGAGTATAAGTATGAGTATAAGTGAGAGTATGAAAACTTGTAATAATAATTATTATAAAAAATAATAAACATATCACATTATCTTATAATCTTTAGATTAATTTTGTTGAAGGTTTTAAAGTAAAAATCACTTTAATATTTTACAAATATTTAATTGTCCAGACTGGAGGTCCAGTAGATATAATTTATATTATGGGGTTTAAATATACAGAATAGTGAAAGTTTTTCAGTCCTGTAAAATAATGTTTATTATTTATTTATTTGGGTTTACATATTAGTAATAGTAATTTACCATAGTATAGCTAATCAGTTTTTTAACTAATTTTTCAAAAAAAACCTATAGTATACAGAGAGTTAAAAAATTAACAAAACGTGAAAATTGGTAAAATTAATGTTTTAAATTAATTAATTTAATGCTGTCGAATTGAAATTTTATTTTATTTATTTTTTATTTTCTATAAATTGGTAGATATTTTAGGTTTTGTATGAATATAAAAATAATAATAAAAGTTTTAAGTTTTAAAAGTATATTAAAAAATTTTTTTTTAATTTTGATGTCTTGTGAATTTTCACGTCCACTTTAACAATTCCACAACGGTTTGAGAACTTAAAGATGAAATTCGAAGTGTTATTGGCAAACTTAAGCAGCAGATGCGTCTTTAGAAAAATGATCGAAAACAGCATACAAAAATTCAGGCCAGCTAATTTTGTTCCAAAACGATTTAATTTTCGTGTGAACAATTTTCCTTGTTCCTTAGCGAAACAACAATGCATTGACCTATTTTTTTTTTAGAATTCTGTACGTACTATAATAATTAAGTACCTACAGAATTCTGAAAAAAAAAAATAGGACAATTATTGAGACCGATTAGAATATGACTTACTGTAAAATTGGTTAAATAGTTTGGTAAGAAAGAAAATGCCTAAGAAATTCAACAATTTGGTATTCGACATCGTAAACGTCAGTTTACCATTTTGTGTTCTAGGACGAGTCAAAACCAACAAAGATGGTTACTTCTTGAAGCACTAAAATCGGGTTCTGTTGGTTTTGTTTTCATTAGAAAATATTTTATTTACCCGGATAAAAGTGTTTTTAAATTAAGCATTAATTACTTTATTAAAATACATAAAACACAATTTTTCAGTAAAGCCTTAAACGTATTCGCGTTAGTTCAGAAAATATATTTATGGTTAGCTTGTATCAGTGTTACCAACCTCAAAATAAAAATTATGGTACATTATGGTACGCACCAAACAAATATTATGGCACAAATTATGGTATATTTTAGGAATTTAAAATTCAAACAACTAGGCACTTTAAGAAAAGTCATATTTATTTTAACACAAACTTTGATAAAATAAAATAAATTAGGTACAAACAAAAAAATAAACTTTGGTAAAAAAATAATAAAATATTTTAAATTTAATAAATTAACACTTGTAACGATACACATTACATCTATGACGTCAAGGAAAGAGTTGGACTACCAGAAACCTGCAGTTAGACGGAACTCTAACAAATGGCGCTTTGACAGTTGTCAACCAAATATGTGTTGTAAACACTTGTTGCACACGGCCCGTGTGACGGATTTATTTCACACGGCCCCAATTGTTTTTCATCAAGCCTGTCATCAGAATTTCGTCTATAAAACCGCTGCATTTTTCAATGGACAATCAGTCGTCTGGTGGCTCAACTCCAAATGGTGTTACCAATTGTTAGCCCGAAAACCAACACTAAATCACAGATTACTCTCAGTGGAATATTAACAGTAAGTTAACCTGTTTTTAATATGTCAGGGCTTTACGCCGTATAATATTAAGCTTTAATTAAACTGTAAATCCTGTATGCATAAAACATAACCTTACAATATATATTTTTTCCCTAGAGTCCAATTGCAAATCTGCCCTGTCTCTCTGTAGGACTGAAAAGCACGCCCGTGCCTGCCAGTTGCCTGTGAAAAGCCCTGGAACATTTGCCTGTCCTGATTGAAGGCTATCAAAGAACCTTTGTGTTCACAGTCTACGATACTTTTGTAAATACTGTATATATAATTCTAATATAATTTTGTACATATTTTTACCTTGGTAAATAAACCAGTTTAAGTTACTTTTGCTAATTCTTATAAACCCTACTTTCTCCACTGAATAAAAGCAACCCGAGGTAGGTATTCCTCTATATCTGGAGAGTCAACCGGAGAGGAACCTTGGTGGAGTACCTAAGGCCATAACCAGCCTAGGTACGACACACACTTTTAATTAAAAATAATATCGCATTCATCACAGTCTTGATTATTGAATAAATTATCTTTAGTTATATATTTGCACATTTTTTCTGAGGGCTCAAAATTTACCTATACATTTTTTTAAAATTTTATACCGCTCGAAAAAATCTTTTCTTAAAAACCACAGAGGTGAAAAACAAAAGTTTGAATAGAAAAGAACATAACTGATGATAACCTAGAACATTAATTTTCATTTACAGCTGTTTATGAAAATTTAACACTGTACTGGCAGGACTCATCGCAACGTTGCCTAATTTATTTTCGGTGCAAAAGCATGCTTAAAAATTATAATACCTACCTAAATTATGTTAAAACAATGTAAAAACAGAATTTATGGTATAATTATGGTATTATGGAATATTTAAAATTATGGTACAAATACCATAATTATGGTACGGTTGGCAACACTGGCTTGTATACACTTTTGCCAGCTATGACATGTGCTGGCAAAAACGTAAACCCGCTAAATATATTTCCTGAATTAATGCAAATACGTTTAAGTCTCCACTGAAAAATTGCTTTTATCTTCACTTAAAAAACCTCCTAGGCTGTAAAAATAATTTAGACCAATCAGGTTAATTCTGTAATAAAGTCGTTTGGACCATTAAAAAATATCGACTAATGTCAGATCTAACCTCACATTCTACTTTAATAATTATAATTATTATAATTGTACGTTTTATGTAGAGTTTAAAAAATGAAATTATGCCTTAACCCTGATAAAATGTATGCCATGCGGCTGAGAAGTGCCTTTTTGGATCAATACAAAAAGACCCACTTTATGACATAAATAACTATTTTTACTTATACCATCTACCCACAGATTTGTAAAACTAGAACATAATTTCTTATATTATGCGGACGTATAACCATTACTAAACATTTGACCAACTAATATTCCGTAGGATATTGTTTTTTAAAAGTAATTAATCCTAAATATTAGAGATTAAGATTTTATTTTATTGTAATGGGTCACAATTAAGTTAACAATTTATTTCTTGTTTAATTTATAATACAATTAATATAATAATAATAATAATAATAATAATATTTAATACAATGTATTACAATAATAATATAATGTATTACAATATAAATTTAAAGTTAAAACTGTTGAAATAAATTAATAAATATATGGTATTCAATATTAAAAGTTTGGCAAACACTATGGGAAGCAACCTCCCAATATTATTTTTCTATAAAGTGGGCTATGGTTTTATACTTTACATTCGCGCGGTTTCTAAGGTTTATAATTACCTATACCTTAATATTTTGTTTCTTTACATAAACTTATTCCTCGCAAGTTATGAATAAAGACAACATAAATTTAATTTAATTAATTTAGGCATATAACAGATTTGTGCTAGCAAAGAATATGATAATCCATTAAGTCAACATGTATTTAGAAAATATTCTTTATGCAAAATAGGAGATTACTGTATACAGAGACAAAACCTTGGGGAAAAATGAAACTTGTCCAAATCCTTATTAAAATGAAATTCACCTTCTAGTTTTATAATTTAGGTTTTGATTTATTAACAAATTTTCCTAAAAAATAAATTAGCAAATTATATTATGTGTGAACTATTATATTTTATATAAATATAAAGCATATTTTATTTTATTTTAATATAGAATTACTTTAAATTTGTAATTTATAACTGGCTTCCTATTCGTAAATCCACCTAACGATTTCCTGAATAATTTATCTTTTGTAATTGAATGAAGTTTTGAGGGACCGGATAATCAATAGGGGAAGCTTTTTATCCTACTTATTTTAAGAGTATTAATAAACGATAAAGAAAATAAAAAAATAATTTAAAAAGAACTTTGGCTGAATATTTTATTAAGCTATGCAGTTTATACAAATATTAGACATTTTTCTAATATTTGTTCACCAAAGTGGTCCTTTTTCAAGTGTCATTCATTTTATAACTTTTTATTAAATCAAAAAAATGCATTTTCTTAAAAACTAAAAAATTATTTATTAAACCCAAAATGTTTTGCGTTGTATATGTATATATGTATAATTGATAAAAATAATTATACATTTATTTTAAGTTATTTTATGTTTCCCTCTGGTGAATACTTTACTAAATATTTTATAATCAGGCCAATTTACTAACATGAGTTGTTAATGTTAGCCACTAAAATTAGTGGTTATCGTTATATTTAATCGGGCTGATTGGCTGGATTGGCCGATAACCACTGATTCTAGTGGCTAACGTTAACGACTCATGTTGGTGAATTAACCTAAATATTATATTTTATATTAACAAATTCTTTTGATGTGAAAACATTAAAAAATAATAATATTTAATTATATTGTGCGATATACGACGTTGCCAAGCGTTGCGACTGTTATTGGCGAAATTTTTAAAAGCGATGTTATAGATTTTTATTCATTCACATATATAGTGTATACACTATAACAAAATAATAAATAAATCGCCTAAAAATGGAATTTATACCCATATGAATTTTGGTTGCAAGTAGTTGGCAACGGATTTTAAATCTAATGCTGTAGGATAGGACACAGTTCTACCACGATCGAAACACTAAAACTTATGCCCGGACAACCTTAACTGGGTAACATAAAAATCTTCACAAATATCCTTTTTCAAATTAAATAAATTTGGTTTATTTTGTAAAAAAAATTAAAATATTTATGGAAGGACGTTGACAACCCTAAACAATGAATTCATTCGAGTGAAATCTTATTAAGCACGACATTTTAAGTAAGGAATACGACTTTTATTACGAAAGAATTTATATGCTATGTTGAAATCTGCTGCCTTTTATCAAACCAAATCTTTTTTACAAATCAGTGTCCTGAGAAATTTTGTTGGAACTTATTTAATTATAGTAGGAAATAAAATATGCCAATTACAGCAAAATACACCCTGGCTCATCGAAAACAGTCCAGTGAGGTTTACGGATTTGTATGTGAAAATAAAAAATACCGGACTTGTTTACTTTTGTTTTCAGGTGAACATATTTACACATTAATTTCATCACTGTAACTTCAACCCCTTAGAGGAGGCGGCATAAACCCTTATTTTTTTAAATGGGAAGGAGTATGTTGTGATACACCTTTTAAAAATTTTGCTTGGTTTCTGCTGCGGCTTGCCGAGAAATTTAATTTAATTTTATTGAATAGTACTTACGTTTTATAATATAATATATATAATAATTATTAACTATTGAAATTGTTCGCCGTTCTCCTCCTTACAATAGTAAAGCATCTGTTCAAAGTGTTTCCGGATTTTGTGAAGAATATCGGTTGTAATTTGTTGGCATTTATTAGTGATGCAGTTTCAATATTTTAAGGATTCAGGATGGGAGGCATAAATTATATATCAGATGTCAAGAAGAGATAAAACCGGTGATCTCGCGGGCCATTCGATAGCACCCCTTCTCATAATCCAGAAACTGCCGTACAGGTAATCAATTTAAATTTCCCGCTAAGAAAAATGGTCCAATTATGTGATCACCTCATAAAAGATCCTTGGATTCATGTCCTACCAATAAGGACAATTATGACGATTGACAATGCCATTGAGAAAAAATTAACATTTTTCTGAGAAGCAAACAAACATTAAAAAGTTAGCTGGGAGTATTTATTGAGAGTATAAATTATTTCACAAAATTGTAAACGAATTAAAAATATCAGAGAAATTTATAATTAAAAAGTTAGCTGGGAGTATTTATTGGGAGTATAAATTATTTCACAAAATTGTAAACGAATTAAAAATATCTATATGTATATACATTTTTTTGTTTTAATTTATAAAGGCTGTAGATTATAATTAGTATAGCAATGAGTACAAAGGTAATAATTGTAGACCAAAAGATAGATTTTGTAATAAATGGTTCATTTATTAGTTTGTAGAATTTTTCGGAATATTGATTGAGCTTGTGATAAGCGATGTTTAAGTCTTCGGCATCTATCTTGTTGGCTTTAATGTAGGAAGTTATTCTTTTTGTGGAAGGTTTTTACAACAGTCAAACGGAACTTGCACGGGGTGACTTCTATATGTTACGTTTAGTAATTTTTCCAGTTGAAGTTTTGATTGGATTCGTGTATTTCCAATAAAAGCACTGCATCGGGAATTTAACTGAATTAGTGAAGTAGTTTTAATGGTTCCCGGTCACTTTCCCGAATGCAATTTCCCGACTGACCAATTTCCCGATAGACCATTTTCCCGACGACGTTTTTCCCGACAGCACTCTTCCCGACAGACTATGTTCACGACAAAAATCTTATTATCCAGTTAAGAAACGTTTTTTCCGATAGCCCTTTTCCCGAAAGATTATGTTCACGACAAAAGTTTTATTATCTAGTAAAGAAAAACATACCTGGTCAAAAATGTTGGGTTTGGGTTGGTTTCGAAGCGGGCGGACTCGGGACGTTGGTTAAGGAAAAAAGATCTGCTTCCCGTCCTAAGGTTGCGTCATTGGATGACGTCACTCTATTAAAATATATTGTGTCGTTTGTGGTAAAAATTATTTGTCTTAAAAATGACTTGTCGGGAAAATGGCTTGTCAGGAAAATGGCTTGTCGGGAAAACGACTTTCGGGAAAATGACTTTCGGGAAAATGGTGTCGGGAAAAATCTTGTCGGGAAAATGGTGTGTCGGGAAAATGGTCAGTCGGGAAATTGGTCTGTCGGGAAAATGACTTTCGGAAAAGTGACCGGGAATCAGTTTTAATAGTTGATTTCTGGGTGTTTTGGTAGTCATATTTGATGGTAACTGGTAGGTCTTCGGATACAGAAACAAGCCATTGATTTCTATTAATTTCATTTACTTTGTAGTCTTCAGCCAGATTTTGTATGCAGTTGGTGGGTAATTTCTTTTGAGCATTGAATAGTTGAGCTTCGCAAAAAGCATTGTTGTCAATCGGATATGGCAGCATATTAAAGCAAATTTGTAGGTCTCTGAATTAGCCAAAGTGCAGATTTAAAAGTTTTAAGTATGAATTTGGGTTTCGAGAGCTAATTAATTGTGCTGCTTTGTCGCGAAGTTTGTTTTTAATGTGAATCACTAAAATAAATCTTTGTGTTTCTGTATACATATTGTATGCACAGTAACACACTTTTAAAGTACCGAGAAAGAATTGATCTTCCTAAAATTTTGGCACTATTAAAAATACTTCAGACAATTTATAATGTTCAATTTCATCTTGTTGTTCTTCTCCTTGTAAATTGTCTGCGTTATCAGGATTTGGGGGTAAGTGGTTTGTGTTAGGCATTGTTATTTAGATAACCAAATAATAAAATATAAAAATAAGGGGTAAAACGAAATAATACTTACAGTAATAAAGTGCACTGCATTTATTTTCGGTACGCTACTTGTCGCATTCTCGAGCTTTCTTCCAGGGGCTTCACCAGGTGTTCCTATTCGTAGAGTGACTGAGAGATTTGTTCTTCGTATTATGGATTGGAATCCTTCACTGTGAGATTTTTTATTCTCACAGTGTTACGAATCCTACCGTTGACTGCGCCAATATGTTATATTCACTTTATTAATGTAATTATATCATAGAAGATAAATATTAAAATAACAAAATAAAACAGATATTTTTAATTTTAAATTCTTACTGAACTTAATAAAAACACACTATATGCGGTGTTAGTTCATTCGAACTACAGTTGCCAGTAAATATGAACGAGGTCCTGCTATAAATTTATTAATGATTACATACCTATTTACCCATTTGTTATTATAATTATTATTATTATACACATATACACATTACTATTATTAGTGAATTTATTTTAATTATAAATATTTTTGTAACCGGTACTTCAAATATCTTTACCAGTTTGTAAAAACTCTGGAGAAAAAGTCGCGTTAACCTTATGGGTTGTTGCATGTCTTCTTCTACAAGTAGGGCGGATTTACGGCTAATCCCACCGCCCTCATGGCCCTGGACAAAAGTCCTTATTAACCATAGTACCTGCAGGTACTAGTATTAACGTCCAATGATTACAGTAATTTTAGTTATGTATTTATTAATACATTTATTACAGTACTGCATTTATTGATATCAAAAGCTTTTTATTCGAATTATAAATTTCTCCTATGATATATATCAATTAAAAATTTCTTCTATGATATTTTTAATTCATTTAAAAATTTCTCTTCTGATATTTTTAATTGGAATTAAAAATTTTTCTGATTTTTTAAATTCGTTTATAAATGTCTACCATAATATTTTTAATTTAAATTATAAATTTGTCGCATGATATTTTTTATATAAGGAATTAAAAATATCACTTTAACATTTAAAATTTACTGCATTTTTTAAATTTGTCCCATGATATTTTTAATGCAATTAATTAAATTTAGACTTTTATTTATAAACAAATATTTGCAACTTTAATTTGAGATATTTAAAACTTATTTAGAGTTACCTAAAATTAATTTATTTCACGTATCTCAAATTGATTTAGAGATATGTGAAATTCAATGGAGAAATAAATAACTCCTGAATAGAAAATTAAACAACGCGCCATACACATTGATTGTTTAAAAAACAATTCAATAATTTTCACTCTCTCCGCAATGGAATAAACGATTTTTTATCGAATCAAAAGAAAATAAAAGCACAGAAATAACTAACTATCCCCATCATCCACTTTGGTCAAGGTAAAGTCGATTTATCGTATATAAATACCACTAGTGGTAAAATTTTACCAATAATTTTTTTTATTTTTATACGAATCTTTTTTTATTGTAAATTTCGTAAGTGGCATCAATTTTTAAGACCACGAGCTGCTAGGCGAGTGGTTTTAAATTAATGCCACGAGAGAAATTTCCAAGGGAAAATCTTGAGTAAATAAAAATTAAAAATTTTTTCAGGGACCATTTCCCTCGTCTTAATTTCCACCAATCACAAACGCGCAATTTTGAATTACAAATGGTTTCTAGGTGGAAAAACTGTATGACAGCACCTGTCAGCAGTTTTTTCGAGTTTACCCGCGGCAAAACTTGATAGCTGTTGTCACCTTAATTGCAATTTATATTTTAATTGTACCATAAATAATTAAGTTTGTAGTATTTTGTGATTAAATAAATTACCTATTTTTCAGTTTTCAAATTAATACCTACATATTTATTATGTTTGCATGTATAATAGGTAGTATGTTTTGTAAGCTATGTGTATGCAGAATAACTGTTACTCATGAAATAGTCTTGTCGAATACCATTAGGGATCTAATTTTTCCTGTGAAAAAAATCGAAAAAACACAATGCTAAGTAATATTTTTTAACAAAATGCATTCGTGCAGGTGCAAAAATCCTCTTCTTCGACTCGTATTTTTTTTGCCACCAGCACTCATGCTTCTTGTTAAAATATTACTCAGCAACGTGTTTTTTCGTTTTTTTGTTTCGGAAAAATTAGATGCCATTATGATATTACTTATGAAAATTTTATCACGAGTGGTATTCGTCAAGACTATTTCACGAATATTTTTTGACATTTTTTATGTTAAAATTGGAAACGTCAACATTGACGGTTTTTTCACCTAAATACCTAGTAGTTTTATCGCTGCAAAACTGAAAAAACCACTCGTTTTCTAAAATGTGCACAGAAAAAAGATTATTTTTAAAACAAATAAAATACTATTGTTCCAAGCAAATCTTAGTTTTCCATATACACAAATAAATGTTTTTTTTCTTACAAGAAATTTATATATTCGAATTGTAATGTTATGTTGAATCACTAAAATTCTTAAATTGAAATTCGTCAATTTGCGGTTAAACTTTGTTAATTCTTATTCTGTAGCTATTACAACTTTTAAGACTATGTTTTCTTAAAATAAGCAGAATATTTTTCAAAAAACTATCAACATATTTTTGTACTAAAAAATCGTATTTTTAATTTAAAAAGATAAAGTGTTAAAGTAAAACCATGATATTCTTAAAATAAACCCTATTGGTTCATATGAAATTCATTTTAATTTTTACAGTGAAAATATAAAGCTGTTGTTCTCCAAATGATTATAATACTGTTCTTTCTCCCTTCACATAAATGCTTTTTCTGTAACTTGTTTGTTTGTTTCGTGTTTCTAATAGAAACTTTCTATCTTGGGTAGATTGCAAAACCTGCAAAAAAATTGCAGAAAAATATTCTTGGTAACCTAACACTGAATGTAGACCCAAGTTATCTCCAATGAACCAAACGACAACAAAATATACCACAATTTCAACACCGTTAATTACACCGAGAACTTGCACCGGTATACCGTCATGTAAAGAAGGACGCTACACTGAGTCAAGACGAAGGGGATGGTACCTTAGCGCATGCATGGGTTTATTTAAAAGAAACATACTCTTGAATCAAATATATTTTCTTAATTTAAAAATTGAGAATTTTTAAAGAAACCATATAACTATTCAAAATAAAAATTATATTCTATCTAAACAAATACATTTTGTCGTTGAAAAAATCGTTGATTCAGTTCAAGAATAAGTTTTCTTTTCATTCAAACATTTTCTTATTCTTATGTTGTTAAAAATTATTCCAAATGAAACCATTATGTTCCAGTTTAAAAAATAATTTAAAGAAATAACATTTTCCCAGTAATCTTAGCGTTTTTCTCCAAGTAAAAACATAGTCTTAATTAGAACTTATTGTGTGTTTGAATGAAGTAAACATTTTGAAAACAATAATTCTTCTTGAAATGAAATTTTATTTTTCTGTGTGTGATTGGTCCATAAAGCAATAAGTGGAATAGTCGACTGATATTTTTTTAAAAACATTTTGGATGTTTAAAAATTTTTTTCAACGAATGTTTTCCTTTACGAAATTTGTAAATAAGCGGTACAGTAAAATGTTTGGAATTCCATTGCTCGGCGACGCATAGCTCAAATTTAAAAAATGAAGTAAATGTAATGCCCTATTTATTTATTTTTCGGTTATTTTTTTTTAAATTTAATAAAAAAAATAAATATAGTTCATTTGTGCATGGCAATTTAAGTTATAAATAAAAAACAACATTTACGTGCTACCTTTTGTTTATTATAATAATTTTTACTTACTGAATTAAAGAACTTAAATAATATTGTCTCTTCTATATATTTTTTGTCAACATTCAATAAAGTAATTGATTTTCGCTGAGGCTCTAAAAATAATTTAGAGCACTCGAATAAAAAAATGTTTTCTTACTACCTCGACTAAAAATACGTTGTTTCGTCCCCGATTCCACGGCAGAAAGTTTACGTTTCTTGCATTGGTCAAGCTATACGCGCACACTATATAATAGCGGGAGTAAAAATTTTTTAGTCGTGTGCTCAACATATGCAACTCTGATTACGACACTAATATAACCTCAAAATTTGGGCAGGCATATGTTTCGATATACACATTTAATTTTTTCCCGTATTTTCGGCCGGGTTGTATTTTTCGCCGAGGTAGTAAGAAAAATAGTATACACTACACGGGCAGAAAGTGTAAGAGCCCTGAACTGCGCGCAGTGCAGGAATCTCACACTTTCTGCCCTTGTAGTGTAATATACTATTACCTCCTAGTCTTTAATAAACCCGTTTATAGTATAAACTTTATACCGATAAAAAACCAGGGCATTAGTATCCAACCTGTCTAGTTTTAATAAATATTATAATCTATGGATCAAGCAAACTTACCATAGAGAAGTTCGATCTTGATTATGAGTTGACCCCGTTGAATTAATTAAAGATTTGTTGTAGTACCTTCCTGAAACTGATCTTCCCCTTCTTCCTTTCACCAACAAGCGGCCTTTAAAGATTTTAATGTTGTTCTAAAGGGTTGGGTAGGGTTATCATTATTTGCTTTAACGGGGACAACGCATCAGGATCAAACTTTACTTTACTAAGTTCGTTTGATCCATAGATTATTAGTTGTCTTTGTTTCGCAAATAATTAAAGATTTGTTGTAGTTGTTTAAAGAACCAACAACATTTATTGAATTGGGATAAAGAATTATAAATAAACAAGTTGTAGGTTAGGTAATTACTTTAAATCATTCTGGAATTCCCCCAATTTTCTCTAAGAAAGTATTTAAATTAAACTGAAAAGTATCTAAGTTACTTTAAAAAGTATATTAGTTACTTTAAAGTATCAAAGTTACTTGAATATATCTTAGTTACTTTACCGAGTAACTTAGATACTTTTTAAGATACAAGTTACAAGATACTTTCTCAAAGTAACTAAGTTAAAGATACTTTCTGTATAATATAAAATGTATCTAAGATAAAGTAATAATAATATGAATAAATAAATAAATATAAAATGTATAAAAAAGGACAAAAAAAGTATAAAATATTATGGCCTATAGGTTTTATAACAAGTATATAGGTAAAATTATAAACTTTTTAGGAATTGTTATTTTTATTTATTATTTTACGTACATACCTAATGTTTAAAATAAATAATTTTATAAATTTATATTTTATAGCTGACCCTGACTAAAAATATTCAAATTATTTAGTATTGATGGGGTCCTGTAAGGCCCCACCTGACCAGTTACGTAACGAGGAAGTTTTAAAGAAAGACACATGCCTGTACGGGTCAGACGTGGATTAAAGGGGGGCTTTGAGAGCTATAGCCCCAGGCCCCGCCATTAAAGGGGCCCCCGACACCTTAGTATTTAAAAGTCAGATTAATATTACACGGCTTTCCGGCACACTTCTAAAACAATCCTTTAACGGCTAGCCATCCAAGTTTTAGAATGGCGAAAAAATAAATGTTTTATTTCTGGATAATATTATCTTTGATTAGTTATATTAAAGTGGTTACAACTAGAAACATACCCACCATAATAGGGATACCTATTTGTTTGCATAAAAGAAATACAGACTGTATAGAATCAAGTAAGTAAGGCTGGAGACAAGGATGACAAATTATATTCTGATAAGAGAAAAAGAAACAAAATTTAATTGGGCGTGGTTTAAACCAAGCCATTCGTAATTACGAACCATAGTTGCCAGGTTGTTTTAAATCAGAAGAGAATGATTATAATTATTTAATAAATAGTTCAATTTTAATTGTTTGAAACTTTAAAAATAACAAAAAAATAATAATATGCCAAAAATAATTTGATTTAGTTAATTTTCTTTCTTTTAATATTAAAAAATAAGAAAAACAACCCTTTTAGGAAACAATAATAGCATATGGCAACAGCGCGGCATGCAGCCGGATTGTAGCTACACTGGGTAAAGGCCTATTTTGAAACACATTTTGAAATAAAGTTTGTATTTGGCGATACGATCTACCAGTGTGATGCCATACCATAATTTGGTATTTTTCCTCACGGGTAAAAACCATTTTATTTGGAAAAATACTTTTTTATTCTTACAAAGACGTACGCAAAGTCTCAGTGCACTTCTTAAACTGACGCACAGATCATACGACATTGTCGTAACGACAATGATACGGCAAGCAAACGAATTCAATCCCTACCACAGTGGGCACATGTTTTATTTAAGTGTATCTATTCGTTTTAATACACACTGTATAATGATATATATATATATATATATATATATACATATATATATATATATATATATATATATATATACATATATATATATACATGCACGGCTATCAATGCGAAGCCCGGTGCATTACACTGGCTAGTCGAAGCCCGGTAATGCGGGACGGGGCGGTTAACTGTTCGTTGGTGCATAAACAACAAGAAACACACTCCGCTGTGTATCAGAAGCCCTGCGGTGTTGCCAATGTCTAAATTTATAATTATAGGCAAATTTGATTTAAAATACCTAGACTATACCTAAACTTAACCTATATTTTTAAATAATGACGTGGGTATACTTAAATATTTAATAATATTGTTGAATTATAATTATTATAATAAAAATTATTATAATAATAATTATTATTAAATTAATTATAAGTCATTATTTAAAAATATTGTCTAAATTTATAATTATAGGCAAATTTGATTTAAAATACCTAGACGATACTTAAACTTAACAATATTCTTAAATAATGACGAAGGTATACTTAAATATTTAATAATATTGTTGAATTATAATTATTATTATAATAATAATTATAATTATTATAATAATAATAATTATAATTTAACGATAATTATTATCGATAAATTATAATTATTTATATTATAATAATTTAAAAGTATTGTTGAATTTAGGTACCTATAGGTATAAACATTTAATTTATTTTGTTTATCATAATTTTGAAAAGGTTTAAATATCTTATACAGTTTTTGTTTAAAAGTTAATCCTTTTGTTTAAAAGTTAATCCTTTAAAAAATATATTTCCATATGTTAATAAAAAATATACAAATATATCAATAATTATAATTATTATAAGAATTATTGTTGAGGTTAGGTAATTTTGTGTAAAACTTAAATGGGAATCAAAAGAAGTGAAACTGAACTTTAAAATTATTAGATTTAAATACACCAAAAATTCTAAAAAATCTAAATAATGACGTATACTTTAATACACTGCCCGACAAAATTATCGCATAATAAATATAAAAAAATTAACTCTAAAACGCCTTTACCAATCTTTATGAAATTTTGGATAAAAATACTTTAACTTATATCTCAATTTACGTGTTAGAGGGTTTTTCGAGAAAATATGTTTACAGCCTTTTTATTTAATAATGAAAAAAAGTTCGAAATATAACTTTTAGGGAATTTTTTTAAATAAATAAAAAATATGCTGTTAAAGAGCGTATTTTTTTTAGTACACCCTGATAATTTTGTACAAATCAAAGGAACATTAACGAAGATACAGCGCTTCAAAGTCGGTAAAAATGACGCCTTTTTGATTATTTTGCTGAAATGTGGTCATTTCTCACGACTTTGAAGCGCTGTATCTTCGTTACTGTTCGCTTGATTTGTACAAAATTATCAAAATACGCTCTTTAACAGCATATTTTTTATTTATTTAAAAAAATTCCCTAAAAGTTATATTTCGAACTTTTTTTCATTATTAAATAAAAAGGCTGTAAACATATTTTCTCGAAAAACCCTCTTCAGGGTATACTAAAAAAAATACGCTCTTTAACAGCATATTTTTTATTTAAAAAAAAATCCCTAGAAGTGATTTTTCGAACTTATTTTCATTATTAAATAAAAAGGCTTTAAACATATTTTCTCGAAAAACCCTTGAACACGTAAATTGAGATATAAGTTGAAGTATTTTTATCCAAAATTTTATAAAAACTGTTATATTATTGAATGAATTATAAGTCATTATTTAAAAATAATGACTAAATTTATAATTATAGGCAAATTTGATTTAAAAAACCTAGACCAAGTTGAGGAGCATCCGTGGAAAACCGGCTATATCCATTTTAATAAATGTTGGGAAAATTTAGGAAAACTAAACCAAATTAAAAGTAGAAAAATAAAAAAAAGAAGTGGGGAAAATTGCTATTTAGTTTAGCACCCTATAAACAAGAAAAATGTATTACCAACCAAATATTGTTTTATAGCTACATTATAAAGTTAAAGCTGCCTTTTATCCAATAAAAATCGTAGATAAAATATTACTTTGACCAAAACGGTTGATAAAATAATATTGTAATGGTAAGTATAAATGGACAATCCTTATCTAAAAGGAACCAAGCGCCTAAAAACTATTTTTGGACTTAACAAATTTTTTTGTAAAATAACTCATTTTTAATAATGCTCAAAAAGTTTATCATTATTTAGAACTTCTTTTAAATTATTGAGAGGACTTTCAAATTATAATTAAGTTTTTGAGCAGCATTAAAAATGAGTTAGGTATATACAAATAAGTTTGTTAAGCTCCTAACAAGTTTTTGGTTCCTTTTAGATAAGCACTATCCAAATAAAGAACCCAATTTCTTATTGTTGTTTGGTCGTTTGGTCGTTGTTTGCCATGTATAAATAAATTGACCAGTTGTGAATGTTAATTGACAAATTGCCCTGAGAAGCTATCTGTCAAAAAGCAGTTTTTTCAATTCAATGTTACATTAAAATGATATTTAATAAAAATAATTTTTAATTTATTTCATACCGCTATTGGAAATTTTTTTAATAAATCAAAAATTATTTTTATTAAAATTGGAAATGTTTCAAATAAATTAAAAATTATTTTTATTTAAATTATTTAAATGTAACATTGAATAATAATAATAATAATAATATATACAAATACCCTTGTTTCCCCAATTAAAACTATGTAAAATATCTGGACAACTTGTAAAACCGCCCCAAAGAAAAATGCACTCCAAATAATATTTCAAAAATAAATAATTCTTTAAAATTAAGTGTATTACGAAAGTATTTAACAAAACATTGCCTTTTAATCCACGCCATGTAGTGAACAAAACGTAATTTTGGGAATATAACATTTATTTTGAAAATCAGTAGATACAAATTTAAGAATCCCGCATTATTTTCCCCGCCTTCCTATCAAAAAGTCATTGTGCGTATAGTCCCCATTGTTGCCAGATGTACGGGCTTCGTATACTGCGTAATACTTATACAAAGCTGTATATAATCTCGTTTGACTCGTGTGCCCCCTACCGCCAAAGCATTGGAACTAAGGGTGTATATCTTGATAGGTTTGAATGGCATTAGGAAGCCCACCACTTTTTCGCCATTGAAACAAGGGGGCATCACTTAACTCTAAAACAAATTTATACACGCTAATTTTAGGAAGCCCGATTTCGGGCTTCGTAAAAACCGAGTGGGCTTCGTTTATACTGTAGAATGTAACGTTTCGGGCTTGGTAATGTAGGATTGCATATCTATATATATATGTATATATATATATATATATATATATATATATATATATATATATATATATATATATATATATATATATATATATATATATATATATATATATATATATATATATATATATATATATATATATATATATATATATATATGTTTTGTTAGTTTTTGAGTGGATAGGTATTATACCCTTAAAAACTAACAAAACATACAAAAATGCAAAACACTCCTATTTTTGGATTAAAAAAATATAATAATGAAATATGTTCATTGTTATAAGTTAGGCTATAAAAATGCATGCATGAATTAAATAACATCTTTGTTTTTAAAAACAATGTTAATATTTATTTTCAATTCAATAAAAATAGGTAGATACTTATTTATGTATGTACCAATTTTGGAAAAGGAAAAATATTTAATTTAAGTTTAATTTAATTTAAGCAATTTTCATGATTTGTTTTGTTTTGAGCGCTCTGTATTGTTCGTTTTTATAAACCTACACAACTTACTAAACACTGATCTTAGGAAATTTTTTTCAAATTATTTACTAAATTTAAAATAAATATTTATTATTATTAATTCTTCACGTTTTTCTTTTAATAAAGAACTTTCGTACGGGTGTAGGAACGACTTGCTGATCAAACCGTTTTCCGTTTTGAAACAGTGATCGATCACTACAATTCTTCCTGCTTTTCGTTTTAAATTAATTTAAATTATTTCACTATTTTTTTTAATATATAAATATCATTTATTAAACTTCAATACATTTTAAAAATGGAGGTAAACTAATTAACACCTGCCGGGCCCGTGCACAAGGAGGGGTTTGGGAGTTAAAACCCCACATTGAAAGTTTTAAAATAAAAAACTATTATACCACTTAAAATGTACCCAAAGAAAATTATAACTGTTAAAACAAAACCAATAACCAGTATCCAAGTACTGCTAACTTCAGAGACATCAATTACACAGTAGTAACATCAAAAAGACACAAAAAATCGCCGGTACACGTAAACTTAATTTTTTGGCATAGAATCCAGTGATGTAATCAGTTTTTTAAAGTTAGCTCGTTTTCTTAAGATATTTCAGATTTAAGTTTTTTGCCATTGATTTAACATGAAAAAATAGGTTTTTAAGATTTATTTCGCCTGCATACTATGTAGAACTTTTTTTTTGATAAACAATCAGTGGTCCTTTTGTAGCATTAAATTATCTACAAAAAATCTTATACAGTCCAGTTTGTAGATTCAACTCTCTCTTTTTTATTAACGTTGAAACGTATAAATTATAAAAAAAATTGATATTTTACATTTAGCGGCTAAAGTACTAATCGTAGAAGAAAAAGTTAATTAGCAATTTTAAAGATCTGTTAATGTTCTACAAATTTGTTTTAAACAATTTTTGCAAATTGTCCCTAATTTTTTTTTGCTACAGTGAATATTATACTAATATATTATGCATAATCATGAAAATGGGATTTTAGACACTTATAACTTTTGAACTGTAGGTAATAAAAAAAAATTTAAAAACGAATTTCTAGAACATTAAACGATCTTTAAAATTGCTAATTGACTTTTTTTCTACGATTTGTAGTTTAGCCGCTTAATGTAAAAATATCAATTTTTTTTTAGAATTTATACGTTTCAACCTTAATAAAAAGAAACAGTTGAATCTACAGACTAGACTCATAAGATTTTTTGTAGATAATTTAATGCTAAAAAAGGACCAGTGATTGCTTAAAAAAAAAGTTGTACATAGTATGCAGGCGAAATAAATCTTAAAAAATAATTTTTCCTTGTTAAATCAATGGGGAAATTTTAAATTCGATGATGGACCTTTTAAAATTAATATTACAGACTGGATTTTGTAAGATTTTTTGTAGATAATTTAATGCTAAAAAAGGATCTGTGATTGTTTATCAAAGAAAAAAGTTCTACATAGCATGCAGGCGAAATAAATCTTAAAAAACTATTTTTCCATGTTAAATCAATGGGAAAACTTTAAATTCGATGATGGACCTTTTAAAATTAATATTAAGAGCTCAAATTTTGACAGAATTTTTTTTAGCATAAGTGACGAGAATTTTACATGAATTTGAAAAACGAAAAATATTGCCTTATTTTGAAACACCCTAATATGTATACTTAAACACAAAAACTTTGTAACAAAGAATTCTTTCAATTTGAATTGTAAAAACTAAAAACAACATTTATACAGGCTGTACTTCTTAGTCTATTCATTAAACTAAAATTTTTATTATAAATAATAGCATAGTACATGAAATTCTCAAATTTTATTAAATTCGAATATTTCCTACCAATACCATACAATAAAATTTACTAAAAAAAATTTTTTATTACAAAAAATAAATATTCGAAAAATCTAATAAAATTTAAAAAAATATTAATATTTATGAATTAAAAATAAAAACAGACATTTTAAAATGAGTTATGGTATCTTTTTCTTAAAAAATATAGCAAAATGGTGAAACAAAAAACTTAAATATTTAATATCTTGAGAAAACGAGCTAACTTTAAAAAACGGATTGCACCACTGAATTCAGTTTTATATGCCCCGGCGTTGTTTGTGTCTTTTTGGTATTTCTAAAAATATGAACAAATAATAAACCAAAAAAGTTACAAACCTAAATATTAAATATCTTAAGAAAACGAGCTAACTTTGAAAAACTGATTGCACTACTGAATTCTACACCCAAAAATTAGGTTTACGTGTCCCGGCGTTTTTATGTGTCAAAAGTTTGAAATTTACCTACAGTGTTATTATTATACAAAAGTAAATTATGTTTGTAACTTTTATTATAAAATTCTATATTTAATTTACTTAAAATAAATAGTTTGCTTTTTATGCAACAATTACACTGTCTTACAAGGATTTTGCAACAGAGCTGGTATATTTTTTTCTGTTCAGGTCAACCAAAGGTCAGCCGAATAATTTTTTTGCAAATAGCCAAATTATTTAGGATTTGATATATTTTCACTCGATTTTTTTTAATATTTACGTTAATTTTCGCTTTACTACAAAAATTGACAATTGTCAAAAATGATATTTTCTAAGAGATGCTATAGCATAAATATAGATGCTATAGCATAAATAAAATTATTTAATAACAATAGTTGAAATAACTTAAAATAAACAATTTTTTTAAGTAGAACTTTATCAAATGTTTGTTATTAAATTTTCTACAATATTGGGAGTAAAAAATTTGCTTTTTGGCGTTTTTGATCATATCTTTTGAATGAATGAGTGAAAGCGAAATATTCTATTCTTCAAAGGAAGAACTGTATATATCTTGTGTATTGGTGTTAATAATTCAGTTTGAATGGTAACAAAACCATTTTTTTTTATAATTTATCAAAAAACAGGAACTTACCTCCCCGTTTTTTCGCCCAAAACTTGAACAAAATATTCCAGGTCTGTTGCAATTTTTTTTATAAGATAGTGTATTACTTTAAATGTATACATTTAAAGTAATATATATATATAATGTTTAACAATTTAATAATAACCCCCCCACATATAAGAAAATCCTGCGCACGGCCCTGATCTGCAATAACTGATCAAACCGTGCCTCCGCTGCTGCGTAACTATATAAGCTGCCTACATGTCAAACTTGTTTTTTTGCGAATTTGATAGGTTGCATAAGAGAAAGGTTTAACCCCTCTTCCAAGCTACAAATATTATCCCATAAACCTGTATGTGTTATAAAATAATTTGGCATAATTTATCGCTCAAACATACGGTTTCTTAAAGCGGATAAGAAATTGCAAGATAATCTTATTAGCCCAAGTAAGTATAAACTTAAACTATTAGGACTACTCGGGTAATTGCATAGTTAGGTTGCTCTAAATGTTATTTATCTTTAATAGCATTAACACCGTTATAAATAATATGCAAGGCTTAATTAAATTATAAATGTAATCACGTTCACCTTTACACAGTTTTTATACAAATTAAATTTTATAAATATATTCTGTTATCTACACCTATTGCATAATATCGTTTTTTTGTATTTAATAATAACCATTATACCCCGCCTTTTAATTGTGACACTTAAAGACGCCTTTATATTGCTAAACCTCCTACTTATTTTTAACCGTAAATTGTTTTACATTCGTTCAGCACAAGGTTAGGTTAGGTTAACTCGAGCACTTTTTCTTGACATAATTTTTTCTCTTCAATAGCCTTCTTTTTTTTACCACAAATTACACGAATTGTGATTAGTCGGACAAAAATCGAGGGTTAAACCACGCCCACGACTCGGAAAATATTAAATTAAAATTTTGTACATGTACAAAATTTTTTCATGTATGATCAAGTATAGGAAGTCAGGTTATGCTAAACCATTATTATTATTTCTATAATAGTATATTACACTACAAGGGCAGAAAGTGTGAGATTCCTGCACTGCGCGCCATGATGCCCGAGGCGAAGCCTGCCCGTGTAGTGTATACTATTTTTCTTGCTACCTCGGCCGAAAATACGGGAAAATATTAAATGTGTATATCGAAACATATTGATGCCTGCCCAAATTTTGAGGTTATATTAGTGTCGTAATCAGAGTTGCATATGTTGAGCACACGACTAAAAAAATTTTACTCCCGCTATTATAGAGTGTGCGCGTATAGCTTGCCAATGCAAGAAACGTAAACTTTCTGCCATGGAATCGGGGACGAAACAACGTATTTTCAGTCGAGGTAGTAAGAAAAATATTTTTTTTAATAACACAGGATGTCAAAACTATTAGGAAAGGAAAACCATTAATTTTAACCAATAAAGGTAATTGTAATCATAAATAATATTGGTAATAAGGAACGAAAAAGTCGTCGATCGAAAACAATGAAATATTTCTAAATCCCAGATTTATTTTTGTGCAAAATCATAACATGTAAACCGAACTTTTGTTTAAATAAAACATTTAAAAATGAATATTTGCTTGGATAATTTATAGCGCTTCTTTCATTTTTTATAATGTCTAAAAAGTTATTTAATAGAATACCTATACATGAATGGACATGCATTAAAAATTTGATTTATGTTCGAAAACGCAAGAACATCTTAAACGTTTGCTTTTATTATGGCATTATTTATTCGTTGTATCGTTATTTTTAGTAGCCGATAAATGGGCTGATACGTTTTTTTATAAAGCCGAATCTGCCGCAAAAGAACATTAATGAAATGAACAATAGCCTTGCTGTACAATAAATCTTTGACGCGATAAAGTTTTTTAAAAATATTGTTATTTATTTTCATGATTGTGATAAAAATTCTTTAATATCATTTTATCTAATTTTATGTTATTTAAATGTTTGTGAGTACGGGTGGTACAAGAAAACACGAATATATAAGTATGCTAGATTTTTCATTTCTACAGTGTACAACTTTCTGCCTGTGCCCTGCAACAGGAAATCCCTACCGTAATTTGCACGGCTTAGTCCCATCTCGGGACCTCTCATCTCGGGACCTTTCCCAACTCGGGACCCAGACCCTAAGCCATAAAGTTTCCAAAATTAAAAAGTCCCATCTCGGGACCTATACAAGGTAATACATTTTTATACCTGTCATGAACAAAATACTTAAGGCGGCTGCACGGCTTTTTGTTATTAATGGGACACTTTAACTTATTTTATATTAACAGCACAACAAAACAAAAAACAAAATGAGCAAAAATCAACAAAATGTACAAAAATGCAATAAAAATGCAAAAAATTTTAAAGAAAACTTGTAAAAAATAGATATTGATTAATAGGGATGGGATATTTAGGTACTAAAAACTGAAAAATAGGTAACTAAAAAGGTACTAAAAAAAGCATTTTAAGTTAAAAAAACAGAATTTTAGGTAAAAAAAATCATTAAAAGTTTCGTTTATAATTTTGTTTAGCCGCATACCCAAACACAGAACATACCCACAATAAACTATTTCTATATATATATATATATAATATATATATATATATATATGCAATAAACTGTGTTTTACTGAGTGACACTCATTACACAGAAGTTCTATGACAGAACATAAGCTCACTAGTAGTGAGTTACTACAAAGAAGGTAACTGTAAAGAAAGTTACTGTTACAGTCTGTAACCATAAGAAAAAATTCTATACCGTTGAGTTGCACGCCCTGGATAAAATATTGGCGCAAATTTTAAAAAGAACCTAAAAAATAAAATAAGTAAAAATACGTAAAAATAGGTAACAAATATGTGAAAATAAACTGACAAATTAAAAAATTTGTAACAAAAGTATAAAAAGGTAGTTTAAAGCAAAAACCTCCAAAAAAGGTAAAAAAGGTGAAAAAAAGTTAAAAAAATAGGTAACAAAAGTATAAAAAAGGTAGTTAAAAGCAAAAACCTCCAAAAAAGGTAAAAAAGGTGAAAACAAGTTAGGTTCATATAAAAGAAAATCTTTTAAAACACATTTTGACATTATTGGTTTTCAAATAGTTACATCGGTTAAAAAAAGGTAAAATAACTAAAATCCCATCCCTATTGATTAAACACAGCAAAAATTAGCCAAACTCAACAACACAACCCTACCGACCCCGCCCCATTGGCCCCCCATAGGATTGATTTTTAAATGTTTTGTGTTTGTTTATCCATAAAATAGATTGAAAGATATATAACTTTCTAACGCTTAAAATATTATAGTTTTAAAAATATCTTTGCAGTAGCATAAAATAGACGCTGTTTAATAATTTTGCAAAATAATACAATATTCCTTCAATGCGTACATGTAAAAACTGACCGCGAAGTAATCCTTTTACTTAGGTCCTCAGATGGCACTTTTAAACTTGTACCTGTAGACTCGGTCCCGAGATGGCACAGAAACAGGTAAATTTTCCCTAGGTCCCGAGATGGGAGGTCCCGAGATGGGACGACACCAATTTGCACAGGCGCACTATAAATAGCTTAATACATTACATATTTTACACCTTATCACTTAATAATACTTAACCTGTTTAATATTTCGTTTAGACCTCCTTAAAACTAATTCCTCCTTAAGTGTACTATTTAAAATCTTATCACTATCCCTCTCCCAGTCTTTATTAATCGCATTGTCTTGCCCCTTTACTATGTTCTTATTAACTAACTGATTCGAATGACTCTTTATATAGTTTTCACCACTTTCACCACTGACCCCTTTTACCGATTCTACGGAGAAGTCATAAAAATCTATAATCGGATTAATATGCCTCCTCCATGCCTTGTTCATACTAGGAATTTCAAATAAATATGTTTAAGGACCTATTTTTTTCGAGATCACGCCCTTAACCCAGTCTACCTTATTTGAGTTTCTATAATCTTTTATAGTCACTGTACCCCTAGGCTCAAAAAGAATAGACCTTTTTCCTTGAAAATACCTTATTTGTTTTTCTTGAGCTTTTTTACTCTACTTACTAGTTCGTTATTTACATTTGTTTGCACACCCTTATTATAACTACTATTTTCGTTCAGCAAATTCAAAACTGTCCTTCCTAGCAATATTTTTACCGGAGATAAACCAGTAGATCAGTGAGGAGTAACGACGTGGCCTTTACCGCAATCGGTACATACTATGTAACCATGACTGCACACATCAAATTGTATCACAAAGGAATCTAGAATTAGCCCAACCGGGCTAAACATTAAGGTAAACATTCAATTTTCTTAGTTTATAAACGTCTTATAAAACTATTTGTGGTAAAATGAAAGTATCTAAGGCATTTTAAATACAAAATGTACTGGGTATTTTAATTAAACAGAAAAATTATAATAATTTCAGAACTGTTATTGGTCAAAAAGGTATAGGTAAAAAAATTAGTCAGACCCTATTATTTTAGCAGAATCCTATATATAAAATATTTAATAATAATAATATGCAGCCATGATGAGTGGTGCGATCTTATTGAGATTTTAACATCAAAAAAGGTACCACTAGGATATTCAAGTAGTGAGGTGTTAAAAATTTATGTAGGTGGACTATTCCCGGAATATTATGAGTGTAAACAAGATAAATGTGAAAAAAAGTTGCTTCAAAAGTATATGTGAAAATTCCTATTTAAATAAGGAAATTCAATTGCTAAAACAACTAGAATATCAAGTGGAAAAATGGGTGAAAGACCAAGAGGAAATTATTAATTTACTAAAATTAAACAAAAATATACATCTATAAAGCAATTAAAGAACAAAGTAGAAAAACCATTCAATGAAATTGTTAAAGAAACAAAAAAAGGAGAAGAAAGAAATCAAAACAATGCAACTGTCAGTGAACCTAGTGTAAGCTTAAATGAAAACAATAAAATAAATGAATTTAAAGAAGTGGCGTACAAAAAAAATGATAATAAAGGAAAATCAAAAATAATAAAAGGGCAATGTGAAACAAGTGCAAAAATCAGGGTATTGAAAAATATTCATATGTGTATGTAGGGCATATCAAAGGAAAAGTTACTGAAGAAACTTTGTTGGATTATCTTAAGGAGCAATGGCCTTAAGTTGGTTTTCTAGTATTAGAAATTAAAGGAGTTTTAAAGTAAGTTTGCAGAAATAAAGAATTACGAAATTATATTTAAATCTGAAAAATAGCCTCAGGGGGTAATAGTCAAGGAATACAAATTTTTTTGAAAGCCAGCAGAAAATTAGACAGCTTAAATTATATACTACAAAAACAAAATATTGAGTTTTTATGCATAAGTGAACATTGGCTAAATGAATCTGAAATTAAACTGGTAAAATTACACAACTTTACATTGGTGAACTATTTTTCATGAAATCAGTTTTCCAGGGGAAGTGTGTGCATCTTTGCAAATAATTTGAATGTTTCTTGTAGGCAGAGTATCTTGAGAAAAAAAAGATACTTGAAAGTAACTTAGATACTTAAAGTATCTAAGATACTTTATCTTAGATACTTTTTATATTGGACAGAAAGTATCTTTAACTAAGTTACTTTGGAAAAGTATCTTGTAACTTGTATTTAAAAAAGTATCTAAGTTACTGAGTAAGGTAACTTAGATACTTTTAAGTAACTTAGATACTTTAAAGTAACTAAGATACTTTTTAAAGTAACTTATATACTTTTCAGTGTAACTTAGATACTTTCTTAGAGAAAATTGGGGGAATTCCAGAATGATTCAAAGTAATTACCTAACCTACAATCTTGTTGAATTTTCATAATTTTATAGTTTTTGTTCAAACTTAAAAGTAACTTAGTTACTCAAAAGTATCTTAGTTACTTAAAAGTATCTTAGTTACTCAAAAGTATCTTAGATACTTTCATATAGTATCTTAGATACTTTCGGATAGTATCTTAGATACTTTTTAAAGTATCTTGAACTAAAGATACTTTTAACTCAAAGTATCTAGTTACCAAAGGTAACTAAGTTATTTTGTTTAAAGTATCTTAGAAAAGTAACTAGTAACTTTCCCAGCTCTTCTTGTAAGCCATATTATTGTAAATCTATAGAAAAAAGTTTTGAAATAGCAACAATTCAGTGTTCCTTGAAAAATGTATCTTTTCCTGTTTTTATTGTATATACATATTTATAGAACTCCAGACAGTGATTTTAGTATATTTATAGATAATTTAGAGAAAGTTATGTAAAATATTTTTAAAAAACAAGAATATTTTATAATATGTGGGGATTACAATATAAATGTTCTTAAAAATTCACAGGCAACAAATGTATTGGTAGATTTAATGTTAGAATATAATTTAAAATATAAAGTTAAGGTTTCAACACGAAGAAACGCCTTTTAGCCAAACTTGTGTAGACAATGTTTTTACAAATTTGGATATGCAAAATATTTCTGTAGAGGATACATTTTTATCTGATCACACATATCAAATACATGAACTTAATACAATCTGCTATACATGGTGTTTTTACTTGTAGGGATTATTCCCAAGAAAATATTGATACATTTTTAAACTCTTTAAACTCTGAAAATCGACATGATGTATACAATGAAAATAATTCAAATACAAAATTTGATATTTTTTACAATATTTTTTTGTCATCATACTGCTTGTGTTTTCCTTTAGTTTAGCGGTTCTTAACCTTTTTGGCTGGCGACCCACAATTCAAAAATATTAGAAGCTCGCGACCCGATAAAAATAAAATCATGAATTTTCTACATTTTCTTTATTTAAAGTAAGTTAAAAAAAAATTTTGGAATCAACTAACACAAATCACGCAAGTCCCGCGACCCATCTCGATATGGCCCGCGACCCAAATTTGGGTCGCGACCCGAGGTTAAGAAAAGATGCTTTAGTTGAAAAGGCATATAAACATAAACCTAAACAAAGGTTTACAAAGGATTTAAAGGAAATGCATTCCTTATTATGTGAAATGGATAAAATATCTAAAACAATTATCAACTTACAATAAACTTTGCGTTATAAAAATTTAAAAAAAATGTATAATGATAAAATAAACTTAGCAAAAAAAAATTTAATGACAAAAAAACTAATTAATTCAAATAATATTAGTAAAGAAAGCTGGAAAATTATAAATAACGAAACCAAATATAAAAACAATTTAAAAATATCCGAAATAAAAGTCAATATCAGAATAGTAAGTAATTCTAAAAAAATCAGCAATATATTAAATAACACTTTTTAAAATATCTTTAAAAACCATAATTCTCCAAATCTTACGGTAAACTCAACCACTGTTTTAGATCATTTTATCTAAACCTGGTGACGTCTCAAGAAATTGTAAGAACATTTATTAAAACTAGTAAAAAATGTACACCTGGTATTGATGACGTAAATGGTAACATTTTAGATATGTTAAAAGAACTTATTGCAGAACCCTTAGCATATTTGGCCAACGAATCATTTATGAATGGTGAGTAGGGTTGCAACTTTTCATAAAAAGTTGAAATTTTTTAAAAGTTGGGTTTTATTTTTCGGAAAAATTCGGAAAAGTTGGAAAAGATGGAAAAGTTGAGTTTTTTGTAATGTAAACGTATAAACAATAAATAATGCTTGTCAATGTATTACATTTTTTTATGTATTTATACCTACATACGTAACAAGTTGTTTTATAAGAAAATAAAAAAAAATAAAAACAAAATAAAATGAATAGACAACATAATCACAACAAAAATCAACTAGGTTTGAGTTAAAAAAAATCCTATGTTTTAAGTAAAAAAGGATAGAAATTTATACACACCTTGAAAAAACAGATACGAAATAAAAAATAATTACAAAAAAATATGAAGCAAAAATTATTAAATTTATTGTTGTTAAAAATTATGGAAATTTACAAGTAAAAATTTAAAAAGAAAAAGAAAAGAAAACTTTCTTCTTTTCCACTTTTATATTTTCACTTGCAAATTTCCATAATTAAAAAAAATAATATTTTTTTCATACTGTGTATAAATTTAAAATACGTTATAATAAAACAATCTTTATATAATAGAAAATGCTGTTAGCAGACACCATTTTTTGATAAAGTTTGACAGAATTTTATTCCAAAAAACAATGATTTTAGCACGTTTTACTAAAAACACTCCAAATCTAGCGATTTATATCGAATTTCGACCAAATTATCTACCGAAAAAAATGTATGGTAGTGGAAACACTGGTTAGAAGTCAACTCATTGTTCATTGGCTCCCACCTAATAACTTTTCCAACTTTTCATAGGGGGTGCCGAACTTTTCCAACTTTTCCAACAACTTTTCCAACTTTTCGACCGAACTTTTCCTTGTTTGCAACACTAATGGTGAGTATCAGTCTGCACTTACATAAATGTTTAAAATAGGTACCCATTTATAAAAATAAAGGAAGCAAATCTGATCCTCTAAATTACAGACCTATGAGTCTTTAAAACCAGTTTAGTAAAATTATAGATACATTGTATTACAATCGTTTACAGCATTTTTTAGAATCTAACAAACTACTTTTTGAATTTCAAAATGGCTTTAGGAAAATAGGTCCACTAACACAGCAATCGAGAGTGCTTTGAATTTTATTTTTAAAAGTTTATGACCTTAGTCGAGCATTTGATACTATAAATTAGTGTTGCAACGGTTACGGTTACAGTTACGGTTAATTCACGGTTTTCGATATTATACGGTTAACCGTAACCGTATACGGCATTTACGGTTTTTCATGCTACTTTGTGAATGCATGTAAAAAGAAGATTGAAGAGTATTTAACGTTACCAAATATACCACATACGTCAAATCCGTTTACATTCTGGAAAACGTGTTACACGTTTCATACAAACCATTGTCAGTGAATTCGGAGAGGTTGTTTTCGACTGCAGGTCTTGTGCAAACACCAAATAAGGACAGGTTGATTCCGCAGAATTTGCAGATGTTATGTTTTTTAAATAAAAATTTGACTCGTAAATTTTAAATATTAACTTTTAATTTTTTTATTTTTTTAAATATATTATTCAGGTACCTACTTAGGTTTTACTTTACTGTTTTTAGGTTTAAAATGTTACTCATTTCCTTTTATTTTATGGTTTTATTAGAAATTCTGTTTTTGTTTTACATAAATTATTATTTAACCTTTACTGAACGTGTGTATTAATTTCATTTTGAACAATAAACTTTACTTTTCGTAATTCTGTAATTTTTTTTTAATAACCGTGAATTTATTCGTAACCGTAGAGCTAACCGTAACCGTAACCGTAACCGTAAAACCCGAAACCGTTGCATCACTACTATAAATCAAAAATTATTATTAAATAAACTTAAAAGTATAGGAGTTAGTGGAGTTATAAATAAATGGATAGAATCATATCTATTGGATATTAATGGTGAAAAATCAGATATATCCAAAGTATCATTGGGAGTACCTCAAGGATCGATATTGGCGCCACTTTAATTTTGATATTTGTAAATGATTTAAATTTAAATACAAATATAAATGAGAAAATTATTCTTTATGCAGATGATACCAACCTTATTATTCAAAATAATAATATTTTAAACTTATGCTCAGAAGCCTCTTTAAAATCTAACTTGTTCAATAAAACAAAACATTTTATAGGCGATTTTTATCAAAAAATGTTTCTCCAAATTACGATTTATTTATTCCAAATTTGGGTAAGTCAATTATGAATCTGTAGAAAGCATAAAGTTCTTTAAATAAAAAAGTAAGTTCTTTTTGTTATGTAATAAGGTCACTAAAGGGTCGGTAACCTTTTCAGTACTCAGGCTTTGTACTTTGGAGTAGTACAGGCACATCTTGTCTATGGAATTATATTTTGGGGTAGCTCAAGTTATTTCAATAAAGTTTTTATAACGCAAAACAAGAGTTTAGTTTTATTCATTTTTGGAAAAATTTTAACACATGGTAACATACACAGTTTACTCAACAAGAAGCCAAAATAAGTTAGTCTTGCCATTTTCTAGGCTCTCTGTATGTCAAACGTCTTATATTTATATGGGAATTAAATGTTATGTCTATTGTGTCTTGTTGTAAATGTTCAAAAATGTTAAAATGCAGTTTGCAGACTTTGTTTTTAGAAAAAATATATTATTCTGTGGAAGAGTTTCTGTGGGTAAAAGGCATAAGGGGATAAGTCAAAAAAAGGAATTTTTCAATAAAGCCTTTAACGTGATCGCATTAATTCAGGAAATATATTTATGTTTAGCGGGTATACGCTTTTGTTAGCATATGACATGTGGTAACAAAAGGGTATACCCGCTAACCATTAATATGTTTCCTGAATTAATGCGAATACGTTTAAGGCTCTACTGAAAAATTGCTTTTTTTGACTTATCCCCTTATACCTTTTACCCACAGGTTTCTTACTGATAATTTTTAATTAATAAAGTTAGTAGTAGGTACATAGTGTTTAAAGATAATTTCTTTATTTTCTAATTTTTTTTTACTAGTCTAATATGTTTTATGGAATTAAATGCTGTAAAACTCTGTGATCAATAAATATTATTATTATAAAAATAATAATATAAACTTTATTGCCCAATAGTTTACACCAAAACAGGACATTCATATAATAAATCACTGAGGTTTACAGAAAAAAAATTACTTACATGGTACCTAAAACTTAAACTAAAACTAAAAGTGAACATATAGAATTAAAATTAGACATTTCACCAGCCTTATACATGTGAAGCAAAAATAACCCTGGGTAGCGATGTTATTTAAAGAATAATGGTTAATATCACAGTTTGCTGAAATTTTGTTAAAATAACAAAACATCACATATAAAGGTGATTTGGCTAGAACATTAGTGCGAGCAAATGGACATTTAAAAGTATGACTCAGGCGACTAGGAATTAAAAAATCAACAGAAGCTAATAAATCAGAACAATTTATTTTAAAATATACAAGCTTGTAGAATAAAGTTACGGATAGAATCTCTCTTTGGTGGACAATGATACAAAATTAAAAGAGTTTAATAAAGTAATGTGATCGTACCCTTGCACATGATAAAAGCCATTAAATTTAAAGCTTAAATACTTTAGGAACCGTCTCTGTATACAGACTCCAAGTAACTTGTATGACAAGCATATATGGGCGACCAGACCACACTCCACACTCCAATTTACTTCGCACCAATGTAAAATACAATAAGTGCATTGTTTGAGATTTATTAAACCCTCTACTGTTTCTTATTATAAATCCTAGTGTCCTAAAAGCCGATTTAACAATATTATTAATGTGCGAAACAAACTCAAGTTTATGATCAAACAACATGATCCTTGAAAGAACTAATTAATTCTAAAGAGATGCCGTTAATTTGATAGTTAAAAAATATAGGTTTCTTTTTGCTTGTTTAAGACATAACTTTGCATTTTGCAATATATAGTTTTAACCTGTTATCTATGCACCATTTATCAAGTATATTAAGGTTATCTTGGAGTGTTACACAATCGTCCAGACTTTGTATTTCCTGGTATATTTTTAGATCATCTGCATACATAAGCTTAAGACAATTCATCCTATCAGGAATATCATTAATTGTTAAATTAATTTATTTTAATATAACATTAGTTATTGCTTAGAATTTTTTAATTAAAATTAAATGATTTAGGTTTTAAAAAAAAATTGGGTTACCAAATTGTAACCCCACCACTTTAAAAGAATTTTCAACCCGCGCATTTGGTTTAAATTTTGTAAATTTTATAAAAAGTGACTAAAGGTATCTCAAAAGTTTATTTTCTGTGGTATTTAGTAAAATTAAGCAATAATATAAATGAAATATGGAGAAGGTAGGGAGGTTCGACAAATCGCTAAGTATTGAGTCTATTTAATGTCTGATTTATTTTGTTCAAAAATTCTATTGGGTTTGGCCAATTTAGTAGCCCAGTGTTATTTTCATGCATGATATGTGTTTTCATGTTTGACATTTGATAGAATGGCTGCGGGATGTCCTATTAGATCCGAAAAGTCGAGAGATATTAAAAATGATAATACTTTGAAACCGATATGGTATATCTGACAGGGCTTCATAACATTCAGTGAGATATCTAAATTATATACAAATCCAAAGTGCGTCGTTAAAGAGCAGAAGTACGAAACTAAATGATATAGCTTTTTACTTAAAAATAGTAAAGAAAGGTGAAAAAACTACCAACAAGTAATTGTATAAGAACATATGTATATCAATTATCAATGAACCAGACTCTGCAGACCATGGTTATGTCGTTAGGGTACGGCAAAGCTCACGGTAGAGAGCATATAACTTGCTATCTTTGAGTTACTTTCTTTAAAAAATATTTCTTTTAAAAATACAGTAGCAGTTTAAATCAAGAGGAAGTGACGAAATACTTTTTTACCCACTTGTAATACTTTGGCTGTTGAATGGTCAGTTAAGAAAGTAAAATATGGTTTCATGCACGTTTATTATAAAAAATCCAAAGAAGGTCTTATTGGGGGACATTCATTAATTACGTGAGGTATTTTTCTGATAATTTGAATCCTCCTTCCCCTTGGTAAGATGTGGTAGACCCCACCCTATGCCCCACGTGAGATTTTAGCTATTAAACTTTCTTTGCAGACAACATGATATACCCCCAAAAAATTGATTAATTTTTTTTTATAACAAAATTAAAATATAAGACATATTCTTTAAACTCAAAAGTTGACGAAGATTTTCAATGACCTCACCCTCCCTTAAAATGAGATTTGGTGAGATTTTGCTATACCTATCTTTGCATTTTTATCTCACGTACCTAATTAATGGATGGGTCAAAAATAAATTCAAGAAGGCATATGCCAAAGTTTAAGATATATAAATATATATAAATTATTATCAAAAATAAACAAAATCATTCAAAAAATTTAAATTACCTTGTTTAATAAGCCTTTTAAATTATTTCTACTGAAACACCTACTATTTCTGGAAGGAATTGATTAAAATCCTTTTTGATTAATTAAAATCCAGTGGAATTAATTTAAAAGGCATATTGAAGATAGTAATTTTGATTTTTTTAAATGATTTTGTTTATTTTTGATAATAACTTTAATGAATTTTCCTAAAATTGAAGTAAAAAATGCAATTATGACATTAATTTAACCTTGACTTTGAATAACTTTTGAACTCGTTGGTTTATCAAAAAATGATAAAAGACATTTTTTGTAGAGCGTTCAATTTCCCACAAAAATATTTGTCGCGCATAAAAATCTGTTAATTATTTTGTGAGCTAGAAACTAAGAAAACAAAAAAAAATTCCAATATATATTATTATGTAATATACGTGGATCGTATATATTTTTTAATAACTCTAGGGATAGGTCACGCCTTGATCACTATTAAAACAAAAAAATACATTGTTAAGCTTGTTAGTGATTATGAGTATAAGTATAAGAACATATGGCAGGGCCCATCGACAACGCCTTACACTGATCTCCCGGGGTTATTTTACCCCCTTTCGGTTCTCCTACGTATCCCGCTACTGCACATTGTTACCTGTGTTTGGTGGATCCGAAATTTTATCCCGGCAGGTAAATCTTTTCTTGGAGGTCGTGGATGACAGTGTCGATGGTTAAGGCAACTCCCGGAATTTTGTCGCCGGGCCGGGTTATTCGCCCGATTTAGGCTAGTGGTGTGGGATATTGATTGTTTTTATGGATTTGAACAGCGATACGATTGAATAGCGGTGTGTACGAACGCGTTTTACGAAAGAGACGACCTCTTGCCTCGAAGTAAGGAGCGCCAAACATTATTGTTACGCTTGTGTATCCAAATAAAATATTTTTTGTATCCTTAATGGAAAACAGCCTTTTTATTAGCTAGAATTCAATAAAGAAAGATTTTATTTTACTAATTAGCAACACTTTAATAGTTAGAAACACTTTAATGCTTAGCAACATTTGACTCGTTGCCAACACAACCAAATACACAAATCTGACATTTAACGAAAAAAATTATTCACAATATTTATGTTCATAAATAATAAATGTACATTTAGATATATTTTGGAATGAAATTCCGTTTTTACTTTTGGAAAAATTAAAAGAATTTTCCAAAAGTACAAATGGAATTTCATAATAGTTGAACTTGCTGAGGATAAGTGCTGCCAAGAGTCCTTTGAAGCTTCCTGTTGATTGGAGCCACTAAAAATTTTCTTCGATATTTCAATTTTATTTTGACTGCTTTCTCCTATATAACCCTAAGCAGAAGATGTTGAAGACCGTCCCCCAGTCTTTTCAAATAAGGGATACTGCCCCCAGTAACAACCACAATGTTGGTCCAACATGATAGCTGCACTTCTTCCCATACAATGCCATGTGTAGATATTGGAATCAGGAAGCTTCAAATATTCAGCAATTTTTCTCGGCAAACTATAAAATGTATTGATCCCCACCGGTTGCACAGTGAATTTAGGTACCATTTTGGTATCAAACAAAAAATCTGGAATGATTCGTGTTTTGTGGCCTTAATTTACGATACTTCCGATACAACTCAATTCCGTTCGCTTCCGCGTTTTTGAATTACGTAGTGTTACGATATTAACTGATTCATTCTCTTCTATATCGTTAATTGTTAGTGTTCGTAATTCTTCTCCTCGCATTTCTCCATTTAAAGCTTCCTAATTTGTTTAATTGACAACACTTTTCACTTTTTAGACTCATATCCTTCATTTTGTTTTTTAAAAGCATTAGCTTACCTTTCCCAAAAAAAACGCTAGCATAACATTTTTACTTTGTACCCCTTGATTGTTTCTTCATTGACAGAATTGTTCAAAAATTTTATCATATTTTTCTTTTGACTTAAATGGAAGCAGATTTTGATTCGATTCTCTCGCGGCTTCCAAAATACCCTCATTTTCTTCAAAAACATTCATCTTCCGACAAAATTCTGTTTTTATTTAATTTGTTGTCATGCATTGCTACGATTTACTTTTTATAAACAACTATGTTAAAGGTTGTAAAAATAATTTTTGATAAAATATTCTTAAGTTTTCCACTTTTTCCATTAAAAAATAGCATGTTCAACTCGTAAGAAAAGTTTGTTTTCCAGCTCGTGAAAGTTGGTTTTTCACTTTAAGTAATACTTTAAGTAATACTGGAAAACTCTCACTTTTTTCACTTGTAGAACACTACTATTATTTGGTATTACATTAGTTAAAATAATAGTAAAGTAAATAATGAAGTTATGCTTAAAAAAACTATTTTTTTTTCATTTCATTAAACATTTCACAATATATTTTTTTAAGCGTTTGTTTCCATTGTATATAAGTTTCCTGGAAAACATAGGTATCAAGGGCTTCGCCAAGGCGGGAAGGTGGGGACAGCTGACCCCCTAGATACTCGAAAAAATTAGATAATTGCCAATTCCCTTATTATACAATTTATAATTTCAATAGGTTACGGTTTGGGAGTAATTATTGTTTTTTTTAATAAATCGCAGAAGGAAAAAAAATATTTTATTTTGGAGGATAGGCCTTTATCGTGGAAAATATTTAAATTTCAACCATTTTATTATTATCAACTCTCACTACCAAAAATAATTTAGACCAATCAGGTAAAGTTTTTTACATCTAGTCTTTAAAAAACGAAAATTCGATAACTACTGACAGCTCTAAAGCTATGTAACTTACTTCTTGGTCATAAATAACTATTATCTATAATCAAAAAACTTCCTAGGCTGTAAAAATAATTAATACCATCCTAGTCTGTAAAAAACCGTTTGGACAAATCATAAAATTTTATAACTGTCAGATCTAGTTTAACCGCACTTTTAACCTTTAATTAATTTATTAATTATAAAAGTTCGTTTTAATATTGTTTAACAAATAAAATTATATAAAAAAAATGTTGTATGTCATGCGGCTGATAAGTTTCTTTTTGTGTTTCGCTCAAATGTACAACACTTTGAGCTCAGCACAAAAATACTTACTTACTAAACAAATTTAAACCGATTAAAAAATATATTCTACCGCCAGCCATTTTGTTTCAGTTTGATAATAATTGTCTTTTATTACGTTGTTCATTGCGTAATCGTAACTCAAAAAGTTTTTAACTGATCCAACCCACAAATTACCGTCCAGGAGTAACCCTTGTAGTCCGGTCAAATTAGACCAAAAAATAGGAGTGAAGGTACAAAAATTCGCACCCAGCTCAAAGTTGTTAGGATTGTTTAAAACAATATCATAAATAAAATTTAAAACTCGGGGTCAAAGGTCACAAAAACGGGGTTTTCGCGATTTTTAGCAAAACGGTAAGTTTTATCATAAAATTAGTTTTGACAAAAATTGTAGATTAGATAATTAATCTATAGAAAATTCAAAAAATTGGAAGAGATGTAATCGTCATAATATGCGAAGCGCGCTTATAGCACAAGCAACGGATCGCGAAGTGTGACAAGGAGGACAGCTAGGACAACTTCAAAGGTATGTATCGACTCGTAATCGAATTTTATTATTTTTTTTTCTGTTGTCTGTATGTCGCTTTTTTTCTAACCGCCGCGGCGTTGCTCGGAGGCCGTTGAAGGTGGACACTCGAAATTTGCATACTTTTTTGTGCCATCGAGACCTATCGGTGGATCAAATTTTTCGACTGCCGAAAAGGCCCAAGTCCACTTTTTTTACATTTTTCCATCAAATTTGGCACGTTCCATTGAAATCGCTTAACTTTCGAACGAGCGGAGATTTTTCGGCCAAACTCGGAGAAAAGGTGCTTCTAGACGATAATTCGTTTCGTATTGCAAACGGGACGGATCCGCCGGAAACTTTTCGAATTGCGATCTTTTTTGATTTTTTTTGAAAAATTTCAAGCGTTTTGTAGGGCGATAGAAATTTTCGAAATTGGCAAAACGAAATACACGAATCGACGGGTAAAAGAACAAACTTTGACATACTAAAATATGAGCTTTATCGAATAAAAACTAATCGGCCAGAAGCCTGTTTAATTTTTGTTGGGTATTTAAAAAGGTTAACCAATTAAAATCTCCAAAATCAAATCGATTACAGGGAGATCGAACAAAATATTAGGTAATAATGCGGCATTTCAAAATTTAATTACGGTGTTGCCAGCTTTTGGATAAATTTTCCAAACGAAAAAATATAATTAATAAAATTCATATATCAGGTAGATCTTTGAATTAAAGACGATTTAATTTTTTTTCGAAAATCATACATATACCGGGGAACCCAACAAAGTATCCAGCGACACTTTGACAGATGTCAAGTGAACAGGTGACATATGTCAAGTGACAGATGATAGATGGCAGATGACAGGTGACAGATGACAAATGGCAGATGACAGATTACAAATGGTATGTGACATATGACAGATGACGGGTGACATATGACAGGTGACAGATAAAAGGTGCCAGTTGACAGATGACAGTTGACAAATGGCAAATGACAGGTGGCAGATGACAAAAGGCAAATGACAGGTGACAGATGATAGGTGACAGTTGACAGATGACAAATATAAAATTCATCTTTATAATTACTACCCAGTTTAGGTGGAGCGGTCGCGGCACGATTCCCACCTGCAGCGAGCACCAAGCTCAGCTTGCTGACATTCTCATATTTATAATATGTTATATGTGTAAGTTACACTGACAGATAGAATAATTTTTACTTGTATTACAGCTATGTTATAGATAATTAGCTGATTTTTGTCTAAACTAATTTTATGATAAAACTGCTGAAAACCGCAAAAAACCCGTATTTGTGACCTTTGACCCGAAGTAAATTTTATTCCAGGTTTCGGATCGATGAATTTTTAGATTTCATTTATGATGGTGTTTTAAACAACCCTATTAACTTTGAGCTGGGTACGAATTTTTGTACCCTCGGATGTCTAAATATTGGTAAACTAACAAAATTGGACGGAGAAATAAAAAAAAATTACTTGAAAAACCTTTGTCGAAAAGTAGGTCTAGTGGACAGAAAATATGGCAAAATTTCACCATTATCGGTTTTTTAAGAAAATGGAAGTCACAGACATTACAAAAAATGTTCCATACAATTTAGGGTATATCTATCGGTGCTCCTTCATCCACTTTCGGCACGGGCGGCAGGGGCTTGCAATGGAACTCGTTTACGTAGATAATCTCAGGGGTTTGTAGGGTAGGCTTGGAATACTCGCTTATTAAAAGACGGAGTTTTGTTGAAAATGGTTTTATCTGCAAACTTTAAAATTTACATTTTTAAGAATAATATTTCCCACAAAAATCATTTAACTCACCTATAAAATGACTAGGCAAACCCGATACTTTTTTAATAAATAAAAAAGGGTGATTTTAACCCCTCAGCTCATTCAATGTTGCACTCAAAATATTTAATTGTAACACACAAGTTGAAATAACGTTTTAGCCGGCCTTGAGCACGCGTTAGGGTTTTTTATATATTTCGGAAAAAAACAATAATGATTTAATTTAACTTCTGGAACAGGTAGTGACGCCTACTAGCCAGTAGAGGAAAAGACAGGTAGTAAACTATGTTTTGCTACAGGCTATAGGTTTTACTTTACAAATTGTATTTATTTTACCTACAATTTATATCCTCTTCATCTTAGTAGGAATATTAAATGTCTGAAATTTACAGTAAATAACCGTTTAACATTTTATAATAATTTTTAATTGACATTAGGACAATAAATATTTAATTTGTTTAGTTAAAAATGGGCATAGGGCTTCCATGCCGAATTGTTCGTTTTTTATCTGCAATTCCTAAAAATAAAATAACCCAAACTTTTATCACTTTTAATACATTTTAGAAACATACATTTTTGCAAGCTGCCTTTTAAAAAAAATAATATTTTTTATTAAAAAAAAAATAATATAAAATTAATAAATAAGTTGATATTTCGAAAACTTCTGAAGCCCTAACATTTTTGGCAATTTTTAAGTATTAATTTTTTGCGCACTCGAAAAGTGCAGTTATGATTTTTTTTCCTGACGGAAGCGCGTTAAATGGCGCCACTGATCGACGGCAATTTTTAACTTCCCTGTCGGGACGTGCAACAAAACACAACTAAATTAAATTTACAAAAATTTATAATTATTCCTACATATGTAACCCTCTGCGAGTTACAGCATACAATAGAGAAAAACATGCTGCTATAACTTAAATACAATGTTTCTTAGTTTCTATTTCGCAATAATTGTAAAATAATAATTACCCAGGCCAACAAAAAAATAAGTGGTCTGCGTTATGAATAAGGCTACTATTTTTGATTTCTCGTCCGCTGAAACTAAATCTAAACTCAGTTTAGCCCCTAAAGGTCTGAATTTTTTTGTAGTGTTCCCCGATCGTGTTGCCAATAGGAACAATTTTTTTAAGGCGTTTTACAAAAATAAACCTTTTAATTTCTGAATCAAATGTGCAGTGAAGTATTCTGAGTTTTAAGGAAAAAATTCTTTTCTCTAAAAACTGATTATTTAAAAAATGAGATACTCTGTGCTCAAAAATTAGGTAAGAGAGAAGTACCTTTATTTATAACTTTAGTAAAGGGCTCCCAGCAGGTAGTTTTTTTAAAGACTTGTCTATATTTTTGTCGTAAGTCTATAAAAGTCTATTTTTTTACCTAATGTCTATAAAGTCTATATTTTCTGTTAAAATCAACAATTAAAAAATATATATTTTTAAATATACATATTCACAGTTTTATAAACATCGAAACCACAGTAAACCAAGTGAAACATTCGAAAACTTTCCAGTTTACATTTTAAGTTCCCGCCGTACAGACCTGACCCGCCTGCCAAAATTATTGCTGCGTTGTTTCTGGTTTGGTCTAGGGTTTTGTTTACGTTTAGAGTTTCGGTTCGCTAGGTTAACACGTGTGATTTCAACTACCTAGATAAGCATTTTTCATGAAATTAGTAAGTACCTAGTATCTATCAAAGAACATGTGACAAAGAATGTGTTCCTATTATATGGTATCGGCCGTTTAACATTCCATAACCCTAAAAATTAATGTTCAGACGATAGCAAAGGTAAGTGTATAACCACAGAATAGAGGATATTCTGTGGTATAACTATAGTTTTTTTTTATTAAAAATTATACATAGTTTTTTTTATTAAAAATTATACATAGTTTTTTATAAAAATTATACATAGTTTTTTTTTTATTAAAAATTATACATTAAATTTTATATAATTTAATAAAAACAAAGTTTTAATGTTCTTGTACTGATGTATGGCTCAACTAATGTTTGAAGGAGTGAACCATGCCCAAAAAGAAGCGGGGAAGGTAACCAAAATTAGTCGTCTTGCCCAAGATTTAGAAAAACAAAAGGCGAAAATTATAGATCAGCTAATATATTTTATTATGCATTTTAGGAAAAAAATAAGGTTTCTATTGAAACATTTTGAATTAAATTTACAGTGTGTTTATAAATTAAGGAAACATGGAAATTCTTTAAGAGTACCCTGCGTTTCAGAAAAAGATCCAGACGTGTGTGGGCTAAACTGAGTTTAGATTTAGTTTCAGCGGGCGAAAATACATAGGAATCAGTGGCGTGCATTCAATACAAGCAAAAAAGCATTGCTTACCTTGGAATAATTAAAATTTACTATTTTTTTTAATTTCATGTAGGTAAACCTACATAATAAATAATATTTAATAACTTGGGTTTTAAATATTTAATAACATATTTATCAACCAATTTATAGGTGCCTTTACTTTTGCCATTTATTGTATCAATGTGATACTATCACCATTGAGTAAGGAACCCAACTTCCTTACTCAATGCTATCACGGTGAAACGCAGATTCGTATTACGTATACATAAGCATCGCATAGAATAGATTGGGCAAGCACAAAATCTTATTTCGTATTCAAACGTACAGCAGTTTTAAAGCAGTGCTTTTATGTAGGTGGGGGCAAAATTTGTTAGTGGGAGCGTTGTCTTGGGTGTGGGTGGCGATCAGCTGATTGATAAAGTCAATTTTAATATTTTAATAACCTAAAATAATAAAAAATGGTTAATTGTTTCGACTTTTACCTGATGAAACTCCATGTTAATATTGTTTTATTTTAATATAAACTACACTGTTTAAAAGTTTCAATATTTTATTTAAATATGACAATGGGGTAGTTAAATTTTTTCTGACCTATACTTTTTATGGTTTTATTCAAGGCGTTTTGTTATATTAAACATTTCTGTGAAATCAGAATTTCAAACCTCGCCATGTGACCAACATTCTAAGATTTCTATTGGTTGAAAATTACCCTGTTGTCAAGTTGTCTTGTTAATGATTTCATTCGGTTATGTCAGAAAATACCCGAAGAGGTTATGTACAAATACTGTCACTGTCAGTTGAGTGAAAGAAGAAGAAGAGGAGGTTAAAGAAAATTCTGAAATTAAAAGTTTTATTGATAGGTTTACACATTGAAACACCGTGTGAAACCTAATAAAATGTAATAAATAAGTACCTAATAACTGTCTAAAGCAGAGTTTAATATATTTCATAGAAAAAAGTGGCAAAATAAAGTTGAAAATGAATGAAATAAATTTACAAAAAATAACAGTAAATGTAAGTTAACAATGTTATTTATGATATTTGTGTATAGTTTTTATAAAACTTGCATCCCTGATGATGAGCATCAAAACCTTTTGTAAGATTAAAAAAATGTATGACAAACTTTTGGAGTGTTTGAAGATACTATGCTCTAGAGTACATTTTTGTACTTTTCGACAATTCTGGTTTAAATATTGCTGCAATAACGTACATGGTAGGTAAAGATAGTGCAGGGTCTACAAATAGACATTTTGATTAAAATTATTCAAACAGATGGTCACCAAATTCATTAAGTACCTATCTTCCTTATTACGAGGTATCATATTACTGTTTGATATTTTAGAGTCCAAGATATATCTAAAAGAATATAAAGAACTAGGCATTATACTAATGAAATGCATTTACGACAAAATATGATTATAATTATAGGTACTTACTTTATTTGTTTAAAAGCTCCAATGTTCAATGTAACCAACCATTCCACAAGATTCCTCTGCTTTGCAGTCCGTTATCAATAATATCAATTACAAATAATATAACAATAACATTGATTTTCAATAATCTAAATTTAAAAAAAACATAACCCGAAAAAAAGAAACGTCAAAAATTCAATTCTTCTTCTTCTTCTTAATTAAAATTATAGATCAAGTGGTATTAAAACTAAAATATTATAACGTGGCGCCATCTATCCTAAGAATCTTAAACTAAACACACTGGCAACCATAGAAAAAGCTGGCAACGTTGTGAATAGCCTAGTGACGTAATTAGGAGATTTTTTTTTGTAAATATCTCGAAAACGGTAAACCCAATTGAAATTCCGATTTCACAGAAATGTTTAAAATTACAAAACGCCTTGAATAAAACCATAAAAAGTATAGGTCAGAAAAAATTTAACTACCCCATTGTTTCGCTACACAGTAGCATCTTCAGATCGTATACAAACTAATATTTATTTTACTTTTATATAAATGATGGTTTTACAGGTAATATTTTAGTACAATATTGGGGAAGATTAAATTAACGTTATACAATAAAGGAACAATAATTATGGGGATGCCCTGTAATCTCTATAGTTATATAACACTAAAATTTTTTTGAATTTATTAAAATAAGTTTAATAACGGGGAATTATTGGTATCTATTTGGTCATTGAGAATAATATCTGTTTTTTTCTTTAATTGTATGAAACTGAATTTATTGGAGTCGATGGAAATTAATAAATTTATTTATTATTTATTAAAATAAAAATTTGATTTTGACCGACTGCAGTCTGAAAAACGAATTGCATTGTTTGTATTCTTCATCCGAATTTGCTAAGCTTAATGCTTATGAATTAATTAGGTTTTGTGAAGACAAGAAGATGTGCCACGTGTTTCCTCAATTAGTATTGTTAGGAAAATTGATGTTAACTATACCAGCTAGTAGTGCGTCTGCAGAACGTTCGTTTTCTGGTTTAAAAAGAATTCACACTTATTTACGAAATACACAGGGACAAGAACGGTTAAGTTATTTAGCAATAATCTCTTTGGAAAGTGACCTAATGCAGGACTTAAAGCGAACAACCAATTTTTATGATGACGTTTTAAAAGAATTTTTAAAAAAAGATCGCCGCTTAGACTTAATTTACAAATAATTCTAATGCGAATTGGAATACTATATTACTAATTACTTAATTCTGTGCGACAGAAAAGTTCGTCAGGTATGTGCACTGCACATTGTGCAGTTTTAACATTAACATTGACTAAGTTAGTTTCGTGTGACATTAAGTGCGATTTTTAAAGTTTAAATATACATAAACATTATAGACGATCTAAGATATTTTGGACATAGAATCAATTTCCAGACTTGGGGTAAGTTATAGTTATATTAGATTTTGACTTTAATAAAAATGCCTACCTTGCTTTAAATAGCACTGCACGCCACTGATAGGAATGTCACGGTATTATTCATGGCGCAGACCAATCCTTTTTATGGGCCTGTAAAATAAATAAATAAATAAATAGATAAAATTAATTGTTAAAATAAAAAAATATTTCTTCTTAAGACTCTAGTTTGAATTGTCAACGAATTTTTTTTATAAAATTAAGAACTCTTTTGTTTTCATAATTTCTAAATACATTTTATTCTCCTTTTTTTGTGGTAATTTAATTTGTTTATTAATCAGGAATTTTTATAAAGAATAAATGAAGCATTTTCAGGTTTTCCTTATTTCAAAAATATTTTATGGAAATCTTTTTAAACAAGCAGGAGTTTTAATAGAGAAGAATTTTTTTCGTAGAATGCATACTAAAAAAGTTTTTACCACTAAAAAAAAATACCGTAGAAAAAAATCAAGATGTGTAGGGGCCAAACAGAGTTTAGATTCAGTTTTATGCGGCGAAAATAGATGGGAAAATCATAGTTTTATTTGTGGCGCCAGACCACTTTTTTGTGGGCCTGTGTTGTTTACTTCAAGCTAAGTCACATTTACTTTTCAAATAGGAATCCACCAAAAAATTGAACCTTCGATGACTATCAATAACTTATTAGTGAACACGCAGTGACCGCTTGAAACTAGATAGTAACTAGATAGTAACTAGTCAGTAACTAGTAAGTTACTAGTCAGTAGTGATTTCTTCACATCCCGAGTCGGGTTCGACTTACCTGGATTCCCGATTAGTGGCGCGATTTAACGCGCTTCTGTGAAGAAAAAATGCAGTTTTTCATTTGCGTTAAAACTATAATACATATGATTTTTTTCAAAGTTTTTAAAATATCACTTTAGGTATTTAAATATTAATTTTTAATTTTTTTTTAATAAATATTTTGAAATTTTGAAAATTGTTGCACGGTTAAATATCTATAACAAAATGACATGGTATTTCTAACAAAATTTTATTGGTTGAATTAGTTTGGTGAGAGCATCGAATTATTTTCGCTGGAATTAATAAATGGTGGTCATAATGCCTAGTTACAAAAGCTCAGTAATACTTTTACTGCATGTTAGTTGTAACAAAGAAAAATTCAGTTGATAAAAAAATATCATAATTCCAATTAGACCTGTTTAGTTGTTAGGAATAAAATGGTGGTTTCTTACAATGAATATTTTGTGTGTTTTGGAAAGGTATTTTTTTAATTCTTTCAGTTGACAAATTCGCTATCAAATCAAACAGTATTGTTGCATCAACAACCTAATTAGTTGGCATAACGAAACAGAATTGCGCTGCCTATCATGTCCATATATGGGCATACACGGGCAGTTTTCGCCAATTTCACAAGGGCGAAGACAAGTGCATATGTAGTGCAAGTGCATGAGTTTTATCGAAAAAGTTTTATATTATTACTGTGTTTCAAAGATAAATATTATACTTTTACCTAACACGTATTTTGTTTAAGGCGGCTTTGTTGATTATAATGCTCATATTTATAATATTGTATGTATAGTTAGGTTATGTCCACTTGTTGAAAACTAGTTTTTAACGATAATTGGGTACTTACTAAGTACTACTTAGACAAATAAGTGTCGTCTAAGATTGGGTTTATTGCATGATACAACACCGGGTACATTTTACCCGGTACAATACCCCTAATGGTGCAATTGTTGGCCAGTCGATAATTAGTGGCCCTATTTTGAAAACTGGTAAATGATCGAACCGAAAGCCTTGCAAATTTACGCCATTTTAAACAAAAATGTTTAAAAGACACATATGGGGCAAAATTTACCAAGTGTACCAGGTGAAAAAAATTTTGTCACCGATTTTGTTTAAACTTTACTTATTTGTTGTTCTTATAACGAAGAATCATAGCATAAATTTTTTTTGCTCTAGGATTGTTCATTCAAGAGTTATTGATTATTGAAATTTATCGATTTTTCACTTTTTGGTGAAATCGCTTTTTATTTAAAAATTCATAACTTCTGTTCATCTCTTTATTAAATATATTAATTTAACCTCCTTAAATGATTTTTTCCGTACTTTTCAATGGGCTATACCGTTTTTGCAAAAAAATAAAAATTGCAATTTTTTTTGAAATTTTGCAAAATTTTGCATTTTTTAAAACAATGTGTATTTTTTCATTGACTACTCAAACATAATTTTACATTTTAAATCATCATTTTGTATTCGTTTACTCGCATCTACTAGGTATAAACGCATACGGCAGTGTAGTAGCTATTCGATGGCTAGACCGTGCGGCATTCAAATATGAAAAACTTTCCTTCTACATGTCGGGCCCACTCTAAATTTTTTTTTTATTCAAAGGTAACATAATAAACTTGGATTTTATGCTATTTTAAAAAAAATTAAAAAATACACATTGTTTTAAAAAATGCAAAATTTTGCAAAATTTCAAAAAAAAATTGCAATTTTTATTTTTTTGCAAAAACGGTATAGCCTATTGAAAAGTACGGAAAAAATCATTTAAGGAGGTTAAATTAATTTATTTAATAAAGAGATGAACAGAAGTTATGAATTTTTAAATAAAAAGCGATTTCACCAAAAAGTGAAAAATCGATAAATTTCAATAATCAATAACTCTTGAATGAACAATCCTAGACCAAAAAAAAATTTATGCCATGATTCTTCGTTATAAGAACAACAAATAAGTAAAGTTTAAACAAAATCGGTGACAAAATTTTTTTCACCTGGTACACTTGGTAAATTTTGCCCCATATACTATTATTAACTTTGAAGATTAATAAAGCAATAAAAGTTTAGTTTAAAAAAAATAAATATTTAATATAAAATATTATACATATTTTGTAAAATACAACAGGCCAGTATAAGTTTAATACATACATCGGACAAAATTGTAATTGACATCATGTCATAATCATTAGTATACTAATGACTATGGCATGATGTCACTATAATGTGATAATAATTATTATAATAATAATTTATTTTAGTCATTAAAAATGTGATAATTATTGTAGCCATTAGTAATTACATTAATGTTATAATTATTGTAATAATAGTTATAATTATAACTATTATAATAATAATAATTATTATAGTAAAGAATTAACTGTTTTGAACTTAAACTGCTGTATTTATGTTTAGTTTTAGATTTTTTTATTAAGGACCTACCTAAAATTTATTTAAATATGAAAAAAGTCTTATTTTAACGTGTAGTTATTAGTAATGTAAAACTGACATTTTTATATTTATGACAATAGTAAATAAGTAACAGTTGGTTGAGATGATGTAGAGGTAAAATACATTAAATTCTTTCAAGGACTTTCTATTTTAATTGTAAGAAATAGTTTTATTTGTAGTAAGTATTAAATTTTGTTTTTATTTTAACTAAGTGGTTGATCTTCCTCAACTTTTTTTTCATTTACGTTTCTTAAATCTATGAGCTATTGAAACGATTTATGCTAGTTGTCATGAAAGTTTTGTAGATTTGGTTTACTAAAATTGTTCATAGTTGCAACAATTATTAAGTTGCAGTAACTAAATTAGTATGCTATATGTATGATTTATTTTAAGGAATATAAAAAAAAATTGTTAGTCATTCTTACCCTTTTTTATTAGCTCTCTCTACTATTTTTTTTTTGTTTTGAAGCAACTAATGAAGTTTAAAATTTTTAATTAGTTCTCAGAAATAATTTGTCAGTTGGGACTATTTTGACTAAGAAAATAAGTTATAAGCACTAAAAATTAGTTCTTATAACCAACCTATTTTTAAGAGTTTTAAAGAAACGCTCTACTTTCCATTGTTTGTACTGTAAAATCCGCAGAAATTCTTAAAAAGTGCTAATATATTTTTATTTTTTTGGGTTCCATTATAGACCCTAAAATTTAATAAAATCGGGATTTAGAATCTACATTGCAAATGAGGGGCTCGATGCAAGAACCGGGTATCTCCATATTTTTGTTAAATTGAGTTAGGTATATACACTACAACTTGTGTATCTTGTATCTTGTAGTCTACAAGATACAAGATACACTCTTCAATAGTCCGCATCGTTCGGTGCACAAACTGTGTAGATCCACGTTAGCGTTAACTAAATATATATATAAGATACAGGGAAAATAAAAATTATTGACATTGTATAAAATAATTTTAAACAAGGTTTTTCTTGTCTCCTGAATATTTTCCGAATATGGAGATACCGTGTTCTTGCACCGAGCCCCTCAAATATAAATTTAGTATAAATTAAAATATTAAATTCGTATTTTTTTCTTAGATAAACAATATTTAAAAAATTGGGGTTTAGTTTTTACAAGTCCACAAGTTAAAATTTTGACAAACTATTCAAAAAAATCAGTTTTATAATTTATAATAAGAAGCAGTAGCGTAACTAGGGGGGGCAGGGGGGGGGCGGTCCGCCCCGGGCGGCACTTCTTGGGGCGGCAAAAATCGTGAGAGAAAATGCGAAAAAAACTGGAAGACAGAATATTAAAATAAAAAAAATATTTGATAATTAAATATTCTCTTTCGAAATAATATAATTCAAATTCCAATAGATTTGAGATTTATACAATTACTCCCAAAATATTCCAAATCAAATTAAGCTAGCAAAAAATAGAAACAAGACCGGTATTGTACCTTTGATGAGTAATCAGTCTACCGCCGACATAAGTTACCAATAAAGGTTTTCGAGAAAAGCTGCCGGCCCAGGTAGGTACTTTTACATAAGGTTGAGAATTTATCTCTTTGTTTATTTCATATAAATTATGTTAAAGCACATTTTATTTGTTGTTTTTCTTTACCTAGGTCTAAGAATTTTTGTTTGTTTTTAATTCTTAAAATATTACAATTTAATGTTATACGCAAAATTAAAAATATATAATTATATATATAACATATACATATATATATATATATATATATATATATATATATATATATATATATATATATATATATATATATATATATATATATATATATATATATATATATATATATATATATATATATATATATATATATATATATATATATATATATATATGTATATGTTATATATATAATTATATATTTTTAATTTTGCGTATAACATTAAATTGTAATATTTATATATATATATATATATGTATATGTTATATATATAATTATATATTTTTAATTTTGCGTACGATCCTCAAAACTGACTCCTAACCTAACCTCTCTTCCCCCCCCCAAAAAAAAAACATGAGGGCGACAGCCACTGCTGCCCCGGGCGGCACTTTTTCTAGTTACGCCGCTGATAAGAAGTACATTTTTGTGAGAATATTTAATTATTTTATAAAATATAATTTTCATATTCTGTCAACTGATTTATGTCTTCTAACAAAAAAGTATTTTGAACTTAAAACTAAAATTGATTTTAGAAAATGACTTTAAAATTACTTTTTTGGAATTGTTGTAACTAATATTTAAAATTATTTAACACAAGAATGCCAAATATTGATATAAATTTATTTATTTATTAAATATAACAGTGCATCATATTCTTTGGCAACGTTATTATTAGTAATTGTATTAGTCCAAAATATTAAGTATAAAGTATAAAGTATATTTATTACTAAGTACTTTAATAAACAAGAATCCAATATAAAATCATTTTTTTAATGGTAACTTTTAATGAAAAGAGACATAATAAATTTTGATCAGCTTTTTAAGTAAAACATTTTCTTTCATTTTACGTATTTCTCATGTGTATGCATCATAGGTGACCGTCCAATTTAGAAAGGACAACAGACATAGACACGTTCGCGCAAATGCGATGAGATGATTTGATCTGGCCCGTCATTTCTGAAGCATTCGTTATGGCAACATCCTGTTTCATATACGGCAGGAAGCTCAAAAACACAATAAAGTTTGCTTTAATTTACCCTAACCTAATATCAGTTCTTCCTTTTTTGTTGGATATTCATTCTTTTTTTAAGTATAACTCTTGGATTTAATTTTATAAAAAGGCTTCGTTTATAAAGTCATACAATAATTGAAAATAAATATAGTTTTTAGCCAAAATTTTTTAATTTTTATTTAATATTTAAAAAAATAATGCAAGCTGTTAAATTAAATTCATTAGTTAAAATTCTACAAATAAATAGGTAGGTAGGTCCTAACATAAGATAGCCTTTGCGGAAAATCAGGAAGATAATAAAAATAGTTATCCCCTTTTAAAATAAAAAAAAACAGAAGTTTGTATTCTGATATAAATTTACAGAAAGGTCTAAATTATTTTCAGAATTAATTAAATTCAATAAAAAAATGTGTTTTATAAAGTTATGAAAATATCCATTAAAAATAAAATCAATCTTTAGCGTATTTTTAACTCTTTTATGTACAAATGAAAATACTAATTAGACGAAATCTGAATGTTTTGTTTTTCAATTTTACTACATATTTTAAATATGGTTATGAAATAAGGTTTATATTTATGTAATTTATTTTGTTGATTGTTTCCACCTTTACTTAATAAAACTCCATATTATTAATATATGAATAAAATGAAAGTTTCACTATTTTTTTTTTATGGTTTTTAATGTTTAACAATTGTTTCGCAACACAGTAGCTTCTTCAGAATTAGTACATATTTTTATCAAGTAGCGGTATTGGCAGGTAATTTGAGAAAATAAGTGTTATATAAACATTATACCCGAAGGTATTAATAAAACTTACACAATTTTGGAAAAACTAAGGATTTGGAAAGTCCTATCTAATATAATTTTATAATATTAATAAATATTATTTTTTAGTACAAGTATACCTTCTAAAATAAATTTAGCAAAGGCGAGCTGTTGGTTTCAATTTGGTCATAAAGAACAATATCAGATTTTTTCTTTAGTTTATTAATTTCCAAAGACTCCAGAAGATTTGGTTTGGCACCTTTATTGGTATACATGTAATATTCTAGTTATCATCAAATTTGTGGTTCTCTTGTATTAGATGATTAGCATATGAAGAATTCTTTTTAAGGTTTATATAGGATTTCTTGTGTTTCTTTAATTCGTGTATTAAAATTTCTACCCGTTTGGCCTATGGTTTCGGACAGTCTCTGCAGGTTAGTTGGTAAACGCCGGATTTTGAAGATTTTGAAGATTTTGATGTTTTATCTTTGTTGTTTTTGATAAACTTACTAAGGTTGTTTCATTCTGTTCATAACTTCGAAATCAGTAGTTTGAACTGAATATGCCGTCTACAGTGTATGGTAGACACATCACATGGGTTACATAGAAAGGACATTCAATTCCAAGAAAAGGACAAAAAGTTATAGAGGTTTTAAAAAAATGGAGCACGCAGTGCACCTGCGCAAGTAGTTAAGGGTTAAATATATGTTTTGATTGAATAAAGCATACATAATTTAACGAATTATTAAAATTGTTTAAAAAAAATTTGTGATAAATCAAATTTGTAAAATTTTGGGGACCGAACTTGGTAGGGACTTTTGTAGATTATTTGGACCAGAAGGGTCCTAATATAGTCCAACTGTTGAACCTTACATCAAAAACATACCGCGTTCAAAGATTACGAAACGTATATTAATTTTTTCGTTTAAACATTTGATTTTGGAAAAAAGATAAAATAAAAAATATTTTTTCTATGATTTTGAACAACGAATTGCGCAGTATAAAATATATATATTTTTTAATATTCTGCTGAATATTTTGATTGGTTATAAACTATTGAATATATTTTAGTAATCTCCTCTATAGACTTTGAACAAATTTTTTTATAAAATTCTGACCCTTGGCAAATTCAGGGTGAACTTGAGGAAGCTTTATCCATATACATATATAAAATAAACTTTTTTTAATTAAATATTTCTCCATTCTGCTTCTCTGTTTTGCTGCCATCTTGCGCGCTTGCCTGTTCTTTTCTTTTTTTCCTAAAATTAGGATTATAAATTATAATTTATAATCCTTATAGATTAATTAGACTCTTAAATTATCTAAAGGCATACATAATTTTACTTAAAAATTTGCATCTAAAAACATGTTACACATTTTCCGCTTGTCCTGACGTCTAACGCGCTCGCCTGTTCTTTCCTTTCTCCTCTAAAATTAATACTGGGATGCTTAGGTCCATTTTCTCAGAGCGCTTGACACACATTTATGTACTTGTATGAAAAAAAGGATAAAATTCAGAGAAAACACAAATGATAATGAATTAAATTGCAAATGTCCACACATTTTGTACTGAAACTTTTAAGCGATCTTTTTACAAAATGCATTATTTTTTTAATAATTTATAGGAAGTTTAAATAATGTAAATTATAAGTTATTTTAACAAAGTTTACTGGCAATAAAGTATCTGTAATTAACTAGAGACATACACAATATATTTCATTAAACACTATACGTTTTCAATTAAACAAGACCATGACAACAGGTTTTTATTTGAAGGTTTTCCAAACAAAACACTTTTATTTTCTCGTAAAATCAGCAAAGCTTCCATAGTCGCTGGCAATTACTTATGACAACTTTGTCAATTCGTATTTTTCCCTAAAAAATAACATTGTTTCCATTTAAATTTACCTTTTGTGCCTAAACTGAAGCAAAATGACTAATGACCGTAAATGTAATTGATGAATTTGTTCAGGTCCTTTGACTTTGACATATTACCAGCTAAAATTTAAGGAAATGGCTAACTAGATATTTTAGTTGCAATTTTTGGGATACCCGGACCAAAACTAATTGGTTTTATACCTTCCACTGAGCTTAAACATTTTTACAGGATACAGCACTAAAATAAATTTCCTTTTTTACCCAATCAGGTACAACATTAATAGCCCAATTCTACGAAATTAAAATCCAATTATTGAAATATTTTAATTATATAATATGTCAGATGTTACAATTATTCCGGATTAATGTAAATTGAAAATCGGCATATTTTATCTTTTATATTAAACATTTTACCCAAAGGTAAAATAAGCCGGTTTTACGTTTACATTAGAATAAGATCACCTCAAGTGGACCCCCCATTTCCCACTTGATCTTGGAATTTAAATTGAATTCCACGATCAAGTTTTAGGATTTATTGTTTAATATTCACATTTTGAAAAACAATTCAAAATTGTAAATTATTTATTTATTATCATATTTTAAATAATTTTAAATGAAAATTTTAATGACTTCTCCCTCAAATTATGAATTTTTTTTTAAGTTGCATTGTATACTTTAGTTTAATATTCCACTATTTAGCCCCAATTTTTTTTGTTTGCATTTTTTTGCAAGTTGGCTGCAGAATATTAAAATTTAGTGTTTTTTACTTAAAAAAGTACACTTGTTAAACATCGATAACATATTCGAATAAAAATAAAATAACAAATAAAATAATTGGCCTTTTTCTTTTTCAGTTTAAAATATTTATCAAGAAAAATTAACATTACATTACTTTATTACATTATTTTATCTCAAACTGTTTCAGAAATAATAATAGCCCCCCTTTAGGGGCTCTGTAGGTCCCTTAGTTGCCATTTTTCGAGCTATGTCCAAATAAAGTTTTCTTTCTATTTTTGGCCCTAAAAACCAATTGTAGATTATTGCACACTCTTTATATATATATATATTACTTATGAAAATAATGACAAAAATTATTCATTACACATAGGAAAAAAGTTAATCTAGACTCGAACTACCACAGGGTATCATACTAGGATCAGTTCTCTATGTCCGGTATATCACACTCGTTTTAATTAAACACCCGCTTGCAAGCTTCGCTCGTGCCTAATAAAACTCGTAACTAAAATGGCATTTATAGAACTTTATACATAATATACTATTTTGTCTTAGATTAATAGTATATTATGTATCACATTTGATAAACGCCATTTTATACACGAATTAATTTAGGCATGAGCGAGCTTGCGAGCGAGTGCTTAAATTAATGAGTGTATAGAAAAGTTTATAAACGAGGTGCATACTATACTTTTTCTACGACAAATACTTAATATTATCTTAAATTGATTTAAATCAAAAATTTGTATAGAGCGCCATGTATGAAACAAATCTGTGTGTCACCGTCAAATGTCAAATTTTTATATTTTATAAACACAGACTATAAAAGTTATAAATCAAAATGTATTTCTTGAAAATTGACAGTTTTTCACAGTGAAAGTAAAGAAAATGTTTTATGAGCACTTTACAGTGGAGTCCGTGCCCGAATTTAAGTTATAGTTTACTGCCGGTGAAATTAAAAGGTCAGTACCACAGACAAAATAGACTTGCCTTAGGGAGAAAATGATACGGCCGGGCGGGTGCCTGAACGGGTGCCTGTTTTCCAGTTCGCATCATTCATATTTGAGCAGTTGACCTGTGAGAATATATTATTTATGTAAAATTCTTTGAACATTATAGGTAAATGTGTTGTCAAAGTGTGTCCTAGTCGTAGTGAAACTAGTTCCAGCCAATTCCAACAATTTCATTTTTCCAGTAAGTAGTAATTACGAGATAAATTTTAAGCGATTTTATTAATTTTGCATGTCAATACCTTGCGTGCGCACACAGATGTTGTGTTGTTCTCTCCTTTGCACAGAGCCGTACGTCGTTCATTCTTGAGCGTAAAACTAGATGAATTTCTTTAATAATCCACTAGGAATATTTTAAATAAAATATACTTTTTTCACTTTTAGTGGAAATTTATTTCATTTGTAGTGACTTTTTAGCGAAATTGGTCTGTTTCGTTCAGTTTTTTATTTTAAAATTTTCAGAATTTTATTTTTTTTTTATTTTAAGAGCTTAATTTGCCTTTTTTTTTTATTAGAGAATTTATAATTTATTCTATTTTTTTTATTTTTTTTATTAAGAATTACATTAAAATTTGTTTAAATACATAATTTAATTATTTTTACGTTTTTTCGTGTTTAAAATCTATAACGAATTTATGTACTTACAAATATATAAATGTAAAACAAAATAAATGTAATACTTTTTAAAAAGATACCGCTCGTACGAAATTATTTAATACGGGCCTGGCAAAATACATATCTTCTCTTATATAATATATAATATAATGTATACATTCCCTTGCCCCCCTACCCCGATTTATGGCACGCTGGTTTCATGTTAGCGATACTGAACAGGGCAAGTCTATTTTGTCTGTGGTCAGTACAATGTTCATATAAACTTTTAAAATATTGACGTTGAGAAACTATTTAATACTTTTGTATTTTTGTATTGAGATGATAAAATAATTTTCACATTTAGTATTATTTTACAAGAAAGGCACTTTATTTTAACGATTGTATGACATTTGACAACTGTCAACTAACTTAAAACTAATTTCAGCCCGTGACTAAAAACCTGTTGCTCACTTCAGCCCTTGACTAAAGCGACATAAAGCCACAACTTGTCAATGTGTATTTAAAAGGTAACTTAGTGTCATGGAAACATGTAAGATAAAGGGCGTTTTAAAGGTGGGAGTAGAAAAAAACATTTAAAAATAGCTAATATTAAAGTTAAATGGGCTTGCTATTAATAATTTATTTAGCGTAAGTGATTTTCGTAGTGCTCTAGTAATAAAAAATACAGCAAAATTTTATTCTACACTCCCCGGCATGAAAAACGGAGCAGTTGAAGTTTTTTAAACAAACTTATAATTTTAACGCTTGGTAATATATTATTATTATTATATCTTAAGTACAAATAAAATAACATGTTTTAAGAAATTTCTAAATACAATTGAACATTTATTTAAACAAAAAAAATGTTTTTAAATAAAAAATTTAAATCAATTAAATATTGCATAGATGCTATTACTTAAAAGAGCATAGTTGGCGATGAACCCATTAAATTTTTTAAGTCAAAAGAAGTGTCAAACACATTTTTAATTTGTGCTGCGTTTATTTTATTTAAAAAAATATGGCCGTTAATCCCGAAACAGCAGCTGCTATTGTTGCGTTGATTCAAGACGGAAGAAGTGAGAGATATGTTGCCCAACAATATCACACATCTAATAGCACTGTTCACCGTATTTATACACGTTTTTTGGAAACGGGAGCTTACACCAGACGACCTGGAACTGGTCCCCAACGAAGAAGTAACGCTCAGGATGATCTTACAAAGTCTGCGAAATCGTCGTGCTACAGCTGTAGAAATCAGAAATCGACTGCATCACGTTCGGAATACCAACATAAGTGAACGAACAGTTAGACGAAGACTTGGGGAAGCAAATCTTACTAATCGTAGACCTGCAACGGGTCCAGAGCTTCTTAGGCGCCATCGCGTTGCGCGACTACAATTTGCTAGAAATCATGAGCATTGGGCTAAAAATGAATGGGCGCGTGTTTTGTTTACGGACGAGTCAAGGTTTAGCCTAAGGTCTCCAGAGGGTCGTGAGAGAGTATGGCGAAGACCACACGAGCGTTTTGCAGAATGTACGTTTAGTCCTAGGGTAGGATACCAAGGTGGCTCAGTTATGGTGTGGGCTGGAATTTCTTTGGAGGCACACACAGAATTGTACATCGTTCCTCGAGGGTCCTTAACTGCTGCCCGGTACATTGAGGAAATTTTAGAAGATTTTGTTGTCCCTTATGTCGGTTTTATTGGAGATGACTTTCTTTTCATGCATGATAATGCCCCACCTCACACCGGGAGAATCACTCAACGGTACTTAAACGATGTAAACATTCCTGTTATGGAGTGGCCATCGTTAAGTCCAGATGCGAACCCAATTGAACATGTTTGGGACATGCTTGGGCGAAGAATAAAAAATCGTGTTCCTGCTCCTTTAACTTTAAATCAGTTGGAACAAGCTATTTTAGAGGAATGGGAACTTATTCCTCAAGAGGACATTCGCCATTTAATTTTAGGCATGCCAAGGAGAATACAAGCTATAATTCAGTCACGTGGAGGCAACACCCGTTATTAATTATGATGATCTTCAGTTTTTGCTAGCACGTGTTTTCAGATTTTACTAATTTAACATCATTTTGCGACAGCACCATTTTGTGTTTTTTCGTCCTAGTTTTTTAAGTTGTAACAAAATAGATTTCTTTTTAAATATTTTTTTATTTTTTGTTATAAATTTCTTTAAAACATGTTTTTTTGTTTGTATTTAAGATATTATAGTAATAAAACATTGCAAATCGTTAATATTTTAATTTGTTTAAAAAAGTTTAACTGTTCCGTTTTTCGTGCCGGTGAGTGTATATGTTGGGATTTTGTCCTTCTTAAAGCATTTTATTTTTAACAGCTACATTTTTCTTAGGCTGTCCGTGTTGCCCGCAATTCTTTAATTATTTTAGAATTAAGCAGTAAGTGCTTTAGCTTTTTCCATTAGTGTTTAGATTTTCTGCTTTTCCATTTAGTTAAGGGCCTTTTTATTGTATTGTGGATAATAATTTTTTTATGTACATCAAGGTACCTTTATTGCATTTTAAAGTTTAATTTTGGCTTTAAAAATTTAAGGTTTTAAGATATAATCTAGTATTTAGGTGTACTAAGCACCCTCTAGATACGTACCTGTTAAGTGCGTGAGCAGATGGCGTCGCCTTTATGTCTATACGAAGTGAGTCAGTCTACTGTTACTTTTTATTATTTTACAGGAAACTTTGAGTAAACTATTATGTTAATAGGCTTTATCCTTAAAATTAATCATAAAATGTATAATTTATATATATATATATATATATATATATCCCGCTTACAATGCTGCATCATTTCAAAGTACCGTCATTATAGCGTCTACCAGAAATACTGCAGTATATCGTGATTTAACATTGTAGAAGTGTTAATTAGACAAAATATTGACCGAATTTTACGTTAAATGTTTATAAACCCTTTTTTAAACTAAAAATTCATGTTACTATCATTGCTGCTTCTTTTTATTTTGCTATCATTTCTGCGTCGATGTATATCGAATTTGTTAAACCATCATTGCTGCAACAGAAGTGAATATTTTTTTCAACTCCCCCGTCTTTTCTGCGTCACCTATGTTGCCAGATCTTGTCGACGCATCATTGATTGTCTTTTGTACTAGGATTTGAATATTAAATTTATTAAAATAAATATTTAAAATCATAATACCCAATAATTTCGTCGTGCGTTGTGACTTGTTTTTAGCGCATATATATCGACGCTCACAAATAAAAGGCATAATATAAGTTCTTTAGAAATTAAATGATAAATTTTTTATGTATAATTTGTTGTCATTCAATAGTTTAAGGTAGTCTGGATAAATTCAATTTTTTAGCTTTAAAGGATGTGCAGAAAAAATTCTAGCCTACGGGATTAATTTTTGATATGTTAAATTAACATACAAAATGTGTGCCACTGACATTTTTAATTTTTAATAGCATAATAGCATAATTTAATTATGATAATTGTAGACAATAAGGTTCCTTATTGATATTTTTGGTATTAAATATTTTATTAGATTTAGCTAAGAAATTAATTAATATTTCCAAATAAGGCTTAGATATTCGAAGGACCGTTTCTAACGTTTTCTCAGTCAGGGTGGGTAATAAAATTTGCCGCTCTAATGTTGGTATACCTAATATAAATTGTTTATAATATAATATGTATAAGTGTTTGAAAGTAAAACGTCAAAAAATGTATCTAAAATAAAAATATTGACGGGCGTTTTTTTAAATTGTAATTAAAAAAGTGCTCTTAATCTAAGGAGGCGTTTTTACCAAAACCATAAATAAAAAAGGGATTATTTTAAAGGATTTTTAAATCTTTATTTAACTACGTCTTAGAATAAGGCGAAACGGTTTAAACTTTCCAATTTTAGTTTTTTATCAATATTAATCAATTTAGGAGTGAAGAATATTTATAATTTAAATTTGTTTAAACTTTTTGCCTTTTTAAAATATAAAGGGCCAAATTGTATGTAAAAAACTAAGGATGATGTCTTTTTAATATTTTGAAAACGTCACATTTTTGTACTAGGACAGCTGTTTACTTTCCGTCCTAAAATGTAATCAGATGTTTACTTTCGTCTTTGGATAATATAATTATTATTATTGTTGCTGTCATCACATATCGTCCCAATAATCGTATGGTAGCGTATCTTTAATTTAACAATTTTACAGAGCATTTTAAAGATTGAAAGTTATCTAATTCTATCTAGTTAGCTAATTTGGAATATTTTTTGAAAAAAAAATATCGAGAAATATGCTATATCTATATCTTTTTTTACATGCGTGTGGAAAGTTTCTACAAAAGTCAGTGTCAATTAATTTTTAAGAAAATAATGAACCACCGTGTAATCGTCATAGTAATGATAAATCCTAGTAGGATTATTATAATACTACCGCGGTATACCGTGGAGAAAGAGTTCAATTTTCTCCACAGTTTAAGACTGAGCCACTTTAATTGAAAAAGTATAGGAAATGTACAAATTCTTTAATATGATTAGAAAAATATATTTACAGAGCATGTCTCAAAAAGTCTGTGGAATCCAAAAATGCAAATAAAAGGGATATTTTTATTAAAAATAAGAAAGTTGGAACCGTCCCAGAGAAAACCGAATACCCTGTATAAGTAAAAATATTATTTAAAAAAAATTGTATTAGTGCATTAGTATTTAGTCATTTCTTTTGACAAAACAACAAATTATATCAACCTGCAAAGTTACAAGAGCCCACAGCCCACTTCTAAGTTTGACAGATCAAACTTAGAAGACAGCTCACAGAATAACACAAAACCACGTTTTTTTGAGTAAAACGTTAGGTTATTATGTTTATCATCTTACATTCTCATTAACAATCATGATTTCAACCAAAATACCAATCACGTAATTTACCTACTACATTTACTACACAATAATTTACTATGTTCTGTGATTTACTACATACTACATTTACTAAATAGTCAATGTATAAAATTTAATAAACGCAATTTTTGCGTCAGTTTCCCATCCCTGGGCTGGAGGCCTTACAAACGGGACAAATAATACTATTTTTACTCTTTTTTATTCTTAAAGTTATAGATATAATTATTAAAAGGAACTTGGCAATAATAATTTTATAAAACAAACTGGCTACCAAACAATTATTCCAAAATTCACATTAACACATGTGACGCAGCATGGCTGCGTTCGTTTAACGATCTTAAATTATTTATGTGTCGAATAATATTAAGTACATTGTATCGACGTTGCTGCGTCGTACATTGTTGTCAGCTTCACTTGATGCAGGTTTACCGTAAGTTTAAAAGAAATATTCACTTTTTCAATATACACCAAATTTAAAAGCGCACCCTTGCGGCACACTGCCAAACTTCAATATACACGTATTTTACAAAAAACCATCAATGCTGCGTCACCCTTAAAATCGGTGTGTAGGATTGTCGTGACGTCACCAGTAAAATAAACCTTAAATGTAATGCTGCGTCAATATACGACGCAGCATTACACCTGACGCAGCATTGAATGCAAATTTCATAATGTATTGACGCAGCATTGTAGGCGGGATGTATATATATATATATATATATATATATATATATATATATATATATATATATATATATATATATATTAGGGAGGCCCAAAAAAAAGAATATTTTTTTTCTCGTCTCTTGTAAAAATATGTTAGTTTATCATGCTGTAAGAGCCCTGTCAAAATATCAGCCCGATTAAAAAAATTTTAGGGGTCGCTCAATATTTTTAAAAAATTTTAAAATCGTCAAAAATTGAATTTTTGTTTTATTTTAATTTTTTTTCTCGTCTCGATATTATTTTTTAGGTTGAAAATAATAAAAATTCTGTAAATTTCAAATCTTCAGCGACCCCTACAAAATTTTTAATGGAGCTGATATTTTGACAGGGCTCTTACAGCATGATAAACTAACATATTTTTACAAGAGAAGAGAAAAAAAATATTTATTTTTTTGCCAGCAATCCTTGTAACATTGTTTGCACAATCCAGGGGTAGAATATGATAAACACAATGTATAAAATTATTTATAATAATCTGCAACAAACGATGCTTACGGACGAAATGTCAAAATTATAAAAAGCGTAAAATATAAAATAACGGCGACCCATCAATAATATTGAACGGTGCTTCCCAGCCTTAAGCTTTTACCAACTGGCGCACACAAAAATTACTAAGTGAATGGTTTTATTTTTATAATTTCGTAAAAATACGATTTAAAACAGAGAAAATGTTACAGTTATTGGTAAACAATATGCACATGAATGAAATTTTTTTACAATCAGAATTACGCCCCAAATTTAACCGCAGTAACTTTACAATCCAAAGTTGGTAATGCTGACGTCATTATATCGCATTGATGACGTGCACCCATACAGAATTGGCCGCAACTATACCTATATCCATTGTAAAAACTGTTATCAGTATGTTTTAAGGTAACACAAGCTGTTTTATTCTACTTTCCTTACCTGCCATAGTCATGTTTTAATCACAGACACAAATTATTAGGATTAACACAGCTTAAAATAGGTAATTTGCTCAGATAAAGGTTTTTTATCTATGTATTAACCTAATATAAATAACGTGGACTAAGGCACATGTTGCATTGTATCTGTCAAAATGACTTAGGTACTTCTTGCATTGAAAAACAGGTAAACTCCCATTGAAGTAAATGCAAACTAAGGCACTTAGACACAAGTTTCTGCCACTTTGTAAATACCACAAGAAAGCTCTCAGATGGCGCCACAATGTCAATTTCATTGAAAATGTGACTTAGGCACTTCTTGCATTGACCCCTTTAATTCTTGAGAAACTGTATTTTTGGAGCAAAAAACATTTTTGCAAAATACAGTTTGTCAGTATGTCAGTTTTTGAGTGTAAATGTTTAACCCTTATGCAGGCGCACCTCTTTATGCAACGTAGTAGGTCGCGCGGGGTGTCAGAGACACCCCTGATGGCAAAGCGTCCCTGAGTGTTATTTACATTTTTTTTTGTTTTTTTTTTAAGTTCTCAAGTTAAGATGAGCTGAGAGACAATGAGAACATATTTCGTTGCGTTCAAATTTGATAAAAGATGACAAAAAAAAGAAAATGTCAAAAGACGATAATTTTAATCAAATAAAGCATTTATTAAAAAAAAACAAATTTTAAAAGTCATAAGAATAATAAAATCAAAAAAAACACTAAGCACTTAAGATAAGGTTTACTTTTACAAGTAATTATGATTTGGTAAAAAAAAGTCAATAGGGAGGCGAAACCCAGCCTGCTCACGGGGTGTCCACAGCACCCAGAGCCTGTTTAAAACAAAATACCAGACAACCTATTACATTAACTTCAAAATCGGCAATGTAATATGACTGAGAATACTTTGACAGGAAGGTACTGAAAGTAAGCGCCATTTATTCGTATCGAAGTGAGACCGGTAGCTATATTTAGGAAGCTGGGGTGTTTTGTACACCCCGCGTGCCTGCTTAAGGGTTAAAAATTCATATTATATATATCATGGCATTTAACAATCTACGAGAACAGTTAAAAACTACAAAGAATTTTTTAAAAGAAATAAAACTTTTGTGCAACTAATTGTTACAAAACTCTTATTTATTGTTAATCTTAGAATATTCTTTTAGGTTAAAAGTATTACTTTTTTATATAAAATAGTATGTTACTTATAATTAAGGTTATAATGATTTTTTAGGCCCTGGCAACAGTTTTAAAAGTGAATTGGGGTCAATAATAAATAAAAAATTATTATTAATATTATTAAAATTATGGATTAAGAAAAATCTATGGACGGCACTAGATTTACCACCCCTCAAAACGACCCTATACTAAATTTTATCGAAATTTTTTAAATAGAAACGATTTTGTAGTTAAATTAAAAATTTATTCTGTCAAGTTATTCATGAAAAAAACATTGAAATAAAATTAAACTAATAGTTACATGGTTTTGACAAATTAAAAACGAAATAGAAATTTTAAACAACAATGGAACAAAAAAGAGAGAATTCAAAAAAATTTCTACAATTAGATTTTTGTCACCTCTACCACTGCGTTCTCTATACTCTATATAGAGAACGCCGTGCCTCTACTAATCCACCATTTATTTCAATACACTTAATAATTATTTTACGTACGTTAGTAGTTACCTTTCGTATTTGTTCTAGAGTAATAGCTGCGCACGCTTGTATTACCCTACACTGAAAAAAATGTATGTAATTTTATTGTAAAATTATCTGGTTTTTCAAGGTATTTTTATCATGAAATGCATGTAAAATTAAAATTACAAGGAATGTCTCTTATTTATACAAAAACTTAACATTTTTACCATATTATTGTAAAAATATTTATTAGTTTTACTTTCTGTGTGTGAAATTACATTGTTTTTGTATTATTTTAATCCTTTTCCAATTTTACAAGTTTATTGTATTGTATTGTAAAAAAAAATAACCAATAAAATAAAGCTAAATACTCACGTGACCAAAACATACAATATTTTTGTAATTTTACAAACTAATTGTAAACTTCGACCAATCAAATAAGATAAATATATCACGTGATGCTCCCGACAACTTTGCATTTTTGGTTAAAACGTGTCCCTTGTTAAAGCTTGTGCCGTTTTGTTCCTTTTTATTGTGGTAAGTATGATTTACAAATGTAATATATTTGTCAGTTAACATTCAAAGCAATTATTCGATATAAGATTCATTTAAAATATCATTTATTTAATTATAAATCGCTTTTTAAACGCACGAGAAAAGATTGTTTAAGGAAATTTTTAACTTTAAAAAAATATATGTACACATTAATCAACCACATTACAGTGATGTTGAATATTCTCAAAGCGTTAATGCTTTTTAGCGATATTTTTTTAAATAAAGGTAGGTAAGTTTAAATTTTTAAATTAAATAAAAAAACTTATCATAGTATATGTATAGTATATAGTATAGTGTATATAGGTGCTCACCTATCTAAATAAATATTCTATTTTAGATTCCAGACGAAGAATCTGATGAGTTAGACTGTTTAAAGTCACAGACTCCTTGTATTGTAAAGATAGGTAAGTGTAAATATATTTACATTTTTTTTATAAAACATCTTTACATATTTTTCTGTTCCAGCTAAAGAACTTACAAGGTTCTTGTGTTTTGAAATTTATCCAAAGATATTACTTAAAACTACAAGTGGAAAATGAAAAAAAATAAAACATAAAAAAGTAATAACTTAAAAAAATTTGAAATGGTAAATTTATTAAATAGTAAATTATAATGTTTAAGTTAAACAAATTTGTTTTAACGAGTTTTCTTTGTTGAACTCTCATTTTTTAATACGTTGCCATTTTATTTAAATAATTATTTTATTTTAACTTTAGAAGTATGTATTTTTATAATGTATTTTAATATAAAAGTAATAAAGAACACAAGAAAAAGTATTCTCGTTTAAGTTACCGCACCAATCAAATCTCTTGGTCTAATAAGAAAATTTATATAACAAAAATTTCAATTTTTTATAGGTATATTTTTAAATTATAATTTCAGTATCACAAAAACTAGACAAAAACACATTTTGAACGTTTTTTCTTAAGACAATATTATTTATTATTACTTTCTATTTGTATTAATATAGGTATAGGTATGTTTTGTTTTATTTTTTTTTGTTTTTTTATTTATTAGAATTATAAAATCTTATAACAGTTTTTAATTTATTTTACAACTAACACAACTAATTTAATTTGCAAAACATATTTTGCATTATTTAAATGTTATTGGTAAAAGTGAGGGTTTTTTCTTCTTATTATTTTTAGGTAAAAATATAACTTAAAACAATCTAATCTCGTTTATATTTAAAATAAAACAAAATATATTTATTTTTTGAATATGCACGGAATTATATTTTTTTATTTTTGAGATGTATATACCCAAAGATCAAATTAAGGGTTTTTTGCCTATTTGTGATTAAAAAATAACACAATAGGCTAATTAGTTGGGTATATAAAAATTATGTCATATTTTCCTTGAAATTGTGTTAATTTTGGTCTGTGCTTAATTTTTATTATTGTGGTAGATACATACAAAAATAAAAATAATAAAAAATTAAAAGCAGACCAAAATTAAGAAAAGTTATTTTTAATCATACAATAGGCGAAAAACCCTTAATTCGATATTTGTAATTTTACAATTTGTGATTTACATCAAATTTGTAAATTTTTCAAAAGTACTAGTTTATTGTAATATTACAATTTTTAATTTTACAACAAAATTGTAAAAAAATATTCATTACAACATTATTGTAATTTTACAATTTTGAATTTTACAACAATATTGTAATAATTTTAAATTACAAACTTGATGCAATTTTACAAGGAAAATAATGGGTATAAAATAACCCATTATTTCCTATGTAATTTTACAACAAATTTTTTTCAGTGTAGACCGTAGTTCTTGTACAGTTTGTGGTCTTGATTTGTAAACTTCTTGTGTCAGTAAAGAAAAAAATCAAGTGGCGTCAAATCTGGGGATATCTGTGGCCACTCACCTTTGTTTTACCCTATCCAGCGATTTTTAAAGTGTTCATTTAGCCCGTAGCGTGCCGTGGGTCAAAGGGCGGAGGGGGCGAACTTTCTTAAAAACAACATTTTTTTATTTGATACAAAATTGTCAACTAATTAGGGCGCCAAATGCGGTCTGTGCAGAAGGTCGGGGGGCCTTATTAACGCGTTGTACAGTACTCTGACTTAATTATCTATTTGGGTGTCTATTATTGAATTCTATCGCAGCTTCTCTTCTCGAACGCACATTATCGCCACCAAGACGTACAATTTATATTTTGTCTCTCAAAGTAAAATTTTCTATTTTTATTATTGTTTTAACCGTTTTCTTATAACTAAAAATATTGTTAGTCGTATTTAGTAGAATTATTATTATTTAATTATTTGGGACTAGAACTATGGAACGCCGTTTTAGTTAATATTATTTGTTTTTAAAATTTTTTAAATAAAAATCATTTTTATGATTCTTTACTTATATTGTTACATTTAATTGATTGTTAGAAAACCCTGCCCATATAGATTGAATGATGAAAAAAAATGTTTCTTTATATTTAATTTTTTATTTAAAATTTTTAAATTTAAATAAGGAATTCAATTTATAATGTAACAAATTAATTTAACAATCATTTAAATTTAACTAACATAAAAATAGCCACCATTTAAATGAAATAATTAAAATTATACACAAACAATTTAATTCAAACATAATAATGTAGCGAATTATTTTGACTGATGAATTAAAATGTTAAATGATTTAAAATGACTGTTGATAAATTTAATTCTTTCATTTTAATTCAGGAATTAAAATTATCAACAAACATTTTAATTGGGCGCTGGAGATGGCGGGCAATGTGAATACTACTTAAAAAGTTTACTTGGCAACTTCGCATCTTTATTAAACCGCAGAAAAGTAACCTTAGGCACATGCAACGTTAAAACCATTGATTATTATACCCCTTCACTAAACGGCCAGGTCTTTTCGAGATTTTCAAGATGCAACATTGCCACATGAACCTTTTAAGTAGTTCTCCTATCGCCCGCTAGCTGCAGCGCCCAATTAAAATGTTTGTTGATAATTTTAATTCCTGAATTAAAATGAAAGAATTAAAATTATCAACAGTCATTTTAAATCATGTAACATATTAAATCAACTAACAAAAAAATAAAAAACATTTAAATTAAAAAAATAAAATTATTAACAAACGTTTTAATTCCTGAATTGAAATGTTTGTTGTTTTTTTGCTTGTTGAATTATTACGTTACATGATTTAAAATGATTGTTGATAATTTAAATTCCTTACATTAAATTCAAAGCTTAAACTTAAAATAAAAATTTAAATATAAAGAAACATTTTATTTAATTAATCAATTTAAATGGCACAGTTTTTAAAACAATCAATTTAAATGTAACAAAATAAATAAGGAATCATAAAAATTATTTTTGGTTTAAATTATTAAAAAATTAATTTTTTAATTAAAAATTAATTTAAATGATTGTCTATTTATTATGTTACAATTAATTGATTGTTTTAAAACCCTGTCCATTTAAATTGAATGATGAAAAAAATGTTTCTTTGTATTTAAATTTTTCTTTTAAGTTTTTATATTTAAATAATGAATTAAATTTATCATGTAACAAATTAATTCAACAATCATTTTAATTCAACTAACATAAAAATAGCCACCATTTAAATAAAAGAATTAAAATTGTAAACAAACAATTTAATTCAAACATAATAATGTAGCGAATTATTTTGACTGATGAATTAAAATGATTGTTTATTTAAAATGTTTATTGATATAAAATGTTACATGATAATTTTAAATGGATTTAATATGATTGTTCAATTAAAACGATTGTTGCATTAAAATGTTACATGATAATTTTAATTGGGCGCTGAAGTTTGCGGACAGATTAGGTACTAAATTTGGGTCTACGCGTCTAATGCTTATGGTTTTTGCAGCATATGCTGACAAAACAGGAATTACAGAGACTTAGTGATTGACTTAGCCTTAGACTCACAAAATTGACTACGCTCTAGAAATTTCTAGAGAGACAAAGCGATAATTTTGAAACAATCATAGACATTAGACGCGTAGACCCAAATTTAATACCTAATCTGTCCGCAAACTTCAGCGCCCAATTAAAATTATCATGTAACATTTTAATATAACAATCGTTTTAATTGAACAATCATATTTATTCCATTTAAAATTATTATGTAACATTTTATTTCAACAAACATTTTAAATAAACAATCATTTTAATTCATGAATCAAAATAATTCGCTACATTATTATGTTTGAATTAAATTGTTTGTTTATAATTTTAATTCTTTCATTTAAATGGTGGCTATTTTTATGTTAGTTGAATTAAAATGATTGTTGAATTAATTTGTTACATGATAAATTTAATTCCTTATTTAAATTTAAAATTTTAAAACAAAAATTTAAAAATAAGGAAATATTTTTTTTATCATTCAAAGGTTTTTAAACAATCAATTAATTGAATAAATATAAATAAAGAATCATAAAAATGATTTTTATTTAAATAATGTAAAAAACAAATAATATTAACTAGAACGGCGTTCCATATAGAACGCTTGTTGCAGTATAAATGAATTTAATATATAACCTACAGCAAGTACATCAAAACAAAGGTATAAAAACGTAGTATTTATACAGTGCATATAAACAATTATATTAATATAATAACTTAATTTACTACAATTATTACACTAGAAAAACTAATAACTTTCCGACACCTTAACGGTTCAATTTTTATAATTAACTGTTTCAAGTTTTTTTTAATGGATAACTTAGGTCAATTGTTTTTTTAGAATAAATAATGTATGAAAATGCCATTTAAAAAGTTAATTTTTATAGGGTTTTGGGGTGGTGAATCCATATCGCTAATATTAATTCTTAAAAATTTACTCTTAAAAACTGACATGATAGGCCTTAAATTTTGTAAAAATATGGCGTTTTTTGCTCCAAAAATACACTTTATCAAGATCTTCTCTAACAAATCTGATTAAAATCGTACAATAAATATAGATTTTACAGGGGTGAGTTGAAAACAAATGGGTCACACTGTATATATATATATATAAATATATATATATATATATATACATATATATATATATATATAAATATATATATATATATATATATATATATATAATCAGTTGTTCTTAAGGGTTGAAAGTAAGATCGTTTAGTAGTATTATAATACTATAAAACTATAGTTGACTATTAAAGTGTTTTTGGGGTTTTTGTAAAGGTTTAAATTAAATTAAAATTTTAAGATTGTGTGTGTTGTGGTTGATAAATTATTAAAGACGGAAAGTAGAACGTGGCACCTCTTATCCAAAGGGATATCAAGCACGAGTAACTACACAACAGTAATCCAATTTATGTCAATCTCAAACTTTATTAAGTGGTTAATTTAGGACATGAAGTTACAGGATCGCTTGCCGTTACCTATATATGTACCTTCGTTCTTCCTTCTATCCAGTCCTCGTTCGTTTCTTAACGCGTCTCCAGAGTCGGATTTAACGGTGAAATAGTTTAGGCCGTCAGGGGATTCGATTCTCTTTCTTACTTTTCTCGTTAATCAGACTGTCTAAGGTATTATATCCTTTTTTGGATTCCGTGTCCTTTATGTCTATTTCATCCTTCTTTTTTTACTTGCCCTAAATTGTTTTATATCTATTTAAAGGATGTGTTAAAGATGTACAAAATAAAGAAAAAATATTGTATATTCTACAGGAATTTTTTTAGCTCCAACACATGTATGTTAAAACAATCAATTTTAAATTATGTTGGATCTGCTGATAACTTAACCCTCGGGACACCGTAACTTGTTTGTTTCATGTACATGAATTCATGTACCAGAGATTAGTTTTTGATTGCTTTGTGCTGCTCTCTCAAAAATGCTCATAACATATTCATAAAATGCCATGACCTGCAAAACCTTGTATAGTAACAATTTAGTGTAAAAGGAAAGAAGTCGGTTGCTGTGTACAAAACTACTATAAAAAAATTGTATTTTGAAAAATAGCTTATATTTTCTTAAAAAATTCCCGCAGGGTTAATTTTATTAATAATTTATTATATTGTAAAAATTGGGAATTGTAAATGTTTCTAGATACATACAATTTCAAATTAAAATGTCTAAAGCAGAACATTTAAATGGCACTTTTAACATTAATATGACAAGAGAGTAATAATAAATTAAAATATTTCGACAGATATTTCAAAAACTTGTCTGGCAATAGCCACGGGAGCCCGTAGGTCCTAATGATAACAACTAAGTAAACTTACCTAATAACCGAAATATATTAGTTGGACTTAAGTATAATTGATTAAAGTATAATTAAATTGGTAAAAATTCCCCTGTCTATCAAAAAGTTATAGTATTACTTTAAATTCGGATCGTTCGGTAACTACGTGGCATAACTAAGAAAACGCCAATTTTTTTGGACAAAAAACATTTTATTTTTTAATTTAGTCTCCAGCTCCCTTAACACACTTATCCCAATGATATTCTAAATTAGCAATGCCTTCCTTGTAGGCCGATGAATCCAAGTTCCCGAAATAGCTATATAAAGCATTGTTTGGACTGTTATTTGGTTTTGGGGAGTACAATGGTGGACCCAGGTTTCATCGACGGTTATGAAACGACGCAAAAAACTCCTTTGGATCGTGGCGAAAATGTCTCAAAAGGTCGCGAGACACACTAAAACGATTCAGTTTTTGCTCCGGTGCACCGCGGTGCAAGCAATCGCGGCACCCAACGCGCCAAGTATTTTTTCATTTCCAATTCTTCGGTTAAAATTCTGTGCACACTGTCATTTGAGATACCCATTATGTCTGCTATCTTGCGCACTTTTACCCGACGGTCATTCAATACGATATGGTGCACTTTTTTAATAATATCCGGGAGAGTAGCCGTTTTTGGACGTCCACTAAGGGGTTCATCATTTGTACTCGTACGATTACGTTTAAATTCGGCAACCCAGTTTTTAACCATTAAAAACGAAGAAGCGGACTCAAATAGTGTTAAATCCAGCTCTGCTTTAATTTCGGTTGGTGTTAAGCCTTTTAAATTGAAGTACTTTATCAGTGCTTGCAATTCAATTTTTCCATTGTTTACAAAATTACACGAGACGTTCACTTTGGCGTACTCTCAAAAACAGACTAATTGACAGATCACTTTGTAGTATTATATTTAACCTATTAAAAGATGATTTCATAAAATGGTAAAGAAGATTCTTCCAAATTCGCGCTATTTATGTGTTAGGCCACGTAGTTTCCGAACCATCCTCGTACAGGGCGGACCGCCACCCGGACCGGGTAATAGTAGTAATGATTCACCATTCGATGGGTCATTTAAAAATAATTCAACATGCATAATTTTTTTAAGACTTCCTAAGGGAGATACAGACCTTTTAAGTTCAGTTTTAAAATCTGTTTTTTTGTCATAACTCTCAGTTCAGCGTTTTCAGTGATGGTCCTTACCTCGAGGCAAGAGGTCGTGTCTAGTCTTTCATAAAACGCGTTCCTACACACCTATATCGCTGTTCAAACAATCAATATTTTATACGTGATCTACCAGAACCAAGTGCAAAAAGGGTTAATTTGCGTGTGGCACCTTCACCTGGATTAAGTCTCAGAGTGCTCTACCTATGAAAAATGTGTGAGGGAGGTGACTGGACAGATCGAATAACTTTTCCTGGATTACCAACACAGAAACAACTTGCTTATAGTGGGCAGTCGAAGTTAAGAAATAACTTTACCACACCTAGGTACCATGCACCTCTTTAGTTTAAGTCCAACTCTGCATAAATCGGATAAGTTAAATTAACAAAATTGCATGACCTAAATAATACTATAAATACTAAAATTTTAGGCGAAATTAAGTAAGTAAATTAAGTAACAAACAACTTCACCACTCTCTAAAAATGAATTAGTCAAAAATGACTAATTACTACAGTTATTAGTGGCTGCTTTTTCACTTGTAACCATGCATGGAATACCATGGTACAAGTGAAAAGTACTTATGAAATAGATACTCATTACTTGACGAAAGTACAATCAGAGAAATATCATGTCATGAAAAGCATATGAAATTATATTAATTTAAATAATCGGGTAAATTTAATTCAAATAAAAAAAATTTTAGTTTTATATTCATTTACCAACGGTTTTAAAAAATATTTAAACACTTTTATAGTGTACCCTCTTTAAAATATATATAAAAAAAGAAATAAATGGGATACCATGGTATCCCATGTTTAACCATGGTACAAGTGAAAAGTACTCATGAAATAAATATTACTTGACGAAAGTATACTTTATACGTTATAACTTTTGACAAAATTGCCTAGTGGCGTAAGTTTTTTCACTTTTCTTCCTATTTTCTACGACACTGAATATTATTTTTAAATTTCCTTTTTTTAAATTCTTTTTTCAATGTAACCCATTAAAATAACCAACAAAGTAGGCGGTTGCTTGGTTTTGAGATAATATTATGCGTCAGTATTGTCAAAAGTTAAATAGATCAAAATACCTTTTTAATTCACAAATCAAGAATACGCCGATGTGTACATGTTGTTGTATTCTTGATAGATAGATCAAAATACCTTTTTAATTCACAAATCAAGAATACGACGATGTGTACATATCGTTGTATTCTTGATTTGTACGTACTTCGTTAATAGATTTTGTGATGGGAACGCACAACCTATCCGTGACCCAAGGATTGAAGTTCGCACCTATGCATCATGATCATCGTAACGCTAATTAGGTAAGAAAAAATAATCGCGTTCTGCTTAAATTTAAGAGAGATTCTAGGACAAGTAAAAAAAATAGTCTAGAACCATTGCAATTCCCAAAACTACTACAACCTATCCGTGACCCAAGGATTGAAGTTCGCACCTATGCATCATGATCATCGTAACGCTAATTAGGTAAGAAAAAATAATCGCGTTCTGCTTAAATTTAAGAGAGATTCTAGGACAAGTAAAAAAAATAGTCTAGAACCATTGCAATTCCCAAAACTACTTTTCAACCTGTATTGACACAGGATTATAGACGTCCCTTTCATCTTAAACCAGTTCTGGACTAAAATCCACGACATAAGAGCGCAGAATAATATTTTGTAGGTGGCGTCTAGACAAAATGATGATATTTTTTTTATAGCTAGGTGAGTGGCTCAGAAGCATGCCTGAACTAATTTAGACTCACGATTAGCGTTAGCCTTGTTGTCTCGTTATATTACAATGCGATATCATAGTTGTCTCCTTCTCTCGTATTAGCATACGCAAGGCAGGCACGCCTACATCCAAGGAAATAAGCAGGTGTTCTGGCAACACTGTTGCGGAATTTTACATTAATTATACTTCATGCGTTTTTTAAAATTCAATAATAAATGGTATTATTTTTCTTATAATAAATCGATTTAATCGAAATTATATTTCTATTCCAAAATAAACATATTTTAACACTATCGCCATCTTATAGCCATCACAGTAACCAATAAAATAAATACAGATTCCTTCTTTAGGTTTGTTTTGGTTATAACATTCTGAACTGTTTAAAGAACAAATCTGTGGTTATTTACGCAATATTTTGTTTATTCTTTTTCTATGAGTTTGTCTATTTTATGATTCTTTTGTAAGTGGTTTATTCTGTGGGTTTAGTTAATTGAACTTAGTGATTTATGTGAATTTAGTCATTATGGATATTACGGTAAGAAATTGTACCGATATTGTTGACTTTCTTTTGAACTTTCCATTTAGTCGTCTTTCTTTCGATGATAAAATGTTTGTTAAGAAATTTGGTGATTTTTACAATAAAATATATTTCATTGAAAAAGTAGAGGATTCCTTCCCCACCACAGTCTAAGTTTTTTACTTAGTTTTAAGTATAGGTTGTGAACTGCGACGTCAGTTTTTTTAAGTTGGGTTTAAAAAAATTTCTTTGCATTTAAATGAGGGCGAAACCCTGCCACTGCCTCACCAAAATGAAATGTAACGGGCCGCCACTGCCGTTGACCCAATTATAGTCATTGCATAAAATTTCACCTAATGACAAAAGCTCGACATCTCAGATTTTACTAAAAGTTATAGGATTGGAAGATCAATGCTTGAGATGAACTAACATTACAATAATATTGTTTTATAAAAATATAAATATATTTAAACACCCTGAGAAATTAGGCCGGATTGACCGGTTTGCATAAAATATTACCAAATCGGTTTCTAAGAAATCCTTTTATAACTTTTTTGTTTAATAATATTTTTTATAGCTTAATATTTTGTTTAACCATAAAACAATGTACTTTTTAAATATATAACTAAAATTATACAAATGATTTTACAAGTGCAGTTTTTAGTGCTAAATTTACGCTTTTAATTGAAAAGTTCATTTTCTACCATTGATATTATGTAGAACATTTAATTTGGTGTATATTTATATTTTATTTAAAGTACTTATAAATATCGAATAAAATATTAAATGCAAAATTATAAAAAAGTACCCAAATTGCAGGAAATACCATTATTGTTATGAAAATTTCCCATTGTTGGCGAAAAAAAATGCATTTTTTAGTCCAGATGGACAAAACGAAAATTGTTTAAAATTTAACAGAATGTTCTCCTCAATATATAATAAAAGCTCTAAAAAAATATTGTGTATTTGCTTTACTACGAAGATACAACGATTTAAAATGCGACAAATTTTATTGAATATGGCAAAAAATTTATGTATGATTTTTGGTTAAGAAGGCTTTGATAGAAAAGTCAAACTATATATTTGTCATTTAAAAAATATTAACAAGTTAAAAGTTAATTGAATGCAAACGCATATTTGTAAATTTATTCCTTGTTATTTTTTTTTTTAATTTTTATTAAGTTCCTTGTTTATTGTTCGCTGTTTAGTTTATTTAAATTTATTATTATACTTTAAAATGTGCTTCGTTGGATAATTCGTAAATGAAAAATGTCAAAAACTAATGAAATGTGATATTTCAGTACAAATGTTTAAACTCTTTTAAAACTAAGAGTAAATGATAATATTCAAACAATGTGTCCCTTTTATTTAAAAAAATATGTGTAAATATATTTTCATTTTTTGGCAAGGTTTGTTGTGATTCTTTTAAAGTTCACAAAACACCGATAAAAAATCCTTACGAGAAATAACTAAGGCGTTATGCATAAACTGTTATAAAAATGTTAATAAAAAAGAAGAAGAAATTAAAGTGAAAACTGAATTTGAAATTAATACCTATACATATATTATATACATTATATACATATACTTATACATATATATATATATATATATATATATATATATACAATGTACATTATACATATATGAACCGACTTTATAGATGGCGATATTCAATTCGTAGAACAAATTTTAACACCCATTTGTGATATATTAAAAATTCCCTTAACTAATTTTAAAAAGTTACCAATACAAAAATGAAAAAATGCAGACTAAAATCAAATAATAGCAATAAGTAATTAAATAAAAAAAATATCACTACCAATAAAAGTTTTAAGAAAGAAAGCCCAGACGAATACTCAATACTTATTAAAAAACTGAAAAAGCGATATAAAACGGCTTACAACACAGACTAGAAAATTTAAATATTGAGGTTACTTCCAGAGACCTGGAGTATAAGTAAAATAAAAAATGAATTTAATATTACAGAATATTTAATAAAATTATCAAAAAAAATACAAAATAAACAATGACTTAATAAAAAAACGGAGCAGGTGGTTATACATTTTTATAATAATGATGAATTTAGCCGCGTTTGTCCAGGAATAAAGGAATGTGTTTCGGTAAGAATATTAGAAAACAAAAACATCCAAGTACAACAAGACTTTTGTTGTGTAACATACAAGAACTGCAAGCTAAGTTTGTAGAAACCGAGCCCGATTCAAAAGTTAGTTTTTTCAAATTTGCGAATCTTAGACCGGTTTCTTTTGTTCTTATTGGCCCCAAAGGAACTCATATAGTTTGTGTTTACAAAATGTCAATTTAATGTTGGATGCAGCAAAAATTAACGAGAAGCTAATTAACCCAGGGAACACCCACTGTTGCCACGTTTCTCCGCATCATCTGTCAAACAAAACTATTAAACGTAAACAAATCTTTAACCTAATTTCTTATACGAAATGTCATTATTATTATTATTATCTATGATGCCTGTACTGTGTAAATTTGTTACGTCATAATTATAATCCGTTTTTGTTCCCCGAGCGTTTAACATTTGACATCAAGCTAGATAGCTCAGATGGTAGGGCGGTCGCTTAAACATCAACATTCTTATTCCGCCAATTTTCAAGACTTTTATTCTTCTACCCGGATCAAGCTGGCCTCACATTCGCTCTGCGAGAAAAGGCCAGACAAACTCCATGCCAATAAAAAGGGCTTAGTACAAGGGACAAAGACCGTCGGAAGACTGCGCTGCTACCACCCGTACCAGGCATCTTCACCGCAGGGAGGCTCAAGAGGTGGAACCACACTTTCACGCGCCTCTTTACAGCCAACCACATCACCACATTGCGGCCTTTATTATTTACCCTTTTTATGATTTGTAATTATTTAATTAACAAATAAATAAATAAATTGATTTTTTTTTATTTGCGGTCGCTTGGCATGCGAGAGGTCCCGGGTTCGATACTAAGAAGCTGTCGAACTTTTTTTTATTTTTTTATTTCATAAATTTGTTGTTTCTTTGTTAAACAGTGTTCGGTTGGGTTGGGTTTGTTGGTTTGTTTTAGTTTTATCGTAACATAAAATCTACTAGAAGTTGTCGAACTTTTTTTATTTCATTTATTTTATCGTAACATAAATTTGCCCATTTTAGTTGGGTTTTTTGCTCAATGGGGCGGGGTCGGTTGGTTTGTGTTGTTGAGTTTGGGTTGGTTTGGTTTTATGGTTTTAATAGTTTTGTTTGACAGATGACGCGGAGAAACGTGGCAACAGTGGGTGTTCCCTGGGTTAATTAACTTCTCGTCAAAAATTAAAGGTGTGGACATTTAATATCTTTGACCGTTTGTGACATTAAAAACGAGGATTGTATGTTTTCCCAGTGTAAGAAATGCCCTGGCCAGCAGAATGCGCAATCATTTTTGGAAAATCAAATAAATAAAGATATATACGTAGAATACAAACAGTACCTTTAATTTATTAGTTTCTGATTTCATTGACGAAATATTATCAGCAATAGATTCTTTTTGAAAAAGCATCATTATATTTCAATAGCTTTCAAAAAAATTAATTTGCTTCCCAATGAATGTTACATTCAAGGTGATTTTGCATATAATTTTTCCTTCGTTGTACAAGACGAAATACAAAATTTTCACTGGGTTAATAGTCTTTACATCCCTTTGTTATGTATTATAAAGATAAAAATAATGAATTATGTCATACAAGTTTTTGTATGATAAGATATTATTTAAAACGTAACTCTACTGTTGTTTACACTTTTCTTAAAGAACTTATTAATTTCATAAAATTAAATTTTTCGCAAATAAAAAAAATAATATATTTTACTAATGGATGTGGAGGACAATATAAAAATAAATATAATTTTATTAATTTGGCATATCACAAAAATGACTTTGACAGAAAAGGTTTTAATTGCAAGCCTGCAAAGACCATATAATGATCAAATTTTATCACCTTTCGATATATTTAAAATTTGCAATGAAAATATAAAAGGAATACATTTTTTTATATAAAACCTGAAATAATAAAACAAGAAAAATTCATCCTTAAATCGAGATATAAAATATATAAACAATAAAATAAAATTTCATTAATTTGTGCCAAAAATTTTACAAATTATTCAGGTTCAAAGTACAGAATCAAATAGGGTTACCCAATAGGGAATGTTATTAAATTTAATTTAACAACTACCTTAATAGATTAATTTAAGATTCCATGTAAAAATTACGTTTAACATAGTTTTGTATTATACATGCAGAAAAACGTTAATATTAAAAGCATTGTTTACGATAAAAATAAACAAGTTCTCTGTTAAAAGTATATATATAATATATTGCTGAAATACACTTAAATATGTGTAATAATAATTATTACACATAATTATTATAAAAAAACTGCATTTGTAATAACATTTGTATAACATTGTTTTATGGTTAAAAAAAAATATTACACGATAGAAAATATAAATAAATAACAAAGTTATAAAGGGTTTTCTTAGACACCAATTTGGTAATTTTTTATGCAAACCGATCAACATGGCCCTGCCTACTTTCTCAGAGTGTTTAAATAAAAAATAATATTGTGGTTTTAGTTTATCCTAAGCATTGGTCTTCACACCCTAAAGGTTTAAAAAACATATTATCTTCACTTTCACTGTAAAAAACTGCTTCTATATCAGATTCTAGCAGTGGTTAGTCCATTTTAACAGATACATTTCAATCTTTACAGAAAAATTTGGCATCTGCCATTTTAAAAACTGTATACAAAAATTTAAATTAAAAAGTAATTTTACTGCCCAGGCCTTAAGGCATTTTAGTCACGGGCTGAAGTAAGCAATAGTTTTTTAGTCACGGGCTGAGGTTAGCTTTAATTTGGTTGACAGTTATAAAATTTCATACAATCGTCAATATACGATGCCATGTAAAAATGATATTATCTTAATACAAAAATTGTAATGAATCATTACTAACGATACACATTACGACATCTATGAGACGATTTCCTAACTACCCGACGTCAAGGAAAGAGTTGGACTACCAGAAACCTGCAGTTAGACGGAACTCCAACAGATGGCGCTGTGACAGATGTCAACAGCATATGTTGTCAACACTTGTTTCTTTATCTCTGGTCTGTCATCAGAATTTCGTCTATAAAACCGCTGCATTTTTCAATGGACAATCAGTCGTCTGGTGGCTCAGTTCCAAATGGTGTTATCAATTGTGAGCCCAAAACCAACCACTTAATCACAGAGAATTCTCAGTGGAATATTAACAGTAAGTTAACCTGTTTTTAATATCAAAGGGCTTTAAGCCGTATAATATTAAGCTTTAATAGCAGAGTTAATGAAACTGTAAATCCTGTATGCATATAACATAACCTAACAACATGTATTTTTCCACTAGAGTCCAATTGCAAATCTGCCCTGTCTCTCTGTAGGACTGAAAACTACGCCCGTGCCTGCCAGTTGCCTGTGAAAAGCCCTGGAACATTTGCCTGTCCTGATTAAAGGCTATGCAAGAACCTTTGTGTGCAAAGTCTACGATACTTTTGTAAATACTGTAAATACTGTATATAATTCTAATATGATTTTGTACATAATTTTACCTTGGTAAATAAACCAGTTTAAGTTACTTTTTGCATTTTAAATTAAACCACCAAACCCTAACTGATTCTTATAAACCCTACTTTCTCCACTGAATAAAAGCAACCCGAGGTAGGTATTCCTCTATATCTGAAGAGTCAACCGGAGAGGAACCTTGGTGAAGTACTTAAGGCCATAACCAGCCTAGGTACGACACAAAATACAAAATTATTGAAAAGTTTCTTTACGATAATCTTTGAAAGGTTTATATGCACGTTTGTACTGATCTTTTGATTTTGTCGGCTGTACACTAATATAATAAATTTGTATTTGAAAAGCATTACAAATTTTCGGTAAAGTACCCATAACACATCTAACTTTCACTGTAAAAAACTGCTTCTACAGTGTGTCGCATTTAAGATGAAGACACCCCCATATTTTCGCTATTTCAAGGAATAGAGATTTGAATTTTTTCACATTCATACATGTTGGTGGGTCACATTTTTTAAGATACTCAACTGAAATGTGTACTTTTATTTTAACTTGGCCTACTACAAATTCACAAACGGGGCCAGTTGTCGATATTTTGCTTCGCGTTAGAAATATCGAAAAAAATTATTAGAAAAAGTTGTTCAGAATATTATTCTAACCCCGTATACCGATTTTCGTAGCAAAATTCGCATTTCTAATTTATTTATTTTTAATAGTTTTATTATTGTTTTATACCATTTCCTTAATTTAATAAATTATAATTGATTTGTAATTTCCAAAAATTGTTTTAATTATTTATTTAACGGTCATAAACACTAGTAAGTATCAAATTATTATTTTCCATGGCTCCCTTATTATCAAACTAAAAAATGAACTTGTAATAATGTTGTGTGGACCAAAAAAAAAAAAAATAAAAATGCGAATTTTGTTATAAAAATTGGTATGTTAGGTTAGAATAATATTCTGAACAACTTTTTCCAATAACTTTTTTCGATATTTCTAACGCAAAGCAAAATATCGAGAACTGGCCCTGTTTGTGAATTTGTAGTAGACCAAGTTTAAAGTTCAGATTACAGTTAAGTAGCTTAAATTGGGACCCATCAACATGTATGAATGTAAAAAAATTCAAACCCTTATTCCTTCAAATAGCGAAAATATGGGGGTGTCTTCATCTTAAGTGCGACACACTGTATATCGGATTTTACCAGTGGTTAGTCCATTTAGAAAGATTAATTTCAATCTTTACAAAAACTTGACAACTGCCATTTTAAAAACAGGTAATACCTACAGATTCACTGGTTACTCTGTTTATTTATGTATAGATGTCGCTGTATACAAATATTTAAATTAATAAGTAATACATTTTTACAGCTAATAATATTTATCGTAGACAAATTATAGTATTTAACCCATTTATAAACTTTCCTAGACATTAGACATACTATTATGACGTTTTTTCAAAAAAAAAGTCCCACAGACCCAGCGCGAGTTTTTATGTGCAAATAGGGGGCGCTAGTACTGAAAGGTTAAATAATCACTCGCAAGCTCGTTCGTTCCGAATTAAAATTTGTGACTAAAATGGCGTTTATTAAACTTGACACATAATATTATATTAAGATTTAAAGATTTATTTAATGCTATATTATACAGGGTGTCCGGGAAAAGGAAGTCAATCCGTTAACCATATATTCTTTGAGTTAAAACAATAAGACTTTCATAATAACATTTTTCAATTTAGAGCTTCATGTTCGATATACAGGGCGACAAAGTTTGAAATTTAAAACTGATTTTTTTTAATAATTCGAGTAATTGATAAGATATTAAGTTCCAATTCGGTACACTACTTCAACATAAATAGTTACATTTTTTGAGACAACAAAACAAAAAACAATTGTCAAATAATCAAAATAGGGGGGGGGGTCCAGTACTCACTGACTCCCCCTATTTTTAGTACGTGCGCCAATGACATCCAAACGGTATTTTTTCAGGTAATCATTTATTGTTAAAAAAAATTTGTCTCTTATAAAATTTTGATAAAATGATTTGTTTTAGAGATAATTTGTAAAGTATGGGTCAGTCCATATCAAATCAACCAAAGGTTCTTCCCCACCATCTCCGATTTTAATAATTTTTGGTAAATTTGTTTACCTCACTAAAAAACTTAAAAATCCCATATACGAATTTTTTTCGATGGGTGATTTTTGTTTTATTGATTTTTGAAAATCAAAAAATTCCGATAAATTTGGGTACTTACAAAAATAGCGATATCTCGTAAACTATTAAAAGTAGAAAGGTGTGATGGCTTATTTTAAAGGTCTATTAGAGACCTTTTTTATGATATATCACATGACCTAAATTTTTTCAAAAAAAAAAAATTAAATTTTAAAAGTTTGATATGGATTGACCCATACTTTACAAATTATCTCTAAAACAAATCATTTTATCAAAATTTTATAAGAGACAAAAAATTTTCAACAATAAATGATTACCTGAAAAAATACCGTTTGGAAGTCATTGGCGCACGTACTAAAAAATAAGGGGAGTCGGTGAGTACTGGACCCCCCTATTTTGATTATTTGACAATTGTATTTTGTTTTGTTGGTCTCAAAAAATGTAACTATTTATGTTGAAGTAGTGTACCGAATTTAAACTTAATATCTTATCAATTACATGAATTATTAAAAAAAATCAGTTTTAAATTTCAAACTTTGTCGCCCTGTATATCGAACATGAAGCTCTAAATTGAAAAATGGTATTATGAAAGTCTTATTGTTTTAACTTAAAGAATATATGGTTAACGGATTGACCTCCTTTTCCCGGACACCCTGTATAATATTTTAATTTGTTTTTAATTTATCTAGACTTAAAATTTAGGTAAACGTAAACTACTAACAAAACAGTTTTATGTGTTTTCAATATTTTAGTCGAACAAAAACACGGTAATAAAACTTAAATCCTTATTAGGTACCTATTTAAATATCTCATTAAGTTAGCTTTTCTTGCTGGAATAAAGGGGCTCATTTTATCCCACCAAGTAGAGGGAAAATTAATCGATGAATTAGATACGGTCATAGTTACCAGGACTTAAAACTAATTGGCCATGAATGAGAAATGGTGTTTAGGAAGTAAGATGGTTAAGTAAAATAAATTAAACAAAACTTTTTTTGTGATAAATAGTTTTAATCGAGGGGTAGATCGCTGAGGAAGTATGGTGTACAACATGTGGGAAGTACAGGAAGTCTTTAAAGGTAGTACGGGAAGTAAGGGAAATTTTGAAAGGTAGTACAGGAAGTACGGAAATATAAGGGGAAGTACGAGTAAATATAAAGGAAGTACAGGGAAGTACGAAGGAAGTATAGGAAAGTACGAAGGAAGTATAAGAAATAAAATATAATTAAAACAAATATTTAAATATCCCGCGTATTTTCCTAACCTAACTGCGATTTCTCAGAACCGAGTTCATAACGCATCCAGCTGCCGGCAACACACCAAAGTAATACAAATATTTGGAAATTTGTAAAAGAACCTAAGTTTTGTTTATAATAATAATTGTCATATTTTTAACGCAAATTAAATTGAACAAAAATTCTCGATGTTAAACACTAGTGTATAATCTCGTGTAACCTACCGTTCTGAAATCAACGGAAAGCGGCCATAAATACATACAATTTGGGTCTTTCTGTATTAACGTTCTTATAGAAAAAACAATAGTTTTTTACGCTATCGGATTTCTAATAGTGTGAATTGGCCTAAATTGTATAGTTGTTACTACCAGTGTTATTGTTTTTAGGTTTTTAGTTTGTCGCACCTTTACTTATTCTGCTAAAGCACGCCTGTTAATGCTACTTTATTTAATTAATAACTAATTAAGGGCGAGTCAGATCGAAAAACGCCAAAGGAACTTTTGTTTTCTTTTTGGCTGTACTATACGCCCTTGAAATATTTTACTCTTTTTTTAACATCTGATATACAGGGTGGTCCAGTTTATACCGTTAGGATATTACCAGCTGATACTTTATCGAAAAATAAAGGTACCTACTTTGTCCTATAAACTATAGTCCAATTTTGCTTTCTTTTTGATGTACAGGGTGTTAAAGTTTCCTAAAGAAAATAGCTTTTTATTAATATCCAAAAAACGCTTTGACCGATTTTTATAAAATTTTCACAGTTTGTTGACAACTTTATGATGTGCCTTTCGGACAGGTTTCGTAACAGTTGACCCAGAAATTCCAGAGGCGTGCTCACAGGGCACTTCGACAAGTTTTCGGGATAAAAAAATATCACTCAGTAGATTTTATTAATTTTTCATTTTTTTTCATACTTTTTGAAATAATTAAATTTTTAACTTACTTACTTTAACAAAATTTTAATCTTTTAAACCACAAAAATATGTTTTTAAAATTCCATAATCTTTATCAGTTTTTTTTTTGGCCACTTTTTTGCCATTTCGGAACACTGCGTTACCAGCAAATTCTAGGCTATTTTTTTTTACTTTTTTACAGATGGCTGACGGATTTATCAATTTTTTTGAATCATTTGAATATAAATTAAATATTGTTATCCCGCAAACAGTCACAAACATACTTATTATAAATGGATATGACAATAAAATTAAACGAGATGAAAATAAGCGAAATTGAAGATTTTGTTAGAAACAATTTACGCAACATTGTAGAAAAACATGATTTCGAAAAATACCTACTACGTTTTATTTGCAAACAAACCACATTTATTTAAATTTGTTGTTGGGCATGGGCAAATTATTCTTAAACTAATTGAATTTGCCCAAGAGCAGATAACTAATGAATCCCACTTCGAATTTTAAGAAAAAAGAAAATCAATGCAAAAAACTCGCAGAAATCTGTTCCCTCGACTTCAACCTGCCCATCTGCTATAAAACTGGAAAATGTTGGGTAACACGGTCGTCATGATTCTAGTGGCTTACGAACTCGGACTGAGTCTGTTTCTTTAACAGAAGAAAATGCTCCAATATGGAGTACCTTAAAAAGTTGGACAAAAAGTAAGACTACCGGTGCTTTATAGGATAATTTGTCTAAAGAATTTGACAATTTAATTGTTGCTGTCACCTCAGATATACAGTGTGTATTAATTTCCAGTTAATGGCGAAAATGTATTTCTTAAAAACTATACACATTTCCCTACGACAGCGTCGGAGCTACTGAACAAAACCAGTGTTGCCAACCATTTTGCAGCAAATTTCCCTTGAAAATGTTCAAAAATTCCCTTTTTTTCCACGCTTTTTAAAATATATGCCGTTGCCCGTTTTTTAAAATATAAGAGATATTTTGAAAAAAAGACAGCAAGCGAAATTTAGTAAAGTTACTGTTCAGTATTTATTATTATATAAAAAACAACGTGTATAAATACATAAATACATGTAAAATAAAAATATAAAACAATGCCATATTGATAAAAAAGAATATATCCTTATGCTTATATTTGTAAAATATTAAGGAAATCCTTTAGCTTGTATTAATGATTATATGTATATAAAGGCTGAAGGATTTCGTTTATATTTTGCAAGTATAAGCATATCCTTTCTTTTATAAATACGGCCTATTATTTTGTTCTTTAAAAGAATACATATTTTTATTATGTAAATCCAAAAAAAGTTTTATTAGGTAGGTACATTAAAAGTTATAGAGTTATATATATTTTTTGTATAAAATACGAAAAAAAATAATAAAATTTTAAAAAATCCGAATTATTCGATTAGAAAAAGTAGAAAAGGGTTAATTATAAATTTTCATTTTGAATTGATATAAATTTCCCTCATGGACGCCCTTTTTTAAAAATATCTCCCTTTTTCCCATTTGTTTCAATTTGAGGTAAAATTTCCCTCAAAATGGGAAATTTCCCAGGGGTTGGCATCACTGAACAAAACGTAGATCAAACTGCATGCCCTTGTATCTGGCTGCATGCCGCGCTGTTGCCATATGCTATTATTGTTTCCGTAAAGGGTTGTTTTTCTTATTTTTTAATATTAAAAGTAAGAAAATTAATTAAATCAAATAATTTTTGACATATTATTAATTTTTTTGTTATTTTTAAAGTTTCAAACAAATAAAATTGAACTATTTATTAAATAATTATAATCGTTCTCTTCTGATTTACAACAACCTGGCAACTATGGTTCGTAATTACGAATGGCTTGGTTTAAACCACGCCCAATTAAAGTTTGTTTCTTTTTCTCTGATCAGAATATATTTTGTCATCCTTGTCTCCAGCCTTACTTACTTGATTCTATACAGTCTGTATATAATGAGTCGTTTTGTAAAACTACTTGTTTCTGTGGGGTCAAAGTAAAAATTACAAAATTATCCAAGGGTATTTCATCTAATAAGCGATGTATTTATTCCAATTTTCATAAGCATTTGAAAAAACATATAGAGCCTAGTCCTGAAAAAAATAACGCACCAAAAAACTTGGAAAACAAATAAAAAATCTGCCTATTACATCATTTTTAACGGAACCTGTTCCCAAAAGAAGCAAAATAAACGTAATAAAAATTACTCATTAAGTTTTTTTTATTTGTTGCAAGCTATATCATAGCTAGATAATTTCAATCTCGATTTCAATTTATAAACAAGTATCTATTGGAGCAAGAACATCAGAGGAAATTTTGAGGAATTGCAGGAAGTAAGATCAGAAGGACGAAAAGCACAAGGAAGTACTAGGAAGTACTGGGAAGTATTCGGAAGTACTGGAAAGTATGAGGAAGTATGGCGAATTACTGGGAAGTACGAAATTTTTTTGGGAAGTACGAAAAATTTCTGGGAAGTACGAGGAAGTATTGACGTTTAGAGGAAGTAGTGTACAAGATTTCTGGCAGCGGTTTACCCCTCGGTTTTAATTATATTGTAAGAATATTTTTTATGAATTACCCCTTGACATATATTTGCATGCAATTTCGCGTTTAACTGAACGAATCTGAACAAAATTTGTTTAAGACTGTGCACAATTTTTGCTTATGCTTATTTCTTTTATATTATATTATTCATATATTCTAACAAAAAAATATATCTTATGAACCTTTAAGGTAGTATCTTCATATGAAGAGTTTTCATAGAATATCTTTAAAATTTAATATAAGATTTTCTCATCAGACACATTCACAAATAATTTCAGATTTTTTTACAGATCAAATTTAAAGAAAATAATTTAAAAAGTTAATAAGTTACATTCTGTACAAGTTACAATTGTAAACAATTTTTTATATTATAACACTAAGCCTATATAAAGAGACTATACCTATATTTGTACGCAGTTCAAAATTATTATACACCGCCGTACATTAATGAAAATACACTTAAATTTAATTAATTAGCAAAGAAAATGCAAATTTACAGGTCACTGTGGAATAAATTTATGTACATAACCTATAATGTAACATATCTCAAACGTCAAACCTAATAAAATGTCGCAAACTTAATAACTTCAATGTTAGTAAGTACCGAATTAATAAATGCTTGACAAAAAAAGTAGATATTTCCACTAAGAAACTATGTGGGCTTGGGATCTGTGTGCGGTTGTTTGCCGTGAGCTGTAATAATAATAATAATAATAATAATAATAATAATAATAATAATAATAATAATAATAATAATAATAATAATAATAATAATAATAATAATAATAATAATAATAATAATAATAATAATAATAATAATATGATAACATAACAATAATAAAAAGAAAAACAACAACTCAACCACAGATCGTCAGGATGCTGCAATCTCACTAATCTTACCATGCAGATATTCCCCAGGGAGGTTTTAGAGGCGGGATTACATATCCAAGTGCTTTTTACAGCCAATTAGATTACAGAATTGCTGCACTTTCACTATGTCTTCATTTTATTGTTATATATTACATACATATATATATATTATATATTATACATTATACATTATATATTATATATTATATATTATATATTATATATTATATATTATATATTAAATATTATATATTATATATTATATATTATATATTATATTTATATAATATTATTATATATTATATATTATATATTATATATTATATATTATATATTATATATTATATATTATATATTATATATTATATATTATATATATATATTATATATTATATATTATATATTATATATTATATATTATATATATATTATATATTATATATTATATATTATATATTATATATTATATATTATATATTATATATTATATATTATATATTATATATTATATATTATATATTATATATTATATATTATATATTATATATTATATATTATATATTATATATTATATATTATATATTATATATTATATATTATATATTATATATTATATATTATATATATATATTATATATATTATATATTATATATTATATATTATATATTATATATATATATATATTATATATTATATATTATATATTATATATTATATATTATATATTATATATTATATATTATACATTATATATTATATATTATATATTATATATTATATATTATATATTATACATTATATATTATATATTATATACTATATATTATATATAAAATGGGTAGTTCCTTAGGGTCCATAAACTTTTTTTTCTAAATTCCAAAGACTAAAAATAATTTATAATAACCTTTATCCTACCAAAAAGTACGCCACTGATCGACTAGGAACCGCGGATTAACCTTACCTATTACTTTTTAATGCAGTGTTGCCAAATGTAAAATTAAAAATGTATTACCTTATATGAGATGATTTCATTATTTAGAATGCAAGCTTAAACTCTGCGAAGCATGCTTTCGCGCACCCGCGTAAAAATGTCTGGACTATTTACGATTAAGTTCCTGAGTTGCTGCCCAAATCCCGTCTCTCGTAAATGTGGCCTCATCGGTATACAAAACACTACGGCTTCAATCAGCATCTTCTTTATTTTTCTGTATATACCAATAGCAAAATTCCAACCGCAGTGCATAATCTCCATCCTGAAGAGCTTGAACTTTTTGTAGGTGATAGGGGTACAAACTATTTTCGTGAATCGTGCGCCACGTAACAAAGTTGGACATTTGTCCAAGTTTGGCAGTTAATCGTCTTGTACTAATTCTCGGATTTGCTTCCACTTCGTCCAAAATTTGTTCTTCAAGGGCCACAATTTCACGTCCCTGAGCCCAACCCCTATCACCAACAAATGCGCTAAATCTTCCGCGGTCCCTTAAATTTTGCACAGCACGTACAAAACTTTGCTCCGAGGGCGGTGGATGTCCGTCATTGGCGTTGTGATAATTTTGAATATACCTACCTACAAAATTCTTGCTTGACGAGCATTTTGCATCGCTTTCCCGTAACACAAAACCATATTTGTTAATTGAATATTTGTAAGCGCCCTACCCGCCATAGCATAAAATCTTTCGCACTAATTACTTATTATTATTACTAATAAAATACAAATTTTCAAACTTTCAAAATATTTATAAAAGAATAAAAACCACAGACCTACAAACAAGGGTCTGTGATAAAAACCTAAAAACTTGAAAAAAAATAAAAACCTGAAATCGCTAGATCACTAATTAGACCTTGTAAAAATTTGTAAACTAATGGTTTTTTAAAAATCGTTTAACATTGTGATTTAAAAATATACTTATAAAAAATATATTTAAATTTAGACACACCAATTCGTAATGATTTTCTTTACTTTAAGTTAATCTGGTTTAATTTATTATGTTATGGTTGGTAACACATTCTGTCAAAAAATTGCAGGTTATGTGCTCAAATTGTTAATATCTTAACTAAGGGAAGTGCTTTTGGGCGTTTGGATTTATTTACACAAATTGAATGTTTAACGATTAACCTGTGAACTTTTCCTAATTTTATCTGAGTAAACAGAAAGAAAAAAACCGATGAAAAAATTAATTTCATGGAGTTTTTAAATAGGTACTAATTTTTCTTATCATTGCTTAAGTTAATAGCTGGATGAGTAAATAAATACAGAATGATATTAGAGCTTTAAGGGCTTAAAACTTTTGTATTTATTGAGTTTTTATTTATTTTATGCAAGAAAATTTTTTAGTAACAATTTTTTACAACTGGCAACACGCAGCTACTTTGTTGGTTTGTATCTATGTACTCACAGAACACAAGTGTGTAACCAACCCTAACAACTATATGTTGGAACAAGTATTTATTTTGCAAATAAAATGCTAGTTTATTAAATCAATTTGATTTTAATTTTTTTTAATTGAATAATTAGAATTGGCAACATTTTATATGTCATTTTATAATATTTTTGCGGTAAAATTCCTAATATTTTTTTGTTAAAATTTATTTAACTGTTTCTTGTTCAAAAATCGCTGGCAACTAATTGTTGGAACACATATTCTCTCTTCTCTATAGTTTCTTCACTTTTATCTCAATGGCTTTGAAACAAAATATGGTTGCTATGACCACGAAGCTTTTATCAATTCAACAATTTAAATACTGTCAATTTCAATATTTGCTCAATTAAATAGCAATAATGACACGCGGGAAGCCTACCGATCGAAAAGTACGCGAAATTATTATCAGTCAGTACCATAAAGGCAAAACAATGCGTGAAATTTCTACTGAATTTGCGATAGCAACGACTACTGTGTTTAATATCCTTAAAAAATATGGTGAAACCGGGAATATTAATATTCGTGGTAAAAGTTCAGGTCGTCCCAAAATTGTTTCTCAAAGAAGCGCAAGGCATTTGATTCAAATTTGCAAGTCAGGAAGAAGAAACACGCTGCGGGAAGTGACTGCAAGGTGGAATAGAGAGTCTGGAATGAACGTTTCCCGAGAATGCTGCCGTAAATATATCCACCAAGGTGGTCTCAGCTTTTATAAAGTATAGTTAATATTTATTTATCGTGCAAATTTTATTTATATAAATTTACAGGCTAAAGAAAAACCATTATTGACGGAAGTTCAAAAAAAAAATCGCTACAATTGGGCTAAATCTAAGCTGTCGTGGTCTAAAAATGACTGGAGTAAAGTCATTTACAGTGACGAAAGTAAATTTGATGTTTGTGTGGGAGACTACCGAAAACGCATCATTCGAGACAAGACAGAAGCCTTCCATAAGGATTGTCTCAAAAGAACAGTCAAGTTTCCACAAGGCATTATGGTGTGGGGATGTATGTCGGCGAAAGGATTGGGGGCACATTGCACTTTATTGAAGGGACTGTTAACGCAGTTAAATATCAGGACATTCTAACCAGCTTGTTTTTACCAAGTGCTGCAAACTTATATCCCAATGGGGATTTTATATTTCAGCAAGACGGTGCCTCATGCCATACTGCAAAATCTACAAAAAAATGGTTTGGGGAAAATAATATTAAGGTTTTGTCACATCCTTCCAGCAGCCCGGATCTTAATCCGATAGAGACACTGTGGCACAAGATGAAGCAACATCTGAGAAATAGTCCTCAACGAACCATACCACAATTGCGTACCAAATTACAAGAAATTTGGGATAATTTTACACCTGAACTCTGTGCAAGCCTTGTGAATACGATGCCTGATAGAGTTCAGGCAGTTATTCGGGCAAAAGGCGACGTTACGCCTTATTAATATCTGATTTTGTTTACTTTAAAACGTTTTGTTCCAACATTAAGTTGTCAGCATTTATTGAACATGAATCACTTAAATAAATTTCAATCATACAATAATGAGAATCACTTAAATAAATTTCAATCATACAATAATGAGAATTTTCCCCCACAGCTGTTATAAAATGACATCTAAAATGTTGCTAATTCCAATTCTACAATATAAAAACATTAAAATCAAATTGATTCTGTAAACTAGCGTTTTATTTGTAAACTGGTTGTTTGTTCCAACATATAGTTGTTAGTGCTCGTAATCCTTATAAATAATGCGATATACCAATTATTGAAATCCTCAATATCTCGGAAACGGTTTATTTTATCGAAGTTTGAGAGGTACACCTTTTTAATGGTAGCCGAACTGTGTAATCGAAAAATTGCATCAAATATTATAAAAACCTAACCTCAAAGTTTGTATGGGACAATAAGCTTAAAGCAACCCCCGTTTCTACGACACTGTGTTCACTCAAACAATTTTAATTATGTGTGAATATGTGTTTTGGTAGTAAGTGACTTTTCGCAAGATATCACCTTTCCAAGACTACCATAGTAGAAGTTATATTAAAAAAACTGATATGATAAGTAACAGTTTATCACCCTGTATCTTGGAAACATAAGTAATTAGGAAAAATATTTATTTAGGTTTTCGTCTTATTTTGACTTGCTCAATCTTTTCCTAAACTTATGCCAATAAGTTTAGGGACACCTTGTATATTATATATTATATATTATATATTATATATTATATATTATATATTATATATTATATATTATATATTATATATTATATATTATATATTATATATTATATATTATATATTATATATTATATATTATATATTATATATTATATATTATATATTATATATTATATATTTTATATTATATATTATATATTATATATTATATATTATATATTATATATTATATATTATATATTATATATTATATATTATATATATTCTTTATTGCAATAAATTTGAATTGATTTGATTTCCGGTCTCTCAAAAATTTTTTGAAAAATATTTTTGAAATTGTCAAATGAAACATACTTTGTACAAAAATGCGGAAACCGCATGAATTTAATGCAAACGGTTTGTATAAATTTTAATCAAAATGTTTGTCAGTTGTGTTTCAAGAGACTTAAATTATTTGCAATTTGTTATATTTTGTGTAAAAAATTAAACCTACACCTCGCCAAAGTTTTTTGTTTTTAGTGCGTTCCACCAACTTCAAATACCGACAGACAGCTGTTTCGACCTGTATTAGTGTAGTGGAACACACTCAAAACAAAGGACTCCCTGAGCTATATGGTCGGTTGGTAAGCCAACAGGTTCAATTTTTTCTTATGAATATTACCAGTAATGGGTCAAGAAAGAAACTAAGAAAATTGAATGTTTAACTTAATGTTTAGCCCGGTTGGGCTAATTCTAGATTCCTTTAGGCCATATTAGTATCTGTGATACAATTTCTCTGTGCAGTCTCGGTTGCATAATATGTACCGATTGCGGCAAAGGCCAAGTCGTTTGACGGTGTGGATTACCTGATGTTCTTACATCTCGCCTCTGTTGACTTACCAACCGAGCATATGAGCTCAGGGAGTCCTATGTTTTGAGTGTGTTTTACTACACCAAGTTGCCCGACACTGATGAGACCCAATATAGGTCGAAACAGCTGTCTGTCGGTATTTGAAAAACTTTGGCGAGGTATAGGTTCAATTTTTTTTTATGAATATTACCACTAATGGGTCAAGAAAGTTTCTTAAAGAAACTAAGAAAATTGAATGTTTATAATAATAAGACGTTGGCAGTTGGCAGTTGGCAGATGACAGGTGATAGATATGATATGACACACACCTTACTATTATCTATTTCCAAAAATTTTAAATTTAAGAGCGTAAGAAGCGTAGCTTCTGAAGTGCGTCTACTCACCGACATACCTATTTGTTTTAATGATCGAATAAAGCATTCGATTATTAATTTTAGTGTTTATATTAACCGTTTTGTTAATTTTTGTAAGTAGATATCTCTAAATGAAGTAATCCAATTGTATTCTGATACATTGCTTTGTGAATCAAACCAACTAATTCGTAGTATAATGCGTTAGGGAGATCAACAGGCCTGGATTTATATAACGTGTATGTAGGTATACACTATACATCAAACCAACACTTAAATTGGTTAAATTTCGAATAAATGCCATTCTGATAAGACATTAACATTTATTTTAAATTATTACCCAAAAAGTTTGTTGTCCTCTGTCCTTTTCGTTTGTTATATTTTTATTTGTTTGTTATTAAATGTACTATTATACCATTCATTATGGTGTGACTCCTTCACTCAACGATTATACTATTAAAGTTCAATATAAAAAATATAAAATTTAAATTAATAGGTTTACAAATACCTATTTACATTGAATTTTCCACAATATAACAAAAAAAATTAAATAAAAATATTTAGCAAACAAAAAGAATTCAAAAAAATGTTCATAGAGATAAATTAAAATCATTTCTGTCTTTGATATAAAGCCGCGTTAGATGAAATATTTAATTTTATAACTAGGATTCTAAATTTACATGATAAAGAATAACGAAAAGAATTTTGACGCAGATTTTTCAACCTCACACTGTGGGGCGCGTAAAAAAAGTTATGACATAAAATAATAATTTAGTAAAATATGCATTTTTTTAAATATTTGTAAAACTTGTTTATCCTTTATGATCCTGCAATCCTCGTAATCTGGATTTTCGATATTAATAATTGAGGAGCATCCCTGCAAAATCGGCTATATCCACTTTAATAAAATGTTGGGAAAATGGCAAAAACTTTCGGTTTCCTGGCCTTTACAGATAAAAGAAAAAGCAAACCTGAGTTTTGTGGGATTTGTGGTACTTGATTTATAAGACATACTTTCGTTTTCAAAAACTTTATATTAAGGCCAAAATTTCAAAAAATGTTTTGTATATAGCCGGTTTTGCTCGAAAACCAAATAAAAAACGAATAAAATGTGAAAAAAAACCTTTATTATTCAAAAATATTAACAAAATAAATTTAGTGCAAACATGAAAAAACAGAACAAATTTTAGTAGTAGTATCGACATATCCAAGCCACATATTATTATTTATTGGATATAGCCGGGTTTGCTATAAAAACGTGGATTTGGCCGGTTTTGCTCCTAAAGCTACCTTTTAAATGTGATTTTAACATGGATATAGTCGGATTTAAACAGAATTATCTTGGTTGTCGATAGAAATGAACCCAAAGATGCGAAATAAAAAAAAAACAAAAACTGAATAAAATGGATTTAGCCGGTTTTGCAAGGATGCTCCTCAATTGTAATCCAATTATTATTAATATTCAGCCACAATTACAATTTTATATTTTTATATGTATTTTACAAGGTTGACAAGTTTAACAGTTCGGGTCAAAAAAATAGTTATATATGGTACTAGTGTGTTATGTTGAAAATAAGTCACGCGAGAAACATTTATAACACGAGGCCGTCAGGCCGAGTGGTAAAAATTCTCAAATGACTTAGACACGAATGGAAGAAATCGTTTTTTATAAGAAAATAATTAATAAGCTTTGTTATCAAATCAAAGCTACTTACGTCTTAGTACCCTATAAATGTCAGAATGACTTGACAGTAACTTTTTTATATTTTGGTCAAATAAGGTTGTTTCCCAGATAGCATTTGGACGTCCGGCCAACGTCGCATATGACAACCCGATGTCGGTATGCAACGTCTGCACGACGACCTACTTACACATATCTGAACTAAAATGGGGAATAAAAATCCTGGTCGGTACGACGTCGGACCCGACGTCGGATTAATAAAGAATTCCATACTAAATTCAACACTAGCTCCCTCTTGATTAAGATTTTGTATTTAAGTATTTTATTTAGGTACGAATATTTTTACTAACAGACAAATTATTTGTCACAAATATGATGGCATCAAAGTTTGATGATCAAACGAAACAATCATGTCGTCTACTGTAGTGTAACACTAATAAAAGTTAAAATATGTTGGTGTTATACTGGGTTATACTTACAAACGCAGGATACTTTACTGATGAATGTGACTGAGTTAGATCGACAAAAATTAAAGCACCCTTAGAATTTGATAACGTAACCTTTTTTTATGAAAAAATATTTATAAAAATAATATTTTTTTGTTCAGGTATCGATGTAAAAATTTACGAAAACACCATTAAATAATATGAGACATGATTTTATTCTTTATTTTAAACATTAAAACGGAAAAAATTGAATATTTGAGGTCAGTTGCAAATATGGCCGCTTAAATTATTTAGTTTTATGAGTGGGAAACTCCTAGAGATGGGCTAAAACAACTAACCCAGTTATTCTGAACAGGTTTCTGTAAAACGTACTTAAATATCTGTACGGTTTTTTTGGCATTACTAAAAATAATAAATTACACACAAACAAACACATACCTTACCTCACTTTCAAATTGAAAGTTTTAATAATAAACATTTTTGGCCTACAGACCAACGTCGTCATTGGTATTACTTTGCAACGTCATACATTTGAACTACAGCGCAACGTAAAGGGAGTCCCGAATAGCAATCTTGCCTTCGGGGGAAACAAGCCCACGTCTGACCATCGTTGCTGAACTCCAGTAATAGTTCCTATATATAATTAAACGTTGGACGGACGTCGACAGTGGACATATTTGAATACTATAATAGATATTATAGCCTCCGACGTTGTATAGTCCTCGTCTAGACGACTTTTTGCAACTTGAGATTATAAGTCCACAAACAACTTGGATTTGCACAATGACCGACGTTAGCATTGGTAAAGATTTGGTCGGCATTCGCGAAAATGTGCGAAAATGCTATTTGGGTTGTTTGGTTGCTACGGACATGATACATTGTTAGCAAATGTTTAAGTAAATTTTGACACTTGTCAGTTTTCCCTGCAGAAAAGAAAAGCTTTTTTGAAGAAAAAAACGTATAGAAAATGGAGGAAACCGATGAAAATTACGTTCCTAATGATATCCTTACGGAAGCGGAAGAAGCAGCGATGCAGATTTTGCCAGAAAAGTCCCAAGATGCTTACAAGGAGTTCAAAATGTTTGAGTCTTGAATGAATTCACGGAAGATAAAAGGTATCGATAAAAATGTTCTATTGGCTTATTTTACATTTGCAAAAAAAATTAGCCCCACCTTTATAAAAAAATCGACATTTCAAAATATGGCAAACTAACGAGCTTTTTGAAAAGCAAATCACAAGGATACAAACCAAAGAAGTCCAAGACATTAGAACGACCTGAAATAGAGAAGTTTTTGAACGAACGACGAACACATGTTGATGAAAGTGACTTTGATAATGGGGATTAGCGGTGCTTGTAGATGCGATGAATTGGCCAATTTAAAAATAGAAAATGTTCAAGACAAAGGGAAATATTTTCACGTTGTTTTGCCAGACACTAAAACCAAGAAATTGAGAAGTTTCACCATACTTGAAGATGGATTTCCAGTCAACCTGATCAATTTGTGTAAAAAATACATGTCTTTGAGACCAAAGAATACTAGTTCTAGCCGCTTTTTTGTTTTTTTTACAAAAATTGGAGGTGTACCAGCCAGTGTGTGGGAATAAATACGTTGTCGAAGATACCTTCAAGAATTGCAAACCATTGCTCTACACCGGTCACTACCTGAGAAGGTCTTCGGTGACTCATTTGGCCAATGCAGGGGCTAACATGACTACTTTATATATATATATATATATATGGATTATAACACACTTCAGTGTTATTTGATAGTTTACTGGTCTAAAATGACATTAATAATGACAGTCATAACTGTCATATGTTGGATAAAATAATTTATCTACTCCTACATAGTGATGGGCGTTCCGGGTCACTCTTTTAAACCGGATCACTAGATCTGGATCACATAAGTGAACCGGTTCAACGAACCGGTTCAAAAGAACCGTTTGAATCTCAGACTAATTAAAAATAACACTTAATGAAATCATTCGGAGCACATAAACTTTAAGTTTATATTAAAAATGTTTATCACTTTAATACTTAAGAGCCTTTATTAAATTATAAGGCAATACAAATTGTTATTTTAATATATTATAATATTATAAAGGCTATTAAATATTACATTGTATTTTATTAAAGTTTTGTTATACCATACTATTTATTTTATTAAAATTTTATAAAACAATAAAAACTCTTTTATTTTAATATTTTACATGAAAAGCTATATTTAAAACATAAATGTTGTAAGTTTACACAATTTAAATTAATTAATATTAAAAATATATTTTAAACGACATTGTCATAAGGGAAATCATCTCATATTTCTGTGGGTTTGTAAAAAATTACCAAAAGTATAAATTTGCCTAACGTAGTAACGCGCCACAGAACGCAAGAAGTTCGGTTCCGAACGATGCGACCGGCATAGGCACTAGCGAGCTGCATGATACAACAGACATGATCGAGCCGCGCCTAGAGAATCGAGATGTTTTGGGCAGATCTGGATCACAGAAAACAAAACGTACTGCGAGCGCGAGTCGTTCTTAGCTCCAGGGAGCCGGTTCAGATCTCTCGCGACCCGCCGCTCACGGCTCGAGCGGCTCGCCATGCGCGGCCTGTTCAATGCACTGCAGCAGCATAGCGAGTCACTCGCTGCGAGTGGTGAAGCAGTGAATCGGAGCTTAGAACGGCTTGCGCGCGGCCGCTTTGTAATTTCGGACCCGTAAGCCGGTTCGTTTAATTTTCGTGAACCGGTTCACGTAGATCACTTATAAGACCCGGTTCACTGAGCCGGTTCAGATCTGACCGACACATCTTTACTCCTACATGGACAAGCTGTGACTTTATGGCATTTTAGTCACGGGCTGAAGTTAACAACAGTGGCTTTTGTGCATTTTAGTCTCGGGCTGAAGTAAGCTTTATTATAAATTGCAAAAAAGTGAGATTAATTAATATTTATAAATTAAAATTGGCTTTAAACTAGACACTCGTTTTTATTAAACACTCGCTCGCAAGCTTCGCTCGTGCCTAATAAAACTCGTAACTAAAATGGCATTTATAAAACTTAATACATAATATACTATTATTAAATTTGTTAATATTAAATTTTTTTCTTTTTTTCTTTTTGAAACGTTTAAAAAAATATTTTTTCCAAAACTGTCATTCACAGGTGGCTGGAAAAAACCACCCAAATAGGGGTGATTCTCCCCCAAATGAACGGCTACGATTTGGAGATTAAGTTTTTTTTATCTTATGAAGTGCTGAATTATGTATGTGACAAGCTCCAAAAAATGGACTTTAGGTACAAAAAATGATTTTTGTGATTATGACTGTTTTGAGTGGATTGATACAAGTTTTTTTTAAAAGTCAAATAAGGATTGGTTTATCTTAAAAATTGTCCATGCTACTAATTTTCAAAGTCTAAAGCCGCGTCCAGATTTGTACCGCGTCGCGCAACCGTACCACGTCGCGAGCCACGTTGCGAACCACGACGCGAATTTCATCCCACAACTACGTACGCCGCGGCGCGCCGCCTCGAACAACATACCGGACCTCGGGTTGCAACCATTGCCGCGTTCCAATTTTTAGTCAGATTTTAAAATGGATATCGCTGCAGCAGCGAAAACAAAAAAGGCGGTGGTGGCAAACAGAAATATTTAGAAATAGACCGAAATATGGTGCGAACAAATTGCTTGCAGATTTAAAGATGAATATCTTCTTAATGCAATTGGGCCCAAAATAGGAAAGCAAGATACCAAGTTTCTAAAAGCAATCTCAGTGCAAGAAAGACTAGCTGTAACATTCATTTTGCCTATATAAACTAATTAAAAGTAGAATATTTTCTTCGGTCCACTCCATTTCATACACAAAATAAAACTAAACAAACAAAATTGCCCTTCTGCCGTCCAGACTTGTTCAACGTCGTCCCATACCAATCCTTTGATTTTTCGTCAGTTTACCGACAAGTCGTGGATCGCGACGTACCTTGAGCTGCAACTCTTATTAGGTTCGCGACGGCGTTCGTTTCGACGTCCAGATTGCGCGCGACGTGGTTCGCAACGTGGTACAGTTGCGCGACGTGGTACAAATCTGGACGCGGCTTAACGTCTATGCGGCGCGAACTTCAATCGCCCCTCCTGTAAAATTTTATAAGGTTTGTCCTCTCGGAGCGCGTTACCTATTATTTAATTTAACAACATTATTTTTTATTTCATTAAATAAAATTTAGTTATAACAAGGTGCTAAAATAAACTAAAATGTTTATGATAAAAACCAATAAATTGCAAATAATATTTTAAAAGCGACATTTCAATTTAAAAAAATTTATTTCCTAAATTTTTTGAAAAATGTTTGTTGTGTGAAATTTGTCTTATTTGTTTTAATGTATGAAAAAAAGTTAGACTAGGTTAAAGACCACAGAAAAAAATAGCCACCCGGTATAATATTAAAAACAAAAATACTATAAATAATGTATTTTTAGATATACCTAGGTACGTACCAAGTTTTGGCAGATTCCTATAAGTGAGCGAAGCACAAAAAGACAAGTCTCAGCCAAATGGCATACAACATTTTATGTGTTAAACGATACATAAAACGTACTAACAAATATTAAAAGTACAAAGTGAGGTAAGATAGCTTCAGAGTTGTCACAGGTATCGTATTTTTTTAATGGTCCTAAGTTATATTAGGTTATATTCCTCAATAAGCATTTTTAAGAGAACGAGAAGCTTTTTTATTTTTACCGAGAATATCGTCATTCATTATTTGTTGGTGCCAGTCAAGTAATTTGTTATCAAAAGATTAAGGTTCTCTTGCATATTAATTGAGGAGCATCCGAGCTCCTCAATTAATATGCACTATCCACTTTAATAAAATGTTGGGAAAATGTCAAAAACTCTCGGTTTCCTGGCCTTTACAGATAAAAGAAAAAGCAAACTTGAGTTTTGTTGGCTTTGTGGTACTTGATTTATAAGACATACTTTCGTTTTCAAAAACTTTATATTAAGGCCAAAATTTAAAAAAATGTTTTGGATATAGCCGGTTTTGCTCAAAAACCGAATAAAATGTGAAAAAAAAGCTTTATTAAATATTAACAAAATAAATTTAGTGCAAACATGAAAAAACAGAACAAATTTTAGTAGTAGTATCGACATATCCAAGACACATGTTATTTATTGGATATAGCCGGGTTTGCTATAAAAACGTGGATTTGGCCGGTTTTGCTCCTAAAGCTACCTTTTAAATGTGATTTTAACATGGATATAGTCGGATTTAAACAGAATTATCTTGGTTGTCGATAGAAATGAACCCAAAGGTGCGAAATCACAAAAAAAACCAAAAACAATAAAATGGATTTAGCCGGTTTTGCACGGATGCTCCTCAATTGGTGTATTGTTTTATACTTTATTAGGTGAGTTTTTACTGAGCATTCCTATTGCACGAATATATGTGTGTTATTTGTTATTTTATTTTAATTATCTCTTAATTAATAGGTTGCATACTACGTGACCCATTTTTTTTTTTTAGTTTTTACCTACTCCCCCCATAGGTGACCATCCGTAGTTTATGCCAAGACCCCCTCCCCTCCCTCTCTAGTTTTCATGGAGTAATTCATAAATACGGTTTTTAATCATTTTTTGCACAGATAGTTAAAACAAAATTAATTTGGCTCATATTTGTCTTTATTCATATAGCCATGGCTCTTGCTGATGACCTACAACTATTTAAACTTAACTTAATTATAATATAAAAAATATTTTACGCTTAAAAAAACGTAATTTTTTTACTCTAATAACTAATGATTTTCATACATATAATAATAATAATAATAATAATATATATTCTGATATTATATGCCATATCTGATAGTAATTGATCATAACTAATTGGATTGTTATAATTTACGCATGAAAATTGCGATATTAATATGATGTATCGTATGCATGCTGAATCCCCAAACTTGTGGATGAAATATCAGTTTTAATTTAAATATATACATATATATATGGAAAACGTAATAAAAAAGTTTTTTTGGAATTGTCAGTCTACGATGTTTGTATAAAATATTTTACAAAAAATATCAATTAAAAAAGGTAAAGTGGTAGTGTAAAAACAAAATATAGAGGTTGAAGATCTCATTACCTTTTTTAAATAAATACTTTTTATTCGACCTTTTGTTTTAACATAAAAAAAATTTCTACTCCCACCTTTAAAAAGCCTATTATCGTACATATTTTTATGATAGTGACCTTTTAAATACACATAGACAAGTTGTGGTTTTATGGCGTTTTAGTCACGGGCTAAAGTTAGATACAGGTTTTTAGTCACCGGCTAAAGTTAGTTGACAGTTGTCAACTTTTATTCAACCGTTAAAATAAAGTGCCTTTCTTGTGCCGTTTCAAGGGATACAATTCGATTGAAACATAAAAATTTGAAATTTTCACCGGTGCGCCGGTTACTCTATGGTTTTATAGATGTCGCTCTATCCGAATATTTAATTTAAATCATTTTTGGATAACATTAAGTATGTGTCATAGAAAAAGTATAAAACTCGTTTATAAACTTTTCTAGACACTCGCTCGAAAGCTCGCTCGTGCCCAAATTATATCTAAAATGGCGCTTATCATTATGACTAAAATGGCGTTTATTAAACTTGATACATAATATACTTTTTCTACCTACTTTATTTATGATGGTATTTTAAAAAAATTATTTTTATGGAATTATTATAGTTAAATATCTAAAATATATTAAATAGAAATACTAACTAACAAAGATAAAGAGGTTTATATAAAAACGAAAGATCAATTAGAAAAAAATAATTAAAAAAATGTTAATCTTCATTTTGAGTAGATTCAGCCTGTATAAATATAAATATAAAAATTAAAAAGTTAAACTTAAAAAATTAAAATTAAAAAAAAAAACTTATTTTAAATACTGGGTTCTATTTTTAAGGAGGTATATTTTTGCCAAAGTGGTAATAAATAGAATACTTCAATTTTAATGAAATTAATTTAAACAAAGAACAATTTTCGTCTTTATATAAAAGAGACAAGTAAATTTAAGAAAATTAACAATGAAGAAGTTAATTACTTGAGTAATTAAAATTTCAAAAATTTATGAATTAATTTAAAGGGGATTTTGTGCAAATATTTAGCTATTTAATTAAAATATACAAAAAATGTTAAATAACAAAAAAATTATTTGCATGTAGATACAATATATAGGGTGATTCCATGGTTAGATCCTTCTCATTGCAATTTTTTCAAACTAAAATATCTTTTGAATGGATAGGTTTACAAAAAAACATAAACTTTTTAGTATAGCATTTAATTATCTTTTAAACTTTTTTGTAGATAAGTTAATTAATAAAAATATGTACTAAACAATTTAATTTGGAACAAACAATTATTATTGCATAACTATCCTAAACTTAAAAATAAAAAAATAATAAGCACTTTTGATGGCCGTTGAAACACTTTGAATGTAGTTCTTGAGTTAATCATTAAATATAAGACATATTTAATGATTAACTCAAAAACTACGAGTTAGATATTATTTTGTTGAGTTTTAATACCCTATCGCGCCTCAGCGCTTCATTTTTACTGTTTAGAAATTAATGATAAAATACAAATGATAACTTGAAAAAATACTTTTTTTTTCAAAATTTTTGGTATTTTGTTAACGCTTCCAAAATAATTTATGTTTAGCTCTTTTAACAATATAAAATGTTTTAAAACAGTAACAGAATGCTTCTTCCATATTTCATAAAGCCCAAGCGGTTATTTTTTAGCCTCGAGTGTACCAGTGAGAGAATGACATCGTCATCCTTGCGGCTTCATGCACTGTTTAAAATATCTGTGGTGTAAAAAGTAATCCTAAAATGGTGTTAAAATCCAACACCAAGTGGTGTTAATATAACACCATGAATTATGGTTGAAAATGAACACCAAAACGGTGTTTATCTAAAAATATTTGAGAAGTGCACCTACACAGAAAAAAATAAATAGTTCATTTAACTATATTGATTTAGTACTCGTAGACTCATAAGTATTTATTTTTTTGTGGATCACGTGATGTTCTTAAATCTCGCCTCTGTTGACTTACATGAAGAATATATAAGCTTATGTTGTCCTTTGCTTTGGTGTGACACTACAAGTTGTTCGATACTAGACCTTAAATAGGTGGAAACAGCTGTCAATACTTGAAGTATTTTAAGTTAGTGGAACGAACTAAAAACATTATCTCTAGCGAGTTGAAGGTTCCATTTTCTGGAATAATACCACTGGTAATGTACTAGTAATGCATCAAGGAACTTCCTGTTTCCTTTTTTTTCCTTTTTTCTGTGTAGTATGATTTAATTTGTCCACAAACACATAATATTTAACACTGAAAAGGAGTTCAATTTACACCAGGTAAAATTTATTTTAATACTGTGTGAAAGTTAAATTTACACCATTTTAGTATTTGAATTTACACCATTTTAGTATTTAAATTAACACCGGACCAACGAACCCTATTTAACACCATTTTGGTTTGTATCGATATAGACCAAATATGGTGTTAATTTGGTGTTAAAATGGTCATGAAATTTTGAACAGTGTGCTTACAGTTGCGGTGAATAAATATCGATGTTTTTTTGCGATTTTAATATAGTCAATTCTCTCGCCATTATCCGAGTGAGTCCATGCATGGTTTTTTATTAGCCTTATTGCACTATATACTATAATCAATGCAAATATAATTATTTATATCTAATTTATAAATAAATCTGCGACAAATTGAAAAAAAGCGGTAAAATAACGCAACGGTATTTTCAATCACGATTTCGACAAGTGACATGTGATAAGTGACATATGCAATAGTTCACTAGTCTAATGAATTGCACATTTTATGTAACAAATACATTAAAAGCTGTTAGTCATTATTTGGAGTTCACTTATTAAAAATCTCAAAAAATTGATTAAAAATCATTATTGTTTTTATAAAAATTGATTTTTCTAAAAAAGTGCCAAGCGAATTAATTTTATCCTGAAAAAAAAATTGTCTTGTAGGTAATTTTTTATCAAAATATGAAAAAAATCGGATACGTCTGAACCTTTCAATTCAAATTAAAAGTTATTCAGGGATATCTTGGTTTAAGATCTGTGTAATTGGAATGTGCAAAAAAAAACACACTAATCTTAAACCAGACCAAAAGTTATGTCCTCAGTATCGAACTCGGATGAAAGAAACTGAATCATTGAATAATGGGACTATTTTAAAAGAGCATCTTGAGACTAAAAGTGAACCAGAGGCATTTTTTGATTTAGCACTGAAGCTTTGAATCAAAATATCATAAATCTTGGATGCACACCTGTCAAGTTGCATGGTGTAAATAAAAAACAACGTCTAAGTAGTGCAAAAAATATCAGCAGAGACAATTTCTTTATTGCAGGATAAATTTGCCTACACAAGGAGTCCGAACTGCATGTAAACAGGAATCTTCCTAAGGAAAGAAGGCGCTGGTGTACTGTTTATTCTGAAACAATTGTACCGAAACGCTACCAAAAGAGCAGACGTCAGTATGCATCAACAATCAGCGCCGCTGGTGGTGAAAAAAAAAGACTTAATTTGTGCAATTTAGAGGGCAGGTTTTGTCAAATTTCCCTATTAAGTTCGGGCTCCTTATGTAGGCTCTATGCTCTAGAGACTCAAACCAACAAAAATCAGTTAAAGCTGAAAGGAAAATTAGTTTCCAATGAGGTATTTGAAAAAGTAAGACATGAAGAATTTTCCAGAATGTGTCCTAAAAAGAAAGAATTTGTGTCAGTCAGAGATTCGACAACTCACGTGCAAAAGCTTTTTGTTTATTTAACCCTTAAGCAGGCACGCGGGGTGTACAAAACACCCCAGCTTCCTAAATATACCTACCGGTCTCACTTCGTTTCGAATAAATGGCGCTTACTTTCAGTACCTTCCTGTCAAAGTATTGTCAGTCATATTATATTGCCGATTTCGAAGTTAATGTAATAGGTTGTCTGATATTTTGTTTCAAACAGGCTCTGGGTGCTGTGGACACCCCGTGCGCCTTTCCACGTACAATTATTTTGCATTAATTTGTTAAGCTGATTTCTTCAACTTTTGTTATTACTTCACAATTAATAAGGTTATACCCTGTAAAAAAGTAATTGGAACACACGACAAAATATTTATTTTTATCTTGAAAACATTGCGTTATGTTTTGCTTGTTTCCGTTCGTTCTAATATTTTATGTAAACAACAAATAAAAATTTGTCAAAATTTCTCCGCCCAATAATTTTCAAATTATCAGTTGCCGGTAAAGAAGGGCAGATGTGTAATTTGTCCAAGGCATGCCTTTTTGCAAAAAGTAGAAGGTGTGCCAAAACCATGTGCATAAAGCACAGGAAAAATGTTTGTAAAGAAAGCTTTGATTCCATAGTAAATTCTAGTATCGAAATTGAGTGACTTTGAGCAGGCTGGGTTTCGCCTCCCTATTGACTTTTCTTTACCAAATTCTAATTACTTGTAAAAGTAAACCTTATCTTATGTGCTTAGTGTTTTTTTTTTGTTTTTATTATTGTTATGACTTTTAAAATTTGTGTTTTTTAAATAAATGCTTTATTTTATTAAAATTGTCGTCTTTTGACATTTTCTTTTTTTTGTCATCTTTTATCAAATTTGAACGCAACGAAATATGTTCTCATTGTCTCTAAGCTCATCTTAACTTGAGAATTTTGAAAATAAAAACAAAAAAAATGTAAATAACACTCAGGGACGCTTTGCCATCAGGGGTGTCTCTGACACCCCGCGCGACCTACTACGTTGCATAAAGAGGTGCGCCTGCATAAGGGTTAAAGGAACTGCATTTGGATTTTTAAGAAAGATATCCGCAGCTAAAAATCGGTTTGTCAAAATTCTCTTCTTTACGACCACCTTGGTGCGTTACAGTCCCTGCCAGTGGAGTTCATTCAGTTTGTGTTTGTGAGACTCACCAAAACTTTAAGCTACTGACAGAAGCATTACCCAAGAAAATTAAATATAAAAATATCCTTTTTACTATAGTAGGTTCTTTCGACTCAAGAAATTGTAGGTTCTGAACTTCGGACTCTGAAGCTTTGGAGCAGCTTATGCTGAATATATTTAGAGAAAATGATTTGGAAACTTATAACAATATTGCCTATAAGCTAACTAATTATAAGTCATATTTGAATAATTGTTAAAACCAAAAAACAGTCAATAATAATTAGTAAAATTCTACTGAATGAAATAGTCAAATTAGTAGATTTAAATTTAAAAAAAATGTTTACCCAGCCGGGGACTGAACTCAGGTCTGTCACTTGTCAAGCTTGTCAAGCTGTTGTCATAACCCATTCGGCCATCGCCGCTCTTATAAAAATCAATTTTATTTGTCAATAAATATTGTTCATAATATTTTAAAGTTGAATATGGGTAATTCCATTTATTAGCCACCAATGAGTGCACCTTATATCCTCTAATTTTATTTCTTTTTTAACTGTAAATAGATAAGGACCCAAAAAGTAAAAAAAACTTACCTTTTCTTTTCTCCCCCTTTCACCTATTTATACAGGGATATGCAAAAGTTAGTTATTGATGCCCTAAATGGTCTTTTGGAATTTTTAAAAAAATGCAATTTTTTGGCAAATTGTCTAATTTTATAAATCATATATTTTTAGAACTTGTCAGCAAATTTTTTTTAATGGAGTTTGTTAACAAACATTTTCAAATAATATTGGCTAAGAGTTCAAAAAAATATAATGAAAATTCATGTTTTAGAAAAATCACTATTTTCAGCCATTTCGTGGTTTAAAAAGGCTATGTTTGAGTGAGTCGATTTAAACCAATTTATGCTTATCATTACATGCACTTATTAGCCTCCAATAACCATGAATAAAATTATTGTGTATTTTGCTTTTAAGTGGGCTGTGGCTGTATCATCTCAGCCCAGCTATAAGCAAAATACACAATATGCCCACCTGACTAAATCCATAATATGGATTATAATATTATTAATTTTATTATTATAATGTGGAATATATTAATAAAAATCCATAATATTATATTAAACAAATATTTTATAAAAAAACTCGGTAGCAAGACTTGAATTGATTTTTAAGATTTTCTTTTAATAATTAAAATATTTTTAAGATATTGAAATTTTTACATATTCTTACTCTAAACATAATTATTTTTTACCTTTTGTAAATAAACAAAAACTAAAAACAGTTTACCTACACACCAATTCCTGCCATTTAAAAGTGTCAAATTGTTTGGAGTGTCCAAAAATGGATTGTTCCGTTGGAAAATTAATTAATGAAAAATGCCATAAATAGTTATTTATGTATCAAGGCAGTAAAGTCGTAATTATTGGCCGAGGCGAAAGTTGAGGCAAATAACCACGTGATTGATAAAAAATGACCTTAATGCATATTAAATTTTTATCCAAAATCACACTTTTTAATACCAATAATTAATATTGATGATTATTTTCCTCATTATAATATGAACCAATCAAAAGCCTTAAATTTTCGAATTTCGTTTAAATAAGCGATAGAACTATTTAACAGCGATTAAATTTTAGCCTCCATATTGGATTTTTGTTTACGATTTTATGGTGTTACTTACAAGATTTAAGAAACATTTTTTAAAAAAACAATAAAAAATAAGTTATCTAGTTTACGAAATATCAATTATTACTTATTACATACCTTAAATTAATGGAATTTTCTTTAAAAAAATATTTATAAATTTTGACACATACGTCAGATTTTATGAATTGTCAAATAGTTTCTTTAATTCGAGAAATAATCTAGACGTATATCACTCAACCTATAAATTTAATCTGTCAAACTATGCTCAGTAAGTTTTTTATTTGATTTTTCTTTTTGGAAAATAGTTTTATGCAAAATAATTAAAAATAAAACCCCTCGACCGCTACGCGGTCTCGTGATTTTATTAAATTATTTTGCATTCAACATTTTCCAAGAAAAACCAAACAAAAAACTACTGAGCCTAGTTTAACCTATTAAATTCATAGTTCTCGTGATATAATATATGATTAAATCAAATGTCATTTGATGATCAAATCAAATTTAGTTTAAATGTATGGTGTCTACGTATACTGTTTGTTACGACGGTTATTATATATTTGCCCGCCGCGGCGATTTTTTAATCTAACTAATAAAATTAACTTTATTTTTATTAAAAAAATAAAATTACTGCTGATTTCTTTTACTTTACTGCCGATTGTTGACTACTTTCGGCAGATTTCGGATAAAAATATTTTTCGCGATTTTCCAAGATTGAATCTTGTACTAAGGAGGAAAAGAAATAATAGAATGGCGAGTGGATGCAACTGTAACCGATATTTGTACGTAGGTACCACAAATTAAAGTATCTATAGATAAATGGATCGCAGCAGACACCAAAAATGTTGGTAAAATTATATATATATAATTTTACCAACATTTCTGGTGTCTGCTGCGATCCATTTAAACGCCATAAGTCGTTAATTTATTCCTCTTGATAGACATTATACACATGAGAAAATTTTCCGATTCATATAACTTTTTAGAGGTAAAAAATAGTAAATAGGTTTTTTAGGTGATTGTAAAAGTTAAGAATATGATTTCTTCAGTTTAATTATATGCAGTTAGGTTTAATTCAAATTTAGGATTTAATACCTGTTTTATTTTGTCTAAATATAAAGTTTATGAAAAGTATGTCTTTTAGTCATTTAATTAATTTTTTGTACATTTGATTATGTTTTCTTAATTTAAAAAATAAATAAATGGGTAGTTAATTGTCAACGCCACTGTATGTGGTTTTTATATTTTATATTTTTATTCAGAATGCATTAGAAGTCAATTCAAGGCTGTCGAGTTATTTTAAAGATGTAATACGCTTTTTCGAAATATATATATGGTTAATAATATATGGTTAATAATATGGATATAGTCACAGGTGGACATATACATCCACAGCCCAGCTAAAAGAAAAATACATAACAATTTTATTCATGATTATTGGAGACCAATAAGTGCCTGTGATGATAAGCATAAATTGGTTTAAATCGACTCACTCAAACATAGCCTTTTTAAAGCATGAAATGGCTGAAAATAGTGATTTTTCGAAAACATGAATTTTTATTATATTTTTTTGAACTCTTAGCCAATATTATTTGAAGATGTTTTCATTGCTTTTATATAGAGTAAGATCTATGGTAACAAACTACTTTTAAAAAAAATTTGCTGGCAACTTGTTCTAAGAATATATGAATTTATAAAATTAGACAATTTTGCCAAAAAATTGCATTTTTAAAAAAATTCCCAAAGACCATTTAGGGCATCAATAACTAAATGTATCATATATGGTTTAAAGGAGAAATATTTTCTTAACAATTAACAGTTTGTTTAATGTCGATAGCTTTATTAGCAAAAAAGTACAATTTTTTAAAGTTGGGTCTGCAGAGTAACTTTTGCGTAGCCCTGTATAAATAGGTGATAGGGGGAGAAAAGAAAAGGGGAGTTTTTTTCACTTCTTGGGTCCATGTCTATTTACAGTTAAAAAATAAATAATATTAGAGTATATGAGGTGCACTCATTGGTGCCTAATAAATGGAATTACCCATATATTATAATAATAATTATTTGTGTTGCTGTTTTGAGCTAAACTTTTTGCATCTTTATTTGTTTTTATGGGTCATTTAACCATGGAGCTTGGGTATATGCATTTAATTCAAATAATACTTTGATGTTGGCCGCAAACGATTAAAGAAATTAGTTACTTTTAACTCTCAGAAATAGTCATAGATGGTGACTTAAATTAGTCAAACTTTAAATATTTACGTAGTAATAAATAACTATTTAAAAGTGAAAACGACTATTTTATTAGTAAAAAATGCTGGTACTAATTCAAATAGTATAATTTTGACTACTTCATTTTTAGAGAGTACTTTAAAATTTACCAAATTAATTTATTGGAGATATGGCTCGATACTGCATTCAACAAAGATTTAAAACTGAAGAATATTGGTGTTAGTTAACCGGGCTAGGCCCAGGAGGTAACGAGGTCCGCAATGGAGGCAACTCGCCTATTTAGTTGAATGGTCGGGGAAAGCGATGCAGCCCTAGAGAACCTAGGACAACCTGTTCCCCTTACGGGAGAAAATATTAGGTCATACAACAAAGGCCCACCCACACAAACAAAGAGTTCTCAAAGTTTAACGGTAACGGTCAGAACTCCTGTTTAAGCACAGAGTCATTTCGCAATACATCAATAAATTTAGACTGATCATAAAACAATGCTTAATCACGTTATAGAAAAGGTACAAAATGTTGGTTTAAGCACAAAACAAATTAAAAGGTTACATTTGACCAGTACAAGCATTGAACATGGCAAATTATTAAAATTATAGTGATAACAGTAAAAGCGAAAATAGGTGTGGTAACAGCTAAAAGAAACTTAAAAATAGCGTAATATACAGCTAAACTTAATAGTGAAGGATAAATATACTCATAATAGCAATAATCATATAATATTATTATTAATAATTTTAAAAATGCACAACATTACGTTTAGTTAATTTTACTACACATTTAGATAGAATAAATATTTAGAACTAACCTTGTAGAATCCACTAACAACACTTTTAACAATGATTTTAGAACAATAATTTGATTTAACATTTTTACCAAAGAAAACCATCTGTATAGTATCAAGTTCAAAACGCTTCTCCTTTATTTTTCGTTTTCAAACACCCTCTTCGTTTACCTCTGGGTTTAATTTCCAGGTTAATCTGCTCGCCACATGTCCGCTTTCTCCATTTTTCTTTCCTACCTCTTTTGTTTGCTTGACAAATTTTCTACCTAAATTTTATTTTTGTATGCCCTAAACCAAAATTTTATAACCCAATCCTACCTAAAAATTTAAAAAAAATATATTTATAAACATTTATTATAATAAATTTATAATGGGGTATTTTTTTCGGAACCATTACATTACTAAACAACAAAAAACTATAAACATTCACCACTTACAAAAAGGAATATCTGCTTATAAAAAATGTCTATTAATTACAAAAAAAAATATTACAAAATTGAAATTGAAAAGTCCGAATGCCCCCAGGGTCGATTTAAAATAAAAGGGGCTTAAAGTAATTCGCAAACAATTTACTGTCGATTTCAATATTTTGAATAATTCATTATTGTTGACATTTTCAGCATAAAACTCAAATAACAAAATAAATGGTAAACACAACTACGGAACAGAAAATGCTTCCAATCCGATTAATTTTAAAAGATTTCAACACCAGAATGTTGGAAGCAAAATGTAATTAGTTTCATTGATCAACACAAAGCTTTTAAGTTAATGGAGTTTGTGGCTCTGTTAATCATCGAAACAAATTAATTTATAATAATCTTGTTAAAACTGTGGAATAGGAGTAGTCGGCATGATTAGTTTGTTAAAATATTTCATTACCTGATGGCTTTTTACTGTTAATCAAAAAATTGATTTGATTAAATAATTATATATAAATTATTAATTAATTTTTAGCGCGGAAAAATCCATCGTTTATTTTAACAAAAACTTAAGTGATTTAGATAATTATTCAATTGTATACAAAAAGTATTTTTTCTACTCCCACCTTTAAAACGCCCATTATAGTACATGTACCTTTTAAATACATATTGACAAGTTGACGGCGTTTTAGTCACGGGCTGAAGTTAGCAACAGGTTTTTAGTCACGGGCTGAAGTTAGCTTTAAGTTAGTTGACAGTTGTCAAATATCATGCAATCGTTAAAATAAAGTACCCTTCTTCTAAAATAATACTAAATGTGAAAATTATTTAATTATCTCAATACAAAAATACAAAAGCATTAAATAGTTTCTCAACCCCAATATCTGAAAAGTTTATATGAAGATTGTACTGACCTTTTAATTTTGTCGGGCCCGGACTCCACCGTAAAGTGCTAATAAAACATTTCCTTCACTTTCACTGTAAAAAACTGTTGTTTAATCCATTTTCAAGGGATACGTTTTGATTTATTATCTATTTTTATAACACATACAAAATTGACAGTAACACAAATTATCCTACACTTTTACAGATGGCGTTTTATACAAAAACTTCTTTTAAATTAAATTCGTGTCTAAAATGACGTTTATTAAACTTAATTTAGTTTTTTAAGGGAACCGCTTGGCGATAAGCTAAGCGAACGAAACGGGCCCAGTTAGATCTTGATTTGTCTTGCGACAAGTCAAATATCTGAATTGATTTTTGATTGACTATTGTTGATATAGCGGGCCGCGGATCGTTGATTTCTTTTTTATAGCTAATAATTAGTTTGGGACGATTAATATTAATTTTGTGTTCTGTGCGGATTTATCTGACTACGTGTTTTATTAAATTACTTTATATTAAAAAAACCAGTGTCGTGCCTTCTTTTAAAATGTCTAGGCAGTCTAACCCTGGTTTTAATTTAATAATTAGTGATGCAACGGAAGTGTCATACTAGAAGCAGAAGCGAAAACAAATGTCAATAGTAAATTTTTGCGAAAGCGGAAACAGAAACAAATGTCGAATCGGAATCGAAGTTTTTATAAATACTATAACAATTGTTTGATAATTAGTAGATTTTTATTAAATTAATATTTAAAAATAAACTGTAACTTAGCTCCCCACACTAAGCATTCGACCAATAAGTGCGTGATGAGGTTTCGATACAAAAGTTGAAGCAGAAGCAGAGGTCGTTAAAACAATTAAAATAATAATATTATTTATGGTAACAATAATTATAATAATAGTATAAAGGCCTTAAATACCCTGGTTTTTTTTAAGACTTATCTAACAATAAAACCAAGCCAATTTTGACAATATTTTAACATTTATGTTTAGCAATGTTTTTTTAACACAAGTTACAAGTTCCGAAACTGTTGGACCCAAGCAGATTAGAACGATTGTCAACGTTAATTGATGTGCTGAATCCGAATCTTTAATCCTTTTGCCAATATTGGTTCTAGTGATTTATCACTTAAATTACTTAAAAATCAATAAATTCTCTCCCGTGACGTCAAGATGTTAATAAAGGGTGAAGCAAAACAAATTAAGGAGGCATGATATTAGTTGCTATGACAAAATGTTAACATTAAAGTTTTGGAAGGTTGACCGTCTGGTTTCCGAGCAGTGCCGGTTTAAAAGGGGTTTTTTGGGGACTATAGCACCGGGCGGTAAATATTTTTGGGGCGGTACCGCATACCGCCCATAATTTAAAAAAAAATACTTAATCGTTAGAATTTAGAAAAAAAATTATTGCGACTCTGCGTCGGCGGATACAACGGATACAAATGAGAAAAATGTAATGTAATGTAAATGATATCACGTAAAAAATCAAAGTTCTCAACTAAAAATGACAAAAGATGAGCATTTGTGCTTAAATCCTCTATAGAGCCAAAGAAGCTTCTCCATCAGAAAAACTTGATTTATTGGAAACGGAATAATTTGAACTTTTTGGATAGACGTTTTGCAAAGGGTTAATGAAACCAATAAAGCAGTCCAAAAACAAAATATGGATTTAAGCACAAATGCTCATCTTTTGTCATTTTTAGTTGAGAACTTTGATTTTTTACGTGATATCATTTTGATCATTACGAGGAAATTAACAGGAAACGAAAATTATGCTCAGAAGCGGATAATCATAAGAAAATTACAATTTGAAGAAAATAATTCAGAGCCAAGTTTTTTTAATTTTAATAATTGACAATCTATAATCCGAAATCATTTGTCGATATGATAGCTAGAAATCTGGCACAAACAAATTTGAATTTTTGTTTAATCTAAAAGCATAAATCTTCGTCCTTTCTCCTCAAAAATGTGTCCAACTCAAGAAACTGGTAACTTCCCTTTCGGAAATAAAAATAGAAACTCCATTGGAATTAGTATAAGTTTTATACGAAAATAAATTAATATCTTCATTTCTGAATATTTATAATTGTCTGCGAATTTTTTTTTATAATGGTTTCAAATGCAAGTGGTGAACGATCTTTTTCTGCTCTAAAAAGGGTAAAGAACTACCTAAGAAATACAATTCCCCAAGAAAGATTTAACTCCTTGGCAATTCTGTCCATTTATCAAGACCTGCTAGATGAAATAAATGTAAAGTGTTATAAAACAATTTGCTACTATAAAGACAGTAGCGTGCAAAGGTGATCGGGGGCCCCCCCCGCAAATTTTAAGCTGGGGCCCCTTTGTCACTTATACCACCCAATGTGGTTCTCTACGGGGCCCCCCTAAGGTCGGGGGCCCCCCCGCACCGCGGGCCCTGCGGGGCCCGTCCTGCACGCCACTGTATAAAGACTTGAAAACAACCTTTTAATTATTAGTATTAGGATTTCTCAATATTTATTTAAACAAAGAATAATGTTTTATTTATTTATAACTTTTGATTAGTTTTTCTTAGTACTTAGTATTGTTTATATAAACCAAAGAATGTTTTATTTTTTAGTTAGTGCTTTTGATTAGTTTTTATATATTTTATAGGATACTAAGTTTACTGTTAGATACCAGCCAAACCAACCTAATCTTCCACTTGACGTGAGAAAGTAGGACTTAAAAATTTAAAAATGTTTTTAAAAAAGTAATATTTTAAAGCATTGGGCGTTGTGTTTTTGCCAGAACCGGGCGGCGAACTAACTTAAACCGGCACTGTTTCCGAGTAAAAAATATGCTAACTGTGTTGTGTGAATGTTAACAAAAATGTATATGCTAATTCTACAGCTATAAGTGCATACGAGAGTTAGTGACACGATTTCAGTAACCAAAATGGTTAGAACCGGCTTGTCTGTAAGCGCGTATTTCGATAAGAACCGATCTGTGGCACCAACACAAAGAGCATTTCGGCGATACTTTACTATTTCTCGAAACAATGCTGTTCCTAACTTAAAAATGATGTCTCTCGTAGAAACATAATTTGCATGTAGAAGTTTATACAGGGTGTCTCAAAAGTCAAGGACAGCAGAAAAGGGGTAAATAGAGAATGGGATTCTAAGTCGAATGGAATTTGCAGTTTTTTGATCAGACGCACCATTAATTAGTTATTAATAAAATAAAGTAGCCAATCACAGGCGTGTTTTAGCAGACTGATTAGAGGTGGGAGGACTATAATGTGCAGCGTAATCTTAGAAATTCTGTATAAAATCGTTGTGTATAATTACCTTAATTATATGGTTGACATTGTCACTGTCACTGTCAGTGTTTTAGATTTTAGGTTAGTTTTACCCAGAGAACCAAGGTTTTACTTTACTTTTACTCATTAACATGAATGTTTTTTATCGTTATGTTATATGTTAGCTACTTTAAATTTGTCGCTGACGAGGACGTCGTAGGCAGGTTGAATTTAATTGTTAAAGCAGCCTTCCATAGAAATAATACTAGTATTATTTCTATGCAGCCTTCAGATGAAGTGTGTTCTAAAATAACGCGCACTGGACGTGCAGGTGTTGGGGTATCTAAAACAAAAATCGTGCAAGCCATTCACTGTAATACATCTGAATTTTAGTACTTCAGATGCTGGATGAACTTGATGCTAAGCAAGAAGGTAAAATATGATTGTTCAATGAATTTCAAAAGTAGAATTTCAACAGAGAATCTTTAGGCAGCAATTCATAATAGAAAACTGTAGGAAAAAAAAATTTCTTTTATTTCCGTGATTTTTTTCAATTAATTTTTGTATACATATTTTACTTTTATTTATATCGATTATTTCTTAAATAAACTTTTTTTTCAAATAATTTTTGTGTTTAAATATTTTACTTTTATTTAGGTATATCGATTATTTCTAAAATAAATTTTTTTATAAATATTTTTTATTAATATAAATATTTTTTATTAATATTCTCCTATATCGATTATTTCTAAAATAAATTTTTTTATAAATATTTTTTATTAAGACGTGTACTAAATTTTCTTGTATTTTTAGCATTTAAATAATAATGACTAATATTTCTTCAATATTTAGTTCATTTAGCAAAAATATTCATTCAATATTTTCAATATATTTTTGTGTTATGTGGGTATGGCTCTCTGGGTAACTAAAGGCATTCTTTTTTTTTAGGGAAACTTGGTGGCCCTAAGAAGGGCCGTTTTTTAAATAGTCTTCGGTCCTTTATCTCATGAGATGCTCAAAGGTTCCTCCATTTCTCTGCAAGCACATTTCACAACGTTTAATGATATTCGTTCTGACGTTCTCCAGCATTTCTGGTGTTATGTCTGCTTGCGATAATCGAATCCGCTCCAGAGTGTCAAGCTGATTCTCGGGCACGGTTTTGTAAACGACGTCCTTCATGTATCCCCACAAGAAAAAATCCAGAGATGTTAAGTCCGGCGATCTTGGGGGCCAACGAAACGGGCCGTTTCTCCCAAACCAGCGTCGTGGGTACTCAGCATTTAGGTGATCCCGGACACGACCGAAGTAATGAGCCGGTGCACCATCATGCTGGAAGTACTGAGGACGCTCTCCAACTTCTTCGAGCAACCCTGGAAGAACCTCTTGCAAAAATGCCAAGTACGAGTTTCCCTAATAAATAATCAAAAAATTGTATGATCAACTCATAAAAATATAAATTGATCATTTTTTTAACTTACGTTTAGCGTTTCTGGTAATTGATATAAAATAACGGTATCTCCGATAATACCGCCCCATATATTAATTTTCCACCTGTGCTGGAAACTTTGCACCCTTTCAAAATGTGGGTTTTCAATCGCATACTGATGCACATTATGGGGATTAAAACACCCCTCACGAGTGAAGGGTAATTCGTCAGTCCACAATACATGCCTCAGAAAGTTAGGGTCTTCACGGTGCATATTGAGAATTTGATTGCAAAACTGTCTTCTCATCTCGTAATCTCCAAGTTCCAGATGTTGTACCTTGGTAGCGTGGTAAGGATGTAGTGCGTTGTCCTTAGTTATGCGGTTAACTGTGCTGCGGGAGATCTCCAATCCACGTTCAAGTTGGCGAGTGCTAGTTCCAGGATCAGCTGCAATGGCCTCAAGAACGCGTTCTTCATTATGAAGGCTGCGAGCTGTTCGTGGTCGGCCAACGCGTTCAGCAGCACCCGGTAAAACGTTGCCATTCATATTAAAATCCTGAACCGCTCGGAGAATTGAAGCATGATTCGGAAACCGAACACGCACACCTTCAAATTGTATTCGATACTGGCGTGCAGCTTCCGCAGCATTGTGAGCATATTCGTAATAAATACGGACCATGTCTGCACGTTCGGCAACAGTATAAGCGCGAGGCATTTCAAAAAGTTGTTAAAGTTTTTTTAACAAAAATGACATTACAATGTATGTCATATTCATCAGGGATAAAAATATCTCTAATTAAATAATAATGTAAAAATTAATTATTAATAAAGTAATTATTTTTACTTAATAAAAAGTAATAGTAAAGTAAAGTATATCACCATCAACCTTGTATTTACTTATTTAATAATTCGCAAGTTAAAAAAAATAACAAAAAGATAGGTAGGTACCTATTTGTCCCACACAAAAAAATAAACATTTCTACTGAACCTAAAAAACCAAAACACTGACAGTGACAGTAAATAAATTAATTTAAGGTCATTTTACATATGACATGTTCATAGCTATGGAATTTTTACAAAAGTTTGTGTTGTCCCACCTCTAATCAGTCTGCTAAAACACGCCTGTGATTGGCTACTTTATTTTATTAATAACTAATTAATGGTTCGTCTGATCGAAAAACGGCAAATTCCATTCGACTTAGAATCACATTCTCTATTTACCCCTTTTCTGCTGTCCTTGACTTTTGAGACACCCTGTATATCAAATAATAGTTAATTATCAGTACTTTAACATAATAAACTCAAAATTATTATTATTATTATATTATTTTTCGACTTTTTAACCCTTAAAAAATGGTAAAATTTTAAATAAAATTGTCCCCAGCGCCCCCTGTATGTTAAAATCTAAAAAAAATAATAAGTGGATTTATTGCCATTAATAAGGTCTACATTTTATCTTAATTTCAATTCGATACGTTTTTCAATAAAAATGTTATTACAAAATATCGAAATTTATCTATTATAACACACACAGTAGTAGTAGTAGTCACTTGCAAACAAATGTCCAAAATTTGTTCGATTTTTACGCGAAACCATAGTTAAATTATCGAGTTTGCGACATTTTGTCAGGTTTGACGTTTGACATACATAGGTCATATTATAGGTTATGTACATGAATTTATTTTACAGTGACCTGTAATTTTACATTTTCTTTGCTGATTTCAATGTATTTTCATTATTGTACGGTGGTGTATAATAATGAAGTCTTTCCAAGTAGGCTTATGAGTATTATAATTATAGCGCGGAAGTTTTCCAGCAATTACATAAAAATGATTATATTGTGATATTATAGTTATTTTTTGCAAATGTATAAAGATAAGTGTTTACTTTTTTAACTCTTATTTTTGCTAACATTTTGACGTCATCGCTGGAAAAGTGCCGCGGTATAATTCTTCATTCTTCATTTTATTTATTTAAAAATAAATAAACGTAATGTTATGATTCATTATTAATGAATGATTCACTTTCTTGCGATTGCGTGCGTTTTTGCGTATATAATTTCACTATGGCAGCAGATCAGAGATTTAGTCGCACATAATTCACGCACTGTTTGAGATGTAAAAGTAAACATTCGTTTTGAATAATCAAATAAACAAGTAATTAAATATTTTTTTCGCTCGAAAACACCAAATGTCTACCAAAACAATCAAATACGAGCAAACAATTTGGGAATAAGCTATGAATATTCGCTTGAATAATTTATTTTTAATTAGTAATATATTAAAAAATATATTTCATAACATGCTCTTAACTTTGGGGACCAAAAGGTCCGTCATTTTGTTTTAAGTAGATAAAAAATAATTTTTTAAACTGAACCTCAAGCAAATTGTTTACAAATATATCATTTTGTTATTTTTTTTAACCAAAAACACACGGGACAAAAAGAAATAGCTACAATTTTGTTAACCTTTTAATTGCTTATCATATGACATATTCAGGCCAATTCACTAACATGACTCGTTAACTTTAGCTACTAGAATTAGTGGTTATAGGCCGATTCGACCAATCAGGCCGATTAAATATAACGATAATCACTCATTGTAGTGGCTAACGCTTACGACTCATGTTGGTGATTGTCTTTTTTACAGTTTACAATAAATTTTAATGTTATTCGTTTAAAAGTGGTATAGTGCAAATTTTATTTAGACAAAATATTGATATTTAGCATAAAACTTTATTCTTAAGATTTGTGAAATGTTCTTTTAAAATTGAGCTATTATGCATGTAGCTGAAGCAGTGCGGTTTTGCCTTTTAAATTGCACAAAGTAACAATCTGCCTATTGCAGGAAATCTTAGGACGGCCACTTTGAGTAATTATTTTCACGTTTCTACTTACACAATACGAATAAAAAAGTACTATTTATAATCCCTGGGCATTTGGGTTATTAAACTTATGCAATGCATAATATGCATGGCTACTACCTATTAAATTATTCTTTATGGTTTTAATATAATTAGGTTTGCTATATTAATATAATATTATTATTATGTTTTATTATGCTTTTAATTTAGTTAATAAAAATCATAATTTCATTGGAAAACAAAATAAAATATTGGAAATATTAATACCCGCTTATGCTATGCTATATACATATGAGATATACATATGAGATTTCCTGCATAAAATTAAGATAAATTTTGCGGCTCGTTATTGCATTGCGACCGCTACACCAAAGTGATTTGGGATTATTTCCAAACCTGGCAACGTCATCCTTGAACACGCACTTAATCCACCTACTGGGAAATTTCACAAAACATTGCAACATAGCATTTTTTTAAATTGCTAATTTATTTTTAATCCTGGGTATTAGGACACAATCAGGCAAGAACGCAAGTATTATAAATAATTAAGGTTAATTTTCAGTGTCAACCTAATTTTGACTTATTTTGTAAAAATAATACAATCCATGTATTTTTCGTGTTGTAAATTAAGACCTTTATACACAAAAATAGTACATTGTAGACCAGGCGAATCTACCGACTCGGCAATTAATAAGCTTTCGCCGCCGAGTGAAGCCAAGGGGAGCCGATCGCCCCTTCCCAGATGCACCTCCCCAGATGCCCCTCCCCAGATTGCGGATTTTTATAGGTGACGATTCATGAATCTACAGTTATCGTTGGCAACGAGATAATTTTTTTGCTTAGGTAATATACTATGGTCCACACCAAAAAGTCCCACCATGTGATGTTGATACAAATAATTAAGCTTTATTTTCCATCCCATGAAAAATTCCTAGACATTTGGAAAATGGAAAAAAATGATACCCGTGTCTCGGCGTTTTCTCAGATCAAGTCATTTCTTTTAAGTGCGATCCAATAAAATGTTATCCACTCTCTTAAAATGAAATAGTCAAAACTCTACTATTTGAGTTAATACCAGCATTTTTTACTAATAAAATAGTCGTTTTCACTTTTAAATAGTTATTTTTTACTACGTAAATAGTTAAAGTTTGACTAATTTAAGATTAGTCACCATCTTTGACTATTTCTGAGGTTTAAAGTATCTAATTTAATCGTTTGCGGCCAACAGAATTATTTGAATTAAATATATATAGGCTCCATGTTTAAATGGCCCATAAAAACAAACAAATATGCAAAAAGTTTAGCTCAAAACAGCAACACAAATAATATATTCAACTTTAAAATATTATGAACAATATTTATTGACAAATAAAATTAAATTTTACTGGCTATTTCATTCCTTAAAATTTGACTAATTATAGTAACAATTAGTCAAATATGACTTATTTTTGATTAATTCATTTTAAGAGAGCACGTTATTCGCCACATAATATAACAGCTTTGACAACAGCTAGACAGTATATTTTTATTTTATTTTTAAGTGAATAAATGGACAACCATTAAAATTATTTATTTATTTTAAAATTATTTTAAATGTATTTAGGGTGTTGCACATTTACAAAATAAGGGTGTATCACGTTCGTGGTCCATTGAAAGTTTCTGAGGAACGGCAAAATATATCGATTTAAAATTTTTAAAGACTTTTTAATACAATTAAGCCTATTTTTTTTTAATATTTTAAACAAAATTTTACTTCCGGTTTGACCGGAAGTGACATCAACTTTGTTATTTTAAATAAAACACCCCATGTATATAAATATATATATATATAAATATATATACATATATATATATATATATATATATATACATATATATATTTACATACAATTCTGAGTAAAATTACTGTACCATATCCTATACTTAAAGTGAATAGTTTTCGAGTTCCAAACAAGAAACTGCAATCAGTTTTTGGCGGCATTTTTATGTGACTTAAAACTCGTTCAGGCACACGTGACAAGAGCCCGTGGGGTCTATTGACAAAAAGTTTAAGAAATAAACTGAATAATTAATTTCTAAATTATTGAACTATCGAGTGCTACTCGAAAGATTATGTTTTGACTTTATTATAGAATATTGTTTTGAAATATATTGTAAAGATTTCTCCTTACCCCAGGATCGTTTAGAACAAGTTTTATGAAAAATTGATAAATTAACTATTTTGTGACTTTGGCTCGTGATCGTCTTACCCCAAATTTGGACCTCTACGTTGTGTTTACTTACTTGTTTTATTAAATGCATTGCATGCATGCAAGAATGATACGGGGGAGAACTAGGTTTATAAGAAATAAAAAACAGTGGCTTAGTTTACCCCAATTTAATTTACGTTAACTTTTACTAACTAGCAAGGGGTGGCTCTTAGGAGGGTTCGGTCAGAGAAAAAGAGCCTGAGAAAAAACCCTGGTCGGCTATGAAGTAGCAAAGGAATACGCGGTCAGACATGGTACTTTAATGGCTCGATACTGCATTCAACAAAGATTTAAAACTGAAGAATATATGTGTTAGTTAACCGGGCTAGGCCCAGTAGGTAACGAGGTCCGCACTAGAGGCAACTCGACTAATTTAGTTGAATGGTCGGGAAAAGTGATGCAGCCCTAGAGAACCTAGGACAACCTGTTCCCCTCACGGGAGAAAATTTTAAATCATACAACAAAGGCCCACGCACACAAACAAAGAGTACTCAAAGTTTAACGGTAACGGTCAGAACTCCTGTTTAAGCACCGAGTCATTTCGCATAACATCAATAAATTTAGGCTGATCATTATTACATTTGAGCAAATTATTAAAATTATGATGATAACAGTAAAAGCGAAAATAGGTGTGGTAACAGCTAAAAGAAAAGGGTAAAAAATAACGTAAAATACAGCTAAACGTAATAGTAAAGGTTAAATATACTCATAATAGCAATAATCATATAAGAATATTAATAATAATTTTAAAAATGCATAATATTACGTTTAGTTCATTTTACTACACATTTAGATAGATTAAATATTTAGAACTAACCTTGTAGAATACGCTAACAACACTTTTAACAATGATTTTAGAACAATAATTTGATTTTGCAATTTTACCAAAGAAAACGATCTGTGCAGTACCAAGTTCAAAACGCTTCTCCCTTATTTTTCGTTTTCAAACACCGTCTTCGTTTACCTCTGGGTGGAATTTCCAGGCTAATCTACTCGCCACATGTCCGCTTTCTCCAGCCCAGCGCATTTTTCTTTGCTACCTCTTTTCTTTTCTTGACAAATTTTATACCCAAATTGTATTTTTATTTGCCTTAAACTAAAATTTTATAACATAATGCTATTTTAAAATTAAAAATAAAATATATTTATAAACATGTATTATAATAAATTTATAATAGGGTATTTTTACGGAATCATTACAATATATATGTCAGATATTAATTAGGGAGACTCAGGGTTAGACTGCCTGGAAAATTTAAAAGAAAGCACGATACTGGGTTTTATTATAAAGTTATTTAGTAAAGCACGTTGTCAAATAAATCCGTACAGAACACAAATTAATAATAATCGTCATAAAATATTTATTAGCTATAAAAAAGCCATTCAGAGATTCAACTTATCTCGCGACAACTCAAAATCTATCTGACGGGCGCGTTTCGTTCACTAAGTATACCTCGGCGGGTTTCCATATGACCTTTTACCCATCTGACACATTTTCTACGTTTTAAAGAACTACAACTATTTGTCTAGAAAACTTCACATAAATTATATTAACTAAAATAAATGTATCGTATTAGCGTTAGACTTAGTAATAAACACCTAATAAGAAGAAAATGATATTCTCCACATGCGTTGGAATTTTTTTTAGCCTAAACATCGTTACAAAAATATTATTAACTAAAATAAATAAAACTGTAAGAAAGAATCATGAGCATAGACCACTAAACCTAAATTATAAACATTGACGCTACTTCAGCTCGTCCATCCTGACTAACAAAGAATATTGCAATACAACGCGATATTGTTATTATCAATATGATTAATCAATAAAAAATATTTTTTTAAGGAGGAAACCAATGCCGATATAATTTGCAACTTGCAATAGTAATATCATCTGGTAACCTAGCTAAAATAACATTGCAGTCCGGTGCTTCCACACCCCATCCAGTAAAACACTGTTTACCATCATGTAAATCACAACTCTTTTTACTAAGCAACTAAACTAGGCAACAACATGCCTCTTCTAGTAAAAACTTTTAATAGGCGACTAAACTAGGCCACATGCCTCTTTTAGTAACTCTTTTACTAGGCAACTAAACTAGGCCACATGCCTCTTTTAGTAACTCTTTTACTAGGCAACTAGACAAGGCCACATGCCTCTTCTAGTAACTCTTTTACTAGGTAACTAGACAAGGCCACATGCCTCTTCTAGTAACTCTTTTACTAGGCAACTAAACTAGGCCTACTACTGCAATGTTCAATCAGATAACTACACAGTAAAAAATCGTAAAGAGTAAAGTGCGAAAGAAATTGAGTAAACAAATTAGAGTTATTTTTTTGAGTAAATTTTTTCGAAATTATGCTCAATATTTGGTAATTTTTAAAAATTAACTAAATAGTGCATTAAAATTAATTGATTTACTCATTTTGCATTTAACCTAAATCATTTTTGAGTATGCAATAATTATTTACTCTAGATGAAGTAAATGTCGAGTAAAATAGCGTTACACACATGCGCATACCCAGGGTACTGTATTTCGCGCGCTTATGTTGGCTGCACTGCATGCATGGTGTTCAACAGGTTAAACTGGCAATAATTGTGTAATTCGTTGTGGCAATTTAACTATAGTTAAAATAATTTTTGTGTTTGTGCTTGAATTGAAAAACCACAAAAACTGGGCAAATGCGGACATCTCATCTTACGATAATTTGTTGATATTTGGTAAGTACCCCAGCCCCAGCGTACATATCTAGATACTATTTAATTTTGGGAATTTGAGTAGGTAGGTGTAATCCTTATTATGATGGCTTTATTTATAAAAATAATAATGAATGTTAAATCCTAAAATTTTTCTACAATAACCGGCGTCTTCATTTACCCAATATCGAGTAAAAATTACTCTATACTTTGATTGAAATTTTATTAAAAAGTTGCAATTTTGTATTTAATTTTTATCTTCTAACATAATATAAAATTACACATTAAAAAATAGAATGCCAAATTGGCAATAACATTACACTATCAATAGTGCCAACAATAGTGCCAATTTTTTTGTTGTTAACTTGACTTAAAATTCTTGCTAAAATGGCATTTTTAACTTTAATAAAAGTATATAAAAATCTTTTGTTAATATATATTTAAATATTCTTTTATTTACAAAATTTTAAGGTTATTTTTTTAAACTTTAATTAAATATATTTTCTTACTACCTCGACTGAAAAGACGTTGTTTCGTCCCCGATTTCACGGCAGAAAATTTACGTTTCTTGCATTGGTCAAGCTATACGCGCACACTCTATAATAGCGGGAGTAAAAATATTTTAGTCGTGTGCTCAACATATGCAACTCTGATTACGACACCAATATAACCTCAAAATTTGGGCAGGCATCAATATGTTTCGATATACACATTTAATTTTTTCCCGTATTTTCGGCCGGGTTGTATTTTCGGCCGAGGTAGTAAGAAAAAAGTATACACTACACGGGCAGAAAGTGTGAGAGCCCTGAACTGCGCGCCATGATGCCCTCGGCTTCGCCTCGGGCATCATGGCGCGCAGTGCAGGAATCTCACACTTTCTGCCCTTGTAGTGTAATATACTATATTTACAACATAATTTGAATATTTAACAATAATAAATGTAAAACTTACTTTAAAAAAGTGGTACTTTTACATTGTTTTAAAGCCATTTATGTGTTATTTTATAGTATATACTACAGTTTTTTTTCAGACAAACGTTCCTTTTAACGATATAATAACAAAATTTGGATTTTCCGACAAACCCTTTTTAATTGCTGAGTATATGAATACTTTGTCATACCAAAATATGTTTTTTTTATAATGTGCACATAATGTTTTGTTCATTTTTTAGACCAGGGGCAGTTTTTTATCCCCTAGTTAAGATTAACCACTCCGTTTTTTTATTATTTATAAATATAGTTTATACATTGTTTTGTTCATTTGTTCCAAGGAATTTCAAATAAAATTTATTTTATCTAATTTTTTTTTTATTTAACCTGGCTATAACCCCTATAACCACTTTAATTTAATCAATTGCTGAGTAATTGTAACACTTTTTAAAGTTGAAAGAACACCATTTTGAGTAAATTTAACTAAAAATTTATTTATATTTCATTAGGTTTTAAATCAAAATATATTAAAATTTTACTCAAATTTGACTAGAATTCACTCAAAAGTTGATTAAAATTTACTAAAAATGATTTATACTTTAGTATATTTAATTAGGATTTAAATCAAAATGTATTACAATTTTACTCAAATATGACTAGAATTTACTCAAAATTTGTAGGACTTTAGTAGGTAATTTGATAAACATATTAACTCAAAAAGGAAATAGTTTACTAAAACACACTGAGTTAAAAAAATTAATCAATTTGGTGTGGACCTAGATTAAATAAATTTTGATTTAATTTTGAGTAAAATTTTACTCAAAATTTTTTACTGTGTACTATTAATTATTATTACTCAGTTTGTCAGGAATGAGTGGATTACATTTAGCAGGATATTCTTTATTGTAATAATCGCTGACGCAGCCATTCTGTTCATTCGCTTAAGACTTCACCTTGCCCTTCAGGTAAATTAATAAGCTGATTATGAGCAAATTTAAAAAGACTCTTAGGCCCGGTTTTATCATCTCCAGTTAAAATTAAATTGCTACTTAATTGGTAGTTAATTTGTTTTTATTAGAAAAAACACATTGATTTTTTTAATTTATTTTTTTTACTTTTGACAGCGCAAATAAGGTTGTTTTTATTAGAAAAAAACACATTGATTTTTTTTAATTTATTTTTTTTAATTTTGACAGCGCAAATAAGGTTATATTTGGCGATTTCCGGTAAAATTCTATACCAACCTGACAAAAATATGTCAAAAGTTGTGATTCTGTAACTAATGCTTCAACATGCGTGAAAAAACAGATTGCAATTTAACTAACAATTTGCCACTAGTTAAATATAACTGTAACTTACGAAAGTGCTAATTAAATGCAATATTGAAAAACCGGGCCTTAGTGATTTTAAATAGACCTCGAAATTTACGATCAATTTATTTTACTAAATACAAAATAAATAATTTTTTTCTAAAGTTTTCACCCACCCCAAATGTTTTAAATTAGTGTGAACATGATATATTACGGACCAAACCATTGATTTGGGTACCACAGGTAAACAAAGTGAACAATTATTTTTCTTTGTTTTTCGGAACAGAATATTGTTTAGAATATCATATGTTTTTTTTGCAATATTAGGGTCGAAGGGGTTTAGAATTTGTTTCTTTCGGTGCACTCGGATTTTGAACCTCGATATCTAAATTAGGGGTAATATGATTTCGTGACAAGAAATCAGCATGTTTCATTTGTTTTCCTTCACAATAAACAATATAAAAACCAAACTATTGTAAAAATACCCACCAGCGATGTGCACGAGGCGTAAGATCATGTTTTGTACGTGAAGATTTAAGAAGTGCTTGACAGCATTAACAGCGGCTAATGTTTCGAGTTCGTAAGAGTGGTATCTAGACTAAAATATACTAAAATATGCGACAGGGTGATTTTTATTATCTTTCTTCTGAAGCAATACCGCACCGTAACCTTCAGAGCAAGCGTCCGTATGAAGTTCGATGGGCAGGTCAGGATTAAAAATTATTAGAACTGGTTCGAATGTTAAGTGAGTAATTATTTTATCATGAGCCTGGTCGTGTAATGAAAGCCACTGGTCAATTAATGACACGTCATGTGAAATATTTTTCTTGCCATTAATTGCCTCAAAAAAAAACTTCCAAAAAATCTACTGGTTTTGCAAAGACTGCTAAGAACTCTGCTTTTCATTCACTCCACTTCTTTTCTGATGGGTTAGCGGATACAATCCAATTTGCTGCTTCCCCTTCCAGTGCTTGTGATAAAGAGACTATTAATTCCATAGTATCGGGATTTCTTTTTTGTTACCCATAAATCCACAATTGCTGCCCAGCTCTCGGCATCTGAAAATTTTGATGTTGAATCAAATATTGGTAAGCGAGTTGCATTGGCAGGCACTGCTGTTGGCAGACTTGAGGTCGCCAGCATTATCCGTTCAAGTCTTTTAATTCTTTCGATGGTAGGATCTTCACTCATCACTTCACAAACAGCGTTATTTTCGTCACTTTTACTGTCCGAATATTGCACTGGCAGCCTTGATCCCGCACTTCTTATATTAGAGATTAATGAGGGCGTCCTGGATATTTTAAAAGAATGCACGATACTGGGTTTTATTATAAAGTTATTTAATAAAGCATGTAGTCAGATAAATCCGCACAAAACACAAAATAATAATAATCGTCCTAAACTAATTATTAGCTATAAAAAAGAAAACCAACGATCCGCGACATGCTAGACCAACAATAGCCAATTAAAAATCAATTCAGAGATTTAACTTATCTCTCGACAACTCAAAATCTATCTGACGAGCGCGTTCCGTTCGCTAAGTATATCTCGGCGGGTTTCCATAAAGACCTTTTAACCCGTCCCAACACATTTTCTACGTTTTAAAAAATTATTTTGTCTAGACAACTTTACATAAATTATTTTATCTAAAATCGTATTAGCGTTAGACTTAGTAATAAACACCTAATATGAAGAAAATGACAATCTCCACATGCGTGGGACTTTTTTTAGCCTAAACATGCATCGTTACACAAATATTATTATGAGCTTAGACCACTACTTAATATGGGCGCCGACATATATTATTTTGGCGAAAATAATGTACAGTGGGATATTTCCACTTTAATTATGTTTTGATTGATTAAAACATACGCACATTACTTAATTTGAAACTTTCTATTGGTTTTTAGAAACGTCAAAAAATAATAAAGATAATCGCATTTTAAATTTCCCATGCAACTAAATGGGTTACTCCAAATTATTTTAATTTAAAGGGCTCTTTAATAAAATCATTAAACATTAAAATGATGGGGTCTGGTTTCTAGCCATGAGCTCAATTCACTTTGCTAAACAAAAGATTTTTATCATTTCTGGGCAGTTTAACATTGTGACTTTTAAGTGTCATAATTAATGTATTTTAAAAAACAAAATACAAAAATCCATAGGGGTAAAATCTGAACTACTCGCCGGCCAAAGCAAGAAGCCACCACGGCCTATCCACTGTTCAGGAGATCGTCAGTAGTAGTAGCAGTTTACGGAGAAGTGTACCAGTTTATCGTCTTACATAAACAACATATTTTTCGAATGTTTAGTAATACATGTTCTAAGAGAAATTTATTAAGTAAAAAATTAGGTTTATTTTAACAGTATGTGTTTTGGCTGCCTTCAATTAGGAAACATTTCTTGCTTATTTGCGTTCTGCACTCCGTTAAAAAAAATTGTGCATAAATAACATATCTCGCATTTCTTTATTTTAAAATAAATTATATGCGATTACCTCGATAATGGTTACACCTATAGCGACTTTAAGAAGATATACCTTTTTGAAGTAAAACAAGTAGACTAATCGATTTTTTATTAGTCAGATCGATATACTAAGCTTAAAAATGTAATACCATCTAAAAGAAGCGCAGTATGCCGTAGGTGGAGCAGTGTATATAGTAAAATCAAAACTTTGTACAAATTTGTTCTCCTCGCCTTAAAAAAATCCTAAATCCCTAAACATTTGTTAATTTTAACCAAATATTAACCAGACTTTATGTTAATTCAGGTACAAATAGCTTTATGTTAAGTTTACAACCAACTGTAAGCCAGTACACAGTAAAAAAAATAGAGTAAATATTAAACTCTAAATTTCACTAATTAGGTGGTATATACGACCAACTTATTTAGAGTTGAATATTTACACTAACAGTAGTGTGCATTGCAGTGTTACTTTTACCAAAAATAGTGCTAATTTTAATAACCATCGTAGTGTTAAAATTACTCTAAATCGTGTTATTTAACCTCTTGTTAAATTACTATTTTAACACTTAAAAAAGGTTGATTTAGCACTAAATTCGTCTAAATAAATTAAAATGTTTACTAATCTAGAGACAAATTTACACATTTTAGTGTAAAATCTACTCTATTATAATAATATATTAACAAAAAATAGATTAAATATTTCATTATATTTATATACATTTAGTGTAACTAATTTTTAATTTACACTATATCGTGTTTTTAATGGCAAAGGGAAAGGGTAAAAAAAAAATATTAAATTTATAAAAAATTTATTATAAAATATTAAGGTTTACATATTAAAGAATAAATGTACTAAAACATACAATATTTCTAAGAATAACCCAAATTTAGTTCAGAAAGTATAACTATACTTTGGAACAAAATAGTAACATGTCGATGATGGGGATTGATGAAGATTAAATGGTTCCTTATATATTAATAGACGTAAATCAACAATATTCATTTCACTTTCATTTATTGTCACCTCATATGCATATTTTATTTTTATAAAGATGGGTAATACACTTTGCAGTAACAAAGAAGGGACAATCTTCAATGACAAATATGTTTATAATTTGTTCCAACTGGGGAAAACTTACATTATCCTGACACATTCCTGTACAAATAACCATTCCATTTTTATAATGGTAGCAGTAATCTATCCATTTCGGAATTAAAATGTCCCTTTCTTCCGAAAATATTTCAATATGTTCATGTATAAGAGAAATAAATTTGTAATCTTTAATTTTTGTAGATGAAGATGGACCGAGTTGTACTTTTATATTAAAATGATCTGCATCCAATATAGTCATTTCCTGAATTTTTCCCGCAAGAGTTTTAGCAAGATTTTTAAAGTTTTTGAATTTTTGAACTAAAATTTTAGATACCGCATGTTTTCCTTCATATCTCATTGACCATAAGTTTATTAAAGGACCCATGCGCTTAATTATTCTGGGGTAATGAATTAAAAAATGTAATTTTGGAGTTAAAGAGTGTTGAAATTCGGACAAAAAAATAGAGTGATGTTCTTAAATAATATCATGTAAATCGGCTATCATTGAAAAAGAAATTCGAGGAGCAAATATTATGTTCATAATTTTTAATAATAGTAATATAACTGTATTTTTTTTCTGTAAATCGGATGTTAAAATGATATCATCTATAATAAGAGGTAAGTATCTTATTAAAGTCCAAGTTTGACTAGCTCTTTGACCTATTAAATTTCCAGGTTTATCCAAAATAACTGGACTTGGTTTCACAGATTGATTAGTAAATCCATAGTGAAAAAGTTTTATTCTATTGTTAAGCTGTTCCAAAGTTATTAAATTTGCAGTAATTAGAGAACTAATAAACAGTTTTATTTCAAGTGGAGCACACCCTTCAAGAACATCGTGCATTATATCAACAGAATACGAATCTCCTAATTTGAAATACGTCAACTCATTTAAAACACTTTGCCTGCGTATTCCCATAAAATTATTATCTTCTGTTGCCTTTAAACTTTGTTGTTTAAACAATGTACTACTTCTTTCAATACTATTGATATCAGACACTTTATAATGCATTTCACTTTTATGTAATAAACAAAATCTACAGTAGTAATTTGCTTGGAAAGATTCTACCATTCCATGTAATGTATTAAGTCCTAGATTATCTCCAGAAAGTGAAACTAATGTACCAAAAATTGGTTCATCTATTCCTTCCACCGTAAGTCCATTTGATTCCAATAATTTAATATCATTTATTATTGGTTTTAAAATACAATTTATTGAAATATCATCGCATTTTAAGTCAGAAGTAAAAAATAATGCTAATAAATGAATATTTTTAAGTTGAGAATTTGAAGCTGAAGGAAAATTTAAAATTCGAAAATAAATTGCTCCCATTTTATGACAACCTGTTTTAGATCCCAATGGATTTGTGGTTTCGAAATCATCATAATAAAGCTGTAGTTGCAAAAAGTATTTTTTTGATTGAAATAAAGCGTTTTTTTCTAATATTGAACCTTTGACCAGTTTTAAAGTATCCAAATAGTATTTTTTTTCAAGAAATAGTTGCTTGCAAAAATCAAGATTTTTTAATATTATTAATTTTAAAGATTTTAAAATTGGTATGTACTGAAATGTAAGTGGGACGTTTCTCTCGATCATTGCATTTTGTTTTTGATCAAATATATTATCAGAACGTGTTCCAATGGTTATTTCTTGAGGTTTTACGTAATTAAAAGATTTCAGAATTTTACTCCTTTTGTAACTGGTATCATATTTTTTAAATTCTTTTTTAATCGAATTGTATACAGAATTTATAAAATTAAATGTTTCTTTATTGGTAAAATGATGTTTGGATATTTCATCAAATATACTTTCTATTAGTTCTTTAATTGATTCAAAAATGGACTGGGTTTGGGGTTTTGGAAGAGATAAATGCAAAACTTGGAGGATAAATATTTTAAATGACGTTTCAATATTATTCGATTGATCTTCTGAAAAATCATTGTAAAAAGTTGTATTTTTAAAATCATTTTGGTGGTGTTCATTGGAAACTTTAAAACAATTTTGTGCAATATTTGCCTCGTTGTTAATTAAAGAATTTAAATTTTCGTCCTGAATTAAAGATGAAGGTTGTGGTTCGTGCTTTAGTAGGTGTCTGCGATATCCACTAAATGAGCGAAATGAATAGATGCAATTAACATAGTTACATTTTAAAGAAAGATTAGGGTTATCAAAAAGTGAATGATAAATTCTTAAATGTTTTATGGTTTCGTTACTATTTTGTAAGATTCTAAGGCATATATGGCATTTAAACATATTTGGGTTATTTTACAAAAATATAAAATACAGAATAATATTAGTTCTTATTATACAGTAGGCTGGGCCGAAAAAATTATTTTTAGAAATCTCACTTGGCATAGTAAAAAAAAGTTGTAACATGGGTAGACAACCTAGCTGATTTTTTTTCAAAATTTAAAAACATGTTTTAGCCTCGCCCCCGGGGGGCTAAAAATTTTTTTTTTTCAAATTTAAATTTTGGATTTGGCATAGCATAAAACTGATAGATATAAGCTTACTTATGACACACGCAAAAATTGGTTAATATATTTTAATTTCTAGCCGCGCCCCATGACGTTTAACTGGGGATGAAAAATAATTTTTTAATACCACAGTTTGGCATACCAAAAAATTGGTAGGGTCAACTCAATTACGACATAAAAACAAAATGATTAAAACATTTTAATATTTAACCTTGCCACTGGGACCTTAAAACAGGTATATTTTAAAATATTATATTTTTGTCTTGTCATAAGAAAATAGATCATTTCCTACTCACTTATAGCCGAAAAAGAAATGAATAAAAATCTTAATATTTACTAAACATCGTATAACCGAGCCCGCTATTGTAAACAAAAGAGGTTACCTAAATAAATACCACCCTTTTATTGCTGCCATGTGGAAATTGCGTGGCGCCTTCCACTGAAACAAGTGATATAAAGGAATGATACAGTGTAACTTTAACGCGTTGTGAAATAAGTGTACTTTGGGCACAGATAATTACTTTCCTTTAATTATAGTTTAGTTAAGTTATAGTTATATAATAAGTACAATTTAGCTATATAATAGGAGTAATTTAGTTATATAATAATGCAATAAGACTAAGTGGTGTTTTGTTTTTTGGTTTATCTATTTTAAAAACAATATGGATAAAGTTAAAACTAGGAAAGCAGACACTTTTCCAATATTTGGTACTGCCTGCGACATAGCTTCTGAATACTGCGCTTGTATGTGGCCACTTGCAGTCCTTCTGAGAACTTACTTCTTTTAGTGCAGTTTATTATGAAAGTGTACGCCTATGTGGTTCAATATAAAAACGCAATCTTCAATTAAATATGGTTCGGTACATTTATGGAAAACCATTAGTGAGTCAAGGGGCCTTCCTAAAGGAGTCAAAACAATTATTGATAAAGTAATTTCAACTAACGCGTATTTCGCCCATCCCGAGAATATTCTGATAGCTATGATTGCTGACGAGAGAAGTCATATTAGGGAACTTGGTATACGACGCTTATTAAAGACTAAAAAACAACCAGCAGCAAAAAAATTACGAATATTTAAAATACCACCTTTAAATTGGAATGCCAAAGACTATACCGAAATGATAAATTGGAGTGAATGTTGTATTACAGAGCCCCCACTAACAATTGATATCAAAAGCGAAGATTTGTTAGCAGCAATTGAAAATAAATCTTTTATTAATTTTAGCAAATTACCAAGTCACACTCAAGCTGTGGAGCGATGCGTAAAGATTATAACCGAAGCATCCAGTAAAGTTTGTGGTCACTCTTCAAGAGACGGTTTTATAAGGGTTAAAATAGAGGCAAGAAAAAATTTACCCATGTTAGATAATAAAAAACAATACTACAATGTTGAAAAGTAAAAACAGGTATATTATTATACTACACTGAAAGAAATATATACTAAAGTTAAATAAAAAAATAATTAGGGGAAATATATTTTATGTTTCATATTTGGACTACCACATACATTGCTAAAACAAATATATTCGTTTGGTTAGCAGCCTATTGCTGCCCTAGCAATATAAATGTGTTTCTAGCAATATTTTTTTGCTGTAATTCACTTATAGTTTACATTTTATAGTAAGGGTAAGTTTATTTTTATTTAGATCTAACATATCTTCTTTACAATAAATGTATTACAAAATTTAACATACATTCATAATAAACAGTAGTATAAATGTGTAAAGCACTAGTATAAAATTTTTAGTATAAATTTGTGTTTACTTTTAGCAACAAATTTCTTTCAGTGTAAGGGATGGAAGGGAGGGTGCAACTCCCCGTGGTGAGTTGTGGGTTGACTAAATGATGATTGATATAAAATAAAATAATTTTGGTGCCCGATTTAATCATATATGATATATCATCATTTTTTAAAGCAAAGAGCTGCATATTGAAACTTAAAATGCCAAGGGGCGCGGCTAAAAATTAAAATATATTAACCAGATTTTTTTTGTGTCGCAAGTGAGCCGATACCTATCAGTTTTTTGCTATGCCAAATCCAAAATTTAAATTTGAAAAAAAAATATTTTTAGCCCCCCGGGGGCGAGGCTAAAACATTTTTTTAAATTTTGAAAAAAAATCAACTAAACTGTCTACCCCCCTTACAACTTTTTTTTACTATGCCAAGTAAGATTTCAAAAAATATTTTTTTTTTGCCTTTTTCGGCCCAGCCTATTATACAGGTACCTTGAAGTGGGTGAGCCTTGTTCTTAGTTCAATCATCTTTGGAGTGTATATTATTTTTTCTGCATCAATTTCAAAATAATACGTTTGGATAAACCTCCAAAAATGTTTCAAATATTCATCATATTCCAGACTAAATACGAAGTGACTCATAAACAGACACTGAATAGCTTTCGCACTGCTGCAGAACCGGGGACATGGAATTATTTTATTATCCAGTATTATGTTATACTGTGTAATGGCCCCCTTATTGCTTCCTTGAGCAACAATAATTGGCTGTGACGTTCTTTTTTTGGAAATTACTTCTTCCAGTGGAATATTGTTCTAAAAATATGTAAAAAAATATTATAATTAATATGTTTGCAGAAAAAATAATAATACTCACATTTTTAAACACTATGAATCGATCAATAGGTGATAAATGATTATTTTCTTTATTTTGTCTGTTTGGCGTAGGTGGTAACATATACAAAATTGCAAGAGCTGCTCGTGTGGTTTTATCCCATCCTAAAAATCAAATATATAAAATGTACTTTCATATTTACACTAAAAAACATTTCTATATATATTTCTATATACATTTCTATATATATATATATTAGGGTGAGCCAAAAAAACTAAACTATCGGATTTATGGGTTAAAATGAACCTACATACCGAGCAAAAAATTTCCCTGCAAGGCAAAAATTTTTGCTCAATTTTAAAAGGTGTCGGTGAGCATTCTAAGTTTTCCATTGAAATAACACGTAAAAAAATCTTTTTTCATTAAAAAAACTGCAGTTTTAGTGATTTTTTACACTTTTCAAAGCTTTCAAACATACGAATTTTTGAAATAAGTAAAATAATCCTGGTATAGATTCTTTGGGAAATTTTATGCTCTACAAGAATCCGCGACGTAAAAAATTTTATCTCAAACGGTTCAAAAGTTATAGTCTTTTTAATGAAAAAAGATTTTTTTACGTGTTATTTCAATGGAAAACTTAGAATGCTCACCGACACCTTTTAAAATTGAGCAAAAATTTTTGCCTTGCAGGAAAATTTTTTGCTCGGTATGTAGGTTCATTTTAACCCATAAATCCGATAGGTTAGTTTTTTTGGCTCACCCTAATATATATATATGTATATTTACCTGGCTCATTGAGAGGGGAGCTTTTCTGGATGTCCAATAAGGGGTTTTTTACGGTGTAATCATATATATTTAAAATTTTATCCAAATCTGCAGTGAAGCGATCCTCAAAGTTTACTTTGTTTGGAAACTCAATCAAAAAATCTCGTTCAAGCTGTAAAAGAATAAACATTTATACTTAATTATTTACTACTACACAAACTTGCCAATGAGGGAACGTCAAAAAATCTTGGAAACTCTTTAAGAATTATATCTCCCAAGCCTTTTCTATACTTGTAAGTAAAATCCATTTTTTGATATATTACATCCAACTCATTTTTATCAACATGTTTTAAAAACTCAATAGCATCAGATATTTCTTGTGTTTTTTCGATTATTTTTGTAATTTTGGCCGGTGGTTCATTTTGTAAATCATTTTTCTGTTTTCGTTTAGGCCCTTCTTTTTTATACGTAGTTCTGGCTATTGTTCTAAGACGCCATGACAAATATCCTTCTCCTCCATTATTGTTGGAATAAAATGCTTCCTAAAATAAATAATTTATTACGTAATAAGTATATTTAATTTACATTTAAACTCAACATATCCGTATTTTCCTGTAGGATCCCGTAGAGAAGGAAAAATATTTATAATGGCCTCTCCCAAATTTCTTTTAGCAAATTCTGGTACTTTTAAACCATACATTTCTACCAATTTCGCACATGTTATATTGACAAGTTGTTTTCTTTCTGTATTGGGCATCAAACCCAATTTCTCATATTTATTAAGGATATCTCCACCATTTTTTATAATTATATCTTTCCATTGCTAAAATGTTTAACATAGTCAACTTTTAATTAATTAATTTTTAAATATATAATATACTTCTGTGGACATGGTGTTGGAAGTAACAGTAGGGCAAGCAATGCTTGTACTTGTAGATTGAAGTTCGGTAAATAATGATTCAGCTTCTAAATTATGAGATTGAGTCGCAGTATAACAATCTTCGTCCAGCCAATTTTCAATGCTCATAACATCTGACCTATGACTTTCGACCGGGCTTACAATTGTCACCGTAGAATTACTGGCTAAAGATATTTAAAAAATAGGGATTTTATTTTAAATGAATATTGTACTGTAAAATTCATTTCACCAATTTATTATAATATAATATGTATAGATAAAATATATTAATTATTAATATTTTGACTTTCTGCAACATAAAATTAATCTTACCGTCATCGCTTCGCAACTTATTAACTATTAAGGTACATATAGTTTTAGTTTGTGAATTAAGAAAATCTATCAAAATATCTGACTCAATAATAGTCCCTTCTGAATCCATGAAAAATATTGGGTGCTCCCCCAGTTCTGGAAACTTACTTTTTGCTAAAAATTTAAAAAAAATTGAGTTTTAGGTATTTAAATGAATAGTAATAATGTAACGATATGCATGCGAAGAGGCATCCCAACATACATAAAATACAATAGATCAATTTGTTTCCAGTCGAACCTCTATAATTCAATATTTCTAATGAAACTTTTAGAAATAGCACCTAAACTTCTATTACTCAAATATTTTGATAACTTGAATAAAATATGTATATTCGATAATGGATATAATGAGCTCACAAAACACCAAAAATATCATATTACATTATTACAATGTATATATCATATTTTATTCGAATCATCAAAATATTCGAAATCACTAGTGATTTGTTATTAGTAATTAGGGTTGGAACGGAAGTCCGCTTTGGCCGAAGTTTTTGCCGAATCCGGCCGGATTTTTGTATAATAAAACAAATACTATTCATTCGCTATAAATAGATAAAATAAAACCAGGGTGGGCATGAATTAATTTAAATGCATCACCAAATCATCAGTTATTTAATTCATCATTAAATCAATAAAAGAGTGTAAAAAGTAAAAAATAAAAAAAAATATTGTTGTAAAAAGTAAAATACTTAATTTATGACGAAATTATTTAAAACATACTTTTGACTTTTACATAAAAGACATTTTTTTAATTTTTAAGTTTGTGTATAAAAATATAATAAATTAGAAATAGTACCTAAATTAATTCAAAAAGTCTTACTTTTTTTTAATTTTTTTATGACTTTTTTCAACCTAAATAAAACACAACTTACATCTAACTAAATATAAGTAGGTATAGTACAAGTATAGTATAAGTAATAATTATAATAATAATAATAATATAATATACTAAGTATATTGTGAAAACAGTGGGAAAAAGACGAGCGTGTAGTTTGCCACACGAGTGTAGTCTACGCTGTAGAGAGTGCGTCAACACACAAGTGGATTCTCCTCGTTTGACCAATTTCCCACACAATATTTTATTAAACTACCGTAATTAATTTAAAGCCAATTATTTCGCCCACTCTAAGCAGGGCCACGAAATTACATATTCCTTGCGGGTGGCTTGCGCATTCGGGGATTTACAGAAACAAGTTTTGTAAATACCCGTTCTTTGCTCGCTCGACAATTGGTGTGGCTTTTTGATCAAACTTTTTCTGATATCGGTACAAAATATTAAGTTCATCTGTTAAAAACTTAAGCTGTTTAAAATTGTTTACAAGTACTAGGAAACAGTTAAAAAAATTATTATTATTTTGAAACAATTAAAGGGTTTTAAAAGGCGAATTATTTTAAATAAAAGGGATAAAAATCCGGACTATTGTCCGGCCCAATGCGAGTCCGTTCCATCTCTATTAGTAATTAAATAATACCACGTGCCGGTACACTGTACCGGGTACAGTTTAGTGTATACGATTTAATAGATGTTGGATTAAAAAATAAAGTATTTATTATTTTTTCAAAGTTTTCCTTTGTCAATCACAAATAACCGATTTTATAAAATGAATAAATTAAATGTATGCAAATATCAAAAATATTTTATGTAGTTACCTAAATTTTCATAGTCTTCATAGGAAAAGCACGTGTTCGCTTTTGAGAGCTTAGATACATGGCCGTGTTTTATTTTTATAAAAAAATCAGTACTTTCCTCCGCTGAAAAGAAGCAATTTATACTAAAGTGATATATATTATTTTGATTTTAATCGTGTACACCTATAGACTCTATGGTATAGAGTATGACAATTTTATAATATTGGTATTTTACAAGGAATGTGTAGTAGTATACAAGATTTTAAGACGTTTTATTATTAATGATTGTTTAATTTATGTCTTTGCAACGTTTTTACTATTTAATTAATCCCAAATACATAAATAAAACAATAATAATTATTATAATAATGTACTTACCCATAATGCACACAAAATCACTGCCACACTGCCAAATTTCAATGAAACAATGAACAAAAACGGCTAGTCGAGTCTAAAGAGAAACACCCCACCAAGTGGCGTGAGCCAATCACACTAAATAGAGTTAAATCTACACATTTTAGAGTTAAAATATGCACTAATAAGAATGTTTTAGAGATATTTAGATAAAACTGTACCATGTACTAGATTTAAAAATAACTCTACAAAAGTTATAATCTAATTGATTTAGTGAAAATATCTACTCTAATTTAGTAAATATTTTTATAATAGAAATAGAGTTACATTGTGACTAAATAGTGTAAAATATATTTAATCTAAAGTTAGAGTTAAAAAAGAGTTACCTAGATGAAAAATAGATAAGATTGGATTTTAGAGTTAAAATAATGCATACGTTTACCCTAGATTTTAACTCTAATAGTTTTACCAGGTACTCTAGAAAATTTACACGGGCAAATTTTTTGCTGTGTAGCAACAGTATTTGTTGGAAAACGGAAACTAAAATGAAAAGAATTTTAATAAGAAATGTTGCTTTATTAATCAATTTCCCAAACAAAAAAATTAACACATTTTTAACTACATAAATGATCACAAAAATAATTAAATAACACACCATTCGGAAATCATCAAATTATAAAGAAATTTGGTACAATATACATAATTATCAGTATTACTACAACACTTACTAATGTATTTCTTAACTTTAACCCACTTCACTGTATCCCATAATTTTAGTTTGAAAACCAGTAATGGCATCTTTTTTCGGATACTTCACACACTCGTTAAATAGCTGTAGGAAATCCGAATAACAATAATAATTATAATAGATTTCTGGTAATATATTATGAACACTCTTTACTTTACGAATTAGAATAAAGTAAGCATGTTTTTCTACAGAAAAATAAGTTGCAGGCGCTAAAGTCCGTTAAACTTGTCGATGCGTATTGTCAGTGGGAAATGTTTTGATTGACTGCCTGAAATCACGTGTACTTTTTCAACGAAATAATTTGTTAAACATTAACAAAATAATCTGTAACCTTTGAAATTAATAAAATGCCTACAAATTTGCACATTACCTTTACAAAACTTTTGGTAAAATATTTTCCTTTGTTAAAATAATTACAAATCCTGGTTTTCTACAAAAAATTTTACAAAATAAAATTAACAAACTACAAACTCATGTTAACAAATTTGATTTTTATAACAGTGTAATTTTGAAACGAAGAAAAACTTAAAACTTTGACACGTTGTATCTTGGTTATTATTAACTTTTGTATATGGAAAGTTTAAATAAATCGGATTGTTTCGACTTAAGAGTCTGCTGTTGCTCTGTGTCCCATTACTTTTGGACCACCAAAACAAAATTAAAATATAATTGTCGAAAATTTCGAGAAAATAAGTATAAAAACTGGTGGGTGTTCCTTGAAATTTGCGTTTTTATCGGAAGTAGTTAATCAATTAGGGCACTGCATTATATGTCTCAATCTGGAGAATGCTTCTCTAAGATTGGTTAATCGCTTCCGATAGAAATTACTTAACATGGAAAGTAAAGTCGCATTTCAAGAAAATAACTACAATTTAGAATAAAAAAACAGTTTTCAGGACGTTATTTTTAAATGACGCTTAAACTATAAATAAGAATTTAATTTTCATATATAGTTGCTAAGGGTGCTGTTTTTGTAAACAAGTTTTAGATATATGACTTTAAATACTAATAAAACTGCTGGTACATTGTACCAGGTACAAACAACAATACAGCAATTTAAAGCATTTAATTAATCCGCTTTAGTTTAGTTATAAATTATAATTAATTTTCAATAAATAAAATTTTATAAGTTACACAAATACAATTTTCGAGAGTAGACCACAAATATTTATTTTGGGAATAAAAGTGTGTTTTTAAAATCAACCACATGTTTTTCATTAGTAGGTTTATTGGTTGTTAGCTCGGTTTTTAGTTTAAAATGCAATTTTTTTCAATTCATTTAAAAAATAAAATGGTAATTAAAAATATCCGCAAAAATAAATAAAAACATTTATGGATAAAACCTATTTGTTTACATTTGTTATATGTACATGCATAATTAATATAATACAAATATCGGAAACATATAAACATTTAAAAAATATATATTCTAAAATATATTTTTATGGCTTAATACGACAAAAATGTAATTTATATTGCTCTACTGAGTTTTAAAACTCAAGTATTTTTAAGGACCAGTCTATTATTCTAAATAATTCTAAAATTTTGTAAGCATTGTAAATTGTAAAAATTTTAATTTTTTTATAAATATTACATTATAATCTTAATTTTTACTTTAAAGTTAACCTAAAAATAAGATAAAAATAATAGTTTTGAAATAGAATAGAAGTAGGTATTAATTATTTAAAAAAACGCCCACTTTCTACAAGAATATTTATTTTGCTGATGGTTGTTGGTGTTGTAAGTGTATTTTTTATATGAAATTAATTATATTTATTTGAGTTTTTAATTTAATTATATAAAAAAAAGGTTTACATTTTTTTATCGACCCACGCTAGTTTTATAAAATTGACCTTTAAAACGTTATTAAATACATATTTTTAACGCAATTTTTGTATTTTAATATAATAGTAATTATTAATTATTATTAATTACTAATTAATATTATTAATAACTAATAATTAGGGGTACCTTGATGTAAACAAAATGTAAAAATGTTTAAAACCATTGGAGAAGAGTAAGCTGAATAACTTAAAATTTACAAAGTATATACAAACTTTAGTAATGTTTTTTTTTCTTTTTTCATCAATATTTGATTAAGAGAAACATCGTAATTTAAAAATTACAAATGTTCTAACATAATATATATTATAAAAATGTTATAAAAAAACTTTGTATAAATTGTTTAGTTTATTTATTAAAATGTTATGCCTAAATATTTCCGTATGTTTTATATAGGGTTTAACAATAGGCTAGGAAAAATAAAATGTTGGATTTATTAGTAAAAAATAATATGTATATTTTTTACTTCCACTAGACTATAGTGAATGTAAATAAATATTGAGTGGCAGGAGCATTACCAAATATAACAGATGCTAAGATTTTTCTTATATGTTCAAAAGTTATTAGACAATAAATATTTTTTAATTTTTTTTACTCCCAAAACATAAAAAATAGTACATTAGTGTGCGAGGCAATTAAGGTAGATGTCGTGCTGTAAGCATACCATCAGAAAATTTTAAATTTTTGTATACTTATTAAGGACATGACAATACATATATCCCTAAAAATTTGAAGTCGATTGACTGTCTATAACCCGACATAAATTCAATTAAAAATTGGATAATTAACATGGATTGTATAGGCTTTCTGTAGTTCTGTACCAGTTTCCTAGTTATACAGAAAAAACTAACTGTCAGAAGCTTTTAAAAAACTAACAGTGTTTTAATGTATTTTTGCTGAGTTAAAAAAAAATAATTAAAAATTTTTGACTGTCCAATTGTTTATAAATAACCGTTTAAAGTTCAACAATTTGTAAAAAGTATACTTCACTAGTGTCAGATAAAAACAACTTGGCAAGGCTGTACGCGAGTATAGATATTATTTCCGCAGTAAATTCAAACGGACTGATTCAGTCTCCAATATGGTTGAGCATAAGCGACGTTGCCGGATTAAAACTTATGAAAATATTTAAAAGTATTACGTAAAGGTAACGTCTTCAGGGTACAGTCTTGCGAACAAATTATGAATCACTTAGCTACAAGCTCGTATACTTTTACGGTGCGTATAATTTAAAAATTTTTGACAATATTGTACCACGACAACTACCTTAACAAGCTTTCGCAGCCGGGATTAATATACAATTTTTTACATATACAACATTTTTTAATAATAATAAAAATATGAAGTCGTTCTACAGGGTGTCACCAAATAATTTCAAGGGGATGATAGTACACGCCAAAATATGAAAGTTTATCCCCATCATTTTTGCATTAGTGCCATTTTTTAAATAAAAAATCATTAAAATTTGTATAAGTTATTAGAAATTTTGGGCCGCCACTGGTTGACTGACACAAAATATACATTGGGCAATAATCTACATCCATTAAAAATTTATATTTGTGTTTTTATTAATTACTTTGTTTTGCATACTTGGCTATTTTTAGGTACTTTGGATAAAACAATACTTACTTTTTATTGTAAGGGATCTCGAGGTTTCCGTGGTTTTCCCGTCTATTTTAAATTTACCTTTCACTTTTTAAGGATGTTTTCGGATTTCATCTGCCGCTGGAGTGACAAGTTCGCGGAGTTGTTCTAATGTGTCAACTTCGCTTTGGAAAACTAAACTGTTCATGTAGCCCCAGAGAAACCAGAATAACAACAATTTTGAATAAGTTTTAAAGTTTTTTGATAATACACTGTTTCTTTTATGCTTGGAATCATTGTTTTTAGAGGTAAAAACAATGATAGGTCAGTGACATCCAGTGGAAAAGTTGAAAATTATAATTTTTTTTATTAAAAAACTGTAGCTCTTACGCAAAAATGATAGAGGAAAACTTTCTTGATTTGGCGTTTACTATCATCCCCCAAAAGGATGACAACTTATTGGGTGACACCATATATATAGATTTTTGATAATTAAAATATAAAAATTAATGGGCCAAGTTGAAAAAAGGGTAAAGTAACAAGGGACAAAAAAAACAAACTTATTTTGATTTACAATTAGAATAATTTTTGTTAATTTTATTTTTTGTGTTATATTTACATTATAAAAGAACAAACAAACAATATTGTAATTTTTAATAAAAATAAACTTGTTATTGCAATTACCATATTGTTTATCCTTTATTATTAAAACTGTTACTTAACCCCTTTATCCACTTGCCCCTTCAATTTTTGTACCCTTGAAAAATACTATTAGTTTTGACTAGTGAATCTTAGATATGATGTAGAATACGTTGTAGATATGTTAGTATTTATAAATGCGTATTTGAAGTGCGCCCTTTAACAGTATTTAAATATTTTTATGTTATTTCTAATTATATATTTTATTTTTTAGTTTAGTTTTAAGGCCGCGAGTATCTTGGAGCTGTGATAAACAATAAGTTAATCCAGGTCCACATAACTTTATGTCAAGTTTACAACCAACATTAATGTAATTAGTTAATTAAATAAGTAGTTTGTAATTATAACAGACGTTTTGTAGATTTAATAACAAAATGCTTACAAAAATTTTTATAGACCCAGTAGCAAAAGTATTTGTTGGAAATTGGGAACTTAAATGAAAATTCTGAATTCATTTAATTATAATAAAAATTGTACAATATAATTATCAGTACTACTACACTTACTGATGTATTTCGTAACTTAAACAGTTGTTACGAATTAGAATAAAGTAAGCAGAAACATAAGTTGCAGACGCTAAAGTCTGTTGAACTTGTTGATACGTATTGTTATGGGAATGTTTTGATTGTTAAATAGGTAACGCACACTCCCCAGACAGCATCTACATAAATCAGATACAGATTTCTGAACGAAGTCTGTTAAAAAACATCTTACAGAAGTGACAATTGTAAATTGTAGATATAAATTAACTCCCTACAGCACCACACCCATTTTTATGTTGACTATGAAACATTATTTTTAACCTCATTTTGTGTTAAATATTTTTGCTTATGATAAGGAATTATTTTTGTCAGCATTACAATGATTTTTTTATTTATTATTTCTTTACATTTGGAAATCTACCAAAAAGTTTTTTCAATTTAAGATACAAAATTGTCTTGAGGGTCCCCCGAGTCTTTAAAAAATCAAATTTTATTGAAAAAAAGTCTATTAATTTTAAGGCATATTAAAATATATTTTACACCTTTTTTTTATAATAGCAAAAAACATGTAGTTTATACATATCCCTACATAGCAAAATTATAGTTTTAATAACATTTTAGTGTTTACAGGATCCGCCACAATTAATAAAATTCACAAAATATCACTATTTACCCGTTTACTACAAATAAGTTCCTTGCTTACTTTGTTTAAATAAAAAAAACCTGAGCTCACCGCGTGGAGGTGACTGCTTATCGAGCTCCTACACCTCCCAGCCCCAGCTACCAACCTAAGCTAGGACCTATGACTTTCACGACCTTGAAAAAATATTATTTTCTTTTCAAATTTATATTCTTTTTTGGTTTCAAAAGTTGGTCTTTTATATTAAATTAAAATTTATAATAACAAATTAATATAAATAATAATTTGTAATTATAAATTTCAATTTAATATAACTCCCACTCCTTCACTTATGGACCAATATGGGGCTCGATTGAGAGCAATTAAATAAAGAAATATAACGTTTAATTTAAGGTCGTGGGATGCCCTATAAATGATGGATCACAGTTACTAACTCTTAGTAATATTGCTTAAACAACTAACCTTAGTATAACTTTTGCTATTAGTCATATTTACATGGAAAGAATGCTGCTATATAAAAATTTAAAAAAAATGTAATTTTTAACTTTTTTTCTGACATTAATGGGTTTGGAGGACCCACTAAACATAAAGCGATTGAAACAAAAATTGGTATGGATATTATTTGACCCTAAAGGAATCTTTTCGTAACTATTACATCAAAGGAAAAAACTCCACCCTAATATATGTATATGTTGGTATGGGTTTTCGCGGATGTACTTGGTTTTCGGGAATTTATCCGCGTTAGCACTTGTTGATCCTGTGAAGGACCGATGTAGTTGTATTGACGACGTTTCGGCAAAATCTCATTTGCCATTTTCAAGTCTTGGATAACTTTCTTGTTGCACTTAGATATTATTGAATTGTATTTGTTGAAAACTTGACATCAGCCAACGGATTTAATCTCACTTTTTCCCAATTTATAATAAAGCCCGTGACTAAAACGCCAGCTTATCATTGGGGAAGTAAATAAAATAACTTAAAACTACAATATATTATTTTTAGAAGATTATTCAAATTTTCCTTTGTTAAAATAGCCCCAAATTTAAATTTAAAGGGTATATACCACAGGACCCTTTTTCAACCCCATTGTATTTATAAAAGGAAATATTTTATAATATATTTTGGTAATTTTTTTTTAATATTACTTTTTAAATTATGTCAATAAAACACTAAAAAAATAAAGATCTTTATAAATAAAGATTTTTAAACTATGCAGCAAAAATTGCAATCTCGATTTATTAAAAACAAAACCAAGAAAAATATATTTATTATATTCTGAAATTTATAATATCACTTTATTTGCGTCTCCTTAATAAAATTGCTTTAATATAACTTTCTTTCTCTGTCAGCTTTGCACACCATGTTTAAAGTCAACAGTGATTATCTTAAGGTTCCGATGAAATTTATCTTAATTTAAAGGACTCGGCAAACATCCTTGACCTGTTAGCTGAATAGTCACTGTTTATACTATAATTACTTTAGAAGCTCTATTATTTACTGAATATACAAGTTTGGCTGTTTCATGTTTAACTCATTCAACCCCTTACATCGCTTCTTCTCCCAAATACGACGGTGCCTTATATATAATTGCACAGCAATTGTATTTTCAGGGCAGCTTTGTTATTTAGTTTTAAGCTAAAATTATTTAAACGTTGATCTATAAATATGAAAATGTCTTTGAACATGAATAAACACTGTTTAAACAAAGTTGTAGTTCTGTAGATGTCCAGATCTGCTTGAGCGGCTGAATTTTCGAATTTTCATATTCCACGCATTCATTCTAGGTCAGTTTCAACTTTGGCACTGCGGTCGCCAATGTTTGTTAGGTGTAGGTACCAACTTAAAGAAAATATATCACGTGTGTGATATTAATTATTCTGAAATGTCGTTTATTATTTGTACTTTGTTAAGCATTCATTAGTTTATTTTTGTTTATATACTTATTTTATTAATGTTCAAGTTATTTTATATTTTTGCTGTTATGTTGTTGCTATAGCAATATATTGTTTTCTTGTCTTTGTCCTGTAATTGGATATTTTTCTGTTGGGCAAATAAATTTATTATTATTATTATTATTATAACAAATTTTAATTATTAATTATTAAAATTATGTTTAATCGGTCTGTATTATATATAATTTAAACTATTGTTGTCACTCGTTACTAAAGTAATTGATTATGACCTAAGCACTTTAAAATGATTTTATAACTCAAAAACTATTTGTCAGAAAAACATTTGTATTTTTTTATACTTAGGTATACCTACACAACGTGGTGTACCTACCGTGGGTGCGCCATTTTCGTAACACCCTATGTAGGGTAGGTATACATATTTTTTTAAATCATAAACTTCAAGGATCATTGGTAATGTAGGTAAGTTGTGATTCTAATTAAACAAAAAAATATAAATTTATATTTGCTTTCCAATTCATTTTTTTAACTAAAAAATTGTTTTGTAGCAAAATTACGCAATTTACACCAGAACATTTTTTGTTAGATTTCTATGAAATTTACTGAATTTGTAGCATCAGGCTTACCTTATCTTAAAAGAAATTCCGGACTTTGAAGTTATATTAAGCTACAATACAATCTTAAAGCAATGACACTATATTAAGTCTATAAATTTTCGATACTCAGTTATCCCAGGAGAAAACTGAAAGACCCTCTCCATCGTTATACAAGGTTATCAATTTTTCAATTTAAATTAGCAACCTCCTCACTAAATATATTACGAACCTTTAACAGGAAAAATTAAAAGTTAATTAAATTTTGCGAACCTAAAATATTGAAATTTTTATTTGCAACATTTGTACCGTCACACTTTAATTATAATCTTTATTAAGGCCTCTTAAATTTATAACGTGCAAAAAATAAATTGTATTGTACTATTAAACTAATATAAAAATTATTTTTTTCATAAAATGCATTAACATTTTATTGTTAACAATAGGAAAACCATTATTTAATTTTATTTATGTTCTTTTTAAAATGTGAATTACCACTATAAAACATAAAAATAAAACGTTTTAGTGAATGTTTTAACATTAAATATACAATGTAAAACATTTTCTTTCAGAAGTACATAGATGCTTTTAAGTGTGTCAGTTTTATTTTAATCATTAAATTGCACATTGTATGTTTCTACTCCCACCTTTAAAACGCCCATTATTATGTTTCTATGACAATAAGTGATCTTTAAAATGCACATTAAGAAGCTATGGCTTTATGGCGCTTTAGTAACAGGCTGAATTTAGCTTTAAGTTAGTTGACATTTGTCAAATGTCATACAATCGTTAAAATAAAGAGCCCTTCTTGTAAAAAAATACTAAATGTGAAAATTATTGTACTAAAGTATTAAATAGTTTCTCAATGCCAATTTTTAAAAATTTATGTGTACGTTTGTACCAGGGGCGTGCTGGGCCGCCGGGACACCGGGCGAATGCCCGGTGGCCTGCGCTACCATGGTGGTCTGCTGGACTTGTTATGGTATGCAAATAGAAAAAAGATTTTTATACCAAACAAAAAGTTTTTTCAAGTTATATTATAAACACTAAATATAAATTTAAAAAAAAAAAGTTTTAATTCACTTCCGTAAAAAAATCTAAAACACGTATTTTTTATGCTAACCCTTAACCAAGAAGTCGCAGGTGGAAACCCTAAACCGTGGGGATATTTTGTATGCTTTCGTAGTTATTTTCCGTTTCTTTGAAAATCCAAACTGATCCAGGGCCACTTCGATAAAATGCAATTTTAGTAAATTTATAAATTATCGGAAGGGGGGATCAGGTCGGATTTATAGAGAAACAGAAACATCCCGGACAACATTCGTGATATTCATACGAACATCATGTCGTGATTTTCACAAATTTTATTTATACTGATATCATCCGGATGTCACTGCGTGAGAAATGAAAATCATGTCGTGATTTTTTATGCCATCGCTGTTTGCGATTGACCGATGGCACAAAAAATCATGTCGTGATTTTTTATGCCAACGGTGTTTGGATAATCATTTTTGCGCTACGTTCGTACACTAAGTGAAAAATTATGTTGAATCATCAGTTTTTGCGGTTAAATACATTCAATATTTTCTTGAATTTAAATTAACTATATATAGTTAATTTAAATCCAAGAAAATATTAAATGTTAAACTGTTGAATCAATTGTTAACATACTTTTTCTTTCAATGTACGAATGTGGCACAAAAATAAATATTCAAACATGTCGGTGCACCGATGGCATAAACAATCATGTCGTGATTTTTTATGCCCAATGTTCACGTTTTGTTAAACATTGGAATATCTTCTTTAATTGAACCCGGACAACATTCGTGATATTCAAACAACGTTTTATAAATTATAAAGTGAATGTGTATACACATATAATGTGAATAACAAAATAGGTTTTAAATTCGCAGTTCGCAGGGCTCATACGCATGCGCAAATTTTGCAAATCACACCGTGAGTTCTACATGATATCACTTTGATGAAGCATGTGTATGCACTCAGGATATCACAGCCTGATAAAAAAAATCACGTTGTGATATTATCATGACTTCACCAGGAAATCCCGATTGTTGTCCGGGATAATTACAAAAGCATCCAAAAAAGCCCCTCTTGATTTATTTGAGATAATACTTTCCTTTAATATTAGTGTGAAGTGACGTAAATTTGGAAGCTTTTATGCTGATTGCTGTGGAGAGAAAGGTGCAAAATGGCTTAGATTGTGACTTAATAATTGAGCTAGCTGAAAACACGGGATGTTTTATCAGTCGAGGTATTTAATTGTGATGTATTTTTACAATTTATATGAAATTGGCTTGGGCCTGGACTGCTCTACCATCTAGTCCAGGCCTGCATTGATTCAGCCAGCACGCCCCTGGTTTGTACCTTTTGTCAGATGTCAAATGTATAAAATTTGCTTTAAATTATTCTTTGTGCTTGTCGTAGATAAAGCAAAAACTTTTCTAAAGTTAGCTCTAGTATAAATTGGGAAAAGTGTACATAAACGCGGATTTTAAGTGTGTCGCCTACACTAAAAAATTAATAATTTAAAACAAATATATTTAATTCATTTCAAATTTAATTATTTGAAAAAACCAGAAAGAGGTTAGCCACAAACTTCCAGTAATAAATTTGGCAGGTCGCATGATCTACCGACTAGTACCATTGTACGCTGCTTATAACTTATAAGTTATAAGCTTATAATGATAATTATCATTCGAAACGAAAGTTTCCGGACCATGTATCAAACATATTTTGATTTTCTGCTTTAAATTTTATTTGAAATATTTATAAAAAAAAACAGTAAGAACTAATTAAAATTATTAAAATTATATATTCATAATATTTACGTATTAATACTAGGCTAATAGAAATATAAATTATGTCATAAATATTACATTTTTGGAAAAATATAGCTTTGTCCGCACCGATCTACCGAACAATACAAAAGTAATATAATATGCATTTTATACATTTTTTAAACAATTTATAGCAAAAGGGCAGAGTGTCGGCCAAACAAAACTATTTACATACATATTATATATTTTTTACACCGGTAAGCTGATGCGCATGTTATAGCTATCTCTCTCGCACCGCGTGACGTCATGTGCGAACCAAAAGCTGGGGGGTAACTGGGTTGGAATGTTATTTGCACTACAAATTTACGTTATATTCGAAAATTATAAATATATAGGCGGCCTAGGTCATAGAGAAAGGAAAAAAGGTCATAGAGAAAGGAAAAAAGGTTTCTTTTCTTTTGTCTATGGCCTAGGTGCAATTATTATTATTTTTAAAAGAAAGTTAAATTGGCAGCGAGGGGTAAACCACTTTAAAATCTTAGAGACCAACGTTCAATGTTAGTGGACGTTGTGTTGTGATTTTTTTCCTTATCAGTCGTTATCAATAAGGAAAACTTGCTTAATCAGTGCTTAGCGACGCTTTGCACATGACTACCCTTGTTATTGTTATCCTTAGCCGTTAATTCGTAAGAAATTTTTAATTTTAAAAAATCAGTGGTTTACGCCTCGATTGGCAGCAAGCGCTTTTAATACTAATGTAACATAATTTAAGCAACAATTAATTTCGACGAGTTTTCGTTTCATAAACAGCTTACCGGTTTTTGTGTATCGTGAGTATAATATATACAGGTTGGCTCAAAAGTTTGGTATATTGATTTTTATAAAATTTGTTTCAAATTTTACGGCAAATTTTGCGGCGATATTGCCAACTTAAAAAAATAAATACTTAGTCGAGAAATTGTTTATACCAACCTGAAAAATTGACGCCATTAAATTTTGAACAATGCACATTACGTGGTAACCATAGATACCGTCAACTCATCCGTCACAGGTTTATTTATACAAAATAATATTTAAAATTTTAGAAATTGTTAAATATCTCTGAAATTATTAACTTTAGGAATAGGATAAAGTCCCGTCCGTTACGCTTTAAATTATTAGTTTTTAAGGAATTAAACAGTCAACCACGATACCTAATTTTGCCAAATAAAAACCTTGTTAAACAGCTTTAGTTTAGAACTATTTATAAAAATTTGACATTGGTAATATAATAGAACAATATTATTTTGTAAATAAAAATACGGCAACTGTCCTATCCGTTACGCGTGGAATCGCCCTATTACTAACATCAATCGAAGGGTAAAATCATACCAGGTGTTACATTTAAAATAAAATAGTATATTCTGTAACAAGTTTAGAATACAGCATATTCCGCTCGAGTGAAGAGTTTGTCACACGAGCCGATGGCGAGTTTGACGGTTTCACGAGAGCGGAATATGCAATTCCAAACGTGTTTCAGACTATACTTTTTCTACGTTTCCAAAAAATACCATAAAAAAATAATTTAATTGGAAAAAAGTGAGGTTGGATCGGTCTAAAATTTGTTACATATTAAAAACAGAGATGTCGCCACGAGTGTTTATTCTGTAAGCAGATGATAGAATATTTCATTCTGCAGAATGAAATATTCTATCATCTGATGTGCTACATGTGGTACATGTAGCACTTTACGGAATATGTGTCATTCCATAGACAAAAGTGATATTAGAACAGTCAAATTCCGTAATAGGAGTAGAAAAAAGTTATTAACCTTTCAAGTTGGCCTAATTTTCCCTGTTTTTTTAGGTAATTTGTGATTCCAAAAATTCCAACCCCATATTTGCAAACCTGATAACAAAAAAGTTATAGGCTATTTTTGATTGACGTGCTTAAGAAAAAAATTAATAACTCGAAAAATATTCACTTTAGGTATAGGACATGGTATAGTAATTTTACTCAGAATTTGTTGTTGAGTTAAAAAAAAAAATATATATATAGGGTGTTTCATTTAGAATAACAAAGTTAATCTCACTTCAGGTTAAACAGGAAGTGGAATTTTGTTCTAAATATTTTAGAAAAATAGACTTATATTATATATATGAATCCTCTAACATAAAACTAAAATTTAATCTTGATGAAAAAGTAAGAATTCATCATTTGAACATTAGCGGTGATTAGCACTATTCTGTAGTGGAAAGCGTTAAGTAATAGGTAAAAAAGACTTACCGACAGCACGCCTTGCATTAAAAAGGCGGTAATATTTTAATAATGGCCCAAAAAGCTTATTTTATTTCTATTGTATGTTTCTTTAGAGCAGCTATTATTGCTCCGTCACTTAAAACTTTGTTTCACGCTTGCACGCGAGCCTTCTTTGAATTATCTGGAGAATAAAGTATTTTGAAGTCGAGCTGAGTTTGACTTAAGGCGACACGGTTTTAAGATCAAAGTTAACATAAACATTATTAGAATGTACGTTCTATATATTTAAAAAATAACATTTCTAACACAGCCAAAAAGGAACCGCGAATAATACCCAAAAAATATATACAGTGTGTCCACGGATCGACGCTCCAATAGGTGTAAAAGGCAAAAAAAATATTGAATTGAAAATTCATCTTCTGGAGTTAAGCTTGAGTAAAAACTAATTTTTGACATATTTTTATTTTTAAAAATATACCCTGGAAATATACAGAAAACGGATTTTTTACATCCTGTACAAAATATGACATTTTTTTAATTTTTTTAAAATTGTTACCTCTTAATGTTCAACTATTAAAAAAATTAAAAAAAAAACAGAAAAAGGAATTTCTTATGATACACAAATAATAGAGTTTTCCATTAATTTTTACTTTTTTGCAGAAAATAAAACATTTTTTTCCGATAAATTCTAAAAAAAAATCATAGTAGACTATGACAAAATCAAAACTGTTTTTTATTAATTAAAAAATTACCTAAAGTTTACCTAAACGGATCTAATTAATTCAGTGTTATGGTACAGGTAAATTATTTATTTTTGTATAAAACATGATTCTTAAGGTAGTTGTCGTGGTACAATATTGTCAAATTTTTTTAGATTATACGCACCGGTAAAGTATACGAGCTTGTAGCTAAGTGATTCATAATTTGTTCGCAAGACTGTACCCTGGAGACGTTACCTTTACGTAATACTTTCAAATATTTTCATAAGTTTTAATCCGGCAACGTCGCTTATGCTCAACCAATATATATATTGGAGACTGAATCAGTCCGTTTGAATTTACTGCGGAAATAATATCTATACTCGCGTACAGCCTTGCCAAGTTATTTTTATCTGACACTAGTGATGTATACTTTTTACAAATTGTTGAACTTGGACGGTCAAAAATTTTTAATTATTTTTTTTAAACTCAGCAAAAATACATTAAAACACTGTTAGTTTTTTGAAAGCTTCTGACAGTTAGTTATTTCTGTTTAACTAAGAAACTCTTACAGAACTACAGAAAGCCTATATAATCCATGTTAATTATCCAATTTTTAATTAAATTTATCTCGGGTTATAGACGGTCAATCGACTTCAAATTTTAAGGATATATCTATTGTCATGTCCTTAGTAAGTATACAAAAATTTAAAATTTTCTGATGGTATGCTTACAGCACGACAACTACCTTAAAAGCAATTTTGGATCTATGGCGACATCACATATGTACTGTACAATGTACAGTGTACATGCAGGTACACAACCACGTTCTATTTATTTTTATTACTTTGCAATGTAAATTACTTGATGTAATAAAAATAAATGGGTACATATATATAACTATAGTTCCTATAAATGAGAGGGAAAAGCACTCGTATTTATCCGCATAGTATTAAAAGTAAACAATTAACCATTTGTACATATTTTATGCTAAACATCGTTTTATATATTTTTTTAAAGCATTGTATTATTTCGTGATTGAAATTAAATATTTTTGTGATCCAGGGTTTCAGGGAGTAATTAAAGCTTTTAGAACATTTTAATTAGCTACGTCGGAACCGCCAGACAACAGTTAATTAAAAAATTTAGCATAACAGGGTGTAACAATGTAGAAAGTTTCGTAATACAATATATAATACGTGGGGAAATATATGTTATACCTACTAACTAAAATGTTGTTCTACTCCAACTAAGTAATTTTTATTTTCTCTCGATTTTAAAGATTATTATAGTTTCCCCTCGTATATATAAAAAAATCTGACATTTGTGAGTTCCAACCTCACTTTGCAACGTGAATAATGAGTTTATTATTCCCAAATAATGTAAATAATAGGTATACAATAGTAGGCAAAATAATTTAAATTGTGTTGTTATCAATTTATGAATTAGAGTATAGGTAAAAACATAAATAAAATGTAAATTTTTATTTTTAATAATTTCTTTTGTATTCTTTATTATGGTTTATGTAAAATATTACCCAGACTTTCTTAAAAATATGAAAATTTATTTAATTCATTTTTCATTTATTTAAAAATTAGTACATAAATATGTTCATATCTACATATTATATTTTATCCATTTTTATTTGTAAATTTAATTTGTTTCGATTGTTTTAACATTTGTTTTTATAGCAAACAAAAAAGTAAACCAAAATTATTTATGCATTTTGAAAATAAGTTAAATCGGTTAAATTGTTTTTACATACAGTTGAAATTGTAAGTACCATAATCAAAAAAGTTTTGTTAAACCCTAAAATTTTTTGCCACCCTGTAACAGCTAAGATACCATATACCTCAGTGGCGTATTTAGGATTTAGCTCCGGGGGGGGTCCAAAAAAACTAACTAAATATGTATACATATTTAGTTAGTTTTTTTGGACCCCCCCCCCGGAGCTAAATCCTAAATACTATACTATGCTATGCTTTAATAACTAAAAAATCACAAATTAGGAACTCTTTTGATCCGATAAAATAGTAAATAAAAGGAACTTTTTTTGTAATAAAAATAATAAAATATGTGCGCCCGGGGGGGGTCCGGACCCGGCGGACCCCCCCCTAAATACGCCACTGATATACCTAATACCCTGTATAAATACAAATAAAATATATTAAGAATTTATAAAATTAAAATATTGGATCAAAACATCTGAATAAATCTTTAAAGAAAAAGAAAAACATTTTCCGGTAATTTACTTCTATTTACTCTAAAACTTTAAATTAACGTACACGTTAATTTAAAGACACATACATATATAAGACTGCTATGTTTGAAAGATCGTTTTCCTATAACATTTTTAAGTTATATAACATGGTTCCCGCAAATAATAAAACCAAGTCAATTACTCTATTTAGGGCAGAAATTCGTTCACTCATTCTTATCGATTATTTTAAATTGTGGTATTTAAGTACGACATTTATAAGATCCTTATATTTTGTTTTATTTTTCCTAATTAGATTTTCTTATGTACTTGTAAAGATATTCTTTTCTTTTTAGTTATTTTTAATATATGTGTGTATATATATATATATATAAAAAAATCATAGACGAAGTTATAAAATAATACGAGTATATTATAATAATACTAATCCACAGGTCTGATTATATTTAAATAACTTATTCTCTTGACTCTCCGCATTGTCTACTCCCCTCCCCCTTGCCCCTGCTCTTTTCAACTATAATTTTTATTATTATTATCTGTTTGTTATTTTATTTGATTTAAGTCATTTATTTGTGATATGTATGTGTATTAATATAAAATATAAATCCGCACACAAATATAAAACATTTAGGCGGATTAAAACGACTGTATAAATATGTTTTGTAATAATGATTGAATAAATAAATGAAATAAATAAATATATATATATATATATATATATATATATACAGCCCGTTCAGAGTAAAACCGAATATATCTATATATATATATGGGGCGTGGCCTCGCCTCCCTCCAAGGCGCGTCACAGTAGCTTGTGTGATAAACGTCATGTCGAAAGGTCGAGCAGGTAAGACGACTTTAAAAAATTAAATGATAATAATGCAAAAAATCTCATTAGCGATGCAGGCTATTTGCTTAGCTACTGTGTCGCGCGTTGGAGGGTGGCGAGGCCACGCCCCATATATATATATATATATATATATATATATATATATATATATATATTCGGTTTAAGTATGAAAGAGCTGTATATACAATCTGATTATACAATCATAAAATATAACATTACTAAAAAATATATCAGAAAAAAAACGGAAAAATTGGGAAATTTTCAGGAAAAATTTACTTTTTAAATTTTTAAATTTTATTCAAAGGGTAATACGAAAAAATGCAAATGTCAATTTTTTTCAAAATTTACAAATTTTTCGAGAAAAAAGTGAATTTCCGACGCTGATTATAATCATATAATATTATGATTATAAAAATTATTCCTTTTTTTAACTGCTGCAAAAAAACCTATTGGGTGCTTTGACGGTTAAATAACGTCATTTAAACGTCGGCAGACGTCAGTGTGCTACCGGGGACTTCGGTACGGAAGACAAGACTCAGTATCACACAGGGGGGCAAACAATTCGAAAGAGGTCACCAGAAACCTGATACTGACTAGGACAGTGATGTTCAGAAATACACCAACAAGGACAGGTTCTAGCAGCGTACTAACACTTCTACCCCCATTCATGAACCCCAATTGAATGGGGTTATTACTAAGTCCCAGGTTGAGGAGGATTCCGGATTGTACTTAGTTTTGGGTCAGTTCAATGTCCTCCAAAAACCCTTCCCAAACTGGACGTATGGCCCGACCAGGATGACAAAAATCCGTGGAGCGGCCTTAACCATAGACACTGTCATCCACGACCTCCTAGGGTGGATCTACCAGCCGGCGTAAAAACTTCGGATCCAACAAACACAGGTAATGCTGTAATTTGGCGGGATACGCAGGAGAACGGAAAGGGGGTAAAATAACCCTGGGAGATTAGTGGCGGTTAATGTCTTTGGGGCCTGCCATACGTTCCCATACTCATACTCATAATCATAATGATTTCTGAGGGCAAAATTGACTAATTTTAAGAATTATTAAGTTTCATAATTTTTTTTATAAAGAAAATGATAGTCTAGAAACTTAAAATAATAGTTACGTTTTCTATTGTATAAATACTTGATACCTGAAAAAAAATAACTTTCTAGATTAAGTAGAATAGGCACAGGAGCCAGACAAAAATCACAAAAATTGGCAAATTATCATGAATCTTTAGTGGTTTACCATTATTTTGTGAGATTAACTAATTTGATAATAATAATTTATATCAAAAACACACTTACTGAACAGTAAAACAAAATTAAAATCATTTCAATATTTGTCACAGAAAAAAAGTACTAGAGTAAGAAATTGACACGATTTCAGATTTCTAAAGGGTGCCGATTAAAAGTAAAGAATCCAAAAATTAAAACGGCAGCGGATTTTCATATTTTATACCTAAAAGATCATCCTCAATTTTTTAAATCAAAATAAAAAATCAAGCAGCGCACCCCATTTGGTGTTTTTGATTTGGAAAACAACATTTTATGAAAGGGTCCAATCGACCTCCGCGACGGTCCTTTTTTAAATATTATTTAGTTGCTGCTGAGGAGTAGACACATCCTAAAGTTCTACTTTACTGCAGATTTATTTTACTTTACTGCCGATTGTTGACTTCTTAACTGCCGATTTCGGATAAAAAATATTACTTGGTCTAGCGCCTTGCTCTTAAGAAAATTACGAGAATGTTTCGCAGTTATGGCAGCAACTTAAGATTAGTAGCTTTAGTGGAACTATAGTTACAATTATATTAGCAAGCTTCAAATCTGTTGCTATATTTAGCAACAGATTTGAAGCTTGCTAATATAATTGTGGGTATAATGTCACACTTCAGCCTTTACCCTTGTACGTGGTGTTCCGCACAAAAAAATTGCCTTAAGGAAATTGGCACCTAAAGAGCCATTGGGAATGTTCATAAAAACTATATGGATTGGAAAGATGCGGAAGCCGATAAAGCTACAGCTAAAAAAAATTTCAGTTGTGTTTAAGCTAAAGAGAAATACTACAAAAAAATCAGAGATGAAGCAAAATGTTTAACGAAAAGCAAAAGAAGAGGCAATAAGATTTGAGGAAAATCAAGTAATGGCCCACAAATAAGATGTAAGGGAACAAGAAAAGCACGGAAAAAAAAATTAATTGGATCTACAAATCAGAAAGGCCCAAAAGAGTTTAGAAACTAAATAATATAATTACATAATATAAATATAATAAATATTTATGTAATATAAATATAATATAGTAATTAATATTAATTTGTATTAAAGTTTTGTAATAAAAGTATTTTTATTAAATAAATTTTATATTATAATCTTTTTAAATATTCATTTATAATGAGTTGTCTTTTCATGTTCTCACCAGGACGTTCACCCTTTTGGTCAAGTTCCCCTACAAAATTTTTACTACATATTCCACAACCGGATCTTTTAATAAGTCATCTAAAAAATCATAATTCATTTCGACAGCTATATTGTGAATAACCGCAGTTGCCACAATCACCAACATGGTCGTTTCTAATTTCAATCTTATTCCTGTCGATAATACTGAAAATCAGCGTTTCCAAACACCATATTGCCTTTAGAGAACATTTGTAGAACGTATTATGCTTTCATCATACAAATTTTCAGCAGGTGTGTTTACCTCTGGAGTTTGGTCATTAGGTATGGTTGGATTGAGTATCCACTATATCATATTAATGTGTATATTTTATGTCTTCCATTTTCCACTCGTGAATTTGGAATTTGGAACCAGGCCAACAAACGACAATGTTCCGAATTTTTAGATTAGCATCTACAATTGTCTGCACGTTAAAAGCAATAAAGCTCTTCCTTCTAAATATTTCTACATCATCTCCACCTGGGTATTCTGTTCTTATTAATGTACAGTCTATTGCTCCAATCACTCTAGGGAAACTCGCTAATTGGTAGAACTCAACACTTTTTACCATTTCCCTTGTATTTTCATAAATTCCAATAAACCGTTGTAATTGCTTTCGACTTGCCAGAAGGTTTCGACACCCCCATAAAATCTCCCATTGCAATTAAAAAACTACCAGTTGCATAGTAGCGTAGTATAAGAATAAACCATTAGGGAAATACTTCCACCCCTGAAACATTTTTGCTGTACAACATATTACTTTCTTTAAACATATTATTATAATTACCTATTTGTTGGCAAAATATTCGTTCGATTAATTGTAAAAGGAATAGAGCGGTCGGTTTTGTTAGATGAAATCCGTCGAAAAAATCAACATCATTATAACGATTATATCTGTTTTTTCTTTTTCTATAGAGTTTTCTTTTTTTTAAAAATGTTTCCGGATTTTCCTCATCAGATGAACTTGAACTTAAAGATGATGGTATCAGTTCATAACGTAAAAAGGTATTGAAATCCGATAAAATGTTGACAATATAACGACTTAGTGGGTCAATAGTTGAGGTTATGTAGCAATTTAAGTTATTATTATGGCCGTATGCAAGAAAACGTCTTACTATTTTCTATATTTGACAAAATTTTGAGAATACTTTCGAATTATAATTTATATTGCAAATCATGGATTTATACTGTAGGTGAACTCAACCTTAAAATGATGTGACAGAATCTTAAAGAAATATTCTAATTAAATTTTAGAAAAAAATAGTATATAAAAGCTTATTAATTTTTTCGCACTCAATCTACTGCATCGGCAGTGAAATGCATGCTCGGCTATAATATGAGCTTTGTTCCCCTGGTCCATAATGCTAATGATATATCGTGTTCAGTGTTGTAACGGTTACAATATTTTCAGTACCTAGCTACAGTTACAGTTACTTACCAAAATTTGTAACTAGATACAGATACAGATACATATTTTATTGCAGTAACTAGTTACAGATACAGTTACCTTTAAAAAGTATCTAGATACTTTAAGATACATACAAATTAATTTTTGCATTAAAAAATTTAAAATAGAAATAATAGGGAATTTTAAAGTGACAACAAAAATATATGTACATGTTTATTATTTTTATTTTTTTATAATATTTAATTTAAAATAACTTATTTTTCTTTTCTTCTTCTTAAAAATGTTTCCGGATTTTCCTCATCAGATGAACTTAAACTTAAAGATGATGGTATCGGTTCATAACGTAAAATGTATTGAAAACCGATAAAATGTTGACAATATAACGACTTAGGGCCGGTTTTTCAATCGTTGGTTAACTTTATCTTACGGTTAATTTCCTTAGATACTATTGTTAACACAATAGTATCTACACAGAGAAAAAGGATTGTTTGATGCAAAGAAATTGTTGTTTGGATACGGGGAAACAAATGTTTTTTTAATATAATTTAATGTTTTTTTAATTTAAATTAATGTTTTTTTAAATTTAATTTAAAAATTTCATAACTACAGAATATTTATTTTATTTAAACATTCATTAATTTCAATTAAAAAACATTTGTTTATTTCCCGTATCCAAACAACAATTTCTTTGTATCAAACAATCCTTTTTCTCTGTGTAAGAAAGTTAACCGTAAGTTAAACTTAACCAACGATTGAAAAACCGGCCCTTAGTGGGTCAATAGTTCAGGTTATGTAGCAATTTAAGTTGGATAATGTGTCCAAATCGGCCTTGACTTGGCTTTAAAGTGACTTTAAAGTATTGTAACGAACGGGGCATGGGGGCACACATTAATAATTAAAAAGAATATTAAAACCATAAAAAACTACCTTTGGCCAAATCACGTGATCGTCTAGTTTAAAGAAATTAATTTAGGACCCCTTTTTGTTGTGAATACGGTTCTGGATACGTAAGTACTTGAGCAATTGACAAGATATTTAAAAAGCAAAGAAAAAGTATTAAATTAAAATAAGTTTATTAATAAAGGCAATTAATACAAGAGTTAATTATTGTTACTGTACATTAATAAAATAAATAAAAAAACAGTTGTATTTGAAAAGTATGATTGATTTAAGTTAATAAGGTAAAACCTTAAGCAGGGTACAGACCAAGTTCGCGAGCTGTTCGCGAATAGTTTGCGAACACTTTTCCGAGCTTAGTGTGTACGCGAGTTCGCGAACAGTTCTAGAACAGCTCGGCTGTTCGTTCAAGTTCCGGGTCGAGTCGGTAACTTCAAAGGGTTTGTTCGCAAACACGTGGCGAGCTTAGTATGTGTGTGGACGTTCCTTGTATCATGTGAACGTTGACTGTTTTGCACACAGAGTAGAACCTCTGTGGTTTGGCATTTATTTATTTAGTTTATGCTGGACAGTATGGGTTTTTATTATTTAACAACGTAAATATTAAAATTAACCTTAATAAAAGGGTCAGAGGTCGATATTGTTTGGTTAATCAATGAATTTTGTTTTATTAAAAAATAGGCCGCACAAACAATTATTAGATCGCTTTCTTAATCGCTTTTCAGCGATGACATTATTTTTATTTGAATGTTTAAATTTGAATTATGGAATTATGGAACCCTCGATGAACTCGGACGAAGTTGCTCATCGAAACTGTTCACATGCAAACTTTTCTAGTGTGGACGACACGTTCGCAAGCTGCTCGGGTTCAATTTAAAAGCTGTTCACGAGCAGCTCGCGAACTCTTTGTTTTTGGTCTGTACCCTGCTTTAAAAACCCACATATTCAATACAGACATGCATATATGTCGCACATCTCAACAATATAGATAATACAACAACATCAAAGTAATCAATATGAATATAATCAATTATATTATCATATTGCTAAGATTATTCACCTACATAAATGGTAGGCTCGGACGGTGTAGAAAAGCAAATACACATTGAAACAATTATCAATGTACAGCAACAAACAACAATAATGTGAAACATAAAGTATAATATAACTTAGGTCACAAGCAACAATAATAAATGGCATTTGTATAAATAAAATATATAAATCACAAGTGGTATAGTGGTGGACAAGAGTTATGCAATAAAATTGATGTACAGTCATAAATGATAAATAAAATCAGGTATGATAAAGTAATAAAATTATGTCAGTGCAAATCAAATATAGTAAAATAAAATGATTATCAATATTAATAAAATAAGACAATGTCATAAAAACTCACATCATGGGCACTACCTAGCATTTATTGTAAAGATGGGTGAATTGATACTTACAAGTCTCCGGGCTCGACCCCCTCGACCGATACCAACACCGTTAAACAATAAAAGAAAATTCTAACAAGTGTTTGGTGTGGCGAAATTGCAACAAAGCCTCAACATATTAAATAATGAATATCAATTTATCAAATAAATAAAATATGATAAACTGTACAAAATAACGTATATAAATGTTAAATATAAATATGTAGTAAAATGTAAAATTACATTACAATATGATATGTTAAAGTTAATGTAATATAAATATAATAATTATAAACATAAAATAATAATTATAATAAATTTGTAAATTTGTAATTTGGTTTGTCCAACAAAAACCTTTAAGATAAAAAAAATTCAACTTATTATTTCTCTCACAAAAAACAAGTTGAAATAATAATAATAAAATATAGTTTAAATTAAAAATTAAATAATTAACCACTTATTATGATATTTGTGACCTCAGATTATAATAACTAAATATAGAAAAGACATACCTATTTAAATAAACAACACTTTCACAAAACTGAATTTATATAAATTACAATGTATTATTGGTTAAATTCACTCCCTTACAAAATTAAAGAATTCAACTCGTCGCTTCAAATAGTAAAACCCCACTGTCTTTACCAATAACAAAACACCACTGTCTAAAAAATACTGTCTACCCTAAGTTTTTAACACGCTCTTTTTATGTTTATTTTATCAAAGCCAAACAGGCCTATCGATATATAGTTCATTTGGAACGTAAAAACCTCATCTCTCTACCGATATGGCTCAGACATACGTGCGGTATTGGTAAGTCTCCCTAGTGCATCATGGGATGCTTAAAGAGATCAACACGTAGGTCTACCTTTATGTTATTTAACACGTGTTGAGACGACACTACCTCTTAAAGGTCTAGGTTAAATATGGCCCTAATAAATTATATAATATAAACAGAATGGGTCTAAATATTAAGTTACTAATAAACAGTTTATACAATTTTAAGGTAAATATTTAGAACTAGTTTCATATTTCGTTAAGTCGAAGTTAACTTTTAAAGTATGATTATGAAACTTGCTGTAAGGAATCTCTTAAATGCACATTAACGACCTGTGACTTAATAGGGTATTTGTTACGGGCTGGAATTAGCAGCAGTGGCTTTCGGGCTTTTTAGTCACAGGCTTTAAGCTTTAAGTTGGGTGTCAGTTGTTAAATGTCAAACAATCTTCAAAATAAAGTGCCCTTGTGCCCTGTGAAATATTACGAAAAATATTTTATTATCTCAGTACAAAATACAAAAAAATTAAATAGTTTCTTGACACCAATCTTTAAAAAGTTATTATGCACGTTCGCTAGCACCGCTTCACTCTTACTGTTAAATTTCGAATTTTACAGAAAAATTTGACAAACTAACACTGACATTTTGAAAGCCGGTAAAACAGATGCCTGACACCAATTATGGATACTCTATTTTTGTATAGATGTCACTTATTAAAAATATTTAAATTTAGTAGTAAATTATTTTATATGATAATATTTATCGTATAAAAAGTATAGTATGAAACTCGTTTCCAAACATGTCTATACAATCATTGTAACTAAACACTTGTTCGCAAGTTTATCTCGTGCCTAATTATGGCGTTTTATCAAACTTGATACTATTATTATTTAGTCTTCCAAAATAACCATTTCATTGTTTTTTATATAAACCCGTTAAGGCAAGATATTGCTTTGTAATTTGATTTTATTGAAGCCAAGAACTGCTTACAACAAAAATTAAAAAGAATGATTACTCCGTTACCCCATTAATTTTGATCAAACAATTGCTAGCCTAGTCAATATCTTATTCATTGATCACGACACCCTTGGGTATTGAAGTCAATGATTTTTTTTATAGAAAAAAGAATTGTGGCGGAAAGAACCGACGCGACGCACAGCTACTGAAACAAATCGAGATTAATATTTAATTTTTATCACCCCAAAATTTTAAAGCATAAAAATTGTTTTAGCTTCTTTTATTTTATATTAAGTGAAAATTCGACATAATAGTATATTATGTATCAAGTTTAATAAACGCCATTTTGAATAAGAGTTTAATAAAAACGAGTGTCCAATTTGATTACGAAATAAGAATTTAAATATCTTTCTAAATTAAACCTTATTTTTTCGCAATTTACAATAAAGCTAACTTCAGCCCTTGACTAAAATGCCCAAAAGCCACTGTTGTTAACTTTCGCCAGTAAATTAAACGTCATAAGTCACAGCCCGCCAATATAGGAGTAGATAAAAATACATACAATAGCCAACTGTATGTTTTAGTTGGGTACAACATTTTTATAAAGATACAGACCAATAAACTGTTCATGATTATGATTATGATTAGACCAGATTATATGCAAATGCTAATTTAAATAGGCCTTCGAATATTTCGGCCATTTTTTTTACAGATTTTACTAATAACCTAATAATGGAGCATATTTTTACCATTTTGAATGCAGGAAAAAGTATTATGGTATGCAAAAATATATTAATAAAAAATCTATCTTCATGTGAATTTTGCAATTAACAAATAAAAACTGCCACTTATTATTATTATGGACGTATTTTGAGAATAATTTCGAATTATAATTTATATTTCAAATCATGGATTTATACTGTAGGTGAACTTAACCTTAAAATGATGTGACAGAATCCTAAAGAAATATTCTAATTAATTTCTAGAAAAAAATAGTATATAAAAGATTATTAATTTTTTCGCACTCAATCTACTGCCTCGGCAGTGAAATGTATGCTCGGCTATAATATGAGCTTTGATCGCCTGGTCCATAATGCTAATGATATATCGTGTTCAGTGTTGTAACAGTTACAATATTTTCAGTACCTATATACAGTTACAGTTACTTACCAAAATTTGTAACTAGATACAGATACAGATACATATTTTATTGAAGTAACTAGTTACAGATACAGTTACCTTCAAAAAGTATCTAGATACTTTAAGATACATACAAATTAATTTTTGCTTTAAAAAATTTAAAATATAAATAAAAGGGAATTTTAAAGTGACAACAAAAATATATGTACATGTTTATTATTTTTATTTTTTTTATAATATTTAATTTAAAATAACTTGTTTTTTATAATATTTATTTTTTTTAGCATTAATAACATTTCAAAATTATCATCCGATAATCTAGGTGTTAGAAGCTGCCCCCTGTACTAAAAAGCCTTTGAACTACTACTGATGATGGTAAAATTGTATTGTAAATTTTAAAGATTTCTAGTATAACTTTATACTTTTCCACACAAACAAACTTTAACTGTCAAAAGTGCAGATTACACTACTACGGTTTTTAAAACCTTTTATAATCAGTTTAGTATATTGCTTTACTCAACGGAAGTAAATTCGTTAAATAATAATAATAATAATAATAACAGTATGACCATTACATTATACGAACATACTGTTGGATGCGTTCAGAAATTAAAAATGTTGTCAAAAGTGGAAGTTGACGTGTTTTTCTTGTCTCAATAAATAATAGTCTAATAGTTTAATTAAAAATGTATCTTTGTATCTTAACACACCTACTTATTTAGAATTTGTAACTAGTTACAGTTATAGTTACTAGATTGGGAGTAACTATAGTTACACAAACAGATACATAAAAAGTATCTAGATACTGTATCTAGTTACTTGTAACTAGATACGTTACAACACTGATCGTGTTGTAAGAAGAAATTATGTAAAATTTAATAAGATGCACATTATAAAATATTGTTATACCATCCATAAATAATTTGTGGTTTTACTAATCCTGCAAATTTTAAGCATTTTTATTCATATTTCAGCATTTTTAAGTTGTTAATAGAATAAAATAGAATAGATTAGAATAGATTTTATTAGTTTAAAATATTGCAGTGTTTACAATGTTAAACACGTCAAAAAACAATACATAAATATTATAAAAAACTAAATATAAACAAATACAGTAAATTCTCTTAACTTAAAAATCATCAACACAGTAATCACATCTGTTCACAAAGTATGCTTTTAAAGAAGGTTTAAATTCCTTTAAGATTCGGTCTTTTATTGTTTTTGGTAATTTATTAACCAGAGCAAAGTTTTGTATACTCTTGTAAACAGTGTGGATCCTGGTTTGAGTAATAAGTGCCAAATCTTTTTTTCTAGTAAAATATGAATGGTATCTACTAGCGTTATTAAAAAGAAAAGTTTTTTTGTAAAAAATTAAAGTTTCAAAGAAATAAATAACTGGTAGCGTAAGTAAGTTTTGTTTTTTAAATGTTTGCTTACAGGACTCATTAAATTCCAAATTAAAAATACATCTAATAATTTTTTTCTGAAAAGTAAACAAATTTCCACAAAAATTATTCCATATTTTAAATTTTAATAAAGAAATGCATAATATATATGTAATAATGCCACTTTTGGAACAATACATCTTACTTATTGATTTTCTTTAAAACATTATCTGTTTGATTTTTCCATAACAATTTATAGTCCAAAGTTACGCCTAAAAATTTAATTGAGGTACTTAACTCTATACTAAATATATTATTAATATTAATTTTGCTATTCGTAAACCCATAATTTCCAAACTTAATATGAGTACATTAGATGCAAAACTCGGTTTTTGCAAATTTTTAAAAAATATATATTTTATCCTATTTATGTTCATAACTGCACTGCCCACAGCATACCTAAGTAAACCAGATGCATAAGTTAATATTTGTAGAATAAAATACATTTATAAACTTACCGCAGATGCAAAACTGGGTATTTGTTTCTTCCTGTCGGATGCAAATTTGCTGTAGACCATCGTTTCTTAACCTCAGGTCGCGACCCAAATTTGGGTCGCGGGCCATATCGAGATGGGTCGCGGGACTTGCGATTGGATTTGTGTTAGTTGATTCCTAAAAAAATTTATAACTTACTTTAAATGAAGAAAATGTAGAAAATTGATGATTTTGTTTTTTATCGGGTCGCGACCTTCTAATATTTTTGAATTGTGGGTCGCCAGCCAAAAAGGTTAAGAAGCGCTGCTGTAGACCATGGTCTACAGCAAATACCGATTGCAATACAATACCTGATTGCAATCACGTCGCTAGTATAAGCATTACGTGAAGACATAACAATCACCTGATTAATTGTTATAACAATCACCTGATTAATTGTTATTTTTTGGTATTTGCACTTGTAATACTTGGTCTTTGAACCAGGAAGATGCAAAACTATGTTTTTAAATCTTTTGATTTTAATTATTTACTAAACTAGTTAATTTTAAAGGATTTTTTTTTACTCTTTTGAATAAGAAATGATGCAAAAGTACGTCTATACAATTTTTGCATTATGAGCGGATTTTAGTGTTTTTCTTAAAATCACTTATCCTGCAAATACAGAGTTGTGCATCTAATGTATATTATAGTGTATATTATACTATGTTTTGCCTACATTTAACTTAAGGCCGTTGTCTTGAAACCACTGAAATATAGTTTATTGTGTTAAAACAATATTATATATTAAATAATCTATTGTGAAAGATTTAAAAATTGCAGTAGTATCATCTGCATACATAAAAATATTATCATGACATTGAGGCAAATCATTTACATATAAGATAAACAGAAAAGGGTCAAGAATTGAACCCTGAGGAACTGCTTTTTTAAATCCACTGTATTGGAAGAAAATTACAAACCATTTCCCGAAGATATTTTCACTATTTGTTTTCGGTTGGTCAGATATGATTCAAACAGCCTTAGCACTGTACCTAGGTACAGTGCTAAGGCTAAGAGCTCTTATGCCATATCTTTCTAATTTTAACATTAATAGTTTTTTATCCATAGTATGAAAGGCTTTAGATAAGTCAAAAAAGGCAGATACTGACAGGTTTTTGCTATTCCAAAGGTCCATGATTCTATCAATAACAAAACCATATTGATGTTTAGAAATTATGGAATGTTTATTACAATATTTTATTAATCTTGTAGATATTATTATTTCTAAATTTTTTGAAAAAATAGGTAATAAAGAAATAGGTCTATAGTTATTAACATCAGTTTCAGGACCTTTTTTATGCAAAACCCTGACAATAGACAACTTTAGACTATCCAGAAAAATACCATTTTGAAAACAAAGATTTATAATATGGCAAGAGGACTTGCTATTATATGTGCGCATCTTTTAATAATAATTGTTGGAATTTCATCCCTACCAGTGGATTTTTTATTTTTTAAATTATTTATAATGTTATACACTTCAACAGCATTTGAGGGGTATAGAAACATATTTGAGTTAATGCGTGTAATATTGTTGGCGTTAAGTTTTGGAGATGGCAAATTTAGAGTGTCAGATATATTAGCAAAAAATAAATTAAATTCATTAGCAACTTTCTTGCTAGCAAATTATTTGCATTTAGGAATGACGCCAACATTTCTGATTTCCGTTGTAATAGCTCCAACATAGCTACAATATGATCCAATTTAGGTAACAAGAATAGGATCACTTTTAATTGAGCCAGGGTTATATTCAGATTCATATTGTGTATATGTAGTTGCTGCACATAAAAATATAACTGTGCTTGGAAATGTTGATGGTACTGGGACAACATCGGAATGGGGCAACGGCAACTGTGCACTTCGAACGGGAACATAAACTTTTTTTTTGTTCAATCCAATTACACTATTTACACACGCATAACAATTTTGAGGGCCAGGATCAAACCATAACATTGGTATACCATATGGTAGAGAATGAACTTTCTTTGCTTTACATGCCAAAAAACCATTTTAACAGTTTCTGCACACTCTTTTTGGAGCCCACGGAACCTTTTTAACATTTTGAGAATAGTTATTTTCAAAATACTTAACAAAATCGTCATTTAAGGGTAATTGTTTATTTTTTTTACCCATAGGGGTGAAACGACCACAAACATAACAAAAATTGTTTATGTTTCCCTTGAACTTTTCCATTTTCGCGTTTTAACAACAAGACAATTTTAACAACAACAAAAAAGGTAAAAACGAAAAAACAACAAACGTAAAATGAAAAAAGTAACAACAACGTATCAACAAACTTTACAGCGAACAATCGTAACTATAATCACAAAAACTTTAAAATAGAAACAACAATCACCGTACTTACGCTTGCACAATGATATATGGCGTTTGAAGAATTTTAACCTTTTTTCCAGGCACACTACAATTTATAATACAAAATATAAGCTTTTGATCATAAATCGATAAATATTAATGTATATGGGATTTTTTCTCCTTAAACTTTATTTTTGACTGTTTAATGATGCCACAATATTTCTTTAAAGAAAAAAAATGGCTACTGGGAAGTGATGGTCAAAAATTGGTTTTCAAATTTTGGTTCAAAGAACAGATTAGATTTTTTTCGGGTTATGTGTGCACAAAAATTGTTCATCTTTAAGAGTTATATTATTTAACCTTTATTATTGTTAACGCTCACTACCAAAGTATTCGATAATCTCCTAGGCTGTAAAAATAATTTAGTCTAGTCATTCAAAAAGTGCTAACAGCTCTAAAGCTATCTAACCTCACTTTATACTTTTAATAATTGTTATAATAATAATAATAACAGAACAGAACAATACATTCCAATAATAGGACAAAAATATACAATTATATGAAAAAAGAGAACCTTAGGTTGTATGCCATTCGACTGAGAAGTGTCTTTTTGTGCTAGCTCAATTTGAGCTCAGCGCAAAAAGACCAACTTCTCAGCCTTATGACATAAATGACTATTATTTTTACATAAGCTATAATTTTGCCACATAAATTTAACAAAAAGTATAATAAATTGCAACTTGTGTTTGAAAGAGCAAAAAAATTAACTTTTTACAATATTTTGCTCAAAAAATTAATTGAGATGTGATATTTGGGGCATAATGTGTTTATAAAATTTGCTGCTGAGCTAAAATTGTTATGAAAAAAGTATATCGCTATCTTTAATAGTTGTCGAGTTATTGGCCAAAACTGAGAAGGTCAATTGAATGGTCTAATTTCAAAAGCGGCCATCTCCTTTGAAGAATATTTTAAGTAAACGTCAAAAAACATTCTAAACAGTAATAAGTAAAAAATAAATATATTTTGAAAAACTTGTTCATATGGGTACTAAAAATATTTTTTCTACAAAATAAGTAACCAGATTTAAGTTTTAATTAAAAAAACATATATTTTAAAAGGGAAATGGGCATTTTAAGTACATTTTTGTACTTAAAACATCAATGGAGATGGCCGTTATTAAAACTAACATAAAACTTTAATGAATTATTTTCCCTGCAAATAGCCGTTTTTGTTGGGATATAATTTTGCACTAATATACTACGTAATATTTCGATTTTATTAGTGTAAATAACTCATTTAAAAAAAAATTGGAGATTGCCGCTTTTGAAATTAGACGATTCAATTCACAGATTTTCTAAAACTTCAAAGAGCCATAAAATTAAACTGCGAGCTAATATCGCAAAACACAAAAGTTTTATGAACGCCATTTTAGTTACGAGTTTTATTAGGCAGAAGCGAAGCTTGTGAGCGAGTGTTTAATAAAAACGAGTGTCTGGAGGAGTTTATAAGAAGAGTTGCATACTATACTTTATATAGGACGAACAGAAATAAGAATTTAATGCCAATTTTAATTTATAAATATTTGACATCTGACGAACTTAATCTCACTTTTTCGCAATTTATAATAAAGCTAATTTTGGCCCGTGACTAAAATGCCCAAATGCAGCCCATGACTAAAACGCCATAAAATCACAGCTTGTCAATGTAGGAGTAGATAAAAGTAATTGATTTTTATCGATCAGTATGTTTTTTAAATCGGCTGTTAAAAATAGGGATTTTAATATAATTTATGTAGTTTATATTATATACTTTATCCACGACCAACACAAATAAGAATTTAAAGCGAATTTTATTTGTTAAACATTTGACACCTGTCAACTTTTAACGTATTTAACCTCACTTTTTCCTAATTAATAATAAAGCCAACTGACAATAAAATATTTCTTGCACTGATAAAAGTATGTAAAAGGAACGATTCTACTTTTAAAGTATCCTGGTTGGGGTTAATTTGTCAAAGTGACAGAATATTTATTTAATTTATTTTTGTGTTTGTGGATTGCCAAAAGACTGAATTAAAGACTATTCAAACCGGTAATTGTAACATTGTATTATTAATTTTGTTTGTTTTAATAAAATGTGTTATTTTAAGGAGAAACAACGGTCTATAGTCATTTAATTTTAATCTTTTCTGTAATCAAACTTATAAGTATTACATTCATTAAAAATTTCTACGTTTCTGTTAATCGTCTTTCTACGATATACATTCCACCAGCCCTTTGAAATATTTACGGTAACACGTGAACAAAATAACGGCTACAACCGTTGACCGATACGGGCAACTTCAAGTTATCGTCCCAGAAATCATGATCTGCTCAAAACTGACAACTTGTGGCAGGACTAAAATATTTTTTTTATTCAAAAATACCACTTGCCCCCAATATATTTTTATTTAAAAAATTATTTGCAAACTCTACTCTTGCCTGTTTATGAAAATCCGCCAGGGGAGGCTTTTTAGCACTAACGCAGTTAAACATACATTGTTTTTGCAACCGTCCTAAAAGATGCTAAAAAGTTAATTTACTCTTTAGGTTTTGTCTTAAATATTCAACCAACTCAGATCACTCAGATGAAAAAAATCAATAACAGGTATAAAAATAATATTTTTAATTAATAAAATTCTACCCAGTTTAGGTAGAGCGGTTGCGGCTGAGCTTGTTTTTATCGCTTATATTTTTAAAATGTTAAATACCAAAATAAACTAAACGAAGATTTTAGATGATTTATAACTTTTGAAACTTTAGTTTAGTGGACAGGTTTTGTCAATTTCTCCTATTAAGTTTGGACTTGAGTAGGCTTCTAATATTTATCAATTTTGACAAATTACTGTTTACAATGTAAACTTTACATAGCCAAAATTTGTAACAGGATAGTCGCACTCATTATGACATTTACCTTCGGCTTATATCATAATTCACATGCATATGTTTTAATAGCTATCCTTATATTGTCGGTGCATAATACACCTTGAAGCGTTTTATAATTTTAACTTAATTATTGTCAACACTTACTACGAAAGTGATTGATTATTGCCCAAGCTGTAAAAATAATTTTTTCTTACTACCTCGACTCAAAATACGTTGTTTCGTCCCCGATTCCACGGCAGAAAGTTTACGTTTTATGCATTGGTCAAGCTATACGCGCACACTCTAATAGCGGGAATAAAAATTGTTTAGTCGTGTGCTGCATTCAAATTTCGTACTGCCAACATGAGAAACACAAAAATATGACAGTTTTAAACCATAATTTTGCAATTATAACAACAAATAAACAATTTATGTTTTACTTTTTTACTTTTTATGTTGTTTTAAGTGTTTAATGGTACTTTTATTTGTTATAAAGTAGTAATTTGATAATTAAAATACAACCTTTTATTTTTACTGTATTGGCACCGCTGAATTCACGGCCTTCTGTTATTTATTTATCAAGCTCTTTAAATGGAGATAGGTACATAAATACACATTTCATTTTTTCCCGTATTTTCGGCCGGGTTGTATTTTCGGCCGAGTTAGTAAGAAAAATAGTATACACTACACGGGCAGAAAGTGTGAGAGCCCTGAACTGCGCGCCATGATGCCCTCGGCTTCGCCTCGGGCATCATGGCGCGCAGTGCAGGAATCTCACACTTTCTGCCCTTGTAGTGTAACATACTATTTCTTGCTACCCGGCAGAAAATACTTTGTTTCGTCCCCGATTCCACGGCAGAAAGTTTACGTTTTATGCATTGGTCAAGGCTATACGTATTTTCGGCCGAGGTAGTAAGAAAAGTTTCATATCCTCCCGCTACCATGACAACGCTACAGTTTGATTGATTTTGAATGTAAACGTCAGAATTAAATTAAACGTCATATTTTAATTTTGACACAAGTTTTTTATACACATTTAATTTTTTCCCGTATTTTCTGCCGGGTAGCCCCGCCCTATTGGCCCCCCCGCCCCATTGGTCAAATGGTCAAAAATGAGAGAAAAAAACCCAAACCAACCCAAACTCAACAACACAACCCAACCGACCCCGCCCCATTGGGCCCCCCCGCCCCATTGATCAAAAAACCCAACTAAAATGGGTAATAGCCAGAGAATTAGTTGGTTAGTTTACAAACTAGCTAAAGCTTGGCTATTTTGTGTTACTAGAAATGTTGGTTTTCATATTAGCCAAATTGAATTGGATAGTATACAAACTATCCAGCTATTTTAGTTTCCCTAATAATTTCAAGTAAATTAGCCAAGATACTTGGTTATTTTGTAAACTAGCCGCTAATTTAGTTAAAAATACATTTTCAATTAAAATAGGTGACAGTTTGGCTAGTTTATAAACTATCCAGCTAGTTTATAAACTATCCAAGTTTGCACATTAGCCGTAACATACAGCCCGTTTAGAGAAAAACCGAATATATCTATATATATATGGGGCGTGGCCTCGCCTCCCTCCAACGCGCGACACAGTAGCTAAGCAAATAGTCTGCATCGCTAATGAGATTTTTTGCATTATTATCATTTAATTTTTCGTCGTCTTACCTGCTCGACCTTTCGTCTTGTCGTTTATCACACAAGCTACTGTGACGAGCCTTGGAGGGAGGCGAGGCCACGCCCCATATATATATTAGGGTGATTCATTTCCGCAAAGTTTTTGTTTTCTTCGGTGCTCAAGCAAAATATTAATCTGCATATAGAAAAAAAAATTCTCAACAAGTTTGAGCTCTTAATATCAATTTTAAGTACTTGCAGTTTAAATTTAAAGTTTTCCCATTTAAAATGCATGTAAAAAAAATGTTTTTTTTTCAAATTTCTAATGCTTATCCACCTTTGACAATATTGCAAATCGGTTTAATACACCTTATGGGGAATTCCACGCTCTTTAAAATTGCTTTTGAGGTTTTTTTTGTAACTCGCATTGGTTCACCAGTAGGAGTCGTCAAAAGACAGTTTTTGAAAAAAATCGTTTTTTTTTTAATTTTTTTTTAACAAACCGCAAAAAGTAGGGAGAAAAGTTTTTGTTTTCTTCGGTGCTCAAGCAAAATATTAATCTGCATATAGAAAAAAAAATTATCAACAAGTTTGAGCTCTTAATATCAATTTTAAGTACTTGCAGTTTAAATTTAAAGTTTTCCCATTTAAAATGCATGTAAAAAAAATGTTTTTTTTTCAAATTTCTAATGCTTATCCACCTTTGACAATATTGCAAATCGGTTTAATACACCTTATGGGGAATTTCACGCTCTTTAAAATTGCTTTTGAGTTTTTTTTTGTAACTCGCATTGGTTCACCAGTAGGAGTCGTCAAAGGACAGTTTTTGAAAAAAATCGTTTTTTTTTTTAATTTTTTTCTAACAAACCGCAAAAAGTAGGAAGAAAAAAGGGCTGAATCATAAAAAAAAGTTATCCAACCAATATTTAATGAATTTACAGCCATTTTTATAACTGAAAACGTAAGAAATTGATAATTACCAACTCATAATGTTATTTAGATTGATTTTTTCTATTTATTATCATTATATTTCCCTACACTAAGAAGTTTTTTAAAATTATTAATTTCTCACTTATAATGAATATGAAAACAACAGATAAATTCATAAAAAAATAGCAAAAAAATATAAATGAAGATTATTTAATTTTTTGAAGCGAAATTTGAAATATGTTACATAACCTTCTGTATATTCCGATTAAAGTTTTATTGTTTTTTTATGAATTTATGTGTTGTTTTCATATTCATTATGAGTGAGGGAAATATAATGATAATAAATAGAAAAAATCAATCTAAATAACATTATAGGTTGGTATTTATCAATTTCTTACGTTTTCAGTTATAAAAATGGCAGTAAATTCATTAAATATTGGTTGGATAACTTTTTTTTTATGAATCAGCCCTTTTTTCTCACTACTTTTGGCAATTTGCTCGAAAAAATAAAAAAAAAAAAAAATTTTTTCAAAAACTGTCCTTTGACGACTCCTACTGGTGAACCAATGCGAGTTACAAAAAAAAACTCAAAAGCAATTTTAAAGAGCGTGAAATTCCCCATAAGGTGTATTAAACCGATTTGCAATATTGTCAAAGGTGGGTAAGCATTAGAAATTTGAAAAAAAAAACCATTTTTTTACATGCATTTTAAATGGGAAAACTTTAAATTTAAACTGCAAGTACTTAAAATTGATATTAAGAGCTCTACCTTGGTGAAATTTTTTTTTTCTATAGGTAGATTAATATTTTGCTTGAGCACCGAAAAAAAACAAAAACTTTGCGGAAATGAATCACCCTAATATATATATAGATATATTCGGTTTTATTCTGAACTGGCTGTATATATTCTTTAAATTTAAATATGCAGCACGTATACATGATGTGACATGGGGCTTAAATCTTAAGATGTAATCAAAAGTAAGGCCCAAATTTTTGACATTATCGGAAACAGCGATATCGTGATTGTTTACATTGATTTTAAAAAACGGTAGTATATTGTGCCTATCAATCTTTCTTCCAAATAAAGAAACAGTGGTTTTACCGGAATTAATAACGAGTGCCAAATCTTCTGAGGTTTTAATTAGACGTTGAATATCATTATTAATAAATTCAATAGCCAGTTTGGCATTTTCTCGAGAGAAGGTGTATCTCAGTTGAGTGTCATCTGCATAGAAGTGGACAGCACAGTGTCTTATTGCCATTATCAATTCGGACGTATACAAGATATATAAAAGAGGACCAATAATGGAACCCTTTGGAACACCAGGAAGAACATGGAGTGGACGCGACAACACACCATTTACTTTTACTGTTTGTGTTCTGTTATTAAGATAGTTTTTAAAAAATAGTAATGAATCGTCTGAAAACCCGTAGTATTCTAAAATCGCAAGCAGCATAGAGTGATTTAAAGTATCGAATGCTTTAGAAAAATTTATTAAAACCATGGCTGTCAGTTTATTTTTGTCTATACCTCTCAAAATTCCATCTGTTATGTCGGCAAGGGCCGTTTCACAACTATGATGCGGTCTAAATCCTGATTGAACCGTAGGAATTATTTGGGTTTGTTCCGCGTAATGATAAACCTGCATGTTAACAATTTTTTCTAAAATTTTTGACATAGCGGTTGGATTATTATTTTTGGGTAGCGGGTGAACAATAGCTTCCAAATATCTGGGAATACACCGTTAGACAAACAAAAATTGATGATATGGCCGATATGTTTAATAATATAGGGACAACACATTAAAATGCTTTTTATACCTAGGTTATCAATCCCAATTGCATTAGATTTAAGGTTAAGGATAATCCTTTGAATTTCGTTATTGGTTACGTTCGAAAAATAAAAAGTGTTACTGGCATTCTTTTTGTGATGTAAATAATAATTGACCATATGCAAGGAATGCGGTCGATGTTGCCAATGGTAAAAAAATAAAATTCCCTGTTGAGAACATTCAATTATATTACGTTGGCTACATTGAAAATTTGAATTTCCCGCACAAACTAAATTAATTTCCATGTTTTTTTTAATAATAATAAATAATAATAATTCCCACATTTGAAATTCGCACCTTAATTTATTATACAACATTGGAACTACCTTCTTTATCTCTGGGAACTACTAGAATGTATGTCAGTTTCTGCGGGAAATTCAAAATTTCAGTGTAGCCAACGTAATATAATTGAATGTTCCCAATAGGGAATTTTATTTTTTTACCATTGACAACATCGACCGCATTCCTTGCATATGGTCAATTGAGTTTCTCAATATTAATGTTATTTTTTGGAATTCCATTTACATAATAGTGATTAATATCTTGTGGGTTAGATAACGCTTGGGGTATAGATCCACACTTTTTACGAATGTTTAGAGAATCCAGACATTTCCATATATTATTTTTGGGTCCTTTTCGAATTTTGTACTCAAAATAGGCTTTTTCATTCCTACATGCATTTGTGGTAAAATTTCTTAATGTTTTATAATATTCAAAATGAGTTATGTTTTTGGTTTTTCGCCATCTAGCTTGAGCCCGGTCCCTTAATTTCATTAATAGTCTTATGTTATCAGTAATCTATGGAGAGTGCCGTTTGGTTATTCGAATTTTTTTATATGGTGCATGAATATCTAATAGTGAGTTAATGATGTTGTTTAGAAAAGTTACTTTATCATTTACATTAGTGAATTCAAATATAAAATCAAGGGGAGATGCCGAAATGATAAAACTCTTGATTTGTAAAATTTTTAAAATCTCTAATAATTCTATATTCAATGCATACTTTAGGACGAGAAAAGTTTAAAGCACAACTTATCAGATCGTGATCCGATATATGACCCAGGGGAATATATTGACATCTTGAATTAGCCTCTTGTTAGATGTAATTATAAATCTATAAGAGTTGCACTGTTTAAAGTCATTCGAGTAGGTGCATTGACTAGTTGTTTAAGGCCGAAAGACTCCAGAAAGTTTGAAAATCTAATAACTATGGGGCAATTAACCTTAAGCATATCAATATTGAAGTCACCCAGACATACAAGTTCATCAAACGCGGGTATAATTCAGAAATTTCTACCTCTAACGCTTCAATAATAGATGTACTATTAAAATGTGGTGGTTTATATATAACACGGTGTTATTAACATCTAATGCAAGGTTTAATTTATTTTGTTTAATGCAGATCCATAGTTGTTCAAAATTATTGGATGTATTAATAACGTTACAATAGAAAGCCACGGTGTGGTTTAAAAAAGTTAGATGTAAAGTTCGAGAACCCCAAAGTTATAAACAGGGAATGATTCTACATCGTTTCAATAAATAATTAATGAAAAAATTAAAATATTTCCCTGAGCGCATTTTTTTTTTTCCGCCTTATTAAATATAAGAACATTATTTAAGGGGTTAGATACACTCACTACGCCAAAAAAGAGCAATTTTTACGTTTTTTGTTTCAAAGACTGGTTTATTCATTTTGAAATAAATATTTTGACAGCTGTTTCGACGTATTTCAAAAAGTTACAATAATCACAGGCGCCTGTTTTCTCTCGACTTAACACATTCGCGGACACTTCCAGATTTTAGAGGTTACTCAAAAACACACCAACTTTTGTCTGCAATTGCAGACGTCTGCTATAACAGACACGTCCTTGTATATCCCATAATTTTATATTAAGGGACATGCGTCTGTAATTGCAGACGTTAATAAACTAAATGCCGGTTTCGATAATAAGAAGAAAATCGTAAAAAACATAAACTTTATTCAAATAAATAATAAAAAATACAACAAAATTAACTTTTAAATTCTTTTAAAACATATTTTTTTGTAAAATAAAAAGTCATCATTGGGAATGGAACTTAGTAAAACAATCACCCCCACACATAGTGGCGGTTATTATCACACCCTAAGCAGCGCCAGGAATACCGGCATCTTAAAAAGTAACTCTTCCTTGTATAGTTTTCAGGCAAAGGAATTTTTTCCAAAGTATGCAAAGCTTCAACTGAAGATGAGTTTGTGTTTCGCATAGGTACCTACTTACCGAGAGTTAAAATCGAAAAAAACAACTTATAATAACATTTAAAAACAAAAACAAAATAAAATCGAAATTTACAGGGACACTTCATAACCTCTTCCATTGGCCGTTATGAAGCTACGGTCTGCTTTTGCAGACATGACGCTTTTCGTGAGAAAACAATGTGCGCGGGAACTATATATTTAAACTTAAAATGTATCACTTAGAGGGACACTTTTCTGCTAAAAAACTTGATGTACAGGGACAATATGCTTCCATTCATACGTATTTAATAGTAAATAGCGACTGCTAATGCAGACATGCGTTTTTCTGTGGTTTAAAATTTGTCTGCAATTGCAGTCGTGTCCCTACACATGTGTCTGCAATAGCAGTCGTGTCCGCGAATGTGTTAAATGTGTTTTGAGACTTTAAAAGTTAGTTATTTGTTAAAGTTTAATAAAATTTAAATAATGAAACCAATAAATTTAACTCGTAAACAAGTGCTTTCACATAGTGAGTGTCGTTTAAAGTTATGTTTATTTTGTAAAAGGAAGAAGAAAGTTCTTTTCGAAATAACCGATTCTTTAGAAAAAATAATAAATAAATATTAGGGTGGCCCAAAAAAAAAATATTTTTTTTCTTCTCGTCTCTTGTGAAAATATGTTGGTTTGTCATGTTTTAAGAGCCCTGTCAAAAGATCAGCACCATTAAAAATTTTTTAGGGGTCGCTCAAGATTTTTAAAAATTACCAAAATCGTCAAAAATTGGATTTTTTTTATTTCAATTTTTTTTCTCGTTCCGATATTATTTTTTAATTTAAAAATAATAATGATTCTGAAAATTTCAAATCGATATTTTAATTTCTAAAGGTCGCTCAAGATTTTTTTAACTTTCAAAGTAGAGTATTTTGAATGTTTTCGAGCGACCTCTGAATATAAATATCAACGAACTTTTAGCGACCTTTAGAAATCAAAATATTGATTTGAAATTTACAGAATTTTTATTATTTTCAACCTAAAAAATAATATTGAGACCAGAAAAAGAATTAAAATAAAACAAAAATTAAATTTTTGACGATTTTGAAAATTTTTAAAAATCTTGCGACCCTTACAAAATTTTTAATCGAGCTGATATTTTGACAGGGCTCTTAAAACATGACAAAGCAACATATTTTCACAAGAGACAAGAAGAAAAAAAATATTCTTTTTTTTTGGGCCACCCTAATAAATATATTACATACAATAGTAATGATGAATGGTTACCAAAGGCACTGTGTGCAAATTGTAAAAGAAAGCTATATATAAAAGAAAAATCTTGTAATGCATATACTATTGTAATGCCAGATTATTCAAAGTACATGATGTGTAATACTCGATCAAGTTCTGGAAAATCTTGTGGATGTGAATTATGTGAAACAGTTAAAAATCAAAGTAAGTTTAATTTTTCAAAAAAAATGTGGTAAGATTAATGATAAAAAGCTTAGGAAAAAAATCAAACCTACGAACCGTAAATGTGTGCTTAACAGTTATCGGACAAGGTAAACGACACAGGTGTAATAAAACTGAACTATTAAAAAACTTGAATTCGTTAGAACATAAACAGAAAGAACATTTGGCATGTGATATAATAATGGAAAAATTAAATAATGAAGCAAGTGAACACAAAGACCCTATTTTATTGTCAAGAAGTCGCGGCAAAGCAATGTCAGTTCATCTTTCTCAAACTAAAAATGATAATGCAATGTTAATATCTGCTGATAGTATGTCCAAAATTAGTACTAATTTTGGACTGTCAACAAACGCAACTTTAGGAATTGCCCAAACTCTTCGCATTGCAACAGGAAAAAGAAAATTGTTTGAGATAAATTTAAAAGAAAAACTTCAAGCTTTGAATCATTGCCTTGACTCTCACTTTGACGTAACAAAATGTCAATTGATTAGCACTAAAGCAGGCCAAGTAACGAATACTGAAGAGTACGTTGTATTTTGTAAACATGTTCAAAAATTGATTGACGAAGTAAAAGAATGTCGTGAAGTAAATCAAGCACATATAAAAATTGGTGCAGATAGTGGTGGAAGTTTTTTAAAAATAACTTTATCCATTCAATCGTTAGATTGTGAATCGATGTATGCAGAAAAATTACTTAAAGCTGTATGTGTATACAATAGTAGACACCTTTAATTAGTTATAATGTATATATCAAACTTAGATATAGTTTAAACACAAAATTGTTTCTTTTTATAGAATAAAATATGTTTTCTTTTTTATAAAAAAATCTTTTATTACAAAAAAAAGTCTCAAATTAATTAAATATAATATATATATTATTTCAAAAGTATCAATTTTTCTAAGGTATCGTTTATTTCGAAAAGAACTTTCTTCTTCGTTTTACATAATAGACATAATTTTAAACGACACTCACTGTGTGATAGTGGTTGCTACTTACTTAAATTTATTGGTTTCATTTTTTAAATATTATTAAATTATAATAAATAGCTCGCTTTTGATGTTAATGGTACTGAGTCTCAAGACACACTAAAATCAAGAGGAAACAGGCGCTTGTGATTACGTAACTTTTTGAAATAAGTCAAAATAACTGTCAAAATATTTATTTTAAAATAAATAAACCAGTCTTTGAAAAAAAAAACGTAAAAATTGCTCTTTTTTTGACGTAGTTAGTGTATCTAACCTCTTAAATAATGTTCTTATATTTAATAAGACGAAAAAAAAATGCGCTCAGGGAAATATTTTAATTTTTTCATTAATTATTTATTAAAACCATGTAGAATCATTCCCCGTTTATAACTTTGGGGTTCTCGAACTGTACATCTAACTTTTTTAAACCACACCGTGAAGCATTTTTTACATAAATACCTACCCCTCCACATCTACCAGAATCGCGATCTTTTCGAATAAAATTATAATTTTGTATAAAAAGTTGATAACTGGGAATATTCCTTGATAGCCAGGTTTCGGTTATAAATACAACATCATAATTGTTGGTTAATATGTGGTCTTTAAAATCTGAAAATTTAGGCAATAGAGATCTTACATTAAATTGGGCAATAGTGATATTATTCATTTTATTAAAGAAAATTAGTATAAATAGAATAAGAAGAAGAAAAAAAAATAACAATAATAATAATTACAAAACCGATACAAACAAAAAAAGAAAAAGGAAAATAGCAAATGACAGGATGTGTGGATTAAACCTTTTTCTTTGAATCAGACCGGGTAGTTTTCTTTGGTATTGCACCAGATTCCATGGAAGGTGAAAAATCTGATTTTGCTTTGCCGTAATCCGAATCTTCAGGCGAGGAATTTGTAGGTTCAGAGTTTTCTCTAAATATATTGGGATTATCCAGTAACTGCTGATAAGTATATTCTTTATCGCCGGCTATCAGTTTATTGTTTTTTATTTTGGCATCCTGATTAATTTTTAAGGCAGTTTTTAAAGAATGGTGCAAAAATTTTCGTTTTTTATACTCTGGGGTGTCTGATGTGAATATAATTTTTGAGTTTTTGAGTGCTCGACTTATTTATTATACTTGATTTTAGGGAATAATGCAAGGCTTCAAGATTAACTGGTCTTGGTTTACCACTAACTGGCTTTCCAAATCGCTAAATATCTCTAAAATCTTGTTTAGAGCATGTTTATAACATTCAATGTATTCACCAACGTGTCGGATTCAGTACCATCAATTCCATATGCAATTATATTAAATTTTGTACTTTTCTTTTCTAGCAATTCAATTTTATTCTTTAATTTATTATTTTCTTCTTCCAAGTCTTCACACTTTAGCTTTAAAGTTAAGATTTCGGTTTTTAAATCTTGTAATTCCTTCTTTATTTCATTGTTTCCGTTCTTTATTAAGTTAAATAGATCCTCAGTTGTAATATTTTAGGAGGCATGCTCAAGACGATATATATTTGTTTTTTTTATTATTTTTAGGGAATAAAAATAAGCAGCGGCAACGTCGTAAATGTTTATTGCGCGTATGTAGTCAACGCAAAAAACTGAGTGTTTATAAAATAACAGAAATCGTCATAAAAAGTTGTTGAAAATTATGGCACTTACTGCAACGTCACAGATTAGTTGATCACACACTTTTAACAAAATATATTTGATGCGGTACCACAGAATATAAAGTCTATTTTTGTTATACAAATAAATTAATTTAAGATATGACAGCAAGAACACTGTACCTATACAGTGTTCTTGCTGATTGGGTCCCAGTTTTATTTTTTATTTATTTATTTAATTTAATTTACATCCAACAGTTAAATACTATTTACAGGATGAGACAAGACTAGGAACAATAATATAAAATATAAAATAATCCCAATAATCCCAATAATCTAACAATATACCCTAAGAAAAAAAAATTAAAACAAGAACAAATACTAACATCACAACAGCTGCAAAAATGCTTGCTTTACTTCATTTATTGATAAATTAAAAATATCTATTGAATTTTGAATTAGTTTATAATTGTTACAGGCGTAAAATAGCGGAGATTGTCGTAGTATATTGGTACGTGGAATAGGGTTATGGAACATATAAGAGTTCCGAGTAGAAACTCGTGGTACATGAAAGTTTAGCATTTTTTGAATTTCAGGGCAGTCAATTAAACCATTAGCAACTTTAAAGATAAATATTATTGAGGAAAGTTTCCTTTGGGATTCTGTAGATATTGTGTTATGACGTGAGCGCAGTTCAGAGTTGGTGATGCTAATAGGATAATATATTTTATATATTTAAAAAAAAAAAAACTTAAGGAAATCTCTTTGAACACATTCGATTTGGGATTCTGTAGATATTGTGTTATGGCGTGAGCGCAGTTCAGAGTTGGTGATGCTAATAGGAGGATATATTTTATCTATTTTAAAAGAATTAACTTAAGGAAATCTCTTTGAACACATTCGATTCTTTTTATAATAAAAAAAGTTTGCATAATCTCAAGGACATTCAGTCTAAAATTTAATGTTAACTGAGTTGTCAAAGTATCTAAATACAATATTATAATCACAATCCTGTGATTATAATATTATTAGGTACATTTAATTGTTTAACCTCTCAATCTCAATTGTTAACAGTATTTGTATATTGGTTTTAAATTCTTAAAGCTTTATAAAAATGATTTTATTTTTGCACTAATAATAAAAATAAAACCAAATATTATTATTGAAAAAGTTTATCTTTAAGGGTTCCATAATTTATACTTAATTTTTGTCAACACTTACAACACGAACTATATTATTTTTTATTTGTTCCAGGTAAGATGTCTAAATATAGCAATAATAATAGGATACGGAAAAATGGTAATGTAAATAATCCACATAAATATTAAGTATGAGTATGAGTATGAGTATGGGAACGTATGGCAGGCCCCAGATATATTGTCAACCACTAATCTCCCGGGGTTATTTTACCCCCTTTCCGTTCTCCTGCGTATCCCGCCAAATCACAGCATTACCTGTGTTTGTTGGATCCGAAGTTTTTACGACGGCTGGTAGTTCCACCCTAGGAGGTTGTGGATGACAGTGTCAAAGGTTAAGGCCGCTCCCAGAATTTTTGTCAGCCGGGTCGGGCCATACGTCCAGTTTAGGAAGGGTTTTTGGAGGACATTGAACTGACCCAAAACTAAGTACAATCCGGAATCCCCCTCAACCTAGGCCTTAGTAGTAACCTCATTCAATTGGTATTCGTGAATGGGGGTGGGTATGTTAGTTCTTTGCTTACTCCGGCTACCAACCTTGTATGTTCTTTATTTATTTTATTGCTAAATTAGTGTTTATACCGTTTTCATTTAATTTATATCTTTGCATTCTTACTTTTTTTTCCAAATTTACTTTAAAAATATAAATATTAATATACAAAATAGATAACGCCGGTCCTGTAGTGTAAGTGGTGGAATGCCACCCTATGGTCTGCATGGTCCTACTTCTTATCTTCTGTGCTCTGCCGTGTTAAGCTAAAGGTCGCATCCGCAACACCCACCAACTGCCGTTCGAAGACAAAACTTCATATCTGCAATATTTAGTAGTTCCTATAGTTGACCCAGTCAGGCTTTTATCTAGTTGATGAGCCAAGCTGGCCACTAAGCAATTTCCGTTGGATGGAATTTTAATTATTCCCACCGAATGATCAATCGTGTTTACTATTCCATGTTTGTTATGGTTTGTGTTTATTTATTATTTATGGTTTGGCGTTTATTTATGGTATTAGTCGAGTGTTTATTTGGGGGATGGAGCTAATGTCTTATCTGCCTTTTCTGTTTTGTTTATGTAATGATTTGTGTGTTGTCTGTCTCAATAGGAATGTTTATTTTCTGGTGCCAGCTGGGGAGCTTGAAAATTACTTTTCGATATAATACGTTTTACTTTAGATTTTTTGGAATAAAATGGTTTTGTTAATAACACATGCAATTAGAAAAATTACTTAGCTTGATTATTAGGCTATAATTCTGATGCTAGGTCTTTCACGGTCTGACCATTGTTTCTTGACTTCCCTGCAGGTTTTTGGCAGGCTTTGGTTGAGACTATCCCTGCTGACCAGGTGGGCCAGTTGGCCTTAATTATTTATTTAGTTGCACTCTTTTACGGCTTTAACTGGGGATCTCCCGCACTTTTCACACTTGTTGCACTTTTTTGCACTTGTTGCACTTTTTTTGCGCTTGTTGCTCTTATCGCACTTTCCGCACTTGTTTGTTTATTTATTTATTTATTTATTACCGATTACCGATATTTCCGAATACTTAGGTTCGTTTTTGGAACTTTATTACGTTTCTCTCGTATACGCTGCTAGGAGAGGAATCTTTAACCACTTGACGCGTCTATCCACTTCGAGTGTCAAGACGCAACTGTAAATAATCCACATAAATATTAAGTTTATAATTTTTTTTTTAATTAGACATAAAATATTATTTTATTAAAGGCAGGGTAATAAACAAAAAAATATTATTTCTTCGATCATAATCTTTTTAATTGGTTGACAGGACTAATTTTTTCGCCTTACCTTATCTGATAAAGCTTCTTCGTAGAGTTTTTGGAGTAGTTTTCTTTTACGCAAATGGCTATAAATCTATAGATTTATACATGTTAACATAAAAATAAAACGCCACGCTAATGGTCCCTACTGGGATTTGCACAGGCGGCGCCAGACCATGGTACTAAGGCAACAATGTATGTCCACGAGCATCTTTATCTTTCGTCTCTCTTTATCCTCTGACGTCATCGAGTTACAAAAGTAAGTTGTCGCTGCACGTGCCTAATATGATTTTGGCTTTAGTTTATCTGTAAACAAGGTTTTTATATGTTGTAAATAAGTTATTTGAATATTTTTCGTGTATTTTTTTGGAATATTTTAATATTTTAAACAATGGTTTACTAATAAATACTTATAAAAAAAATCTAATAAAAATAGGAAAAAATATCTTCACAATTTAAATATTTTATCTAAAGATAAAGCAAAAAAGAACACTCAATAAAAACAGAAAGGAAATGTCCAGTATGAGAAAGCGAAAAATTATAAAAATTATAAAGAAAAATAATTAAATTTTCAGATTATATTTTAATATTATTTTTCTACTTCCACCTTTAAAACGCCCATTATTGTATATGTTTCCATGACACTAAGTGACTTTTTAAATTCACATTGACAAGTTGTGGCTTTATGGCGTTTTAGTCACGGGCTGAGGTTAGTATTAATTTAGTTGACAAATTATTTTATATCCCAATACAAAAATACAAAAGTATTAAATAGTTTCACAACGCCAATATTTAAAAAGTTTATATGAACTGTTGTACTGACCTTTTAATTTCGCCGGCAGTAAACTATAACTTAAATTCGGGCTCGGACTCTCACTGTGAAAAAATGTTGTTAATCCATTTTTAAGGAGTACATTTCGATTTGTAACCTTTATAATCTGTATTTATAACACATAAAAATTTGACATTTGACGCCAACACAAATTTCCCTATTGTTTTATAGATGACGCTCTATACAAATATTTGATTTAAATCATTTTAATAAGTATTTTTCGTTGAGAAAGTATAGTATGCACCTCGTTTTTAAACTTTTCTAGACACTCATTAATTTATGCACTCGCTCGCAAGTTGGCTTGTGCCTAAATTAAATTCGTGTCTAAAATAGCGTTTATCAAACTTGATACATAATATAATTTTATCTACTACTACATGGACAAGCTGTGACTTTAAGGCGTTTCAATCACGGGCTAAAGTTAACAACAGTGGCTTTTGGGCATTTTAGTCACAAGCTGAAGTATGCTTTATTATAAATTGCGAAAAAGTGAGGTTAAATTCGTCAAATGTCAAATATTTATGAAATAAAATTGGCTTTTAATTCTTATTTCTTTTAGTGGTAAATAAAGTATAGTATGCAACTCGTTTAATAGACTTTTCTAGACACTCGTTTTTATTAAATACTCGCTCGCAAGCTTCGCTCGTGCCTAATAAAACGCGTAACTAAAATAGAGTTTATAAAACTGGATAATATAATGTACTGGTACATTGACGAGCTGTGACTTTAAGGCGTTTAAGTCACGGGCTGAAGTTAGAAACAGTGGCTTTTAATCGTTTTAGTTATTAATTATTATAAATTGGAAAAAGTAAGGTTAAACTTGGGTGACAGTAGACAGATGTCAAATTTTTAATAAATAAGATTTACTTTAAATTCTGTTTTGTGTTCGTCGTAGATTAAGAATAGTTTGCAACTCCTTTTATTAAACACTCTTTAATGTACACTATGTATTTCTGGTCACGGCACAAAAATGTAATGTATTTTTGTAACCCGATTCTTTAAGAATACTGAAATACTTATTTTGGCATATATCTGATCATCTAGTTAATTTACTTACAAAAAAAACTTTACTTTGTTAAATTAGGACTCCACGTTGTGTATTTACGTACATTGATAATAACGTTATTTTTAAATTGGTCAGGTTTAATGAAACACAAGTATTTAATTTTAAACCCCTGATTTAATTTAAGCAAAACAAAGGGGTGACCCGTTGAGTCAGAGCACAGAGAAAAGGGACCATAAAAGCCCTAGAGACTTACACAGTTTATTTAAACATAAAATACAAAACAAAACAAAGTCATATGGGTTATAATCAAAAAAATAAGTGAATAAAATAACATAAAAAGCAGATAAACATATTTCATTTAATTTGGGTGTTTTTTTTCAATATTCAAAACATTTTATACTCAGGTAAAGTCATTATTAAAGATTGTCATTGTATGACAAAGGTTTGTACTATTTGTTTACCTTATCACGCATCTTCAAACTATTGTACGATGATACAATTTTATAAAATAATAATAATAATATACGACAGCAACTACAACTTTCAAATAGAGGGAATTCTAATGCTACATATAATAGGAACGCGGGGAATTGTTGATATAATGCAGATATTACCCGTAGCTAATAACCACACTATGGAAAAATGTTAAGCAAACCATCTGTGGAAGAATTATAATGACACTGCTCTCACTTAGTGCCTTTAAACCACTTACGAATTTAAAATCCTCCCACAAAATCAATGTCCAGCACAAGACATACATAGGTATTGTCAAAACATACAAACACGGCATGCACACAGAAATTAAAGGTAAGTAACATAACGAAACCACCCTTCACCTAATGCCTTTATATTACCCATGCTTAGATGTTCAAGTAAAACAAATCTTTTCTAACAAAACTCAAATACAAATAAAATAAAGAATATTTAATAAAAAATAAATAGGAAAGAGTCATTACAAAAACCATATAAACATAGCATCCAAAAAGTCATTATCAAGTATTCAAATTAAAGCGCTAAGGACAGCAGGTTTAACCCTATCAATCCAAATCTATCAACCATGATATTACCTAATGGTAATATGTTATATATATATATAATATATATGTTATTATGTGATAATAAAAATAATAAAAATAATAGTAATAATAATAATAATAGCTTTTTATAGGTACTATTAATTATAAGTAATATTTATAATTTAATAATATTATAATTGTTTAACAGCTTTAACCTGAGTACAAATGCAAAGAGTTAACATAAATAAATACTTTAGTACCGCGATGATACACTGAGTCAGTTTTAAATCAAACGGGTAAGAGAGTGGATGCCTTTTATGAAGTTTTAAATGTAGCCATTGATGTTTTTATACCAAAAACTAAAATTAAATCAAATAAATATCCTTCTTGGTTTAGTTGAAAAACTATTAAATTATTGAAATCTAAAAATAAATTCTATAGTAAATATAAAAGAACCCATGATCCTTCAATTTTGTCCAAGTATAAAAAGGCTCGCACTGATTCTAAGAAATTGACAATGATTATAATTTTTTTATTAGGAATATTCAAGGCAATTTAAAGAATAGTAATAATAAATCATTCTGGGACTATGTTAATTCAAAAAAAGACGCATGGTTTACCTAAATGTATGCACTTTGGTAATCAAAAAGCAGATGATGCTCGCTCTATCGCTAACATGTTTGCTGATTATTTTAAGTCTGTTTTTACTTCTAAAACCACACTTAATAATTATAACTTAAATAAATCGTTTTATGATAATATTAATCTTAATATCTCTAGATTTAATGTTTCTTGTGATGATGTTTTTAAGAAACTTGTATCCTTGACCCCCAAGATGTGCTCTGGACCTGATAAAATTCCTCAATTTTTTCTTAAACAAACTTCCCCGACAGTTTCATACCCAATATTATTATTATACGAGGGGTAAACCGCGGTCTAAAATTTGTACACTGATTACAAAAACTATCAAGATTACATAGATTACAAAGTGATTACATCGATTTCAGAAAGATTACATAGTGATTACACAGATTACAAAAGACTGCAAAGATTACATAAAGACTACAAAGATTACAGAAGACTGCAAAGATTACAAGAAGACTAAAAATGAGGTAAAAGGTCTTTTACATAAATATTATAGTAAATATTAATATCTTCACAATTAATTTTGGCTTCCCCCATTTTTTCTTCTAGATAAAAAAATAAAAAATATGACGTAAAAGGATCTGGGTATTTTGGTACTTTTACACTCAAAGCTGTTGTCGCCTAGGCAACTATGGTGATTTTAAAATAAATTAGTTTACAAATACCCAATTGGTCCAAATATTCTCAAATAAAGGTGAGAACATGATACAGAAAAAAAGTGAGTGGGAATAAATTCTCGCACAGTATTGCAGAAATACAACAATTTTATGATCAAAAATGACACTAGAATGTTACTTACTAGGTATTCTTAAGTAGTAGTAGAAAAAAGACTTACTATCAAAACTAATTTCTTATTCAAAAAAGTAATGCAGGAACGTAAAAAAACAACCTCGAAACAACATTTAACTCCCTGCAGGAGTTCCATTTTGAATCTTGTGTAATGTGGTTGCTCTATGAAAAAGTTTGTGAAATATAAGTGACTTCTGCACCTGGGGGGAGGGGCAAAATGGGATTCCCGGAATAGAAAAGTTCGTGGTGCTCGATAATATTCCTCGATTAGTCCTAGACAACCGTTGTCCAATGGTTTTTGGTTCTTTTGGAATCATTGGACGTTAATACTTTTATCTGGTTAATAAGGATTTTTGCCCAGGACCAAAAGGGCGGTAGGTTTAACCGTAAATCCGCTTTACTTGAAGAAGAAGCAAAGAGGTATAATATATCTAAGGGGAGGCTGGATTGTGACAATGGGGCGGGGGGCCCAATGGGGCGGGGGGCCCAATGGGGCTGGGTCGGTTGTGTTGGATTGTTAAGTTTGGGTTGGTTTGGTATGGCACATGCAGTGTACCTGCATAACCAAGATGACAGTTATAACCTTGAGGAATACTTTGCTACATTTAGCCTCTAGTGTTATAACTTGCTGTCGCCACCAGGGTTATTTTAAACTTCTGACGACAGATGGACCTGTCGATGTAGCCAAAAATGCCAAATCATTTTTACGCGGGAAATTTGAATAGACAAATGTTTGCTATACCTGAATAATAGGCGTTTGGTAAACTTCACATGGCTGTGACCGTCTTTAGGTACCTTTATTCATATATAAAAACAGGAAAAAAACAAAAATCAATTTATTTCCACATAATTATCATTGTTTATATAATATAATAATATTATGTAATAATATAAGTAGCCTGTAATTTATAGGATGTACCGACTTATAAAAAGTGATTATTTTACATTTCGGCAATTTTTATATAAAAAAAAATTGAAGATAATTTATTATATAATATTTTGGCATCAAAATTGTCAAAAATATACTTGTTTAATAAGATTAAATAAAAAAAACGCAAGAAATATTTTATAAAAGTAGAGATAATTTTAATAACCAAAAGGTGTGGACGGGACAAAAAAAGATTCATCTTGTCCCCGTCCACACCGGTCAATTATTAAACTTATCTCTACTTTTATAAAATATTTTTCGCGTTTTTTTAATTTAATGTTAAAGAAGAATATATTTGACAATTATGATGCAAAAATAATGTATAATTAATTACCTAAAATTTTTTTATAAATACAGTTTTGTGATTTGTCCCGTCCGTATGCTTAAAATAACCTATTTGTTAAAAACATTTATTAAAAAGCAAAAGATTACACAAGATTACAAGTGATTACATCGAGATTACAGAAGATTACAAAAGATTACAAGTGATTACATGAGATTACATCAGATTACAAGTGATTACATGAGATTACATCAGATTACAAGTGATTACATGAGATTACAATCAGCTTGTACACTAATTACAAGTCGCGGTTTACCCCTCGTTATTATACAATTTGTCGTTATCTATAGGCTGCTTTCCCAGTTTGTGGAAGGATACTTATATTACTCCAATCTATAAATCTGGTATCAAAAGTAATGTTAATAATTATCGTCCAATAAGTGGCCTCTCTACTTTGGCAAAAGTATTTGAACAGATTGTAACTGAATTTATTACACCATTAATTCGTAATTTAATAACAACAAGACAACATGGATTTTCGAAAGGAAAATCAACAGTAACGAATTTATTAATTTATTCTAATTATATATCTACGGCCATGGATATGGGTTGATATTGGTTTATTGCTTTTGAAACTAAAGTCTTATGGTATTACTGGTGCTTTACACAGCTGGCTAGAAGGTTACCTTACTAATAGAAGGCAAGTTGTAGTTATTCTAGGATATCCTTCATATTTTATTGATGTTACTTCAGGAGTACCGCAAGGGTCACATTTGGGCTCTATTTTATTTTTGCTTTTTAATAATGATATTACTACATGTGTTGAATTTTGTGAACTTTCTTTATTTGCGGATGATTTAAAGTTGTATAAAAAAGTATCTTCACTTTTGGATTACCAAATGCTCGAATCAGATCTTGATCGTATTGTTGACTGGTGTAATGACAATTTTCTTGAGTTAAATATAAGTAAATGTAAGGTAATTTCTTTTTTAAAAGTACTCGTACTTGGAATTATAATTACTTTATTAATAATAATGTACTAAAAAGAGTCTCCACTATGACTGATTTAGGTGTACTGTTTGATACAAAGTTAACTTTTATCCAGCATATTGATAAAATTGTTAATAAGGCTATAAGAATGTGTGGTTTTGTTATTAGACAATGTCAGGATTTTACTGATATCCATGCTATTCTTATTCTTTTTAATTCTTTGTCTCGTAGCATTTTAGAATACGCATCAGTTATATGGAGACCCTCACAACAGTGTTATATTAACTTGATTAAAAAACCTCAGAAAAAAATTGTAAAATTTTTGCTATTTAAACTTAAGATTTCGGATGATATTAGTTAAAATCATAAGTTATCCTTGCTAGGAATAAAATCGCTAGAAACACGGCGTATAAACTTTGATAAAATTTTTATGTTTAAGATATTTAATAATTTGATTAACTGTTCTGATATATTGAAACTATTTTCTTTACGTGTACCTAGCATCAATACTCGAAATAGTGCATTAATACATATTCCATTGTGTAGAACTAATTACAGGCAATTCAGTTGTGTGCCCAGATTGGCACGTAATCTGAATTCCTGTAATATCGATATTTTTAATATAAGCTTGTTTTCTTTTAAAAAGTACCTTATTAATAATAGTTAATTATATGTTTGTGTATTATATATATTTTTTCTTCTCTTTTTGTTTTGATATAAGTATTCTTACTGTATCTTTTTTTGTACTACTTGGATTTTCTCTGTATGTACTAAATAAATAAATAAATAAATAAATAAATTACTATTAAATGCTGCGGTTTTTACTTGAACATTCTGAATATCGCCAACATCTAATTTCAACAATTGAATGTCGGACAAATTAAAGTTTAAACTTTTTAACGAAGAGAGTTCCTTTCTGGCATACTCACTATAAGAAGTTGCATTGTCGCTGGTGAATAAGCTGGCCTTTCGTAACTTCTCGCTTAAGTTTCTCTTTGGCGGGTAGAGATTTATAATTTATGCGTTGAAAAGCTCCCAGTTTTACTCTAAAGGGTTTCATGCAGAAAATCAGGCATTAGCTTCACCAACTAGGCCACTTGCAGCACGCGTTAATTGTTCAAAAGCAGACCAATGAAATGTTTCTCCCAATCTTTCTATGTGTTGACACCACTTTAAAGCACCATCACCTTCATTCGGGTTAAATTTCGGAATGTCTATAGAAGTTGAAGGCACTGACACCACTTGACGACTGCTATTGTCTTTAAGTTCTTTTAAGGTGTCCATCAAAACTTGTTGTTCCATTGTAACAATTGTTTTTTTTTTAATTTTTCACTTTTGATGCGAGAAAAAATTTATTAATAAAACACTTCAATTTAAGCACAATGGTTTATTATAAAACCATGGTTCTAATTAGTCTAACAAAATAGTAATACGCTGAACACATTTTTATAATAATAATAATAATAATAATAATGGGTCTTTATTTTTCAATTAGTACATACAAGATATTTATAATTAAACAAAAAAAATCCTAAATGTACATATCTAAAAAAATGCCGAAGATCAGTATCGAGTACAAAAGTGTACTCTTACTGTTATTAACCTTAAGCAGAGGATTTGGGTATCCCCTCCCTATCTTGATCGTAGATGCAGAGATACATATATAGGGACTTCCCCGGGCAGAATGATTTCATGCTCCTATATATATATATATAAATATATATATATATATAGACTTATAAACGCTCTTATACAGGCCCGTACAAGATAACTTTAGTACGTTTTAAAGCCCAAAGCGACGTTATAAAACCCGGCTTTGGGCTTTACAACGGAGCCCGAGTATATAGTAGCCATTCGATTCGCCTTTCTTTCTGCACCCTCCTGTTAAAATTTTTGATGGGCCTCAAAAAGTACCATTTATGCATTCATTTATACAAAAAGTTTGGATAATTTCACTGTAGGGGGCGCTTCTGAGTATATATTTATACATTTATATTAACGTATCGTTATCAGCCCCTAAACTTGGCAACACTGCTGGGCCCGACAACGCGCGCACAATATATTTTTATAAATATACGGCGGCTTTAGAAATTAACCATAAAAGCACTATATGTAAGAGAATATTTTATTGTAGCAGTTTACTGATCTATAAATTGCTGTTGCAGACCAAAGCGACTTACAATTTTTAAAACCGCGGAACTACACCTTTTTTAAATTTTTTTGGGTTTCCTGTAAATATGTATAATTATTTTGTTCCTGAATTCAATTATAAATTTATTTTATTTTTAATAAATTTGCGATGTTGGCAGAGGAGCTAAAATAAGTAATTACAATTATTTATTCGTGAATTACAATTTTTAGTGTATTCCATTTATAACTGATTTATATATTTGCATGAATCCCCTAGGGGCAAAGTGGTGGAAAAGAGGATAAAATAAAAAATATACATAATATATTACTAATACTATTATTCCGAAACTGTTAGTAATGATTGTTATAAAGTAAGTATAGTATTACAAAAGTTGTTTTGGTTTTACAAAAAAGTGGCTGACTTTTATAGCAATTAATAACCATGTATAGAGAACTGTTTAGTAATTGGTACTAAAAAATTAAAATGGCCTCAAGTAATTAATGGATGCCCCCTAATTAATTACCACGAGTACTATTTGCAACTACAAATAATATTTGCTATCACACACCTTAAAATATTCGACATATATTTTTAATTGCGAGTTGTAATTGGAGGACAATTTTATCGAACAAATGATTAAAAAATTGATAAATTAAAAAATATTTACCTGGTAGCACTAGTGTCATATTCGCTGCAATTTGTACTAGTCCAATTTTCTAAACAATTACTCTGATAGGCCAAAAATTGTCAAATAAAGCTCAGAGCCCTTGGTTTACTTTTGGCAGATGGCAGGTAAAAAATTGCCTTACATAGTCTAAGCGATTTTTGGAATTAAAAATATATTAATATTTCACCATAATATTTACTTTTATCATACACATATTTTTTATATACAGGCGTTGAGTGAAGGAGCAGTTATAAAGAAAAGAGACTAAACATTGTTTTTTTCAGTAATGTGACACATTTTGAAAGTCTATACGCTCACAAAACCCCTGTTGGTTATTATTCTAAACAAGAACATTTTTAAAAATATTCGATTGTAGTTTAAAAAAAATACTGCCGGCCAATAAATATATTTTTCAAATTTATAGAAAACACCTAACCCCTTAAGGGGTAAACTTGATTATATCTATAATATAGATTCTACGTATCATTTTATGCATATGTACGGAGAGAACAGTTTTGGGAATGGTTACTAAAAAATTTAGTAATTTGGGGACAGCTTTAATATTTTAGGAGTGAGCGCTTTTGTGTTTAGTAATAATTTTCATATATTTAGCATAAGTGTTGTTTGGCAACTATGCCTTTACTGAAAAATAGTAATTACAAAATGAAGGAAGATCTAAACTTAAGTTTAATAACTATAACTATACTATAATTATAGTAGTTAACTATTTTGAATTTACCATTAAATTTGCACAATTAAATAATAAAAATTAATTTAACCGAATTAAACGATAACCAACAAAATGCAAAAGATGCCGACAGGGCCGAATTTACCGAACTGACAACGTAGGCAGCTGCCTAGAACGGAAAAAATTAGGGGTAACTAGACAGTAGTGTCGAGCTGTGAGGAACTAGACAGTAGTGTCAATATTGGAACACTCGATCCAACTTGCAATTTTCGAAAACAAATAATATTAAAAGCTCATATGGGATGAATCTTGAGATGAAGGGAAAACTTCAATATAAATACTTTGGATGAATTTGGCAGATTTTTTTCTAAATTAGTATAGCATACAAAGTTCTTGATAAAAAATAACCAAGAATTTTTGCATGCATTGTTTGAATAAACACTTAATGACAAGATATAGAATGTTTAAGAATAAGATGATGATGAAGTGAAAAACTGCTTAAGATAAAAATTTGTTGAAGAACGATTAAACGCACTCTCTCTTAGCTATAGAGTCAGATTGTCTCATGTCTTATTTCTATATTATAGACACGCCAAATTTCTAAATCCGAACCTGTAGCCGACTACATAGAAAAATAATATTGGGAATTTGCTTCCACACTTTTAGTATATTAATTATTATATTATTATTATATTAAATTATTAATATATTGTAAAAAGTTTTAATATAACTTAAAACTATTATTGAAATGTATTCTAAATTAAAAAAGTAATAAATTATTAACTTAATAATGACACGTTAAATATTAATTATTAATATTTTATTTTATAGTAATTACTATAATAGTATATTATGTATCAAGTTTTATAAACGATATTTTAGTTAGGAATTTAATTAAGCAAGAGCGAAGCTTGCGAGCGAGTGTTTAATAAAAACTAGTGTCCAAAGAAGTTTATAAACGAGTTACATACTATACTCTATCTACGACGAACACAAAACAAAATTTAGGGCGAATTTTATTTGTTAAAAATTTGACATCTGTCAACTGCCACCCGGATTTAACCTCACATTTTCTAAATTTATAATATAGCTAACTAAAAAGGCACTGTTGCTAACTTCAGCTCGAGACTAAAATGCCATAAGGCCACAGGTCGTCAATAGAGGAGTAGATAAAATAAAATATCAATAATTAATATTTACGATTCATTACTTTTAAGTTAAAAAGTTAAAAGTTTTAACAATCAATACCTACGAAATATTAATGGTAAAATGTTTAGTAATGGTTATTTTACAGTTCGTATACTTTTACAAAATGTTCTGGTTTTACAAATAAAGTGTTAAATGCATAAGTTTTGGGTTTTATTAAGAATAGATTAAAAGCGAATGGTAGAAAAAAAAATATATTGCAAGAAATGCCTTAAAAAATGTATGTCGTTGTTTATTTTATACTTAAAATTTATTTTGCAAACGTTAAATCTGTCAATATTAATTTTTTCTTAGTGTTCTATAGGATTTCAAGATATTTAAAATAATAAAAACTTCAATAAAAATATTTACATTTATGTTTTTCTAATTAGCAATATTAATATAAGTAAATTTTGACAAAAATAATAAGTAAACAGTTAATAATTTTACCCTGGATTTAAAAAAGGAAAAATATCTAGTTAAAAAATACTGGTGAAGCCAATTATACTCATATAAATTAATTTGTATAGAAATAAATAAGAAGATTTTTTTATATTTATTATTTTTATATTGCAGTAATAATATAATTATTCTAAATAATATAATAAAAGCTATAATTCTTAGTTTATTATATTTATTACATGTTTATTGGGATAAATTATCAATAATAATTTTAAGATTCTGAGATTTTATGTTCTCTTGAAGAACTTTTTAATAATTCTAAAGTACATTTTTTTAAATTGTGAAATTTTAGGGATAATTATAATTATTATAGTATTTCAGTATTCCAGCAAATACTATACACGAACACTACTATGACAAGCCCGTAAATTTAAGAAACCACAAATGCAGAGTAATAACGAATATTTAAAGCTTGACCTTGAATCTAAAAATAGATTTGTTACGGGTAGAATTGGCAACACCGCTGGGCTTTACAGCGATTAATCAGTATATATTTTTATACTAGTGGGCTTTTCAACGTATTAATAATATATGCCTGGGCTTTACAAGAACAAAAATGTTTCTACCGACAATCCTATAGGGAAATCTTTACCCCTCGTCTTTCCCCTCTATAGGTTTGTTATGATTTAAATGAGATAGAAGATAAGTATACACGCCTAAACCACTAGCAACTGCAGGGCTCCGAAGCGACCCATCCGTCTCCGGGCTTCAAAACATACCATATATAGGTATATATATATATATATATATATATATATATATATATATATATATATAGATATATGTATATATATGATTTTGAATAATGCGGAGAAGTTACATGTTGTACGATTACACGTCCATGTTTTTTCTATTTTTCCGGTACACAAAATAAAATCTATGATTAAAATTTATGAATAGAGTTTTAAAATCTACATAAAACAAAAAAAAACTAACAAATTGACTTTTAAATGAATACGGCAAACATGGAGAATAGTTATAAACGACAAAAACGAGTTATTGTTCTATAAAACACACATATTTTCCGGTTAAATATTATGTTTGCTTCGAGACAAAGCTAATTACCTACCAATCATGTTTCAATTACACCGGTTTTTGATTTTTTTTATTTTCCTTTGTACTCTTTTGGGAAGTAATTTCTAAATATTCGTTTTTAAATGGACAAAAAAGTGCTGAAAATAAAGTAAAAATATTTCGATGGTTAAAAATGGAATTTTTAAACAAAGTATAAATTTTCTGAATGCTTAAAAACGGTATTTCCTTTAATTAGTTTTAAAGATTTATCCTTGTGCGTTGCTCATATTCCTACTCGTATCACGATTTAATTAAAAAATATATTATAATCCTAAATAGCATAGGTATTGATTAAATTTAGTTCCCAAAACGTTATCTTTACAAAAAAGTGAGATACCGCCATGTATCGCTTAACAGTTTATCTAAATTTAATTTTTTAAAACACTTTATTTTTATAATAATTTTCATTTTAATAAATATATTTAAAAACTACCTGAATAGCTCCGTGACTTCAACAATGACAAGCAGTCATTTTAAAATAATAATAATAATAATAATAATTATTATTATTATATTAGGCCTTTAAACATGAGCTTTATGTCCATAGAGCGCGTTATTTTTTTGTAATATCCCATGTAGGAAATGCCAAGACTGACAATGGGGCCAAGCTTGGCTGTAATTTGAACTGCTTTCTCTCGTATTAAATATATTGGCCCAGGCATCGCGATGCATCGGCCAGGCTTTAAAAACCGAATCTTGGCCTCCAAGTCTCTGTCCAAGCTTCAGCCATACTACATATTTTTGTACGAAACATTACGCTTTACAAAAAAGGTTTTTACTATTTTTTTGTAAAACATTCATTAAAATAATATCGTAGATAATATTTCTAATAAATATAATAAAATATATATTTACTTAAGTATCATATAAATTATTTGTTTAAAATAATTTGTAAAACAAAAATACTTTTTTCCGATGTCGTTTAATCCTGCGTAAATAATAATGTAATTTAAATTTAAATTTTTATGGTTCTTTACATACAAAAAACTTAGTATTCCGCTTATTAATGGACATCACAATAAACAAGACAAATTTTTGTAAATGTAATTTAGGAAGTGTTAACTATGGTTTCGCGTAAAAATCGAACAAATTTTGAACATTTGTTTGTAAGTGATGCCAGAATTGAATATATTTTTTTTACCTTGTTTGTACATCTAAATGGTAAATTTAAAAAAAAAAATTTCATCCATTGACGGCTGTGGTTTTCAGGCCTTAGGTCACTCTACTGTTAAAAATAAATAAATTTCGATATTTTGTAATAACATTTTTATTTAAAAAGGTATCGATTTAAAATTAAGATAAAATGTAGACGTTATTAGTGGCAATAAATCCACGTATTATTTTTTTGCTGGGAACAATTTAATTTAAAATTTTATCATTTTTTAAGGGTTAAAAAGTCGAAAAAGCAACGTTGTTTTATAATTCTGAGTATATCACGTAAAAGACTTTTACTAAAAGTTTTCTGATTGAAGAAATAAATTGCATACAGTCTCTGTAAATATAAATTGTACCTATCAGATACAATAAATACACATTTTAGTAGTGATTAACGTGAAAAGTGTTAACATTTCAATTCAGTAAAAATCGTCAAACAAATAAGTCGTCTAAATTTAAAAGGCATTTAGCATTATTAAAAGCGTTGATTAAGAAAATCTCCACTCAACGGTAAAATACCATTATATTATGTATTATCATTGAGTAAAGAACATCTTACTCAATGGTATTATATATAATATTATGTTGCCATGAATTATATAGTATATATATATATATATATATATATATATATATAGTATATTTTCTTGTTTAAAATGCAGTTGTCGGCGTTTTTTAGAGAACTCAAATATATTTATATAAAAATGGTTGATTTTAAGGTTATGTTTGTGCAAAAAATATTTTTTACTAATTTCTTAAAAATATCCAAACTTAAATATAAATTATATTAGGTAAAGTTATCATTAGATAATTTTGCACCAACAAATGTACTTACCGAATTGGACCCTTTGGCGAAACATGAAAATGCAATGAATTTTATTTACAATTAAAAACACAATAATTCACCATAATCCCTTTGATAAAATACACACACTAACGTAACTATATAAGGATTTAAGCGTTGAGTTTCTTAATCAATGATATAAAGAATATTAATTATTTAATCAATCGAAATCGAGTACTAAAAAAGTTTTTTAATTTTTTCCTTGCAACGTAAAACACAAATAACGTGCGCGATTTAGCTGTGCAATTGAACCAAATTTGTCGAGTAAGACTTCTGCCTTCCTCTCTTTTGTAAAAAAACTACCTATTTATTTAAAAATTTATGTAAAATCTTTGCTTTAAATATATTGTTGACAATTCTTAAATTCACGCAATGCATTCGAAGTCCACCATATTGCGCGCGTGTTGCGAAAACCCGATTTATCGAAGAAGTATACTTCTTTAGCGTAAAATCAGCGCAATTACATTACATTTTTTTGTCGAGTGGTGCTAATTATTTATTAATTTTTAGAAAGTTAAAAAAGTAACGTTTAATTAAAAACTGACGTATACATTTCTAAACATAGACAAGGAATAGGTTGGGTGGGCGGGGGGTGTTAGTTTCTAAAGTTCTTCCAATTAAGTTAGTACGCTTACCTACTTCAAGTTATTTAAGCTAAACTCTATAAATACTCACTTTCACACAATTTGGGTACCCGCAAAAAAAAAGTTATGTCAAAATTATAATTTAATATATAATTATATAAATCTGACGTTTAATTTAATTCTGACGGTAACATTCAAAGTCAATCACACTGTAGCGTCGTCGTGGTAGCGAAAGAAATGAATGTCATTAATTAATAACAATTGCGAATACAATCGGCGCAGTATTAACCACTCGACAAAAAAATATTTTTTTATATTGTTTTTAGACTGAACATCTAAATTATTTGTTAACATTAACAAATAATTTAGATGATACCCAAGTAAAAATATTAAACTTTGAAAATAACGGACACTCCAGTATACCAGTAGTCCAAATTAAAATGTCTAATTTCGTTCGTTTTTGTCCGTTGTTTTCGTCCGTTTTTATCTGCATACATCCGGTTTTATTCGAAAATGTCTGAACTTGGTTTTGTCTGCATTCATCCGGTTTTATTCGTATATATCTAATTTTGCCTGGTTTTATCCGCGAATATACTTTTGGGATTATTTAAATTAAAAACTTGTAAAAAATTAAATTTATTGAATTTTAACAATATTTAGTATTTTACAAAATTAATCTTTGCTAAAAGACAAAAATAAACATTTTTTAAAAACTACATTTTTGTTAAAATTAATAGTTATTAAATATTCCATTTTAATTCCAAACAAATTTGAAAGAATTACTTTTTTTATTTTTACATCAATTGTTTTAAAAACACTTAGTTTAGCGTAAAATTTTCCATTTCATTTAATCAACTTTTTACTAACTACCAAACAACCAAACCCCAGAACCTCTGTGAACCAAACTCTTTTAATTCACAGCACCATATGGAAACAATCACAAATGTGTTTGTTTCTCTAGGCACTGCACTAAATAAGCTACATAGAGAAACACTTGTTAGGCATAGATAACACGTAATCTATCTGACATCTTTAAATTTCAAATCAAAACTGTCATACAAATCGAAAAACGTTTTGCAGTTTTTCTTTAGAGTTTTATTAACAATAATTATTATATTGTGTTCTTTTTCTATGTCTAGATTCTGTGGCAATTAATTGTTTGTCCATTTTTTATACATTTAAAGTAATTTTTTGTGAAAACCACAACTAAATAATAGTAGGTACCTAAAAACGTACCCAAGTATACATATGCGTAACAAAATTTGAATCTACGTTTACACTGCATTATAATCTATAGATGTTATTTTACCTGAACTTTTTGGACGATAATACGTTTTAAATTATAAAACCAAAACATTTTAACAATAAACCTACGATATTAATTAAAGAGGTTGACAAAAAGTACCTTGTGGCGTGGCCTCCTGAAGTCCATTTTTATGATATTTGTATTGTAACGTTTTTCAACTGTTCGTAGTGTGAATTAAAACACGCACTGGTTAATTAACGAACTAAACTATTTATTTAATAACTTAACTACACTTAAAACACTATAAAACTAACTAAACACTTAACTACTAATTATTTATATCACTACTAGTTTATTTATTTGCACTTATATTTATTTATTTCTTCGCGCGTACCAAAGCTCAACTGACTGGTCTGTGATGCTCCGTTTCTTATATATTCAGCGCCAAGGTCTTCTGGAACATTCCAGCGAGCTCCACACTCTCGATTGTTCGAGCGCTGAGTCACCGGCGATGACTCACCGGCGATGACTCATCGGCGATGAGTCATCACTCCGATATCCAGAGCGGTACTCGCTACAGTATCATGATTTTAACACTCCATTTTAAAAAATCTACATGCAAGTTTTTTTACCTCAATTCTAAGTATTGCACTATCATTGGCGTAACTCAAAATTAGTAGTCATATTTATTGAATTTTAATATATGTACAATGTACATTGTACATACCTAATATTTTATAATATTTTTAGACTCAAATTTAAGCCCAATGCTTTTTGAATATTAATATTAAAGGAGATTTTTTAAATAATTTTGTTGTACTTTTACACAAATTGATAAGTTAATGAATGTACAGAGTGATCCTCTATAATATTGCCCCCCTTTAACTTTTTTATTTTAAGTGTCCCAAAAAATTTAAAAGTGTGGTTATGTAGGTACAAAAAAAATATTTTTTTCTACTTAAAAAGAAAATTGGAAAATTGATCAGTATACAGGGAAAAAAAAACTTTTTTTTTTAATGGATCACTCTATATATGTATTTATTTTTCGATTCCTTGTAAAATTCTAAGCATATTTTATATAACATACCATAAACCTAAATTCAACCGTTTCTGAAATATTTAAATTATTTTTAAGATAATAAGTTGAAATAGTTTCTCTTTCTCTGCCTGAGTACATTTTTACTTATTTAACAAGACATATTGACATAATTTCACTATAGTAATTTATTTTCAATAAAAATTTTAGTATACTGAGGCTTCTTGATTTTTAACAGTTTAAAAAACATTTAATGATAACATTTCGAATGTGAATATTTCAGAAACGGTTGAATTTAGGTATATGGTTTGTTTTATGAATTATGCTCAGAATTTTACAAGGAATCGAAAAATAAATTTATATATAGGGAGATCCATCCCTGTATATTGATCAATTTTCCAGTTTTTTTTATACGTAGAAAAAAAATATTTTTTAGTACCTACATAACCACACTTTTAAATTTTTTGGGTCACTTAAAATAAAAAAGTTAAAGGGGGGCGACATTATAGGGGATCACCCTGTACATATTTATTTTATCTTATGTATATGTATATATATTTTTAGGAAAGAAGTATTTTATATTTTAATACATTATTTTTTGTAAAACATTAAGTTTTATTGCTTTTAATTAGGTATAGTAAAAGTGCGAAAACCCCCTGTAATTTTTTCGAGGTTATGCAAAGATTAATTTTATATAATTAAAAATACGAGTAATCGGTAAAAACGACAATTTATGGCCCAGTAAAACGTCAGACTTCACCTCGTCACTACATACGTGTCGTTACATACGATAATGGACTCGTCCAAAGCTGTGTACTTACCAAGACTTCCTTGCAATTTCCCTTGATTTTACTAGACTTCCTTATACTTCCCTGGACTTCCTTAAACTTCCTCGAACTTCTTGGACTTCCCGAAACTTCCTTTGGATTTCCCTGCAAATGTACAAAACTCCTCTAAACGCCCCTCGTAAAAATATTAATTGATATTTTTAATTATTTTTTTATTTCATATAATATAATATGTAAAGGGATATTTCATATTTTTAGATAGCATCTACTAAGTTAAGAAAAGAAAAAAACTTTAAATACAAATTTTGTAGGGTTTGTCCTAAATCGTCAAAAACCATTACGTAAAATAACAAATGAATATCGCAGTTAGTAAAAAAAACAAAATTGGCAAATCTTAATAGGAAAACCCTGTATATTATAACAAAAATTAATAGATCTGTATATCATAACAAAAATAAATAAATCTTTTTTTCCTGAATTCAAAAATATATAATGTGTTGAAATTTGGTTTAGCTGTTTCGGCATTTAAAAAACGTTATAACGTTTTTTGCAAATGCCTGTTACATCCGCAACGTCCAGTTTGACCTGTTTATAGTATTAATTTATTATTTAAATGTTTGTGTAGCTAGAAAAAAACCGGAAAATTGACGATGCACTAACCGGACGAAAAACAGGTCAAACTGGACGTTGCGGATGTATTACACATTTTCAAATCAATTGATTGATAATAAACCGGTTAAACCGGACGTTGCGGATGTAACAGGCATTTTCGGATCAATGCGTACGAAAGCCGACGTACACAAAAGCAGGCAAGCGCGGATGAAAGCAGACGATAATTATCGTCTGCTTTCGTCCGCGTCGGCTTTTGTACGCATTAATGCCGCTTTTTTGTACGTCGGCTTTCGTACGCATTGATCCGAAAATGCCTGTTACATCCGCAACGTCCGGTTTAACCGGTTTATTATTATTGACAAACAAATTGCAAGCAAGCGCGGATAAAACCAGACAAAAACCGACGTTTACGAATGAAACCGGACCCCTAAGAGATTTAAGCAAAAGTTATGGGTTAGCATCTACAGAAAAATAATATTTAATTAAACCATTTACGCATTTGTAATTTCCATAATAATATTGTATGTAAATAATACAAAAATTAAATAATTGAAGTAAGTCTTTTTGTGCTGAGCTTAAAGATTAAGAAAGCAAAAATTTACACTTTTTTGCCGTATGACATAGAACATTTAATTTTGAAGTATTTTATAATTTAAGCTTTATAACTGTCAACGCTTATTACCAAAGTATTCGATTATCTCCTGGGCTGTTTATTATGTATCACAATTGATAAACGCCATTTTAGACACGAATTTAATTTAGGCACTAGCGAGCTTGTGAGCGAGCTTAAATTAATGAGTGTCTAGAAAAATTTATAATCAAGTTGCATACTATACTTTTTCTATGACAAATACTTATCATTATTATCTAAAAATGATTTAAATTAAGTATTTGTATAGAGCGCCATCTATAAAACAATAGATGAATCTGTGTTACCGTCAAATGTCAAATTTGGATGTGTTATAAACATAGATAATAAATCAAGATGTATCCCTTAAAATGGATTAAACAACAGTTTTTCACAGTGAAAGTAAAGAAAATGTTTTATTAGCACTTTACGGTGAAGTCCGAGCCCGACTTTAAGTTATATCTAGTTTACTGCCAGCAAAATTAAAAGGTCAGTACAATGTTCATATAAACTTTTCAAATATTGGCGTTAAGAAACTATTTAATGCTTTTGTATTTTTGTATTTATCTGAATAAAATAAAAATAAAATAAAAATAAAATAATTTTCACGTTTAGTATTATTTTAAAAGGGCAACTAACTTAAAACTAACTTTAGCCCGTGACTAAAACGCCGTAAAGCCACATCTTGCAAATGTGTATTTAAAAGGTCACTTAGTGTCATGGAAACATGTACGATAATGGGCGTTCTAAAGGTGGGAGTAAAAAACAAATATTTAGACCAATTTTTTTTAATTGTCCAATCTGTTTTTTTACAGACTGAGATGTAACAAACTTTACCCGATTGGTCTAAATAATTTTTACATGTATATGTGGGTGATTCTCCAGAACGGAGCAAATATGCTGAAACTCTTAAATAAAATATACTAATGAAAGTAGTTAGCATTTAAATAACACTACAATAGACAGTTTATGTCTAGCAGTAGAACGTAAAATAAAACATTATTTATTTTATTAATTTGAATTTGCTTAAACGCTTTAAAGTCAACTCCATGGACTGTCACCACCTAGCGTAGGGACAACAAATCATCCATATACTATTAGACTAGATGCAATTGTTAAATGATTCTTTCATATTGCATTTCCTCTAACTTGGAATGTATAAAAAAATACAACCAAAAGCAAACTTATTGAAATTTTAAACCAAAATGTCGAATAAAGCATGAGACACCATTTTACAGCTGACTTCTTTGCAGCCTTTTAATATATGATAAATCCCCTGTATAAAACGCATTTTAGTAATGTTTGAAGACTTCGTCGTTTGACTGATTTAGTGTTGATTTGTGTAAGCAAGGCAAGGGGGGTGTAATATTTAATAAAAATTTATAAAGAACAATTATTTGCGAAAAAACGGGTAAGTATTTTTATTAAAGATCAACTCCATGTCTTTAATAACAAAGGGATTTAAATACAATTGAAATTTAAACTTTCTCCAGGTGAAATAACCAAATATGCTTTGCTTAAATTACAGTTAACTAAAGATACATTATGTACCATTTTCTAAAGTTTGTGACTTTAACTATAAAAACATCAACTCCATGGACATCAACTCCATGGAGTTAAAAGGTATGTCCATGGAGTTGTTTACTTTCTTATTATTGCCCTAAACTCTTAGCTCATATAAGTTAAGGCATTATTAACGATAATTAATTATATATAGTTAAATTATAATAAATTTAATTTAATTTTTCTTTAAAAAAAATTTCTAATAGTATTATTATTTTAACTATATGTATATATTAAGTTTAATTTATAGCCGCCTTGAAATTACTTTATGTTATTAAGAAATACACATTGAGGTATTATTTTGCTAGTGTTTTATTAATCTTTGCTTTTTATTTTTTTACCACCCCAATTTATCCCCGTTTTGGATATTCACCCATCTGTATATGTATATGTAGTACATATACATATTATTATGTACATATATATGTGTAAATGTATATGTGTATATGTATATATGTGTATATGTGTATACAGTGTATACACTAGGCTGGGCCGAAAAAGGCAAAAAAAAAATATTTTTTGAAATCTTACTTGGCATAGTAAAAAAAAGTTGTAAGGGGGGTAGACAGTTTAGTTGATTTTTTTTCAAAATTTAAAAAAATGTTTTAGCCTCGCCCCCGGGGGGCTAAAAATATTTTTTTTTCAAATTTAAATTTTGGATTTGGCATAGCAAAAAACTGATAGGTATCGGCTCACTTGCGACACAAAAAAAATCTGGTTAATATATTTTAATTTTTAGCCGCGCCCCTTGGCATTTTAAGTTTCAATATGCAGCTCTTTGCTTTAAAAAATGATGATATATCATATATGATTAAATCGGGCACCAAAATTATTTTATTTTATATCAATCATCATTTAGTCAACCCACAACTCACCACGGGGAGTTGCACCCTCCCTTCCATCCCTTACACTGAAAGAAATTTGTTGCTAAAAGTAAACACAAATTTATACTAAAAATTTTATACTAGTGCTTTACACATTTATACTACTGTTTATTATGAATGTATGTTAAATTTTGTAATACATTTATTGTAAAGAAGATATGTTAGATCTAAATAAAAATAAACTTACCCTTACTATAAAATGTAAACTATAAGTGAATTACAGCAAAAAAATATTGCTAGAAACACATTTATATTGCTAGGGCAGCAATAGGCTGCTAACCAAACGAATATATTTGTTTTAGCAATGTATGTGGTAGTCCAAATATGAAACATAAAATATATTTCCCCTAATTATTTTTTTATTTAACTTTAGTATATATTTCTTTCAGTGTAGTATAATAATATACCTGTTTTTACTTTTCAACATTGTAGTATTGTTTTTTATTATCTAACATGGGTAAATTTTTTCTTGCCTCTATTTTAACCCTTATAAAACCGTCTCTTGAAGAGTGACCACAAACTTTACTGGATGCTTCGGTTATAATCTTTACGCATCGCTCCACAGCTTGAGTGTGACTTGGTAATTTGCTAAAATTAATAAAAGATTTATTTTCAATTGCTGCTAACAAATCTTCGCTTTTGATATCAATTGTTAGTGGGGGCTCTGTAATACAACATTCACTCCAATTTATCATTTCGGTATAGTCTTTGGCATTCCAATTTAAAGGTGGTATTTTAAATATTCGTAATTTTTTTGCTGCTGGTTGTTTTTTAGTCTTTAATAAGCGTCGTATACCAAGTTCCCTAATATGACTTCTCTCGTCAGCAATCATAGCTATCAGAATATTCTCGGGATGGGCGAAATACGCGTTAGTTGAAATTACTTTATCAATAATTGTTTTGACTCCTTTAGGAAGGCCCCTTGACTCACTAATGGTTTTCCATAAATGTACCGAACCATATTTAATTGAAGATTGCGTTTTTATATTGAACCACATAGGCGTACACTTTCATAATAAACTGCACTAAAAGAAGTAAGTTCTCAGAAGGACTGCAAGTGGCCACATACAAGCGCAGTATTCAGAAGCTATGTCGCAGGCAGTACCAAATATTGGAAAAGTGTCTGCTTTCCTAGTTTTAACTTTATCCATATTGTTTTTAAAATAGATAAACCAAAAAACAAAACACCACTTAGTCTTATTGCATTATTATATAACTAAATTACTCCTATTATATAGCTAAATTGTACTTATTATATAACTATAACTTAACTAAACTATAATTAAAGGAAAGTAATTATCTGTGCCCAAAGTACACTTATTTCACAACGCGTTAAAGTTACACTGTATCATTCCTTTATATCACTTGTTTCAGTGGAAGGCGCCACGCAATTTCCACATGGCAGCAATAAAAGGGTGGTATTTATTTAGGTAACCTCTTTTGTTTACAATAGCGGGCTCGGTTATACGATGTTTAGTAAATATTAAGATTTTTATTCATTTCTTTTTCGGCTATAAGTGAGTAGGAAATGATCTATTTTCTTATGACAAGACAAAAATATAATATTTTAAAATATACCTGTTTTAAGGTCCCAGTGGCAAGGTTAAATATTAAAATGTTTTAATCATTTTGTTTTTATGTCGTAATTGAGTTGACCCTACCAATTTTTTGGTATGCCAAACTGTGGTATTAAAAAATTATTTTTCATCCCCAGTTAAACGTCATGGGGCGCGGCTAGAAATTAAAATATATTAACCAATTTTTGCGTGTGTCATAAGTAAGCTTATATCTATCAGTTTTATGCTATGCCAAATCCAAAATTTAAATTTGAAAAAAAAAAATTTTTAGCCCCCCGGGGGCGAGGCTAAAACATGTTTTTAAATTTTGAAAAAAAATCAGCTAGGTTGTCTACCCATGTTACAACTTTTTTTTACTATGCCAAGTGAGATTTCTAAAAATAATTTTTTCGGCCCAGCCTAGTATACACCCTAGGAAGATTTTTGATTAAAGATAATAGTAGATTATGTCATTAGGAGGAGAAGTTAGCCTTTTGTGCTAAGCTCATAAGATTGCAGTCGAGGGGCTTTGCGCTGAGGCAAAGCAATTAAGCGAAAAAGAGCTATTTGTGCATTAAGAGCGCAAAGTGATTTATTGTCGCTCTGAGCGACGCGTAGCGGAGCGCGGCTATCTCGCGAGAGGTGCAATTTCACTTTGCGCTCGAGCCGAGCGCTGAGCGACAAAGTAAAAAACGCTCGCTCCTCCAAAAAGTACAACTTTGCAATTTCTCTTGGAAGCGCAAATTTTAACTTTTCACTCGGTTGTAGAAAAATACCAAAATATACTATTTAATCTTCAGTCTGTCAATAACATATGCTTTCTCCAAAAGCATAGGCGATGATAACATGAATGAAATAAGGTAAACATTTTTTTTATCGATTTATTGTTTATCATGTACCTATCTCAATATTGTACAAGAAAAATAATAGCTTTTTACCTAACTAGTGCGGAAAGTGCTACTTTTCTACACGCGACTGAAGTTGAACGACCGACGCGTAGCGGAGGTCGGTCATCAGTCGATTACGGAAAAGACATTTTCCGCAAGTGTTAGGTAGGGGAGACCGGGCGGAATGGGGACTCTAACGTTTAAAAATTATTGTTAGTAGGGTAGAGACATGGTACAAATTAATAAAAAGCAGAACGATTTATTAAAGTATTTTAAACAAAATACAAATAAAATAACGTAAATGCCGTAATTGCCATATCACAATTATTTACGACTTTTGCAAGTTCAATATAAGGTGGTTGAAGCTTAATTACTGATTGTTGCGAATTGTAAGGAGTAGCCTGAGTTTGGAGAATCCGATCTGCATTTTGTTTCTTGTTTTGTAAATACTCGAGTACATAACCTTCAGCAACTTTTGTGGACTTTCATCCACCATGGCTCTTAAAGTTTGTGATGTTCACTCCACAATCTACTAGCAAAGTGGCTGAAGACAGCTTAAAACAATGCCCAGTGTATAGATCGGAATTTGCCAGTTTTATGTATCTCGCCACTCTGTGGGCATCTTGCCGATTTTGTTAATTCCAACACATTTGACAGAACACATTCCGTTTTGATAATTTAAGAAAAATCTTTTGTGGGGTGTACTTTGTGGTCGCAGTAATGTATATTTTTTAATTAAATTTAAATTTCTTTCACCACTCACTACAAAGCTTCTCCGTTGATTTGTTTTATTATCCGGAATGACAATATGTATCTTTAATGTATTTAATATTATCTGTGGTTAAATATGATAGTTCTTCACGACGACAGGCGCCTGCTACTCCAATTAATGTGGCAACTTTAGTTAAAAGGTATATCATCAGGAGCCTCATTAAGAAATTGTTTATTTTCTTTTTTTCGCACCATTTGCAAGCATAGCATACCGAAATTTTGACATTTGTGGTTACAGATCGATGTTTACATTTTTGGCTTCTTTAAGAATGTCTTCCGGTACTCCATCAATAATATTTTCCCCAATTTCTTCCTCCATTTCCTGCGTAGGTTCGAAAAAAACTTTCCGCTGTAACCTCAACTCGAGGGCTATGGCGAACGGCAGCTTTTCAGCGGAGAGATAGGTCGATGGGAAATGTTATTTTTCAATACTTACGTGTATACAAATATATTTACTAAATTAAAATAAAGACAAATTAAAATTGGGCGCCAGTGTCTTATTATGGCCAGTTGTTAAAATCCAAGTAAGTCAGACACAATCTTACTAAAGATAAATCAGTTATATTTGTTACACCGATGTTGCAGTGATCACTTTTCATGTAATATTAAATATTTGTTTGATCTATAATTTTGGTGCACCCTTATATGGCCATATATGGTTTACAAAAACCAAAGTCCAATAGACTAAATTAACTAATAAAATATTATTGATGATACAAAAAATATATTTAAAATGATTACAATTTACAAGTTAAAGACTATGTTGAATTCTCTACTCAAAAGTACACAAACTATAAGGAATGTAGTGTACGCTATGTTCTCTAACAAAAATACTCAAATTTGGTACAACCTGAACACAGTTGGGGCCCTGGTAGATCGGCTTCCAATGTTGAAGTCTCCCACTATGTTATATTTTACAGGATGGCTTTTCAGTAACGTAAGAACTTGCCATTTTCCAAAACAAGTTCAGAGTAAAAAACCATTCCTTCACAACAAATCTAACATAGTCTTACAAAAAACTCCAATATAAAAACTATACTCTATCTTAAAAACCCTAAAAAGAAATACGAACCCACTTTAGCACCCTACAAAATCCGTTGGCATTAGCTTACCCTTATTTTAAGGAGTTTTCAACGCTTACTCCCAACTAAACAGCCTCAGTGTTAAAACGGAAAAGAAAAACGTAAACCTTATTAAGTGCGTAGAAGAATACAATGTTGCCAAGATGTTGTGAATGTTGTCGAGAAGACTAAAAATAAATGGGGAGTGTTCTGGGTTGCATACTATCAAAACCAGGTAATAAACAAAATAATAAAAATAATTAAATTCTTTTGGAGGCAACTAAACAAATATCATTATTAAAAATATACTTAACAATTAGTCAAACTAAAAATAAACCACTTAACAGTTCACATCTATACTGTTATAGATGTACAAAAAGTAATAAAATAAAATCAATGGGTAACTGTCAAAATGACGGTTACACCGCACTAGTGCGGAAAATACTTTCAACTACTAGTGCGAAAAAATGCAACTTTCAGAACGCATATGAGTGCGAAAAGTAGTTACTTTCCACAAGCTCGTAGAAAAAGTTATTATATTAATACAATCATGAATAACTTCTAAGGGCTGCGTTGAGGCTAATAATATTGATATATTATCTTAGAAGATAATATGGTAGTGTTTATCATTACTACGACAATTATACGGTGGTTTTTTGAATCTTAAAAATTAATTTAGATTGACATTTGATATCGAATCTGTCGTTATGGTAATTTCACAAAATTGTACTAAATTTTGTATTAAAATTAAAAAAGTATAGTGTTTTTTATCGAGTGTTTAATAATGCGCCGATTGCATTCGCAGTTGTTAATAATTAATGAAATTCATTTTTTACTCTGTGAACAAACTTATTCCTTCCCCTGTATTAAATTTAGGGACAATGTAACCACAACAGTAGTAACCACAACATTATTGTTTACTGAGCGTGGAATCATAGCGATGATGAAAGTTTCTGAGCGAGCCGATAGGCGAGGAACGAACTCATTGTGAAAGTAATTGCGATTCCACGCGAGGTAAACACTATACTTGTTTTTCGAGTAAAATCACACTTTGGCGTCGTCATGGTAGCGGGAGGGAATGAAATATTTCTTACCTGATAACAGGGAGGAAATAAAAATATATACAGGGGAAGAAATAAGATTGTTCACAGCGGGAGGAAAGAATGACATTAATTATTAACAATTGCGAATACATTCGGCGCATTATTAACCACTCGACATTTAATGTTTATTTTTTTTACATTATTATATTGCTATATGAAAGTTTGGTTTATTTTAATTTATACAATTTTTGTTTAATTCTATGTTCATAGTTAAATAACTATTAAAACAATTACAAACAAATACACGCAACCATAAACTAGCTAGACCGATGATTTATTTACTAAACTAGTGAATTTACAGTTTACATTAAACTGATCATAAAACACTAATACATACATTAAAGCATTTAGATAACATCTCGGTTAATTTATATTATTGTAAATGGAATCAGGTCGATAAGCGTTTGTTTGCTTTTACAGTAGATTATTACAATTCTATTTGAAAATGCCTTTTTGCAATAAAAACGTGATTTATATCGATTATATTATGTTATACCTAATAATATTAAATTGGTATGAGACTTGGTAGATGGTTTAGATTAACTTAATGGATTATTAAAAACCGGGAGTTAAAAGTTTCACTCTTTATTTTTTTTAGAGCAATAAATTTTATATCAAAATTAGTAAAGCTAGTCAAATGTATTTCTATTATAATACCTTTGAAAGTAAGGTGTAGAATAAAGTTAATTATTTTTTCTTTCCATAAAAAGGCCATTTCAGGTTTAACAGTTTAAAAAGAACAATGATGATTCATCATTGATGAAAAAACTATAACATTTTGGCGACTGGGTGTGCGGTTAGGTAAGCGAATTGATTGATTAGGTATATACAAACTAAACTTTATTATATACACACTTACACACAAACTATATACAAACTTAGCGTGTAGTTACCCGGAGCCGATGTATTCAAGACGAAGAATTAGGAATGATTCCTAATTCTTCGCCTTGAATCACCCGCGTGCGCGAATGAAAATACCCGCTTTTACCCGCCATTTTAATTTTAGAAAACTTCAAATTTAAAAGTGAAAAAAACAATCAAATAAAATCTTTTATATTTCTGTAAAACATTTCAAAATAAAAAACACTTAAAAATTATAATAATGATTATAGTATAAATGAATTCATATGCATTTCTTCTGGCTGGTTCACTGTTGACTTGTTTTCCAAATTTTAGCGTTGATCATTTTCTGACTTTCAAATTTAAGGCAAGCAGTTTTGTAGATATTAAAGACGGCAACGTTGTAGTGTCTAACGAATTTCTATGATCGGTCTTAATATTTTTTAGGTCACTGAAAATTCACCAAACACCAAAATTTGTCATCAGCAAGTAGCAACGAAACCACGGATGTGGACGACCCCGTCCACACTACTCGGCATTCGGCGAGCAGTCACTCGGTACTTGCCGAATGCCGCATGTCTGACGCCGGGGAATGACCTTTGAGTTGACTGCGTATGTTGAGTTGCATAAGATCAATTCTTTGTTTCAATATTTCTTGTTTTACAAATATTTTCAGAAAAATACCCGGTTTACCCGCTTCAAACTTTTACCCGCACGCTGTATAAAATTACCCGCTTTTCGGGTAAAATACCCACAATTGGCAGCACTCATCGACGACTACATCCTAATTTAGGATGTAGTCGTCGATGAGAGCCCTTAGATCTTCCACCAGGCTCTCTCGTCCCCCACCATTGGTCAGGCTAGAAAGTCTATTCTATTTTTAGATTTAATTTATAAAGGTAAAGGAGAGGTAATAAACCCAGGGGTGTTTGCAAGTGATGGAAAATTTTGCTGTGTTGAAAGAAACGGCTCCGGGTACTAAAATATTTACTACCTAATTAAGGGTTTAGTCCCCACATCACTCCCCTGCCAGTGATGAAGATCACGAGACTCCGGATTGGAAGCGATCGGGAAACCGTACCCGTCTGCCGGATCTCGTTTGTCGATGAATTATGGTGGAGGCTGGTGGGTAGACCGCTGCCGGAAGGGCTGGGACGCGTGCTGGTGGGACGTCTGGTGCGTTAGGCGCTGCTGGTGGCTGGTTCTTTGATGTTATCGGACAACGTATATGCGGGTTTTAGCCGATCGATTGAAACCGTAGTATTTTTCCCTTGACATTCATTTCTCGGATTAACGACCCGATACGGCCCCTGTTGTTGGAGAGGTTTCTTAGGGCCGTCGTGGCGGATGAATACTTGCCCTGCCGTCGCAAGGTCTTCTTGTCACCATGACGGGTGATGACAGCAGGCCTTATATCCAGCAACCGCTGCCTGAGCTGTTTAACAAATGTCTCCGCGTTGATGTTGTCGCCCTCATTGATTCGTGGTGTTAACAGCTCTCCTGGAAGTCGCAACGATTGGCAATATAGTACCTCCGCGGAGGTAGCACCCATATCTACGTAAAAAAGTCTATTATATTTTTAGATTTAATTTATACAGGTAATGGAGAGGTAATAAACCCAGGGGTGTTTGAAATGATGGGAAATTTTGCTGTGTTGAAAGAAACAGCTCCGGGTACTAAAATATTTACAACCTAATTAAGGGTTTTGTCCCCACAACATATTTACCTACTATTCGTATATTGTAAGGGTTCTATAAATATTTTTATTTGCACGCTATGTCATGTCGAATTTTAAACTTAAATCCTAAGAAATATTTTTATTTTTTGCAATAGCTTTATTTAATGTATAACTAAAAGCTTTTAAAATAGTTACTAAATTAATTCTAATAAATAACACAGTTTAACACGATTTTCCTCAAATGAAAATTTTTAAAAATAAAGGTTATAAAAACGTACCCGTGTCTCACCGAACGAAATCACGTCATTTAAATTTTGTATAAAGCCATTCATTCTTCTTATTTTATTCTATACAGATTTTTAATTCTTTATTTTGTTACAAATCATTTTTTTCTTCAAATATTGTATGTTTTTACGTAATACAAAAATTATTCTTAAAGAAAATAATAACTTTAATTTTTTTAAGTAAAAAAAAATAATTTCTGGTTTTAATTTTTGATTTTTTTAATAAAACAACAGATTTTTATTTATTTTATATTAAATATATGTTGGAAACAAATCTTGATCTTTTAGTTTGACGATTATACATTCCTTTAGAATCCATAGTGGTATCATAACCTAAAAAACACCACTCGATATACAGGGTGTTTCACATTGGTGGTCCATTGTAAGTTTCTGGGGAACGGAAAAAGAAATCGATTTGAAATTTAAAAGCGTTTATAATCCATTTAAGTCTATATTTTTTTAAAATATTTTAAACAAAATGCCACTTCCGGTTTGACACAGAATTTTATATAAATTTAAAAAAGTAAAACTAACCACTAGTCCACCGTCGGCGATCATATAATTAGAATAATTTTAAAATAAATAAATAATTTTAATGGTTGTCCATTTATTCAGTGAATATTTTTTTTTTAAATATACAGTCTAGCTGTTTTCGAAGCTGTTATATTATGTGCCTAATACCGTGGATAACATTCTATTGGATCGCACTTGACGTGATCTAAAAAAACGCCAAGACACGGGTATCATTTTTTAAAGTCTATTTACAAAATCTATACGAATTTTTCACGGAAGGGAAAAAAACAAATGTTATCATACTGTGTAATATAATGAATATAATAATTATTATATTCATTATATTACACAGTAATATAATGTTTACATAATAATATAAATAATGTAATAAATTTAATAGTATTTAAGGTATGTATAAAATTTGATAAACAGCATTTTAGTAACAAGTTTTAAGTAGTTACGAGCAAAGCCTGCAACCAAGTGTTTAATAAAACAAGTGTCTAGAAAAGATTAAAAACGAGGTACATAGTTTATCTACGACAAACAAGTAGAATTTAAAGAAAACTTTATTTTTTAAACATTGGACATCTGACAACTGTTATACGAATTTAACCTCAAATGTTTTTAATTTAAATAATATAATAAATTTAATAGTATGTATGTATCAAATTTGATAAACGGCATTTTAGTTAGTTTTATTAGGCACAAGCGAAGCTTTCGTGCGAGTGTTTAATGAAAACGTGGATCCAGAAAGGTTTATAAACGAAATGCATAATATAATTTATTTTCTACTTATCTATTATTAATCCAACACTTTGCAAATTAAACAAGTAAACTTATATATAACAACCGCAGGGCCTTACCATAATGCTCGCTTATAATGCCCCCAAATTAAATTCCACAAAACATCATACAATATAAACCCAGAGCTACAGAAAATTTTCTGTTTTAAATCACTAACTATAAAACTAAGCTTTATTTCCAAAATAAAAATTACAGTCGTCCAATTTTCCCGAAAATAATGCCGAACGAAAAACAGAATGATACGCTTGGCCAACGTTCGAAAGTGAAGATTCTTTTCTTATTTGCTCATTTTGATATGAAACTATTAAATAATTATTCTCTTTTACCTTTTCAATTAAAGTTACAGAAGTGGTAATCATATGAGCAATCTTGTTTTTTGATGTATCCCTCGGCTACAGTCGAACTGTTAAACTTTCCATGAATTTATAACGTTTCAAAAGTAGCACCTGCTCCAACAAGAAGAGTAGATAACGTACGCCGCAGACAATGGCCGGTGTAAGCCTTTGCATTATCTAACTTAAGATACTTAAGATACTAGATACGCGACTGTTTCTATATGTTTTCTGACGGAAAAGAAATTTCCAACAAAAAGGCAGAAGATATTAAGTCATTGATGCGATTTATTCCATTGGATGCAATACCGCCCTATGAAATAGGCAACATTCAAGAATTTAAGGATGATATCGATGGGTTTGGACAAAACTTGGATTTTGAAATTGAGGATGACTCAGTAAAATCTATAAAGTCCTTTATTATTACTTAATCGTTATAATATTTTTGTTCTTTTGCTTTATAACGTTCAGAAAATAAAGCCATATTATTTATGTAAATAGAACCATTCTTTAAACATACCTTCTTTTAAATAAAACCCGAAGATTTTTCATCTTTTTGGCACTTATTATTATTATTATTATTATTATTATTATTATTATTATTAATATTAATATTATAATTTATGGGTTTTTCGCTTAATAAACTTGGAGAAAATTGTGTCTATGATAAAATATTAACTATCTAATACCTAATTAATACCTTGGAGTTGTGTACATTATTTTCATTAAAGCATTATCATATTTAACCTTTAATATCTCAAAACTCCAATTTTGGCGCGTAGTCCACTTTATCTACGACGAACACAAAAAAGAATTTAAAGCCAATTTTATTTGTTAAAGATTTGACATTTGACAGAATTCAACGGATTTAAGCTTTTTATAATAAGGCTTACTTCAGCCCGTGACTAAAATACCCAAAATCCAATTTTATTAAGTAATTTATAATAATTATAATTTATTAAACTAACAAACTAAATATACTTAATAAGGCAACAAAAACTAATTATGCAGACATTTTTTCGAAAAGTCATTTTTGTTACATACCAATTTAAATTGAATAAAATAAAATTTAATATAGGTAAATAATCACAAAATATTTTATCACACAAAGCATTTTTGGATTATGGAGTTCCATGTTTAATTATTAAACAAAACCAAAATAAATGCCTTGTTTTAAAAATACTGTTATACAAGACTTTTAAAATTTACTGTGGAAAATATCTACCAAATTGCATAACGCTTATATTGCTACATGTCTGCATTCAGCTTTTAATAATTTAAATAATGCAAATTGCAATTTCAATATATATTCATAAATTTGTTAAAGTAAAGAAGCATTTAAAATTTTCTTCAAAACTAATACTGATATCCGCACCGTATTAAAATAATATTTATGTGACACGTAGAGGAAAGTCGCCTATTATTGGGTACATTCCTAATATGGGGTAGGCATGCAGAGGCGTAGCTAGGTATATATATATATATATATATATATATATATATATATATATATATATATAAATGCTTTAAAGGTACAAAGCTACTAGTCAGTGGCGTAGCTAGCCTCAAGTCAAAAAATGCCGTTTTGCGGCAAAAATTCAATAACTTTTTTGTTACAAATAAATATTATTTTTTTTCTTTTCTAATGTTTTAATAGGATAAAAAACGTATAAGTAAGCATGTTTTTACATAAAAAAACTTAGAGCTTTTATTTTTTATCGCATTTTTATATTGTAAAAACACACCGTTTTGCGGAAATACTTTCTATAAGTTCTATAAGGACACAATATTTATTTTATTTTACTGTGCTAGGTATGATTTATTTAATAATATAAATCCAAAAAATAGAAACTTTTAATTTTTTAACGTGGGTTTTATAAACTTTTTGGCGAAAATAATATTATTTTTTATTGCCATAATATTATAAATATAGATATATTATAACAATATGTTATATTGTAAAAACACTACTTTTAGTTGTTTTAATGATTAAAAAATACAAAAAAATGTGTTTCCAAAGTTGGAATTACCTAAGCCGGTTTTAACAAAGTCTGTTATTAAACGCATTTTTGATCTAAATTCCTGTTGAGTTCTTTTTTTTCAGATTCCTTAAATTCCTGCAGATCTTTTGTGGCTCTCCATTTTCCATTTTTTTTTTTTTTAATAAATTTATTGGTCAACATTACAATATTACAATATGTTTGTGACAGGTCAAAAAAAAGTATACAATACCATTAGAGAATATTAAGTAAATACATAGTAAATAAAAATACATATGTTTTGTTCATAAATAAAAATTGTATAAATAACACAAACAAACAACAACAGTGTTTAAAAGAAAATACAATGTTATGTATGGGTTAAAAAACATGTTCAAGATATTCCTTAATTGAATAAAAACATTGTTCTAATAAAATATTTTTTAGTGTCGATTTAAATCGTTTGGAAGTTAGTTCCTTAATTTTTTGAGGTAGGTGATTGTATAAATTGACATTTAAGGTATTTTTTAAAGTTTTTGTAAGCCTAAACTCCGAGGTTCTTAAGAAATTTGTGTTTCTAATATTGTAGTTGTGAATATTATGACTTAAAATGTGACTAGATTTGGTGTTGTGGATTTCCATTAAAGAATATAGTAAAAACAGGCACGGTAGCGGCAAGATTTGAAGATGTTTAAAAATGGGTCGACAATGTTCATTAGCTTTGGCCTTTACTAAAACTCTAACCACTCGTTTTTGCAATTTAAAGATTTTTATGGCATTCACTGAATTGCCCCATAAAATTATACCATAACTAAGATGGGAGTTGAATAACAAAAAGTAACAGGTCCTAAGGATGTCAGGTGAAAGTATATAGGACAGTTGCCTAATTACGAAAATAGAACTGGAAAGTTTTTTGCCAAGTTGTTCAATATGCGCTTTCCAGTCTAATTTATCGTCTATTGTGATACCTAGGAGTTTTACGTGATTTCCTTTGGCAACGTTGGAATTATTTGAAAAAATGAAATTCTGGGTCTTGTCGTTGTTCATTGCCAATTTATTAGGCGTAAACCAGTCAAAAGGAGTAGTCTCAGATTCTTTAGCAGACAGTTTAAGTGAAATTAGATCCTTATTAGAGTCGATCATTGTGACATCATCAGCAAAAGCCACACTTTTTTTGGGTAATAGGTTAAAGAAAAGATCATTGATATATACTATAAAAAGAACCGGGCCCATTATGGAACCTTGAGGAACCCCATATGGTATCAATTTTGTTTCAGAAAGGCAGTTGTTTATATAGACACGTTGTTTTCTATTATTTAAATAAGATTTAAGTATATACCAAGATTTGCCTCTGATTACATACAATTTTAGCTTCTCTAATAGAAGAAAGTGTGAGACGCAGTCAAAAGCTTTGGACAGATCGCACATAGTTAGCGATACAATAGTTCCTTTTTCGAGACCTTCTAAAATGTCCTTTATGACTTTGGAGACTGCGTTGATTGTAGATCTGCTCGAGCGAAAACCAAATTGGCAGTCATCCAATAAATTAAAATTGTATAAATATTTGACAAGTTTACTTTTTAATATTTTTTCGATTACTTTACCAATTACAGGAATAATAGAGATTGGGCGGTAGTTTCCTATTTCTTTAGTATCTCCTTTCTTGGAAGTGGAATAACCTTACTAACTTTTAGACAATCTGGAAAGATTCCGTCCTCAAAACATTTATTAATAAGTAAAGTTAGGGGTTGGATAATAATATCAATAGTGTTTTTTTAAAAAAAAGCTATTCATTTCATATACATCTGGGCATTTTGAGTCGCTTAGTGATATGACATGGACATCAAAAGTGCTTACCGGGTCAATGAAAAAAGAACCAGCTGGTGAATTCATACCGCTCAGAAAGTTTAGTGCAGCATTTTTAGTGTCTGGTAGATTTTTTATTAAATTTTCAGCTATTGTAGCAAAAAAAGTATTAAAATCATCTGGTGTGAAGGTAGGATCCGTATTTGAAGTCTTTATTCTATTTCTTTCAAAATTAATTAACTTCCAAGTATCCCTGGCTTTATTGTTTGAGTTAATTATATAATTTTCACTTGCTTCCCTTTTATTTTTTAATATCTGAGTTTTGTACTCTTTTTTTAGTTTGTTATATTTATTTAGGTCGAATGGGCTTTTGTAGTGTTATAAACTTTTTAAGGCATATAGGGTATTTCTAATTTCTTTTAGTAATCCGTTGAACCATAGTACAGGTGTTTTTTTATTATTTGTATATTTTTTTAAAGGAAATTGTTTATTTATTAGTGATTTGTAGTTGTTTACCATAAAGTTTGCTAGAGTGTTAGCATCAGTATTTAAGTTATTAAATTGGGACCAATTTAAGTCATTTAGTAGACTCCTAAAAACTACCATACCCTTCCGAGAGATATTTCTTCTCCAGCTAGCACCATTTATAAGATTTATATATAACATTGGTAAATTGTAGGCAATGTGTAATATACATTCCATAAACTTAATCAGTGGCGGCTCGTCGTATAAAGCAACTGAGGCCGGGCCGGGAATAATACGCGAATTTTTGTAGACATTGAGGCCCACAAAGTAAATTTTTATTTTTAACAGTAACTTGCATGTTGCTAAATGCTCGCTTTGATTTTGAACAAGGACACTCATTATTTAAATGTTTCTTTTTTAAAATATAAAAAGTCAGAATGAAACAACAAAAAGAAATAAAGATTACTATACTAAAATTATTGCCTATCTGAAACTTGACAACGTTTTATTGTTCTGTGCCCGGCGCATTTAACACGCAATCGTATAGTGTTCGCGCACCTCGTGCTGGTTGTATTTATTAACCTATTTGTGATTTTAATTTTCGAGGCGGGTTTTCGTTTTGCGAGTTAATAAACTTATTGTTGTATTGCCTGAAAGCAGAAAGAAGGTAAGGTAAGGCAAAAGCCCTTACATCAAGTAAGTAAGCCGATTTGTTTTTTTATTTTATTAATACAGTATTTCCAAGGTTGTTGTTGTGCGGTTGTGGCTTTATTAATCTAAAAATAATTATTTGTAATAGGTAAAAATGAATCCGTCTCACGATATTGTTTTGTCTTTGCTTGAAACCTCTTTCGTGAGACGACCTGAAGTGGAAAAACCTTTGGAGAGTCGACCAACGCCAAAAATAACGGCAGTTTTTAGCAAAAAGAGATAATTTCATGGTATGATAGTTACAAATGGCTTTGCGTGCGTTCATATAAACAAAGTTTGTATTGCTGGCTGTGAATTGTGAAGGAATAAATCAAAATCCCACCTCATCCCGCAATTTTTGCATTATTCTAGCTAAATTCTGAAAATTCTTCTCGCGAAAGACCATATTTTTAAATAATACAATTTTTTATTTAGATTCTGAAGTGCTCCGAAAACGCGTGACCTTGAAAATGCCTGCGGTGCCATATAGCGCTTCATGGGCCTCACCTTCATCAATGGTCACGAGCCGCCACTAAACTTAATACGGGCATGTAAAGGAGATAATTCAAATTAAAGAGCTTCTTCATTTGTTGGCTTATGGGCAACATTTTGTAAATTGTTCATTTCTGTCGGATTTGCTTTAGATATAAAACATGTAGTAGCAGAATAAGTTTTTGTTATGATTTGTGCTGTCTTTCCATCAATCATGGTAAATTTCATTTCGTGTTTAACAGAGCAACTTTTTCCGGATATTGTTACTTCTGTTTTTTTTAGCTGAAAAATTTCGTTAGTTATATTGTTGCAAACATAAAAAACTTTTTCAGGGGACGCTTTTACAAATTCAAAATAGATAGGGCGGCACCATCTCGTAGATGAAGGCAAATCATTGTTCCAAATTGAGACAAAGCCAGTTCTAAGTAGTAAAGGCACCATGGATACCATGTAGTTGCTACTATCTGATGTTTCCTGATTATTACCTTGTACATATTTTTGATTGTATTCAGATTGCCCGGAGCACCATCACTAACTAAAAGTAACTCTGTACTATCTTCTATATCAATATCGATAGCTTCCAAAATTCGCTTTGCGGTATGATCTACAAGACTTTGCAGCACTCTTTTTAGGCTATAAGAACCTTTTAATAAGGTGGTAAAATATAATATCCAAAATCCTTAACAGGATTTCTAAATGCTTCATATTGATGCTTTGACAATTGGGCATTCGTTATCAACGCCAAAGCCTGTTCCGTTGGAATATACAGTTTCTTCTCAAAATTTTCGGGGAATTTCGCAGCTGCGGATAAAATGTCTGATTCAACGGATTCTCGTAAAAGTTTAACCTTATGCCTGGTTGTGATAAATCTTCAATAAATTCAATTATTATTTCGTTTTTTAACCATTCTTCATTTTTAATTTCAAAGTTATTTAAACACCGATGTGATATCAACCACTTGGTCTTAAACTTAATAAAAAGTTCGGTTTAATTTTTTCCATAACAAGTTTGAATTGATTTTCATCCAAATTTAGAAATCTTCTCTTTAAATTTTCAGAAATTAGACAGACGTCTTTGTCATTATTTAAAAATAGTTCTGTTAAAAACTATATATATATACAGCCAGTTCAGAGTAAAACCGAATATATCTATATATATATGGGACGTGGCCTCGCCTCCCTCCAAGGCGCGTCACAGTAACTTGTGTGATAAACGACATGACGAAAGGTCGAGCAGGTAAGGACTTAAAAAATTAAATGATAATAATGCAAAAAATCTCATTAGCGATGCAGGCTATTTGCTTAGCTACTGTGTCGCGCGTTGGAGAGAGGCGAGGCCACGCCCCATATATAATAATAATAATAATAATAACGTTTATTGAGTGAAATAAATGTAAATTTACATAATAATATAATAAATGTTCAATAAACATAATAATAATCCACGAGATGCGCTAAAGGCGTCTGTGTGTGGACATATAGTACCTACTTTATGAAGTTCAATATGATAATAACAATAATCCATTTGTACATATAAATATATCCAAAATAAATAGATAAATAAACATAATACATAATCATAATACAATATATAATATATAGATATATTCGGTTTTTCTCTGTATGTAAATATATAATATAAAAATTTGTACCTATGAAAGCGAATATTTTTTTACCTAATAATTAGTTTTAAGTTGATAATTAAATAATAAACCTAGGTAGGTACTTTGTATATATTTTTTGATAATATTATAATCACAATACAAAATTTAATGCTTTTTTAAATATTTATAATAATAAATAAATTCAACTAAAACCTATGAGCATAGATCTAAAGGTTAGAAAATCGTGAGTGTGTAGACAATGCCTTAGTTACGAGGTACTGCGATTTAACCATGCAGCGCCCAGTGGTCGGAAACACACAAAAAGCTGGCCAAAATATAAATATGCAGCTAATTTTTTGTGTGCATATAAAGTAAAGTTTGCTGAACAACCTCACGTAGAAATCACCCGGTGAATCGAAGTTAATCTTAGTTAAATGCCTACTTATATGAATCTTTTTTCCTAATTTTATCAAAGATTTTTTAAAAAGTTATAACTTTTAATTTTTAAATAATTTTCTAATAAATTGGGAATTTTTTATAGATTAAGGTATGCTTTAAACATATATAAAAAATAAATATGCATTTTTTTGTCCGATTAAAAAATATGTTTTATTAAATGTGTGCGTAATTTTTAGCCAATTTTACTGTTTTAAAACATTCTACTTTGAGGTGTCATAAAATCAAAACAGAATTATAAAAAAATTTTTTTTAAAGTTTTTAAAAATGTATTTTTGCCGCTGATAAACCATAGTGCCCCGTATCAAAAATCTGGGGCCCTTATAGGGGAAAAGCTGCTGGCAACAAAATTTCTGGGTTTCACGACCTAAGTCTATTTTGGGCATCATTTTTTTGCATTTACCAATTATACCCCCTCCGTTTGGAATCACAAAAAATATATAGTCTTATTAGGTTTCACCCCCTCTGTTTGGAATCACAAAAAATATAGTATACTTGCTATTTCGTTGTAATGTCATGTATTGTAGTCCTAGTGCTACGTAGTTCAACTAAAATCCATTAATAATGGTTGGGATTCTGGCTTTATACACTCTTCGAGGGATTAGCCTATAGGCATATATTATTATTATATTAGGCATGTTTGTTGCAATAATATATGCGGCACTAGGGTACAATTACAATAGATCGGCAACAGTTTATTGGAATTATAATTCACACTATATTTTCGATAATGAAGATCTTTACGATAAGGATGATCCGGAAAACAGCGGTAATATCTTTAAAACGTCCTGATGATGATAAAATTTTAGTTGATCAAAACACGCCATCCACCATTTTCGATAGCCGGAAGAAGGCGGGGGAAAAATTTAACTCTCGAATCTTCTAGAACGTACTTCGATCGGAAAACATAAAATGGCGCTTTACAACAAAATTAACTTATTTAACCGAAATATTAATTTTTAACCGGATTAACCATTTAACAGCCCTCCAATAAATCTTCCAGGAATCAAAACTCAATAAAAGTTGAGACGGGAAACGAAACAAAGAATTTGGAATACAGAAATATTTTGAACGAAAACAAATTTGGTAGCACTGTCAATGATTCTCGGCAATTAATGTTTGGCCCGCAACACATCAAAACAACAACCTATAATTATTACAATCTCAAAATCATTAAAAATAGATATTTCACAATAATAACAGTTAACTGCAATTGTTTTCGTTAGTACCATTTACGTCAATAGATGACCTTGGCCTTTAACAATATGTAAACTGTTATACTGATAAATTAAAAATTAAAAAAAGGTTAAATGGCTGGTGCATAATAGTGTAAACAATTATTCAAAAAGTTTAACAAAACTTACCAAAAGATTATAGTATCATCATTTGAATCCTGATTAAAGGCGAACCGTGGTACACGTGGATTATTATTATCAATATACATAACCAAGCAAAGTCACGTTGTTATATTGCGCGGCGTTGCCAAACCTTAAATAAACTACACAAAGTGGCAATTTATCTTTCCATTACATAAAATGCCTCCGAAGACCTCCTGTGCAAGTTGCCAACAGTTAATCGAGACAATGAATGGTCTCAAAAATCTGATTGAAAATTTAACCAAGAAAGTAGAGGGAATTAAAAAATCGATTGATGATGGAATTTCAAAAAGCAGTATAAGTCACATAGAGTTCGAAAAAATTATTCAAGAAGTGTCTGAAAGAAATGCTAGAAAATCTAATATCTTAATCTATGGTGTTCCAGAACAAATCGCTGATACAGGTGCCAAAAGACAAGAGCAAGATGAGCTGGTGGTAAAGAATATTGTGAATTTTATTTTACCTAATACTATTCCTAATTATGTCAAACCTTTAAGACTCGGTAAATTCGATGCAACCAAAAATACTCCCAGACCAATTAAAATAAAATTACAAGATGAGAATCTTGAGCTTTTTAGATTTTTTATAGTTTTATAGTTATCACTATAGTGAAAGGCCGAATTGGAACAGAAAAAATCAAATGGCGAGACCAATTTAACAATAAAATATATACGAGGAATCCCTAAAATAGCAACTTTAAACTAAGTTAGCCTAACAGATGCAAGATTCATAGCCAATTTTACTTTCAAAATGTGAGAGGATTAAACATTAAAGTGGACAATTTATATACTACGACTTTATTGCACCAGTGGAGACATGGTTAACCAAAGATGTAAACAGCTATGAACTTTTTCCAAATAACTACGAAGTTATTCGTAAGGACTGCTTATTTATATAAATAAATATGAGCCGGTGGGGGCGTTCTGTTCGCCCACAAAACACAATTTATTGTTGAAAATGTGTATCTTAAAGACTTAACTAAAGATTTTCCTTGTATCGATATGTTATGTTGTAAATGTATTATTAATAACTACAAAATTTTTAAATTCGAGTTATTTTTTGAAAATTTTCAGCAATTTGTTAGTTTACAAGAAAAGATAATTATTTTAGGTGATTTTAATGTCAGTAAGTTTGTAGAACCAAATTTTAGCAATTTAAAAACACAAACAATTAATAATATGTTAAGTCTTACAAATATAATACAAATTAACAATAAATTAAATGAAAATAATCGCTTATTAGATCTAGTTATAACAGACTTAAATTGTAAAGTATTTAAAGACAGTTTAAATCTAATTAATTTAGATGTTCATCATCCTGCAGTACTAATTGAATGTGAGTCACATTACGAAAATTTTCATTACTTTCTCCTTATATATGGATATATGGATATATCCATGGTAAAAATTACAATTTTAAAAGGATATCAGGATTTGTACCAAGCTTTACTTGATATTAATTGGAATTTATGTCAACAATTTTATATTAAATTATATTCAATTTTAGATTCGTTTGTACCATTAATGAAACGGCAGTCATACCCCGTATGGTATTCTGTTGAATTGATCAATAATTTAAAACTTAAACTTTATTAACACAAACGGTTTAGAAAAAAACAATAATACAACAATGTATAGTGAATTTTCCCGGCTCCGAAAACTAACCAAGCAACAAATTGATGCAGACTACAAGAACTACATATCTCAAATTGAGAACACATTATACGCTAATCAAAATCAATTTTGGTCATTTATCAATAATAAAAAAAGATCCTCCAGAATTCCTGGTTAATTAAACAACGATAATAAATCTTATAATACACCAAAAGAGATAGTTATTGGTTTTGCAGAATACTTTAGTAGTGTGTATTGCCATTTAGAATCAAAGGATAATAAAATTAAACCCATTTCTAACTTAAGTTGCATTAATATTTCACCTATTTGCGAGACTAAAACTTTAATAATGTAAGTCTCGCAAATAGGTGAAATATTAATGCAACTTAAGTTAGAAATGGGTTTAATAACTACCTAATAAAAAAACCTTAGGACTTGACCTTATTCCAAGCTTTTTAATAAAAGGCTGTGCCCTAATTTTTTCTAAACCACTTGAAACTATTTTTGGCAAAATACTTTTAAGCGGAGAGTTTCCAGAGGCTTGGAAAGAGGCTAAAATTTATCCTATACTTAAATCAGGGGATTCAAGTCAATTAAGTAACTATAGAACAATATCTATTCTAAATAATTTTGCAAAGGCTTTTGAAGTTTCCATGTATGCACAAATTTACCCACAAATAAAATCGAAAATATTTTGTAAGCAGCACGGTTTCATGTCTAGTAGGTCTACAGTTACAAACCTGACCATTATGAATCAATATATATCAAACAGTTTCGACAGTAGAGCTTAGGTAGATGTGTATACCGATTTTGCAAAGGTTTTTGATAGGGTCGACCATCAGATTTTGCTAAATAAACTAGATTATTATGGTTTTAGCGACTCTTTATTAACGCTTTTTAGTTCATATTTCACCAATAGAAAACAAGTTGTGTATTACAATGGATTTGTGTCACCATCATTTGTTGCATCCTCTGGTGTACCTTAGGGATCTAATTTTGGTACACTAATTTTTAATATATTTATTAACGATCTGCCATCCAATCTAACTTGTGAGAATTTACTTTTCGCTGACGACCTCAAAATCTATGCGCAAGTACGAAGCATAAAAGAATGTAAAAGTCTACAAAAAAATTGAGCTCTGTTAATGAATGGTGTAAAAAAAACAAGTTATATTTAAATGCAAAATATGTTCTTTTACACTCAATTCTCAAAAAATTGTTTATGATTACAAGTGAGACGAGGATTTACTATTAAGATGTGACTCTGTTAAGGACCTGGGTATAACCTTCGATACTAAACTTTCATTTAACGAACACATAGCTTACACATACAACTAAGCCATTCGTACATTAGGTTTTATTATACGTAACTGTAAATCTTTTTCAAATATCCAAACAATTAAATGTCTATTTCTTTCATTAGTTAGATCCAAACTGGAATATGGTTCCATAGTGTGGTACCCCATTTATAATGTATATGTTTCTAAGTTAGAGTCAGTTCAAGACGATTTTTAAAATATCTGCACTTAAAATTAGAAAACCGTTATCCAGAAAGGGGTATTGACAATCGTTTATTGTTGAAAAAATTTAACATACAATCATTGTCAGACAGAAAATTTGTTTCAAGCCAAATTGTAGGTTAGGGCGATATAAATTATTGAATTAAAAATCTGATGAATATATAATACTACTTCAGTCCTGCTGTCGTATTGGAGGTTTAAATTTAAATATTTATAGCAATGGTATTTTTTAAAATTATTTGGAAATAAGACCTTTTGTCGAAATCATTTTGGAAATGTGCCATGTTGCTGTGTACAAACTTGGAAATATTACTTTTTTATTGAATATAAAAAAAATATATGGAAAAATATCTTTATTGTGCTAACAATATTGAAAAATAGGTAAGACTTATATTTTAAGGATATCCATCTCTCGCTCATTACATAAACACATCACTTCTTCATCATATTCTTAACATTCAACATCTTGTGCAATATATTTACCATTTATTATATGCCTTTTATGATTTTGTCGAAAAATGACATTCAAGAAAAAATGGAAATACGGCCTTTTGAAAAATCACTCTTCACTTGATTGTTGTAAATGGTATTTAAATGAAGAATAGTTTATTTTCTTTATACTATTGTATTTATATGTATTTTGTCCTGTAAATGGTTATCTGTTGTTTTTATTTCATTTCGCCTATTCTAGGCGATAATATATACACACATTATTTTACTAAAAACTGTTAAAAAGTCTGAAATTACCATATATGAACATTACAGTAAATCCTATGAAAACAAAGTAAATAATAATTTTCAACCATTATTTTACAAACCAAATATTATCCATTATTATTTATAATAAATATTTAGATATAGCAAAAACACAATTACTTTTTTATTAGGTTTTCACTAGTTTTGTAATTTGTGGTACTCGCCAAGGGGGTCTTGGTGAAATAAGAGCAAGAAAGCAGGGTCTAATTAAAAATAATTTACTTTTTTCGCAATGAAAAATATATTTTTTTTCTGAAAAATTAAAAGATCCTATTTTAGGCTCTTAAAAATGTCCTTGCTAATTAATCCTATTTAAAAAATAATAAAACGAAAACATACAAGTAATCAATATTGTATACATTTATTTAATATATTTAAAATATATAGTTTATTTGTATTTTATTCAAACAAATTTAATATGTTAAAATTTTCCTAGAATCCTTCGAGACCACTTGCTACAAGTAATATAAGTAAAGTTGCCAGCCACATATGCATTGTAAAACTTCTCGTGTGTAGGATAATATTAGCTTATTTACATTCAACTTTAAAACAAAATTGGACAGTTAGAAATAAACAATGATTTAGTATAACCTTTACTTACATTCACAGTTTTGTTTGTTAAAATAGGGTTTTATTGAATTTATAATTTTCAACAGCAACTATATTCCACTTAACTATTTTTCAAATAAGTTTATGTTATGTTTCTTAGTTACTTTGCCTTTACAAATACATTATAAATTTACAAACTTGAGATGTTTTAATATAAAATTCTTTACGTTGAACTAAAACATTTTAAAGTAAAATCAATTAAAAAGTTTGTCTGGCACTGCAAAACTTGGTATGACTGTAAGTGTCATTGCAAACAGGCCAATGCTTAAAATAAATTATTTGCAATTTTTCGTGTGGCACGTAAACTTTAAGACGCCGCAACTTCAAACATGATTATTTTAAAAACTGAAATCCACGTGATTTATTTCAAGTCATCTTTTCTAAATTGTTAAAAAAACATTTTATGAAATCTGTTGTTTAAAGGTTTATTAAAACTTTAACTTTTAAATTTGAAATAAATAGAAATGAGACTGCGCCGTGCTCTAAATTATGGTCATCCTTAGGTAATCAGTTGGTATGGATCACTTTAGTGAAGGGACTATTCGAATACAAATAATCGAAGTATTCGATTCTGGCGTGCATTCGAATGCATTCGATTCTCAACAAAGTATTCGAATACTTCGAACCTTTCGAATCGAATCGAAAGCGCTTGAGCGGAAGGTGGGAGAAAAACAAAATAATAAAAAGTAAATTATGCTTAACCAGTAACTAAAAAATATGTATAAAAAGTATCTGAAAAAATATATAAAAAAAGTAACAAACTAAGTAACTAATAATTATTCTACAAAACGTTTTTTGAAATAAAACAAATTAAAAAAAAATAGTTTATGTTTTATGTCAAAAATAAAGAAAGCATGTCATAAATCAATTAGTAGGTATATCAGCCGGTTTAGAATTTATATTGCACCCAGTGCGAAGCCAACCCGCTCAGCCCATAATGAATTGTAAACAAGAAATAAAATGACCATTCGAATACAAAGAATCGAATAATTTGTTCCGAAAACATTCATTCAATAAATGTTTTCGGGTATTATCGGTTCCGATTCGGAAAAAATTATTCGATTCTCTGCATTCGAATGATCATTCGATTCTTTAGAGAATTCGAATGCAAAGTATTCGATTCTAAAAATCATTCGATTCTCCCTTCACTAGATCACTTTATGGGAGAAGATCGCCTTATTTGCGTGAAAGCTTATCACAAAAACAAAATTTTTTATTAGCCTCGCGGAGATTTTTCTTGGTTCATCATGGATTACGACACATTAATCGTGGTCCATAAGTAAAATTAATTAAACGATTTGGGGAGACTACTAGCACAACGCCGCACGGTGGTCTAGAAACCTACTTTTTAGGTCAAAATTAATTTGTAATTTTATTAATAGAGCTCCAATTTTTATGCACACCTTATTTTTTCTTATAAAGCACTAAACTTAAAAATTACATTTTTATGATTTCACTATTTTAGTAAACAAAAATGTATATTTATCCTACTAAAACTAAAAATAGCTATTTTTTATTAAACTTTCCATAACTAAATAATTTTTTACATAAATTTTATTATTAAAGAGATTTTTTAATATAATTTAAAGTCAAATAACATTTTAAAATATAAAAAAGGTTAATTAATTTGTAAATTTATACTAAATATGGAATTTAAATTAAAAAATTACAATTTTACTACATAAAGGTACTTTCTGAAGTAACTTGGAACTAATACCTAAACTAAAATTAAATAATATTAATAATATATTTAAAGTATTAACACAGATCACCCCCATCTTGGAACGGTTCAGGACAATTTGCAAAAAAGCCCCACAACATACAATTATTGAATAATCTAATGCAAAGTAGAGAGCAGGTCCTGCCTTTCAAAAGGAAATACCCTACTAAAACGCTATGAAAGATTTCCAACGATATTTAATTAATTAACTAATATGCAGATTTAACGTTATTTTGTATAAACTTCAAAATTTCCTATAATTAACAAACACTGTAATTATATATATTATATTATATTATATAATTAATTATATATAAACTGGGCAGAAAGACCACAGTCGATAGCCTTTTGGAAACCCCAATAAAGATTTTTTTATAATTATTATAAAATTAAAGAATTCATTATGTATGTATATGTCTTTTTTCTTTTTGTTTTAGTTCTTTGTCGTTTTTACTTCTTGCTGGCCATTACTTAAGGCATATTATATGCAATATGAATTATACACTTCATAAATCGGATCCAAGCGTTTAAACTTGACTATTTTCCTCGTCTTAATTTCCACCAATCACAAACGCGCAATTTAGAATTACAAATGTTTTCTAGATAAAATAATTAAGTTTGTAGTATATATTTTGTAATTAAATAAATTACCTATTTTTCAGTTTTCAAATTAATACCTACTTATTTATTATGTATGCATGTATACATTATAGTAGTATGTAGTATGTAGTATAGGTAGTATGTTTTGTAAGCTATGTGTATGCAGAATAACTGTTACTCATGAAATAGTCTTGTCAAATACCATTCGGGCATCTAATTTTTCCTGTGAAAAAAATCGAAAAACCACAATGCTAAGTAAAATTTTTTGATTTTTGTTGCCACCTTGTTAAAATATTACTTAGCAACGTGTTTTTTCGATTTTTTTCGGAAAAATTAGATGCCCTTATGATATTACTTACGATCATCCATACTTAAAGGAATCTTCCCTCACATATTTGTCTTTAATTATGTCCAAATCATTTATTTGTTTGGGTGTTGTCCCCACATACTTCCAAGTATGTGGTTGTCCCACAATTAATACAGGCTTGCGTTGAAGAGGTACCAGTAAGTACTTGTCCAACTTTTCCATTCGTAGAAAGCATCGTGTACTTAATGGTACAATTTTTAAATTTACTTGGTATTACATTTTTTATTTCTTCATTGATTTGTTTTACTTTTTTTTATTTAAATCTGTAGATTATTTTCGAATTTTATGGGCCTGCAATACTTTGTAGAAGAAGGTTGAGGATTCTCCCATATCTTCGCGTTAAGGCTTTAGTAAGGTTGGCACCATTGAACTCATAAATATACTGGAATCGGTTGTAGTGGAGGAGTTTAAGAATTTTTGCTTACATTCTCCCTATCCGGATGATCCATCACAAGCCCATTTTACCATTAATTGAATATTTATTGGCTTGTCATTGTCAATATGTTCTAAAGATTCAAGCAAAAGTGTTGAAGTGTGGTCTAAAAGTAACTCTAAACCAATTGCAGAACCCATTTTGGTCGAAGTTATAAGTTCAAGATAAAATTCGCAGTTGGATTTTAGGATATGTTTATACGCTGAAAATAAATTAGTATTGTGGCATTTTGCAATTTTTCGTAATTTTTTATACCCTGCTCTTGATAAATTTAAATCCAACAATAATGTCAGTGCTTCGTCACCTCATAGCCTAATTTCTCCTGAAGTAGTAGTAGATTTTATATTTTCTTTATTGCTTATTCTTATACAAAAAACTCATCATCAATTTTTACCTTATTTGTAAACATTAGCGCCTTTTTCTTCTCTCGCTGAATTTCATAAAAAGCTTGGTAGGTATTCCAGTTGATTTTGATGTTGGTGTTAATGGAGTTTCACACTCACCTTTTGTGAAAATAATGAAACTTTTCCAGCCAACTTAATTGTTTTTATAAAATAGTTTCTTGTTGTGCCTGCAGCCATGGCTTGTCGTAATCGATCTTTAACGTGACTAATAAATGTTTGTAATCCCAAACGAGTATCGTCCTCATCGTCTTGATTATTAAGTCCATAATTTACCTTTATATACAGATGTACCTTTTCGAGATCATTATCAAATAAAAGAGTAAATAAATATAAATTTTTAATTTCTGAATGTTTTATTATAATGTATCCGTGTTAATTTATATTACGTAATTACTTATTAAATATTTAAATATATCAAAAAGAACCTGATACAAAATACATTAACTAATTAATATCAATTATTAAAATAAAGTACCTACAGTCCAAAAATATTACTACAAATACCTAGGTATATAATCTACCAAAATAATTTAACTACCTATACAAGAACTGGAATTAATAATTTTAACTAATTTGTATTAAATTTTATCTATTGTATTAAAAACAATTTAAAAACGTATTTAAAATAAGTATACACCCATTTATTAACATATTTATTATAAGAAATAAATTAAAACGCTTTAAGAATAGAGAGCATTAGGATTTTAAACGAAAATATCTCAGCGCGCAGCCTTGTATAAACTGCTTTAACTTTTTTTCTTGTTACCTCCTAGCAATAATCATAGCCTTATTCGTAATACTAGGCTACAATTTGGTGTAAATTTTAGCTTGGACGGAATTGGATAGTGAAACTTATCCCTTAAGTGTGTGCATTGTGCTCGTTAGGTTAAATCATTTTCCTTTCTTTTCGTGGTAAATGAACGAAATAAAAGTAAAATTAGTAGTAGCTGTTACTTCCAATTATATAACTGCTTTCATAGGTCCCCTTTGAATGCTTCGGTGTTTCGACAGAAAGTGGCAAACAATTTTACAGTTGTCATGCCCCGATATTATACTTTCTTCTGTCGAAGACAGTTTAATTAAAACCTTTAACTTACCTTAAATATTTAACTTAGTCCAATATTGATACTAAATATTTTTAACATGAACATTGAACATTATAAATCATTTTTATAGAGTATGTCCACGGATGGCGTAGAAAGAAAAAAATAGTATATTACACTACAAAGGAGGTAAGTACATTTTACCAGTAAAGGACGAGTTTGCTCCCGGCTGGCAATAGAGTCCGAGACTGGTCAAAACTTACCTCCTCCGTGGTGTATAACGTTTTTTCTGCTCCCACAGCTAGGTTTTATGTAATAAAAATTCTTTTTTGATCAATTTATTTTGACACTAACACTAAGTTATTTTGACATTAAAAGATGCCACGCAGTCTGACATGATTTTGTCGTTATTAAGACGTTGTTTACCCATGGGGAGTAAGTAGCTCACTTACCACCCGTCGTCAATAACAACCAGCCTTTCACGGTAAATTTAACTTACCTGCATTCAAAAAAAAAACTTAAAATCTAAAAAATTTATTTTAAAATAAAGAATGCCATACTTGTTTTAAAACTGTCCATACACAAATTAAGAATGAAGATTCTTGAACAATTGAAGTTCTCTATTGAAGAATACATTCTTAATTTAAAACTTGTTGTTTGATAGTTCTAAAATGATACCTTTTTAAAATAAGAATAGACATTCTCGCATTTCTTGAAGTTTTTCATTGAAGAATGCATTTTTAATTTCAAACTTGTTGTGAAATAGTTTTAAAACTAAGCGAGTAACAATGCATATTACGACATCTATGAGATGATTTTGCATTTTAAATTAAACCACCAACCCTAACTGATTCTTATAAACCCTACTTTCTCCACTGAATAAAAGCAACCCGAGGTGGGTATTCCTCCTGTATCTGGAAAGTCAACCGGAGAGGAACCTTTGTAGAGTACTTAAAGCCATAACCAGCCTAGGTACGACAGAAATTTGGCAGAGACCCTGGTTTTTCTGAAAATTCCTGTAACCTAACCTAAAAAGTTTTCATAGAAAACATAACCTGCAAAAATCCCGTGAGAATCAGTAAGTTGGTTTAATTATTGCGTTTTAAAATTACAAAAACAAAGACCAGCCCGTCAAAAAAAACCAGAACGTACAACTCACACTGGGGTAAAACAAGGACTAAGATGGATATACAACCTGCGTAAGAAAGGTTTAGTGGATGTTTGTAAGGGTTTTGGTTTGGAAACATCCGCATCCACAGTAAACGAATTAGGTTTACGAGTGCGAAATCATGTCACCCAAGACAAAGAAGCACCAGCTAATATACCACTTTGGGAAGCGTCAATTTTAGGTAAACCACAAGATGATCGAAAATTCTGTGACCAGGTTAGAAAGTGGAATGTACACTTTGATGGCAATACTAATACAGTTTCATTCTTCTAAAGAATACAAGAGCTTAAAATATGCTATGATTTCGAAGAGGAAAACTTACTGAAAGCATTACCGGAACTGTTAAGAGGCAGTGCCCTATTGTGGTATAGAAATTGGAAAGCTGGCTGGGAAAAATGGGATTATTTGGTAGAGGATTTTAAGCAAACCTATTTTCCCAGTAGGGATACCGAGGACCTACTCGAAGAAATCTCTCAAAGAAAAAAGCGACCCAAGGAACTTTTTCGAGAATACATTATTGACATCCAGTCACATATAAGACGACATGGCAAATACAGCTTAGAGGAAGATTTGTACACCCTGTATACAAATTTGCGGCCAATATCACCAATACACCCGGCGCACCGATGCCAAGTCGGTTAAAGATTTTATGGGGCAAGCAGGAGAGTTTGAAAGTCTGCAAAAAGAAATAGGTTATCAAAAACCTGCCAGGGCGGTTCAAATTCCCCAAGTATCCATAATCTTGCCACTAAGACAAAATATCCAGGGAGAAGCAAAAATCCCGACGATTAATCCAATTGCCAATCAACCCGCAAATGTAACAAACGACTCCAGGCTGTTCCTTAAATTGAAAATTAAAGAGATGGAATGGAATGCCCTTTTGGATACCGGAGCTATATATTCTTACATCGGAAAATCCGTGGTAGAAAATCTACCTAACCTATCAGGACAACAATTTACTAGCAAGGTGCAATTGGCTGATGGGTCCCTACAACCAGTTACTAGGGCCTGCACCATTGGTTGTCAATTTTACCATAAATATACCCAGCACCAGTTCTATTTTTTACCCAATCTAGTAGAAAATATTGTTTTGGGGATGGATTTTATATCAAAGCTAAGATATTGGAAAAATACAACAGGAAAACCAGAAAACCCAGGAGAACCAGAAAAACAAAACCAAAAAAAAAATCAGAAACATTAATTCAGGCAAACCTGATGCCCGAAGAACAACAGCAGGAGGCCGAATAAAAGTCCCGTGATACAATTCCCGGCACTAACAGGAAAATTCAATATAATATTTGTATCCAGGAACCTACTGTAAAGAAAGAAAATCTACGACAAAGTTGATAAAAGATTGTCAGAAAAAATCAAGCCCCATAGTTTTTGCAGTTCACTAACAGTGATTGTCAAGAAAGCTAATGGAGAGCAACGATTCTGCATCAATGCCCGAAAAATTAACGACGTCTCGATAAATGTGCCGGTGTCACAAGTAAAAGCAGTCTTAGAAAAAGTCTCCAGGTACCGATGATCTAGACCAAACTTTGAACAAATTTCTGCCCTGCAGCAATGCGAGTACGTAACGATTTACCGCCAAGGGGTCGGGTAAAAATCTCTATGAGCCAGTCCTTAATCACGAAAGAGGACCCGTAACCCGGAGCCATGAAGAATTTTTAGAAAAAATGTTTTAATTTGTTTTCAAATTTTTTATTTTTATTTTCCAGAATTCAGTTTTAATCCAATATACGAACGTTGTTTTCAGAAAATTGAAAACAAGATTTTAGTAAGGGGGGATGTAACGATGCACATTACGACAACTATGAGATGATTTTCCTAACTACCCGACGTCAAGGAAAGAGTTGGGCTACAAGAAACCTGCAGTTGGACTGAACTCTAACAGATGGCGCTTTGACAGTTGTCAACACCTGTTGCACACGGCCTGTGTGACAGATGTCATTTCACACGGCCCCAATTGTTTTTCATCAAGCATGTCACCAGAATTTCGTCTATAAAACCGCTGCATTTTTCAATAGACAATCAGTCTTCTGGTGGCTCAACTCCAAATGGTGTTTCAATTTTGGGCCCGAAAACCAATACTAAATCACAGTAGAATATTATCAGTATGTTAACCTGTTTCTAATATGTCAGGACTTTATGCCGTATAACATTAAACTTTAACAAGAGTTAATTAAACTGTAAATCCTGTATGCATAAAACATAACCTAACAATATGTATTTTTCCCCTAGAGCGCAATTGCAAATCTGCTCTGTCTCTCTGTAGGCTCAACTCCAAATGGTGTTTCAATTTTGGGCCCGAAAACCAATACTAAATCACAGTAGAATATTATCAGTATGTTAACCTGTTTCTAATATGTCAGGACTTTATGCCGTATAACATTAAACTTTAACAAGAGTTAATTAAACTGTAAATCCTGTATGCATAAAACATAACCTAACAATATGTATTTTTCCCCTAGAGCGCAATTGCAAATCTGCTCTGTCTCTCTGTAGGACTGAAAACCACGCCCGTGCCTGCCAGTTACCTGTGAAAAGCCCCTGATTAAAGGCTATGAAAGAACCCTTGTGTTCACAGTCTACGATACTTTTGTAAATACTGTATTTATAATTATAATATGATTTTGTACATATTTTTACCTTGGTAAATAAACCAGTTAAAGTTATTTTTGCATTTTAAATTAAACCATCAACCCTAACTGATTCTTATAATAAACCCTACTTTCTCCACTGAATAAAAGCAACCCGAGGTAGGTATTCCTCTGTATCTGGAGAGTCAACCGGAGAGGAACCTTGGTAGATTACAAATTAACCATAGAAAACAAAAATGATGTGATGCATATTCTGGAGGTTTAAAAATTTTAAACCTCCAGAATATGCATTAAATTAAAATCAAGCAAAAGGTTTTATCAGAAATGAAATTTTCTGAAAAATATAAAATAATATTTTTGTAACCTGTGGACAACTATAATAATTATAGACAACAACTATTATAGACTATAATTTATAATTTATACTTTAATTTATAAGTTTTTTTAATATCCATCCACATACAAAAATGATTTATTTTCTTCATGTTAAAGAAAAAAAATATTTGGTATTAATAGTTATACTGTGTGTCCCATAATTAATGATCCACAGCAAAATCACACATTCTTTATGTAAAAATATTACGATTTAACCAAATTTACCACGTTCAAAACTTGATAATAACCAAGATACAGGAAGTCAAAATTAAAAGTTTGGTTTCAATGTTATTAAATTTGATATTTGAGGGTTTTTCAGGGTGGAAAATTTAAATTTTCTAGAATTATTTATGTAGATTGAGTCTGAAAAACATTGCGTAGGAGCGTTTAAATGTTTACATCTTTTAAGCTTATTGTGTGAATAACCATATGTATTACTTTTTCCATTATTATTACCCAAAAAGGTACCTACCTATAGGTATAGGTATACCTTGTAAATGTCGCTTTGAGGAACTGTTTTTAAGATATGTGCGTTTAAATTATTCAGTGATTAATTTGTGCCTAAAATAAATAAATATTTAAAAACACAAAATGCGTCTTACAAGGACGAAATTGAATAGTGGCTTAATTTGTAGCGCCTCCTATTTTTTTTTTAATCGAAACCACTTTAAATTATAATAAAAGGGGTGCATTAAACAATTTAAATGCATATATCTGAAAAAGTTTTATATGCAACGATATTTATAAAGTGTGGGTACCTTTTTTGCGTAATAAAGTGATAATTTTTGTAATTTTCAGGTTGGAAAAAGGTACCTATGGGTGAATTTTTTCAAAATTTTTAATTTCGGAAATATTTAAAACAAAGAAACACACTATTTTCGTTTGTTTATACTGTAAAATCAGCAAGAATGCACATAAAGTGCTGTAATTTTACATTCGTTCATTTTTAGGCTTCCGCTATGGACTCTCAATGCGAAGCAAATCGGAAACATGTCCTTTTTAGCAGCCGGCTAGCCGGTTCGGCATAGAAAGCCCCATAATATTTCGCCCTATATATTATTATTTATATAATATTCATGGAACCGTTATACAAAATTTTAAATGACAGTAAAGATTTGTACGTTATCTTATACTTAAATATGTGTTTATTACATTATAAGAGTGATAGGTACATTTTTAAAATGTATTATTAAATATACACATGAATACATTTATAACTGACTAAACCTTATTATTGAAGAAAAAACCTTGGTTTTGAAGAGGTCTGCGGCAATATAAAACATACACAATTAGGTTATGTTCGCAATTTGGAATGTGTTTTGTTATAAGTACCTAAATTTGCATTAGAATGTATGAAAAACTAAAATTACGACTTAAATACTCTGAAAAGAACAAAGAAATTTTGTTGAAGTTGGTGGAAATTTTATTTAATTGTTTGTGCTTGTAAAAGATTAATTAGGAATATGATAATTATAATAATTATATTATGGTTATAGGAATACTAGACCTGTTTCTAAATGGCAATAATCTTTTACCTATTCTTTTACAGTACCAATAACACCTTTTTAGGCATTTAGGCACATGTTTTGAAGAGGAAAGAAAGACATTTAAAATTTGTGACAAGAATATATAAAAAATAAGATACTATCCGAAATTATCTAAGATACTATATGAAAGTATCTAAGTTACACTAAAAAGTATCTAAGTTACTTTAAAAAGTATCTTAGTTACTTTAAAAAGTATTTTAGTTACTTTAAAGTATCTAAGTTACTTGAATGTATCTTAGTTACTTTACCGATTAACTTAAATACTTTTTAAGACACAAGTTACAAGATACTTTTCCAAAGTAACTAAGTTAAAGGTACTTTCTGTCCAATATAAAAAGTATCTTAGATAAAAAAAGGAGCTATACTCAAAAATTGCATATCCGGAAAAATTGTGCTAGAAAATGGGTGGGAGGTGGAGTCTAGAAACTTTTTATACTCTCTAAAAATGAATTAGTCAAAAATGACAAACTTAATAGTTATTAGTGGCTGCTTTTTCACTTGTACCCTGGTGAACCATGGGATACCATGGTATCCCAAAATTTAACAATGTAAAATTGTCCCCTGAATCCGAAAATCTTTATCTCAAAAACTGCTACACTTTCATAATTTTTTACGGTATTTTCGGATTTAGGGGACAATTTTACATAATAATTGTCTGTTAAATTTTGGAATACCATGGTATACCATGGTTAACCATGGTACAAGTGAAAAAGCAGCCATTATAATAATATTATAATAACTATTAAATTAGCCATTTTTGACTAATTCATTTTTAGAGAGTGGGTACACAAATTTTAAAAACTGTTACTTTTGTAAAGCAAATTTTAAAATTTAATGTTGTATTTCATGCGGCTGAAAATTGTAGGCAAGAAAGACTTACTCAGGCTTATGAGCAGTTCTTTTGTATAAATAAAGAAATTTTGCAAGTACAACAAATTTAAAGAGTAATGTTATTTCAAACGAAAAAAATATAAATAAAGCGGCGTGGAACATCAGACCCATTTCCATATTGCCAGTCATCTCAAAAATCTTTGAAACACACATTAAAGACTGTTTAATGTCTTTCTTGAAAGAAAAATTTGGCCATAGAAAAAATAAATCAACAATAAAAGCAATAATAAAACTAATTAATCAAGTATTGGATGAATTTGAAAATAAAAATTTAATTAGCTCCACATACATAGATCTGTCAAAATCATTTTATAATGTAGACCATAAGGTCCTACTTGACAAACTATGATACTATGGTATAAGAGGCATAACATGCGATTTAATAGAAAATTATCTCCAAGAAATCAAACAGTCTTCATAAACAACAAACTTTCTAAATATGTTCCACAAGTGTCCATCCTTGAGCCCCATTAAAATCAGTGCAAAAATGACTCTTCTATTTGTGGGCAACACCTCCTTTTGTGATGTTGCAACATAAGTGAGTGAATTCTTAAGAAAATAAATACATAGATATAGCAAAAAATGGTTCTTTGCAAACAGATTAAAAATGAACGAGAAAAAATACAAAAAATCACTTTAAATCTACGAAAACAACAACAAAATCAAAGCGTAAATTTCCTTGGTATATTGATTGATTCAACTCTGCGCTGGGATTCGCATATAAACTTTCCAACTTAAAAAACTAAAATCAATCACTGATGAAAATACTGTGTCGTACCTAGGCTGGTTATGGCCTTAAGTATTTCACCAAGGTTCCTCTCCGGTTGACTCTTCAGATATAGAGGAATACCTACCTCGGGTTGCTTTTATTCAGTGGAGAAAGTAGGGTTTATAAGAATCAGTTAGGGTTGGTGGTTTAATTTAAAATGCAAAAGTAACTTAAACTGGTTTATTTACCAAGGTAAAAGTATGTACAAAATTATATTAGAATTATATACAGTATTTACAGTATTTACAAAAGTATCGTAGACTTTGCCCACAAAGGTTCTTTCATAGCCTTTAATCAGGACAGGCAAATGTTCCAGGGCTTTTCACAGGCAACTGGCAGGCACGGGCGTAGTTTTCAGTCCTACAGAGAGACAGGGCAGATTTGCAATTGGACTCTAGTGGAAAAATACATGTTGTTAGTTTATGTTTTATGCATACAGGATTTACAGTTTAATTAACTCTGTTATTAAAGCTTAATATTATACGGCTTAAAGCCCTGTGATATTAAAAACAGGTTAACTTACTGTTAATATTCCACTGAGAGTTCTCTGTGATTTAGTGGTTGGTTTTCGGGCTCACAATTGATAACACCATTTGGAATTGAGCCACCAGACGACTGATTGTCCATTGAAAAATGCAGCGGTTTTACAGACGAAATTCTGATGACAGGCTTGATGAAAAACAATTGGGGCCGTGTGCAATAAATCCTTCACACGGGCCGTGTGCAACAATTGTTGACAACACATATGCGGTTGACAGCTGTTCAAGCGCCATCTGTTAGAGTTCCGTCTAACTGCAGGTTTCTGGTAGTCCAACTCTTTCCTTGACGTCGGGTAGTTAGGGAAATCGTCTCATAGATGTCGTAATGTGTATCGTTACAATACTATATTATTGAACTTTTCAGTCTTATTTCTTATGGGATAGAACTATGGGGGTGTTCTTCTTCGCAAATGGAAAGAGTCTTTAAAATCAAAAAAAATTCTCTCCGCATTATATCTTCAAATAACAGTAAAACCCAATGTAAGCTTCTTTTTTAAAACATAAACACTTTAACAGTGCCATGCATTTTTATTCTGTTAGCAAAAACATAATTTTCTTTTAAAACAAAGAAGCTATCATGAATACAATACCAGACACAGGCAGCCGATAAATCATTTAAAATAACAAAAATATTACGACAAAAGGCATATTACTCGATAAAAGAGTTTCTGAATGATGAATTAAAGGAATAATTGCTTTGATCGCTCTATAAAGCTATATATGTAAATATAAAAAACAACTATGTTTTAAAAGTTTCAGGTAATTTATTAAATGTTGACAATTTTTTCGCTACTCAGTAGTTTCTTCAGAATGTGAAACTTTCAAAAAATGGTTGTTTTTTATATTTACATAGTTAATATGGAGTTTCATCAAGTAAAGTTCAAAACAATTAATAATTCCTATATATAGTTTTAAAATTGGTATCATATAGATTTTAAATATATTTCCCGCAAATCGTGATACAAATATTGTAAATTAGTTGTCTTTAAATTGTACCATATGTGTTGTTAATTTTTTATTATTTTATTAAGTTTATTATTTTAATATTTTATTATTTTACCTACATAAACTGACAAGTGTAAATTTTTGTATAAATTTAAAACACGCAATGCATAATATAATTATTATTATTACTATTATTATTATTATAAGTTATGACCTAAATAAAAATTTAAAATTTTATTTTATTTATATAAATATTAGACTTGAGTCAGTTTTGATTAATTCGTAAGCACTTGTTAGCATTTAATTAATTAATTAATTTAAATATGCAATACATCATACTATTTATGTTAAAGCAAAATCATAAAGACATTATATTTAACATCTTGCCTTTAGCCATTTACAATTTTTATTATCAAAAGAGTACTTTTATCAATGTAATGCACGTATTTTGTTATAACCCTCAGTTTTCTTATGCGTAAGTCAATTTCATTTTGGTATTACAGTCAACTTCCTTTAAATTGATTTGTTATTTGATATGTTATACTGTTCGAGTTAGAGGAAGGGATTTATGTACCCAATTAAATTGAGTATTCATATTCATACATGTATGCATACACTGTACGTAATGTTTACGCCTACAAGAGGGGTTAAGTTATTTTGAAGGCCTTTTAAATCCCTTTATACATTTTGATGTTTTAGTTTTTAAAGTCGGTTGGTTCCTTTTCTAGATATTTGAAAAAAACTATTTTTTAATATTTTTATCCTAAATATAAATTTTGACATATACGGTTGTTTAAAATGCCATTTTGGCAATTTTTATTTCATTGCATTAACATAATAAATTTTATAAATAAAGAAACACAATTTTGTAAATTTCATTAAAATCGGACAAAAATTGCAGCACTTTTAACTTTAAAACTTGTCGAAGGTTTGCCAATTTTATTTTGTCAAAAATGGGTTTTTAAGGGACTTGAATGCGTATAAATTTTTTTAGTTTTATTAGGACTCATAGCTAAATGAACCGTGATCCTGAAGTATTTTATTGACCAGTGTAATTATTAAAATAAATACTTTTAATTTAAATTAAAATTATTTTTAACCTCTAAATGTTTGTATACTCTATCGGAGTTTATTGCAAAATTTAGTGCTGGCTTTTTATGCTTTTTAGTATTTAGGTTTAGCTTTGAGTTTGTCTGTATTTATTTATATTAACACATGTAAATGTTGTATGAAAATAAATATAATATATACTATAATATAATTATTATTATTATTTGAATTTAAATTTAGGCAGCTTTACCATTTGGGTCATATCTTGAGTTAGAAACTCGCAAGATAAAATCCCTAGCCTGACTATTTTAAATTCTGATAATAAAAAGAGGCTTAAATATTTTTTTGATATAAAAATAAACAAAAATCAAATTTTAGGATACACAATTTGCTAAAAAAATCATATTTAATTTTTTGACTCAAATATAAACAAAATTCAAAAAAAATTCCATTTTTTCGGACAGGTGGCGAAAAATGGCAAATTTAATAATTTATAAGGTATTTTAACCAAAATCAAGTTTGGAATCACCACTGCAGATAAAAATGCAATATCTTTGAGAAAGACTATAACATAACATTTGGCGTTTTCAACTTAAAAAATATATAATCTTCCAAACATTTTTTTTTTAAATAGTGATATTATTAGCTTTACTTTACAAGAAAAATTTAAATTGCGTATGTAGCCGTTGTGAAGATAAACACTTAAATGTATTTTTTTATAAATTAATTTGCAACATTAAGCTTAGTCTCTGTGTATCGCCTCTTTTATTAAGGTTTTTTGGACATTTTCCTATTTCAATGGCTTCACGAATGGTACGTTTGGTTCTGTATTCGATGCTAGCCAAGACCCTTGTTTTTTCAAAGTCAATTTTCCAATATCGCCAGCAATAGCCAACTTATTCATGGAAGACATAGAAGTACGAGCAATCGAAACGGCAACACTAAAATCAAAGTTATGGCTACGGTACGTAAAAGACACATTTGTCATCTGGACCCACGGAGAAGAGAAACTGAAGAAATTCCTGGACCAGAATTCCCAAAAAGATTAAGTTCACAATGGAAACCGAGAAATAATACCAATTACCTTTTCTGGATGTCTTCATAATCAAGATAAATAATGGCACACGCCCAGTCTCACCACCACCCGTCACAACTGCAGTCAATCATTAAGACACTCACGCGAAAGGCTGGCGGATGATGACCACAAGAAACAAGAAGACCTGAAATTCCAAACGACGCTACAGCAAAACGGATTCTACAAAAACATCATCAAAAAAGCTCTTATAGACCACGACGCCGGTTAAATACCACAGAGGACGAGAACAACAAACCAACTTCGAAGGCCTTCCTTCCCTACGTGAAAGGGACAACCGAGAGAATAGGCAAAGTTCTCAAAAAACATAACATTTACCGCCACAAGAAAGATCGGTCAAATACTTCCAAACGCCAAACCAAAATAGAGTTAGAGGCACAAGGGGTGTACGAAACTCCTTGTAATAATTGATGACGGAAGCTACGTTGGACAGACCAATAGACGTATCAACGTTAGACGTGAAGAACATCGAAACGCAGTCTTAAAACATCTTTCTTAGCTGAACACGTCCGAAAAACTTCCCATGAAATTGACTTTGAAAAAACAAGGGTTTTGGCTAGCATCGAACACAGGACCAAGAAACCTCAGCACAAGAGACGATACACAGAGACTACCAACTGCATAAAAACCACCTCTTACAACCACCAAAACGCCACGCAAATTAACGATATCAATGTTCTGCTTTAGGTTTTCACGGGCGTTATATGTATTGATGGTTTTCCGGCATCTGCTCTGTGTTGTCGGTTTATGGTTCTTAAAAGAAACGTATGTCTGACGACGTTTCGGTACAATCTCATGTACCCTCTTATCTGCTGGGCTGCTGTTGTTGTTCTGCTGCTTTAGATTTCCATTGGCGTTATATGTATGAACTTGCAGCAGAGCAGCAACAGCAGCCCAGCAGATAAGACCTGAAGATGGTACATGAGAATGTATATATATATATATATATATATATATATATATATAGAGCGAATTGCTGTGGTAATTTTCACTAGAACACACGTTGGTACATTTGGCGTTTTCATCTTAAAAAATATATAATCTTCCAAACATTTTTTTTTTAAATAGTGATATTATTAGCTTTACTTTGTAAGAAAAATTAAAATCGCGTATGTAGCCGTTGTGGAGATATACACTTAAATGTATTTTTTTATAAATTAATGCGCAACAGTAAGCTTAACATGTGTTCTAGTGAAAAATACCACAGCAATTCGCTATATATGTATATATATATAAATACAGGGTGTCTCATTTGGTTTTTCACTTTTTGAATTTAAAATTAAAAAAAACCAATCGATCAATTTTGACAAATTTTTTATTAAATTAAAGAAAAAACTTGGGAAATTTATTACTTTTAAATTATATTGTCCAAATGTTGCCCATTTTTTTCCTGGAACTCTTGAAGTCGAGCTCTAAAATTTGCAATCACGCTCCGAAAAGTTTGCTCACTTATGGCTTTCATTTCTGCCCGAATATTGTGCTTCAAGTCCTCCAAATTAGCAGGGTGGTTACGATAAACTTGACTTTTAAGATATCCCCATAAAAAGAAGTCGCATGGAGTCAAATCCGGGCTTCTGGGGGGCCAATTTATGTCACCTCTTCCGGAAATCAGTTTTTCAGGAAAAAACGCCTGAACAACGGGCAAAGACCGATTTGAAGTGTGACTTGTGGCTCCGTCTTGTTAAAACCAGCTTTCTGGGTAAATTCCTTCAAATTCTTGAAGAGCAGGTGTCAAAAAATCACGTATCATGTCGACATAACGCCTGCGAACCGACAAGTTTTGTTCCTGCCGCACAGACGCTCTCACCATCTCAATGTTTTCAGGGCTTCTAATTGTTTTTAAACGGTTGGTTATGCGTTTATTTGTCGTTGAACCAGTCTCTTTAAACTTACGAACCCATGCCCTAATTAAATTAATGCCTGGGCATTGTTAAATGTCGTGTAAATTGTAATGGCGTCTAAACAAACGTCGAACGAGAGTGCAAGAATTGTTATTTTTATAAAACTCGCGCACACAAAAAGTGCGTTGTTTTCCTGTATAACGCTGCATGTTGACTAAATTTCCCAATACCAAGCGTTTGTTTACGACTAACCCCACTCTTCCAACCCACCTAACAACTTTTTTACAGGGCCACAAAAAGTGAAAAACCAACTGAGACACCCTGTATATATATTAGGGTGTCCCAAAAAAAAGAATATATTTTTTTTTCTTGTCTCTTGTAAAAATCTGTTAGTTTATCATGCTATGAGAGCCCTTTCAAAATATCAGCTCGATTAAAAATTTTGTAGGGGTCGCTCAAGATTTTTAAAATTTTTCAAAATGGTCAAAAATTGAATTTTTGTTTTATTTTAATTCTTTTTCTCGTCGATATTATTTTTTAGGTTGAAAATAATAAAAATTCTGTAAATTTCAAATCAACATTTTGATTTCTAAAGGTCGCTAAAAGTTCGTTGATATTTATATTCAGAGGTCGCTCGAAAACATTCAAAATACTCTACTTTGAAAGTTAAAAAAATCTTGAGCGACCTTTAGAAATTAAAATATCGATTTGAAATTTTCAGAATCATTATTATTTTTAGATTAAAAAATAATTTCGGAAAGAGAAAAAAAATTAAAATAAAAAAAAATCCAATTTTTGACGATTTTGGTAATTTTTAAAAATCTTGAGCGACCCCTAAAAATTTTTTAATGGTGCTGATCTTTTGACAGGGCTCTTAAAACATGACAAACCAACATATTTTCACAAGAGACGAGAAGAAAAAAAATATTCATTTTTTTTGGGACACCCTAATATATATATGTATATATCTATATATATATAAATATTGATGGTTTTCCGGGATCTGCTCCGTGTTGTCGGTTTTTGGTTCTTAAATGAACCGTATGTCGGACGACGTTTCGGTACAATCTTATGTACCATCTTCAGGTCTTATGTGCTGGGCTGCTGTTGCTGCTCTGCTGCGAATTCATACATATAACGCTAGTGGAAACCTAAAGCAGCAGAGCCGCAACAGCAGCCTTGTAGATAAGACCTAAAGAGGGTACATGAGATTGTACCGAAACGTCTTCAGATATGCGGTTCTTTTAAGAAACAAAAACCGACAACACAGAGCAGATCCCGGAAAACCATCAATACATATAACGCCCGTGAAAACCTAAAGCAGAACATTAATCTCGTTAATTTGCGTGGCGTTTTAGTGGTTGTGAGAGCTGGTTTTTATGCAGTTGGTAGTCTCTGTGTATCGTCTCTTGTGTTGAGGTTTCTTGGCCCTGTGTTCAATGCTAGCCAAGACTGCTATACGATGTTCTTCGAGTTTATCGTTGATACGTGTATTGGTCTGTCCCACGTAGCTTCCGTCACAATTCTTACAAGGAATTTCGTAAACCCCTTGTGCCTACAACTCTATTTTTGGTTTGGCGTTTGGAAGTATTTGACTGATCTTTTTTGGGGCGGTAAATGTTGTCTCAATGTTATGTTTTTTGAGAACTTTGCCTACTCTCTCGGTTGTCCCTTTCACGTAGGTAGGAAGGTCTACGAAGTTGGTTTGTTGTATTAGTCCTCTTTGGTATTTAACCGGCGTCGTGGTCTAAGAGCCTTTTTGATGATGGTTTTGGAGAATACGTTTTGCTGTAGCCTCGTTTGGATTTTCAGGTCTTCTTGTTTCTTGTGGTCATCATCCTTTCGGATCTCGTGACAAGTGTCTTAATGACTGACTGCAGTTGTGACGGGTGGTGGTGTGACTGTGCTTCTGCTCAAGTTTGCCATTATTTTTCTTGATTATGAAGACATCCAGAAAATGTAATTGGTGTTTTTTCTCGGTTTCCATTGTGAACTTAACCATTTTGGAATTCTGTTGAGATGGTCCAGGAATTTCTTCAGTTCCTCTTCTCCGTGGGTCCAGATGACAAATGTGTCTTCTATGTATCGTAGCCATAACTTTGATTTTAGTGTTGCCGTTTCAATTGCTCATACTACTATGTCTTCCATGAATAAGTTGGCTATTGCTGGCTATATTGGAAAATTGACTTAAAAAAACAAGGGTCTTGGCTAGCATCGAATACAGAACCAAACGTACCATCAGTGAAGCCATTGAAATAGAAAAATGTCCAAAAAACCTCAACACAAGAGGCGATACACAGAGACTAAGCTTACTATTGCAAATTAATTTATAAAAAATACATTTAAGTGTATATCTTCACAACGGCTACATACGCGATTTTAATTTTTCTTGCAAAGTAAAGCTAATAATATCACTATTTAAAAAAAAAATGTTTGGAAGATTATATATTTTTTAAGTTGAAAACGCCAAATGTACCAACGTGTAGGACCAGGTTTATATATTTACTTGTTAATAAGAGACCTAATAGGTATAGGTATTACCTATACCGGTGTTGGGTTTCAAGAGCTTAAATGTTACGAATATGCCGAAGCAAATATCATTAAATATCCCCTCGTGCGAACTGAAAAATTTTAAAATATATTTTTTCTATGAAATTTTATAAACAACCCCTGGAGCAAATAATGCGCTCGGTTTATTTTATCTTTTAACAAAAACTAAAAAACATATAATTTAATATGAATGACAGTGAGTCAATGACAAATGCTTTCTACGAAGGCATATTTGCGGAGATTAAATGAATAAAATAGGTCAAAAAATAATTTGTATTGACTTATTTTCCACGCTCTTGTATCTTACAATAGTATTAGAAAAATAAAGTCATTATTGTATTAATACGATAATAAATAACTTCTATAAGGGCTGCGTTGAGGGTAATAATATTGATATTATATTATGTTGGAACGTACAAATTATATTTATTTGTATTTTAAAGCAATACATTTATAAAAAGCGGTTAATAAAAATATAAATAAAAAAACCATAGGTTATATTTTAATTTAGAGCCCATAATAAATTACAATTTTAATACACGACAAGATTATAAAGCTAATAAATTTAATTATGATTGTTTTAATTAAAAATTTTGTAACAGTAAATTTATTCGGAAAACAAAATGAATTTATAAAACATAATTCTTATTTTCGGTTAAAAAAATATGTTTGCAAAGTAGATAAATTTATATACAAATATATACAATTTATGTACAAAGCATAATATAATATATTATTTATAATAAATATGTCCAAAGAAATAAATATTAGTGATTAAATAATGTAATTATCAAAATTAATAAAACAAATATAATTTAAAAAAATGCGTTTTTTTATTTAAGGAGGTTTGGGTACGATATTAAGTCAGGATAAATATTAAATATTGAAATTTTTTTAGAATGTAATATAGTCCACATATAGGATATTTATAAAGTTTTCGAATAAAAAAATATTAAAGTCTTTAGAAATACATGGTCTCTCATCAGTGACGGGCAATATGGTGTAGTGGAACAAATCCAAAACCCCCATAGCTTATATACAACCGAAGTAAGCCAACAGTAGCGAGATGTTGAGACGTCACGATACACCGTCTAAAAAGACGTGGCCTCTCCCGCAGTCGGTATGCTATGCAACCAGGAATTCACAGAAATTATATTATATAATAAAAAACGGCACAAAGGAATCCAAAATCATCCAACCATGCTAAACGGTAAATGTTAATCGTTTCAAGTTTTATTATCTATAGATGGTATCTTGTTTTAAAGAATTGATCCATTAACCTGCCAAAGTTGTGTTTTAAGTGCGTTCCACTAACATACCAACAGACCGCTGTTTCGGCTTTATCATGTTCTTAATAATTTATAACATTTTCAATTACAAATAAAAATCAATTTTTGCTATTAAGCTAAGAAGAAAGTCTCTTTGTGCTAAGCTCATAGCCGAATGGCATACAATGTCTCATCTTAAAGGCCCACCGGGCGACCGGGAGTTTCCCGGTGGACCCTCATAAATTGGCCACAATGGGCCCCACGACCCCGACGAGCGATAGATTTAAGTTAGCTGTTATTAGCAGGGACTTGTAAAAAAACCTCCTGTAGAAATTAAACTTTATTTTTGGCGTTATAGTTCTGAGTAACTTAAAAAGATTAAAAAATAATCAAAAACGGAAAGTTGGAAATCTTTCCTAAAAAGTAACAAAAGAGTTGATAAATAAATGAAGCAACGTATACTTAAAAAATACCCTTATAATTTTGTAATTATTAGTATATTGTGCGACTGGTTTGAGAAAGAGAATATTCCTTGAACGTGAAGTTAGTAACACGCCAAAAGTCGTAAATAATGTTTTATCAGTTACCGCAAGAAATAAATATTTTTACCTGCTTGACATGGTCATCCGGTATGTTACCCGCACCACATACCCACGCGACCTTATTGCGCCATTTACCCGCGCATCTAACTCGCAGGTTTTTTTGCTCAATTTACCCGCGCTACTTACAAGCTTGATTTACCTGTGCGTCGTACTCTCGAGTTTCAGCCGCGCGACTCACTCGCCCCACTGTGGGCGAAATATCACTTCGCCCACAATCTGAAATAAGCTTTAGGTTAAAATTGGAAAAAAAGTGAAGTAAAAAATGTTTTACGGTTTATATGTCAGGAGAAATACTATTAATATAATACATACTGTACAATTTTGGTAATTCAAATGTTTACCCATTATGAATTTTCTTTACAATGTCAATACTTGACAGCATGACAGCTTGACAGCTACTAGACAGATCACGAAAATTTTCTGGTAAACGTAATAAAACTATTTACAATATATTAATAAATATGTGGTAGGTACCTATCCAATACTAAAAATTTGGTAATAATTAACAAACACTATTATAACTCCTCAGTATTATTTTGGTATATAGTTGGCTATGCTTTATGCCATTATGAAATTAAATTATTTCATTTTAATAGAGCACGTATGCTAAATATATGAGTTTGGGTATAATTACTAAACACAAATGCGCTTATTTCTAAAATATCTATCCTCAATTTACTGAATAAAAATAACCATTCCAAAACAGTTCTCCCCGTATACTAATATTTTAAATATAAATTTATATATATATATATACATATATATATATATATATATATATATATATATATATATATATATATTCAAGCTCACCAGCTATGACAGCATAAGCGGCTAGGTAAAGCTCACGGAAGGAAATGGTGCTCGTATTCGATCCCGACTGACGTCAGACACTGTATATCCGTTTTTATTTCCCGTTAGCTTGAGAATAAAAATTAAATTGTGTTCGATACTCAGAAGTTGTCGAACTTTTTTTATTTTTTGATTTTATAAATTTGTTGTTCTTTTGTTAAATAGTGTTGGGTTGGGTTGGTTGGTTTGTTTTAGATTTATCGTAATATAAAATCTTAAAATTTTGACGTTAGCGTGAGAATAAAAATTAAACTGTTTTCATGTTAGCGTGAGAATAGACACAGCGTAAGATAATATACATTCTATAATTTACTTTTTTTGTACCCCTTTTTGTCAATTCTCATTTATTATGTCAACAGCGCATTAGTCTAAACTTGACATCAAGTTTGGCACCAATTCCTCCCGTGAGCTTTACCTAGCCGCTTGTGATAACAGCGTTTACCCAATCAACGAATGGTTGGATGACGCACAAAACTGAAGGAGGAACAGGATGTCAGCGATAGTTTAAGATTGCGAAGACGAGCGATGCGCTGAAGAATCGCGGTTATCGGTACTGCTGTAACTGGAGACCGTTACGGATCGCCGCGGCGATCCGGTGAAAACTTTCGTGCCGACCTTATCACGGCTTTTCCCGACAAAGAGACATCAGGTGCTCGAGCGTTTAAAGCTTCGGCGCTACGAAGCAGAGAGTGCGACTATTTGTGTGATTATGGACACCAAAAGCTTCGCAGAGTAGAGCGATTCTACGACAAATTACCGTGGAATAAGGTTCTAAGTATGATTGAGTTCGGATTGGACCAAGCTGAAGCACTTGCATAGTTGCACATATATAACGTGAGCTTATGTTAAGATTAAGTGAGTTTGACGCACGCCGGTCACCAAAAGGGTTATAGATCTCAGGGCGTGATGGAGCGCACAAGAGAGAGACACATGTTGACAGACGCGGATCAGATAGCGGTAGACCCAACAAAATGTCAAAACACATAATGGCTTTAGTGACACCAGACGGACAGTTTAATCGAATGTCATTTGGTTACATCAAGGCACCAGCAATATACCAACGTTCTATTGATAAAGCGTTAGGTAATTTAAAGGAAAGTTTAGCATTTGTCTACTTAAATGCTGTGCTTGTGCCTTCCAGTACCATTGAGGAAGGATTGAAAAACTTGGAGAAAGTAAACGGATTTGAACTAAATTACGAAAAGTGTGTATTTTTTGCAGGAAAAACTAAATATCTAGGCACGGTGCGTCCTAGTCCCCGAAAGGTGTACGCTTTGACAAAGGCTCCGGTTCCTTTAGGCATTAAAAGTGTTCGAAGGTTTTTGGGTTTTCCGACGATTCATTAAAGGATTTTAGGAGTTAGCCGATATCGGCATTATTGCGCAAACACAGTGAATTTGTTTGGTTTTCAGAACGTGAAAACGCAAGACAATTTATAATTAATAAACTAATCAAAGACCCAGTGTTGCGAATTTACAATTCTGAGTTACCTTGTGACACACGGATGCAAGTTCGGAGGGGTTAGGAGATGTTCTTTTACCAAGTGAAAACGGTGTTGCTCGGCCTTTAGCTTATTTTAGTCGTCGAACCACTGACTTAGTAGAAACGCTTGCGGTGGTGAAAGCTATTGAACATTTTAGGGTGTACTTGTGCGGTGTGCATTTTACCGTGTATACAGACTGTAATGCAGTGCGCGCGACTTCTTAAAAAAAAGACTTACACCCTCGTATCGCGCGTTGGTAGGTCAAATTGCAAGACTATGACTTTTCCATAGAATATAGACCTGGACATAAAATGGCTTATGTGGACTATTTAAGCCGAAATCCTCTTGATAACGAAAGTTATTTAAAAGTGTGTGTTTTAAAAACCCACGATCAGTTAAGACGATGGACATCCACTGAATAAAAGTACGTATTCCAGGGGCGGACCGCTGACTTTGGGGGCCCTGGGCTATATTTGTTTGGGGGCCTATCCAAGTTTGGGCTTTGTCGTAAAGATTTTTTATAATTATCCTAGGTAATTTATCCAGCATTTTTTAAATTATTGTTCTTGGATATATTTATATAAGTAATAATTTTTTGACACACACAAGGCATTTCTTTTATTAACAAACAAAAATAAATTCTTAGATTAAAAAAACAAGAAAGAAATAACACTTATTCTTAAAAAAATAATATAACTAAAACATACTAGTATTTATACAAGGCATCCCGATAAATTCTGTACCATAATATGAGGCCACATATATGTATATATACTTTTCTTCAAAATAAGCCATATAGATATAAAAAGTTTAGTTGCTACTAGCAACTTGCTAGAGTTTAAAATTTTCTTTTTAACGATATATCCCTATAACAATAGCTTCTAAACAAAACTAACTTAATACAGTTAAATGGACCAAGCCTAAGAATATGGGTTCACATAAAAAATTCTTCGGGATGCCTTGTATTTTTAATACTTTAAAAACATTAAATTTTAATGCGTAACTCTTCGGCATTTTTGTTCTGCAAATTCCTTTATCTGTTGATCACATTGCAGACTTTGAGTGAAATCAGAGTTAATTGAAAGTATTAATAAATAATTTAATCTTTCATTTTCCATAGTTGTTCTATATTTGTTTTTTATATAAGACAACCTCGAGAAGGATCGCTTCGCTTCACAGCTAGTGATAACATTTATTTGGCAGTACCTTTTGCAACTTAAGTTAACCATTTTTTATAATACGCTTAATGAAAATTTTAAAAATAAATGCCATTGACCAAAGTCCTTTAACCAAAGAAAATTAAACAAAGTAAATAGATAAATAATTATTTTAAAACTTTTAACTTAAGTTAACAGTTTGTTATAAGTCTAATGATCTAACAAAAAAAATATTACCTAAACTTTTTAAATCTTTACCAAGTAGGGGGCCCTTGATAGGTCGGGGCCCAGGGCTCCAGCCCATAATGCCCATGCCTAAATCCGCCCATGACGTATTCCCATTATATTAAAATTAGTGGCAATACCAAAGATTAAAACAAATTAATGTTGTTGTTACAAAACTAGTTTAAACAAATTTATGTTGTTGTGGCAATACCACAATTAAGTTGAAAATTAGTGGCAATCCCACAATTTAAAACAAAAATTAACCTTTGGCGATCCCACAATTTAGTTAAAAATTAGTGGCAATCCCACAATTTAGAACAAAAATGTAGCCGTGGCGATCACAGAATTAAGTTAAAACTTAGTGGCAATCCCACAATTTAGTTGAAAATTAGTGGCAATCCCACAATTCAAAACAAAAATGTAGCTGTGGCGGCCCAACAATTAAGTTAAAAAATTAGTGGCAATCCCACAGTTTCAAACAAAAGTGTAGCTGTGGCAATCCCACAATTAAATTAAGGGCTGGTGGCAACCTCACAGCTTATAACAAAAATGTAGTTTATGTTCTTGTACCTACCTCATAAGATGTTGATTCTTCCTTTTTGTATTTTTTAGAATTGTAACTTTTACCCCGCTCGTAGAGTTCAGTTTTCTGTGGTTTCCTGAACGCCTAGGCAAATGCTACGAGTGTTTACAAGTCGGCCACAGACGCAAAAGGAGGTTCACCTTTTAAGGCTGTAACCGTACAAATTTGTGATGATGGTCAGTAGTGCGGTGCGAGGACGCTCCGATAACAGGATGGCCGTGTTAGCGTAAAGGTACTTAAGAGCATACCAAGAGCAAGAGAAGATAAATAAATGAGGGCCTACGTAGACACATTAGTTTTAACGGCAGTGTCTGAGTTAGAGTTAGATTAAAGTTATAGTTATGAATAAAGAAAAAAATTAGTTTAAATACCTCGATTAGTAAAATTATTATTTTTATTTATTTTGTAACGTTGCAAAAATAAGGCTTTCAAGTTCTTCGGCAAACATTGGTTTTGTTGGGTTGAAAGCGTGGATTTTAAGTTGTTTTATTTAAGTTAATTTAATTACTAGGGAGGGCCTTGTAGGTTGTCATGTAGCCTAGAAAAGTTAGGTATTTTAGTAGATTTCATTGCTGTAATTCTATTCGTCATAGTTTACCTGTGGATTCTAACACGAAGTGTTTGCTTGGATTGTGTCGTTCGTTGTAGGTGTTTTTCGTATTTTGGGTCTTGTCAAGCGCCTTGTAAAGGATATTTTCGGTTTTGTGGTGGAATTTACGTTGTTTCAGAGTAAGGTATTGTGATATCTCGTTTGCAGTGTTTCCTTCTAATAACAGTACGGTGGCTATGTCTAAAATATAAAGTAAGGTTCATCTAACTCATTTCTGGCGTTTTATTAATGGAATTTAGTCTTTTTACCCTGTTTTGTACATTTTTGGCTGATTAACTTTGTTTACTATTGACCCTAGGCTATTAACGCCATGACAGCTGGACAAGTCGCCAACCGCCCGGCTTGGAAATTACCACAATGTCAATGTTGCCAACGTAATTTCTTACAGGGATTTTGGGGAGTTTGTCGTTTGACGCGAAAATTCAAAGTTTTTATGGGCCTAAGTGGGTGATTGTTTGGTTAATTGGAATATTTCCGGAATTATCCCGGAAGAGGTGCTGTGGCCATTTTTCGTTTTGGTCTGTCGTGCTAATTGGATGTGTGTGCAAGGTTTTCTGATATATTGGTATTTATTTCAACCATCCGCTGACTAAAGTGGGATTATTAATCAGAAGTTACCTTTTATAAATTGTGTTGTGGCCATTGAGTGGAATATTGGTGATATTTTTGAGTCTGCAACACTTACGGTATTTACCGGATTATAAGCACACACTTGAAATTGTCTTTGGAACCGCAACAACAGCGTTGAAGTGGCCGTAAATACGAATTGTTCCCATAACTTGGGTTTGTTCCTTCAACTAGGCGTAAGTACCTTTTATGATGTTAATTTTTACCAGATGAGTAATGCGCCCTCGTTATTTTAGGGTTTTTCCTGGTTGGTTTTCTGCTTCCTTATTTAGACACTTTATGTGGTGTAATTTTGTCGTTAAGTGTACCTGTTGAGAGATTTGACTATTTCGAATTACTGGATGTGACGTTAACCCTGATCGTGAATGGATAGTAAACCCTGATTGGACATTAACCCCGGATTGGACATTAAACCCTGATTGGACATTAACCCCGGATTGGACATTCGACTAAACCTTCCCGCACCGAGTGACGAACCTATCCCGAACGGATAGTAAACCCTGATTGGACATTCCAGGATAACTCGACTCCTATCCTTGGTTTATGGAACAAGCTAAGTCTTTGCTAATTTATGTTTATAAAATTTATGAACTTGCGTTGCAAGATATTATTATTTCTGTGTTTTACCCTCACTGGGATTTAATCACATTGCATATCAATTCAAATAGAATTGACAAAATCTTGAGACACCCCTTCAGGGAAGAATTTAAAGCCGTTATAGGGCTAGGGACCTTTTGTCCAAGTTTAGTAAACTATTTAGTTACTTCATTTAAATAGAACTGACAATATCTTGAGACACCCCTTCATGGAAGAATTTAAAGCCTTTATAGGGCTAGGTACCTTTTGTCCAAGTTTATTGAATTATTTAGTTACTTCATATCAATTCAAATAGAGTTGACAGTATCGCGAGACACCCCTTTTAGGGAAGAATTTAAAGCCTTTATAGGGCTATTCAATTATCTATATATATTATTGTTCGCCAAAGTGATCACTGCGGTTATAGGAGTTATATGTTTCATGTACTAAGGTAAATAACCGACCTTATTAGGTAATAAGAATTGAAATAATAATTATAAATTATTTATGTGTTGTTTTGTATTAATATGAATTAAATTGGATTGGGACTGATTTCGCTTTTCCGTTCAAACCGTGACTTATACCTTTTACAGACAGTGGCGCACCTATAGTAATTGGTTTACCTCAACTTCCCCGGTAATTTTAGTATTTCGTTATCTTGGCGCCCTTTTATTTTATTTTTTTGGTTATTTAGAACCTATTCCCATCTTCACTGGGACCCTAAATAGGGGGTGACAATTTATAACCTATATACAGGGTGTTCCGAAATTAGTGCACCATACTTTAACAGCAGATTCTACGTGCAAAAATAAGAAAAAAGTCCCTATAAATATAGGTCGAGAAATGCCTCCTAAGGGAGCTACAGCCCCCGAAAAGGGAGCCCCTGAAGATGGTTTTTATCTAATATAAATAAAAAAGTAGAAACACCCTGTCACTTACTACATGAAACTGTCACCTGTCTTGAATTATTCTTTTTTTTCCTAAACATGGCAGCCGTATTCCAAGGACCACGCGAGTCCATTTCTATGGTTGTGATTTAATTGTGAATTTTTATGCCATGTAAAATAATTTTCAAATCGATTTTATGCGAAATCGGTGTATGTTATCGAAGTTCAACAGGATGACCTTTTTATGTGCAAAACTCCAAAATTTCATAATCTGACACCAAATTCTGGTACAATTGTCTTAAGATACGTACAAAAAAGTTAAGGTGGTTTTAACCCTACTTCCTATCAATCTGACCCAAACCTCATAAAAAATTTTAAATTGTTATTGTTACGTCTTATTGGTCAAAAAAAGTTTAATTAATTCCCCAAATTTCACTTTTATATCTTTAACGGTTTTGGAGATATTAAATAAAAACCATCTTCAGGGGCTTTCCTTTTGGGGGCTGTATCTCCCTTAAGAGGCATTTCTTGACCTATGTTTATAGGGACTTTTTTTCTTATTTTTGTACGTACAATCTGCTGTTAAAGTATGGTGCACTAATTTCAGGACACCCTGTATAAATATTTATATATACATATGTATATATATAAATATATATCCACATGCGTTATATGTATTAGTGGTTTTTTGGGATCTTCTCCGTGTTGTCGGTTTTTGGTTCTTAAAAAAACCGTATGTCTGACGACGTTTCAGGTCTTATCTAAACAACGTTCAGCGGCAGCGGCACTCACTCCACGTCTAACTCGAAGCAGAGCAGAAACAGCAGCCCAGCAGATAAGACCTGAAGATGGTACATGAGATTGTACCGAAGCGTCGCACAATGGTCAAATATGCCGGTTTTTTCTTTTCTAATGTATTAAATAGGATAAAATACGTATAAGTAAGCATGTTTTTAGATCAAAAACTTAAGGCGTTTATTTTTTATCGCATTATCGTAAAAACACACCGTTTTGCGGAAATAATTTTATAACTTTTTGATTTATTTAATAACATAAATCCAAAAAAACGACATCAATTATATTAACAATTCAAATTACCTTCATCTCGAAGTTCGTATTTTATACATGATATTTTTTTCCTTTCAAAATGTAATAGTCCAACTTAAATTTGCTTTTAATATATATGTAAAATATTATAATTACAAATCCTATATATAGCATTTTTAAGGTAATAATATTTATACCTATGAAAGCGAATAATTTTTTACCTAATAATTTGTTTTGAGTTGGTAATTAATTAATAAACCTAGGTAGTTACTTTGTATATGTATATATTTTTTGATAATATTATACACAAAATACAAAATGTAATACTTGTTTAAATATTTGTAATAATAAAAAAATTCAACTAAGAGCTATGAGCATAGATCTAAAGGTTCGAAAATCTTGAGTGCGTAGACAGTGTCTTAAGCCTGGGTCATATAGATGCGACATGCGAATTTGCAAAAGGCGAAAGTGTTTTCATTGGTCCATTTGATTTGACGGGAAAAGTGTTTCGACGTTTCGACAGATTCTGCGAATTCGCAAGATTTGAAATCTGGGAGGCGGGAATCTTGAGATTGATCTAATATTTTGCGAAAATCGCACGAATTGCGAATATTCGTATTTCGCAAATTCGCATCTATATGAACTCGGCTTTAGTTAGTTATCAGCTACCACGATGTAATCATGCAGCGCAATAAATAAAAAATCATAACTTTTCCATATGCACCTATATGCAGCTAATTTTGTGTGTGCATATAAAGTAAAGTTTACTGAACAACATTACGTAGAGATCACCTGGTGAATCAAAGTTATTCCTAGTTAAATTCCTAAATAAATTTTTTTTCTTAATTTTATCAATGATTTTTTAAAAGGTTATAACTTTTAATTTTTAAATAATTTTCTATAGAAATATTATAATAAAATGGCAATTTTTATATATGTAAATTAAGGTGTGCTTAAAACATATATAAAAAAATATATATATATTTTTGTCCGATTAAAAAATATGGTTTATTAAATGTGTGCGTAATTTTTTAGCCAATTTTACTGTTTTAAAACATTCTACTTTGAGTTTTATAAAATCAAAACAGAATTATTCAAAAAAAATTGTTTACCGAAATCTATTGGTTTAAGATGTTTTTAAAAAATTGTCACCATAAAAGTTCCAAAAATAAAAAGTTTTTAAAAATGTATTTTTGCCGCCGATAAACCATAGTGCGACGCGACGCGATGCTTTATGAAATAAACGTTAGGCAACGATTAAACGATTAGCGTTCTTGTAAATCCATGAAAAGTAAACATGTCTCATTTGCTGCACTAAGCACGTATAACGTATATATTTCTTTTGTCTTTTTTTCTACCTTTATTTGCACCTGCATAATTTGATTTATGCACGTTTGTTTGAACTGCTTTATAGTCACGATCAATAGAATATGATAGAATTAAAATGTGTTGGAATTATTTATTTATTTATTCGTCTCCAATAGGCCCAGGGCCCAATAACTTTCAAATGGATTATTCACACTTTAAATTGGATGCATTTGCACTTAAAAGAAGTTGGAAGTACATTTTAAAATTATAGATTTGCACTATAAAATGATATTAATAGGTCAATTCTGCGCAAATCTGTAAGCATCTATAAGCAAATCTGTAACTTTCTATAAGCTTATAGACAATTTGCAATTCTGCGCTTCCTGTAGCTTACAGAAAATCTTATAGAATCGTAAATATTTACGATCGGGTGTTTCCCAATCGTTCCTAGTTACAGTTTGTTTTTGTTAGGTTATGTAAAGCTATTTTAAAGATTAAAAACATGAATATTTTTAATAATGTCAATGTGGATATGATAATGGTAATATTTATCAATTGGGAAAAGCAGCCTGGGCCAACTACATTAGAAATAATTTTAATTTTGACTAAATAAAACAATAATTGTATTAATACAAAAACTTTATAATTTTATTTTACATATAAAAATAAAATAAAATAATATTCTTAAAAAAAATAAACCACAGCCTACTCGGTCAAAAAAGAAATAAACAACAAAATAAATAAATATTCTAATTAGTCAAAAATTAATAGGTCAAATATCAAAATTTGGATTTAAAAATTTAATTTTTTTCATTTCAAATCCTAATTGTTCTTCTTTCAGCTTTATATAATTTTCTAAATAGTCTGATCCTTCTTCAAATTTATCCTGCCATGGTTGGCCCAATGGATAATCTCCATCCATTGCATCCAAATATAGTTCAACTGTTGAGTGGTGTTTTTTATCTTTTTCTCTTTGTTGCTTTTGCGTTACCACTAATCATTGATTGACTTCTTCACTCAACGCACTAACAATTTTATTCATTATATATTATATGTTCTTCTAAATGTAAAATTATCTTACCTCATTTTATTCCTCAACCAGTTTAAATTTCTTACTTTTTGTATTATATTATATGCTGATACATAAATGAAAACCGATAAACTGTGGATAAACCAAATAATACATATAAAAATATAGGTTATGTTTGATCGTAAGTTAATAGGCGTGAAGTTGCAGTAGTTCGTTCATACTACTTTAAATTAGACATTTACAGATAACATCCCAGAATTGATGATCGTAAGCTATAGATTTACGAATTTACAGAAATTTTACGAGAGAACCCAGAATTGACCTATAAGTGCCAATAATTCTATTACTTGTGAAAAATCATGTATATATGGTAAGAATGTTTCAAAAGTCCCAAGCGAAATCCTGTCGGCGCACAGTGGTCTAGGGCTGGCCAAAAAGCCCTAAAAGTCAACTATTAAATTAAAAATTATAGCATAATGTATATAATAGGCCTCGGTGCCAGTTTTGTAAACTGTTTTGAGGTCATCAATAAATTATTATAAAATATACATATAAATTAAATTTGCGCTGCTTTTTAGTCGCTATCACTTCGTTATTATAACAAAAATAAATATATTTTATAGTAAAAGCAAAGGTTACGTGTTTCTAAAAAACATGAAATTAAAAAAATAATATTTATATTTTTAAAACTATATTAAATTATGTTATACTTTGTAAAATGATAAAATTCGACAGCTAACTATGGATAACTTTTACTGTCCAATTCTGTCCAAGCTAAAATGTACACCAAATTGTAGCTTGAAGCATTACGATTAAACTAAAAAAATGATTTTATAAAATAACTTGTAAACAATTTAAATTTTGAACTTGTACTGTAGATTATATACCTAGGGTTTGTAGTAATATTTATGGAGTGTGGGTTTTAATAATTGATACTAAGTATATATTATTATTTAGGTACTTAATTACCTTAACTATAGTTAAGGTTTATTCATTATATTCATGGATCGAATATCATAAGCAACTTCTCCCTGCCAATAGGACGACTAACAGAAGAATCCAAGGAAGCACTAAATAAGGATTATACAAAAATAAGGGAATTCCATACGAGAAAATTTAAGTAGAGTATCGACAAATACAGTAGATTATCGACAAATACAGATTTAATTCACAGGTTACTTGCAACATCTGACCCGATGATTACTGGTAAAAGACACGATTTGACCTCCAAACATATATGTCTATAGACAGTTGGACGATCAAGCTTTAAATTTATTAGTTTTAGAAACTGTAAATTTGTTAATATATAATATATGTAAATATGTAACTATAAATAGGTGTGTAATATTATTTAATTTTTACTTCAGAAAGTACCTTGATGTAGTAAAATTGTAATTTTTAAATTCTAGTTTTTTATTATAATTTAACAAATTATTGAACCATTTTTTTATATTTATAAATAGTTTTTACCTAAATTATATTAAATAAATTCTCTTTAATAATAAAATAAATGTAAAAAAATATGTTATGGAAAGTGTAAGAAAAAAATAACTACCTATTTTTAGTTTTATTAAAATGAATATACATTTTTGTTGGTATAAATACCACTATGAAGCAGATTTTTTACTGAGCAAATAAAAAAATACCTTAATCTTAATTAATAAATTCACAATAGTTTTTACTAAAATAGTGTAACCATAAAAATGTAATTTTTTAAATTTAGTGCTTTATAAGAAAAAATAAGGTACCTATACATATATTTGTTTGGTTTAAATTTTTGTAGCATTAAGCATATTTATTTCTAAACAAATTTAAAAAAAAATGTAGCTATATCCCAATTAATAAGGACACAAATTATTTTTTACCAAAATAGTGTAACCATAAAAATGTAATTTTTTAAGTTTAGTGCTTTATAAAAGAAAATAAGGTATGCATAAATTTAATTTGTTCCCACCACTGTAACGCCTATTTATTTCTGAGCAAATTAAAAAATTAGAGCTCTATCTAAAATTAATAAGATCATGTTCGGCGTGTCCAAATCACGAAAAACAGTTTTCCTTGTCTTATCTCCTAAACTATTAATTTAATGTAAATTTTGGCTGTGATAAAACTAGTTTCTCGGGTAAATTTTTAATTATAATCTTCCTAAAGTATGAATTATTTCCGGAAATTTTTTGGAAATTTTTCCCGAGGCGCCAGCTAAAAAAAGTTTTCTTAAAAACTAAGAAATAATTTCCCGAATTTGAATTTGAATTTTAGGCCAAAAAAATTTAAAAATAGAATTAAACTGGTGACATACCCATCATATAGGCTGTTGTTAGTTTTGATTCAACACTGTTGAATAGGAATGGTAAACTAAGCTTAGTTTACCATTCCTATTCATCTTGACTTTTTGCCTGCGTTTTATCTGTTACATTAGACACAAAAAGTGTACTATCCGTATACCTAACATACTACGTTACTACTACAAGATTAAAGAAAACCCATTCAATATATATATCACATTATAAAAAGCAATAAAAATAGTTGTATTGATAAATATTTTAATTTTCTGTGCTCTAGTAAAATGTGCTTTAAATCAGAGATTAAGTATTATTCTAATACTTAGTATCTGCTTTAAATAATTAAAAAAGTATATATAGTATCTATTCTGTTCTGTTGTAAGTAAATTTCTATTAGAAGCTATGAAAAACGAAGCCTCTGAAAAGACCAAAGAAATTTTTTTGAAATTGGTGGAAATTTCAAGTGTTTGTGCTTGTAAAAAATTAATTAATTACATTATAGTTATACACATAAAAAAATCTAACATAGTACCAAGAACAGCGCTGTCATTGAATGCATTAAAATTGAAGCAATCTAAATTGTTATTTGCTCAATTAATTACTATTAAACCAAAATAGGGAAATATTTTGCCTAAATGTCAGAGAATTTATTGCGTTAAATGTATACATAGTATACATACAATAGTAACCTTATTAAATAAATCAAATTAGTATTTAATGCAATAACATTATACCATTCTAACAAATAAATATCAATATGAATATCAATAGATATAGGAGCGATAACTTTTGTTGTTATTTTAAAAACAGTAAACGATTATAAACCAAATGCTAACTACCTATTGGTATTATAGGAACTGTTATTCAGGAATACGTATTACAAGTTTCCTTTGGTTTAATGGCTCACCCATTCATGCTATGCTAGCGTTTTTTCTGTGTAGGAATATTAAACCTTTTTCTAAAAGGAAATGCTTTTTACCTATTGTTTTGCAGGTACCAATAACAGCTTTTTAGGCATTCAGGCAAGGCCTTAAAAATTTTTAGCACCTTGATTGACATTATTAACTTGACAAGCATAAACGTCATTTGGACCTGGGTAATTGGATTGTTTCTTTTCATGGCAACTTGATAGTTAGTGTCTCAATAATAAAAAGTTGATTTTAATGGGTTTATTTTTGGCTAAAGTACCATGTATGATACATGGTTAAAATATTTGATATATTTTTAATTTTTTCATTTAAAAATCCAATATGGCGGCCATAGGAAAAACAAAAGATAGTGGCCGTATCGCAAAATCTAGTAGGCGTAAAAATACACAAATTGGATCAAAATTGTGTATGTTTTCATGTAAACCTTTCAGTTTTTTTAAATTCCTATAAATAAAAAAGTTAAAGCGATAATAAGTTTTAGCCAATTTTCAGTTTTTTTTCAAATATTTTGAGAACCGCTGATTTTTTGTGCAATCTTTAGATGCCATAATAAAACGCATGTAATTACTCAACTTTTGAACCGTTGATGCCCTATTTCATCTATAACCGTATCCGAGATAGCAACGCTATCCCATCAGATATTGGAAATATGAATATGAAAAAATAAATCCAGAAAGTAAACATACTTATAAAAAAAAATAAAAATTATTATTATTAACATTTAAAAAAAATAAAATTACTACTATGTTAATTATATTAAATATCTTGGCTGTTCTTTTGTGTTCTTTTGTCTGACCGAAAATCTAAATGCTTAAAATCAATTGATTTATAAATTTCTTAAGTGGGCGAAAATATTTATTGATACATTTTTTATTATTAAAAATATACATACCTTCCATAAATGTTTACTTTTTAATAGCAATTACAAAAAAATACTATTTAATATATTTTACGATAATTGTCAATATTTTTTAAATAAATTTGTAATTTAATAAATAATAAATTAAATTTATAAATAGAACTAAATGCCAAAAGACAGCTTGTTCTTTAAATAGAAACAGTAGGTTTTGGGTAAAAGCTCATTCACATCCACTTAATAAGCGTAACTTAACTTAACTTACGTGAGAGACGTAAGTTGAAATACATTGAAACCAATGCAGCTGTTTACATTCGTAGAAAACTTATCACACGTAACTTAACGTATTCAAAAGTTTTGTCAGGCTCAACTTAAGGGAATACGTTTCTTACGTGAGCCAATCACATGCCCAGTAAAACGATATAGCGCTATCTTGTTGTTTCACTTTTATAGATAGATAGGAACCCATTCTACATCGATGTATACATTGCGCGTGCTTGTATATTACGTTCTTTGCTTGTATTAAGTTAATGTTTACAGACAACTTAACAGACGTGGGTTTCTTAAGTTAAGTTATGCTTATTAAGTGGATGTGAATGAGCTTTAAAGGATGCAGCAACTATTGTTTATTTTAGAGCCCAGAAATACTATTAAACATAAAAGAAAATTAAATGCAGAGACAAAACGGCAACAACATAGGTATATCAAATTATAATATTATTAACAGTTTTTGTAAAAAATACAAGTATAAAAGACGCACAGAGAAAAGTAATCTCTTGATTTTACTATATCTGTCTTGACTCAAATAAATTATTTATTTCGATATGATACAAAGAGATATTTATTTAGTGGAAAACTAGGGTTTATTTGACTTTTTAAACTGATGGTTTGTTTAATACAAGTAAATATTTAGTTGACTTTTTATCTCAGGTTTAGTAGAATCTTACTTAAAGAAACAAAACATTTACTTGAAGTAATTAATTAATTTTTTTAAATTAAATGTGAAGCTTTCTTAAAAAAACAAAATATTTACTTACATGAAGAAAACAATTTATTTCAGACAAATAATTAGTACATTTTAATATTATAATTTCACGAAATATATAGTGATTGAACCAAACAAATGTTTGCTTGTTTTAATACTATGATTTATTTATTTCAATATTGTTAATTACTTGATATTTGGTCGGGAAAATTAAATTAAAAAACTTTTATTCCAATATTTTTTATTTGAACAAAACAAGTGTACACTTGTTTTGTTGTAAATACGTATTTACAATAAACATTAAAAACACACAATATAAAATTAACAATAAACAAAACATATAATATATGAGCGGACAAAAATAGGAACAAAAAATACTTCAGTCACTGAAGTTTAGTGTAAATATTAATGCACGGCATTAATAAAATACACCAAGTCTGTGGGTAAAAGTCATAAGAGGATAAGTCAAAACAAGCAATTTTTCAGCAGAACCATAAACGTGTTCGCATTAATTCAGGAAATATATTTATGGGACATTTGAACATTTTCAAAAACTTAATTTATTATTATCAGATAGGTATCTTTGTTGAAAACACCTTCCTAGGTAGGTAGTACCTATAGTTTAAAAACAAATACATATAGTTTGCCAACCAAAATTACTTGCACTTGTCAAATACAAAAAGAAACGGTTTATTTTTAGTTTATGGCCTGTAAGTAAAATGTGCAATTATATTTAAAAGCAACAAGTCAAGTCTGATACATGCATGATCCAAAATAAAATAGGTACCCATATTATCATATAACTTTGTAGTTTCCAAACTACCTAGGTACACAAAATTTTTAATTATCTAAATCACTTTTACTTACCAACAAAACTAAAAAGCAAATGGGTTAAATTATTTTCTTTGAAGAATTCTTCCATACTATTAAACATAAGCACTTAAACACAAAACTATAACCGTTGATTAAACACCTTCTCTTATCTTAAGTTAAGAGTCTTAACGCTTTGCCAAGGACGCTCTGCGAGTTTGTTTGCAAATGCTGCCGGCTGCCGGACAAGCGTCTTTGTCTTTGGAGTCAAATGCTCTAATTGGCTCCGCGAGTCACGTGGACATAAAAGCAAATAAATATGTATTTGCTTCAAGTAAATGTATTTTTGAAACAAACAAATCACGTGTTTACGTTAATTATATGACATACATTGTATCAATTCTATTATTTTGTTAAAATAAGATATTATATGCTTGTATTAACATTTGATAAAACTAAATCCATACAACCTATATCCAAACAAGTTAATTAATTGCTTTAAATAAATATTTCTTTACAATTAATCACAACAATAAGTTGTTTTCAAGAAACTCATGATTTACAACCAAATAATAGTATTTTCTTATTGTAAACAAGAAGTTACTACGAATAAGACAATTTTACTTCATACAAGAAAAACTGTTTCAAATAAATGCATTTTCTTAAATCAAGAGATTACTTTTCTCTGTGCGTTTTATAAAAAAAATAAAAAATACACCCTGTAGTTAAAAACTATTGTTTTAAAGCAGAAACAGCCACAGTGTGTGAAAATATATTTTGGTTCAAATTGTTTTTATTATTTGTAATATTTATTTGACAAATAATTAAAAATATGCTCTTTAAAAAATATTTTTATTTTTAAATTTAAATACACAATGTTAAAAAATTTGGGCTAGACCTGCAACAGTTAAATTTTACAATTTGCTTAAAGATAACTCTGTGATGATATTAAAAAATTTGAGATATAACTTAGAGCACATGTTTTATCACTTTTTACATTTATTCATATTTTTATAATTAGATTGATATATGTTGTCATGTTTTTTAAATTGAAAATTTATCCACTTGTCTATTTTATTAATATTAATCATAATTTACTTTGTATTTCCTATATATACAAATTGTATAAGGGATGCCTATTTTTTTCATTTGGTTTAATTAAACATTTTAGAAAAGCGAGCATTCTTACCCCATTTCCAGTAAGGGTGTAGCCAGGATTTCGTTCAGGGGGGCAGGCAAGGGTAAACTAGGTATATGCATGCTACAAAAAGTTTTAAGACTTCTGCATTTTATACCCATTTTCTATATACAATAGCACAATTTTTTGTACTAAAGTACGATTTTTCTGGACGTGCAATTTTTAAGTATAGCTCCCTCTTGCACAGTGGTCTGAGAGGTAAATTTACGCGGAAATTATTCTTTAAATATTTTTCCCAAGACGTGTGTTTTTTATGTTTTTAAGGGTGCATAATCTACTTCTGATATAAATTTTTTTCAAAAATATTTCGTATTGAGGGGGCTAAGTCTAGTCAAATGATATAAAATGATTTTTTTTAATATTTGTGTATTTTTGGTTTTTTTTTTCATGTTTTATATTTAATAATTTATTTATTAAATAAATAAATGTTTACCAGGGGGCGATCGCCAATGTTGGGGATTGCAATATGGCACAAGCATAGTTTTTTATCATGAAAAACCGAAAAACCATTACCTTCAAAGTATCAAAAATATATTATTATATCAACATTTTACATTTTACCATATTTCTTTTTAACAACCCTTTAGCCAATATCGTGATGGTTGACAATAGGAAAAAAAATATTTTTATTATGCGTTAAATACTCTTACTTGTTTTAAAAATGAGATTCCTATAGAACAATTGTACTACCCTCTTGAAGCACTTTGCTATTTTTTTTATTTTTTGAGCACCCTGGACATTTAATTAAAAATGTTTGTTAGGAATCTCATTTTTTAAAACAAGCAGAAGTTTTTATGAAGAATGATTTTTTGCGATTCCGTTACGAATATCTTACCACATTTCTCTCTTATTTTGATATATATATTTTTTTAATTTCTGAGCACCCTGTATATATCATTTATCTTTTTATGAAAGTAATAATTTTTAACAATCAAATATCAAATATTTTCAAAAAGAATTCATTTTTCCATAAAACGCACTTCTAGTTTTTTGGGGTTTTTTTAGTTTCTGAGCACCCTGTACAATTAATTCAAAATGTTTGTGTAGGAATCTTATTTTTGAAACAAGCAAGAGTTTTTAAAAAACATGTTTTTTTTCGTACCATAGGTGCCTAATAAAAAAGTTTTTTCTATTGTCAATACGATCCGTGGGCACACTTTATAATATACAAAGTATATTAAAAAAATAATATTATGTAATAGGAAATAACCGAGGGGTCAACCACCCAAAGGGAAAACGTCCAGGGATTCCCATGTATTCCCATTATATTTTATTGTATTCCTATGTATTTCCATTGTATTCCTATGGTATTCCCACTCTTAAATGTCCAGGGATTCCCAGGTGTGGGTGACCCCTCGGAAATAACCCCACTCTACGGTATGCCTTTTGTTTATGCAAGAGCATATCGAAATGCAAGAAATGCTGCTGAAACATACGCTTACTTGTGTCCCGAAAAACAGGTTCTTGGCACCAAAATATTTGCAGGGTTAGAAAAAAAATTTCGCGAACTGGGAATGTTTGAAAAGCCAAAAAAAAAGAAAACCAACTGTAACAAAAGGAGGTGAAGAGGAAAGAATAAATTTTAAAATTTACGTTGTGATATTTACTTTAGACTACGTGCATTTTAAAAATGTGAATCAAAATGAGGTTTCTCTGAGGGAAATCGAAAAAGAAACAGGTGTCAAAAAAATGTCGCAAGAAAAATTTTAAAAGGACACAAGAGACATTATCGCTACAGAAAAGTACAACATTTTAGGCCCTTGGATTATAATAAAAGAAACATTTTTGGTCGGTGGTTAGTAAGAAAAAAGCGACAGGAAGCAAAATTCTAAAAAAAATCTGTGGAGCGACGAAAGCAGATTCTGCAATAAAGGATGGTTTAACAGAAAAATCCACAATCGCTAAACCCAAGAAAATGAACAACCGAGAAACTGCATTTCAGGAGAGCTCTCCGAACCTCTCGAGATGTTCGGTATTTATAAATGTTTGGCTCGGAATATTGGATTCCAGTGTAGTGGGGCCTATCTTTTTTGAGGAGCATTTAACAGGGAAGGTATTTGGATATACTAAGAAATACCCTAGGAGACCTCTTCAATGACCTTCCCCTAAGTGCCTTAAATAATATTAAGTACTTCGAACAGCACATTAAGATAGGCGTGTTACAGAATTTTTAACTACGTTTAAACCAAATTGTTTGATTGGAAATAATAATAATAATAATTTGGCTCTCCAGGTCTCCAGACCTAACCCCTATGGATTTTTTTATGTGGGGAATTATTAAACATAATGTTTATAAGACGACGCTCCATGATCTAAATGATTTAAAACTTAAAATTAGCGAATTTTTTACTATGAGAGCACACAGATGTGTATTAAAAAATGGTGGTCATGTTGAACACTTTTTGTAGTAAATTTGTTGTTTTGTCTTTTATTATTTATTACTCTGTTGATTTTGATATTTTTATAGTTGTTGTTTATTGTTTTTTTTATGACAACTTGACAGTTAGTGGGATCAAAATAAAAATTGATATTAATGGGTTTATTTTTGGCTAAAGTACCGTGTATGATACATAGTTAAATTCTTTAATTTTTTTAATGTCAACCTTTCAGTTTTTTAAAATTCCTATAAATAAAAAAGTTTTGTTATAAATAAAAAAGTTATAGCTATTTTTAACCGATTTTCAGTTTTTTTTTAATATTTTGAAAACCGCCATATTAAAAGGCATGTAATTACGCAACTTTTGAACTCTTGATGCCCTATACCACACTGAGAAAAAAGTTTATTGCTCCCAAATAAAAAAAATATTTAAATATGGGACAAGGGTACAGTTTATTTATCCTAAATATATTTTTATTCCCGACACATAAAGTTTTACCAAAGTATATTTATCGTTATTATTTAGACTATTTAGAGGTAATAAACAATATATTTACTATTAATAAAAGTATTAGCTACACAGTTTATTTGTCCCATTTTTTTCTCAGTGCAACTATAACCTTTTCCGAGAGAGCAATGCTTTCCCATCACATGATGGAAACCCTGTATATTTCCAAACAAAAATACTGTCTATTTTTATCAGGGCCGGATTAAGAGTTTTGAGGCCCTGGGCCAACATTTGGTGGGGGCCCTCAATATTTCAAAAAATTTTGATTCTTGAGAAATTAAAACTCATGGTAAATTTTTAAGCTAGTTGAACTTTACGAAAATTTTTATTATCCTTGAATTATATATTATTTAATAAACCATATAAATTTGAATAAAATTGACCAAGGCGTTTTTAAACTATAAATAAAAAATTCATTTTTTTAAACGAAACACCCTGTATCTCGATAATGAAGCATTTTCGGTCACGTGTTTATAGGAACTTTTTCCATATTTTGATGAGCTTTTGTCACCACAAGTCTGAATCACCCTGTATATTTTGAATAATACGAACATAACCTTATACACAATCCACACCTTATATACATTTTACTCAAGTAAAATATAAATTGATCTATGTTTTGTTTGTATTTTTAATACTTACCGCCAACTGAACAAAAGTGCATCCAAAGTCGTATTATTTGTCAGTTTCTTATACAAAATCAAACAATAAAACAATCTTTTGTCCAAAGAAAAGCACGAAACAGTATTTCGGAAACACCGGAAAATATTCCACAACACTCCAATGTACCCGAATGTACCAATAAAAATCTGGGACAAAAACTAACTTTAATATTAGATTATAAGTAATTGACTGTTTGCCTGTATTTACAAAAACGTTACGACAAGCAGTAAAGGAGCAACTGCTTAATATAGTTATGAGTCATAACTTATGACTATAGACTATATAAAAACGTCTTCGCGCGCTAAAACTTTGAGTGTGATAATTTACATTCTGATTTGCAAGCGGATAAACGATAAAAAATCCGCGAAAAATTAGAGTTAGATCTACGAAAAATTAATTAAAAATTACAGGCTTCGCGCGGTATAACCGACCGAATTTTTTGTCCTTTCGCCAATTTTTTTCATATTCGTTTCATTAAAAAGCTACATATTGCATTGGTGGAGGGCCCTAAATGGTGGGGGCCCTGGGGCCGTGGTCCCGCTGGCCCCATGCTAAATCCGACCCTGATTTTTTATATATATTTTAAATTAGTCGACTGATATGAACAGATTTACATTTTAGATGATTATATTGGCCAAAAAAGAAATCTAGTAAACCATGACTTATATTAGCGAAATTATTTTCCACGTTTAAAAGCAAATGTCACAAATGTAAAATATATCTTAATGAAATTTTAATTCTTTTATATCTAATTCAAAATGTCAATGTGTAGAAATCAACTCTTTAGGAACAATAAAAAGGTTTTAATAGGATATTATGTATCAAGTTTTTTAAATGCAATTTAAGTTACGAGTTTTATTAGGCACTAGCGAAGCTTGCAAGCGAGTATTTAATAAAAACGAATGTCTAGAGAAGTTTATAAAACGAGTTGCATACTATACTTTATATCGTAAAGAAGAATTTAAAGCCAATTTTATTTGTTAAACATTTGACATATATTAAATGGCAACGGATTTAACCTCACTTTTTCCCAATTAAATATAAAGCTAACTTCAGCCCGTAACTAAAATGCCATAAAGTCAAAGCTCGTCAATGTAGGAGTAGATACAGATAATTACCCAATTTATTTTATAAAATTAGTGCGCTGCTTGTCGTGCAAAAACCTAAATCCACTGATATGCTAAATTAGTATACCTATAGATATAAATAAATCAATGTTTCTGCCTCATATCTCGAGAACAATTATTCCTACGTAAATTATGTATAAAAACATAAATAAATAATAATAAACATAATTTTTTAATAAACAAACAGTTTTTCGTGATCTTTGACTTTTGATATTTGGCAAAGTCAACATATAAAGATGATTAAAAAAAATATTCTCTATAGAATCAAGTCAAATAAAGCGAAAAATCGGCCTATCTTTGGAAAACATCCTATAGGATGTTTTCCAAAGATAGGCCGATTTTTCGCTTTATTTGACTTGATTTTTGTTCTAGTTATTACAGTTTGTAAAATGTTTACCTAATAAACCTGTACATTTTACTATAAATGACTTATAGCTAAGTGTTGTTTTTCAAAGAAATTTAACAATTTGGAAAATAAAAAACTCATAATAATTAAGCGTTTGTAATTAAAACATTACACTATAAACTAAAAATGGACCATAACATTGTTAAGCGTAAACTTTAGCCCGACGCGTCCGGACGTCTGCTCTGGTAAGGTAGGAAAGTTGATCGATCCAAATACGTTTTGTGCAAAATTCCAGATCATTTATCCACGCTTCGTGCAAACGTCTTAAAAACAATACAAGTCACGCCCATATACTGCACTTGGCAAAGAAAATGCGGAATAAGGATATTCACTTAACGACGATAAATGAGCATTTTAACAGTTTATCTTCTTTAACATATTAATAATGTTCTTAAATAAGCTTAAATTAAAAAAAAATTAGTAGTTAAATCGATTCTCGATAAATTGCTGGAAGGTTCAATTTCACATAATGTGACAAAGATTTTGGATATAAGCTAAAAATATATAAATTGTCAACATAATAATCGTTAAATAACCATCGTTATTTGACAAAACATCGTAAGCGACAATTTTGTTGAATTACTTTTTATTTTATCAAAGTGTCAGTTACGATAAGCTGCACATGTCAATTTTTAAATCTAATATTGGTCAGTTTAAATATTTTTATTATTGTAAGCGCCTCTTCTTTTTAATTTGTTACCGATTTATAACGTAAGCGCCTATATGTTCCCGACAAATAATCGTAAGCAACTCCTAGACATGGCGTTTGCGATTTAACATTGTGTCTCTTACGATAATATTGTGCTTCCGCCTTGATCTAAAGATATGATATATCAAGGCGTTATTACCGCTCTAAACGGTTTATTCGGGAGTATACTTGCATCGTGGTGATTGCTACCAAGTTTTAAAACAATATTTTATTTGATCAAAAGCTTATAATCCCTTTTTTTCATTGCATTATTAATAGTTGGACGCCTTTCTGCAGAAAGGAACCAACCGACAAAACCAAAAAAATCGAGATATTTAGCCTATGAACTAATTAAGTATGTATAATTTATCTGCAAAATAGGTCATAGCCAAAATGCAAGTGTAGTGAAATCTATTAATCATTGAACCAAACAACATTCAATAATAATGTGGATTACTAATCCAGAATTAGAATCTGTAGAATATCTGCAAGTGGGTTGGATCTTTTTTGTAAAAAAGCAGGCTGGTAGACCCACTACCAAAGTCTTTAAAGATTTCCGGCTTCTGCAAAATATAAAGTCTTGATGCATTTTTTTGGTAACTTACAAGATGAGGTGGGGTTGGAAGATGATGTGGACGAATTTCAAATAGAATCAAAATTAATTCATATTACCATTATAATAGTAATATCAGTTGTATTTTGTTTAGAAATAAATAATTGTCGCTTTTCTTTAAATACATACATACATCAGATAGTAGTTTTCATAAATTGCAGAAAGGAACCAACCAACAAAAGCCCATTTTTTTCGTCACCCTTACACATAACATCACAAAATCCACCTGATGAAATTATTAAATTATATCCCTTAAACCTCCGTAAGTCCAAAATCGGCATGAAATTAACAGGTAATTTTAAAATTACTAAAATCTTTGATAGCTTTTTTCTCAGTTTCATCATGGTGTGGGTTGGTCCCATTCTGCAGAAAGCCGTCCAGTTATCCTAATTATAATAATTATAACAATTATTGTTTTTACGTAGTGTGGTTCGTTAAAAGTGTTTTTTGTATTAATTGTATGTTGTTCTAGCGTCAAATAATTTGACTCAAATTTATAACGGTTAGATCATGGTACCATGGGTTAGATCATGGAGCCTTCACAAGGAGTCCGAACATCATGTAAACAAGAATTTTTCTAAGATAAGAGGGCGCCGTTTATTCTGAAACAATTCTTTAATTTGTACCGAAATCGACAATCGACAATCAGCGCCGCTTAAAATTAAATAGTCAAAATTCTACAATTTGAATTAGTACCAGCATCGTTAAGGTAATAAAGTAGTCATTTTACTTTTAAGTAGTTATTTTTCATACTAAATAGTTAAAGTTTGACTAATTTAAGATAAGTCACCATCTTTGACTGTTTTTAAGACTAAAAGGTAAATAATTTCTTTAATTCTTGCGGAAAACAACAAATTATTGTTAGAGTTAAATGCATGTAGACTCCATGGTTAAATGGTAAAATTAAGCTTTAAAATACTATTAAACATATTTATAAATAAATATAACTGATTTTTTATAAAAGTAGCAGTGGAATTTGACTGTTTGTTCGCTATGACAATTAGTCAAATATGACATTTTTGACTAATTCATTTTTAGAGAGTATACTCAAAGATAATACATTATCTTTGAGTAGGTATACTTTCTTAAAAGCTTTATATTATTCCTAAAGCCAACTTAAATAATTATCACTTTAACGACACGACTATTGTAGAATAATATTGATTTTACAATCTCTAACGCAGTCATTGTTTATTTCGTAGTATTTTTAATTTAATTTTTTTTTGATGAATAAAATATTATTTTTAAATTAATAATTTTTTTTATTCGTCTGAAAATTAATTAATTTTAAGTTCCATGAAGTTTTGTTCAATTAAAATCAATTTTTAAGAATATGTGAAATTTTTAAGACCAGTTTTGGCGAGTTATTTTTTTATATCCTTTTTTTAAAAACTTTTATAATTACAACAACAAAAATTAAATCTTTGCCCAAAGAAATGTCATATAGATGACCAAAAACCTTGAAAACCTTCGTTTACAGGTTGTAAATTCCGACGTAGTATGAAAAAACTAGGGTCCAATTTTTTTATTATAATTTAATCTTTTTCGTTCTAAACCCTAATAAATAATACATATTTGGAAAATATTATATAAAATAAAGGACTTTTCAACGTGTTTTATTATAATATTTACTTCAGGCTTCGACGAACGTAAAATTTGTTCAGAAATTTGGTTGTTTTTTTAGGAAAGTTTATAAATTTTTCAAAAATATAGATAAGGGTTCTAAAGTAGTACAAAATAACGGAGCAACGGTATCCATTTTCTAAACAGATGTTACGTCTAAAGTATTAAATATTTTAAACATTAAACATTTTGCTTAGAAGTGTATTTTTGTGCTTCACTTTGAGCTTAGCACAAAAAGACTCACTTCCCAGCCTAATGACATACTATTTAAAAGCAAAACATATTTTAAAAAATAATCAATTTTTTTTGTTTAAATCAACTTTTTTTTTATTTTCTTATATAAGTTAAAAAATGGTATATTATGCCATATTCATACTCAATTCCGGTTTGGGGCCAGGCGGCAGAGTGGGGTAGAGTGTTTGCTTTACAACGCAAGGCAATCAGTGTTGCCAACTCAGTAGATTTTCTACTAGATCTGGTGAATAAACATAGTCGTCTGGTGGGAAAAAATTAAAAAATCCACCATGGTGGATTTTCTAGTAGATATAGTATAAATTAGTTGTTTTTCAATATAACGATTTTTTTAAATTTAATTGTCAAAAGTGTAAGAATATTAATTACAAAAACTAAAGTCACTATAAAGTTAGAGTCCCTATAAAGTTTAAACATGGGTGCTTTTGACTTAATCTAATTATTTTTAAATAGGTACATATATATATAGTAATATTTATTATTATTTATAAAAGTTATATTTATTTTATTTTGTGTTGTTTCTTTTTTAAATAAATTGTGCTATTATATGTAACTATAGTTTATTAAAATTTATAAATCCCCCCGCTTTTCCCTATTTTTTGACACTATCTAATTTCTGGTGGATTCTGGTGGATTTTATTTAGGCTTTTGGTAGAACTACTTCATCTCATGTTGGCAACACTGAAGGCAACACGTGTTGTTGGTGGACTAGGGTACACTGAAGACTGCAGGTCCAAATTTTCGGAACTGAACATACTTACCCTTCCGAGAATATATATACACTGATCGTTTTTTGAAGTGGTTCGCCAAAAAAATTATTCCACTTTGATAGGTTGTAACTTTTGAATGGATGGACGTATCTTGTTAATTTTTTTTTTGTTAGAAAGGGTATTTCTTTAGCAGTAAGTGTACACGACTGCATTCATTTGTCCTGATTTAAAATAATTTTACAGGGTGACTTGTAAAGCTATGATTTTAACATTAAATTTATTAATGTGCAGGAGGTAAATGGGTCACCCTGTAAAATTTATTTTAAGGTCATCATAGAGCCTTACGTCTTAGCTCTGCGTGCTTTTTTGGATTTTGATCATACCTCAATAGCCTTGGAAGATATTAATTTTTCTTTCACTTCATGTCTATGTGCGTAAAAAATCGAGATATCTTTGGAAGTAATAATGTTTTGACATGTGTCAATATAATTGTTTGTAACAATGCCGCGTCTACAAGGTGCAATTCTTGAAAGAATCATAGGAATGGTTTTAGCTGGTGTCTCTCAAAGGGAAGTAGCCCGACGCTTTAATATTGCATACAGTATACCCAACTGAAAAGAGCATTGCACCTGGCTACTGGAAACATGATTTCAACATCCACAATAAGAAAAAGATTGCATGAAGGTGGACTTCACTCCAGACGGCCAGCTAGGCATCCAAAATGGAATCATGGGCATAAAAGGCGACGTCTGGAATTTGCTTTGAATCATCAAAACTGGGCTGCAAATGACTGGGCCCAATGTATTTTCACAGATGAATCACGGTTTTCTGAGGATCCCGATACCAACCGCCTGCGTGTGTGGCGGAGAGTGAATGAACGTTACGAAGAAGATTGTACGGTTGGCGTTACACCTTTCGGTGGTCGTTCAATTACAGTTTGGGGGGGATATCAATAGACCGTCGTACTGAACTTGTACTTTTTGTCCATGAGACAGTTAATGCTTTACGATACTTGGAAAGAATTCTGGAACCAATAGTTCTTCCTCTGTCCCATCAAATAGGTGAACAGTTTGTATATATGGATGATAACGCAAGACCGCATCGAGCCAAGGTGGTAAATGAATTTTTCCAACGAGAAAATATCACCAGAATGGAATGGCCGGCGCTTTCGCCGGACCTCAACCCCATTGAAAACGTGTGGGATGCGCTTCAAATAAGGATGTTAGATCGCCAAATTGAACCACATGGAATTGAAGAGCTGGGAATTGCTCTTTAACAGGAATGGGAAGCCATTCCGGGTGACCTCATCAATAATGTCATCAGGAGTATGCCTCAAAGATGTCAGAAGGTGATAAGGAGTAGAGGGGGCCCTTCCCGTTATTCATTATTATTGTTATTGTTATTGCTTTAAAAATTAAAATAAAACTTTTTGACTTTCATGTGTACTTAAGATGGTTAAAAAATCATATCTTTTAAAATAAATGACGTAAGACCAAAATCCAAAAAAGCACGCAGCGCTAAGACGTAAGGCTCTATGATGACCTTAAAATAAATTATACAGGGTGACCCATTTACCTCCTGCACATTAATAAATTTAATGTTAAAATCATAGCTTTACAAATCACCCTGTAAAATTATTTTAAATCAGGACAAATGAATGCAGTCGTGCACACTTACTGCTAAAGAAATGCCCTTTCTAACAAAAAAAAAATTAACAAGATACGTCCATCCATTCAAAAGTTACAACCTATCAAAGTGGGATAATTTTTTTAGCGAACCACTTCAAAAAACGATCAGTGTATTTTGGAAGTATTGGTTTACGCAAAAACCAACCTTGACAGTTTCAGTGTGCACGAACATCACTACAACACAAGAACAAAAAACAACTTAATTTTGCCAGGTTTTACATTGAAATTTCTTGCTCCTAAATATTATAACAAATTACCTGAAACAATAAAAAACTAAAACCAAACTCATACAAAGCTTTACTAAAATCATTTTTAATTTCAAAGTCTTTCTATTCATATGATGAATTCCTAAACTGTGATATGACTGTGATATAATATTATTGTAACTTGTATTAATTTTTTACCCAAATTGTACCTGTCTTTATTTCTACGTACCTACCTTAATGTTTATATTAGTGACAATTGTAAATACTTTGTATATTAACAGGAAATAAATTTACTATTATTATTATTATTAGTATTGGGAAAAAAGCAGATTTCTCGAACGTGGAGTGGAATTTCCTTTTTTGACCAATATTTGCACACATTTTATTTCTACCGCAAGGAATTTAAATCCAACTTTATTTGTATTTTATCAAACATCTGACAACTGTCAAACAGTTTTAACCTCACTTTTTTCCAATTTTAACTTAAAGCTAACTTCAGCCCGTGGGCGAAATTGCATTTTGCCCACGGGTAAAAGTTAAGAAATGAACAATCCAAGAATTCATTATTTCACCCCTTTCATGCAGCAGGGCCTCGAAATTACACATATTCCTTGCGGCTGTTAAAAAAAGATGCATTTACCAAATGTTTACTAATGAAAAGTATAGTAAATAATCTAAGTTTTGAGAATAACAATTACTATAGTAGAAGTTTAGGAAAAATACAATACAGCTAGTATTTTTATTATGTTAATATAAACTACACTGTTTAAAATTTTCACTTTATTCACAATTTTAACATAATATCAACATGAAGTTTCATCAAGTAAAAAATGAAACAATTAATTAGCTAGTATTTTTGTTGTAATTTTACATGATCAACTAGTAAAAAGTTTAGGAAAAATATAATACTACTATAGTCGTATAAGTAATGTTATTGTATAAATTACTTATACAATTAGGCCTAAAACTTCCTATTATCATTGTAAAATTGAGATAGAAATTGTTAACAGTGTATATTTTTAGTTTTATTATTACATTATTACATCTTAGAACAGTTTTCTTACTTAAATTCTAAAATTTATGAAATGTAGCAAAATTCACCTATAATTTATAACGGCATTAAATTACCAGTTTATCTTTTTTTACCGTATTAATAATGATTAATAAGAATAATAATAATTCCGTACATGCTGAAATCATTAATTAAAGAATTCACTTAACGCTGAAATTAAATAAAAATTAGTCGCGTTGAAACCATTGTCGATAAATTTCTGTAAAATCCTTATAGAGGTAATTTGAATTTTCAAACAGAGTAAAAAATCAAATATTATATTTAAATTTATGCTCTGCGCCTGAAAAACACAATTCCTAAACATCTGGTGCAAAGCATAATTCACATATCACGCTAATACTTTATCAGTTTATTGAACAGGTACCTAAATACGTGCCAACTTTATAACGAAAGCATGTACCAATTTAACAAAATAAAACATAATAACTTCTCTGCAAGTAAATCTTTATTATGCAAATACACAAAAAGGTATATGTTGTTTGCGCAATCACATTTCCAATATGGAATTTTAGGATGGGGAGGAGTAAATAATAATTACCTTATTACCTTATTACCCTATTACCTTATTTAATAATTACCCAAAAAAGACTCATTATAATTCTGTACAACAAAAACTTTTTAATTCCAACTGAAGAATTGTTCTTAGAAACTGGGATGTTCGATCCGCGCCAACTATTCTTTTTTTGCTTTGTGTATGTATCAATGCAAAAACAAAAAAGATCTGAAAATAATAAACCTCGTACATACCCCGAAAAACCATAGGCAATAGATATTTATCTCCCTTACTATTTTTCCTTCTCCCAGATGAAACTAGAACTAGCAAATCTATCCATATTTTTGAATCGAACTGTAAAAAATTTATTAAAGAAAATGATCGCTCTTATATCCACCGAAAAATTGATATAAAAATAATTGGAAGCCACACCACATCTCTATTCTGTGGCCACACATCCAGCGTTATATGCAGGGTGTGCCTGAACGAAGTTTAAGTCACATAAAAATGCCGCCAAAAACTAATTGCAGTTTCTTGTTCGGTGACTTAATAATTATATTTACCAAAATCCTAGCTGCTCCTCTTTTCGACATTTTTTGAAAATTCATGATTTTTTTTTGTCCATTTCTACTAACGTAATACAATGTGTTATAAACACAGCATCAGCATTTATGCCCGCTTCTCGTTGTGGGAGGTCAAGGTCCCAAAATATATATCTTACATCAGGTCATTTAGACAAAATCTGACAACATCGCAATTAAATAGGGAGAAATGTGGCAATGTCGCTTAATCAATTAAATATGGAGAAATTTGGCAATTTCGCTTAATCAATGAAATATGGAGAAATTTGGCAATGTCGTAATATAGGGGGACTCAACAAAATATTAAGCGACATTGCGATGTTGTCAGATTTTGACAGGGCCTGTATATAATTTGTTTTTCTAATCAATAGATTTTTTTCTAAAAATAATAATAAAATAACTTAGTTGGAGTAGAAAATCCATAGTATTAAACTCAATATTATGCACACTATCTCTTATACAGGGTGGCCGATTTATCTAAAGACATTGAAATATTTCGAAAACTACGCATCGGATCAAAAAAAGTTTTGAATAAAATTTGTTCGCCTGGAAGGGGGCCATCCAATGATACCAAAGTCGACCCCTCACCACCACCCCCTGGGGTGGGGGTGGGGCAACTTTAAAATTCTAAATATGAACCCCCATTTTTTATTGCAGATTCGGATTTCCTATTAAAAAATAAGTAACTTTTATGAAAAACCTTTTTTTAATTCCTGATAGATGGCGATGTAACCGCAAGAAACCCTATTTTTGGGAATATCTTGAAAAATTGCAGATTCGGATTTCCCATTAAAAATATAATTAGTGTATACGAGAATTGTTAGGGAATTCAAAAAAAAATTAATTAATTCCTTTTGATGTTGGTACAAATTAAAAATATTTATACCATACTAATGCGTCCAGGTATGTAGGTATGTTATAAAAACATATTTAAACCTTAGGTAGGTACTTATGCGTCTATAAAAACATATGTTCCGTTTTTATAGACGCAACATTCGCAGTTGATTTAGAAACGTACGAGTGAGAAATGAATGCTGCAACCGTATAAGAAAAAATTGAAATGATTCTGATTTTCGGAGAATGTAGGCGGAATATTGACGATGCTGTTGCCTTATATGCTGAACGTTTTCCAGGTAATATTCGATCACGCCCGTTTTTTTGTAAAGTTGTTCAATTCTTTAAATCTGACGGTAGTGTACAACTTAAAAAAATAAAACGAAGAAACACTGTCACAGGAGAAGTTAATGAAATTAAGCTGTTCAACATAACCCTCATGTAAGCACTCGGGAAATACATCGGGATCTAGGGATTTCCAGAGATAGTATTCGGAGAATATTGAATCGTCACAAGTATCACCCATACCGGGTTTCACTGCATCAGGAACTTCATGGCAATGATTTTCATCGGCGAGTAGAATTTTGTGAATGGGCAGTTCAGCAAATACAAAGAAATCCCAATTTCTTCGCTAATGTACTATTTTCAGATGAGTCCACATTCACAAACCATGGTTCCGTTAATCGGCATATTATTTCGACAAATTATGTGGTTTCAGCATGACGGTTGCCCAGCCCATTACTCAGCAACAGCACGGGAAGTATTGAACCGTGATTTCAATGGCCGATGGATCGGCAGAGGTGGCCCGGTTAATTGGCCTGCTAGGTCACCTGATTTGACATCGCTGGATTTTTTTCTGTGGGGTTATCTAAAAGATAAGGTTTTTCAACAAGCACCAACAACTCGGGAATACATGATACAGCGCATAAGAAACGCTTGTGCTGAAATTCTCGCAGATATGCTCCTCTCCTGTGTACAATCATTTGAAAAAAGAATAAATAAGTGTCTGGAAGTTCAAGGTCACAATTTCGAACATTTAATCTAATTTATTAAACAGGGCAGGGGGACTCTCTTAAAACTAGCACCCCGATGGGAACAAAAAACTACTGCGGCCTGGTCCTTGTTCTTGGGTAACGTTAAAAATAGATGTTAACTTATTGATATACGAATAAAATCCAAAAATTAAACAAGTTTTTTTTTTAGATCCGATGTGTAATTTTTAAGATATTCCCAAAAATCGGGTTTCTTGCAATTACAGCGCCATCTATCAGGAATTAAAAAAAAGTTTTTTTATAAAAGTTACTTATTTTTTAATGGGAAATCCGAATCTGCAATAAAAAATGGGGGTTCCTATTTAGAATTTTAAATTTTCCCCCACCCCATCCCAGGGGGCGGTGGTGATGGGTCGACTTTGGTATCATTGGATGGCCCCCTTCGAGGCGAACAAATTTTATTCAAAACTTTTTTTGATCTGATGCGTAGTTTTCGAAATATTTCAATGTCTTCAGATAAATCGGCCACCCTGTATAATAATATACTATAATTGAGGAGCATCCGTGCAAAACCGGCTATATCCATTTTAATAAAATGTTGGGAAAGTGGCAAAAAGTCCCCATTTACTGGCCTTTACAGATAAAAAAGATGCACCTTAATTAAGTTTTGTGGGCACAAAACTCAAGATACATTTTTTTATCTGTAAATGCCAGAAAACGAAGAGTTTTTGCCATTTTCCCAAAATTTTATTAAAATGAATATAGCCGGTTTTGCACGGATGCTCCTCAATTGAGGAGGTTCATTCCAAAACTCGGCTTATCCACTTTTTAACTTACCTTATTTCATTCATGTCAGAACTCGGGTTATACGTATGTTATTTTATAAATGTTATACTTATGCCTATATATTTCGTTTAAAGTATTCTGTTAGCCTGATATACGTTAGTAATGTGTAAGTTTTTTTACATTTTGCACAAAATCACATTAATATGCTCTCTTAAAATGAATTAGTCAAAAATAACTAATTATAAGTCATATTTGACTAATTGTCATAGCGAAAAAGCAATAACTAATAATTAGTCAAATTCTACAGAATGAAATAGTCGAATTAGTAGATTTAAATTTATTTAAAGTTCTGACCCTGCCGGTTTTGAACTCGTCGCTTGTCAATCTTGTCAAGCTGATGTCATAACCAATGTGCTATTAGTCACTTTTATAAAAATCAATTTTATTTGTCAATAAATGTTGTTAATAATATTTTAAAGTTAAATATATTTTTTGTGCTGCTGTTTTAAGCTAAACTTTTTTCATTTAACTCAAACAATAATTTGTTGTTGGCGGCAAACGATTAAAGAAATTAGTTACTTTTAACGCTCAGAAATAGTCAAAGATTGCGACTTATCTTAAATTAGTCAAACTTTAACTATTTAAGTAGTAAAAAATAACTATTTAAAAGTGAAAACGACTATTGTATTAGTAAAAAAGGCTGGTACTAATTCAAATAGTAGAATTTTAACTATTTTATTTTAGGAGAGTGAATAAGCCAAGTTTTGAAATGCATCTCCTCAATTATTATAATATTATATTAGATAAACATTTTGCAGGCTAGGCGTTTTGCCATATAGGTATTAAGTTAATACTATTAACTAAAATTCAACAAAATGCCAGGGGTCGTCAGCACTGTATACAAATAATAAAGCAACATTTTATATTTTTTTAAATGGGCACCTTTTTATTTTTAATACGAATTAAGCATCTTACATTTTAATGACAATTTGCCGTTGTCAGTTTTAAGTAGAACGAAAAACAATTTGCTTGGTTCGGCTTTCTAAAATAAATTAACACTTATTGGATGGATTATATAGCATTTAAAAAAAACTTTTAACAAATTTATATAAAATAGAAGGTAATTTTATAATTTTAAAATACAAAACCGTTTTAATTAAATACTTGTTGTGTTTTTTTTGACTAAATAGTTTTAAATAAAAATCTGCTCGGATTACATTTTTTCATCACTTTGCAACATTTTATGGTTCGTTGTATAAGTACAGTTTGGCGAAGTATTGAATGAGAGCAAAATTCCTTGTCATCGGATATTTATTGGAAAATTTTGAAACTATACCCTTTTAATGAAAATCTTATATTTACACCGCACCTTAAAAGTTTGACATATGATGTTTTTTCGTACATAATACTAAATTTTGTGAAATTTAAAATATATGAATACAGCTTTTTGGTGAATCTACATAATGTCTTTTTAGATCCTATATATTTTAACTTATATTAAAGTGATGAACCTTTTTTCAATTTATATACAAACATATTTGGAATATTTGTTTTCTTTTTATGTGAAAAATTTAAAAAAAGACTTTTATAATTTTAACATTATAATCATGCCTTAATTAAGCATTTTTACAAACGTTATTTATCTTCTTTACCTATATGTATTGGATATTTTTTGTATAATTTATAATATTGCTAGCTGTTAAACGGTAGGATCCGTCCGTAAAAAGAAGTACACCGCTGGTGACCGGCAACAAAAGCAGAAAAAAATAAGAAAAAATACAAAAAAAAATACTTGAGTAGTACTTACCTACCTATTTATTTTTAAAAACTTTGCAACGCAGTGTATTTTTAAAGGCCAATATATTATAAATCTCAATAAACAAAATAAACAAGGTATCTGCAGCTAGCCAAACATGGTTGACATGTAATTTTGGATAGTTTGTGTAAAAAAATTAAAAATTTAAACTTTAATCATCAAAACTTTGGTTTTATTACCAAATTATAACTTGTGGCGACATTTCGGCCGGAATTTGAGCAATTACTTCTCTAACGTTATTCTTCAAGTCATTTAAAGTGTGAAGTCGGTTCTGGTACACTTTAGACTTAACATATCCCCACAGAAAGTAATTCAAAGCAGACGAATCTGGAGAGCGTGCTGGCCACGACTGATCTCCCCGTTGCAACGGGTTGGACAGAAGTCGACCTGGAAACATGTCTCCCAAAATATTTACATTGGATTGTCGTCATCTTGGTTTTCTTGATTTTCACAATGTTTCTATTGCTTGTCTCCAATCGTCTTCAGGTGATAATGGTAAAATATTTTGAAATTTTTGTTTAAATAGCTAGTCGATCTTGTTCATTGAGCTGGAACTGTTTAATCTTGCGTAGGATTGGTTTCCACAGCGGTTTGATTTGATTTCCAGGGATTTTCTTTTTAGCCAGTGTGATTCTGTGTAGAATTTTTGAGTTTAACCATGTGGTGTTCCTTCCATGCATGTTCAGCTAATACAGATTTCGTGGTTTCCCCTTTTGATGTGTGTGCTTTGTGTTCTTTTATCCTAACTTCTAGTGGCCTCTTTATTTCTCCTATATAGGCTTGTCCGCAATTACAAGGGTTGTGGTTAATAGGCTTCTAAGTGTTTCTTTTTACTTCTAGACGTTTTTTTTTCTCGGAGATGCACTTTTCCTAAGGTATTCTAAGTCCTGTTAATGTGGTGCGCTTGTTTTATTGCCGCTGTTTTTCTCTGTTCGTTTAGAATTTTTTATGATCAGCTTTGTGGGATAGCCGTTGTTGGTTAGGTCCTTGGTGATGTTTTTCATCTCCCTCAAATTGTGCCTTTGTGCTGCATATTTTTTTTCACGATTAATAAGGTTTTTAATTAAGCCCATTTTAGTTGCTTGTGTATGGTTGGAGTTAAAGTGTACTAAATTTAGAAAAATGCACAATAAAAACTGCAAAAATTTATTCTGTCAAGTTATCCATGAAAAAAACATTGAAATTAAATTAAACTAATAGTAACATGCCCAAGCAGCATTTTAAGTTTAAATAACTACAAATTTACTAATAATTCAACTTTAAAGTATTTTTTACGGTTAACCAAAACGGTTTTATAACGGTATAGATACGAAAAATTACCAAATTTGGGGAATGGTTTATTTCGCTATTTTACCCACATAATAACCTTTTTGATCTACTAAGGCCCGGTTTTACAATCAAATGTTAAATGTTAATCAGAAATTAATTTGAAGTTAATTTTATTAACCGTATTTCAATCTAATATTAGCAGCCAAACTGCATGTTAAAGTCAAATTAAGTTAATCGGTACCTGAAGTAGTGATTAACACGAAAATCGACGTTAACTTCATAACCAAATATTTATATGTCAAAAATGTTTATAAACAACTATAGTTAAAAATAAAGGCAAAATCAAATACCTACCTTTGTAATAAAAAAGTTTATTTAATTAAAAAATGGATTATGACGTTAATGCATATAGCAGCGATGAGGAACCTAGAAGGCCCAAAGTAATTCGGCATAGGCCTAATCATTTTGAAGAGTGGGATGAAAAAGATTTTTTTTCACGATTTAGATTATCCCGCAGGACTGTGGAACATATTTTGGAGGAAATAAGGGAGGATATTGAACACCCTACAAATAGGTAACAAATTATATAACTATATTATATAATTTTTTTATAAACATTGGTTTTACCAGAAATGTTGCAACGGCAGTCCTACATAATATTGCCTGTGAGGAAAATGACCCAAATCCTTATGTAAATGAAGACCAAGAAATTGCTATAGAATTGGCAATGTTCAAGCAGAGAATTTAGATGAAGCTGGAATTATTTAGTAAATAATCAAACTAGGTTACGATTAATTAATGAATATTTTGCTACACTTAACTAAATTCAGTCTTTTTTGTTACAATATCGTAAACTTGTTTTTTAAAAAGTCAAATTAATTCTTGTGATTTTTTATTTAAATAAATTATTTTGAATAGTGCTTAATATATAATAATTATAAAATAAAGAAAATTTATTGAAAATAAACATTTTATTTCTATAATAACAAAAATTTAATATATCGGCGGTTTATTTACACATTATGGAAATGGAACTAGGACTTCCAAACTACAAATATAAACAACTATAATAATAATAGTAATACTGCCAGTCTTTTTGCATTCAACAATATTTTTATATTTTTCTACCAGTTTTCCCAAAAGAAGTTCTTCAAAAGAAGAAAAATTTGCATTTCTTTCTGGGTTATCCATTTTACATAATTAATTGTTGTATTTATTATTAATATTGGTATTATTTCAAATTTACTTACGTTTTTTAAAAAGAATTTTTACAAATAAACACCGTATTAAAACGAAATAACGAAAATATGGAATTGCCATCTGTCAAAATGACGCTCAGTGATAAATAACCAATATTACACAATCAAGTATGGCTCTATCTTCTTTTAACAACACTTTTACAAGAGAGAAAGCATTAGCCGGGAACGAGAATTAAACTTAACTAATATAATCAATAGTAATACCAACCTAAATAGTTTTAAAGAAAATTCATGTTAACAAATCATAAGACAAAAATAGATTGAAATACGCATAACTTTTTAATTCATAATTAATTCGTGGTTGATACTTAATTTTAAATTAGTTAATCAGCACATTTAACATTCGATTGTAAAACCGGGCCTAAGAGAATTACGTAATAAAAACAATATAAATACCACAAATTTACGTAAAAATAACGCTATAATTACTAACTGTTTGCTCTCTCTTTCTTAAACATTGATATTCGTAATTTCTTTGTTCTTTTAATTTATATTTTACAAAATGGTAGGTACTTAAGTAATTACAAAGTAATAAAGGCCACCCTAGAGTAAAATTAAAAAATATAACTTAAATTGTCAAAACCATTGATATTTTGCATTAAAACTCAAACGCACATTATTTTATTGATAAAAATAGGTATGATACGTCTTAAAAATTATATGCCCTCTAAATATTTTACGGTTTTAAGAAAAATTATTACTTGGGTAAAAATTCAACAAAACTTAAAACCTACAAAATTTTATAAAATCTTTTAAAAATCATTTAGTTTTAATTATTTTTTAATAACTAAAACTTTTCTTATTATATTTTAGAAAGATATTCATGAAAAAATATTATATAAATGTTTAGATAAGTAATGGATGCCGTCTTAAAAAACTCATTATGGCGGCCTAAAAAAAATTCCCGCAAAGTTTTATTTTTCACTTTAAGCTTATTTTTCCTTGTTTAGTCAATATTATTAGTATTTATTACCCACTAATAACCCTAAAAAATACCAGGCGAATAGGAATTATTTACGGTTATAAAATGGTCTTAATATCGTAAAATTTTGACTTATGAGTAACATTTACCATTAAGTAAAAATTCTGACGTTAAAATTACCGTTAAATTTTCCTTTAGGTGAAATACACTTATAAGTAATTTTCTTTCGTAAAAATTACGTCCCTCATAATACTTTACAGTGTTGAAACTTAAGGGTTATTAAAATGGGTAAAAATAACATAAATAAAACTTATATTATAACTTTAAAAAAAGTTTTACTTCAAAGTACATTTTTAAGGTTAATTTAACAAAATATTTACTTAAATTAAGTAATATTGCCTCAAAGCTTTACGCTTTTACTTAAAATGCTGCTTGGGTGGTATACCAAGTATACTTTTAATTTCAAAACAAGATATTTTAGCTTTTACTTCACTAAAAAGAACGAAGAAGGATTTCACTTTTCTTAAAATTAAATGTAGTTCTATTTATCTGACTAAATAAAACTATAAGTTAAAATGTTTCATGCCATGCGCTTATATTTTTGATTATAGCATAGGCTTTAAATTTAATTTGACTAATTGGGTAAAGTTCCTTCTAGTCTGTAAAAACCCGTTTTGGTCAAAAAAAAATTTGAATACTGTCAGATTTACCTAACCTCACTTTATACTTTTAATAATTATCATTTTAATTGTATGTTTTATGTATTATTTAATAAATCAAATTATGCCTTAAAGTTACAATGTTTTATGCCAAGCGACTGAAACTGTCTTTTTGTGCTTCGGCAGTTGTTAAAACTTTGAGCTCAGCACAAAAAGACTTACTTCTCAGCCTAATGACATAAATAACTAATAATTATTATAATTATAATTAACAAACATTTATTTGCAATATTTATTGGATGAACTCTTTAAATTTAGATTTTTCTCCCGTTTAATTGGCCGAATTAAAATCAGTGCGTTGATCATTTAAATAAAATATAGGTGTTAAAGTTGGCAAAGTTTAGGATATGGATCGTGAGCTTGACCCTACGCTTAGAGGATTTGTTACCATTCTGTAATACTGATAATTTAATGGAACGACAAAGCATTACCTGCTATCCCGAACTTTAAGGAGCAAATCTAGATCCTATTCTCATTAAGAAATAATCAGTGTTAACGTCAAATGACTAATACATTGGGACAGCTTATTTTTATTTCATTAGATGTGTTGCCCTTAGAATTTCAATTCAGGCGTCGACCAGCAAATCTCATCCTTGTAAATAATTGCCTGCATTATCTCTCGAACAATAATATATATAAGAAATTATATAATAAATACCTATATTATATAATACCTGTATAATGTACAGTGTATATAGGTATTTATTATATAATTTCTTAAATTTATAATATATTAGTATAATAGTATATTATTATATAGAAACTTTTTAGCCGAATCTTTATTTTTGGGCCAAGGATTCTTTAGCCAACGCAAAAAACGTAAGGCAATTTTTTTTTAAGTGGACAATTTTGAGCGCGGTTAATATCCGCGATTATATCTCTAAAACTATGCGAAAAGGAATAATATTAGTCTTGTAGCAAATTTTATTAGTTTTATTTTTGTAAAAACTTTTCATCCCGCTTAGCTTCTAGGACCGCCGTATGTTTACCTCCCAACTAGTCCAAGCAAAGCCCCAAAGTCAAAAATTGTGATCCTTTGGAAGGATCCCTTTTGTTTCCCTCTACACCACCCACAGACCATCTGTGGTTTGTGACATAACCCTTCAAATTCAAATTTGTTAGCATAATCACCATCATTAAAGTTTTTGTTTAAAGGTTGTAGACAATGACGCATTGCATAAATACTTTTATTTTTAATATAATATCGATTATAATCAATATAATAATTATTTGTAAAAAAATACCATAATATAATAGTGTCGTCTTCAGACTGGAGAGTCCAAAACCTTTTATTCGCCAATAAAATTATTATAAAAACCTCAACCAAAAATTGTACACAATGATAAATTTAATTTTTTTAACTTGATTTAACAAGGTTATGTAAACGTAAATTTAAAATATAAAAAAAAAATACAATTTTAAATAATTCCACAGTTTTGTTGGCGTGTCTATAGATTATTTTAGCATTGATTTCGACGTAACCTTGAAAAGACCAATGTTGGGAAAATGTGTTAAATACATTATGGCATGTAAACTTTCACCCCACGAAGGATAAATAAGCTTTATTTGAATCAAAAATAAAAATTAAAACTGTTCATAGCAATGGTAACCCATTTTATTTAAGTATAGTTTAGATTAAAAGTAGATTTATTTAATTTACCTCACCTTTTACTTAAAATAAAGAAAAAAAAATTGTATTGTTTATGGAATATATTTTGGTACGCTGCAGCGCGCTGCTTTAAAATTATTGCGGACAGAAGTCAGGACAGTGAAGTATATAGATTTTAGTAGTATCTGATTTTAGTTTAAGAAAAACATCTGTTTTAGGCAATTTAAAGTTCGTAAGAATCCGTCTTTTATTACATTAAGGAAAATAAGTCAAATTTAATATTTGTAAGAATAATTTTATAAAATCAAGTTATTTTGTTTAACTAGACTAAATTTAGGCAAAAACCTTTTTTAGGACAATAATTATAATAATTTATCATTTTCAATTTTTTCGTTTTTACTCTCTAATAATAAATTAATCAAAAATGACTAATTTAATAGTTATTAGTGGCTGCTTTCTCACTTTCTACCATGGTTAACCATGGAATACCATGGTATCCCAAAATTTAACAGCCAATTCTTATGTAAAATTATCCCCTGAATCCGAAAATGTCGTCAACAGTTTTTGAGATATAGTAAATTTTCCATTTAATATGGATATATCCCAAAAACTGCTCCACTTTCAAAATTTTGGACGGTATTTTCGGATTCAGGGGACAATTTTACATAAGAATTGGCTGTTAAATTTTGGGATACCATGGTATTCCATAGTTAACCATGGTACAAGAGAAAAAGCAGCCACTAACACTAACTATTAAATTAGTCATTTTTGACTAATTCATTTATAGAGAGTATAGAATAGTATATTCTGTAACAAGTTTGGAATACGGCATATTCCGCTCGAGTGAAAAGTTTTTCACACGAGCCGAAGGCGAGTTTGACGTTTTCACGAGAGGGGAATATGCAATTCCAAACGTTTTTCAGACTATACTTTTTCTACGTTTCCAAAAAATACCATAGACAAATAATTTAATTGGAAGAAAGTTTGGTTGGATCGGTCTAAAATTTGTTAGATATTAAAAACAGAGATGTCGCCACGAGTGTTTATTCTGTCATCAGATGATAGAATATTTCATTCTGTAACACTTTACAGAATATATATCATTCCATAGATAAAAGTGATATTAGAACGATCATATTCCATAATAGAACTAGAAAAAACATTTTATTTTACTACATTATTTGGACGTAATTTAATTTGGGTTTTACTATCAGTATGGTAAAAAATAATAATTATGAATGATTATTTTTGTCCACCATTTTATAAAATGATTCTGGTCTTAAATTTGACTTATGTTCCTTAATATCTCTTAAGAGATATTGAAAAAAAACCCAGTGGAGAAAAAATTTCTAAATAGACCAAGGAATCTAATTTTGTTATAAATTAAAGTTAACCAGCGGCGTAATAGAAAAATCTTCGGTTAGACTATCTATCAGAAAAAAATAGTCACACCTGTATATTATACAGTGTATAATATTAAAAAAAACTATTTTAATTATTGTATTTATTAATTTTAACACAATATCTCAAAAAAAACGCAAAATTCGACCATAAATCGACCCATGCAACGAAGACTATAGTAACTCAAAAAACGTGGGTTTTGACTTACTATATGGCATCAACAGATTTTTTCAAGCTCTATTTGGTGGAAGATTACAGTAACTCAGACATAAAACGATAGGCAACCAGTGAACAACTTCCCTGTATAGTAAGTGTAATAATCCACATTCCTACAGGAAAAAACTATATTAAGTTGAGTTACTCTAGTCTACAATCAAAACTGAGTTACAATAGTCTTTGTTGCATGGGTCGAAATATTAATAAACTAATGGCTGGTAAAATTTTGATAATAATATTAAATAGAAATAGAAAGAAAGTACAAATAGAGAAAACGTAGGTATCTAAAGGGGTTTATAATGTATACTTTTTCTCTTTTTGTACATACTTTCTTTCTATTTCTATTTAATAATATTATCAAAATTTTAGTCTATTCGGTAAATGTTTTCTTTTGCGTCATAAATCTCTGAAACAAGCAAAGACATTACAATTTGCCTGATATATATAGAAAAACAGGTTTTTGATATTTTAAATTGATGACATAATGAAAAACATTTGCCAGATAGACTAAACTTTTTGTGATACCACTTATATAACAATAATAATGATAAAAATAATACTAATTATAATAATAATAAATAAGGTGCTGAGGTACCTACATGTAAAGGCTGTGGTGAAGTACTTTCGGTGAGACACATTCTTGTCATCTTCAACGTTCAACTAAAAGAAATGTTTGAATATAATTTAATTCATATTGAACAAGTTCTTAACTTTCTTAGTAAAATTGGATTTTTAAATAAAATTTAAAGTAACATCTGTGACCCATTCTAGTGTATGTCATTTATTTTATTATTTAATGATGCTTACCTGTTTATTTATTGATCGTTTCGTTAAATTTAGTCAGGAAAGGTTTTTAGCCGGTAAGAGTCCGGCACTACCCAGCGTAATGTTAGGGTGTCCATGAGGATTTTCCTCTCCGGTTATGGTGCCATTGACCGCAGCAGTCGACGCACCTTAATGAAAAAAAAAGTAATAAACTAAATTCAATTCTTGATTAGTCAATATAAAAAGCTTGAATAAATTTGTAAATTGTATAATGAAATAGCCCAAAATAGAAAAAACTTGATTCAAGTAGAAAGGTGCCAAATAAATAAAACTTCCCTCAAATTCACTATCTGTGACATGGTATTGAAAATGTATTTCTAAGAGCAATAAAAACTCGAAGATCCCATAGAATACGAATAAAATAAAAAAGTTTTTGTCAAAATACCAACTTGCTCAAAGACCCAACCCAATTTTAAACGGGCAACCCTTAAAGAAAATTTAGGCATTAAAGGAAAACTAGACTCAAACGTTATTATACTCGTACATAAAAATAATATTAAAAAGCCAAAGAAACTAACTAATAATTCTTCATTACAGTAACAAAATGAAGATCCTGACCCTGACATTGACAATGACAATCCTGGTTCAGACTTATAGTCTTGATGTAACCCCGTTAGAAAACAACCCGGGACTTTTACCCTTTAAATTGGAAAAAGCAAAAATAATTATAATTAACGCAAAGCATGATTTTTTGTATTACGTTTAGGTTAGTTAGGAATATATCATTAATCTTAAGAATGCTTTTAATACCTAACAATTCAATTGTATTAATTCAAACTCTTTAATTAAGCTTAGTGTTAAAAATAATGTTAATAGTTTACAGCCTTTAATGACAGATATCGAAGCGAAATATTAAATATATATATAAACGAAATAGATACCCTTAGTGAATGGATTACAGGCTCTTTCGATGCTAATGACGGCGAAAGATATGATAAAGGGATAGTTACTTAAGAAGCAAATCAAAAGAAAATTGTTTATGAAGTAAATTCACAAATATCACTTTCTAAACAACTTTCAAATAAATTCAGAAACAATAAAAATAACGGTGGGAAACCAGAACAAGATAACAGATTTTATAAATAAATATAAAATTACTTTAATAAAACAGGATTTTTATAGACATATCATATTTAGGAGTTGTTAATCAATTATTCATTAATATAAATTTAATATAATCCTTTTAAATGAAATAGAAGATGCAATTACTTTTGCCCGTCTTGGGATATAGAAGTACAAGCAATCGAAACGGCCACACTAAAATCTAAGTTATGGCTACGGTACGTAGAAGACATATTTATCATCTGGACCCACGGAGAAGCGGAACTGAAGAAATTCCTTGACCATCTCAACGGAATTCCCAAAAAGATTAAGTTCACAATGGAAACCGAGAAAGAACACCAATTACCTTATCTGGATGTCTTCATAATCAAGAAAAATAATGGCATATTAGGACACACGCCCAGTCTCACCACAACCCGTCACAACTGCAGTCAGTCATTAAGACACTTGTCACGCGATCCGAAAGGCTGGCGGATGATGACTACAAGAAACAAGAAGACCTGAAAATCCAAACCATAATCAATAAGGCCCTTAGACCACGACGCCGGTTAAATATCAAAGAAGACGAGAACAACAAACCAGCTTTGAAGGCCTTCCTTCCCTACGTGAAAGGGACAACCGACATAATAGGCAAAGTTCTCAAAAAACATAACATTGAGACAACATTTATCGCCCAAGAAAGATCGGTCAAATACTCCAAACGCCAAACCAAAAATAGATTTGGAGGCACAAGGGGTGTACGACTTTCCTTGTAAGAATTGTGATGGAAGCTATGTGGGACAGACCAATAGACGAATCAACGTTAGACGCGAAGAACATCGTAACGCGGTCTTGAAACAATGAAAAACATCTTCCTTAGCTCAACACGTCCGAAAAACTTCCCATGAAACACAGGACGAAATGTCCAAGAAACCTCAACACAAGAGACGATACACAGAGACTAACAACTGCATGGAAACCAGCTCTTACAACCACCAAAACGACACGTCAATTAACGAGGTCAATGTTCTGCTTTAGGTTTTCACGGGCGTTATATGTATTGATGGTTTTTGGGGATCTGCTCTGTGTTGTCGGTTTTTGGAAATTAAAGTAACCGAATGTCTGACGACGTTTGGGTACAATCTCATGTACCCTTTTTAGGTCTTATCTGCTAGGCTGCTGTTGCTGCTCTGCTGCTTTAGGTTTCCACTGGCGTTATATGTATGAACTCGCACCATAGGAGCAACTGCAGCTCAGCAGATAAGACCTGAAGATGGTACATGGGATTTTACCGAAACGTTTGAGAACCAAAAACCCACAACACGGAGCAGATCTCGGAAAACCATCAATATATATATAAATATATATATATACTATATATATATATATATATATATATATATATTATATAGGTATACACATCAACACGGTGTAGGGATATTCTAAAAATAGCAAGGCCAACTGTTACGGCGCATGCTAGCCTACTCGTCCACGCGTCCAAATCATTTCTACAACGTTTTTCGCTTCGTGCTGACTAAGACTTATCTGGTCCAGTTACAATGTATTTTCCCTATGGTTAGCTTGCAAATGAAGGTACTGTATAGAAATAATTTAGGCAGATACTTTAATCTTTGTATTAAAAAAACTATACATTTAGGTATGGTAAGGTGTGAAACATAATTTAGAAAGTGGAACGTTACACATTTGACAGATTGTGGTAGTTTTCTTCTCTTTTTTGCGCTGAGCACATCTGGACATCTTCTCCTGGAGTTTCTACTGGGAGGTAGTCACCAAAATTTAGCAATGTCATACTTTCATCTATGCTCTCGTGGCTGCTATCTGATTTATAGATTTGAAATGTGTTTTAGGCTTTCTAAAAGAGGCTCAACAAATTATATTTTACTTGAGTCTTCTGTTTTTTTTTGGAGAGTTTATATACAATTTGGACAAGAATGTAAATCTGTTTCTGGAAATGGAATTTTTTTACAATTATTTTCCATTGAAGGCTTAGATGCCATCTCTGAAAGACTATAGTCTTTCAGCGATGGTAGTTTATTGACAAACAAACGGACGAGCATCCAATGAGAATGTGCACCTCACCTTTGCTTTTAATTATTTTTCTGACTCCCAAATTGCCAACCTTTCATTTGTGTGGTTTGCTAATTTTATAAAAAGGCTCGGAGAGCAAAGTTTTTTTATTATTTCAACTTTTGGCTGTTATGCTTTCATGGATTTTAGATTCTCGTGTTGGTGGTTTAGTCAGCCTAGGTATAAATTGTAGATCCACATTTGACCAAAGTACTCGCTGATCCAATGAATTTGGTGCATTAGTGGTGGGCGTTATGTTCGGCAATGTATCTTTTAGCGTTGTAGTAACTTCTTCAATACTGGCCACATCCTTACTCGATTCACTGGTTTCGGCTTCGTAATTTTTATCCCTGGAATCATCGCTACAATGAAATGGATCCCTGCACTTTCGTCACCAGACGTCCTCTCCGCCTCAATATCAGACTCCGCTCGGACTCTATCTCGGACAAATTGTCCCCTCAAAATCCTTTTTTGTCAAATCTTTTACTGGAACAAAATATACCAATGGGAATAATTGTCCTGCTCAAAAATACCAATGGGACATATAGATCCTGTAATGTTTTAAGTTAATTATAAAGAGCAACACCGGGGGCGCTCTAGCTGGGATCAGGCATTGCCGCGGCGAATAAAATGGGTCGTGGAATTCTACTTAATGTTAATAAACTGTTTGGTTCAAATAGACTTTTATTTCATTATATAAGTTAGAATTCACAGAATTATTACAGATCCCAAAACTGTAAGTTTTATTAGATCAAAATTAGGTCTAAATGTACAAAAAATATTACAATACTATAAGGAAGGGTCTTTACAACAAAAATACACACCTTATGGTTTTATAGTTTTTTTACGTTGAAACATTATAAAAAACTAGTAAACAAACTGTACCGCATGGCAAACATGAAAATAATGGCAACGTAAATCGAGAGGCTTTCGCCAAATTTCACTAAAATTTCGAATTAGGCTATAAACTACCAAAATACGATAATAGGTGCTATTTTAAATTGGTTTTCGTCCCAGCGGTAATTTTTAAAACTTGTGTGGGACGTATGTGGTACCGAAAGGGTTATTAAATAATAAGAATTTTAAATTTTAGACTATGTTCAACTTATTTTTTTTTAATTTTTAAATTATATGCATGCTCTTCAAATAGAAACAGTAGGTGGAGGGAACTTTTTTCTGAGGGAATTTACACTCTATTTATTTATCGGCTCAGAAATATAGGTAGGTACTATTAAACATAAAAAAAATTTAATTGAGGGACAAAAACATAGCTACTTCAAATTGTATATATATATATATATATATATATATATTAGACTGGTTCAAAAAAATCGAATATTTTTTTTTCTTCAAAGCCCGCATTAAATTATCTTCCCAGTAGTGAAAAAAGAAGCCTGTGAAAATTGTAGCTCTTAATATTAATATTTAGAGGTCGCTCACCGTGAATTTCTATTTTACGTTTAAATAACACAGTAATTCTTTTTTCTTAACTTTGAAATTTTATAACTCGTTTTTGAGTAAACATATTGGAATAATCGACACATATTTTTAAAGTAAATTAAACGCTCTACAAAAAATGTCTTCTATAACTTTTTCATAAATTCACTTATTTTATAGTTATTCAAGGTTGAAATTAGGCAAATAATAAATTTAACGTTTTTTTTTTCAATTGGTGGCATAATAATAAACCTTATCACTCATTATTGTACAGGATGGTCCAGTTTGTAATACATTAATTTTAATAGGTGAAAAAGCATCAAAAATAAGGTAGACTTTCATAAAAAAAACATTTCTTAAAAATGTTTCCTAAGAGAAATACAGGCCGTCAAAGTTTACAAAAAAAATAGTTTTGTCTTCATAACTTTTAAACCACAAAATTAATTTGGCACACAATGTAATATAGTCAGTGCCTTAATATGATGTAGATAATTATTTAAAAAAAACATCAGTGCCGCAGTTACTTGGGGGACTGCTCCCCTTTTCACCTCAGTCTTTGACGCCACTGGAAATTTTAAAATAATAAATAAATGCTTAGGTCAAGTTTTTAATTAAGGAAAAAAATTAGCTCTTGTAAAATTTTGATTTGGGGCTTCGTTTCTAAAATATGAGCTCAAAAATGTTTCCTCGCAAAATTACATTTTTAGGTTGTCTGTTCAATTTAGAGATAAAAAAACTACTTTGCTAAAATTTTAATTTAGGGCTTCGTTTTTGAAATATTTGGGAACACACTCCAAAAAAACTGCTGCAAAAGTATTCTTAGATAAATAAATTAATTATTTAAGAAATGAAGCACTAAATCAAAATTTTACTTGAGTAGTTTTTTTTCTCTAAATTCTAATCTAAATCTAAAAATGTGTTTATTATTAAAAAAAACTGCGCCACTGATGTTTTTTTAAATAATTATCCACATCATTACTAAGACATTGACTATATTGTGTACAAAATTTGATAAAAATTGATTAAGTGGTTTAGAAGTTATGATGGGGAAACGAGTTTTTTTTGTAAACTTTGACGGAAAGCGTCTATGCGAGGAAACATTTTTGAGCAAATATTTCAGAAACAAAGACCCAAATCAAAATTTTACAGGAGTAAATTTTTTCTCTAAATTAAAAACTTGACCTACAATTTTATTTAATATTTTAAAATTTTTAGTGGCGTCAAAGACTGAGGTGAAAAGGGGAGAAGTCCCCCCACATTACTATTAAGGCACTGACTATATTACATTTTGTGCCAAATCTGATGAAAATTAATGTTGTGGTTTAAAAGTTATAAAGAGAAAACTAGTTTTTTTGTAATCTTTGACGGCCTGTATTTTTCTTAGGAAATATTTTTGAGAAATGTTAATTAATGAAAGTCTACCTTAAAATTAATGTATCACAAACTGGACCGCCCTGTATAATCTTTTTTGAAAATTTTATATAAATTATGTTTCTTTAAAAAAAATTATCGCTCATTCCAATATGTCCACTCAAAAAAAAGTTATAAAATTAAAAGTTTAAAAAATTCCTGTGTTCTTTAAACGTTACATTTATTATATGTCTAATTTCAACCTTGAATAACTATTAAAGGAGTGAATTTACGAAAAAATTATAAGAGACATTTTTTGTAGAAAGTTCAATTTTCTTCAAAAATATATAGAGTTCATTCCAATATGTTCACTCAAAAACAACTTTTAAAATTTCAAATTTAAGAAAAAAGAATTCCTGTGTTATTTAAACGTAAAATAGAAATTCACGATGAGCGACCTCTAAATATTAATATTAAGAGCTACAATTTTCACAGGCTTCTTTTTTCACTACTAGGAAGATAATTTAATGCGGGCTTTGAAGAAAAAAAAATATTCGATTTTTTTGAACCAGTCTAATATATATATAGGTATATATATATATTATAATATTATTAAGAGTTTTTGCCAGTAATACAAGTTTAAAAGGCTTTTTATAAGAAAATAAAAAATACCCCCTGTAGGTAAAAACAATTGATTTTGCTCGAAAGCAAAAACAGGCACAGTGGTTGAAACTATTTTTTTATATTTTTGGTTCAAAATGTTTTTATCATTTGTAATATTTATTTGACAAATAATTAAAAATATACCCTGAAACAATATTTTTATTTTTAAAATAAAACACAGTGTAAAAAAATCAGGACTAGAACTGCAAAAGTTAAATTTTAAAACTTGCTTTATTAAAATAACAGTTTTTAAAATTTGTTTACCTATATTCTTCAATATAAATTATCTAAAAAACAAAGTGCATAATTTTTTTCATTGAGTTTATTTTAACTTTTAAGAAAAGCAGGGATACTTGTCCCATTTCTAGCAAGGGTGTAGCCAGGATTTTGTTCAGGGGGGCAGGCATGGGTAAACTTTAAGCCGTAATTTATGTTTTTCATACCCTCCAATATAAATTTACTTATACCAGAACACATTGCAAACTGCGAACATAACCCAATTGTGTATGTTTTATATTGCGGCAATCCTTTTCAAACCAAGTTTTTGTCAATAATATGGTTGAATCAGTTATGAATATATTTATGTGTATATTTAATAATACATTTTAAAAATGTTTTTCTCTTATAATGCCATAAACACATATTTAAGTATATGTAAGATACCCTACAAATCTACTGTTATTTAAAGTTTGCTATGTTGCCAAATTAGTTCAAACTGAAATCAGTGTATATGCGTAAATCAGTTGATATAAATAAATCAATGTTTCTGCATACGGCCCTAACTATCAAGTTGTCATAAAAAGAAATAATAAAACAATAAACAACTATAAAAATATTAAAATCAACAAAGAAATAAATAATAAAAGACAAAGTAGCAAATTTACTATACTACTCTTCAAAATGGCCATCATTGTTTAATACACACCTGTGTGCTCTCCTGGTCAAATTTTTTTGAATATTTTTCAAAACGGCCGGAGGCATGTAATAACGAAACTTTTGAACCCTTGATGCCCTATTCAATCTCTAACGGTTTCCGAAATAGCAATGCTATCCCATCACATTTTGCACACATTAACTAGCAAGATTAAAAACCAATTTTTGTATTTACGTACGTATTGTTTTTCGCTAAGTCATGCTTCAATGGTGATTAATAAAACAAATATATATTTTGACAAATAAATATATCATCGCAAATAAAATCTAGATATATGAATTTATTTGTTGGCAACATCAACATACAATAACTGTTGTATACACAAAATAATTACATTATTAAATTTATGACACTGCAGTGCACATGTGCTATTATAAAAATAGTTTTGTATAATTCTATAACACAATTAATTTAATTTTTTTTTCTTTGAAATTTTACAAATTAATTTTAACAATGTTTAATTTGCAAATATATTCATCACTATGCAATTTATTCAATAACCATATTTAATATAATTTTCCATTAATATTTATAATAACATAACATAACATAACAAGTTTACCATTTAAACAACATTAAACAAACATTGGTCTACAATCAAAATAATGTATTATTAAAACCAAATTGTATAGAAAAGCCCAGTGGCGGATTAACAGATGGGTATTTGAGCATTTGCCCACTAGAATTTTATTATTTTAAAAAATATTATAAAAAGACCCTTGTAGATTAGTCCTTTAAATATGCAATGACATAATAATAAATTTCTATCTGATTCTTTTCTGGTGATTATTTCCCTCATTATAATATGAACCAATCAAAAGCCTTGAATTTTCGAATAAATTTCGTTTAAATACTAGAACTATTTAACAGCGATTAAATTTTAGCCTCCATATTGGATTTTTGTTTACGATTTTATGGTGTTATTTACAAGTTTTAACAAACATTTTTTAAAAAACAATAAAAAATAAGTTATCTAGTTTACGAAATATCAATTATTACTTATTACATACCTTAAATTAATGGAATTTTCTTTAAAAAAATATTTATAAATTTTGACACATAAGTCAGATTTTATGAATTGTCAAATAGTTTCCTTTAATTCGAGAAATAATCTAGACGTATATCCCCCGCCCACCCAACCAATCCCTTGTCTATGCGTATATCACTCAACCTATAAATTTAATCTGTCAAACTATGCTCAGTAAGTTTTTTATTTGATTTTTCTTTTTGGAAAATAGTGTCATGCAAAATAATTAAAAATAAAACCCCTCGACCGCTAGGCGGTCTCGAGATTTTATTAAATTATTTTTCATTCAACATTTTCCAACAAAAACCAAACAAAAAACTACTGAGCCTAGTTTAACCGATTAAATTCATAGTTCTCGTGATCCTCGATCATATTATATTCACCATAGAAGAATCAGGTGCAAACTAAAAATGTGACATTTTCATATTTTATGTAAACAATAAAATATTTTTTGTTTAAATCGTCGCGTAAGTTCCACAGGGTTCTAAGTAAACTTTTGGTCAAAATTAAGATTGCACTCCAATGCATGTAAAAACAAATTCTGCATCATTCAAAGTGACACGGGTCACAGTACTGTGACAGATTTATTTTATATAAGCTACATTTTAAGAAGATTAATTGAAGCACATATAATTTTCTTATAAATGGGTGTGCATTGAAGATAAAGATTACATAAAAGCATTGTTATGTCAATACCGTGATCACGGTGTGCATCGATGCACAAAATTATGAAACAAAATAACTTCCTATTTAAATTTTTTTTTATTACTTTTAAATAAAGCTAAAAGTTTTTTACTTATATTTATTTGAACTTTCGCACTATATGTAAATCGCGTTTCATTATAGGTTGTAGTGCTTTCAAAATGTTTTCATAGAAAAATTCTAAAATTAAAAAATCTATATATTTTTTAATTTTAGAATTTTTATATTAAACACGTTAGTAATGGATTATTGTACACTGTTCCAGTCAAAAATCGTTGCAATGCAAATCATACATACTACCACTAAAAGCTTATAAATCTGATACCTACTTTCAATTAATGATTCAGTTACAAGAATTTCTCAAACTTCGATCATGTCAAATGGTCAAAGCGTTTTAAAGATTTTAAAGTTTTTAGCTAATTTAATATTTTTTGCAAGAAAAATGTGTCAATATCGGTAGTATATAAAATTTAATACCCAGTTTTAATACCCAGTGGCAATAATTTCCAAAAAATAGCTTTAAATTAGCTAACAAGTTTTAATTTTTTAAGAGCTCTGTAACATTGTTAAATATAAGGTACGCCCTCATGTGATAACTGGGACGAAATGTGCTAATATCGAAACACTTGCAATGATTTAAAAATTTATCATAAATGAAATGCAGAAAATAGTATAATACGAAAGATAATGTACGAGAAAGAGGTATAAATCATCCAAGTGAATAATGTGCAATAAACATACGAGATATTTTTTACTACTATACTTTTTTACTCCTATTAAATAATTTTTATTGAAAGAAATAAAGGAGAAATGATTTTTTTGGGAGAAAGTAAGATTAGATCTGTATCAAAGATGTTAGATTTTATTTAGTATACTAGGGGCGACCATGAAGATTTTTGAATAAGCTAGTTCGCAACTCCCCGAGTCCCAGTAAAAAACCTCTTTTGACAAGATTTTTAAGGTTTTAAATTAGTAAACATTTCCATATTTGGTAACACTAAAATCTAATTTTTTAAACTTGCAGAAAACATATATATAAATAGTAGAATTTTATTAATTGGTATTAGGCTAATACTATTAACATTACCGTCATATGTAAGTGAATGAGTTACGTACAATGAAAATATTTGTTGCAAAATCTTAAGCATGAGTAGAGTATTTTATATCATTGTTTTTTGCATGTAAGCAGAATGCGTGGTAAATTTTTACATTTCCGGACACATAAATTTTAATAATTTAAAGTACGTTCCCTAGTTTATGCACGAAGTACAAAAATGTGCCGAATACCAAACACTTTGGTGAATACAACTTTTAAAAATGCAGTAATGGTGTAGCCTTAATTTTAACTAATATGTGTCAAAAATGAAAATGTATTGCCGCTATAAAGTACCCAATTATTTTTTATTAAGCGCGCACGCGTTCATGTACGAATGCCACCTGTGTATATTTTTTAAATTAATTTTATTCTGATTATTAAATTATTTTTAAATTTACGTTAAAAAAAATATATTTTAATACCTTGAATTATAAGGAATCCACGGCCTCCGGGTTGACATGCGTTTTTACCGCCTTAATGCCCGTTTAAGAATGATCATCTCCCCCCTCGAGGGTTAGCACATTTCCACCTTTTTGGATCTTTATCTCCACTTTTCCATGAGACCGTGGCTACTAATGCATCCTTATTGGACTGCAGATATAATAACTGTTCCCCTAAAATCTATTTCTTTTTCTAATTTATGACAAACAACCAGAAACTATTCCTAATTTAACCAAATTGTAATTTTAATACCTTAACTAAACACGTCTATCTGTTTAGTGTCCATTCTCCGACACGGCTGTCCTGACGATCATACGTCCTCGGGTGCATTACGAATATTTAGATTTCAGGTTTTAACATCACGTTTTCAATTTACACTAATTAAAATGCCCTTAGTTCAGAAGTTCATTTCGATAAAAAGAAAATTTACTTTTCTAATTCAAATACATTCTAGGCCCCCGCTACATCACCAGCTGCTCATCACGCCCTGATTAAACCACTATAGTCGCAACTGCAAGCCTATATATAGGCTTGCAGTTGCGACTACATCCTGGAGCATGTAGTACGACCTTCATCACTAGAGCTAGCAAATCTAGACTAATACAATGTACCACTTTTTATATTTTGACGCGCGATTTTTTACGTCAGAAATATTAAGTTTGGGTTCTTTATCAGCAACAGACATTATACAGAAAGGCCTTGACAGTAAAAAGTTCGAAAGGACTGGCTTTACGAACGCGATACTTTTAATAGAGTCTGGATAAACCGGGATCTTCTACTTTTTCCTTATTTAACCACCTAGGTATCTCTTAAGTATTTAAATAAAAGATATGTATAATATGGTATTAATCAAATATATTTTTAATAATATTTTAATACCATTTTTTATACCATTAGATATTATTAATTTATCCAAGCAGTTTAAATGCCGATATTTTGGTTTGTTACTTTTAATTTGTAATTATTTCATTTCATTAAATAACTTTTTCTACTCTCACCTTTAAATCGTACATGTTTTCATGACACTAAGTGACCTTTTAAATACACATTGACAAGTTGTGGCTTTATGACGCTTTAGTCACGGGCTGAAGTTATCAACAGGTTTTTAGTCACGAGCTGAAGTTAGTTTTAAGTTAGTTGACTTAATAATAAGTTATAAATACATTCTGAAGAAGTCAATGTGTGACGAAACAATTGTCAAATGTAAATAAAACACGTGAAACTTTCAAAACATATTTGTTTTTTTATATCTACATAATAATAATAATATGGAGTTTCATCAAGTAAAGGGCGAAACAATCAAATATTTAGTTGACAGTTGTCAAATGTCATACAATTGTTAAAATAAAGTGCCTTTCTTGTAAAATAATACTAAATTTGAAAATTATTTTATTATCTCAATACAAAAATACAAAAGTATTAAATAGTTTCTCAACGCCAATATTTGAAAAGTTTATATAAACGTTGTACTGCCCTTTTAATTTCGCCGGCAGTAAACTATAACTTAAATTCGGGCACGGACTCCACTGTACAGTCCTCATAAAACATTTTCTTTACTTTCAACTGTCAATTTTCAAGAAATACATTTCGATTTATGACCTTTATAATCTTTAATGTGTATGTAAAAACATGACATTTGACGGTGACACACAGATTTCCCTATTGTTTCATAGATGGCGCTCTTTACAAATTTTTGATTTAAAAAATTTTAAGATAATAATAAGTATTTGTCGTAGGAAAAGTATAGTATGCACCTCGTTTATAAGCTTTTCTATCAATTAAAGCACTCGCTCACAAGCTCGCTCGTGCCTAAATTAAATTCGTGTATAAAATGGCGTTTATCAAACTTGATACATAATATACTATTTTCTATTCCACCCTTTAAATTGCCCATTATCGTACATGTTCTATTGTTTAATATATGTCGCTGGATACAAATATTTAATTTGTTTCATTTTTAGATGATAATACACTGAAAAAAGTCAGTATTAATTTTTAAGTTGTAGGTGAATTTGAGGCCAACCTTTTATTATTTAAAACACTGTCTATAAAAGTTAAGAACCGTAATTAATTTAATGAAACATTCAATATTATTATAATAAGTGTTTCCTAACATTTCACTCGTAGAGCATTTGGGTACATGAATTTAATGTAACCCTGCGTGTCTTTATTATTAAGACAATTTTCTTTAGGGTAAATATATAAACATTTATTTATATTGGAAGTACTTGTTTCTTTATTGTTATGAATTCAGGAATTTTATTAAATAATCAATCTATTATTGTTATAGGTTATATAGGGATAAAACTATAATGCACAATGAATTTATTTTAACGTTAGTATTCGTTGTTTACATTCCTTGCAAGCATCAGAAAGAAATCATAACCTATAACAACAAGTTTATTAAGTTGGTATTGCGTCATTTGTACGAGAGCCTCCATGCAGATACTTTGTACGTTTTGTCGGTTTCATAGAACAGTTTTTTGTGTTTATGGTAGAGAAAAAATGTCATGTAAGGAGCTACTGGAGGGTTTAGGTCTATTCCCAAATTCGAAGGTAAGTGTTTAGACCTCATGTAAATTAATTTCAATTATTTGGTAGGTACCTACCTATACTCATATTTTATAGATACCAAATAATATAAAAGTTAAATTTTAAGTAGTTTACTGTGGGAAAGGTACATTTGTTATTATTTAGAAGAAGCCATTACGCTTGAAGTGCTGCTAGTCCTTGACTCGCAAAGTGTTTGCCAACTTATTTCTAAATTAGGAGATAGATTTGCAGTCATCAAAAAATTACAGAGTTACGAGATAAGCAGAAGCAATTAATGATCTTTTATCAGCATCAACAAAAATTTGTTAACTGTTTTAAAGATGTGGTCAGAGTCGTTCGGTATCGGCCGTATGCGACAGTATTAAATTTCGGCCGATCACGGTGCTCTGACCACAGCCTAAGAGTATTTATTTAGTCCATTTTGTATTTTTATATTCTATAAAATAGGATATAATAAAATTGTTTAAAAATATTATATGCACATTTTATTTCTCATCAATCAAACAAAAAGTATACATTAGTCAAAATAATTATAGTATAGTGGAAATGCAAAACGGTGCCAAATCAGCGGATTTTGAGATTTTTTTATTTATGTATGTGGTCTGTATACTTTTGTATCAATAAACATTTTTTTGTTTACTTAAAATTATTTAAGTGCTTACATAAATACAATTTTGATAAAACAAAAAAAAATTAATACCCAAGTACATTTCCGCAGATCAAAACAAAATCTCGAAATTCGCTAATTTGGTACTTGGTTTTGCATTTTCACTCTAGAATTATTACTGAAGTACATATTACCTAAAAATGCTGTTTGCTATCAGGCTCCAAGCATTAAATAATAAGACATTATTTTAACAACAAATACATTTAATGTGTTTCAAAAATAAGCCTATTCTAGATGTTAAGGCAACCCGATGTTTACTTAGATAATGATGCAGTTAAAAATAACTCAACTAACTTTCAGTATTTCAAATCCACCATGCCTTTATATCAAATGCACGTTTCTTAGGCCATATCCGAACCCGTAACTACTTTACCACAAATGCATAGCGTTTATATTTAATGCTAAGTTTTTTCAGTGTAAGTATTTGTCGTTGAAAAAGTATAGTATGCAACTCGTTTATAAACTTTTCTAGACACGCATTTAGTTAAGCACTCGCTCGCAAGCTCGCCCGTGCATAAATTATATTCGTGACCAAAAAGACATTTATTAAACTTAATACATAATATACTATTAGATTTGGTTTTGGCATGCCAAAAAACTTTATAGCACTAGTTGTTTAAAATAAGCTTATTTTAGATATATTTGTAATAATTAATAATTATTTTTATATCCTACATTATTTTTACAATTTTACATTTCATACCTACATATGTATAAAAACAAATTTTTAAATAATCCGTTCTATAGTTTAGCGCATTTTTGACATATATTTGCAAAATTTTAACGTCCTAAAATTTACAGTTTTAAAATTTTTCAAATATTGACATCAGATTTGATATTAAATGTGTATATGTAACAAATTTTCAAATAATTCGTACTTGCACGTACAAGTCTTTCTATTTTAGCAGACTCTTTAGGACGCGTCCTGACGATCAGCGCTTATCATACACACAAAAAAATCTAATCTCGAGTTGAAACTATTAGCATCAATATGAAATTATCATAGTCATGACTAGGAGCAAGATTAGTGTATGCTTACGTTAAAATTACCTTTTCTTTAACTTTTATACCAAATGTATACCTACTTTGTATTTAACTTGAGAGTACTTATGTTATAGGTGTAAATTTAAATTTAAACTCGATTTAATATTAGCCTTAACTTCAATTTAAAACTATCTTATGAGTCTATTTAGAATTGGATTTATTTACATTAAATATAGTTTAAGTTCAAATGGAAAATAATTATTATATTATTATATATTAATATATCTTGTCTTTTATCGGAGTAAAACTATTTTTTAATTGAGACATGTAGTTTAAGGTTTAAATAATAATATGCTGGGCTTGTATTCTTATATGTTAATATTGAAATTAGGTCTTGCTTTAGGTTAAATTGAATTATACTTACTGTAAGTGTAACACTTATCATACTTATCTTTTATTTAAAACTTCTTCATTTTTAGATTACTATATTTATTTTTAAAAGAAAACTAACAAAAAATAATATGGAACGATTTATTTTCTAAATAAAAATACAATATTTTCTAAATAAAAACACAAATTATTAAAACATTTATATAGGGTCTCTGATAATAAGTAAAATTTTATACACTCTAAACTACCTACTGCAATATACATCAAAATAAGACTATACATGTTTAGTACACAATGATAATACCTAATAGGTAAACAAAATATTTTTATAGCCACTAAATGTCATTTATGCTTTGTTGTAAAGGGTAAAGCAATACAAATGAGTTTATGATGTGAAAAAATATCAAATATTTTTGTACTATGGTACTTAGGTAGAAATGAATTTATTACTTCGTCAGGATACTCCCATGTTCTAAGCAATTCCTCCATAATAGGTATTTCAGAAATACTATTTCTTTAAAAAATATCACAATCACCACCACAGAACAAACCACAGGCACAATAATTATTCTCTTTGTGGAACGTATTTTTGCGCGGTTCTTTTGTTATGCTCAATTTGAAGATAGAGTACGTTTTTATTATTAAAATAGTGATAGGGTCACTTTTTATTATTGGAATGATTACATGTAAGGATGTTTTAAGTATAAAGCAAGTGTTCAAAGGGATGTTTTGCTATTATTATAGCTAAATTTAGTTATCTTTGATATACATAAAAATATATATTTTTATAATCAATTTAATGATTATATTTAACAATATATTATACTTGCTATGAATTAATTTTGGTAACAGAATAAACCTTATTTGTATTAACCTAAACCTATATATTTGAAAATATGTTATTTGTTCAAATTGATAATAGATTTTTTTGTGTGTACGCTCCATGTAAAAGGTTTATTGCTAAAAATATAGCATTAACAAATAGCTAGAAACTTTAAAAATTAAATTAAATATTATCTACCTCTTTTTATGTTTAGCTCGTTTAATATTATTTCAGAACTTAATTAATAACATCAATATACATCAATAAAACATTGTTTTTTTAAATTAATAGGTTTTGGGTTTGGCCAAAATGTTTAGCTAGTATAAAACATAAAGTGTTAGACAATGCTAATAAAACAATTCAATTCTAAATTACAAACACTTTGTTATGCTTTGGTAATATTCAAAAGTTACTTTGAACACTGTATATATGTACAGTAATAATATAATAATATTATAAAACACTATACCTTCTTGTTAAGTATATTATCCAAAAGGTGTAAAAATACAATTTTCTAAAAATTATGTTCCTCGCAAAATTTTCAAAATAGGTTTAAAAATAAAAAAACCTTCAAATATCTTAGTTTCAGATGGTTTTTGTGTCGAGCCCAATCTATTCCGACTATAAAAAGAATACTTTAGACATTTTAAGCAAAATGAAAATTTGTTTTTGCGAGTTCTTTGACTAAGATAAATAATCAGAATTAATGGAAGCGCTTTCGAATCATTATGAAGTATAAAGCCCAGTCTTTATCAATAAAATGACATTATTACAAATGTTTTAGCAGAAACAGTGTCAACAAATTGGAGAGAATTTAAAAGGATTGTCAATATAATGAGCAAAATCTGCTGGGTTTGATGTTTTTTATACCATTAATTTTATTTTTGCCTTTTATATAAAACGACGCACATCAATATTTATTTATTTATTTAGGTGTACATTAATTAGGAGTAAAAATAGTTCATTATATTCATTCATTATAAGCGCTTATTAAAGCCGAGCTCAGAGTTCGCTGCCAAGACGCCAGTCCCACTGGCCCAGTCGAGGAAGCAGATCTGAGCAAGGCAGTAATATGCTTTCTACGCCGTGCTGTACAGACATTTTTTCAAGCGTTTAATAATTCTGTACTTACTTTAAAGTTCTTGTGTGTGATACATTTTGTCATAGGTTTGACGTTTGACATTAGTTATATTATAGGTTATGTGTATGAATTTATTCTACAGTGACCTTTAATTTTTAGTTATCTGCACTGATATTAAGCTAAATTCGATAGATGGAAACACTCTTTCTATGTAGTTTTAATGCATTTTCATTATTGTATGGCGGTGTTTTAATTTGACTTTTGAACTGGGTACAAAAATAAAGTATTTCTTTATAGGCTTATGAGTATTATAAATTTGTATACGATTGAAAAAAAAAACATATTAATTGCATTTATCATATTTGGTTTTTGAATTGAATTGTACTTTTACCTAACAAAACAAAGAAACAATTAATAAAAACCTTTTTTGCAATTTGCAGCTTGCCCAAAATTAATATAAACTATTAAAACGTACGTGTAAAGTATTAAAACATTTAATCAACCAATTATTTTAAACTTTTTATCCGACGGTGTCTAGAAAGTTTGTATGTAGTTTGCAGTCATAGTTAGTTTTAATCCATTTAAACTCTCCACATTTACCATACCGGTGCATTGTTTATTAAATTTTTATATAATACGTAAATTTGGTTTTGAGGAATATAAAAAATTTCGTTGCAAAAATAGCAAGCAAATCGGCATTAATAATAAGTATAAATTATACTAACATTTAAATATATGTATTATATTAGGCACTTGGTAAAAAAAAATATATTTTTATTTATTATTTATAAACAATTTCCCTGACCCTTTTAACCATTATTTAGTTGCCCGAGTGCTCCATTTTTAGCAATAATAATAATTTAGCCCATATAATTTATCAACTACATTTCAAACAATGAACATGCAGCGGGCTGTTTTAAAAGTGCTCAGTGCCCCGGTGTAACTGTTAAATAATAACACATCATCACGAATTTTGCCTCTAATATAAATTATAGGACTTAAGTCATCATAAGGTGAAGACGCGCACGCGATCGCTTCTAAAGAGTACGGAAGTTAAGAAAAGCCTATCAGAAACAGTAAACCGCACATAGTGTATTAAATTTTGTTAGTCAATTTAAGTGTATACAGTGCGAATTAGAGCCTAGGGCCACACAGTGGTGCAGTGCAATACAACCTCATATCAATTGAAGAATTAACAAAATCAGTACCTGTTCAGGTGAGTTCAATGTACCAGTCTTACGAAGGAACCAAAGAGAGGGTGGATCGCAGCAACAAAATATAAGTTAAATAGATTTAATACGCATGATTTAACTTGCATTCTTCACTAAGAAAGTAATCTTACATTTTCTACCAACCTCCCGAAGAGGTTAAGCGTCTTCAACGCATCTAAACCAGGAAAACAAAACAGCCAAGCAAGAAAAATATAATTTTCACAGGACAGCAAGTGTAATTATTCGTAATATAAATGAGGCCAGCCATACATTCTCATACTCATATAAATTGTAATAGGTTTATCGACATTTATCAGAAAAAAAAATATTTCATCAAAAAGTTTGCTTTTGTAGCCAGAAAAATGTGTTGTTATTTTAAGAAAATATATGATTTTAATTTTCATATGTTAAAACAACAATCAAAATATATTTGTATTTTGTTTTTATTAACTTTAACTATTATTTTAGCTAACAAACTATTTAAAAAAAGTGAATCCCTTTATTCTTTCTGTTATGTTTCTTTCTTTTATTAAACCCCAAATACGAGCCCTAACCACATAATGTTCGGACACTTCATAATTTATACAGAAATTTTTTTCGTGAATACTATCTCAAAATTATTAGAAGTTATGAAAAATTCAGCTTATTTTGGCATATACCCCTCGAAGCGATTTTTATTTTTAAAAAGTTTACCTTTTATTTTTAGCTTTTAAAAAAAGGCTAACTTTTTAACTTTTTTTTGTATGAGTAAAAAAAGTTATAAATGGACCCATTAAAAAGAGCATAAAATATTATACAAACCCTGAAAATTTGGTAAAAAATAAATAAGTTATAAAAAAGTATAAGTAATTTAAAAATGCTATTTTTAAAGAGTTTTTGCAATTTTCTTAGGAAACGGGAGATTTTGCAGATATATATATCGCTATAACTTTCTTATTATTTATACAATTTTTACCAAATTTTCAGGGTTTGTATAATATTTTATGTTCTTTTTAATGGGCCCATTTATAACTTTTTTTTACTCATGCAAAAAAAAGTTAAAAAGTTAGCCTTTTTTTAAAAGCTAAAAATAAAAGGTAAACTTTTTAAAAATAAAAATCGCTTCGAGGGGTATATGCCAAAATAAGCTGAATTTTTCATAACTTCTAATAATTTTGAGATAGTATTCACGAAAAAAATTTCTGTATAAATTATGAAGTGTCCGAACATTATGTGGTTAGGGCTCGTATAGTAGGTACCGATATAGTAAATTTATCTAAATGAGCATGTAGCGTTTGGACTTTTATGACCATTTAACGTTGTGGATAAATAATAAAAATACAAACAATATTAAAAAATAATTAACAACTGCTATGAATAAATAAAGGTGTACATAATAATTTTATAATTAAAAGATGTTTTGGAGAATTTTTGGAACCGATAAAATGTTGAGTTGTTATTTTTTAAAGGGTTAAAAAAACCTATTTACTGTTTTTATAACCACTTAAAAATCTGTATTAGTAGGTACTACCACTACAAAAGCAAACTGTATAGAGGATGTGGATATTTTTTCTTCATTTTAGAGCATAATTAAAAAAATCATAAAATAAACCCAAGGACAACAAACGTTTTTGTTTTGTTGAGTTGTGTAATTGAATTGCCGGAAAGCAGAACCGACGCAGCGCGTGGCCAGTAGGAAAGAGAGGGGATTAGATGTACTCATGGAGTCTCCATAATGGAGACCATTTAATTTCAACAAAATTCTTTAAATTAAACCCGCGATAACTCCTTAACTAAACGTGCGATTTTTATGAAATTTGGAAAGAATACTCAGATTGGTGCAACGTTGCTATTAAATCAAAAAATACAAAATTTAAACGATGTGGCTCCCGTCCCGAGGCGGGACTTAAGTTCAGTCCCGATTGACGTCACACACTGTAAATCGGTTTTTATTCCCCCAGATTTTATAATTTGTGTCAAGCTCGATGGCTTAGATGGTAGGGCGGTCGCTTGGCATGCGAGAGGTACCGGGTTCGATCCCACTAGAAGTTGTCAAACTTTTTTTATTTTTTTTATTTTATAAATTTGTTGTTTCTTTGTTAAAAAGTGTTTTATTTTTATCGTAACATAAATTTGCCCATTTTAGTTGGGTTTTTTGCTCAATGGGGCGGGGGGGGGGCCAATGGGGCGGGGTCGGTTGGGTTGTGTTGTTGAGTTTGGGTTGGTTTGGTTTTATGGCGTAACTAAAGTGCCCTTAACATGTATACAGGTACAATTTATTATTATTATTTTATTATAACATAACAAATCTTAAAATTATGACGTCAATCGGGACTGAACTTAAGTCCCGCCTCGGGACGGGAGCCACAGCGAAATTTAAACCACAATTAATTAATAAATATATCAATATTATTTACTTCATAACTATGCTTAAACTAGTAGATGTTTATATATTATATATTCATATGTTTTTTTCTTGGTAAAATAAAAAAGTTTTTTTCCAAATTTGACAATTATTGATTAATTATTATAGCCGTAATACAGTAAAAGAGACCGCGGCGGCGTAAAGACAACAAAGTGCACGAGAATCGAATCTAAACTCGATTTATCACGTAAAAAGCTTAATTGCGACAAATAATTTATTATCAGTAATTATTACTAAATGTGTTTACATTGTACACTGTACACTGTACAATATAAAACAGGAATTTTATTTTAAAATAAAACCTTATCTTTTAACTTTTTAGCAACATTTGCTATCCACAAATTATTATTCTTCTATCTTTTTCGTCCGATTTGTTGGCTTTTTAAGTCTGTCACATTTTGACCACAATTAATATTCTTATGGCCTTATGTACTTACAACAAGCACATATGGTAATCTGCCGTGCTTAATGAAAACGCCGTAACCAACAATTTTACGATTTTTGGTTTACGGCATTTCCTTATAAAACGATGCATTCTGCATCTATTCCTGGAACCCAAAAATCCATAATCAGGCCAATTCACTAACATGAGTCGTTAACTTTAGCCACTAGATCAGTGGATATCGGCCAATCCGGCCAATTAGGTCGATTAAATAAAGGATAACCACTAATTCTAGTGGCTACTCTCTTAAAATGAAATAGTCAAAATATGTTTGAATTAGTACCAGCATTTTTTACTAATAAAATAGTCGTTTTTACTTTTAAATAAATATTTGTTACTACGTAAATAGTTAAAGTTTGACTAATTTAAGATTAGACACCATCTTTGACAATTTCTGAGAGTTAAAAATAACTAATTTCTTTAATCGTTTGCGACCAACAACAAAGTATTATTTGAATTAAATGCATATAGGCTCCATGGTTAAATGACCCATGAAAACAAGATCTATTGACAAATAAAATCGATTTTTATAAGAGTGACTGGTAGCCACATTAGTTATGACAACAGCTTGAAAAGCTTGACAAGCGGCAGACCTGAGTTCAATCCCCGGCAGGGTCAAAACTTTTTTAAATTTAAATCTACTAATTTGACTATTTAATTCAGTAGAATATAACTAATTACACAGGCACACAAAAAAAGTGGTCGGTCCGGCGGATCTGAGTAGTATGAATATATGCATTGACCCAGGCCCGTTCCTGGGGTGTCTGGCGCCTGCGTGCAGCATTCGTTGGTGCGCCCCTTTTATATTTAAATATAATACATTAAATATTTGAATTTTAAGCCGTAAAATTTAAAAAATATATATTTTGCGACAAACTGGCAATATGTAATTGAAAATGTAAAAAAACTGCTTAAATTAAGTATAAAAAATATTTATTAAATTACCAAACAAACAAGTTATATCATAAGGGCATCTATTTTTTTCGAAAAAAATCGGAAAAACACTTTGCTAAGTAATATTTTAACAAGGATCATGAGTGCTGGTGGCAACAAAAATCCGAGTCGAAGACGAGGATTTTTGCACCTACACGAATGCATTTTGTTAAAAAATATTACTTAGCATTGAGTTTTAACAATTTGATTTTTTTCACAGGAAAAGTTAGATACCCGAATGGTATTTGACATCCCCATATTGCCCCCTTTCACCTCCCGACTGCTACCATAAAATTAAAAAAACCCAGAAAATTTGATGTTATCAAACCTCGAATAACTCTAGAAGAAATCAATTTATCGAAAAATAATAAGGGACCTTTTTTGTAGAGAGTTACATTTTATATAAGATCATTGCCAGTTACTTTAATACAGAGGTATAAAATTCCAAACATAAAATTATTTTTTCCCATGTTAATTAAATGGGAAACTAAAATAAAAACAGCGACCTCTTAGAGTTGAGCTGAGACGCCCATATTTGGTGAGGATTTTTTTATATTAAATAGAAACATTTGAGAGGGTAAGAGCGAAAAAAAAATTAAATTTTATTTTTTGAAGCACCCTAAGGTGCATACTACTTTTTCTACGACAAATACTTATTATTATCTTAAAATGATTTAAATCAAAAATTTGTATAAAGCGACATCTATGAAACAATAGGGGAATCTGTGTGTCACAGTCAAATCTCAAATTTTTATATTTTATAAACACAGATATAATTATAAAGGTTATAAATCGAAATGTATTTCTTGAAAATTGACAGTTTTTCACAGTGGAAATGTTTTATGAGCACTTTACAGTGGAGTCCGTGCCCGAATTTAAGTTATAGTTTACTGCCGGCGAAATTAAAAGGTCAGTACAATGTTTATATAAACTTTTTAAATATTGGCGTTGAGAAACTATTTATTACTTTTGTATTTCTGTATTGAGATAATAAAATAATTTTCACATTTAGTATTATTTTACAAGAAATGCACTTTATTTTAACGATTGTATGACATTTGACAACTGTCAACTAACTTAAAACTAACTTCAGCCCGTTACTAAAGCGCCATAAAGCCACAACTTGTCAATGTGTATTTAAAAGGTCACTTAGTGTCATGGAAACATGTACGATAAAGGGCGTTTTAAAGGTGGGAGTAGAAAAAATATATTTTCATTCAGTTTTATTATATTTAATTTCTATTTAGGAAATTATTTCTTTATTTGTGTTGCATTTGTTTTTGATTTTTTGTAAGGTCCAAAAATTTTCTTTTATAAAATATGTATTGTATGTTATTATAAATTTATTTGTTATTTATACTTGTATTTTTACGGTTAAATATTACAACCAAAATGCAATGACTTTAAGAACATGTTAGTTTTTTTAACCGGCAATTCTAATTCAATTTTTAAAATTTGTTTACAATATTTCTTAAATAAAAATAAAAAAAGTGGTTCACAAAACGCCAGTTTGACAAAAAATGGTTTATTCCGATGCTATATTAATGCAATATGCTCCGCCCATTTGCTCTATACTAATACAAACCAAGAAAAAACAAATTACTACAATTTTAAAATACTATTGCAATTGTGGCCTATACATTAATTTTTTTAATTACTATTTAATTTCGAGTTTTGGATAAAAATTATCAGTTTTAATAAATTCATTTTTTAAACATCTATATTTATAATATTGACGTGTTCTTAACAAAAATATCATTATATAGCTATAAAAACATTTTTTTTTAAATTAGCATATTTAAAAAAACATAAAAATTACCGATGGTAGTGGGAAAAAATTTATGAATGATAACAAAAACCTGTGCACCTCAAAACATACCTATCCTCCAAGAGATTTTTTAAGCTCCCACTATACTGCCGTGCTAAGCTAAACCCCTATAACCGCAATATTAAATAAAAAAGGAAAAAAGATAATTTGTATTGTTTTTAACAATAATAATCTTCTATTGTCCTTAATTATTTAAAATAGTATATTATACTATGTGTTAAAAAAATGGTAAAATAATTTATTTGGATTAAGAGATAATAATTTTAATTTAAAAAGAATTAATTAATTAATTTTAAAATTTATTTATTTAAATTAAATAATCATTATATTTAAATAAAAAATATTTATTTAGATTAAAACATATATTTTTTTAATTAATAATGTTTTATTGGTTTCATCCAATCTAATAATATACATATATACATATATTGGTGTATTGGGGGGTAAAAATTAATTAAAATTTTTAATAATAAATACTAATCTTTATTGCATATTACCATTTGGCAAAATATAAATTAGCTTAATGTTAATCTTAATGTGTGCTGCATAAATCCACCATTAGCCTCTAACCCACCTGACCACGAGCCGTAACTGTATCCAGGGTACTCAAATAATAATGGTAAATTGCAACTAATTATTTAAATTACTTACCTTTAAAAACATGTATACATTTTTCAATAGCCAATTCCTTTAAAAGGTCCTCTATAGTATAAAATAATTTTATATTATAATTGATTCAATGCAACACACTACTCATCAACAGCCTGCTCTAAATTGGGGTCGCTAAAATCACGTACACACAAAATGGCTATCTGCAGTCGCGTGATTTACAGCAACCAATAAGAACTAAAGTATTCATACAAGTCATGGTACTTCGACAAAAAAGTTTAAATAAACCTCTAGAGGTCTGCTTTAAATTAAATCCCATTTTTTTGTATTTAAATAATAATTTGTTTAAATTAAATAATTAATTTCATTAAATTAAATTAAAATCACATTTTAAAATTAAACCATGTTTAAAAAAAAATAATATTTGTTATTTTTTAATTTTTTTAAAGAAGAAAATTGTTTTTATAATTTAAGATAGTCAACTTTTATTTAAACACGCAGAAAAAACTCTAGCATAGCATGAATGGGTGATCCATTAAACCAATGGGATCTTGTAATCCGTATTCCTGAATAACAGTTCCTATAATACCAATAGGTAGTTAGCACTTGGTTTATAATCGTTTACTGTTTTTAAATTAACAACAAAAGTTATCCCTCCAAATCTATTGATATTCATATTGATATTTATTTGTTAGAATGGTAGAATGTTATTGCATTAAATACTAATTTGATTTATTTAATAACGTTACTATTGTATGTATACTATGTATCCATTTAACGCAATAAATTCTTTGACATTTAGGCAAAATATTTCCCTATTTTGGTTTAATAGTAATTAATTGAGCAAATAACAATTTAGATTGCTTCAATTTTAATGCATTCAATGACAGCGCTGTTCTTGGTACTATGTTAGATTTTTTTCTGTGCAGAAAAAGTGCAATTTTAAAATAAAAGTCAGGTACTTTGTTTTAAATATATATTTTAATAAATTTGCTTTTTCCTTTTAAATAAAGACAATTATTATTTTTAAATTTTTAAATTAAATTTATATATTTTTTAATAAATAAATAAACCATTTATTAGCATAAGCTATTTACATTACAAAAATGTCATATATAAAAAAAAATCACAAAGTCAAACTATCACAGTAAAAAGTTTTCTTTGACATGTTTAATTACAAGTTTCTTAAATATTTTAATGTTATTACAATTTTTTATATCACTTGGAAGACTATTAAATAATATTAATCCATTAACAAAAACATTTTTTGTTGTTTGTACCCTGTCATACGTTTCAACATAAAAATCATTATTACTCCTAGTATTGTAATTATGGATGGTTTGTACCAAAATTAATTTGTCATTTAAATAAATAGGTAGAATTCCAATTTTAACTTTAAATATAAATAATAGTGTTTTAAAAACCACATATTGTTTTACACTTAACAAACTTAATACGTCAAGCATCATTTCGATTGGTGTATACCTGTTACATTTTAAAATAATTCTCAATGCTTTATTTTGAAGTTTTTGTAATTTTTGCATTTCATTATTATTTATACAGAACAATACAGTGGAACAATAATCAAAATGTGGAGCTATAATGGCTTTATATAACAATAATTTTACTTGCAACGATAAATTTTTCCCAATTCTACCAAGAAAATATACTTTTTTTGAAATTTTATTTAACAAATATTCAACATGGTTTTTAAAGTTTAAATTCGAGTCTAATATAATACCCAGATATTTTATTTTATCTACTTTTTCAATTTTTATATTATTAATTACCAGGTTTACTTTATTAAAATCAACATTCCCAATTTTACGACTAGATGCAATACACATATATTTGGTTTTACTTAGGTTAAGACACATATTATTATCACACAGCCATTTATAAATAATTTCTAATTCTAAATTTAAAGTAATAAACAAAATTAAACAAACATTCTTGTTTGAATAAAAACATCTTTTTTTTCTGTGTACAGTTTTTCTATGTAGATCTGTTCCTAGCCATTTTCCGTAGTTCATCTCATCACAGGGGTCCTGTATGAGTCATAGGTCACATAAAAATGACGCCAAAAACTGAATACGCTATCGGAAAAGAGTTTAAAAACATGTTTTTCAAAATTATAGGTGATCCTTTTTGAAAGTTAGTTCAAATACCAACAGCAATTTAGAGACTTATTTATAATTTTTTGCGATTTTCTTTAAAACTAAACCCTTTAGGAAAATAAACTAAATAATAAAGACGACAAAATTATTTATTAAATTATGCTTCAACAACATTGACGTAGATATAATTTTTTTTAATTACAAAATGTTTAAAAACTTGATGTTTTTGCACATTAATTGCCGAAACCATATTTTACAAAAAAAAGGAAAGGACAACAGAAAATGGTTTATCTATTAAAAAAACCTTGTATTTAAAAAAAGCAGGCAGGACCCTTAAATAAGTTGAGCACCTAATTAATTTATATCTAGTTGAGGTATACGCTCACGCAATAATACTACCATCAGTTGCTTACATTTAATTGCCAACAAGGAGTAAATAAATTTTTTTGGAACGGACTAGTAAAACTACCAAGGTGCATATTTGAGGAAAATGCATGTTAAATGCTTCTGAAACATTCTGACATTCTTCTAGCAAAAGAGTTTTTGCAAACTTTTAGTCCTTTGGTCATTTTACCATACGTGTCCTAATTTAATACTATGGATAAATTAGTTGAGAATTATTTTTCCACCAAAACGCCAAATTTGGACTTTGGAAAAAATCACATACAAACATTAGTAGTTTAAAGCTGCTGATATATCTCAAACTTTAAAAATTCATGTTCTAATTAATCACTTGGAATAATGTCCACTGCGAGTTTATAAATTTTTTTGGAATAAATGCAATATAAACAACATCCTAACTTCAAAGAGTCCTTAAGAAGAGAAGTTGTAGAGTTTTCACTAGTAATACCACTAGAGGTCAAATTATTTCCGGACATTTTTTCGAGCTCATGAATATTTTGAAAATTATCCCGAGTCGAAGACGAGGAATAATTTTCTAAAAATATTCATGAGGGAGAAAAAATTTCCGGATTTAATTTGACCTCGTGTGGTATTCGGTAAAAAAATTCCACACCAAATTGTGTTTAAATAATTAAAATTTATTTTTTGATTTAACTTGACCTTGACTTGATTATTTAGTTACCATGGCAACTAAGTCAACCCCAACCTAAAAGTTATTTCAGTTTTGAAGCTGTCAAGCGGCACGACGTAAAAAAATGTGAAATTGTCTGCTGTAATGATCAATCATCGTGCAATGACTTATTTACCCGCATTATTAGAGGATTGTGGCTCCTACTTGAGGAAAGAAAATTTGCTTTGAATTGTTCACGAATATTTGCATCTTAACTATTCAAAACTCAAAGTGCTAAATGGAAAAAAAGGTGAATAGAATAGTGTCTAAATATTATATATATTTCATTATACATAGACATTTAATTTATTTCAAGTCCTGCATTTTCGCCATTAAGAAGAAAGGAGGTGTCCAACGAATATAGAAAACATCTAAACTTTGTAATGGAAATGTATCAAAATTATCATGTAAACAAATAAAAACCAGATTGTCAAAAAAATATTCTGTCATTATAAACGTCAAAAAATTTCCAGTATAATTCGCTGTTGGGTACCCACGAGTAAAAAATGTCCACTAAAATTCAACCGTTGCCATGGTGATCTATCAAAAATACACGTTTTGATTGGTTAAAAATTACAGGTGTGGAATTTTCACTAGTAATACCACTAGAGGTCAAATTATTTCCGGAAATTTTTTCGAGCTCATGAATATTTTGAAAATTATCCCGAGTCGAAGACGAGGGATAATTTTCTAAAAATATTCATGAGGGAGAAAAAATTTCCGGATTTAATTTGACCTCATATGGTATTCGGTAAGAAAATTCCACACCAAATTGTGTTTAAATAATTAAAATTTATTTTTTGATTTAACTTGACCTCGACTTGATTATTTAGTTACCATGGCAACTAAGTCAACCTCAACCTAAAAGTTATTTCAGTTTTGAAGCTGTCAAGCGGCACGACGTAAAAAAATGTGAAATTGTCTGCTGTAATAATCAATCATCGTGCAATGACTTATTTACCCGCATTATTAGAGGATTGTGGCTCCTACTTGAAGAAAGAAAATTTGTTTTGAATTGTTCACGAATATTTGCATCTTACACTCTTAGAAAAGACCTGGTATTTGCAATGAAAATTTAGTTCCCAGAACCAATTTTATTAGTGAAAATAGGCACAACAAAAAAATATGTTGTGGGAACCAAAACAAATTTGTTTTTACAGTTTGTTGTCGGAACAGCCAATATTGGTAGCTCCAACCAACAAGTTTAAGTGCATCGAAATTAGTTTTTTTTTCATACAAATAATTGATATTTAATGCAATCACATTAGTCTGTCATTTTAGCAGTGTCTAAGTTGTAACAACTGCACTTGCTATTTATCGAAACAAACATTGTATCATGCAGGAATTTATTTTTTAATTGAAATTACATGAAAAAAGGTACATTTAAAGAATTTAATAATTGATATAATATAAATTTGTTTTGTACTTTAACTAAGTTAACTTATATATAATATATATATATATAATTATATTTAATATTAAATGCTTGCATTAGTAGCAACAACAAATTGGTATTATTCCACAGTACATACCTGCTTAGTAAATATAACACTTTTTGTGTAAATATTATAAAAAATAGAGAAAGGAAATTCATGCCCGTTCGTTTTATAAATATTTATTATAAATTAAAAAATAATAATATAACTGAAAACACGAAATTTTGGTTTAAACATTATAACAAAAATTAATAATTACTCTAAGAAAACATTTATAATTATTTTAACAATAAAACAAAAACGATTCTTTGGTAAATATACACAGATAGGTACATTAAGATAAAAGTTGACTATACTTCTTCAGTAAACCGTGATATTTACGTGAAGTGCAAGCCTTTGTTTAACAACTTAACAATGATTCTTAGGTACAACGTAACATACTTGCATGATAACAGGGGTAAGCATTCGATAAATTTTCAGTGTGAGTGCCTATAGTATAGGCCCTACACCAAAAATGCGACTTGAGCTGTAACAAAACAAAACAAAAAAATTCTCGAAATTCCGACGTGATGGAGACTTTTGGTGGGCACCATTGGATTCAGGAGGCCATTTTCAGTCGGAATGGCATTTTCACATTTTTGTATTTTTTTTCGGACCCCAAAACTACAATAGTGTAATTAAAGGAGTGCATGCAATAATAATACCTAACCTTTAAAAACTGGAACCAATTCAGGTAAACCCCATGTTCCTAATAAATCTGCTACTTCAGTCCGCTCATCCATATTATTTGTTCGAGATATCTATAAGTAATCAACACATAAGAATATATTCTCATATATATGAATAGTTAAAAAGTATGTCGCCACTGAATTTACAGGGGCAAGTGACTAATTGTAATAAACTAGTTTCTTACCTAAAATATACACTGCACACGAGCTGATACACAAATACAAAAGAACAAACACCACCGAAGTCTGGACGCCGTGCAACACCGTTTGTTTACAGGTTAAAAGTAAAGCACGCGCCGGGCTGGACAAATCGCGCGCGAAATGCACAAAGTTTGCAGTTGCATTAACCTACAGAGACAACATCCCCAACTGACACTTTGTTTCACACCGCTGGTGTCTTAGCTGAGTGAAAAGTGACGCATAGTTTATACAACCGAACCGTTAGTTCCACGGACTAATTTCGGTCAGTTGAGAATGTTACTTAAATATTTGGTCCAACAAAAACATTTTACCGCCGAAATGATTTTTTTGAGATAATGTTGTCAATACTTCTAGCCAACACAAAGTTTCAGTTAAAATAACTTAATCGCCTTTTTGCAGTAAATAATACTCAACAACAAAACTAAATCCTTTCAGGTAATGATGCAAGCAGTTACACATATAAAGGTACTGATTACAAAAAACAAAAAATTTTATTTTCTGCAACAATTTTACCCCAACGATAATAAGTTAGTTACAAATACCAGGTCTTTTTTAAGAGTGTAACTATTCAAAACTCAAAGTGCTAAATGGAAAAAAAGGTGAATAGAATAGTGTCTAAATATTATATATATTTCATTAGACATAGACATTTAATTTATTTCAAGTCCTGCATTTTCGCCATTAAGAAGAAAGGAGGTGTCCAACGAATATAGAAAACATCTAAACTTTGTAATGGAAATGTATCAAAATTATCATGTAAACAAATAAAAACCAGATTGTCAAAAAAATATTCTGTCATTATAAACGTCAAAAAATTTCCAGTATAATTCGCTGTTGGGTACCCACGAGGAAAAAATTTCCACTAAAATTCAACCGTTGCCATGGTGATCTATCAAAAATACACGTTTTGATTGGTTAAAAATTACAGGTGTGGAATTTTCATCAAAAAATATTTAATTCTTTTTCTCATGTTGATAACATTACTTTGATTAATAAATAATATTTGACAATTATTATAATAAGTACTTACTTGCCTTTTTTGTTTTATAAGGGTTATATTTCTTTAAAGAAAAATGAAGCGGCAATGTTGAAAGTAACCTATAGCAGGTTATATACAAAAAAAAGTAACATACCCTGTTAAACAAAAAAATCACGACTACGTCCATTTCGTAGGCCAATAGTTTAGGCATAATTATGAAGGCATGATTTAATAGATAATTAAGTCACCTTTATTTCCTTATTCAAACATTTTTTACAAAGGCCTCTGTTTTAAAGATAATAGCAAAAATCTAAAATGAATCACCAAATGACGTTTAATATTTGGATTAGTAAGCAAAACTTCAAAAAAGGAACAGCTACAATTTTTAAACTTCAAAGGACATCCTTATTCCAATACTGCAGTCAGTTTTTGGCGTAATTTTTATGTGACCTATTCGGGACCACTGTGTCATTTTTTTTTGCTACAATTTCCTTGATTTTATTAATCCATGTTTTGTTTGGTCTCCCCCATGTTTTTTGACAATATTGCCAGCTTCCGCATGCAAAGAAACTTGTTGCCAAAATCAATATAAATATCTTCTTTACAAATTGTGTTGCAAATACGGATAATAACATTTTGTAATACACATTTAAACCAAATTGAAATAAATTTATGACTATAACTTACTACACCTAGAACAGCAATTTGCTACACATATTTTTATATGTGCATTTTAGTCATGTACTTGTTGCATTTGTCACTATAATCTGGGTCCAGAAAATGTTATAATTGTACTACTACTTTGTAGAGTTTTTACAACAATTACTAAAAATAGCTATTTGTGTATTAAGAGCGCAAAGTGATACATTGCTGAGCAATGATTGCTGCTCTGAGTTTGATGCACGACGCGTAGCGGATCGCGGCTATCTCGCAAGAGCGGCAATGTCAAATGTCGAATTACAAACAGGATTTTTTCTACAACCGGTGTATAAGAACGTTAGATAAAAATTAATAATTATTGATAACCTCAAATTTGACGTTTGTGTCAAAAGTCGCAAATACACTAAACGTTTCTTTATTATGGTTTTCCATGGTAACTATAGTTATAATGGAGCGTCAAAGTAAAACGAACGCTCGCTCCTTGAAAAGTGCAACTTTGCGCTTTCTTTTGAAAAAGTATTTTTCCAAATTGTAGTAAAAATAAAAGAAGACACTGCCGTCAAAAATGACACAATAATTATTCAAGTAACCACCAACATTTTCATCTGCAAATTGTAGCATATTATAAGGCTATATTTGTACATTGTACATTACTTACTTTTTAATGCAATCAAATAAATTTGTTCATACAAATTGTAGCAGATCGTCGATATATTTTTGGGGGGTTGGATGAGCGGATAAAAAACCCAATATCACTATAAATTCACTGAAAGAAATGAGCTAACAAAAACACTTTAACAAATACTTGTTTAATTGTGATAATAATACATATGATTGTAACAATAATACATTTATATACTATTATAACAATGTTATTACTGTCATTGTTAAACACGGATTCTTAAAACGTTTTTATTGTGGTTATTGTGGTTAAATACCTAAACCAATTAAAGGATTATTAGGACAATTACATTGATTAAATATGGTTATTACACCGAAAAAAAATATATTCGTTGAGTTAACATTTGCCTAAATGTCATTTTTGAAAATGTTGTTTCAACAAAAAACCTATTGGATTAATCTATATTTTGGTGTCAAAGCAATAGTCAGAGTTTGTCAAAGTTTATTTGTTCATTTGACAATTTAAAATATTGATCTTACATGAACTAATTGTTTGAATTAAAGTTTTTATCCTATTTTGATTTAATAGCTGGAATTGGTTAAATCAAATACTAAAATTGTTGGGATTACCTAAAAAAACTATTAGATTAACGTTTAGTTGCTGTTTAATCCACAACATTAAATTTGTTCATTTAACAAATTGTAAATGTTATTTTAAAATTTAAAATGTTAAATTTGCATTCATAAAGTTGCCTTAACACTCTAAGAATGTTAAATTAACAAAATTAGCAGATTGGAACAAATATCCTAATTTTGTTCATTTGACTGTTATTTGTTGTTCAATTAAACAATACAATTTGACATTTTTAGATGGTTAAGTAAACGTGCAAAACCATTGCTTGTATTTAAAGTGCATAAAGAGTTGAATTAATATTTTTTTTGTTGTTTCAACAGCTTATTTTTTTTCAGTGTAAGTTGTTTTTATTACTATTTTTATTATTACCATTATTAAACCGTTTATATGCAAATATTAATGATTATAATAAAAATAGTAATAAAACAACTTAATAACCATATTTAATCAATGTAATTTTAAAGACTTTAATTACTATTATTAAAATATTTTAAGAACGATCATTTTCGGCATCAATTCGCCCGCTCGCGTTGGTTTCGCGGTACTTTTGGCAAACGACGCAACGTGAGAGCGAGGAGTGGTCGATGGTGATAAATGCTAATAAAAACTTTTTATAGTGCAATGGAAATGTAGAGAATTCAGTGCTTTAAAAAAAAAATGGGTTTGGAGGCTTATTATTATTTTAATAAACATTCTTATATATTTTAATAAACATTTTTTGATCTTATACAGTGTTTTACTATTTTATATACATATATACACACATTTTTATTAAGATTTTTATTATTATTATTTTATTATTTTTTTAGGGGGATTGGTTAAAATATTACTATTATTAAAATATTTTAAGAACGATCATTTTCGGCATCAATTCGCACGCTCGCGTTGGTTTCGCGGTACTTTTGGCAAACGACGCAACGTGAGAGCGAGGAGTGGTCGATGGTGATAAATGCTAATAAAAACTTTTTATAGTGCAATGGAAATGTAGAGAATTCAGTGCTTTAAAAAAAAAAATGGGTTTGGAGGCTTATTATTATTTTAATAAACATTCTTATATATTTTAATAAACATTTTTGATCTTATACAGTGTTTTACTATTTTTATATACATATATACACACATTTTTATTAAGATTTTTATTATTATTATTTTATTATTTTTTTAGGGGGATTGGTTAAAATATTACTATTATTAAAATATTTTAAGAACGATCATTTTCGGCATCAATTCGCACGCTCGCGTTGGTTTCGCGGTACTTTTGGCAAACGACGCAACGTGAGAGCGAGGAGTGGTCGATGGTGATAAATGCTAATAAAAACTTTTTATAGTGCAATGGAAATGTAGAGAATTCAGTGCTTTAAAAAAAAAATAGGTTTGGAGGCTTATTATTTTAATAAACATTCTTATATATTTTAATAAACATTTTTGATCTCATACAGTGTTTTACTATTTTATATACATATATACACACATTTTTATTAAGATTTTTTATTATTATTATTTTATTATTTTTTTAGGGGGATTGGTTAAAATATTACTATTATTAAAATATTTTAAGAACGATCATTTTCGGCATCAATTCGCCCGCTCGCGTTGGTTTCGCGGTACACCGAAAAAAATATATTCGTTGAGTTAACATTTGCCTAAATGTCATTTTTGAAAATGTTGTTTCAACAAAAAACCTATTGGATTAATCTATATTTTGGTGTCAAAGCAATAGTCAGAGTTTGTCAAAGTTTATTTGTTCATTTGACAATTTAAAATATTGATCTTACATGAACTAATTGTTTGAATTAAAGTTTTTATCCTATTTTGATTTAATAGCTGGAATTGGTTAAATCAAATACTAAAATTGTTGGGGATTACCTAAAAAAACTATTAGATTAACGTTTAGTTGCTGTTTAATCCACAACATTAAATTTGTTCATTTAACAAATTGTAAATGTTATTTTAAAATTTAAAATGTTAAATTTGCATTCATAAAGTTGCCTTAACACTCTAAGAATGTTAAATTAACAAAATTAGCAGATTGGAACAAATATCCTAATTTTGTTCATTTGACTGTTATTTGTTGTTCAATTAAACAATACAATTTGACATTTTTAGATGGTTAAGTAAACGTGCAAAAACCATTGCTTGTATTTAAAGTGCATAAAGAGTTGAATTAATATTTTTTTTGTTGTTTCAACAGCTTATTTTTTTCAGTGTACTTTTGGCAAACGACGCAACGTGAGAGCGAGGAGTGGTCGATGGTGATAAATGCTAATAAAAACTTTTTATAGTGCAATGGAAATGTAGAGAATTCAGTGCTTTTTAAAAAAAATAGGTTTGGGAGGCTTATTATTATTTTAATAAACATTCTTATATATTTTAATAAACATTTTTGATCTCATACAGTGTTTTACTATTTTATATACATATATACACACATTTTTATTAAGATTTTTATTATTATTATTTTATTATTTTTTTAGGGGGATTGGTTAAAATAAATTAAAAGAAATCATATAGGACAAGTTAGCTCTAAATATTAATTATAACCTAATTAATTATAACCTAGCCCCCACACCAGTTTAAGTTTTCAATAGAAAAAATGCATGTATTTTTAAAATCAAACTGAAAATTTATAACTTTGGTAATAATAATTATTGATGAAAATATTTAAAATTAGGCACAATTTAGTCACTTACTTACCTACATAATGTAAAAGAGGATGCATTGAAAAAAAATTCAAGAAATGTTTTTTCAATGCAACCTTTTATACATTATAATATAATGTAATTACATTTTATAAATAACATTTCTGCCAAATTTAAATTTTTTCATAAATTATTACCAAAGTAATAAATTTTAATTTCAAAAAATACAGGCATTTTTTCATTGAAAGGTTTGACTGCGATGGTGGCCAGGTTAAAACACATATCAGAGTGCGTAGAGCTGAAACTTGGCATAATTTTTTTTATTTATATTTAACCGATTAGAACCACCCCAAAAAAAAATCAAAAATAGTAGTTTAAATTAAGCGGGAAGAATAATGAAAAAAAATGCTAAGGTTAAGAAATAGCTTTTTATTACAGTAAGTACACAATTATTATTACAGCACTAAGACAGTTGTATTATAATAGTTAATCTTTAAATGACATAATAGCCATCATTAAACTGCTTCACTGGTAGCACAAAATTACTTGGTGATAATAATTAAACTGTTTAACAGTAATAATGATATTTCTTAAATAACTGTAGTTAATAGTTTTGAATATGTTTATAGATTGAATAACCATTGTTAAAGTGTTTTAAGACAACAGGTATTATAACCATAACTAAGCTGATAGACTGTCCCAAATAGTATACAACTTTTTAATAACTATTATTAAATATTTTATTACCATCTTTAAACATTTCTTAAATAATAATAATTTTATTACTGGTATAAAAATCAACATATTAGTCTTAAAAATAAATTTAATGCTAAAAATGCAGTATATACGAAGGCGTAGAAGGGCCAACATTATTTTTTTTTATTACAATTTTTAATCGGCAAATTTCGACCCGAATGGCAATTATCGACCCGAATGACAGTTGCCGACCCGTACGACTATTATCTCGGTAAAGCTTAATTTTCATGGATCCGTTTGTCCGTTATCCGTTTGTCCGTTTTTCAATAAAAACGTCCGAAAAGAAATGTTCTAATTTTCATCCATCCGTTTTTTAATGACGTTTAACGGATTGATTTGTCGACAAATAGAAATAAAGGGTCAGGATATTCAATTTCCTAAATTTACCTAATGTTTAATTGTCATAATTACAATTATGTCAACAATTGCAACTTTAAAAGTTGTCTAATAAATTTAAAGGTAGGTAAATATAACATATAAAAAGAATATACTAGCCTTAATATACATTAAAATGTATAGTTTTAAAAAAGCAGGTCCTTTTAGTTCTGGTTTTAATATTTTTTTGTTTGTCTTTTATTTTGTTCGGTTATTCTTAAAAAAACATAAAACATAACATGTAATTTTTTTAAAATAAATTCGTGAAATATATATATTTTTTTAAATGGTACCTTGCACCAGAAACAATTTACATTTAGTATTTAAACTACTTGTAATAAATTTAAAATTTTAGTCCTTAATGTACAATATAAATTGATTGCATCTGCTGCATTATATGCATTTGGTTTATCATATTCTCGTTCCCAGATAATACAGTCGCAACGATTTTTTATATCTTTATCGCAAAAGGGTACTTCGCTTATGACATCTCTATCTCTTTGTTGATCACTTTTTCAGGAACAATTCGTACATCCGCAGTTGTCTGGTAGTTCAAACATACACGTTGTACCTCTTGCATTTCGAAAACGTCTTATTTTATATGTATTCCTTTCAAATGCCACTTGATCGAGTTCTCTCTGAAATTGAAATATAAGTATAAGTTTATAAGTTATAAGTTAACTATAATAAAAAATATATTTTAAAATCGTCTATACATTTATTTCAACAAAAATCCGACATAGAAACTAATATTTAGGAGATTCAGGAATGACTTAGGACATTTAAACTGTTTGATCAAAGCGTGTTTTGCAATCTGACCACTTCTATGTATACATGTAGAAGTGGTTAGGTTGAAAATACGCGTTGTACAAAGAGGTTAAATGTCCTAATTTAGGTTTAAATCTCCTAGATAATAGTTTTGATTTCTTTTAAGGTATATTAAAATTTCCTAACATTCATTAATGTTTTATTTTAAATTATATCTAAAGCATTTGGTAGTGTTGCTTGCCCGTATATTTAAGTCAAACTAGAGACAACATTTTTTTATTAATCCATTCTCTTAAATGTATACCTACTTAGTATAAATTGCAAGGTACTTACCTATATAATTTTCATAAAATAGTACTGAATAAGCGATTTATCCAAGTATGTACCTCCGAATACTGCCTCATCTCGTAAGAATTTAAAAAGGTATATCCAATACTGAGCATTTTCTTTCCGTAGAACTGACCACCATGATTTTATTCGTTGATTGGCAGTGCTTGTACCGTTTATATGAGCTGGTCTATGATCATGCATTTTCTTATCTAAAAAAATCACAAAAAAATGTTTGCAAGCCTTCTACTACGCCATTCTCCGTGCCGCAGTCGCTTCGCATAGTAACAGGACAACCCTTCAGGCTTCCAAATGCATCTAAATTACTTTCGAAACGTTGGAAGTGGAACTTGCCCTATTATTTGACGCGTAAAACTGTCTATACACCCATTAATACATATTCAATATCTTTTTAACTTATCGTAAGAATGCATGTGCCAAAGATAATTAGGTTATCTGATTGTATATTACCGACTTCGTAATCTTCTTCTCGTTCAAAGTTCCACCCCTTTAGGATCTAACACATGCAGTGTCTAACCATATTTTGGGTTACAGCAAGGCCATTTTGGATATACTTTAAGTGCATCCATTTATATCCATGCATTTGAGCAGAAGTAGTTACAGCAGCATCTATAAAGTCATGACGCGACGGAGCCTCTGTAGATGTCTGTTTAGGTTACCAAAAATATCCTTGTTTTTATTTCATAGTAAACTTCTTACGCATATAACATTGGACACCATACGAACTGACGCTTCACCGTCACAGTAAATTTCTTACTGGAAGAGATAATATTCGTATCGGTCGCCAATTTTCATTTCCATAAATGTTTAAGTGGAATGAACCCTTCTTTAGAAGTTCTATTTTATAAATTGTTTTTATGAAAAGTAAAAATATTACTAAAAATGCAGTGTTTTTATATTTTTAAAGTAAAAACGCACAAGGTAACACATTTAATTTTAAACTTTTGTTTTCGAGGACAAATAGGACTTGGAAGCTAAGAATATGAAATTAACTTACTTTTAAATTCTTCGATAAGATTTTTAAAACCCCATTTTTTTAATAAATCTGCCACAAACTAATCCATTGCTCTTTTAGCAAACAACCCAAATTATTTTTCCGTCAATTTTGGCTTGTTTACAACTAGGATAAGTTCTGACCGCTATAACTTGCTACACTCAACCCTAGATAAATATTTAGGCACTTAACTAAGAATCAACTGCAATTATATTTTTATACATTACACCGGCCAGAGGTTGTTTTAGTCTGCCAAGACAAAACACGGTAATAACCTTGAACCAACCAATCAAAAAAGGATTTTTTTAGTATAAGCAACTTGATTTAAAACCACCCCACTTGCACACATTGTTCACACAACTTGCGAATAAGTTTACCAAAACGACGTTCCTTTCCGTGTACACTGAAAAAAATAAGCTGTTGAAACAACAACAAAAAATATTAATTCAACTCTTTATGCACTTTAAATACAAGCAATGGTTTTTGCACGTTTATTCAACCTTCTAAAAATGTCAAATTGTATTGTTTAATTGAACAACAAATAACAGTCAAATGAACAAAATAAGAATATTTGTTCTAATCTGCTAATTTGGTTAATTTAACATTCTTAGAGTGTTAAGGTAAATTTCTTGAAATGTCCAGGTAACCTTTTTAGCATATTCACTTAACACCAATAAAATGTTAAATTAACATTCTGAAAATGTAAAATTCTTTAAAGGTTGGTATCCAAAACAAAATTATGGAAATAATATATTATTATATATAAATAGAAAGAATTGAACCTTCACCTCGCACAGAGTTTTTGTTTTGAGCATGTTCCACCCATGATACATCTTTGTATCATGTGTTCCACCTACTTCAAATACCGACAGACTGTTTCGCCCTGTATTGAGGGTCTTAACAGTGTCGGGCAATATGGTGTAGTGAAAGTTCTACTGTGGAACACACCTTAAACAAACAGATATCTCATCTTATATACACCTAATCGTAAGGTAACTAAGGCGAGATGTAAGAAAACGTCATTGTCTAATGACGTGGCGTGAGTGTTCGAAGCGCCATTCTCGGCAATTTTATGAATGCAAATTTTACATTTTAAATTTGTTAAATGAACAAATTTAAAGTTTTGGATTAAAGAGCAACTAAACGTTAATTTAATAGTTTTTTTTAAGGTAATCCTAAAAAATTTCAGTAGTTGATTCAACAAATTCCAGCTATTAAATCAAAGTACGATAAACATTTTAATTCAAAATATTAGTTTATGTTAAATTAATATTTAAACTGTCAAATGAACAAATAAACTTTGACAAACTCTGACTTTTGCTTTAACACCAAAATATAGATTAATCCAATAGGTTTTTTGTTGAAACAACATTTTTAAAAATGACATTTAGGCAAATGTTAACTCAACTACATTATTTTTTTCGGTGTAGCAGTTTTTTTAACTTGTGCATTTCCTTCCATTCTAATTATATACCCGTTGCATCCCAACTGTCGTTTCTCAATTTTTTTCATAAGTTCTTCTTGTTCCAATGATTGTCTTATATTTACGTTTGTTTTTTGTCGCACTTCGTTTTTTCCGCTATTTTCCTTAAATATTTCATTTATAGTGCCATTATTTTACTTTTATGATTGTTTAGTGTCCATGACTCGCATCTATTTGTTATTACATGTTTTGTATTAAACGTGACGGCACTTTCTGATTCAGCGAACATTTTTACATAGGAATTGATGATATTGGTGATGATCGTTAATTTACATTTCCTATATTTATATCCATCTGCATTTTTTTCTATTTTTTTAGATTCTTGTTAACCTTTGTCTGCAATTAAAACAATATCATCAGCATAAAGTCTGTTCTTAATCTTTTAAATCCTATAAGCGATTTTACTTAGTCAAAAATAATTTTTAAATCCAAGAAACATAAAAATAATTAGGTACTGTGCTTTTTCTATTTTCCTCTCAATAATATTTATTAATGTATGTACATTATCTGCTGTTTGTTTCTCTATCCTTTATGATCCTTGTTCTTTTCCTAAATTATTTTTAATGACTGTTCATTATCAGAATCTTAGTGTACATTTAGTAAATAAACATTGTTAAAATTTTAAAAAATAAACATTTTTGGTTCTTAAAAATTACTTATCTAAAGACCAATCTAACGATATGCGGAGGTCGAAAATCGGTTAATTAAAACTCTAGGTATCCACTGACCCCATATCTAAATTATTTGTCTAGTTTTGTTAGTATATTCACCTTTTTTATTAAGGATCAATGGAAGTGTATTTTTAAATAAATTATTCATGCAATAATTTTTAGGTGAGTCCTTTATTGAGTTTTTTTCCGGGTTCAGCAATATAAGTCACTTAAACGCAAATCTCGGCTCTAATATTAGTTTTAAACTTAATATCGTTATTCATCCTAATAATAATAAATGAACCCTAGTTAGTGTGGCTTGAAAGTTCATCGGGGACAATAGAAGTCGCAAATATAATGAACAAAACAAGAATTAGTTATAAATTCCCCTCGTGAAAATTACGAAACCTATTTAGACTATGGTCTCTTAAATGAGTTTATGTATAAAATTTGAAATATTAATGCATTTTGCGTTTTAAATCCCATGTTATACATAAATTATAGTTATGAATTTAGATCTTAAGTTGGTTCTAAAAAGTTTAATTGTATTGTAGGTAACTTTGCCATAAAAGTAAGTATTTTATTGGGTCCTTTAACTGTTACCTTTACTACAGTTCATATACCTACAAAGTTTACATATCTTTTAAAATATCGATGTGGTAATATATTTACATTATTTAAATAAAACCAAGTATTTTATTAAAAAATTATTGGAGAATCGTATACAGAAGAAAAATTGAACAAAATTGATTTTTTTCATTACAGCGCCATCTATTACAAATATGAAAAAATGTTTTAGACAAAATCTATCTATTTTAAGTCGAATGATTCGAATCTGCAATAATAAATAGGGTGTTCCATTGGAAATTTTAAAGTTACCCCCTGTTCCCCCTATAAGGAGGAGTATGGACCAATTTTAGTACTGATTGATTTCCCCCCTTGAATCATTTAATTTTTATTTTAAACATTTTTTCGTAAAATGCTGTTTTGCTTTAGGTTTCCACGGGCGTTATATGTATTGATGGTTTTCCGGGATCAGTTCCGTGTTGGTTTTTAGTTCTTAAAAAGAGACATGTTCGTTAACTTCAATGTCGTATCTCTCTTTACGAATATTCCAGTAAGAAAAGCCTTGGAGACAATTCAAAGAAAACACCCATCAGTGATGACATCGCAGAGCTAACCAAACACTGCCTCAAGGACACGTATTTTAATATAATAATAATAATGCTTTATTCGTGTTTGCATACAATAAGTATTTACACTCGTCACAAAAAATATAATACATGATAATAATAAAAAAATGAGACTAACTAATTAGCATTTACATAAAATACCTTATAAGTAACTATAATAAATATAAGAAAAAAAAAACATGATACTTTATTTGCATACAACAGTACAATATACCTAAAGGTAATAAAAAACCAATTAATACAAAAAAATACAAAAAAATTCATAACATATCATTATCCAGAAACTCCTGAAGGTTATAAAAGGCTTTTTCAATTAAATAAAATTTTATGAAATTACAAAATGATTTTAACGGCATTTCTTTAACATGCTTGGGTAATTTGTTATAACACATAGGTCCCCAATAGGTTATTGAATTTTTAGTTCGTTTTAATCGATGAAACTCAATATGTAAGTTTTCATTATTTCTGGTATTTATATTATGCACTTGATTTCGGGTGGAGTAGTCCGATATGTTTTTTTTTCATATGTAATAGACAATTGTATATATAGACACATGGTAAAGTCAACACTCTTAGTTTTATAAAAGAGGATCGAACGTCATCTCGGTATTTAATATTATCTATAATGCGTATGGCTTTACGTTGAATTTTAAAAACACGTGAGGCCGTGGCTGCGTGTCCCCATACTAGAATGGCATAAGACATTTTTGCATGTACCAATGCATGATATGCAGTTAGTAATACTGTCTGTGATACAATAAATTTAAGATTGCGTAATACGTATAAGCCCGTGGACATGTTGTGCGAAACATTATTAGTGTGCTCCTCCCACAATAACTTGCTATCCAGATAAACACCCAGGAATTTCGAAGAAGAAACATCTGAGTGTTCTCCTGTTTTTAGGGAAAAAAAGTTGTTGTTGTTTTTTCTTGGTTAAGTTTTAAGGCATTGGCAAGAAACCAGTCATTAATTATGACTTTAGCTTCTTCCATTGATGTTCTCAGGTTATTTAAGTCTCTGTTTGATATTGCGACAGTTGTATCGTCGGCAAAAAGGACAAAGTTAGCTTGCGAGGTGCATTTTGGTAAATCATTAATATATATTAAAAATATTAAAGGACCAAGAACAGATCCCTGCGGCACTCCTATATTAATTGGTAATAACGTGGAAGACTTGTTCTTAAATAATACAAATTGGTGTCTGTTGGACATATATGAATGCAACAGGGAGCAGGCACTTTGTCCAAAGTTATACCTTTTAAGTTTTGTCATAAGAACATCAATGGAAGCACAGTCAAAAGCTTTGGATATATCACAAAACAAAACTCCTGTATAGCTTTGGTTTTCGAACGATTTGTATATTAACTTTAACAAATCATTAATTGCCATCGTGGTGGACATTCCAGGTCTAAATCCATACTGACAGCTGTTAAATAATTTATTACACTCAAAATAATTAACTAATTGTTTTTTAAGGCTTTTTTCAATTACTTTACTTACTATGGGAGTTATAGAAATTGGTCTATAGTTACCGGGGTCATTATGACAACCTTTTTTGTATATAGGTAATACTCTGGATATTTTTAAACTTTGTGAAAAGACAGATTCTTTTAGACAAGTATTCATGAGGTTCGTTAAAGGCACAATGATTAAATTTAATAGAGTTTTTAGGATTTTTGAGTTTAAGTTATAATAATCAAGACTTTTAGAATTATTTAAATTTTGAATAATATCTCTTATCTCAATAAAAGTAAATTCATTAAACTGAAATGTCGGGCCCGAGAAATTATCAAGAAAGCTCGCGTAATAATTGTGGTTATTAATGGGATTATTTAGGGAGTTTATTATATTATGGGGAATATTGGCAAAGTAACTATTGAAATCATCTGGAGAAACGTTACAACAGTTACTTGTAGTTTGTTTGGGTCGGTGTGTATTTATTATTTTCCAGCTTGCTTGGCAAGTGTTGGTTGAATTTTTTATAATAGTATCATTTGCTAGTTTCTTTGCTAAGTTTATTTCTTTCCTGTAATAACATTTATATCTCTTGATGTTATCAAGTAAGTGTATATTGCCAGAAGATTTCTGTATATCAATCATGATGTTCAAATTAGACCGGATGTTTCGCAAATGTTGACTAAACCAAGGTGTTTTATGGTTTAACTTACTTTTGCATTTAATTATTTTTGTCGGTAAATATACATCTACGGCATTTGAGAGTAAACTTAAAAATTTATTAAATCTTTCCTCGATGCACGGAGGTGATTCCAAAACAATGTTCCAATCAATTTGTTCAACATACTTATATAATTTAAAGAGGCCCATTTGAGTAATAGGCCTAACAGTTTTATGTGATGATATATCATTCTCAAGTTGAAGATTAAATTTTAAAGTAAGTGCGTAGTGGTCAGATAACTTCAGATCCACAACATCAGAAGAAAAGTACTCTTCTGGTATTGTGGTCAGAATGTTATCGACACAATTATAGGCATTAGTATTTTTTTTATAATAGTTGAAAAATTGTATGAAGTTATCAAGTCAATAAACTCCTTTTTATTGTGGTCAGAATGTTATCGACACAATTATAGGCATTAGTATTTTTTTTATAATAGTTGAAAAATTGTATGAAGTTATCAAGTCAATAAACTGCTTTTTATTTGTACTATTTTTATTAAAATGTATATTGAAATCACCAACAAAAAAAATTAAACGCTCTGAATATTGAAACTTTTCAAGAACAGCATTCATTGCCTCTAAAAAAGCAGAAAAATTACCATCAGGAGATCTATAAATAACAATTATAATCAGGTTTAGCAAGTCACATTCTAGCCCACAAAACTCATGGTTAACTTCCTCAGAGAAGTTAACCAAAACTTTTATTGCCCTACAAAATTGGCTTATTAGATCAGCTGTGTAGATACATACACGGCCATGAATGTGCTTTGACAACGACCAGAGATACAAACAAATTGAGGGTGCTCCAATGGGCTTCCCAATATCGCCAGCAATAGCCAACTTATTCATGGAAGACATAAAAGTTCGAGTTATTGAAACGGCAATACCAAAACCAAAGTTATGGCTACAGTACGTAGTTGATACATTAATCATCTGGACCCACGGAGAAGCGGAACTGAAGAAATTCCTGGACCATCTCAACGGAATTCACAAAAAGATCAAGTTCACAATGGAGACCGAGAAAGAACACCAATTACCTTTTCTGAATGCCCTCATAATCAAGAAAAATAATGGCAAACTAGGGCCACGGTTTACAGAAAACAAACACACACGGACCACTACCTCAACGCTCAGTCTCACCACCACCCGTCACAACTGCAATTAGCTATTATGACACTTGTCATGCGTTTGGAAAGGCTGGCGGATGATGGCCACAAGAAACAAGAAGACCTAAAAATCCAAACGACGCGTCGGCACGCTACAGCAAAACGGATTTTCCAAAACCATCATAAAAAAGGCTAAAACATAACATTGAGACCACATTTACCGTCCCAAGAAAGATGGGTCAAATACTTCAAAACGCCAAACCAAAAATAGAGTTGGAGGCACAAGGAGTTTACGAAATTCCTTGTAAGAATTGTGACGGAAGCTACGTGGGACGGACCAATAGACGTATCAACGTTCGATGCGAAGAACATCGTAACGCAGTCTTAAAACAAAAAAAAAACATCTTACTTAGCTGAACACGTCCGAAAAACTTCCCATGAAATTGGCTTAAAAAAAAGGGTCTTGGCTAGCATCGAACACAGGACCAAACGTACCACCTGTGAAGCAATTGAAATAGAAAAATGTCCAAGAAACCTCAACACAAGAGACGATACACAGAGACTACCAACTGCATGGAAACCAGCTCTTACAACCACCAAAACGCCACGCAGATTAACGATATCAATGGAGCCGAACATAACACAGGGTTAATCGCCCTCACGGTTAATGACTCCGAAATCTAAGAGGGTATATAAACAACGATCAGCGGAAATGGAGCTCACTCCACGTCTAACTCGCAGCAGAGCAGCAACAGCAGCCCAGCAGATAAGACCTGAAGATGGTACATAAGATTGTACCGAAACTTCGTCAGACATACGGTTCATTTAAGTGCCAAAAACCAACAACACGGAGCAGATCCCGAAAAACTACTAATACATATAACGCTCGTGGAAACCTAAAGCAGAACATTAATCATTTTTTCCACTTTCGGACATTTTGAAATGTCAAAAATGATTTTTTTATTAAAACTTTTTATATTTAGCCTTTTTAACTATTAAAATTGTTTAAACAAAAATTATTTATATTAATAATTATTTTAAGATTGAAAATCAATGAATTCATAGGCACTGCTCTTTATTTTTTTTAAACAATTTTAATAGGTAGTTAAAAGGGCTAAATAAAAAAAATCATTTTTGATATTACAAAATGTCCGAAAGTGGAAAAAATCGAAATTATTAAAATTTAAAATTCCGAAAAAAATATTAATTTTTCGATAGCCACGATCTAATATAAATAAATAGATAAAAAACTTGTATTCGCTTAAAGATTAAAAACAAAAAAATAAATAAAATAAAATAAAAATACAAACAGTGTAGAAAATGGATTTTTAGTTTTCGAAGAAAAAAATCATAGTGTGCTTGTTTCAAGATAAGGAAACATGCGTTCGTCGAAATCGCTCAATTGGAACCAAAGTTATCATCGATGACATATTGGCAAACTCGTTATAATCATGAAAATTTAAAAAATCATATCTCCAAAAACAATTGACAAATCGTGCTAAAATTAAAATTGAATTTTTATTTATCAGGGAACCAATGGAAAAATTGCCATGGGATGGCAAGGGTTTTTTTTCTTGTCGAATTCGTGGAATTCCCCATATAGATTGCACCGAAACGTCGTCAGACATACTAAGAACCAAAAACAGACAAGGAGCAGATCCCGGAAAACCATCAATACATATAACGTCCGAGGAAGCCTAAAGCAGATATATTATTTTATAAATAGATTTTGATTTTGCGATTAAAAGGCAGCAGCATTCCGATAAAAATCTGCTGACGCCCTACAGAACTGACTAGAATGCTAAATGGAAGTAGATCATATGTACTGATAAACAGGGATTGTCACCATCTTGATAAGGCACAATTTGAATTTGTAGATGAAGTGATAAACGGTGAAGTCCAATTTGTTATGCTAACTGGTCATAGAACACGCCTTCAGCTGATTAATGTAAAATTGAACATGTCATGGATAATATTAAAGTAATTCTTTTCTAATTATTTCTTTACCAATTTATATTTTATGGTATAAATAACACTTTAATGGTTTTCATGCAGGAAACGTTTTAAATAATAAATAAGTCAATGCAGGTTCAATTATTGCAATAGTAATAAATAATAATGTTCTTATTGGTTTATAATCGCTGTTTTACTTGGATCAACTTTAATATTTATTTAAGTTTTAAAGTTTGGTTTTATACATTAAAAGTTAAATTGAGCCTGGTTAATCCAATGTATACAGTTTTCCAATTATAATTGTTTATAAATAATTTAATTATTCATTAAAATTACAAATTGTTTGATTTCTTTATACATACATACATATACATAATCATAATAATATTATGTATTACATATACTTAATATAATATATCAACATAACTGAACTGTAATATACTTATAATATTTATAATAACATCCAAATTACTCCTTGGTCGGCCAAATACCGAGATCATGGAAAAATTTTAACAAGACCGTTACAGTGTGTCCTCGGATCGAGTTGCCGATAGAAAAAACTTTTTTATTACGCGTGTAACGCTTGTTTAAACAAATGAGATTTACTTAAAAAATGTTTAATCAAATGTAGGGTGCTAAAAAAATTTTAAAAAATGCTTCAAGAGAGTAAAGTATAAATTTCCCTTATGAGTCCACGATTTTTGACGTTGAAAGAAAAATAAGAACTAAGTATTAAACATAATAATAACTATAATTGTAGAAACTTTTGTATGTATCTCAAATTGATTTATGTTTAATTTTGTAATATTTTCTGGAAATTTAATAAATTTCATTTGATTTGATAATAAATATTAAGTCATACTATAAAAATTTAATTAATCAAACGTTACAGAAATGGTCAATCTCACATTGTTAATATACCAATGAGTTTTACTCAAACATTTTTATAACGTGAATTATGTCATGATATTAATAGAGTATACTCTATTAATATCAGGACTTACTATACTAATACTTAGTTATAATTTATATAATAGGTAATTGAATTGAATAAAATCCACATACTTATTTTGTGTATTTTATTAATATAAAACTTATAAGTAAATGATGGGTTACAATTTTACAACCACTCACTTAGAGAATGATCTAGACTAACTATTAAAAGACATCACAGATGCCTTGCTTACAAAAAAACTACCTGAAAGATTATTATTTGCTTCCGATGGCTCGCTTACCTTTAAGTAAATGCTTGCTTTTCTTCTTTTCTGCATCCGGGCTTAAGATAGCCTCGCCGTAGGTCAGTGGAACAGTCTCAGCTAGATATGCTAATGGTGCTCCATAACGTTCAATGGGATTAAGCTGATTTCTGTTTCGTAATTGCCGACCTTGGTCCTCCGGTGGAACGATGATTTTCTGATCTTCTTGCTGATTTTCGCCGATTTGTTGTTGCTGATTATCTCCCTCTTTTTCTTGAACTTCATCACAATCTAATCCAAGCTCGAGCTATTTTGTGTTCTCGCTGTGTCGGTCCTATTTTGTTAAGTCAACATCGCTCACATGAATTTTATGCGTTTCTTGGTCCCAGAGTCTATTATTTTTTCGATTCACCTTTGTAGCCAACGAAGATAAGCTTTTTGCTTTTAGCACTGAGTTTTCGGCGTTTTTCTTTTGGTGTGTTTAGGTATGCGTGTATACCAAACGAACGCATATGCTTGATTTCTGGCATTTGTCCGAAAAACTTTTCAAACGGAGTTAATTTTTCCTCGTTCTTCATTATGACTCTGTTCAACGTATAACAGGCAGTATTAATAGCCTCCATCCAAAGTTGCACATCATTAGCACTATCAACCATCATCGTTCTTGCACATTCCACGATCGTCCGCATTTCTCGCTCAGCGCGGCCGTTCTGCTCGTGAATATAAGGTGATGAAAATTCATGGATTATGCCTCGATCTTTCGTTTGCTTTTCGAATTGTTCTGAGATGTACCCGCGCCCGTTATCCGATTTTAACACTTTAATTTTGTTTCCCGTTTGAGTTATAACAAAATTTTCGTAGTCGTTTTCAAACACTTTTCTGAAGCTTGTGCAGTGCACAATGTGCACTCATCTTTGAACAGCAGAAAATAACGCGAACCTCGCCGAGATTCGATATTTATTGGCCCACACACGTCTGTATGTATCTTTTCTCCAGGCTGGAAATTATTATGCGCTTTAACCGATGGATGCGATTTACGGATTTATTTACCCATTACACAAGATTCACAGAAGATGTCATTATCTTTGTCAGCACTAAAATCACTATCCGCAAGCAATTTTAGCAGTGTTAATCACGGACTGTAAATTCACGTGACCGAGTCTCTCATGCCAAAGTTTTAGCATGTTCTGTATGATTCAATTACGTTACATGTGCACTTTTCAGTAGGCATCTCAACTTCAAAATTCTTTTGAAATAAACCACGGTACCTCACGCCACGAGAACTAAGCTGTCCGTTTTTATCTCGCACTTCACAATGGGTTTCATATGCATGAAACGAAAACTTCTTGTCGTTTATAGTAACGATTGAAAACAAATTTCTTCGAAGTTATGGCACTAATAAAACGTTTCGCAATTCTCTGACGACCGTTTTTCCATTCACGTACTCGCGAATCCTTACCGTTCCTTTCTCGCTTGCAGGCAAGACTTTGTCATCGGCAATTTTTACGAAACGGCTCTCATTCAAGTCATCAAATTCAGTGAAAAAATATCGTTTATAGGTCATGTGCATGCTAGCACCTGAGTCGGCTAGCCACAGATTTTTGTCACATGAGGCTGTTTTTGAATAAAAACTGCTGACATCGCTGATGTATGCCTCGACTAGATATGACGATTCTGCTTTCACTTTGTCACCGCTTTTGCTATTTTTGTTGGGACACTCTCGCGCCCAATGACCCTTTTCTTTACAAATCGCGCAGTTCGTTCGTTTTTTTCAATTTCTCGATCCCTTTCTTATTTTTGAACTTTTGTGGCTTATTTTGTTCAATTTCCTTGACACTTATGTATCACACAGACGCTTGTCTTCACGGATCAAGCTTATCAGCGCATCCGTTTTTCTATCAGCTTGTGGTGTACACTCCCATGCCATGCGGAATGGCGAAAACTTAAGTGGCAGGCTGCACAAGATTTTTGGTTGCTTCGCTGTTTCGGATGGCTTTTTACCTGAATCTGCGAGCTGCTTGCAGATACTTACTCCGTCGACAATACGGAAATCATAAAACTTTTGCCATGCACTTTGTTTCTCGTCCTCGCCAACTTCTCCAAATCGCTGCTTAAGTTTTTTCCAAGCTTCTTTTGGAGTAGTGAAATTTACTAGACCCGGTTGTAGTCGCATTTCAACCGAGCCTGCTATAATGTTCATGGTCTTCATTGATTTACACTTCCACTTTTTCCAGTCCAGTCCTCTTTCTTTGTCTCTTTATCTGGCTCGTCTTCAGTTTCGTCTATAAAACCCATAAGATAGGCTGACCCCAGAGCGAGTGTTACACCAAATTGATAAACAATCACTTAAACAATTCAATATAGACACGATACTTCAACACTAACTTCACCCACGAACAATGCTTTGCTAAGTTTTTGTTCTTCTTTATAATTTTAATTAATAGCTATAAATACACAGGCGCAGTGGAAGCGTGCTGGGCCCATAATCTGTTAAATAGGTCATTGAATAAATTCCAAAGACTTATCTTGTTTATTTTATTAATATAAAAATAAGTAAGTGGTGGGTTACAGTTACAGTTACAGTTCACTTAGAGAATGATTTTAAGAGTAACTATTAAAAGATCAGAGATGCCTTGCTTACAAAAAAAACTATCTCGAAGATTATTATTTGCCTAAGAGAGGTAAATTTCCTTTGTAACAAGAATTACATGTTACAAAATTTTTTCTAAGAATTACTAAAATACAATAAACTGAATATTTGCAGTATACAGTAATTTAATTGTTTCGTTATCTAAATTACCTCTCTTTACCTGACTTAATAGTATACAACATTATAATGTTGTAAACTAACATTCAAAATATGTTTAATATTTTAGCTAAAATTCAACAGGTTTATATGGTAAATTTTTACTCAATATTTATAAATTTATATTATTTTAAAGAAAAACTATATAAGAAAAAGTCATTGAGAATTTAAAATTGAAGTCACCTCGTTGGCTACTGCTTGGATCCGTTGCTATAGTATCATAAACAAAATAAACACTTTTATTTTTGACAAACGGCCATGTTTCACCCCAAAATATTCGCACGCAAAATCCACATTTTGTAGTGCAGAAAGGAAGTCAGCGGTATACAAGAAAGTTAATGTTTGATGCAAAGTTTTTTTAATTAAATCGTCGGTCAATTTCTCAATGACAAAAATTTAAAGTGATATTTTTATTGAAAATTATGCTGTGAATTTCATGAAACGTTCAAGAAGTTGTTTTTAATGCTTATGTTGTGGAATAACTTTTTATCAATTTCTATGTTACTTTTTGTTTATTTTTTATTTAAACTGAGTTATCTAAAAAATTCCCCATTTTTTTTTTTTTTTAAGATTTTGTATAAAATAATAAATAGGGGTTTTTTGAACATGAACATAAACATAAAAAACTTATAGCTGAGAGAGCCAGAGAATTGGTTGGTTAGTTTACTAGCTAAAGCTTGGCTATTTTGTGTTACTAGAAATTTTGGTTTTCATATTAGCCAAACTGAATTGGATAGTATACGAACTATCCAGCTATTTTAGTTTCCCTAATAATTTCAAGTAAATTAGCCAAGATCCTTGGTTATTTTGTAAACTAGCCGCTAATTTAGTTGAAAATACATTTTCAATTAAAATAGCTGACAGTTTGGCTAGTTTGTAAACTATCCAGCTAGTTTATAAACTATCCAAGTTTGCACATTAGCCGTAACATATACAAAACATGCCGTACCCACATATAAATGTTTGTTTTAGGGCAAACAAATTCATATATTATATTTAAATGCGTATACTAAATGGAAAGGTACCTACCTATTATATTTAAAACAAATCTATAACTATTGATATAATTTATATATCATATAAATTTAGTAATTTATTTTAACTGAATCTTTGATTTATTTAAAAGATTGTATATTTTACTTTACTAGTGTATCTTAAAGCTATTATACTTTTGTTAAGAATAATTGCCAATAATTATGTTAAACATATGAAATCATTCATTTTAAATGGAGCAATATTCATAAAGTAACGTATGATATATGAAATTAGAATATATAATATGTTTATTTACTTTAACATCAAATATATGAAATTCTTCAACAAAATAATTAGCTTTACTTGCTTTCAAATATTTAAAAGTCTTGTTTTACAGCAAAAAAATATTTGTTAATTTTAACCAAATAATAACCAGATTTTATGTTAAACCAGGTCCAAATAACTTATTGTTAAGTTTACAACCAACTTTAATCTGTTAACTAATTGAATAAGTAATTATTACAGACAATTTGTAGATTTAATAACAAAATTCCATGTCAATTTCAACCATAATTCTTGTATTTTTTATGTAGACCCAGTATCAGAAGTATTTTTTGTAAATGGGGAACTTTAAAAAAAAAATTTGTTATAAGAAATGATGCTTTATTAAACTATTTTCTAAATAAAACAAAATTAACACATACCTACATAAATGAACAAAAAAATAACATAAACAATAGTATATTATGTATCAAGTTTGATAAACGCCATTTTATATACGAATTTAATTTAGGCACAAGCGAGCTTGCGAGCGAGTGCTTAAGTTAATGAGTGTGTAGAAAAGTTTATATACTTTTTCTACGACAAATACTTATTATTATCTTAAAATTATTTAAATTAAAAATTTATATAGAGCGCCATCTATAAAACAACAGGAGAAACTGTCAAATGTCACATTTTTACATTTTATAAACACAATTATAAAGGTTATAAATCGAAATGTATATTGAAAATTGACAGTTTTTCACAGTGAAAGTAAAGGAAATGTTTTATGAGGACTTTACAGTAGAGTCTGTGCCCAAATTTAAGTTATAGTTTATTGCCGGCGAAATTAAAAGGTCAGTACAATGTTCATATAAACTTTTCAAATATTGGCGTTGAGAAACTATTTAATATTTTTGTATTTTTGTATTGAGATAATAAAATAATTTTCACATTTAGTATTATTTTACAAGAAAGGCACTTTATTTTAACGATTGTATGACATTTGACAACTGTCAACTAACTTAAAACTAACTTCAGCCCGTGACTAAAAACCTGTTGCTAACTTCAGCCCGTGACTAAAGCGCCGTAAAGCCACAACTTGTCAATGTGTATTTAAAAGATCACTTATGGTGGATTTATGCAGCACAAATTAACATTAAGATTAACTTTAACATTAACATTAAGATTAAGATTAATTTAACATTAATAGGAGGGTATTTATGCAGCAAAATTAGTAGCAAATTAAGCATGCATATAAGTTAAAGTAATTTTGACATCTGACATTTTTGGTTTGTTTGAATTTTGTTTTAATCCCGTTTTAGCATCTGTTAAGTAAAATAAATGAAAACTATAAACTCCACGTCAAACAATAAACCAAAGAACACAATCATTGAATAAAAAATCAATCATTCAGCAGTAAGTTTAATTTTTTTTCAGGTATGTTGGCATTACTGACACGGTTTATTTAAAAATTGCGCCGCAAACCTGCGCAGGAGGCATAAAAATTAACATTATCATTAAGAAGATAAAAGTTGGCCATCTCTTAATGTTAACTTAATGCTAAAGTTAATGTTAATGTGTTGCATAAAAGCTTCCAATGGATTACTTAATTAATTAATCTTAATGTTAACTTAATGTTAATTTGTGCTGCATAAATCCAGCATTAGTGTCATGGAAACATGTACGATAAAGGGCGTTTTAAAGGTGGAAGTGGAAAAAATTAATTAACACACCATTCTGAAATCATCAGATTATATAGAAATTTGTTACAATATAACTATCAGTACTACTAAAACACTTACTGATGTACTTTAACCCACTTCACTGTTTCGTCTAATTTTAATTTAAAAACCAGTAATGGCATTATAAACAGGCTCACCGTTATAGTATATTATGTATTAAGTTTTATAAACGCCATTTTAGTTACGAGTTTTATTAAGCACAAGCGAAGCTAGCAAGCGAGTGTTTAATAAAAACGAGTGTCTAGATAAGTTTATAAAACGAGTTGCATACTATACTTTATCTACGATGACCACAAAGAAGAATTTAAATCCAATTTTATTTGTTAAACATTTGACATCTGTCAAATGTCAACAAAATTAACCTCACTTTTCTCTAATTTATAATAAAGCTAACTTCAGCCCGTGACTAAAATGCCCAAAAGCCACTATTACTAACTTCAGCCCGTGACTAAAACGCCATAAAGTCACAGCTCGTCAATGTAGGAGTAGATAAAATATTATAAACACCCGTTGGCGCTGACACAACTTGTTGATAAGTGTGTTGTGCTGGGAAATGTTTTCATTGGCTGTCTGAAATCACGTGTACTTTTTCAACGGAATAATTTGTTAAACATTAACAAAATAATGTGTAACCTTTGAAATTAAAAAAATGCTTACAAAATTGCATATTACCTTTCGGTAAACTATTTTCCTTTGTTAAAATAATAACAAACCCAAGTTGTATACAAAAAATTTTGTAAAAATTTTACAAAATAAAATTAACAAACTACTAACTCATGTTAACAAATCTTATTTTTATAACAGTGTAAGACGATCATTCTTTCGAATGGGGAATTTACAAAATATTTATTACAAACAATTGATTTAATCGCGCATATAGGAACTAACGGTATATTTAAATTAAACATACATTTACAGCAAACACTACGTTTTTGTGTGTAGATTCCAAGCGGTGAGCACCCTCATAATTCGTTTAATTACGTCAAGAGAAAGCAACGGCCAATTGGACTTTTGCTAGCTAGACGACAGTACAATTTTTACAGTTTTCTGTTTTGATTCCATCCATTCCAAAACTTGGGATAAGACATCAAACTATCATTAGCTTCGGTTTTTATTAATGGTTTAAAGTTTATTTTAAAGTAGCCTGTAAAAATCACTTGGTTCAGCCCAAAATCGCAGAAGTTAAAACAAATGAATTAATGGCTCTACCCAAAAGAATGGTAAAAAGTCATATATTAAAATGGAGCAAGAGCTTTTTGAAGTACCAAAATAGTCTAGTAATCTAGTATCACCCTTGTATCACCAGGCAAATCTAATATCATATCCAATTAGCAGGAAAAGCTCGTTAAAAGTACATTTGGTGTGAATCAAATGTAAGTTGGCATTAGTGCTGGCGTTAGTTGTAAGGCGCGAATGTAATTTAATAAAATAGAATCCATGTAGTCCGAAGTAATAACAGTATCAGACTAAGTATGCCGGAATCGGACAACTCTGCTAACTTTATTAATATGATGTAAAAGATGAAATCTAAGCCGAAGGTAACAGATATCTTTCGTTGATTTTTTATAAAGATTACCCAGGCCTTTAAAATAAAACAAAAGTAGTCTGCGCCATGATTAAAACTATTTCGCCCGTTGAAATTAAGTCTGAACTCTGTTCCCACAAAAAATGGTAAGTAAATTAAATGTACAGGGTGCTTAGAAATTATGAAAATAGGAGAGTTGCTTAAGTACCTTTATTTTTAGAAAAATTTGATAATTTAAAAATTTAAATACGTTTTTTTCTTATCTTAACATTTTACTTTATATTTAAAAAAAATGGTTTGCGCCATGAATAAGACCATGAAATTTCTTTTTCGCCCGCTGAAATAAAATCTAAAATCAGTTTAGCTTCGACACGTCTGGATTTTTTCTAAAAAGCAGGGTTTTTCTCTCTTGAAGAATTTTTATGTTTTTATTGAGAATGATTTTTTTTTGGTTACCTGATCCGGGGACACACTGCAGAAAAAAACAGAGGTGTGGCGCACACCACTCTTAACAAGAATTTTTATATTTTCTTAATACATAGACACTAGGGATTGCAATTGCTGGATCTAGAGCATTTTTTAGCCTGCTGGATCCAGGACTGTGAATCCGCAAATAATTAACTTTCCAAATAATGGCGCAGAAGTCTACATTGATAGCGTTGCCGCTTCGCCAGGTGCGCTAACCTCGGCAGGAGCGACTTCACCGTTCTGTCACGCTTGCTGCACGTGCTACACCCCTTTCTACACCACACTTTTCGGTCTCGCTTGATAAAATTGTATGCTAAATAAGGGTCTTCTTGGCACCGCTGTGGCCCGAGTTGTTTGTTGTGAGAATTGTGAGTAATTTGACTGAATTTTAAATTTAATTTATTTATAAACATTACATTACATTAAAGTAGTTACATTGGGAACAAAAAACACAAAACTTATATTAATAATTATTATAAAAAATAATATAATCTTTACATTAATTTTGTTTTAGCTTTTAAAGTAGAAATCAGTTTAATGTTCTACAAATATTTAATTGTCCAGTTTATTCATATTATAGGGTTTAAAAGGGGATAAATGTACTACAAATTCAAATATATAAAATAGTGCAATATTTTTCGTTATACAAGTTTTTCAGTCCTTTAAAAATAATATTTTTTTATTTATTTAGGTTTACATATTACTAAGAGTAATTTACTATAGTATAGCTAGCTAATCAGTTTTTTAACTAATTTATAAGAGTTTAAAAACAGGAAATTGGTAAAATTAATATGTTTAATATGTCAAATTAAAATTTTATTTCATTTATTTTTTATTTTCTATAAATTGGTACCTACCTAAACTAATCGAATAAAGTTAAGCATATTAAGATATTTTTACCAAAACATAAATTTAACAATTTTATACGCCCTGTATATTTTATTTTATTATTTGGTAATAAGTCGAAAAAATGCATTATAGGTATCAGTCAGTGTCAGTCAAATATGCTAAACTTTTTTCGATCAGTTTATTTTAGGTTTTTTATGAAAATAAAAAAGTATTAATTTTTTTAAATAAATTGCTGGTTCCAGCTGAATTATTGTTGATATAGCAAAAATCTAGCTGGATTAAAAGACCCGCTAGATTGCAATCCCTAATAAACACCCTGTACATTTGATTAATTTTTTTTAACAAACAAGATTCTTTATGAAAAATGTTTTTTTTCTGCAGAAAAAAATCCAGAGGTGCAGGGGCTTAACTGAGTTTAGATAAATACGTAGAAATGCCATGGTCTTATTCATGACGAAAATCACTTTTTTTGGGCCTGTGAAATAAATAAATAAATAAGTGTAAAGGTTAAAATACATATTTTATTTTAAATTTAGACTTTAACTTGAATTGGCAACGACTTTTTATTATGAATTTTTATATAAAATAATAAATAAAGATATTTCTCCTCTAAAGATTTTTCAGGTTTTTTGAGCACCGTGTAAATTTAATTCAATTTTTATGGTTATCTTATGTTTTAGACATTTATAAGTTTTTATGAAAAATGATTTTTTTTGTAAAAGCATTATACATTTTTTTCCGGACCCACTTATAAAAAAAATCAGACGTGTAGGGGCTAAACCAATACAACCTTAGAATTAACAGAATAATAAAGAGTAGGAAAGAATAATTATTAAAAAACTACCCCAAAAAACTCAAATGCAGATATAAAATTTGATTTTGATTTAGACTAGATTAAAGGAATCCGTTTTAAGTAAACTTTTTTTTTGTATTGAAATTTCCCTTGAGTTGGCAACACTGTATAAAAGGACGTTACTTATTGTAAGAAGGTATTTGTAAAATTAAGAGATATTAAATTAAAATTAAATGCTTTTTCCGAATTTATACCAAAACTCTTTTATATTATATGATAAACGCCATTTTATACACGAATTTAATTTAGGCACAATGTGTATGTGTAACACATAATGTGTTATAAACACAGATTATAAAGATTATAAATCGAAATGTATTTCTTGAAAATTAATTAACAAGTGTTTCGTGAGCACTTCACAGTGGAGTCCGAGCCCGAATTTAAGTTATAGTTTACTGCCGGCGAAATTAAAAGGTCAGTACAATAATCATATAAACTTTTTAAATATTGGCGTTGAGAAACTATTTAATACTTTTGTATTTTTGTATTGAGAAAATAAAATAATTTTCTCATTTAGTATTATTTTACAAGAAATGCACTTTATTTTAACGATTGTGTGACATTTGATAACGGTTAATACTAACTTTAGCCCGTGACTAAAAGACCATAAAACCACAACTTCTCAATGTGTATTTAATAAAACTTTTAAATTAAAAGTTCACTTAGTGACAAGGAAACATGTACGATACTGGGGGGAGTAGATAATAGTATATTTTGTATCAAGTTTGATAAACGATCTCGCGAGCGAGTGCTTAAATTAATGAGTGTATAGAAAAGTTTATAAACTAGGTGCATACCATACTTTTTCTACGACAAATACTTATTATTATCTTGAAATGATTTAAATCAAACATTTGTATAGAGCGAAATCTATGAAACAATAGGGGAATCTGTGTGTCACCGTCAAATGTAATTTTTTTTTATTTTATAAACACAGATTATAAAGGTTATAAATCGAAATGTATTTTACAGTGAAAGTAAAGAAAATGTTTTATGAGCACTTTACAGTGTCCGAATTTAAGTTATAGTTTACTGCCGGCGAAATTAAAAGGTCAGTACAATGTTCAAATAAACTTTTGAAATATTGGCGTTGAGAAACTATTTAATACTTTCCTATTTTTGTATTGAGATAATAAAATAATTTTCACATTTAGTATTATTTTACAAGAACGATTGTATGACATTTGACAACTATCAACTAACTTAAAACTAACTTCAGCCCATGACTAAAGCGCCATAAAGCCACAACTTGTCAATGTGTATTTAAAAGGTCAGTTAGTGTCATGGAAACATGTACGATAAAGGGCGTTTTAAAGGTGGGAGTAGAAAAAATATATTTAAAGTACCTACATTATTATAATAAGTTTATTGTTTATTGTGATTTTCTTTGTTACTTTGTTAGCACTAGTAGTCCTTTGCGGTTGCTTAAAAATTGAAATGCCAGTGTACCGATTATTTATATTCTCACCTTTGCAGTCAAACATAGCATTCCACAATGGCTCCCTCCCCATCCAATTACATATATGGACCAAAGCACTTCGAAATATACCTAGAGCGTGGCCCGGTAAATGGCTTTGCGTTGCAATTTTACAGAAATGATTAATGTTAATTTTATAATGAGTAAGTTAGTAGTTAGGAGTAGTTTTAATAAAGAAATAGCTACCAGTAAAAACTGTATTTGTGTTAAATTAAACCAAACAATTTTAATAAGGGTTTCTCTGGCTTATTATTCTGTAGGCCTAGCTTTATGGCTTAATACCAGATAATTTAATATTAAATTAAACAGTAAATCTCTTGTAGCAATGTGTATTAAGAACAATTACTTGGCAGCTAAGCAGCAGGTTTGTAACTTGCCAAAAGCATAGTATTTAGAAATTAGTATTCGACAACTTTTTATTTTGAGTAGGTAATGATATATAATAATTATCTAAACGTATTTTATAGAAAATAGTTGAAAAGCTATAATTCTAGCTTATTTTTATTTAACGGAAAAAATACATTTCGACTTTTGTGGTACTTAGTCACAAATAAATACTTTTTTATGCTACATGCTTATATTGATATTGATCTTTAAACTTTGTTTTTAATAAAATATTTTTCAGAACCTTAGGGAAGAAAAATAATATGTCATTAAGTTTATATTTAAGTTAGTACAAAGTTTTTAAAATTTTAAGTTGGTAGATAAGTCTAACTGTACCATGTGGTTGGTAGGGGTGAATAATTGAGGACCGTGGTTCGGATTCCACGTTAAACAGTAGGTCCCGCGGACCGAACCTTATAGGCTTTGCGATAGCGTTACTATTTACAGGGTCGGACATCTATTGTACATTCTGATGCCGATATGACTAAAAAAGAGGAATAGAACAAAAAGAAGGGACCAGGATGGCAAAAGTGATGTAAGCGTAACCCCCTCCCTCCTCTCCACTCGTAAAAGGTCCCAAAACTAATCTTGTGATTTTCTGATTTTAACATGTGATAACGAACTGTGATATTTATAGATATATGTTATTCTTACTAATATTTTATTTTGTACTTTCTTATAAACAAACTTATTTATTTATTTTATTTTTGTTAATATACTTGTATATTAATAAAATGGAAACCATACTACAATGGAATTGTAATGGTCTAATGAAAAAATACCCTTACCTAAAACATTTAATAAATAAATATTTACCTTTTTGTATATGTTTCCAAGAAACGCACTTTAAACCAGGTTAACCGTACTCTTTAAAAGAGTACGCAGTCATTAGACAAGATACAGAAATTAGAGTTGCTAAAGTCATCAGAAAAGAAAATCTCTTTACACTACACTTCAAGCTATAGCTGTTACGATACATTATCCATGTCTGTTACATGTCTGAAACATTTATCTTTAGACGAAATAGAAAGGTTTTTCGGGAAGTTGCCATACACATTTCTGTTGGTGGGGGATTTTAATGCCCACAACCCTATGTGGTAGTGGTAGTTTAATTGACAATTTCTTACTGAGACATGCAAATATTTCTCTTTTAAATGATGGTTCACCTACTTACCTAAATGCGAGTTCCAACAGTTTTTCCTGAATCGACCTTTCAATGTGTACTGCCTCAATAGCACCTTGTCTAAAATGGAAGGCCTTAGAAAATCTTTACGATAGCGATCACTTTCCAATAAAAATGGGGTCAAATGTGGGACGTACTCGACATTTTATTTCCACTAAATGGAAAATTTACCCCAATATACTGGTAAACGATAAGATTGCAGCTCTAACGGACCGTATTGTGGAGGCAGCGATGCAAGGAGTTCCAGTCTCAGAAGGTCAATGTATGTCCAAAAAGCAGGTCCCCTGGTGGAACGAAGAAGTCAAGGACGCAATAAAGGAAAAAAAGAAAGCGTTTTCAAAAGACATAAAATTCTTGAAAGCATGATTGGTTTTAAAAGTCCAAGAGCCAAAGCCAGACATACGATTTTAAAACACAAGAGCTGTTTCTGTGACCAGACCCCGAAACGCCGTTTTCTCTTCTATGACATACAAAAAATGTTTGGGTACAAGCAAGCTATTAGTGTACCATATTTAAAAGAATTTTATTTGATATATTATCTGACGTTTAATAACTGTCAACCAATGTTAACCTCACATTTTTAAATTTTAACTTAAAGCTAATTCAGCCCGTCGACTCTTTTGCCCACTGATTGAAGTTAATAAAGAAAATGGGTAATAAAATACATTTACCAACTTTAAAGCAAAAATTGATTTTTTACCTATTTGCTTGTTTATTTCAAAGCCTCAAAATGTACTTTCAAACTTTATTTTTGCGACTGCACTATATACCTATTTAGAAAAATATATGCACTATATTTCATAAACATTGCTGTCAAGGTTTATAAACTTTAATGCCAAATACCTTTGTTAATTAAATTAATTAAAATTAAAAAATTATTAACAATTATTATGATGCTACCCTATATTTACAATTTAACAAAGACATACAGTTGACCAGCTAAAGTATGATACATCTTGTTGAATATTGTTTCCAAATTGTAAATACAGATAAAAATGTTTAAATAAGGTCAATGCGCAGTGTATCCGGTCAGGCGACACAATCATAGCAAAGCTGTTTCAACGACATGCCTTTCCGTTTCCGTGTGGATAGATGCAGGATATTATACAAAGTTTCGTATCTCAAAGACCTGGATATTTTTTAAACAAAAACTACAACCAATATTACTTATTAGAAAAATAAAACGCTCTTTTATTTATTGGTTAAGAAATAGTAGTATTTTAATCTAGATTGCCAGTGAAATTTCTATATTTATGGACTTTTTGACTTGTCCAACTAATCCAATCCAATTAATTAAATTCACAAACTTTTTGTGTGTAAAAGTAAAATAAGGAAAAAATATTCATTACAGTACAAGGTACAAAATCTTTTTAATTAACAAAAATGAATATGCATACATTTTTCTACCTACCTAAAATCTGAGTAGGTACTCTAATTGTGAGCTTAAAGAAGTGTTTTTATTCAAAGAAACGAAATTATGAATTTTCCAAACTCCCTGACTGGATTTACATTTTTAAAAGTTCATAAATGATAAATGCTTTTTGGTTATGAGAAAACCCACATAATGCATAAAGTAAAAAGTTGTTGTGGACGTTTTACTCGAGTAAACCAAAATAAAAGAATTTTTTCTTTGAGGCATTAACGTATTATTTTATAAAATTCGTTCTTATACAGGAGGATTATTTAAATTAAAATGTGGTATAGAAAAATAGTTTTAAAAAGTACAGAGTTAAAAATAATTCTTCAATAATCAAACAAAAGTATAATTATAATTATTAGTTATGTTGTTTATAAAATAAAAGGAACTTCTCTGCTGGTTTGATTAATTTTAATAACCGACTAGTTTCGCCTTTAAGGCATCATCAGGGTTTCTACAAGAAATTAAATTAGATTTTTTAAAATATAGTTATAAATAAGTAAAAATAAAAGTAGAAAGACTTACACGTCAATGTTAAAAATCCCAATATATACACTTTAAAATTATTATTATATTGTTACTCGTATAAATAAACACTTATTACAACACTTATTAAAATTTGAAAATTAAAATTATTGTTAAATATTAAAACAGTTAGGTTAGATTAAAATTAGGGTTGTAACATTGTTCCACCTTTAGGTTAAATGTTTAAAAATTGGTGTATAAAATCTTCTAAGTATAAAATAGATTAGCTTGTTCGTTTAAGCATTGGATATTGTCCTTTTTAATTTGTTTATGAATTTCGTACGCTTCTAACACAGTTAATTTGTGACTTTTTTCTTGTATGTGTAGAATTGTTGTATTATTTTCTATGTTGAAGTGGTGTCCTGTTTCTTGTAAATGATTTCCAAAATTTGAATTGTGATTGTTCTGGTTTATGTGTTCTTTTATTCAGGTATTGAATGTTCTTCCAGTTTCTCCTATGTAAGTAGCTCCGCAATCATTGCAGGTCAATTTGTATACTCCATTTTTTTTTCAGTCTATGTGATTGTTGTTTTGCATTGAAGAAGTTATTGTATATGGTGTTATTAGTTTTAATAGCTGCTTTTAGATTATATTTCATAAATATAGTGTTTAATTTATTTGTAATGGGTCCCTGAAAGGTGATTTTTCTGTATTGATATGTTTCGTTATTATTATTTTCCATATTTAGTAATTTTAATATATTTTTCCATTTCATTCGTTCCTGTATTTTGCTAATGGTGTTTTTATTAAATTGATTTTCTTTGGCTATTTGTTGGATTATACTCTGTTCTTTCTGGTATTCGTCTTTAGAAAGGGGAGTGTTGTTAAGTCTGTGTATAAAACTATAAAAAGCGAAGTATTTCTGTTGGTAGCAATGGAATGAATTGTATGGGATAATGGCACTGGTTGTGGTAGGTTTTCTATGGATGCTAAAATTATATGCTGTGTGATGAGTCATCATACAAATACAGTCATCACTGATGACTTTGTATTATTAGATCTAAAAATGCTATTTGTCTTTCATTTTTTTTTCTATGGTGAATTTTAATTTTTTGTGTTGATTGTTGATGTATATGTGAAAATTTGTTAATTCTTCATCTGTTCCAGTCCAGATGCATAATATGTCGTCTACATAGCGTTTCCATAATTTTATATGTTTTATATGGTAATTTTTTTGTTTAGAATGTTGCTTTCTATGTGGTCCATAAATATATTAGCAAGTAGACATGCATTCGGTGCTCCCATAGGTAATCAAATTTACAGTATGTTTGTTCTGCGGTGTGTCGTATGGTAGTTTTTAAATTATTTATATCTTATTGGTCTTTTATTTTGGTTTTCATAGTTGGAATATAAGTTAGTGACGTCCAGAGAAAACACCAGACTTACATATGTTGTCAATAGAAATCGATACAGCCATCCGAGGAAATTTAAAAGAAGAACAATTAAGATCCGAATTCATACAATTTATATAGAATGAAGAAAGAAAACAAATACAAAACACATAAAAATTAAACATAACGAAGAAGAACAAGTTATAAAAAACTTCAAAAAAAGAATAAAACAACATAATATTATCATTACAAAAGTAGACAAAAATGCGGTAATAATTTGACCAAATAACAAAAGGCAATGTCTGCGTTGGGCATTCAGAAACCTTTAGGCACTTTATTTTATATAAATATAAACAATTATATATAACTCTCTTTAAAATTTTGTATACTTCTATATAATTATATATAATTATATATGAGACTATATTAAAGTGTCTATATAATTATATAGTATCATATACAATTATATATAGGTCTCTTTTAAGGTATATAAAATTGTTTATAATTTTTATATAATTATATACAATTCTATATAATTATATTTAAGTCTCTTTTAAGGTATGTAAAATTGTATATAATTCTTTACAATTTTATATAAATATATATAAGTTTCTTTCAAGGTATTTAAAATTGTTTATAATTATATACAATTCTATATAATTATAGGTATATAAAATAATAAAATTATCCAGGTCATTAAAAAAATTATTTTCAATTGGTTGAGCATTTTAATTCCAAAAAAAGTAAGGATTATTTAGTATTATGTGGGTACGTGATAATGATCCTTATAAATCGATTTATTTTTGGTGAAGATTCGCAAGTAGAATTTTAATTAAAATTTCAGCCCTTTACAAAAACGCCATGAAGTAACAGCTTGTCAATGTGTATTTAAAATATTTTGGAAACATGTACGATAATGGGCGTGGAAAAATAATATTACATTTTGTGTATTTGTTATATGACCACAAAATACAATTGGATAACAGCCAACTTAATACGCATGCGCAGAAATCACGGTTGGTTATTAATAACACAGTGCAACAGTGCAAAAGGGAATGGGATGAAACCAAAAGCAAATGAAAGGTAATAGCTTCTACAAAAAACCCTATGAGGTTTTTTTTAGATCACGTCTCAGTTTTTTATTATACGCATTTAAAGTTGGTAGATTTTTGGACACCCTATAATAGGAAAAAAATAAGTAAAACAATTTTAATTTTTTTAAAATTATTCTGGCAATATAGTCGAGGAATCCATTCCAAGTAAAGAGCATTTTTACTAGAAAATTGGGCATTTTTATAAAAAAATATTCTATTTAATGCTTTAATCAAAACACAATACTTGTATACAAAAACTAAATTTTTTTGTGGTAATATATTGTAATATATCGATGGTATTTTTGCAAAAGGGCGAATATGCCATTTTCCTGTTTTGATAAAAACAAAAAAAAAGTATTTCGGCGTATTCGCCCTTTTGAAAAAATATTATTACTACAAAAAATTGCAGTTTTTGTAGCAAAAACGATACCACCTTGTTTAAAGGTAAAATTGATTTGTTTACTTAAAAACACATAATATTATGTACTATATAGTAAATCAGTGACAGCAACATAAAACGTTTTTCTTAATTAATATATTTAATTAAATTATTTTTTTTATTTAAAGGACAATATAATATAAAACAAAACTTAGTTCCAAAATATAAAAATGTAAAAAATACCTACAATATTACGGTATACATATAATTGAATATGTTGAAAAGTTTGCAGAACTTGTAACAACAATTTAATTAAATGATCACAAAAGAAAAGAAGTCAATGAAATTTGGTGTTCCAATGTTGTGGTATAATTCAGGTATTTTTTTTATTTTTATACTAAAACATGGTATTTTTGATTATATTAATTATATTTTGCATTTTTATCAATTTTTGGATGAACAGCTGGAAATGTGTTACTGCCGGTTACAACAGTGATAGTTTTTAAATAAAAATAAAATAGCGAATTTAATAATGTTTAGTTAAGAAGTAAAAATGCTATTTTTTCTTAAAAAAAAACAAGTTTTCTATACTAATAAATCCAAAATATTAAAAATTGCTTTCGAATATCACCTAGGGTATATTTTACAACAAACGGATGACAAAAATGGATTTCTTACCTTCAAAAATAGTAAAAATTAGTAACAATTTTTTGATAGCGTCCTCTTCTGAGGGTCTTTGGTAAAAATTAACATCACAAATGGATTCCTCGATCAAATTGACAAAATTATTTTGAATAATTAACATAGTTTTACTTATGTTTTTCCTATAGGGTGTCAAAAAATTTACCATCTTTAAATGCGTACAAAAAAAAACTGAGACGTGATATAAAAAAACCCTGATAGGATTTTCTTGTGGAAAGTATTAACTTTCATTTGCTTTTGGTTTTATTCCATTCCCTTTCGCAAACCTTAATTTTGTATCACAGTGTAATTGTTCAAACACCTTAAGCAACAGTTGTTTGTAAGCATGATACAAGGTTTGTAAGGTACACGGGTCAATTCACTAACACGTCGTTAACGTTAGCCACTAGAATTAGTGGTTATCATTAGGTACATATATTTAATCGACCTGATTGGCCTATAACCATCTAGTGGCTAAAGTTAACGACTCATGTTAGTGAATTGGCCTGATAAACATATTTATAGGTGTCTAAATAATAAATAGGCTAGTAAGCGTCAGTTAACCTTAAAAATTTAATTACAAACTCAATCTGTAATCATTTAATAGTTTGTATTAACGATTGTTTTAAATTTGCTGGTTATTGACAATTACCTATACAAAGTGTACAATAGATTGAGTAAGTTACGAATAATTTCCACGATGGATGGGCGAAATTTTTGGTTGGAATCGGACGATAAAATGGAGTTTTAACAACAAAAAATGTATTATATAATTTATTACTTGTGATTGTATATAAACCGAACTGAAAAAGTATATGGATGAACTTAAACAATAAGTGAAGAATAGTGACAGTGATAGAAAATTGAAAAAGGGAGCGGCTATAGGAATTCCTTGACTCGTTAGAAGAAATTCTATTTCTGTGGCGTGAATCTCGATATCGTATCTATAATAATTTTTTGTTCAATATTAAGTTGTCTTTCAAAATATGTAAAAATATACAGGACTTCAGAAACTTCAGAAACGCGACGTTCATGTATATGTATATAATAACTATTATATTTATTTGGAATTATTATTTATTTAACATTTAAAATAAGTGTTTATTTGTCATTTTAAATAATAATATAATATATATATATATGAGGCATTCCATGTCAACTCGGCCACCCCCTCCTGTGCAAAATTGACTAAAGTTTTTCGAAACGTGCAACTGATAAATTTTTAGCTTATCGTCTTAACTTTCAAATGCCGAGTGGTATTTTGTAAAATTTCAAAATGGCGGTGTCAATATAGTGACTGCAAGCAATATACATCACTTTAAAAAAACCGTATTAGGTAGTTTACATTAACTAACAGCGTTATAAAATTAAAAATTGAATTTGATTATATGCACTAATCTATTATCAGTGATTCTATGTTTTTCTTACCGCTGATTACACAATGGTTCGCCCCTAACCCCAAAAAATAACTTAAAAAGCAGTTTTGTGAAATTTACAGCCCCTAAATGCATTTTTGATACATATTTTTGCATTTGTTTTTTGTATTTCTCATTGCCTAATATAAATATGGCCTTACCTCAGAGTCGACATAAAACTGTATGTTCCTAACCTAAAATAACTCTCAAAAAATGTATTTTTACCTTCTTTATAGCTGTTTAAAGCATTTTAAAGATTGGCATGAGGTTAAATTTTTATACTTTTTATCGCCAAGTACGTTAATAATCCAACTATAAATTGCAGACTAAGCAGTTTACCCCTAACCTTAAAAATATTTTCTAAAAATTAATTTTCTGCTGATACACATGCTAAAGAAAATTGAAAAGATTTATTTCCACACTTTTTATCGCTAAATACGATTATAATCTTTCTTTGACGGCAATTTCTCGTTAACCTATAAAACTTTGCATAAATCGTATGTTAAAAATATTTTTTATATAGTAGTTATTACATAAGAATATGCTAAAATTGTAATAATCTACATCTATCGATAATTAAATTCGTACCAAAAATAATATTCTTTTGTGATATTACCAAATAAAAATGTACTCTTAAAAAAGTATTCGAATGCTCCAAATGGCTCCGAATTTAATTATCGTTAGAATCTTATATAGATAATTACAAATTCAGCATATTGTTATGTAATAACTACTATATAGTAAATATTTTTAACATATCATTTAAACCTCATTTTTATTGCATAGGTAGGATGCAAAGTTTTTTTAGGTTAACAAAGAACTGCCATCAAAGATCATAAACATTTTTAGCGATAAAAGTGTGGAAATAAATCTATAAATCCCATATTTCAATTTTCTTTAGCGTCTGTATACTGCAGAAAATTAATTTGTAGAGAATATTTTTAAGGTTAGGGGTAAACTGCTTTGTGTGCACAGTTCGGTTTTTTATATGATTCAAAATAAAAAATATATAAATCACAAAATTAGTAACTTTTTAATGGTCACAATGCCTTTTTTCAAAATCATCGAACAACTAAATCATTTCTACAGATCCAATGATGTACCGTAACTTTGAATTTTGAGGCCAAAAATTGTCACAATAATTTATCAAAAAAACCATATTACAGCTATGGTTTTGTAATTGCGCTTCATATTATTATCTTGCCGAGGTAATTCCACTACCTATCATGGTTAGCCGCGAAATGTAAAATTGCGAACATTTTTTAAATCAGTTTGACCAGTGTTGACCTGATTGAAATGATATACTTAATTAGAGAACTTTACTTTTCTTGATAGCATTATTTAATAGTTTCTTTAGTGTTTTCTTATGTTTAAATTCTACGCAAATCATGCCGTAAAAAACGTCAAAACAGTTGGTAAGGTATATTCCTCTATTTTGGAAATATCTCCGGACTAAAGCGTTCATGATACTAGTGCACCAAATGTTTTGTGTAGGACAGGTTACATTAAACTAAGTAGTAAAAAATTACATGAGATGATAGACTACAGCAAATTCCATTTGTGGCAAAAACTAGGTGAACTGTTATATATAAATATATTTGTATAGTGGCCCGTTTTCGAAGCGTTTCGAAAGCCTTACCCAACTTTCCTCATTGTTCAATAATTAAGAAAAAACCTGTTGGCAGACTTTCTTGAAAATTCTCAACATGGACGTAAACCAAATGCAACCATTCAGAAGGGTATAAATTCTTTAAACAAAGTAAGAGGCGCGTATATGAACGTTGAAATTAAACGAAAATCAGATTCCTCCGACAGAAAAAAGTTTTTACTGCAGACGCTTTAGGCAGAATTCAGGATTGCAATTTGTCATTTAATGAACTAGAGAAAATACGTCAGCATATTAAAACTGTAGACAAAAGTTTCATTGAATCCAAAGCTACACCAAAATTAAAGGAAAAAAGCCATAGCTAGATAGTTTTTTCTCTTGTTCTGATTTACCATTTAACTATTCAGAAAATATTAGTTTTACCACAACATTTGTATACCTACTGCTCAGATTTATCTGGTCTTCTATCACATATATTGGAAATTAGAGAAATATCTGAAGATTTTCATGTACAAATTGGCATTGAAAGTTGTGGTGGATCACTTAAAGGTTGGCTTAATGTGCTCCCTGAAAATGATCCCGAATATTTCAAGAAATATAAAAGTGCTGGAATTAATAAACTATTTATAATTGGCTTAGGACCAAAGTTGACTGATCTTATACTAACATAAAAATTCTTTTTGAGACCTTAGATCTGCAATCCATATGTGGTATTTGTTCCTATACTTTTGCTGCTGATTTTAAGATTATTATGATGCTCCTTGTCTTCGGTCAAACTCATCCACCCACCCTTGCCCATGGTTTGATGTTAATGTAAAGTAAATGGAAACGAAAGGATCATTCAGAACTATAAAAAGTATCACAGAAAATACAAATTTATGGAAACAATTTCGTGGAGGAAATTTTGAACATGACATCGAACAATTTAAACTGTAAATATTCAACTTGGGTATTAAGATAACTCCAAAGATTCATGCAGTTCTGCATCATGTTCCAGAGTTTATAAGAGACAATCATAGAGCTCTAGGATTTTACTCGGAACAAGCATCTGAGCAGGTTCATTTTTCCTTTAAATTATTTTCTAAAAAGTTTAACTTGAATCCTCGTTCAGCATGCTACCAAAATAATCTTTTACGATGTATTTGTTGTTATAACAGCCAACATATTTAAGATTTGTTTTGTACTTATCTTTAGTTAAATTTAGTAATAAAACCACTTAGTTAAAGAAGAAATATAATTATTCTAACTTATTAGTTGATACGTTTTATGCAGAATGAAATAGCTTTAATATGATATTTTTTACAAATTATTGTGTCAACTTTTGGTCTCAAAATTCAAAGTCACGCTACATCACTGGATCTATGGAAATGATTTAGTTGTTCGATGATTTTAAAAGAAGGCATTGTGACCATTAATAAATTACTAATTTTGTGATTTATATATTTTTTATTTTGAATCATATAAAAAACCGGAAGGATGCAAAGTTTTTTTAGGTTAACAAAGAACTGCCATCAAAGATCATAAACATTTTTAGCGATAAAAGTGTGAAAATAAATCTATAAATCCCATATTTCAATTTTCTTTAGCGTCTGTATACTGCAGAAAATTAATTTGTAGAGAATATTTTTAAGGTTAGGGGTAAACTGCTTTGTGTGCAGTAAATAGTTGGATTATTTACGAACTTGGCGATAAAAAGTATAAAAATGTAACCTTATGCCAATCTTTAAAATGCTTTAAACAGCTGTAAAGAAGGTAAAAATACATTTTTTGAGAGTTCTTTTAGGTTAGGAACGTACAGTTTTATGTCGACTCTGAGGTAAGGCTATATTTATATTGGGCAATACCATCTAGGTATCAAAAATGCATTAAGCGGGAGTAAATTACGAGAAACTGCTTTTTAAGTTTTTTTTTTTTGAGGTTAGGGGCGAACCATTGTGTAATCAGCGGTAAAAAATACATAGAATCACTGATAATAGATCAGTGCATTAAATAAAATTCAATTTTTAATTTTATAAAGTTGTTAGTTAATGTAAACTACGTATTACGGATTTTTTAAAGTGATGTCTATTGCTTGCAGTCGCTATATTGACACCGCCATTTTGAAATTTTACAAAATACCACTCGGCATTTAAAAGTTAAGACGATAAGCTAAAAATTCATCACTTGCACGTTTCGAAAAACTTTAGTCAATTTTGCACAGGAGGGGGTGGCCGAGTTGACATGGAATGCCTCATATATATATATATATATATATATATATATATATATATATATATATATATATGTTTAAAATTAAAATAATATATTGTATAAAGCATTAAAACGGTATTTGATTGTTTAAAATGTATCCCCAATAAATATATTTATTGGGGATACATTGTTACATATATTTATTGGGGATACATTGTTATTGTTATAACAAGGCAATTTAGAAGATTTCCTCAGGACATCCATGGGACTTTCAGGTGACATCCTCAGGATGTCCTATACCTTGACCTATGTGGACCTAGGGATATCCCTAGGATGTCTTAAAGGACATTTGCAGGACGTCTGTAGGCTGGCCTTTTTTTGCACCACTCGGCCATGGTTGGGATGTCCTGAGAAGGTCCGAGGACGTCCTAGGATAATCTTGGGATATCCCAATATCCTGTAACATATGTTATCTACCAAACTTTTTTTAACTGATCAGATCTCTTACAAATGTGGTTCTCTTTTAAATGTATTGGGTTTTGGTGACATTATATTTTTATATTCCTGCCTGGGAAAATGATAATATATGATTATATATAATTACATATAATTGTATAGAATTCTATCCAATTATGTCGGGCCATTTTTTTGTATAATTATTAGGGTGGGCCGAAAAAATTATTTTTTGAATTCAATTTAGGGGTAGCAAAAAAAAGTTTCCTTATGCCAAAGGTAGTTTGTAAAAAAAAAATTAGCATACTAGCCCAATATTTAAGGGTCCCCCTGGGGGCCCAAAATATTATTTTTTTATATTTTGTTTGGGGTGGCAACAAAAAGTTACATTATGTTGACAATACTTGTAGAAAAAAAATTAGCGTACTAGCCCAATATTTAAGGGTGCCCCGGGGGCCCAATATTTTTTTTATATATTAATTGGGGTAGCCACAAAAAGTTACCTAAATGTTACATAAATGTTAACAATATTTTTACAAAAAAATGTCCAATATTAGAGTTTGACGTAAAAAATTTGGCGGTTTAGCAAATTCTAGGGTTAAAAATGTTTATAAATTTGTAAATGTTTTTTTTAAATAAAAGAACTAAAAATATTTATAAGTCGAGCAGAAGACTTCTATATAAGGTTCGGCAAGTTTCCCTTTCACACGCAAGCGGTAAAAAAGTTTGTGAAGCTTGTAACAGAAGCTGCATTAAAAATTTGCTGTGAGGTAGCAAAAAATGGTTATAACCATATATATATATATATATAGATGCGCGGACATCTTTACCGGCCTATATGACAACAAGTCTATTATTTAAATAATAAAAAAAACTGGGTGGGAGGGAGCGGATGGAACTCGATGAGCAAATATCCAATTAAAGGCTGCGTTCGTAAGGACGTTCTTCCATACCACCTACTAAGAAATTAAATCTATTTTATTCTGCATATCACATATTAATTAAACTAAATCCTATAATTTCATATCACACCAGTTAATACCAAATTTTTGTACTCTAAATTAAATGTGTTTGGATATTTAAATATTATGTTAAAGAATTCAAAAGTTCTATAGATAGGTCTATAAACGAATCCTTAGATTTTGAAGTTTTGTGACTAGGTATTTGAAAAAGATTGTGTCTTAAATCAAGATTGTGTTTATTGGATCCTTTAATAAAGTTGTTGAATCAGGCAATTATTAGGTATTTACTTTCTGTACTAATTTTCCAAAATTATGCTTGTAAGGATCAATTATTTTTATATGCTTGTTTTCCAAATAGATTGAAGTAATGGGGTCAAATTTTCCGACTAAATATATGAATCTAATACATGAGTTTATTTTTAAATGTTTCAGTATGATATGAGTAGTAGACTGGCATGCAATAGTCTATAATAGGGTGTATATTAATGTTGAAACAATTTTGCACTTGGTGTTAGAATTTAGAACATACTTAAATTAATATAGTGATTTCAGCTTCATATAACACAAACTAAGTTGTCTTGTAGCATGGCTTTTAAAGTTCAGGTTTGTATAAAAAATAACACCCAGATTTCTTGCTGTTTCTTCCTGAGGTATTTCTATATTATTTATATGTATATACCATATATGGTATTAAAATTATATTGTTTTTTATTTATCATATATACTGTACCAATATTTATTACAAGACTCTTTTTGGCATTTACTTCTTTTAAGACTTTATTTATTTCGATAGTGGTTGTGTTAATTAATTTAGAGTAACGCAAAATCTTTTTTAAATTTAATAAAATCAAGCTAAGAGTTGCTAATTTTTTTCATTAAAAGGCGTCTTAATAAAATAATAAAAAAAACTTACGACTGATACAGGCATTTGGTTTGTCTTTGCAATAATACATGGGGTAACTTTTTGTTGCCATCTCAATTAAAATATATATATAAAAAAATTTGGGCCCCCCAGGGCACCCTTAAATATTGGGCTAGAAGGGCTATTTTTTTCTAAACATACTGTTAACATGAGGTTACTTTTTGTGGTTACCCCAATTAAAATATGAACAAAAAATATATTTTTGGCCTCCGGGGCACCCTTAAATTTTGGGCTAGTACGCTCATTTTTTTTTTTAGAATTACTTTTAATATAAGGTAACTTTTGTGGTTACCCCAATTAAATTATGATAAAAATAAATATTTTGGGCCTCCGGGGCACCCCTAAATATTGGGCTAGTACGCTCATTTTTTTTTCTAGAATTACTGTTAACATAAGGTAACTTTTTGTTCCCACCCCAGTCAAAACATACAAAAAAAAATATTTTGGGCCCCCGGGGGACCCTTAAATAATGGGCTAGTACGCTACATTTTTTTCTAATAAATTATTTTTAACATAAGGTAACTTTTTATTGCTACCCAAAAATAAATATCTCAAATATTTTTTTTTTTACGTTTTTCGGCCCACCCTAATAATTATATATAATTTTATACAATTATATACAATCTTTTTTATCGGGTAATTGTGTTATCTTTAAACGGGTTGCTTTTATCAGGGACGTTCATATTTGCATGTAATATTTTTATAGATTTGTTTTACCCATAAGACATATAATAGCATATTTTACACTTTATTTGAGCTACAATTATTTTAAAATAAAAAATAAAAAAAGGGGAATATTAATTACAACATCAAAATTAGTATTGTATTTTATTAGCTCAATTAGCTCAAATAGTTATAGTCTATAACTTATAGATATTAGTTCTAAGTACCTAAGAATAATGGTATGTTATACGAGAAATAATGCAGGATATTATTACGAGTGAATAATGCGCATTATCTCGAGTAAAATACTATGATTTTTCTACTACAATTAAGTATTTTTCATTAACAGTGCCGGTTTAACAGGGGTTTTTTGGGGACTATAGCACCGGGCGGTAAATATTTTTGGGGCGGTACCGCGTACCGCCCATAATTTTTTTTTAAAATACTTAATCGTTAGAATTTAGAAAAAAAATTATTGCGACACTGCGTCGGCGGATACAACGGATATATCCGAGAAGCTGCTTCAACTCTAACAACATTTTTCTCATTTGTATACAAATGAGAAAAATGTTGTTAGAGTTGAAGCAGCTTCTCCATCAGAAAAACTTGATTTATTGAAAACGGAATAATTTTAACTTTTTGGATAGACGTTTTGCAAAGGGTTAATGAAACCAATAAAGCAGTCCAAAAACAAAATATGGATTTAAGCACAAATGCTCATCTTTTGTCATTTTTAGTTGAGAACTTTGATTTTTTACGTGGTCATTTTGATCATTATGAGGAAATTAACAGGAAACGAAAATTATGCTCAGAAGCGGATAATCATAAGAAAATTACAATTTGAAGAAAATAATTCAGAGTCAAGTTTAAGCAAAAAAGAAACAATGCGAACAATATGTTTTATTTTAATAATTGACAATCTATAATCCGAAATCATTTGTCGATATGATAGCTAGAAATCTGGCACAAACAAATTTGAATTTTTGTTTAATCTAAAAGTATAAATCTTCGTGGAGGATTTGGATGAGTTTTTTTCTTAAAAATGTGTCCAACTTAAGAAACTGGTAACTTCCCTTTCGGAAATAAAAATAGAAACTCCATTGGAATTAGTATAAGTTTTATACGAAAATAAATTAATATCTTCATTTTCGAATATTAATATTTGTCTGCGATTTTTTTTTATAATGGTTTCAAATGCAAGTGGTGAACGATCTTTTTCTACTCTAAAAAGGGTAAACTACCTAAGAAATTCCCCAAGAAAGATTTAACTCCTTAGCAATTCTGTCCTGCTAGATGAAATAAATGTAAAGTGTTATAAAACAATTTGCTACTTTAAAGGCTTGAAAACAATCTTTTAATTATTAGTATTAGAATTTCTCAATATTTATTTAAACCAAAGAATAATGTTTTATTTATTTATAACTTTTGATTAGTTTTTATTAGTTTAATGAAACAAAATATTAAACTTTTATTTTTTAATTAGTTTTTCTTAGTACTTAGTATTGTTTATATAAACCAAAGAATGTTTTATTTTTTAGTTAGTGCTTTTGATTAGTTTTTAGTAGTTAACTGTTAGATACCAGCCTAACCAACCTAATCTTCCACTTGACGTGAGAAAGTAAGACTTAAACATTTAAAAATGTTTTTAAAAAAGTAATATTTTAAAGCATTGGGAGTTTGTGCCAGAACCGGGCGGCGAACTAACTTAAACCGGCACTGTTCATTAATAACAAAATTCTAACCTTATTTCCTTCCGATTTTAAAGATATAGTCGCCCCTCATATATATTAAAAATCTGACCTGTTACTCCCACCCAAAAAACGTATCCCTTGTCTATGTGTCAGACAAAACGAAAAACTCCAAATAATGTTAATAATATGCAATAGTTGAATAAGTTGAAAAAAGTACATTATAGACCTGAAAGCACATATTATCGCCGAACATACATTTCACTACCAAGGCGAAAGCCGAGGCAGTAGATTGTGTGCGAGGCAATTAATAAGCTTTCACGGCCGAGTTTTATACCTAGTTCTTTACCTTTTCTTGCTGTTACAGAATCATCTTGTCCACACTTGCGGTTAAAATACTATTTTATCTACGATTTTTAGTAGATAAAAGGCAACTTTAAACAAAATAAATAATATTCTTTATTATGACTTTCAATAAAGAAGACTAGTCTATGCATTTAATTACATTACAAAAGTACATATATTTACAAAAGTGCTCTTTTAGTTCCGCCCTAAGAAGTCCTAGAAGCCAACTGAATGGCTTGAGCGGGTTAGGGGTAGGATGGGACCGCGGGCTTAAAGTCCCCTCTGAAGGAATAATACACAATAGGACAAACACAAATAAACAACCATACCAATAAGGGACTCGAACCCACGATCTCTCGGCTTGTAGTCAGCAGCACTGACCACTAGTCCACCGTCAGCGGTGGACTAGTGGTAGGTAGGTAGGACCACTTCATTAACTTAAACGACCATCGTAAATACAAATCAATAATCATTAAATTAAATTTACCCTCTTTCTCATATAATATGTTATGTATATTAATTTTACTAAAATAACGTCCTCATCAGTGGCGTAATAAGCACCCCCGCAGACCCCGCACCGCGGGGGGGCCCAGACGGTCAGGGGGCCCAAGGCGTTCTTTTTCGAAACTAAAAATAGTGAAAACATATCTTCGCAACACTATGGGAAAACAACGTCTTTGTAATTTATCAATTATTAGTATTGAACATGAGTTTATTAAGACATTAAACATTGACAATATTATAACTGAATTTGCAAAAAAAACTTTAGAAGATCAGACCGTTTTTTGTAGTAAATCTATAAATACTTAGACAATCGCATTTTGTGTTTGTTTTTAATTTTTTTTTAATTTAACTTCTTTAAGACTGTCTACAATATGTTTTTAATTTTTTTCAAGACTGTTTAAATTTGGTAAGATATGTAGGTATACATTTTTTAAATTATTATTATTTTTAAATTGTTATTATTGCTGATGTAATAGTATAATACTGCCGTTCTAAGAAAGGCAAAATTTGGTAATAAGAACAGAAAATGTTTAGGTAATTATTATTTAAATATTTTTTTAAAAGAATCTTAATAAGATATTATATATTATAGAATTACGAAAATGATCCTGCATATAAAAAGGTATATAGAATAAGATATTTTTAAACCAAAATTAATTAAATATTTTATGTTTTACTACCAAAAATTGCAGATACAGCAATTTTTCTTACCTAATCCTTTTTTATTTGCTTATCGTATGTCTGTGTATCGTATACACTCTATACCTACCTGTCAAAAATTTTAATTTAAAAAATATTATGTATTTAATGTAGGTTTAAAAGTACTATGATAAACTATTTTAAAAATTACCTATTAAATAAACTTTTTAATTATTGTAAAGTAAAATCGTTTGCGGGGGGGCCCACTCAGAATTTGTTACGCCACTGGTCCTCATAGAACAATAATGTACGTATTAATTAAAACAAGTAAGCAAACCGAAGCCATACAAATTTTATTAAATAAACTAAGTTAATAGGCACCTGCTTCAAACTACAAAGGGGAAAACCTTACTTATATGTATTAATTAAAAAGATATTTATTTAATTCAAATGCGTATTGTAATGTAATACGTAGGTAAATGTACGTCAGGAATTTTAATTGAAAATTCTTTATCCAAGCCCATCAAGCATGGCTAACTAGAAGCCAATTTAAATTAAACCCTTTCTTCATTGATGTAATAATAATAAATCTGGAATGAAGCAAGCAATATCAGAAATTGCATTCGCGTAAGAATCCAAAACACATTTGGGTTTTATGCAATTGATGTGTTATATGAATAGAAAAGGGATCCGAACATATACGCCCATTATTCAAATAATACAATATATTTGAAGCGATCTTCTTTGTTTGACACCGAAAAATAAATTGAAGACATTAAAAAATAATATAACAACGCCAATAACATAATGCCATACCTAAAGACATTGATCAGACAATTTTTTTATTTATATTAGTACAAAAGAGTACATCAATAGTATTTAAAATAAAGGATTTAATAATTAATTTAATTATAGTTAAAATTAATTTTTTTAGTATTTTAAATATTTAATTTATAGTTTTATTTCATTAGGCTCAGCCGCATTGCAAACAACATCAAGGCATAATTATATTTGTTTATACATAAATTTTACAATAAAAATAATTATTAAAAGTAAAACGTGAGGTTAAAAAGATCTGATAGTAGTCGAATTTTTGTATTGGTCCAAACAGGTTTTTTACAGACTATGAGGCAATAACTTTTCCCGATTGTTCTATAGCTATTTGTGTATGAAGAGCGCAAAGTGATACATTGCCGATCTGAGCGAAAGTTTGACGCGCGACGCGTAGCTCGGCTATCTCGCGAGAGCGGCAATATCACTTTGCGCTCGAATTACACATAGGATTTTTTCTAAAACATGTGTTTCTATAAGAATGTTTGGTAAAAATTAATAATTATCGGCGAGCGACAAAGTAAAAAAACGCCACCATATCCCATTTTAATTTATCTATGTATTTTGACCCACTAAACACGAAAATCACACTCAATTTTTTTTATGGAAGCGTTTTTAAAATATGAATTTTCAATTGTGTTATTTTTAATTTTATGAGGTGTTTTGACGTTTTTAAGTATAGCTTAAAATCTAATTGATTGATTTGGTCAAACAAGCCCTTAAATTGAAGGTATTTGAGCCCTCTAAAACTTTCTTTAACATACTTTTGATATCGGATAATTATTTTGACGCTAGCGATTTTAATAACTTAAAAATTTCGTTTTATGGCAAAAATTGAGGTCGAAAATTACATATCGTCCTGGGAAGAGTTTAAATCAAACAGATAACTCCAGTTTGAATTTTTTTTCGTGAAGCTGACATTTTTACAAAAAGAACCAGATAATTTTCATAAAAATATATCGAAACAATGGCGAAGTTATGAATTTTTTAGTGGAAGACCAAAATTCAGCTTTTTGACGATTTTTATTTTATTTTAGTGTTTTATTTTGTAATATGTTTAATCTCTAATGAAAATCTAAGTAAAGTGCATGATTGGAATTTTTTTAGTTTTTTTACGTAGGTACTTTTTTCACCGAAAACATTATTCAAAATTTAAATTTGACATGACTCCGCAAACGTGAATTCTTTTGTTTCTCGTGTTGGCATAGATATTTCACTGCTTTTTTTGATATTTCAAGAAGGTATTTTATCATGGTTTTATTTAGTTAATTAAAAATTAATAAAAAGTGAAAATAAAATAACCCGGACAATCTGGGTGACGTAAGTGAAGAGCACTGAGAACGTTTTCACCAGCAAATGAAGGCTACACAGTAAAAAAAAGATTTTATTGTGAAAAAGTTAGTGTAGAACATAACACTAGTTTCAATCTAAGTGGATGGAATGATAATAGTGTTCCACATCACTTTAACTTCACAGTTAAATATACATTTAACAGTAGCCAAGCTCTGGCAGTGCACATTAGTGTAAATATCAGGTGGTGTTCAGTTGACAAAAACGCAAACTTGTTTCGTTCATTTTTCTCTCCGAATTTGTGTTGGAAGAATGCACCAAGCTGTTTAGTTGTGGTTTATAGTTTTATTTTGAGATTATCAATGCAAAAATTTGGTATATAATTATTATATAGAAAAATTTCCCGATTCGATAGAAAATTTAGTCACAAAGTGGGTAAGAATTGTTACCTGTATAAAACTACGAAATTTTAATTTTAGTACCCCATCAAGATATCTGCAGCGCTAACCAAAAGTAATTCATATATTAAATATTATATATACAAAATACAAAATTAATAAGAGCAGAATCATTGCAAAACTCCATTATATATGTATTATAACACTGTCTATATATATATATATATATATATATATATATACGCGTAAAAGTATCAAGTGACACCAAAAACTACATGGACGTTCCCGCACCCAATATTTTTTGCGCTTAATGTGAATTAATGGCACCTTATATATTTTTTAAGTATATATGCGTTCTGACACTATACAGATATACAATACCTTTATTTGAAAGTCAGTGTTTATAAAAGTAAAACTAAAATATTGCTCGCTTTAGGAAGTCATTTGTCGAAATAGTCAGATGTTTCGAATAAAATACTTATTGTCATCACATTTATTTTACTTTTCGTTTTAAATATTCTAAATTAAAAACTAACCTTGGAGAACACACAAACAGTCGTAACAATAATTTAAATAGAACTTTGCAATAAATTTCGTTTTAGCAAAAATTTACAAGAAACGATCAGTTCGCTAACACTTCCAAAAACTTTCTGCCTGTTTTTTGCTTCCCTTTACTCGATTCGTGTACCTGGACCATCGTTTCTGGAATCATCCGGACGCCAGATTTTTAGGCAAAGTTCGAAAAACCTGTAATTCTTTTACCTAAGTGTCCCTTTTTACCACTTTTGCAAAACTTTTTGCCTTTAACACGATAATTTAGAAATAAATTTGTAAACCGTGTCAGTACGGAACAATTACAATATTTACATAAAGTTCGTTTTTGGGTGTACAAAACAAAAAATCCATTTTTACACAATTCATGTGATTGCTGTTTTTTCACGAATATAAATTGTGACAATAATAATTTTCGCATACCGAGTTTTTAAAATTTAATTTACATTATTATACAGGGCCTGCATATTGAGACATGTGATCTTATTCAAGGGGTAAAGTAAACTTTTTTTTATTAAAGTAGAAAAAAAACAATATTGTGATTATAAATTAAAATAAATTTGGTATTGCAATAACAATTTTGTTTGCCCTTTATTATAAAAAAAATTATCATCCTCTTGCCCGTTCAATTATCATTTACTAATATGTCTTTATAAAATTATCAATTTTAACCATTTTTGGGTGCAACAGTTCTGGCAAACCAGCTATGAAATGACATAAAAATAAAATCCTTGTGGGGGCCCAGCCTACAATTGCCCCAAAACATTAAAAAACTTATTTCCATTGTATTATTTGCAAGACGAAAAACGTGACGCGACGCTTAAAAATTATGGCAACATTGTAAGATTGCTTAGATTGATAGTTATCTTTGTATGTTATAAAAATATGTTATTATTTTTCTATTATTTTATAGTACGACAAAATTTAAATTATTTTCTCAAGATTACAGATTTTGAAAATAGACTTAAAAAATGATACCCGTGTCTCGGCATGTTTTCAGATCACGGCTTCAATAACAGCTAAATGTATAGTTTTTGAAAAATTTTATTTAATGAATAAATTTTATTTAAAAAAAACACAAAAATTATTTTTTTTTTAATTTATAGAATTTTTTTTATTTAAATTTTTTTTTTAAGTATAATTTTTCTATTATTTAAAACATCAATATTTGAAAAAATAATTTATAACAAAATAGAAAATTAAATATATGTATATATACATACATATATGTATATATACATACATATATGTTAAAATAATAAGAATGGCTGTATAAAAAATTTTAATGACGTGATTTCGTAAAACGGTAAGTCACGGACCTGTTTTTTAACCCATATTTTAAAATCTGTTAAATTTTTTCATGGGAGGTAAATCGTGTTGAACTGTATAAGAACCTTACACGGAAAAAAATCTATACTGATTCCAAGAAAATTCAACTCTATCCAAGTATAGCTTAGTTTCCCTATTCCGCAAGTAAATTTATACTTGTTTCAAGTATCCTCATATTCTTATAAAATAAAGATAGCTTCGGTTTAATCTAAGATTACTGCTATACTAAAAATAAGAAACACACTAATTTTGAGTTAAGTATACAAATTTGTCTTCAATGAAGAGTACGGTATTCTTGTTGTAACGTTAGTATGTACTTCATCAAAGTATAGTTTCTTTGTAAAATCTTTACAGTATTCTTGATTTAAGAATATACTTTCTTTAAAATTTATTTAATTATACTTATTGTAAGTACAACGCTTTACTTGCATAAAATGCTTGTATTCTTTCTTTTCCTTTTTTTATATTTGATAAAAGTATAGTATATATTTAAAATAACTTTACACTATTCTTAAAGAAAGTGGTTGATTAGAAAAAAAATTCCCTCGTCTAGCGACTCGGAATAATTTTTACAAAAAAAACATTCGTGACCCTGAAAAATATTTGTATTAATTATTCTACTACTACGGAAAATACAAGTGAAAGTGAAAATATAATCGTTATGACAGTAATTTAACAGTATTTTTGGCATATTATTTTAATTATTTTAATGTCTTAGAGGTATTAGAAAAAGTAGTGTCAATTTATATAAATTCATTCTTTCACGGTTAATTAACATAGATTCTATATTTTACATTTTATTTTTTTAAGTACCTAGGTATCACATTTTTGGTGCTATATGTAAAGGTAAGGTTTTTTAATCACAATAGTTAATATTTTTTTAAGTAGGTATTTTTATTGTCAGTAAAATTTATCTCCAGCTAAATAATATGTAAAATGAGTCTCTAAGAAGGCTACCATTATCATCGTAGATGGTTTGGTGTTAATTCTTCAATTTTTTCTCTACACTTGATCCTCAATCCTATTTTTGGAATTAATTCCTTTAAATTCTCCTCGCTTAGGTTTACCATAATATCGATATCTATCTCGTTTTCTAAAACAAAAATAATATAGCTGAATTGGAGGCTATAGCCTTTCTGCTGTTTATGTTTTATTGTCTATTACCTGTCGTATGCTATCCATTTTACACTACAGTATACCTATCCATTTTACACTACATTTTTACGATCATGCCTAGTTAATTACTTTAAATTAATGAAATATTATTTACTTACCCAAAAATGTGTCTAGTAAACATTCTAAGCCCCAATCTTTAAGTTTCTTCTCCATTATTTTTTATTAAAAATAACATCCAGACCGAAGAAGGAAAAAACGAACTGCCGGTGCCGACACGTACACACGCTACCACCATAGAACACAGGACAGAACTGAACACAGAGGGTGGACGGTATTTACTTAAGCGAAGAATAAGGTATTTGTTTTAATAATAGCTATACTTAAATACAGTATAGTGTATTCTTTGTTCTAGTCTTATACTTAAATTGAAGTATAAGCGTTCTTGTATTAAATATACATATATTTAAATAAAGTATACCGAAATTTCATACAAATATACAGAATACTTAAATCAAGTGGCAATATTCCGCTTTGAGTAAACAACTAGAGGTCTTTCATCTAAGTATTATTGTATATTTGATTTAAGTATACCAATTTTCTTTAAAATAAAATACCTTTAAACTCAATCCAAGAATACTCATCTCAAATCAAGTAACAGTTTTTCTTAAAAATTAAGTATATCCCATTACTTAGTTTAAATGTACGCTAATCTCATAGAAATAATAAATATACTTAAATCAAGTTCCTAACATGAAGTATAGAACTATTCTTAAACCTAGTAAGGGATTTTTTTCCGTGTATTTAAAAAAAATATTCTTTCGCATTTTTTTAATAAATAATAATATTAATAAATAAAAATAATAATTTTTATTTTCAATATAAAAACTTAAAAAATATGTGAAATCAGGGGGCCCAGTAAAGATTTTCGCGGGGTGGGGGGCAATATCTGCCTGCTGTTATGTTAAGTATCTATTGATTTTTATTTTTTAAATATTAACAAGAAAATACTTACGAAAATCTTCTAATGCTTTTTTACTAATTTTTGTGACCTAGTCATAAAACGTGCAAAAGCATCCCTAGTTTCTGCAAATAATTGATTGTTTCCCTAATTAATTTAAAAATTTTTAAATACTTAGTACCTACTTACCACCAAAAACTTTGTATTTTTGATCCATTTTTATCTAATTTCACTACTTCGCTAGCCGTAAATAATACTAAGACTACGGAGCCAAATAGATACTACTTAATAGTAAATTAAATTAAATCTTAAATATCGGAAAACGTCTAGAATCTAGACTCAAGAAATACATGGTGCCGCAACGTCCTATTGTATATATTCTATCATGGTGCCGCTACGATGTATAGTTTACTTACGTAGTTAGCGCCCTCTGTAGATTATATGGTTCAACTAAAATTGTACTTTTCTATATATATAGTCCAAGTGGCACCATCTGGAAATTTTGTAGGGATAATACTATGACACATTAGAGTTTATATATGAAATAAAACGTTCTGGCACCTTGAAATGGTGCCACAACAATTATATAGGTGCCACTTGGCCCATATATATCCGAATTTGGTGCCTTAACGCCTGTTTGTATATATATATATATATATATATATATATATATATATATATTTATATAATGTCATGGGGTTAGTTGAACAGAATTTTGAAAAATTAAATTCTTGAAAAAAAAATAGTATATAAAACACGGCGGCGAAAGCTTATTAATTGCCTGGCACACAATCTACTACCTCGGCTAACGCCTCGGCAGTAATGTATTAATATTATAATATAATATATTAATATTATAATATAATACATATTGGGTATACCATTTTACCTTTACCATTTTTATCGAAATTAAATGAATTTTATGTATGTAACTTTTAGGGCGCACTGCAGACACCAATCTTACACACTATTGGTTTAGAAATTTTAAATCTATTATTGTTAGGATAAACAATAGATAGATTAAATTTCCAGCACTATTGAAATAGCATTCACACTAAAACTAAAATAAATGCAAATAAATTAGTGTAAAAGTGAACCCTTTTAGAGAGCTACCGAACAAGGTTAGTGTAGTAATTTTCAATCAAATAGTGTAGAAAGTCGCACGAACTGTGTTAAATGTCTAACACTATAAGAGTCAGTGGCGGATTTACAAATTTTCAAGGTATAGGCTGAATAGTTTTTGCCGCCCTTGCCTCAAAAATTGTCATATCATACATTATTTTTACAATGCAACAATTTCGTTGAAATTGCACGTAATAGTTATTTACGTGTCAAGCTTTGTAAATGAATCCTTACGGGCGAGCTGAAAGTTTGTGGGGTGAGCGACGCAGGAGCGAACCCCATAATACAGTGAGCCTAGTAAAGATTAATTGCAAAGCGTGACACGTACAAACTTTTATTTTCACCTTTAGATAAAGATTTTCAAATTTAAAATTTTAATTAATATGTCAAATGTGACATTTCATTTCATAAATTGCTTTTCTACAAGCCTGTAAAACTTTACATGTCTTTTATACAAACCCGTAAAATATTACAGGTCTGTTCCCATAATGTATCTTTTACTTGGATACAAAAACAACAAAATTAACCTATAAAATGTCATTTACTAAGAAGGTGGAAATAAAATAATTTTATAAGCTCGCCACGTGCACGTGCAACATTGACGTCATTGATAACATTGTAGCATTAAAAAAATACCGCGTTCGGGGAAAAAATATTTTTTTGACTTAAGACTATCTCGCTATTACTGTTCAAGATTTTTTTTGAATTCCAATCGAATTTTCTGAAGCTACTAGTGCATGTGGAACACATAATAGTCGATACATAATCGGTAAAATTATTCACTAAATTATTCATTATATTCGAATAAAAATCGAAAAATTATATACAAACCATCCAGTTCGTAGCCTCCAACCAGTAGTAAGACTGGCATGTATGGGTTGTTAGTGGGAAGAGGGGCATATTTTTTACAATTTCGCCCTTTTCACTCATAAGAAGTGTGGGCAAAGGGCGCAGAGGCGAGAGGCCGATTACTGGTTGAGGGGCGGCGAACTAGCTGTTTTACTCTAGAATATGGAAGTTTGCTACTCTCGGAATGTGCAATGACAAGTGAGAGAGAAAAGTCATCGACAAAATTTGTTGCAGACTTCTATCTGTAAGACATCAAAAAAACGTCATAGAAAAATCTTTTTGAATTCTATGAGGTAAAAAAAATCGTTCCCCAAATTTGCCGCCCCCAAAATCTGCCGCCCTAGGCTCGAGCCTACTCAGCCTGCTAGTAAATCCGCCACTGATAAGAGTACTATTCACACTATTAGTGCAGTAACTAGAATATAAATTTGCACGAACTGTGTTAAATTTGTTACACCATAAGAGTACAACCCCTAGAGTTAAAACAACACTAAAATTCACACTAAATTTTGGGTGAAAATTTGAACTCCAATAAAGTGGACCTGCTCAAGCTCTAACTAGTGTTCTCTACTGCGCGCCGCTCCATACACAGTAAAAAAAAACTTTACACTAGGCTGCGCCGCGGCGGTATCACGGCTTCTGGGATGCAGCCATTTGGTCCCTCATACGAAAAACAGAAAACTTAATCAATAAAAAACAAAGAAAAAACCAGAGTTTTTTTAAACCTATGCTTATTAAAACAAAATAAAACTTTCAATATCTTCAATGTTCAATATTCAATAAATAATTTAATTTCAATGTTTAAAATAAAAATCAATGTTTAATATTAAATTTTATATAATTCAATAAAATGAAGAAAAAACGTAAAAATTCTCGAAAAACTGAATTTTGCTCTTTGGTTTAAAATGTTGATCCATTGGTACAACTTGATACCTTCACTTTAACCAAAGAATAGTTTTATTAAACGCATTTGATTATATTAGACAAGTTTATAAGTTTATTACATTTTTATATTTTTCTAATACGTACCAATAATATATAACCAAATAGTGCACTTTTACAGTAGCCCTACCAAAAAGTTCTAATACTGGTATTTACCAAGTTGAAAACTACTATAACAATAGCCCCAAATCGCGGGGTTATTGTAATATAGCAACATGATTTTACAAAAAAATTGAACTTTTTTGTTAATTTAAGTAACTCATTTATACAAAAAAGTTTATATACAAAAGTGCTCTTTTAGTTCCAACCTTACTTCCTAAGAAGTCCCAGAAGCCAACTGAATGGCTTGAGCGGTTTAGGGGTAGGAACGGATCGCGGGCTTAAAGTCTCCTCCTTAGGACTATTACACAATTTATTGTGTAATAGTCCTATAGGCAAACACAAATAAACAGCCATACAAAGGCCATTAAAGTTAAATTATTGCAATACTTTATTATATTAACCCTGCTTCACCTTAGTTTAAATATTTACTTTAAAAATTAACTAAATGTTATTTCTTATGCTGCTGAGGTTCGAAGATAGTTTTCGATAGTCGGAAATGTAACATTATTATTTTTATAAACAATTTTTTTCCAAGCATTCAATTAAATAATTTCTTAGGTTAATAATAATTATTAATAACCTAAGAAATTATTTAAATGCTTGGAAAAAAAATTATAATAATAATTATTATTAATTATTATTAATAATAAATATTATTATTAATAACTATTAATAATTTTTAGGTTAGGCTCAACTGACATTTTAGCTTTACGTACGAGTTTAATCAATGGTTTAATATTATATTAATTTAACTTTTGAACTATTAATTTATATGAAGTCTTTTTATATAGACTTATGAGGTTTATAATATTAAACATATTGTACGCTTGAAAAAATATATATTTAAGCTTTAGGACATAATATATTATATTATAAATTTACTGTTCAAAATGTTCACCTATTATTAGGTTACCTACTAAAGTAAGTTACAAACAATTACTAATATTGCCTCGTGGTTTCATAATATTATTTTTCTACTCCCACCTTTAAAACGCCCATTATCATACATGTTTCCATGACACTTAGTTACCTTTTAAATACCTACACATTGATACGTTGTGGCCTTATGACGTTTTAGTCACAGGCTGTAGTTGGTAACAGGTTTAAAGTGACCTTCTTGTAAAATAATACTAAATGTAAATACAAAAGTATTAAATTTAGTTTCTTAACGCCAATATTTTAAAAGTTTATACATTGTACTGACCTTTTAATTTTGCCGGCAGTGAACTAAATTTAACTTCATTTTAGGTGGAGACTTCACCGTGGAGTGCCCATAAAAAAATTCTTTACTCTAACTGTGAAAAACTACTTCTTTATCGGATTATGGTTAATTGTATCATTTTTGTAATTAAGGTGCATTTAAACAAAATTTAACAGATAAGTTTTTAAATGATGTTATTGGTTGGACGCAAGTCCCAGGTTACTTGATTTAAGTATGTAATTAAATCTTATGTTAGTTGACTTTAAAAGGAAAATATACACATTTTAAAGATAATTACTCAATTAGGTTTATAAATTATACGTTTTTAGGGAGTCATACAGTTTTGTCAAATTGGCAAAAACTTAAATCACTGATCAACTTAAATCGTTGGATTAATTTGATCAGAGTTCATTAAACATTTTTGCATACGGCCATTAATTTCAGTGTAAAAAAACTAGGTATTGATTTTTATAAAAGTGGCACTTAAAAAAAATCATATTTTCTAAAGAATTGAAAATAACAGAATGGCACTAACTGGACGTAATTACCGAATTACTATAATTTCTGAAAATATAAAATTAGTTCTTTGAGGATTAAAGTTAAGCCTATTTTTAAATTATCAATTTTCAATTTTTTTTAGGAGATATCATTCTAGAACAATGAAAGTTAAGTCGTGGCATTAGAATGGTTAATACTATATTTCTAAAAAAAATCAAATCTTAATGTGCAACTGGGTTGACACAAGGTTCAATTAAAAATGGTAAAAATGAGAATTTTTTTGTAAATTTTAGATGATCACCATTTAGTTCCTAGTTGTTACTGTTCAATTTTATTTTATAATATGAAATGTACATTTACTACCAAGTATACAGTCAGTCAGAAAATTGGGTCAATTTCATATATGAAATTGACCCAATTTTCTGACTGACTGGTACTGACTTGAAGTTATACGATTAAAAAAATAAATGATGGTGGTTTAGCATTTCTGGTACCTCAAAGATTATCCTCATTTTTTTAAAATTTAAATAAAAAATCATGCGGTAAACTTTTTAATTCAAATTTTTGATTTCATATGGAATGACTCATATGCTATTTCCAAAATGTTATAAGTTTAATTAATTATACCTACTTAAATACCGCCATTTAATAAAAATTGGTACTCTTTCTAAAGAAGCTACTGTGTGAGACAATTGTTTATTAAAAAAAACATAAATAAAATAGTAAAACTTTAAAACAGTGTTTTTTTATTTATATATTCTTAATATGGAGTTTCATTAAGTAAAGGTCGAAACAATCAACAATATGTGGTTATAAATATTAATAATGTAAATTAAAAACAATTTTAATGTAGTAAAAATATATTCTCTAATAAGAAAAAATTGAACCTACACCTCGACAAAAATTTTTGTTTTGAATGCGTTCCACCAACTTCAAATACCGACAGACAGCTGTTTCGACCTTTATTGGGTCTCATCAGTGTCGGGCAACTTGGTGTAGTGGAACACAATCAAAACAAATTACTCCCTGAGTCTATATGCTCAGTTGTTAAGTCAACAGAGGCGAGATATAAGAACATCAGGTGATCCACACCGTCAAACGACGTGGCCTTTGCCGCAATCGGTACATACTATGCAACCGGGACTGCACACAGCAATTGTATCACAGATACTAATATGGCCTAAAGGAATCTAGAATTAACCCAACCGGGCTAAACTTTAAGGTAAACATTCAATTTTCTTAGTTTCTTCAAGAAACTTTCTTGACCCATCACTGGTAATAGTCATAAGAAAAAATTGAACCTACACATCGCCAAAGTTTTTTGTTTTGAATGCGTTCCACCAACTTCAAATACCGACAGACAGCTGTTTCGACCTTTATTGGGTCTCATCAGTGTCGGGCAACTTGGTGTAGTGGAACACAATCAAAACAAATTACTCCCTGAGCCTATATGCTCAGTTGTTAAGTCAGGTGTAGGTTCAATTTTTTCTTATGACTATTACCAGTGATGGGTCAAGAAAGTTTCTTAAAGAAACTAAGAAAATTGAATGTTTATTCTCTAATACAAAAAAAACAATATTAAATATTGTTTATAATAAAATTTGTTTTTAGGTTTAATTTTTATAATAAAATTTATCTAATTAAATTATATTTATTAATATTTTTGAGCGTTTTAATTTTAGAGGATCGCGTGCAATATTTACAAATTGTGTTTGGTCAATAATGGAAATTTTGGAAAATAAAGCAAAAAAATTAAATTTATTGAGTTTTACCAAGATCACATCAAATTTAAATAAAATGTTAAATTAGGATCAAAGTTGCAGCGTGTTAATGAAGGTTATTAATGTTCCAGCAGGAGCAGGATTGCGGTGATACCGAATACTGTGTGGAAACTGAAATCATTTGCAATTGTTATAGTTCCCTAGATATAAATAACGTTTCGTTTATTGTTTACCATGTTCCAGAACCCTGACAATGTTTGCTGTTGTTTTATTTAAACTGGGTTAATGAGATAAAACATGAAAAGATACAATGAACATTATAAAAAATAATTATGTGTTCACAAGTAGTTTGTTAATAAGAAATAATTTAATAGTTTAACATAAAAAAGTAGGTTCCTAAAACATGAGTTAAAAAGTATATATATATTAATTTGTTGGTTTTTTTTTTGCAAAATTAATAACTTCTCCTCTCAAAGTAAAATTTTGTATCGATTTAATCTATAAATTATTAGCTATAATGCATTTTATTTTTAATAAACGCAAATTTAATCTTATAGTGCGATCCCTAATTTCTATTTCATTATTTTGTAGAATGTGGTTCGCTACATTTTTTTGTTTTGTTTTTATTAATATTAGATATACACCCTATATATCACAAACAGAAAAGTATCACTTTACATTTCTAATGTATGTTTATATTAGGAAAAACTGCGATTAAGCATGTAACTTTACCATCATTTTTATCCGTGTATAATTAATAATAATATTATTTAATATCCTATGTCTATAATTATTTTGCTTTATACTCAAAGTCAATCTTCGTAGTACATACCTTGTCACACTCTTCAACTAACAATCAGTGTAAATCTTTGTTGCGATAGTTCGTATACAAACTTTATTTAATGATACAACATTAACACGTCAACAACTTAAAATCTATTATAACCCCTAACTATAGCATATTGTTCCATAAATTACGTTAAATTATTCTGCGTAACAATTATCCAGGATAATTTATCCTATGTATATTAAGTATATTAATCATTGTAGGATAGTGTCTACGATATATTTAACTAAATGTATGACACAAAAACAAAATTTTATTAAAAAATTTTTTGTTACAGGTTATTTCTGGCATATAACAGATTTACACTTTGATGGTCGGTTTAACTTTCATGGTGAGGTTAAGAAAGGTAAGGAAGTTGGTAGGTATTATTTTTTTTAATTACATTATTATTTGTTTAATAACATTTAATTTGTTAAATTATGTCATGAGATTTTATATTAAATTTTAAAATGTAATAAATTGGTAATATTAAGAACAGGACAAGTCCAAAAGTTAAAATTTTGACAAATTATTTCATATAAATTATTTTTAGTCCAAAATGCATTTTTATGGGAATATGTCAACTATTTTAAAAAATATAATAATCATATTTTGTAAAATAATTTAAATCTTCTTACAAAATAGCATTTTAAACTTTGAAATTAATTTTAGAAAATGATTTGTCAAAATACAAAATTTGTATTGTTCTTAATTTCACCGATTCAATTAATTACTTTAAAAATTAGTAAATCAGTACCTTCAACTACAACTAAACAAGTGCATAAAGTATACCAAAATAAAAAATAATCTATCGCCCTTTAGACATTTAGACGCATTTAAAGTTTCCCACTAATAAAATAAAAAACATTTTTTAATAAATTATTTTTGTAAGGGCTTTATTTAACCTGTTCTCTTTTGATTTCTGTATAGGAATCATAGTATAAAAACACAAAAGTTTGTTAATTGTAAAATATTTATAAATAAGGCATAATATAATATATTATATTATGCCTTCATATTTTAAAAGGCGATAAATAAATCAACCAAAGTATTAAGAAAAATATAGAAAATAAAAATATACAATACATTTACAGTTTTAATTTAAAACTGTTTTAAAGCAATCGCGGGTAAAACGTCAAATTATCGCGGGTTCCTCATACGTTTTCCTTTGATTTATTTACACTTATACAAAGTTTCAAAACGTTAGCACTTTAATTGTTTGAAAAGAACAAACTTTTATATCCTTAATATAGCGGGTGCAACAAGCTAACAATGGCTTCTTATAATGCTTAAAAAGTAATAAACAAGTACTAAAATATTTTTACCTAAACAAATAAACGATATATATATATATATATATATATATATTAGGGTGGAGCGGAAAAATAAATTTTCATATTTTTAGTTATAATAGTGCACCCTTAAAAATACGGCAAAAACGTGCAAAAATTAATTGTACCCAACCGGTGCGAAATTAAATTAAAAGCAGCTCTTTGCTTGATTAGGTAACTAACCAACCCAGAACTCACCACGAGGAGGTGGCTGCTATTCGAGTTCCACCCACCCACCCTCTTACCACTTAAGAGTTCTATTGATTAAATTCTTTTTTCGTATTAAAGGTTGGCATTGCTGCTCTGGATTTAAGAGTGACTTTAATAAAGCCATATCTAGCTTCGGAGCCAATCACATTTTGTGATGCTTCAGTCACTAACTTGACACAACGTTCCACAGCCTGGGTATGACAGGGAAAAAAGATGGGATGTACCAACGACACACGCGATTTATTTTTAATTGAGCTTGTAATTTCTTCATCGGTAAGCTCATTCAGAATAGGTGGAGTTGTTATTTTAGTAATTTGCCAATCAATAAGGTCGATATAATCGCTTGCCTCAAAATTTATCTTTGGAATGACGAACGTTCTCTTTATGTCACTATCACATGCCAATCTAGCCTTTAGTATACGTCTTAATGCTAATTCTTGAACATTTGATCTGTCATCTGCAAGCATATTAACAGGTTCTCGGGGTGAATGAAAAAAGGCCTTCCGTTGTATTACTGGATCAATAATATTCCTTTGTTCTTGTATTAGGTACCGACTTAATTGAATTGTTTTCCAGACATGCTTGGCACCATTTTCGCAAGAAGGGTTAAACTTAATCCTAAACCACATGGGTGCGTATACCGTTTGAATAAACTGGGTCAAGTCTTTAAGATTGGAACAAGGATTTTCTGTGCCAATGTAGAGTCGCAATATCCGATTCGCTGTAGTTAACCACCTGGAATGACCAAGTTTTCCAGGGGCCATTTTAGATAAATGTAAGGATATGTTACCGTTTGAGATTGCAGAACACATTTGGTAGAGGTATTTTTGATCTGTGCTTAACTCAGAAATTACTACATCAGGCAAAATACAAGAAATTGGTTCAAAATCTATAACTGGCAAATTCTGGCAGGATTCCAGTACTTTACCTATAGGTCCCACGAATCCATGGGGTCCAGTGGTGTTACCATCGAGAAAGTGAAATAAATGTCTTAAAGGAAGTTCATTACTATGCAGCTGGCAAATAAACCACTGCAAAGGACGTTTTAATTGTCTCTCCATTTGAGATATAACTCCATTTTTTGATCCAGTGTTTACTACTGTCCCATCAGATCCCACTGCTAACAAACTATCAAAGTTAAAATTATTCAATTTAAGAAATCTTAGTATGGACTCTGTAATACTTTTAGCAGATCCTGAAGATGGTATGGTGTGCCCTAAATAAACAGATCCAGGTTGTCCAATTAAGGAGATATGCTCTTCCACTATAATTTTCCTATATAATTTATTTCCACCTATTTCTTGAATCAAGGTTTTATTTTTTCTGCCGTCAAAGAAAACCGCTTTTACTGAGTTGTCAATATCCTTGTCTTGCAAACTTTGCCTACTTTTTATCCTAGCTCTTCTAACTTTACTTCTGTCTACCACATTAACTGTATCTCCTTCTGTAATTATTCCAACATCTTTTAGAACAGCCGATGCGATGGCTGCTAAGGATCTATCAGACAAACCATATCGATCGCAAACTCGAGCGAATGTTTTTAGTTCAATACGATTTGGTCCTTGTTCTTGTGTGCACTGTGTTTCTTTTGAGGTAGATGGAACATCATCGTTATATTCGAGAGTATTTTCTTCGTCAGAAATGTTGACTTCGTCTAATTTTACCATTTTTTTCTTGCAAACGTCATGAGTAGATGGAGGCTGCATTTCATACTTTTTTGCTATTTCTTTTCTTTCTTCCGTTTTCTGCAATTTTCTTGTTTCTACTAAGTCAACTTTGCCTATGAACATTTTTCGGTTCGTCCTCTGATCGGTTAAGAAAGATTTTTCTTGAACGGATACTTTATTTTGTTTTATGCAAGAACAATTTTCAAAAGTTTTGCACTTACATGAACTAATATCAAAAAGGGTTTTGGCATTCTCTTGAAAACTTTTTACTTTTAGTACATAGTTATCATTTCGTTTTGATAGTGGATGTCTGATAATTTTAAGGTACGTGTCGTGAAACGATCGAATACATTGAATTACACGTGTACGAGACACTGTAGGGAGTGATGCCTTTGACCACAACTTACAAATTTTCTCACATAAAATGTTGCAAATTTCAGAGACCGATGGCTCTTTTCCTGAGTCAGGGGGCTTTATTTCATATCGGACATGCAAAAAACATTTTATGACATCTTCGTAAGTGGGTAATGAATTATCTCAAAAATCACAAGGGGCTCCGAATATAGGGCATTCCACTGTTATTCTAGTATATAGCTTTTTTAAAAGACTCATGTTTAAACTAAACACTAATAATAACGCAAACAAATTGTTTGTTAACAGTAGCTGTTGGCAAACTGAGACCACCGCGATCTAACCAATTACTGCGTCGATTGTTTAAACTAAACACTAATAATAACGCAAACAAATTGTTTTTTACTTAACAGTAGCTGTTGGCAAACTGAGACCACCGCGATCTAACCAATTACTGCGTCGATTGTAGGCGTGGCTTGTATGACATTGCGCTGTACGTGAATTTTATAATTGTGCGGTAAAATTAAAAAGTTGGAGTTGGGGTAATATTTATAATCTCTTGTTACATACTTTTTTTAATCGAATAACTTTCAGTAACAAAATTAAAAATTTTACCTAAAGTAGCGCCGAGGGCAAAAGTTTAAAGGCTGGTAGAGGGCAGAAGATATGGTTTGATTTTAAAACGATTTTGGGATAGTATTTAAAATATCCTATAGCAATTTTTTTTTACTATAACAACTGTCAAAAACAAAAATAAAAATTTCTTATATAGTAGCGCTCCACCCTAATATATATATATATATATATATATATATATATATATATATACAGGGTGTTTCTTTTAACTTGAGACAGCTCAATATCTCGAGAAATACACATTTCACGGAAAAATGTCTTAAATAAAAGGTTAATGTGACTAAAGGGGACATTATTTGGTGCTACCGCTAGCCACCCCCTACCCCTCCTTAAGGGTGAAACGGGGGGTAACTTTGGAAAGTCAAATGGAATGACCCGATTTTTTTCACAGAGTTTGGTAGTACACAAAAAAATAAATAACTTTTATTTAAAACTTTTTTCAATTTATCAACAGATGGCGCTGTAATTCAAAATTTAAGAATAATGAGTTTCCTTGTAAAATGTATTATTTGAAACGTTTGAAAAACAAAAATTAACATTAACAACAATAGTCGGCTATGAAAACAATTTATAACAAATGTTCGAAATGTCGTCATTCCATTTCAACACATTTTTGAATGCGGGTAATGAATTCTGGCACACAACGCGCCAACATATCGGGCGGTATCGCCGCACAGGCGTTCCTGATCCGCTCCACCATGTCCTCCCAAGTTTTAGGAATTGCAGCGTAAACTTTTTCTTTCAAGTAACCCCACTGGAAGAAGTCTGGTGGCGTAAGATCAGGTGATCGAGCAGGCCAAATTACTGGACCACGTCTACCGATCCACCGCGGTGCACCGGCCATTGAACTCCCGATCCAACACCTCTCGAGCAATTGTCGAATAATGTGCAGGACAACCATCTTGCTGGTACCACATGTTTTGGAGCCGTGCTAGTGGTACATCCTCCAAAAGGTCCGTCAGATCGTTTTCTAGAAAATTCCGGTACTTTTCGCCATTTAATGCACCGTCAATAAAGAAGGGTCCGATTAATCGTTCGCTTAAGGTACCGCACCAAACGTTTACCGACCAGGGACGCTGGTGCTCCACTTGGTGTCGAAATGGAAGGACGACATTTCGAACATTTGTTATAAATTGTTTTCATAGCCGACTATTGTTGTTAATGTTAATTTTTGTTTTTCAAACGTTTCAAATAATACATTTTACAAGGAAACTCATTTTTCTTAAATTTTGAATTACAGCGCCATCTGTTGATAAATTGAAAAAAGTTTTAAATAAAAGTTATTTATTTTTTTATGTACTACCAAACTCTGTGAAAAAAATCGGGTCATTCCATTTGACTTTCCAAAGTTACCCCCCGTTTCACCCTTAAGGAGGGGTAGGGGGTGGCTAGCGGTAGCACCAAATAATGTCCCCTTTGGTCACATTAACCTTTTATTTAAGAAATTTTTCCGTGAAATGCGTATTTCTCGAGATATTGAGCTGTCTCAAGTTAAAAGAAACACCCTGTATATTAGGGTGGGCCAAAAAAAACTTTTAATTTTCTTTTCTTTAGCTACCATGAAAATATCGTCCATGATGACGAAAAAAAAATCTGATGAAGTTTGAGCTCTTAGTATCAATATTAAGAGGTGGCTCATCGCGATTTTTTATTTTCCATTTAAATAACACGGGAAACATACATTTTTTTGTTTGGAATTTTATTGCGATTTAACGAAACAGTGAGTTGTAGAAATCAATACATATTCTTGTAGGGAATTGAACGATTTACAAAAAAGATGTGATATGATTTTTTGCATAGTCGACTCTTTTAAAAGTTATTTGAGGTTAAAGTTCAACTCAAATAGTAAATGATGACTTTTATAGTTTCTCATACTCTATCACAAAATATTGTCTCAAAAACATGAAATATAATATTTTATCGAGTATTCTCCGGTAAAACAATACAATTTTTACGAAATATTAATAATCGTGAAAAAAACGGTTTTTTCCTATATTTAATTTTTTTTTATTCGAAATAATCATTTTCTTAAAAAATAAAAAATATTCTATTTACACTTGAATATTAGGTGATGTAGAGTAATGTTTCTATAATTTTTCAATTAAAATAATAGTTATTTATGTCATAAGGTTAAGAAGTAAGGCTTTTTGTGTTAAGCTCAAAAAGGCACTTCTTGGCCGAATGGCATACAACATTTTATCTTCATAGCACTTTATCTAGGTCAATTTAATTCAACATCAAAGCGACCTAACCTCACTTTTTTAGAATCTCATTTATTTATTAGCTAAAGATTACGTTAAATGTACAATAATTATTATTGCTTTTAGAAGCAGTAATACTTTGACAATACCTAGCTACATGATTTAAGTAGAAATGGATTTTTGCTATTACATTGAATTCAATTAATTGTTTATTAAATAGGTAGGTATCTAATTTCAATTTGTTTGGATTTTTATTTAAAAAATAGGTAGTTTGGAATATTTAAGCTGTGTTCAACATTTAATTTCACTAAAAACTTAAAGCAAATTAAAACTTAAAGATAATTTAAATCGTAGAAAAAGAATCGTGCGTTTTCTTGGTTGCCTAACCTCACTTTTTGTTTTATTATTCATATTTAATTTTACAATAATTTAATAAAATATATTAAATATTAACAATAAAACAAACAAATTAGTGCTTATTATAAATAAATTAAACCAGTTTAGTACGTACGTTAATTTCTTAGAAAAGGATTAATTTGTCAAAACAATACCCCTAGCGAGAAAAAATCGAACTAATTACTTGCCTCATACAATTTTTTATCGGCCTAGGCCATAACAAGATATTTCTTTATCGAATGTTGACAACAATAAAGTTTAAATTATAGACCGCGTGGAGATAAAAATTGTTATTCCATAACTTGTACTTTTTCACTATGTTAGAATGCCGGTGGTTTTTAACTACTCGCAATAAATATCAAATATACATATATATTTAATATATTTGATTTACCCATTCACTTTATCAATAAGAATGTAGAATTTTGGACCCAGGAGAAAAGCTCTCAAGATAATCTAGTATTTTTCAAACGTCTTAGCGTTCTCAATGATGTAGCAGAAAGAGGAGTTGCATTAATACAGTACAACAAATGTTTGATTCTAAGATAGTGAAAAAAGTACAAGTTATGGAATAACATTTTTTATTTTAATTGATAAATTATTGAAACATGGCATTTATTACCCAATAGTCAAGGGTAAATAGAATATTTATTATTTTTTGAGAAAATGATTTTTTTGTCATTACTTATGTAAAGAAAAAAATTCGATTTTTTTTAATCAAGTATAAAAACCGGTTTTTCACGATTATTGATATTTCGTAAAAATTATATTGTTTTACCGAAGAACACTCGATAAACTTCACGAAAAATATGATATTTTATGTTTTTGAGCCAATATTTTGTAATAGAGTATGAAAAACTATAAAAGTTATCATTTACTATTTGAGGTTGAACTTTAACCTCAAATAACTTTTAAACGAGTCGACTAAGCAAAAAATTATATCAGATTTTTTTTGTAGATCGTTCAATTCCCTATAAGAATATGTATTGATTTCCACAACTTACTAATTCGTTAAAACGCAATAAAATTACAAACAAAAAAATGTTTTTTTCCCGTGTTATTTAAATGGAAATTAAAAAATCGCGCTGAGCCACCTCTTAATATTAATATTAGCTTTGTTCGCGGAGCCCATCCATGACTAGTTCCGTATCTGTATAGGGTAAATAATCACGAACCATGCTACGCATGCGCGCTTTTTTTTGGCCCACCCTAATATATATACACCCTATATATTATAAAAAGAAAAGTATCATTTTACATTTCTAATGTATGTTTATTAGGGTGCTTCAAAAAAATTTTTTTTTCGCTCTTACCCTCTCAAATGTTTTTATTTAATATAAAGAAAATCCTTACCAAATATGGGCGTTCCAGCTCAACTCTAAGAGGTCGCTGTTTTTATTTTAGTTTCCCATTGAATTAACATGGGAAAAAATTAATTTATGTTTGGAATTTTATACCTCTGTATCAAAGTAACTTATGGTAATGATCATTGCAGTTTCTTGTATAAAATTTAACGCTCTACAAAAAAGGTCTCTTATTATATTCCGATAAATTAATTTCTTCTAGAGTTATTCGAGGTCAAAGTTTGATTAACATCAAATTTTCTGTTTTTTTTTAATTTTATGGTATAATTAGCAGACGGGAGGTGAAAGGGGGCAAAACAAGGCAGCGGGAGGGGGGCAAAATGGGGTACTCAAAAAATGAGCAAGTAAAAAGTTTTCCAAAATTGTACCATCCTTTTTCTCGCTCTAAAGGCTCAGAATAAATATTTTCGATTAAAAGCGTGAACTTGTGAGTCAATTTTTAAATAATTTAGAAACCGAAAAAACAATGTAAAAAAAATATTTTTTGACGAAATTTTTTGGGTAGGTACCCCCATTTTGTCCCCCGTTGCATTGTTTTGCCCCCTTTCACCTCCCGTCTGCTAATTGTACCATAAAATTAAAAAAACCAGTAAATTTGATGTTAATCAAAGTTTGACCTCGAATAACTCTAGAAGAAATCAATTTATCGAAAAATAATAAGAGACCTTTTTTGTAGAGCGTTAAATTTTATATAAGAAACTGCAATGATCATTGCCATAAGTTACTTTGATACAGAGGTATAAAATTCCATTACGGTAATCCTGCATCAAGTGAAGCTGACAACAATGTACGACGCATAAATAACGAAGATCGTTAAACGAACGCAGCAATGCTGCGTCGCATGTGTTAATGTGAATTTTAGTATAAGTGTTTGGTAGCCAGTTTGTTTTATAAAATTATTATTGCCAAGTTCCTTTTAATAATTATATCTATAACTTAAAGAATAAAAAAGAGTAAAAATATATTTTTACTATAGTAATATTTGTCCCGTTTGTAAGGCCTCCAGCCCAGGGATGGGAAACTGACGTAAAAATTGGGTTTATTACATTTTATACATTGACTATGTAGTAAATGAAGTATGTAGTAAATCACAGAACATAGTAAATTATTGTGTGGTAAATGTAGTAGGTAAATTACGTGATTGGTATTTTGGTTAAAATCATGACTGTTAATGAGAATGTAAGATGATTAACACAATAACCTAACTTCTTACTCAAAAAAACGTGGTTTTGTGTTATTCTGTGAGCTGTCTTTTGAGCTGTCTGTCCCCTGTGGGCTCTTGTAACTTTGCAGGTTGATATAATTTGTTGTTTTTGTCAAAAGAAATGACTAAATACTAATGAACTAATACTATTTTTTTTAAATAATATTTTTATAGATACAGGGTATTTGGTTTTCTCTGGGATGGTTCCAACTTTCTTATTTTTAATAAAAATATCCCTTTTATTTGCATTTTTGGATTCCAAATACTTTTTGAGTCATGCTCTGTAGATATATTTTTCTAATCATATTAAAGAATTTGTACATTTCCTATACTTTTTCAATTAAGAAAGTGGCTCAGTCTTAAACTGTGGAGAAAATTGAACTCTTTCTCCACGGTATACCGCGGTGGTAGTATAATCCTACTAGTATAATCCTACTAGGATTTATCATTACTATGACGATTACACGGTGGTTCATTATTTTCTTAAAAATTAATTGACACTGACTTTTGTAAAAACTTTCCGCACGCAGGTATAAAAATATATAGATATAGCATATTTTTCGATATTTTTTTTCCAAAAAATATTCTAAATTAGCTAAAAACTTTCAATCTTTAAAATGCTCTGTAAAATTGTTAAATTAAAGATACGCTACCATACGATAATTGGGACGATATGTGATGACAGCAACAATAATAATAATGATATTATCCAAAGACGAAAGTAAACAGCTGATTACATTTCAGGACGGAAATTAAACGGCTGTCCTAGTACAAAAATGTGACGTTTTCAAAATATTAAAAAGACACCATCCTTAGTTTTTTACAAGGTTTTGGTAAAAACGCCTTCTTAGATTAGGAGCACTTTAATAATTACAATTTAAAAAAATGCTTTGGCCCGTCAATATTTTATAAACAATTATACAATTATTGTAATAAATTGTAATTAAAAAAGTGCTCCTAATCTAAGGAGGGGTATAAATATGTATAAATACATATTACATCATAAACAATTTATATTATACCAACATTAGAGCGGCAAATTTTATTACCCACCCCGACGGAGAAAACGTTAGAAACGGTCCTGCGAATATCTAAGGCTTAATTGGAAATATTAATTAATTTTTTAGCTAAATCTAATAAAATATTTAATACCCAAAATATCAATAAGGAACCTACAATTATCATAATTGTATTATGTTATTATGCTATCAAAAATTAAAAATGTCAGTAGCATACATTTTGTATGTTAATTTAACATATCAAAAATTAATCCCGTACGCTAGAATTTTTTCTGCACATCCTTTAAAGCTAAAAAATTTAATTTATCCAGACTACCTTAAACTATTGAATGACAACAAATTATACATAACAAATTTATCATTTTATTTCTAACAAACTTATATTTTGCCTTTTATTTGTGAGCGTTGATATACGAGTATATGCGCTAAAAACAAGTCACAACGCACAACGATATTATTGGGTATTATGATTTTAAATATTTATTTTAATAAATTTAATATTCAAATCCTAGTACGAAAGACCATCAATCATGCGTCGACAAGATCTGGCAACATGGGTGACGCAGAAAAGACGGGGGAGTTGAAAAAATTATTCACTTCTGTTGAAGCAATGATGGTTTAACAAATTCGATATACATCGACGCAGAAATGATGGCAAAATAAAAAGAAGCAGCAATGATAGTAACATGAATTTTAAGTTTAAAAAAGGGTTTATAAACATTTAACGTTAAATTCGGTCAATATTTTGTCTAATTAACACTTCTGCAATGTTAAATCACGATATACTGCAGTATTTCTGGTAGACGCTATAATGACGGTACTCTGAAATGATGCAGCATTGTAAGCGGGATATATATATATATATATATGTTATATAAACAGTGTGACCCATTTGTTTGCGACTCACCCCTGTAAAATCTTTATTTATTGTGCGATTTGTTTTAAAGTGTAGATCTTGATAAGCTGTATTTTTGAAGCAAAAAACGCCATATTTTTACAAAATACAAGGCCTAATATGTCAGTTTTTAAGAGTACATTTTTAAGAATTTATATTATTTTAAGAATTTATATTAGCGACTATATACAAAAATTTTATTAAAAGTAGAAAAATGCACAATAATAACTACAAAAATTTATTCTGTCAAGTTATCCATGAAAAAACATTTAAATAAAATTAAACTAATAATAATGGTACTATTACTATAAGTTTAATTTTGTTTCAATATTTTTTTCATGTTTGTTGCCTTGCTTAGATTTTGTTTAAAAAAATCGCTAAAATAAACTCTTAAAAATTTACTCTTAAAAACTGACATAGTAGGCCTTATATTTTATACAAAAAGGGCGTTTTTTGCTCCAAAATTCAGTTTATCAAAATCTACACTTTAACCAATTCTCAGATACACCCGGTATATATATATATATATATATATATATATATACATCCCGCTTACAATGCTGCATCATTTCAAAGTACCGTCATTATAGCGTCTACCAGAAATACTGCAGTATATCGTGATTTAACATTGTAGAAGTGTTAATTAGACAAAATATTGACCGAATTTTACGTTAAATGTTTATAAACCCTTTTTTAAACTAAAAATTCATGTTACTATCATTGCTGCTTCTTTTTATTTTGCTATCATTTCTGCGTCGATGTATATCGAATTTGTTAAACCATCATTGCTGCAACAGAAGTGAATATTTTTTTCAACTCCCCCGTCTTTTCTGCGTCACCTATGTTGCCAGATCTTGTCGACGCATCATTGATTGTCTTTTGTACTAGGATTTGAATATTAAATTTATTAAAATAAATATTTAAAATCATAATACCCAATAATTTCGTCGTGCGTTGTGACTTGTTTTTAGCGCATATATATCGACGCTCACAAATAAAAGGCATAATATAAGTTCTTTAGAAATTAAATGATAAATTTTTTATGTATAATTTGTTGTCATTTAATAGTAAGGTAGTCTGGATAAATTCAATTTTTTAGCTTTAAAGGATGTGCAGAAAAAAATTCTAGCCTAAGGGATTAATTTTTGATATGTTAAATTAACATACAAAATGTGTGCCACTGACATTTTTAATTTTTAATAGCATAATAGCATAATTCAATTATGATAATTGTAGACAATAAGGTTCCTTATTGATATTTTTGGTATTAAATATTTTATTAGATTTAGCTAAGAAATTAATTAATATTTCCAAATAAGGCTTAGATATTCGAAGGACCGTTTCTAACGTTTTCTCAGTCAGGGTGGGTAATAAAATTTGCCGCTCTAATGTTGGTATATTTGTTATATGGTTGGTATACCTAATATAAATTGTTTATAATATAATATGTATAAGTGTTTGAAAGTAAAACGTCAAAAAATGTATCTAAAATAAAAATATTGACGGGCCAAAGCGTTTTTTTAAATTGTAATTAAAAAAGTGCTCTTAATCTAAGGAGGCGTTTTTACCAAAACCATAAATAAAAAAGGGATTATTTTAAAGGATTTTTAAATCTTTATTTAACTACGTCTTAGAATAAGGCGAAACGGTTTAAACTTTCCAATTTTAGTTTTTTATCAATATTAATCAATTTAGGAGTAAAGAATATTTATAATTTAAATTTGTTTAAACTTTTTGCCTTTTTAAAATATAAAGGGCCAAATTGTATGTAAAAAACTAAGGATGATGTCTTTTTAATATTTTGAAAACGTCACATTTTTGTACTAGGACAGCTGTTTACTTTCCGTCCTAAAATGTAATCAGATGTTTACTTTCGTCTTTGGATAATATAATTATTATTATTGTTGCTGTCATCACATATCGTCCCAATAATCGTATGCTAGCGTATCTTTAATTTAACAATTTTACAGAGCATTTTAAAGATTGAAAGTTATCTAATTCTATCTAGTTAGCTAATTTAGAATATTTTTTGAAAAAAAAATATCGAAAAATATGCTATATCTATATCTTTTTTTAGATGCGTGTGGAAAGTTTCTACAAAAGTCAGTGTCAATTAATTTTTAAGAAAATAATGAACCACCGTGTAATCGTCATAGTAATGATAAATCCTAGTAGGATTATTATAATACTACCGCGGTATACCGTGGAGAAAGAGTTCAATTTTCTCCACAGTTTAAGACTGAGCCACTTTCTTAATTGAAAAAGTATAGGAAATGTACAAATTCTTTAATATGATTAGAAAAATATATTTACAGAGCATGTCTCAAAAAGTCTGTGGAATCCAAAAATGCAAATAAACTTTTTATTAAAAATAATAAAGTTGGAACCGTCCCAGACAAAACCGAATACCCTGTATAAGTAAAAATATTATTTAAAAAAAATTAGTAAAAATAAGTAAAAATATTATTTAAAAAAAATTGTATTAGTTCATTAGTATTTAGTCATTTCTTTTGACAAAACAACAAATTATATCAACCTGCAAAGTTACAAGAGCCCACAGACCACTTCTAAGTTTGACAGATCAAACTTAGAAGACAGCTCACAAAACCACGTTTTTTTTGAGTTGTTAGGTTATTATGTTTATCATCTTACATTCTCGTAAGTAATATCATAAGGGCATTTAATTTTTCCGAAAAGAATCGAAAAAACACGTTGCTAAGTAATATTTTAACAAAAAGCATGAGTGCTGGTGGCAACAAAAATCCGAGTCGAAGAGGAGGATTTTTGCACCTGCACGAATGCATTTTGTTAAAAAATATTACTTAGCATTGTGTTTTTTCGATTTTTTTCACAGGAAAAATTATATGCCCGAATGTTATTTGACAAGACTATTTCATGAGTAACAGTTAAAAATTAAAATATAAATTGCAATTTTTGTTGACAACAGCTGTCAAGTTTTGCCGCGGGTAAACTCGAATAAACTGCTGACAGGTGCTGTCACACAGTTTTTTCACCTAGAAACCATTTGTAATTCAAAATTGCGCGTTTGTGATTGGTGGAAATTAAGACGAGGGAAATAGTCATTAACAATCATGATTTCAACCAATTTACCTACTACATTTACTACACAATAATTTACTATGTTCTGTGATTTACTACATACTACATTTACTAAATAGTCAATGTATAAAATTTAATAAACGCAATTTTTGCGTCAGTTTCCCATCCCTGGGCTGGAGGCCTTACAAACGGGACAAATAATACTATTTTTACTCTTTTTTATTCTTAAAGTTATAGATATAATTATTAAAAGGAACTTGGCAATAATAATTTTATAAAACAAACTGGCTACCAAACAATTATTCTAAAATTCACATTAACACATGTGACGCAGCATTGCTGCGTTCGTTTAACGATCTTAAATTATTTATGTGTCGAATAATATTAAGTACATTGTATCGACGTTGCTGCGTCGTACATTGTTGTCAGCTTCACTTGATGCAGGTTTACCGTAAGTTTAAAAGAAATATTCACTTTTTCAATATACACCAAATTTAAAAGCGCACCCTTGCGGCAAACTGCCAAACTTCAATATACACGTATTTTACAAAAAACCATCAATGCTGCGTCACCCTTAAAATCGGTGTGTAGGATTGTCGTGACGTCACCAGTAAAATAAACCTTAAATGTAATGCTGCGTCAATATACGACGCAGCATTACACCTGACGCAGCATTGAATGCAAATTTCATAATGTATTGACGCAGCATTGTAGGCGGGATGTATATATATATATATATATATTATTTATATATATATGAGTATGAGTATGGGAACGTATGGCAGGCCCCAGATATATTGTCATCCACTGATCTCCCGGGGTTATTTTACCCCCTTTCCGTTCTCCTGCGTATCCCGCCAAATCACAGCATAACCTGTGTTTGTTGGATCCGAAGTTTTTACGCCGGCTGGTAGATCCACCCTAGGAGTTCGTGGATGACAGTGTCAAAGGTTAAGGCCGCTCCCGGGATTTTTGTCAGCCGGGTCGGGCCATACGTCCAGTTTAGGAAGGGTTTTTGGAGGACATTGAACTGACCCAAAACTAAGTACAATCCGGAATCCTCCTGATCCTAGGCCTTAGTAGTAACCCCATTCAATTGGTATTCGTGAATGGGGGGTGGGTATGTTAGTTATTTGCTTACTCCTATCTTGGTTGGTTTACTTCCGGTTCATCAGTTTCTGTGTCCGTCTCCGGGTCGGCATGTGCCCAGTTTTTAGTTGTGCCACCCTGACACGTTTGGTGATTGTTTTTCCTTCTAGGAGGACTCTGGACGATATCTTGTCAGTACGCCCCTGTTCGTGATGTATTTCGATTGAGACGTTAAATATGTCCGATGCTGCTATTATGTTTCCAAACCCAGCCAGAAGCCGTTTTGTGCGTGGTCCTTTAGGCAGGACCGGATTTACAAATTTGCCGCCCATGGACCCAACGCATCATTACCCCGAATAGCGAATGACTCAGCGAATAAGCTAGAGTCGCGCCCCACCCGCCTCGTGTACATCGACTGCCGCCCTTCTACGCAGTGACGCACTACGCAGAATAATGTGTAGTCTGATATAAATTATCTATTTTTAAAAAACTTCTCTTCCTACTTTTTATAATTAGTGTATAATCTGAGTGAAAACAAAAATTCTGCATAAAACGCTCTTGAATTTTTTAGCAAAATTTTAACTGGCCTTCCAAATTTGCCGCCCCTAAAAATTTGCCGCCCTGGACCCGGGCCCATGTGGCCCATGCCTAAATCCGGCCCTGTTATAAAATTATCTAATGTATTAAAAACTTCTCTTCCAACTTTTTATAATTAGTGTATAAATCTGAGTAAAAACAAAAATTCTGCATAAAACGCTCTTGATTTTTTTTAGCAAATTTTGACTGGCCTTCAAAATTTGCCGCCCCTAAAAATTTGCCGCCCTGGGCCCGGGCCCATGTGGCCCATGCCCAAATCCGGCCCTGCCTTTAGGTACGCCTCTGTTTTACGTTCCCAGTCGTTAATATGCGCGTAGTGGGGGGGTTGGTCAAGGATCCTGTAAGTATGTGCTGTAAGTCTCAATGTGTGTTCGTAAGTGGTTATTTAGTCTTTGTCTTAATGCGTATGTACTTGTTGACCCAGTCAGGCTATTATCTAGTTGATGGGCCAAGCTGGCCACTAAGCAATTTCCGTCGGATGGAATTTTAATTATTCCCACCGAATGTTGCTATTTCCACGTTTGTTTGGTTTGTGTTTATTATTATTTATGGTTTGGCGTTTATTTATGGTATTAGTCGAGTGTTTATTTGGGGGATGGAGTCTTATCTGCCTTTTCTGTTTTATTTATGTAATGATTTGTCTGTTGTCTGTCTCAATAGGAATGTTTATTTTCTGGTGCCAGCTGGGGAACTTAAAGTTCCTTTTCGGAATATGATACGTTTTACTTTAGATTTTTTGGAATAAAATGGTTTTGTTAATAAGACATGCAGTTAGAAAAATTACTTAGCTTGGATATTAGGCTATAATCCTGATGCTAGGTCTTTCACGGTCTGTCCGATGTTTCTGGACCTCCCTGAAGGTTATTGATAGGCTTTGGTTGTGACTATCCCTGCTGACCAGGGGACCGGTTGGCCTTAATTACTTATTCAGTTGCACTCTTTTACGGCTTTTTTTGCATTTGTTGCACTCTTTTTGCACTTGTTGCCCTTATCACACTTTCCGCACTTGAATGTTTATTTATTTATTTATTTATTTATTACCGATTACCGATATTTCCGAATACTTAGGTTCGTTTTTGGAACTTTATTACGTTTCTCTCGTTTACGCTGCTAGGAGAGGAATCTTTAACTAACTTGACGCGTCTAGCCACTTCGAGTGTCGAGACGCAACTATATATATATATATATATATATATATATATATATATATATATATATATATATATATATATATATATATATATATATATATCTAGCCACTTCGAGTGTCGAGACGCAACTATATATATATATATATATCCCGCCTACAATGCTGCGTCAATACATTATGAAATTTGCATTCAATGCTGCGTCAGGTGTAATGCTGCGTCGTATATTGACGCAGCATTACATTTAAGGTTTATTTTACTGGTGACGTCACGACAATCCTACACACCGATTTTAAGGGTGACGCAACATTGATGGTTTTTTGTAAAATACGTGTATATTGAAGTTTGGCAGTTTGCCGCAAGGGTGCGCTTTTAAATTTGGTGTATATTGAAAAAGTGAATATTTCTTTTAAACTTACGGTAAACCTGCATCAAGTGAAGCTGACAACAATGTACGACGCAGCAACGTCGATACAATGTACTTAATATTATTCGACACATAAATAATTTAAGATCGTTAAACGAACGCAGCAATGCTGCGTCACATGTGTTAATGTGAATTTTAGAATAATTGTTTGGTAGCCAGTTTGTTTTATAAAATTATTATTGCCAAGTTCCTTTTAATAATTATATCTATAACTTTAAGAATAAAAAAGAGTAAAAATAGTATTATTTGTCCCGTTTGTAAAGCCTCCAGCCCAGGGATGGGAAACTGACGCAAAAATTGCGTTTATTAAATTTTATACATTGACTATTTAGTAAATGTAGTATGTAGTAAATCACAGAACATAGTAAATTATTGTGTAGTAAATGTAGTAGGTAAATTGGTTGAAATCATGATTGTTAATGACTATTTTCCTCGTCTTAATTTCCACCAATCACAAACGCGCAATTTTGAATTACAAATGGTTTCTAGGTGAAAAAACTGTGTGACAGCACCTGTCAGCAGTTTATTCGAGCAAAACTTGACAGCTGTTGTCAACAAAAATTGCAATTTATATTTTAATTGTTAACTGTTACTCATGAAATAGTCTTGTCAAATACCATTCGGGCATATAATTTTTCCTGTGAAAAAAATCGAAAAAACACAATGCTAAGTAATATTTTTTAACAAAATGCATTCGTGCAGGTGCAAAAATCCTCCTCTTCGACTCGGATTTTTGTTGCCACCAGCACTCATGCTTTTTGTTAAAATATTACTTAGCAACGTGTTTTTTCGATTCTTTTCGGAAAAATTAAATGCCCTTATGATATTACTTACGAGAATGTAAGATGATAAACATAATAATCTAACGTTTTACTCAAAAAAACGTGGTTTTGTGAGCTGTCTTCTAAGTTTGATCTGTCAAACTTAGAAGTGGTCTGTGGGCTCTTGTAACTTTGCAGGTTGATATAATTTGTTGTTTTGTCAAAAGAAATGACTAAATACTAATGAACTAATACAATTTTTTTTAAATAATATTTTTACTTATTTTTACTAATTTTTTTTAAATAATATTTTTACTTATACAGGGTATTCGGTTTTGTCTGGGACGGTTCCAACTTTCTTATTTTTAATAAAAATTTTATTTGCATTTTTGGATTTCACAGACTTTTTGAGACATGCTCTGTAAATATATTTTTCTAATCATATTAAAGAATTTGTAAATTTCCTATACTTTTTCAATTAAGAAAGTGGCTCAGTCTTAAACTGTGGAGAAAATTGAACTCTTTCTCCACGGTATACCGCGGTAGTATTATAATAATCCTACTAGGATTTATCATTACTATGACGATTACACGGTGGTTCATTATTTTCTTAAAAATTAATTGACACTGACTTTTGTAGAAACTTTCCACACGCATGTAAAAAAAGATATAGATATAGCATATTTTTCGATATTTTTTTTTCAAAAAATATTCTAAATTAGCTAACTAGATAGAATTAGATAACTTTCAATCTTTAAAATGCTCTGTAAAATTGTTAAATTAAAGATACGCTACCATACGATTATTGGGACGATATGTGATGACAGCAACAATAATAATAATTATATTATCCAAAGACGAAAGTAAACATCTGATTACATTTTAGGACGGAAAGTAAACAGCTGTCCTAGTACAAAAATGTGACGTTTTCAAAATATTAAAAAGACATCATCCTTAGTTTTTTACATACAATTTGGCCCTTTATATTTTAAAAAGGCAAAAAGTTTAAACAAATTTAAATTATAAATATTCTTCACTCCTAAATTGATTAATATTGATAAAAAACTAAAATTGGAAAAAATTAATTGACACTGACTTTTGTAGAAACTTTCCACACGCATGTAAAAAAAGATATAGATATAGCATATTTTTCGATATTTTTTTTTCAAAAAATATTCTAAATTAGCTAACTAGATAGAATTAGATAACTTTCAATCTTTAAAATGCTCTGTAAAATTGTTAAATTAAAGATACGCTACCATACGATTATTGGGACGATATGTGATGACAGCAACAATAATAATAATTATATTATCCAAAGACGAAAGTAAACATCTGATTACATTTTAGGACGGAAAGTAAACAGCTGTCCTAGTACAAAAATGTGACGTTTTCAAAATATTAAAAAGACATCATCCTTAGTTTTTTACATACAATTTGGCCCTTTATATTTTAAAAAGGCAAAAAGTTTAAACAAATTTAAATTATAAATATTCTTCACTCCTAAATTGATTAATATTGATAAAAAACTAAAATTGGAAAGTTTAAACCGTTTCGCCTTATTCTAAGACGTAGTTAAATAAAGATTTAAAAATCCTTTAAAATAATCCCTTTTTTATTTATGGTTTTGGTAAAAACGCCTCCTTAGATTAAGAGCACTTTTTTAATTACAATTTAAAAAAACGCTTTGGCCCGTCAATATTTTTATTTTAGATACATTTTTTGACGTTTTACTTTCAAACACTTATACATATTATATACAAATTTTATTACCCACCCTGACTGAGAAAACGTTATAAACGGTCCTTCGAATATCTAAGCCTTATTTGGAAATATTAATTAATTTCTTAGCTAAAATATTTAATACCAAAAATATCAATAAGGAACCTTATTGTCTACAATTATCATAATTGACTTATGCTATTATGCTATTAAAAATTAAAAATGTCAGTGGCACACATTTTGTATGTTAATTTAACATATCAAAAATTAATCCCGTAGGCTAGAATTTTTTCTGCACATCCTTTAAAGCTAAAAAATTGAATTTATCCAGACTACCTTAAACTATTAAATGACAACAAATTATACATAAAAAAATTATCATTTAATTTCTAAAGAACTTATATTATGCCTTTTATTTGTGAGCGTCGATATATATGCGCTAAAAACAAGTCACAACGCACGACGAAATTATTGGGTATTATGATTTTAAATATTTATTTTAATAAATTTAATATTCAAATCCTAGTACAAAAGACAATCAATGATGCGTCGACAAGATCTGGCAACATAGGTGACGCAGAAAAGACGGGGGGAGTTGAAAAAAATATTCACTTCTGTTGCAGCAATGATGGTTTAACAAATTCGATATACATCGACGCAGAAATGATAGCAAAATAAAAAGAAGCAGCAATGATAGTAACATGAATTTTTAGTTTAAAAAAGGGTTTATAAACATTTAACGTAAAATTCGGTCAATATTTTGTCTAATTAACACTTCTACAATGTTAAATCACGATATACTGCAGTATTTCTGGTAGACGCTATAATGACGGTACTTTGAAATGATGCAGCATTGTAAGCGGGATGTATATATATATATATATATATATATGCTGCGTCAGGTGTAATGCTGCGTCGTATATTGACGCAGCATTACATTTAAGGTTTATTTTACTGGTGACGTCATGACAATCCTACACACCGTTTTTAAGAGTGACGCAGCATTGATGGTTTTTTGTAAAATACGTGTATATTGAAGTTTGGCAGTTTGCCGCAAGGGTGCGCATTTAAATTTGGTGTATATTGAAAAAGTGAATATTTCTTTTAAACTTACGGTATTCCTGCATCAAGTGAAGCTGACAACAATGTACGACGCAGCAACGTCGATACAATGTACTTAATATTATTCGACGCATAAATAACGAAGATCGTTAAACGAATGCAGCAATGCTGCGTCGCATGTGTTAATGTGAATTTTAGTATAAGTGTTTGGTAGCCAGTTTGTTTTATAAAATTATTATTGCCAAGTTTCTTTTAATAATTATATCTATAACTTAGAATAAAAAAGAGTAAAAATAGTAATATTTGTCCCGTTTGTAAGGCCTCCAGCCCAGGGATGGGAAACTAACGTAAAAATTGGGGTTATTACATTTTATACATTGACTATGTAGTAAATGTAGTATGTAGTAAATCGCAGAACATAGTAAATTATTGTCTAGTAAATGAAGTAGGTAAATTACGTGATTGGTATTTTGGTTGAAATCATGACTGTTAATGAGAATGTAAAATGATTAACACAATAACCTAACTTCTTACTCAAAAAAACGTGGTTTTGTGTTATTTGTGAGCTGTCTTTTAAGTTTGACCTGTCAAACTTAGAAGTGGGCTGTGGACTTTTGTAACTTTGCAGGTTGATATAATTTGTTGTTTTTGTCAAAAGAAATGACTAAATACTAATGAACTAATACAATTTTTTTTAAATAATATTTTTAATTATGGATATTTGGTTTTCTCTGGGACGGTTCCAACTTTTTTATTTTAAATAAAAATATCCCTTTTATTTGCATTTTTGGATTCCACATACTTTTTGAGTCATGCTCTGTAAATATATTTTTCTAATCATATTAAAGAATTTGTACATTTCCTATACTTTTTCAATTAAGAAAGTGGCTCAGTCTTAAACTGTGGAGAAAATTGAACTCTTTCTCCACGGTATACCGCGGTAGTATTTATAATCCTACTAGGATTTATCATCCCAAGCAGCATTTTAAGTAAAAGCGTAGAGCTTTGAGGCAATATTACTTAATTTAAGTAAATATTTTGTTAAATTAACCTTAAAAATTTACTTTGAAGTAAAACTTTTTTTAAAGTTATAATATAAGTTTTATTTATGTTATTTTTATCTATTTTAATAACCCTTAAGTTTCAACACTTTAAAGTATTATGAGGGACGTAATTTTTACGAAAGAAAATTACTTATAAGTGTATTTCACCTAAAGGAAAATTTAACGGTAATTTTAACGTCAGAATTTTTACTTAATGGTAAATTTTACTCATAAGTCCTAATTTTACGATATTAAGACCACTTTATAACCGTAAATAATTCCTATTCGCCCGGTATTTTTTAGGGTTATTAGTGGGTAATAAATACTAATAATATTGACTAAACAAGGAAAAATAAGCTTAAAGTGAAAAATAAAACTTTGAGGGATTTTTTTTCAGGCCGCCATAATGAGTTTTTTAAGATGGCATCCATTACTTATCTAAACATTTATATAATATTTTTTCATGAATATCTTTCTAAAATATAATAAGAAAAGTTTTAGTTATTAAAAAATGATTAAAACTAAATGATTTTTAAAAGATTTTATAAAATTTTGTAGGTTTTAAGTTTTGTTGAATTTTTACCCAAGCAATAATTTTTCTTAAAACCGTAAAATATTTAGAGGGCATATAATTTTTAAGACGTATCGTACCTATTTTTATCAATAAAATAATGTGCGTTTGCGTTTTAATGCAAAATAACAATGGTTTTGACAATTTAAGTTATATTTTTTAATTTTACTCTAGGGTGGCCTTTATTACTTTGTAATTACTTAAGTTGCTACCATTTTGTAAAATATAAATTAAAAGAACAAAGAAATTACGAATATCAATGTTTAAGAAAGAGAGAGCAAACAGTTAGTAATTATAGCGTTATTTTTACGTAAATTTGTGGTATTTATATTGTTTTTATTACGTAATTCTCTTAGTAGATCAAAAAGGTTATTATGTGGGTAAAATAACGAAATAAACCATTCCCCAAATTTGGTAATTTTTCGTATCTATACCGTTATAAAACCGTTTTGGTTAACCGTAAAAAATACTTTAAAGTTGACTTAGTAGTAAATTTGTAGTTATTTAAACTTAAAATGCTGCTTGGGATTACTATGACGATTACACGGTGGTTCATTATTTTCTTAAAAATTAATTGACACTGACTTTTGTAGAAACTTTCCGCGCGCAGGTAAAAAAAGATATAGATATAGCATATTTTTCGATATTTTTTTTCCAAAAAATATTCTAAATTAGCTAAAAACTTTCAATCTTTAAAATGCTCTGTAAAATTGTTAAATTAAAGATACGCTACCATACGATAATTGGGACGATATGTGATAACAGCTACAATAATAATAATGATATTATTCAAAGACGAAAGTAAACAGCTGATTACATTTCAGGACGGAAAGTAAACGGCTGTCCTAGGACAAAAATGTGACGTTTTCAAAATATTAAAAAGACACCATCCTTAGTTTTTTACATACAATTTGGCCCTTTATATTTTAAAAAGGCAAAAAGTTTAAACAAATTTAAATTATAAATATTCGTCACTCCTAAATTGATTAATATTGATAAAAAAACTAAAATTGGAAAGTTTAAACCGTTTTGACTTATTCTAAGACGTAGTTAAATAAAGATTTAAAAATCCTTTAAAATAATCCCTTTTTTATTTAAGGTTTTGGTAAAAACGCCTCCTTAGATTAGGAGAACTTTTTTAATTACAATTTAAAAAATGCTTTGGTCCGTGAATATTTTATAAATTGTAATAAATTGTAATTAAAAAAGTGCTCCTAATCTAAGGAGGCGTATAAATATGTATAAATACATATTATATTATAAACAATTTATATTATACCAACATTAGAGCGGCAAATTTTATTACCCACCCCGACGGAGAAAACGTAAGAAACGGTCCTGCGAATATCTAAGGCTTATTTGGAAATATTAATTAATTTCTTAGCTAAATCTAATAAAATATTTAATAACAAAAATATCAATAAGGAACCTTATTGTCTACAATTATCATAATTGTATTATGTTATTGTGCTATCAAAAATTAAAAATGTCAGTGGCATACATTTTGTATGTTAATTTAACATATCAAAAATTAATCCCGTACGCTAGAATTTTTTCTGCATATCCTTTAAAGCTAAAAAATTTAATTTATCCAGACTACCTTAAACTATTGAATGACAACAAATTATACATAACAAATTTATCAGTTTATTTCTAAAGAACTTATATTTTGCCTTTTATTTGTGAGCGTTGATATACGAGTATATGCGCTAAAAACAAGTCACAACGCACAACGAAATTATTGGGTATTATAATTTTAAAAATTTATTTGATTAAATTTAATATTCAAATCCTAGTACGAAAGACCATCAATGATGCGTCGACAAGATCTGGCAACATGGGTGACGCAGAAAAGACGGGGGAGTTGAAAAAAATATTCACTTTTGTTGCAGCAATGATGATTTAACAAATTCGATATACATCGACGCAGAAATGATGGCAAAATAAAAAGAAGCAGCAATGATAGTAACATGAATTTTTAGTTTAAAAAAGGGTTTATTAACATTTAACGTTAAATTCGGTCATTATTTTGTCTAATTAACACTTCTGCAATGTTAAATCACGATATACTGCAGTATTTCTGGTAGACGCTATAATGACGGTACTTTGAAATGATGCAGCATTGTAAGCGGGATGTATATATATATAATATATATATATATAATATATATATATATAATATATATATATATATATATATATATATATATATATATATATATATATATATATATATATATATATATATATATATATATATATATATATATATATATATATATATATATATATATATATATATATATATATATATATATATATATATATATATATATATATATAACCTACCAACTTTTTAGCGTCTATACATTTAAAAATTACATACGATTCAGCGTCCACCGGCATTGAGCATCCGTATACGGACGCTGAACGGTAATTCCGTGTTAATTTGGATCCTAACAATATTAACGGCATGTGCGCTAGATGTTTGCAATCTTTTAATTATTACAGAATTTTGCATTAAAAAATCTATAGACTGTGTTTCTATCTTTAGTAGTTATTATTATATAAACGGATGCTGAAATGTCGTACTTTGGGTCAGATTTATACAGAAGTAGTTCAAACAATTTTCATCGGTAGCGCTGCAGTCGTATACGTATATTGATATACTTATGCATTATAAGATAGTTCGGCGTCCTTCAATTTGACAACGCCGCCAAAGCCAACTTTGTGGGTAAATTAAAACTTACCGCTGCTTGCTATCATCATTTGGTAATTTTTTCGTCTAGAGTAACTACGAGTTACTAACTAGATATGGTAAAATAATACGGGGATACCACTAGTAGTAAAAATACCACCAGTAATAAATTTAACTAAGGTTAATTAAAACAATATTTATTATAAAATTTTGATTGCAAAATAAAAAACTACAATTTATGAAATATAATCTTAAAAAACTAAACCACTAAAACCAATGTTAGACTGGAATGTGAGTCTATACCTATATAAGTCTAGTTAGGTACCTTTATCCATTTTTTTGTATGTGTTTTGAATAAAAACTTTTATTTTCGTCCACGGCTTGTTACTTAAAAGATCTGAATATTTGCCCCTTAATTCTTCGCATTATGATCTTTTAGGTGGCCTTTTTTGTTTGATATGACTTTTGAAGAACTCTAAAACAACTTGTTTCTGTTGGGATGTTCACGGAACCAGTTGTCGTTTTAGTACAAATTTGGTTGTTTCAGGATTTTTTGTTAATGGTGAAGATATCTGGTGGGAGTCTGATCCCATTAGTGGCAACAGTTCCTCTTTCAACACTTGATTGTTATTTGTTTTAACTTCCAGGGAGTTTGACTGAAAAGTTTTAATATAAATTAAATCTCATAATGCAGATATTTTTGAACACGCTGATATATTAGTTATTTGTATAAGAATATACTCTCTAAAAATGAATTAGTCAAAAATGACTAATTTAATAGTTATTAGTGGCTGCTTTTTCACTTGTACCATGGTTAACCATGGAATACCATGGTATCACAAAATTTAACAGACAATTCTTATGTCAAATTGTCCCCTGAATTCGAAAATTCCGTCAAAAATTATGATATTTGAGCAGTTTTTGAGATATAGTCAATTCCATATTAAATGGAAAATTGACTATATCTTCTGTTTTACTTTTTTAAATTTTGACGACATTTTTGGATTCAGGGGACAGACAATTTTACATAAAAATTGGCTGTTAAATTTTGGAATACCATGGTATCCCATGGTTAACCATTGTACAAGTAAAAAAGTCATTTTTGACTAATTCATTTTTAGTTTGTAAATTTTAAATTTTACTCAATAAATGTTTACAATATTATATAATTATTATATAACATTGTAAACTTGATATTTTGAGGTTGTAAGCCCCACCTATGAAATCTCCAAAATGGGGCAATTAGGTACTTTCCCGGATCTCACCATCAAGTATTGTGATCGCGCTAAAAAAAATTTTGCCGACGACGCACATAGGGGTAGGTATTCAATATTAAAAGCTGGCTAAAAGTCGGAAAAAGATTATCCAAGACCCCAACATTAAACGTCATTTTATAATATATAGCAAGTTTTGGTTCCCCAGAGTCTTGTGATAACTGTAGATTTTTGCAAATTATTAATTGTTCTTTTTAGTTCGTTATTTGTGCCATTTGTAGGTACTCCATAAATGTAATCATCTTTAAAACATTTGGTCTCATTTCTTACATACATAGATAGGCATTATTGCATTGTTTTGAAAATTCGAAGTAGATAAAATAATAGATCAATTTAGCAAGACTCTATTGTAAGATTTATGCCTAATCTAACTTATTTTTTGTTTTTATTATAAAATGCAAATTGGTAAAAAAAAATTAAAAAATAAAAGTAAAGTACACTTACCTGACTTATCACTTTTAAAGAACACCACTTTAATTTATTTTATATTTTTTTTGGTTAGGACTTAACCGTTAAGTCAGGCAACATTGCCAGACGCAGAATCAGCGACAACTTGTTACTAAAGTATACATCTGGACGCACGATAGATAACGTAATGTTAAGTATATCGAGGACGTTGAAACGATAGCAAAATAGTCGGACGCTGAAAAACAGCATAGTAGAAAATGTCAATTTAATCCTAACCAATCTAAATAAATTTAATATACATTACACTTTTAAACACAGTACAATGTACGCCATCTATGAGCTTGAATTAAATAAGATAAACTTTCATGGACGCTAAAAGGTTGCGTTATAAAAAGACGCTGAAAAGATAAATAGATGTATATATATATATATATATATATATATATATAGATATATATATATATATAGAGATGGGAAAATTCCCATTTGACGAAAATTCCCGGAAACTTTCCATCGAAAATTCCCGAAATTTTCCGAAAGTTTCAAAAAATTTTTTTTTATTGCGAAAATATTTTTTTTATGCCAGGGTTTTTTGTGATGATGCTGAATAATCCGACTTCATTGAGGTTATGTAACAAAACTTACAATATTTATACTTCTTCTTCTGCCTTAAATTAACACACATTAAATTCTTATTTAAAGTTTCTTGGCCTTGTATCATGGCCTTAACGAAAATCGGCGGTTAAACAATTGACATTTAAATGAAAAAAACAAGGAAAGTTTCCAAGGAATGTTTCCAAGGAATGTTTCCGGTAGCTTAAAAGAAACTTTCAAAATGAAAATAAATTCCCAATTGGAAACTTTCCAAAACGGAAAGTTTCCTTAAAATGGAAACTTTCCGATTCCCATCTCTGGTTTCGCTGGAAATGATATCAACTTTTCGATTTTTAAATGGAACGCCCTATATATTTTTACATATTTAGAAACCTGAGAAAATGCTGAGTCGGACAGCATCCTCAAATTGACCTTTTAAAGTTTCGTCATCAGGAAATGCATCATCAGAAAGATCAATCTAGAGTGCTTTGAACTATTTGAGAAAAACGAATTTTGACAAGTTTAGACTGCTGGGAATAGCTGAATAACAACTTTCTAAGGCAAGTTTCATTTTTCAGGCATTGTGTGAATCCATTAGAAGAAAATAAGATAGTTCAAAGCATTCTAGATTGATCTTTATGATGATACATTTTCTAATGACGAAACGTCAAAAGGTCAATTTGAGGATGCTATCTGACTCAGGATTCCAAATATGTCAAAAAAATAGGGCATTCCATTTAAAAATCGAAAGTTGGTATCATTTCCGGCGAAACCGGAAGTTCAGAAAATTCAGTTTGGACTCTTATAAGTGGCATTTTATATCATAATTAACCATGCAAAATTTCATGTGTCTATCTTTATAAATAAAAGTTAGAGGGGTGCGCCTATTCTCAGATACACCCGGTATATATATATATATATATATAATATATATATATACTATATATATATATACTATATATATATATAATATATATATATATATATATATATATATATATATATTATATATATATATATATTAGGGTGGGCCAAAAAAAACTTACTACATTACCTAATAGTCAAGTGTAAATAGAATATTTATTATTTTTTAAGGAAATGATTAATTTTTTTGTCATTACTCAGGTAAAGAAAAAATTTCGAATTAAAAAAAAATTAAATATAGGAAAAAACCGTTTTTTCAACGATTATTGATATTTTATAAAAAATTGTATTGTTTTGCCGAAGAACACTCGATAAACTTCACGAAAAATATGATATTTCATGTTTTTGAGACAATATTTAGTGAAAAACTATAAAAGTCATCATTTACTATTTGAGGTTGAACTTTAACCTCAAATATCTTTTAAAAGAGTCGACTAAGCAAAAAATCATATCAGATCTTTTTTGTAGATCGTTCAATTCCCTACAAGAATATGTATTGATTTTTACAACACACTTATTCGTTAAATCGCAATAAAATTACAAACAAAAAAATGTTTTTTTCCCGTGTTATTTAAATGGAAAATAAAAAATCGCGATGAGCCACCTCTTAATATTAATATTAAGAGCTCAAACTTTAGGAGAATTTTTTTTTCGTCATCTTGGACGATATTTTCATGGTACCTAAAGAAAAAAAATTAAAAGTTTTTTTTTGGCCCACCCTAATATATATATACTGTAACAGTCTGGTTTTTTAAGAATTTAATTTAGTTTGGTAAATAAATGAAAGTCAGTCAATTGCTGTGTTTGGGCTTTATTTTATAAGTAAGGGTATAATGTGTTTATAACTAAATTAATCTTCGTGTTTTGGTTAAGATTTAATTGTAATTAAGTATAATTTTATTTAAGTTTAAATTGCTATTGTAACTTTTCACAACTACAGACTGTATAACAAAGCAGACTGTATAGCAGTCTGCCAATGAACAAACTAAAATTTACTAAAATGGTCAGCCATTTGTGAATCTGATTTTGATTTGGTACACTTAACGTGAATTAATTGCCCAAAATCTAAGATATTTTAATAATCGATTGTTGAAATTTGTGTAAAAAGGCTCAAATCTTGTGGGTAAGTTCTGCTGTACATTACAATTGGGATATTTTCCTATAATTTCTTGTATTTTTCGTAATTAGGCCTTTTTTGGTTGGATTTGCCTCCTTGGTAAACATTTTTGGGAATCGGTTGGTTTTGTGATGACTAGTTTACTGTTGTATTGACACCAGTCCTAGATACAACTTAGAATCCATTGAAAGGCTGCAATTGATCTACAAATAACGTATATATAAGTCCTGGCTATCCAATCAACTTATTTTACTTTATTTGTAGATCAATTGCAGCCGCTATATATATATATATAGCGGAATATAGTAACCAGCCTGTGGTGGACTTACATCGCAGCGTTTCCGTTCCTTGTGGTTACCGGATTTGTAAGGTTTTAGCTAGAAACTACCCACAAGTAATACAGTAACCTAAAATTTGTAAAATATATATTTTGTAACCTAATATTAAAAGTAATGAGTACTTACCCAGTGTAAAGGACATTCGATTAAGTTTTAAAATAAACTGCGCACCACTCAATGTGTCGCGACCAAAATGTTCGTCCTTTTTCAAAATGGCATAACTTTTTTGTTTCTTGAACGATTTTATTTTGGTCTGTGATGTCTGCTAACCCCATCCTCTGGCAATTCATGCTATAGATATTAAGCCCACGCTTCTTTAAGTAAATTTCCTACAGGGTGATATGTAAAACGGTAAAATATTTTTTCTTGTTTTTACTTTGAAATAATGAAGTATTCTGTCTTACCTGTCTTACCTTTTCAAATTTTTCTAATTGGAATCTTAGCAACGAAAATCTGATTTTTTTTACAACAGAGTACATTTAAGGCTTTTTGGTAGGCAATACACTCAATCTTTTTAAGAACAAGAAAAAAAGATGGTGACAGTTTGTTCCTTGAATAATTTTGAACAAGCGACAAGTGACATTTTGGTAAAAATTTGAGAAAATTAAGTCTGAACCGATCTTTACGTTCATGGCATGTTTTCTTTATAATTTTGACCTCCTGATTGTGATTCAGTTGAAAAATTTAAGTTTCAGATAAAACCAAAATCACCAAAAATCAAAATTCAAAAACAATTCCCGGCTGTTAAATGTCTTATGCCCGTATGCACCGTTTTAAATCCTAAGCCTAGTTAACAAATCGCGATTATGTTAATCTTTCTCCATCATAATGCATTGTACGCGGATTGTGCAATCTGGATTGGCGATTTGGCAAAGCTATTTTATTTGTCAAAAAAACACAAAAAACTGTCAATCGTAAATTCAAATCGATTGACAACCATAGAGAAACAAACTATGTTGAGAAACTAAAATTTAAATTTTGTTATATGCCTATACAATAACTTTTATATGGAAATTTTTTTTGGATCATCCTTCGTCTGTCTATAAAATGGGAGACCAGAATTCCTAACTTTTCATAAGCGGAAAAAGAAAATCTAATGATGATTGTTATGAGGTATTCTAAAATATTGGAAGACAACATAACTGGGCTTTAATATTTAATTTTATTAAAAAAGTTTAGAACGGTGGGTCAATCGAAATCGGCGAAAAAAACGAAAAAATTTCCATGGTGTCAAAATATTCGTTCCTTTAATAATTTCGTCGCGGAAATCCAAAACAAATTATGTCCAGAATATCTTGATCATCTTCTACAAATAGTTTTTCTTTTAAATCCATTATTTAATTATATTTTTTACTATTTCTACTATTACTAGTTTTTGAAATCTACTTTTGAAGTTTTGAACTAAAAATTTGGTTAGAAAATCAGTTAATCCTGCGATTAAACCTACCTCGCCGATGGATCTCGTAATCGAACACTTAAACTACATTTTTCGCGCGGTGCATGATAAATTTTCGAACTAAGCGAGATTAAACTCCTAATCGAGATTAAGTCCATACGGTGCATACGGGCATTAATAAAATCCGAAAAAAAATCATATCGTCGTTGCTAAGATTCCAATTCAAAAAACTTGAAAAATGTTTCAAGGTTACACATAATACTTCATAATTTCAAAATAAAAACGAGAAAAAAAATATTTGTTTACAAACGGGGCTTGGATGAAGTTATTGAAATTTTTCACCGTTTAACAGACATCACAGACCAAAATATAATCGTTCAAGAAACAAAAAAGTTATGTCGTTTTAAAAAAGAACGAACTTTTTGGTCGCGACACATTGAGTGGTGCGCAGTTTAGTTAGGGCCTTAATTAAATTAAGTTAATTTAGTTGAAAACTATATTTAAAATGTAAAACAAACAGTTATTTAATGCCCGTATGCACCGTTTTAAAGCCTAAGCCTAGTTAGCAAATCGCGATTATGTTAATCTTTCTTCATCATAATGCACCGTACGGGGATTATGCAATCTGGATTGGCGATTTGGCAAAGCTGTTTTATTTGTCAAAAAACCACAAAAAACTGTAAATCGTAAATTCAAATCGATTGACAACCATAGAGAAACAAACTATGTTGACAAACTAAAATTTAAATTTTGTTATACCTAATATACAATAGCTTTTATATAGAATTTTTTTTTGGATCATCCTTCGTCTGTCTATAAAATGGGAGACCAGAATTCCTAACTTTTCACCAGCGGAAAAAAAATGAGGTATTTTAAAATATTGGAAACTAACAGAACTGGGCTTCAATATTCAATTTCATTAAGAAAGTTTAGAACGGTGGGTTTAGTCAATCGAAATCGGCGAAAAAACGAAAAATTGTCTATGGTGTCAAAATATTCGCTCCTTTCATAATTTCGTCGCGGAAATCCAAAATTAATTATGTCCAGAATATCTTGATCATCTTCTACAAATCACTAGGTATTTAATAGTTCTTCTTTTAAATACATGATTTAATTATACTAGTCCTTGAAATCCACTATAACGAAAGCCCAACCCTAACCAAACTAATCAATTTGGTTAGAAAATCAGTTAATCCTGCGATTAAACCTACCTCGCCGGTGGATCTCGTAATCGAACACTTAAACTACAGTTTTCGCGCTTTGCATGACAAACTTTCGAACTAGTCCATAAGGTGCATACGGGCATAAGTTGTTGGTTCTGTCAATTCTCATTGCGAAATTCCCAGCCATGCGCTGTTGCTTCTAACGCAGGCGCGGTAGGCATCGCACAGTGCGACAAATGTTTTAATTTTTTTTAAGTTGATAAATTAAATTGTAATAAAATTGCAAACTATTGTTATTGTGAAATTTTTATCCCGACTTCCTGTTGAGTTTTTCGCAACTGGCGCCCTTAACTCAAGATTTTCGTTCATACTTACCTGAATCCCGACATAGCGTCGACAAATAAGAGTTTCCGCGCTATATTTTTATTTTTTTATTAAAGTTAGTGTCACAATACGTATATATATATATATATATATATATATCCTTAGGGTCTATAAAGAAGCACCTAAAACTTTTTTTTCTAAATTCAAAAGATTAAAAATAATTTATAATAACCTTTATCCTACCAAAAAGTAGGCCACTGATCGACTAGGAACTTTGGGCTAATCTGGTTGCCTAATTTAATTTATTTTATTATGGTTTCCAGATTCTGTCAAAAAAGTTGCCAAATGTTGTTTAAATTTAGCATAATTAAAGAAAAAAAGAAAAAAACTAATGAAAAAATTAATTTTGTGGTTATGGAGTTTTAAAATAGGTACTAAATTTTCTAATCATTGCTTAAGCTAATAGCTGGATGAGTAAATAAATACAGAAGGGTATTGTATATATATACTATAGTTTAACTTTTCTAACCGTTCGTCATTAATGTGTTTAAATATGATTAACGATATTCTTGGAATATGTGGCAAGTATACTTATAAGTAAATTATAATAAAGCCTCCTTAACAATCCGCCACAACCGCCAGGGAAAATTGGCCCTTAAAAGAAAAACCATAACTGGTTCTCAACATCATGGGTTCTCAACTGCGAAATGTCCATTTTAAAGCAACTGATAAAAGTTCGCGCTAAACGCGCTAAATTCGAATCCGACAGCAGGATTGCCTCCTAATTGATGAAGCAATTCTGCTGTCGGATTTGAATTTAGGGCATCAAAAACCTTTGGATTTCTATCTATCTATCTAACTATAGTTATATATATATATATGGAATGTTTTTGTAAACCTAAGTAGAATTTACACTTTAGATATTTGGTAAGATTATTTCCTTTCTGCCTTTGTATTGCACTTTTGAAATATTTATGTTCAACTTGCAAATCAAACTCTTTTGGTAAAAACTTTTTGTTAATTCTAATTGCCTTTTTCATAATTTTTTCGAAAAATTATTTAATGTATATTATTAAATTAGGTATATTATATTAGTATAATACTGAACAAAAACATTTTTAAAAATTCGATTCGATCATAGTGTTAAAATTCAATATCTCCTAGTTTTTGCCGGTAGTATAAAGGAGAGAAATGAAAAAAGCATTTTAGGCTTTGGTTATAATATAAAAAAAGATTTTTATTTGTAAATTTGTATGAGATTGACGGATTAAATGGAAACAATTGTTAAGGGCGGCAAATTTTATTTCGCACACCGGCGCCAAAACAGCTAGGAACGGCGCTGGTAAAAAAACTTCTGTGGTTTGGGTTAAAACAAATGATTGTGCAAGAAGAATGTATAAAAACCCAGTCAGGCTCTCCAAATTTTTGAGATGAATATACAGAAATACATTTTATCTTGAAACAGATAATGAAATAAATTTGATGAATGTACGCTTTTCATAGTATTCTAAAAAAGTCGACCAGAGCGAAAACAGCAAACCATTCTTCCAGATACACCGCCATTAGCATAAACTTTAAATTTTTTTAGTCGCCTCCCCTTTTTTAAATCGAGGTTCTTCCTGATTTTTAAGATGCAAAATGTATTACTTAATCAGCGGCGGACTAAGTGACTTGATCTAAGTCCGTTGGATACAAATGGGGGTGGCATTTATTTTTTCATCTGGGGTACCCTAGGTGAAAAAATAAATGCCACCCTCCCAGTCTGCTTAATATTGGTGAGTAGGTAATTAATAATGGTTTACGTACTTATATATTTTATAAAATAAAGTCAAAAAGGGGTTTAATGTAAATTTTAATTGTATTTCTTATATCTGTTTTCAGGTTATGTTCATAATTCCTTAAATTAATTTATTTGTTTGAAAATCTCGGTATACTACATACAACAGGCACAAGTTTAAAATTTAAAACAAGATTGTATACCCTCTTTATGGTTTTATAACAAGTAAAAAGGTTACTGTCAACGAAATTGGGTATGTTGGCAATTTAGGAAGACACTATACGTTTTTTCCTTAAAGGACAAAGATGGCCATATAAAGAGGAACAAGAATGGCTCGAGTTTCTCTTGCAATATCTATATCTCTTATTCTTTTACAATTGCCTATAACTTCCTTTCACTTACTGCTGGTTCTTGCAATATTTTCTTGCAATATTCACTTTTTAAGTATTCTTGTAATATTTTGTAGAACGCAAAGTTAATTAAAATCCGTATTTAATTAAAAGCGCACTTGACCTTATCCTTATCCTTTGGAACACGTTACTAAAATATAAAAAGTTTTAATTAAACCATTGATTACGATTTTAAAAATATAATATTTATTTATTTAGTAAATGATGGTTTATATTAAAGCAGTAAAACCAACAAGACTTAAAATTTTATTACGCTGTCATAAATTTTAATTAACTTTAGAAATCAGACAAATATAGCTGTTGAAATTTCAATTTTTCCTCTTTAAAGTTGTTTAAGTAACCTTTCTAATAATCTTGCTACATTTAAATTAAAGCGAAACTTTTCTATTTACCACCCCTTTAATAATCACAGAGAATCGTGATTTAGTACACAGCCTGTTGTTTATAGGTTTATAAAACAACTTAATGACTTTTACTTTATTTTCCAGCTTGCTCTTCTTTTGATAATAGCCTAATTGGTTAAAACCTGTAAATGTGGTTTAGTCTAATTTATGGGCCTCGTAAAGTTTCGACTTAAATAAAATTTAATTAACTATTAAACCAAATTATCCATAATCCCATTTATTTCAATACTTAAAAAAACCTTTGCAATCCGGATTATTATAATAAATGACAAGGATTTGTTCGTTATTTCATTCGGATTTTTACCTATTAAGTATTCTTATTTTAAAATTTGTAGTTTTTTAAATTAAACTAAGCAACAACTAATACAAATATCTAAAATAATAGCTTTTAAGGTTTAACACTGTATAATATACAGGGCAAACAACTCTTAAAAAATTCCTTTACACATAATATGTCCAGAAATATTCAGTTACACGCGAATTATTAAAACAAATACAATAAAAAAATGTGTTAAAAATTTATTTGTAGAGAATACAAATTTTAAAAAATACATACAAGTCAAACAGGAACACGGTGGCCTAAATTGGCAAAAAAGTGGCCAAAATTTATATAAAAAAACAATAAACATAATATTAAGTTATTCTCTATGCATATTGAAAATTCTATCACACGTCTATCCTCATTTTTCACATTCCAAATTATTCATTATTTGCAATAACCACCACAAAAATTCATTATGTGTAGGTAGTCAGAGACAAGGGAGAGAGAGATGATTTTTTAAATAGGGATTTCGGTCAACAATGTAGATGCGCGGGGCTGCAAACAGATTTCAATGTAAATCGGTATATGCGCATTTGTTGGCAGCCCTGCACCGAAAAGGCGCAATTCTGTTGTTTACTGTCGTCAGCGTTGCCAACTTAGCGACTTTGTCGCTAGATCTAGCGTTTTAAGGTAGCCATTTGAGACATTTTTTTATGATTTGCGACGTGTCTCAAACCTAGCGTTTTTCACATTGTGTTGGCGACATTTTTGGAGACATTTTAACATTGATAATGAAATTTGTTTTTAAACAAAACAACAAAATAATTTATAGTTTAAAATATTTAAAATTAAAATTTGTTACGTTTTGATGTCAATGCCATTTTTATTTTTTTTTCACAATAGGTAAATACCAAACATCCTACTTTATGATAGTAGCAAACAAAAACAAAAAAATAAATAAGTATTTAAAAATAGCCACTGAGCTAAATTAATTTATTAAGTTAAAAATTTTTTTTGGAATCAACTAACACAAATCCCGCAAGTCCCGCGACCCATCTCGATATGGCCCGCGACCCAAATTTGGGTCGCGACCCGAGGTTAAGAAACGATGCTGTAGGTAGTCTTCTTCTCTTAGGGCTTGCACTTTAATGTAATGAAATGCATGGACGCGGTCGCCTTTTAAGACGCGTAGCTTAAGTTTGAATAACGTCGAATGCCTCAAATACTTTCAAGAGGATTTTTCCTAATCGAATCCAGAACCGATTCCTCTGCTTGCGGAGTTCTCCCAGTGCGTGGTCTACCAGGAAGATCGACAATAGCGTTTGGGGGCCCTGGGCTAAAACTCTTTGGGGGCCTATCAAGCATTTATACAAGGTGTCCCAAAAAGAATATATTTCTTGGTTAAAAATGATTTGACTTACCTAAATAAAAATTGCTTAGTTTAGCTGCTAGCGGCCTTTAAAGTGGGTATGTAAAGAAGATTATTTTTTACTGCAGTAACTGATTAACAAAAATCAACTATTTTTTTCTATAAAATGTAATCGCCTTATAAGGATCATATATGAGCCTGTTAAAATATCACCCATTAATATTATTGGTTGCTAATCGCTATTTTACTTTTAAATTAAGTAGGTACGCGATTAGCAACCAATAATATTAATGGGTGATATTTTAAATAATAATTATAAAGCTATAAGCTATTAAATTTTATAGAAAAAATTTTTTTTAGAGAATTAAAATAAAGTAAAATCGCGTTTAGCAACCAATAATATTAATGGGTGATATTTTAACAAACTCATAAGGCTATAAAAAAATTTTTTTAGAGAACTAAAATAAAGTTTACCTATTACATTATGATAAATTTACTCGTTAAAAAGATATTTAAGACTTAAGACAAATTCATAGAAAATTTTAAGTTTTTCTTACTTTTCCGGTAAAACCATCAGAATTTTTACAAAATGTTGACAATGATCATACATTTTTTGTAAATCATTTTATTTTCTATAAAAATGTTATTCTAATTTTTTTAATGTTTTATTTATGATTTACTGGTTTAACCAGTATAAATACAAATATTTTTTGCAATAAAATTGATATTTTCTTGAAATTAATTAGTATTTTAATCAGAATTATTAATTTGTAAAATCAGTAACTGTAGAACTATAAGTTTTAAAATTATAAAATTACAATTACAATTTTTATATAACTTTTTCTTATAAGATAGTTTTAGTGGAAAAGTGAGAAAAACTTAAAATTTACTATAATATATAGGTACTTATTTATATAAACATTCAATTTTCTTAGTTTCTTTAAAAAACTTTCTTGGCCCATCACTGGTAATATTCATAAGAAAAAATTGAACCTACACCTCGCCAAAGATTTTTGTTTTGAATGCGTTCCACCAACTTCAAATACCGACAGACAGCTGTTTCGACCTTTATTGGGTCTCATCAGTGTCGTTTGACGGTGTGGATCACCTGATGTTCTTACATCTCGCCTCTGTTGACTTAACAACCGAGCATATAAGCTGAGGGAGTAATTTGTTTTGATTGTGTTCCACTACACCAAGTTGCCCGACACTGATGAGACCCAATAAAGGTCGAAACAGCTGTCTGTCGGTATTTGAAGTTGGTGGAACGCATTCAAAACAAAAATCTTTGGCGAGGTGTAGGTTCAATTTTTTCTTATGAATATTACCAGTGATGGGTCAAGAAAGTTTCTTAAAGAAACTAAGAAAATTGAATGTTTACCTTATTGTTTAGCCCGTTTGGATTAATTCTAGATTCCTTTAGGCCATACTAGTATCTGTGATACAATTGCTGTGTGCAGTCCCGGTTGCATAGTATGTACCGATTGCGGCAAAGGCCACGTCGTTTGACGGTGTGGATCACCTGATGTTCTTACATCTCGCCTCTGTTGACTTAACAACCGAGCATATAAGATGAGGGAGCAATTTGTTTTGATTGTGTTCCACTACACCAAGTTGCCCGACACTGATGAGACCCAATAAAGGTCGAAACAGCTGTCTGTCGGTATTTGAAGTTGGTGGAACGCATTCAAAACAAAAATCTTTGGCGAGGTGTAGGTTCAATTTTTTTTTACTTATTTATATATTTATTTTTACTATAATATATACTTACTATTTTATAATAAATCAACTTTTTAAAAAGTTATTCAAGCTTAACATTACATTAATATAATGTTAAGCTTGAATAACTTTTTAACAAGTAGATTTATTATAAAATATTAAGAGACCTCTTTGTAGAGCGTTTATAAAATTATATTTTTAAAATATGTTGTTTTCATTTAAGTCCATTAATCCGTTAAAAAGATATATAAATCCAAAGTTAATTTTTTTTCATGCTATTTAAATGAGAAATAGAAAATCGCGATGGGGCGCCTCTTAATAAAAATATTAAGAGGTGAAATTTTAACAGGCTCAATATTTTACCTTTATGCAACTATATTAAAAAATATATATATTTGCATCATGTGCAGGGGCGCCGGAATGTTTTAAAAGCGTGTGTTGAGTAGGTCTACTCATACTTTGAGAGGCATTTAAGTATTACGTAAGCATGCTAAGGGGTTCAATTTTTTATTAATTTTGCTGTGAAAGGACGATTTTTTTATTTTTGCGTTTACAGGGTTGGGGGGTCTAAAATCATGTAAAGTGTGTATGTATTTACGGTGGCAACACCTCTTAGGTTTTTAATTAACTTGAAAGTTTCTTTAGTTAATTAACACATAACAGTGACGTTTTGCTATACCAAACCAATAGGTTAATTAGAACGATTTTTGATTGTTTTATCTAAAGTCTAGGGTTCGATTCTTTTATCTAAAGTCTAGGGTTTAAAAGGGCAGCCAAATGAGCATATATACATAATTAACTATATTTTTGGGTTGGGTTGACTGAAATTTAAAGATCCGAAAAAAAACACTTTGATTATTGCATTCCATGTGTTGAATTCCACACATAGAATCATCACGTGTGTTGAGCTCTAAACACACACAACAGGCCTTCCGGATCGGACGGGGCCCTGGGCTGCAGCCCATAATGCCCATGCCTAAATCCGCCCATGGTCCACTCTGCCTGTCTGTCGCATTCATTTTCATGATTAATTAGCGTTTTTCTGCCCCACTGCGTTAAATTTTTATTAAGCTATATCAGCATAACTACCACTCTGATCAGCCAAATTAGAAATTTCAAAGCTAAAACAGGCGAAAATGCAACGTAAACCGTTAATCTTTATAAGACTTGGTCTTGAGTAAGAGGACTAGCAAAATATTTACGTCTTCTATTACCACACGGGCCGACAGTTTTAAATTACCCTATATTAATAGTCTTTATCTTGACCTTGACAGACAAGTAAATACTACCTAATTTTTTAAATAAAACCTAAAAATTGTTGCAACTCTTACTGTGACAATCGCCAAGCTAGTTATTTAACATGGTTTATATTATTTTTCTATTAATTTGGGTATCTCCTATTTATTTCTTTAAGATTCCATATATATTTAAAAAATTATGTAATTATTATGTATTACAAGAAAATAACAATAATTAACGTATAAACGTTAAAGACTGTCTGAATTCAAGTCAATTTAGGCTATAGTAATCAACAGAAAAATAATTTTTTATATGTTATAAGATGAGTTTTAGAAATTTAAAACGGTAAAAGCATAGAAAATAGGTAAAATTAGCTAAAACGTTTTTTAATTTAAACACAAAATTGTACGTCATAACTTATTTAACCATAGTATTTCATAGTATTTACGCGAAAAAACGACTTTTAAAAGGCTGGTATGAAATATACTTGAAATATTTGGGCTGTTAAAAAAAGCTTTAACTTAAAACCCACCATGTATAGGTAAATAATAAGAAAAATAACAAAAATTATTTTAAAATTTGGTCGACCCCCCAGAAAAAATTAATTTAATATAATTATATTAAATTAATATAATTAGCCCTACAATAGCACTACACAATTTGATTGGTCAAGTAGTTTTCTAAGATATTATTATTCTAAAAAAAGATATTATTATTCTAAAAAAAGTTTTATTGCCTATTATTTATTATTAAAGCAAACACTATATTCCAAAAAAAATAATGATGGAGGAAATTCAATGCATAATAAATTGTTTCGCCTAAATCAAGTTACCAAAACCTTGTCACGCATTGTTCTTGGTCGTTTTTAATAGCAGATAGATTACCCAAGTCACGCAAATATTGCAAATTTAAATAAGTTAAATCACAATTATGTGTGATTTTGCTTTGTACATAATGGCTTTGAAATTGATTAAGTTTTTATGAAAAAATGGGCACTAAATCTTAAAAGCAGGTCATTTTTTGTACTTGCATTTCATTTATCAATGTTTAATAAATATAAGTCATAGCCAGTGATGTAAATAACGGCCCCGCATTTCGGGGGGCGCCGAAGATACAAGGGCGCCTAAAGGTTGACCTGGATATATATTTTTTTTCATACATCCTTTTGCGTCTAAACGTATTTTGACAAAGGTCGTCCGTAAATATTACTTTCTAAATACCCTCTTATTCTATACGGTAGACCAAATATCCTTCTTTATATGGCTATCTTTTTTATTTAAAAGGCATTTAAAAATTGGGTTATCAAATAATTTGAAAAAAACTGCAAACCTGTTAAAACCAAAAATTGTTATAATTTCGTTATTCGTTATTTACATTTTAATCCGATGTGTGATTTTTTTCGCTCACTAGATTTAGAGTTACCACCACTATTTTTGCTTTTTCCATGGCCGCCACATTGAAATTTTACATGGTTAGTTACATAAGTTATAAAATCAAAAGATGGTAATGGTAACTTAAAATACAGCAACGATGAAATTGGATGATGTAAAACCTCCTTTTTTCAAAATTTTCAGAAATAACAAGGATATAACGTTTTGAAAGGTTTGACGTTTCTTTTTCAATTTATTTTAATTTAACCGACCTTGTAGCTTTTCAGAAAAAAAAACCTATATCATAGAAGGATACTTGGTATACAGAGGGTGCATTGGCGTGCATAGGAGCTAACAATATTTCGCGGGGGGCGCACACATGCTTAGTTACGCCACTTATAGCTTGAGACCTGTTCTATAATTATAATTATAAAAATAATGTTTATTTATTTTAATCCAAAAGACAGGATAGGTCATAAAATATAAAGGGTAATTCGAAATTAAGGTAAAAGAATTAAATGAGTAATTGTCCACAAGATTTGGTTACAAAAAGTTTATATGGATGTTAGGGCTAAAAAACTATAGTGTCCTTATCTCACTATAGTATCCCTATATCACAATATGTTCAAATATTCTTACAAAATCAATGTCCAGCACAAGACAACAGTATTGTGAAAATATACAAACAATTCTGCACCCAGAGTATATATAGGTAATAACATAAAAACATTTTTCTTCTGAGGAGAAATCCCTTTGAAATAATGCTAATCATATACTACTTATTTAGTATCATGGTCTACGTATACTCCCTTAGCGTCAGATCCAATTTATATTATCTAATACGATTGGTAATTTCACATTTTTATATACACAGTTTTACTTTTGAACCCAATACTTATTGGCCAATAAATACGAGGCGTAGTTAGAAGGACAAAAAATCAAATTTTAATTTTAAGTGGTATACCAAAAATACCTGGAGAGAAATGTATTGGATTTGAACACGCTTTTTCAGTAATTTTTATTTTTTTTTATCCTAACCTATATATGAAAAAAAATTACTTGGTGCCCATTAAGGTAAGTAGCAATTGCAAAGAACTTTCCACCCACGACCAACTGAGCTAGCGGGATTTTATGACACAGAGAATTCTGGGTTAAGTACATAATTAGGTGATGCTCCATCTTGTTAAAAATGAATACATTTTCATCAAAAGCTAGTTCATCATTATCTTCTCTTTGATTTTCTAGACCAATAATACAATCCCTAAAAATCTATGTCCAACATTAAGTTTTTCAGGATACTGGGTATGATTTTTTCTGATGAGAAGAGGATTTTTATTGCTTTAATAACGACAATTTTCTTTGTTAACATTTCCATTTAAACTGCTCACATTTGATAAGGAATTTTTAATAAAACATGTATAATACTAAATTGAATATAAAATGGTTTATGCGGATTTTTCGCACTCTTCCAAAAAAATTTTAAACGCTTTGTTAAATATTTGATAATGAAGTATAAAAACTCATATTAATCAGAATAATTAATATTTTTCATCGAGTTTTGTGCTTATTTATGTTATATTAAAAATTCCTCATAAACTTTCGAGCAGTTTAGATAAAAAGTACACTCATCGCTGAAGCAAATCTTTTTTAGTAGATATTTTAATTTGATTTGTTATTTTATTGGTCATGTTTTTATAAAATTCTGTCTGCACCAAGTTCTTGGTTTTGCATTTTGAATGGGTGAAATGTGTGATGTTTTAACACCTTCCTAACAGACTCATTAACCCTGTTAATCTAGTTAATATAGATGCCAAACGGAGTGATATTATGAATCTATACCAAACTGACCAAGAACCTAAATATGGGTGGCTTTATTGAGTAACCTAGGGTGGTTTCTTTTTGGATTGCAAACAGATACCGTTTGTTCAAATTTTGCAACCCGTCCTTGAACATATTAATGACGCACATTTTTGCCAGGGTGTAGTTCATTAAATGCCACCGCAGTTTGTAGAGCACAGCGATTTTGTGCACCATAAATAAAAAAAATTTCAACGTTCAGCCGTTGTGTAAACCACTTTGGAAACCCAACGATAATAAATATATTAAAACTAGTTAGCATGAATAGCGGTATTTACGATAACAAAATGGTTTAGTTTAATTTTTAATGGTTTTAATTTGATTTTTATAAAATTAAACTATTAAAAAGTATTTTTTTAGTACTGATAAATAGCAAAAAGAGGACGTTGCCGTTTAAAAAAAGCTGCAATATTGCAAATTGACGTCATCTATAGTTGGATAATTGAGGAGCATCCGTGCAAAACCGGCTATATCCATTTTAATAAAATGTTGGGAAAATGGCCAAAACTCCCCGTTTTCTGGCCTTTACAGATAAAAAAATGCATCTTGAGTTTTGTGCCCACCAAATTTAATTAAATTAAGGTGCATCTTTTTTTATCTGTAAAGGCCAGTAAACGGGGAGTTTTTGCCATTTTCCCAACATTTTATTAAAATGGATATAGCCGGCTTTGCACGGATGCTCCTCAATTATGATAACCATTTTGTAATAGTGAAACCGTCAAACTCGCCTTCGGCTCCTGTGACAAACTCTTCACTCGAGCGGAATATGCTGTATTCCAAACTTGTTACAGAATATACTTTTTCTACGTTTCCAAAAAATACCCTAGAAAAATAATTTTATTGGAAGAAAGTGAGGTTGGATCGGTCTAAAATTTGTTAGATATTAAAAACAGAGATGTCGCCACGAGTGTTCATTCTGTCATCCGATGATAGAATATTTTATTCTGTAACACTTTATGGAATATATGTCATTCCATAGATAAAAGAGATATTAGAACGGTCAAATTCCGTAATAGGAGTAGAAAAATTAAATTTATTTAAGTTCTTCTTAAAAAAATTTAATATTTTAAAAATATATGGAAGAGGGTCATATTTTTTAGAAATAAAAATATTTCTACAGGAATTATAATTATAAATGACATATCCTTTCTTGTTTATCTACTTTCACATTAACGAGCTTTTACTTTATTATTTTAGTCATGGGTTGAAGTTAACAACAGTGGCTTATTATTACAAATTATGGCTTTATGGCGTTTTAGTTAGTTTTAAGTTAGTTGATTGTTGTCAAATGTGTAAGCGTTCACACCCCCCCCAGCAAAGAATCTGTAAAAAGTTACACCCCAAGTGATAAATGAAATATAACACCACGGCAAATGTTATATTAAATTACGACAAATAAATAAAATAAATACTTACGGTAATAAAGCTCATTAATTTAGTAACCCAAGGTACTTGTGAGGTGTTGTATTCATGGGGAAAGTATTTAAAAAGGGAAATAAAAATACAGTAAATAAAAGGCAATAGGTTACGTTTGAACTCAGGTCAAAAACCCGGAAGGCTCCCGTTTATTTTTTTTATTTAATATCTCTCATAAAACCTTCCAAAATGAGGGATTATGGGAGTGAGTTTCACGTATAAAATATTTACAATTTATAACAAACAATAATGATATTTATTTGGATAGAGCAACAAAAATAACCGCAACCCAAACGACATTTAACTTAGTGAACTCTGAAAGAAAAGGACCTCCTACAACCGTTTTAACACCACACAATATCTCCTTACTGCGACTACAACCCAAATATAAATAAATATATAAATAACATTAGATAAATAATACCTCATACTAGAGCTTAGCTCTCGTTTTTCATTTTTAATTTTTATCTTCGCTTTTTGCTGATTTGTTTGTTTATTTTCATTTTTAATTTTTATCTTCGCTTTTTGCTGATTTGTTTGTTTATTTGTTTGTTTGGTGAAAGTAGATTGAGTCTTAGTCTCTATTTTGTATTTTAAATTTAACTTTATTCATCAAGCATTCCGTCTGCAATAGGCCTCCATCATCCAAATAAAGTTTTTATATTTATTTACTGTTGAATTTATAGTTTACTATTACACAAATTTTCATGTAATATTTATTAGAGTTCAGGCTCAATCAACTGTTGGAAAAGGAGTAAATAATTATCAGGCTCGACTCGGGCTTCAGCTGAGGGTTCGGAATTGTCTATTTTGCCTCACTTGTCGGCAAACTTAAATAAATTAATAATTACCATAAAATACTAGGTAATCAAAATGACACAAATAACAAAGACAAAGTCTACGTCACCAGTCAGATGAAATCAAACCGCTCGGCACCTAATAAAATTTACAGGATAGTAATTCAAAATGGGCTTGTTGTGTCATGGACTCCACGGACAGTGGGGATAAATCAAATGTCGCTATCGTACAATTACTGTTGCTACTCACTCCAAATGTAATACCAAATATTTAAATATGACTGGTAAAATTACTAGTTACGTGACATAAATGTGAATCCGCGAGTACAATTTTATAAATCCCGTATTTAAGAAAATCGATATTAAATACACTCAATTTACACAGCGTTTATGTTAAATCCCTTTTGTGAAATATTTATTAAAATTAATTAAATAAAACCCGAGTACCGTCCTGACATTTAGCTTAATTAAATCGAATACGGTCCTGCCTATTTTAATTTAATGAAATCCACGTAAAATTCCTGCTCTTTTAATTTGATAACTACTCGTTAAAAATCCCTGCATTTTATTAGATAAATTACACGTACCAATTGTTTATAACTTAGAATATAAATTATAATACGAAATACCTAGTTTTAAACGTAAATTTTACAGCGTGGTTTGTTTTAAAACGGCAACCATTACAGCGTAATAGATCGAACGATGACGCCAAGTCAATTGAACGAATATTTATCTTTACACAAGGTGTTTGTGTAAACTAATTATACCAAAATGCTCGGGAATATTTATACTACAATAATTTAGTTATTTTAAATGTACAAACCTACAAATTCCAACACTTTTCTGCACACACAATTTCTAAAAACCCTTGTCGCTGCTCGGCTCTGCTCCAATGCTCGAATGAATGTTCTCCCCTGCCCGTCACTTGCGTCTAGCATTCTTTTCCTCTACCTTTTCCCACTTAATCAGGAGAGTCTTTCTAACCAATGGCACGCTACCTTTTATATGTCACTTGTATTTCCGTTGCGCTAAATTTAAATGTTAGTTTTATTTACATGGCTTTTTGAATGCATTTATTTTAAACAATTAGGATCGTAATAACCCACGGATTGTTTATTAGGGGGGGTATTTGCATATCTCCTCAGACGCCCCCAAAGTGTTGATAAGGAACCAGCTTGGTGCAGATCCGAAAGTAACACTTTTAACCCCCCTTTATAATTGGTATAATGAAAGTGTTTGTTGTGAGTGAGATGCAGAGTTAACAGGTCTACTGTTTTTACTGTAGGTCTACCGTTTTCCCTTAATATACCGTGCAACCGTATTTTACCAAAATTCTACCGTATTTTAAGAAAACATTGTATTTTACAAAATTCATAAAAATTTTGACAAAATTTCATTACACAATTTTTCAAAATCGCTGAACGCGTGAAGTGCGTTTCAGTATTATTTAAATTCCCCAATTTGTGTCACGGGTTGTACGTTTTGCCAAATATCAGTTTGATTCCCTCTTGCGTTGTAATATGAACAACACTTTTTTTTTTCAAACTATATATTTTGAGTAAAGGATTTTAAAAAGCAAAATGTCAGGCATTTTCAAATTGTACTTTGATTTTCAACAAAATTTGTTACTTTAACCGGTGATTAAGTCTGAGAAGCAGGCTTTGGGATTTGGGAAGTTTTTGTGAAACCTGTGTAAATACTTGCGTGTTAACCGACTCGATGATTAGTTGCATCTGCTCCGGATCCAATAAGACGAAATTTCGCATTCCAGAACTCTGCATAATCACTTCTGGCGTTGGACCATTGATGTGCGGTTGTCCCTCCATAGCTGACGATGCCTCTCCAGAACCATTGGGGTCATTTTTACTACCAACATTCAAGGTTAATTTTTGGGCTGCGTGTGCCTTAATTCCAAGACGTTGTACTGTAATGGGTGGTATTTTCTCAACTCTAGGTGTGTCATGTCTACATCCCCCATGAATGAACGGCATTCATATTTGATGCTTTCCCGGTGACGTTGTACTACTTCAAAATTTCTTGGACATCCAATGGTGATCCATCTCGATATGCATACCAGACAAAGCAGCTCCTCAAAAAAAAAAAAAAAAAACAGAAAACAAAACAAAACAAAAAACATAAAAAAAAAATCATAATCAAATGTGTCTCTCCATGAATACAACTTTACGAACCTCATCCCTTGCACAAGCAACAATCTGTACCGCCAAAGCAGTACGTTTTAGTGAAATTTAAAATAAGCAATTTTATAACAGTTTTACAAAACAAGTGCGTAATGAGTTTCTTAACAAAGTCAGGTCCTACTAGTCAGTAATGTCAGTATTGTTCTAGTTCGTGGTCAAACATACACACTTCAGGCGCCCCCACATTCGTTGGCAGATTCATTCAACAAGCATACAAAATTAAGAAACTCAAAACGTCAAAAAAAAATTAAATTCAATTTTTCTTTAAATTATCCTGGTCACGGCACCAATCTGTAAGCGTTCACACCCCCCCCCAGCAAAGAATCTGTAAAAAGTTACACCCCAAGTGATAAATGAAATATAACACCACGGCAAATGTTATATTAAATTACGACAAATAAATAAAATAAATACTTACGGTAATAAAGCTCATTAATTTAGTAACCCAAGGTACTTGTGAGGTGTTGTATTCATGGGGAAAGTATTTAAAAAGGGAAATAAAAATACAGTAAATAAAAGGCAATAGGTTACGTTTGAACTCAGGTCAAAAACCCGGAAGGCTCCCGTTTATTTTTTTTATTTAATATCTCTCATAAAACCTTCCAAAATGAGGGATTATGGGAGTGAGTTTCACGTATAAAATATTTACAATTTATAACAAACAATAATGATATTTATTTGGATAGAGCAACAAAAATAACCGCAACCCAAACGACATTTAACTTAGTGAACTCTGAAAGAAAAGGACCTCCTACAACCGTTTTAACACCACACAATATCTCCTTACTGCGACTACAACCCAAATATAAATAAATATATAAATAACATTAGATAAATAATACCTCATACTAGAGCTTAGCTCTCGTTTTTCATTTTTAATTTTTATCTTCGCTTTTTGCTGATTTGTTTGTTTATTTTCATTTTTAATTTTTATCTTCGCTTTTTGCTGATTTGTTTGTTTATTTGTTTGTTTGGTGAAAGTAGATTGAGTCTTAGTCTCTATTTTGTATTTTAAATTTAACTTTATTCATCAAGCATTCCGTCTGCAATAGGCCTCCATCATCCAAATAAAGTTTTTATATTTATTTACTGTTGAATTTATAGTTTACTATTACACAAATTTTCATGTAATATTTATTAGAGTTCAGGCTCAATCAACTGTTGGAAAAGGAGTAAATAATTATCAGGCTCGACTCGGGCTTCAGCTGAGGGTTCGGAATTGTCTATTTTGCCTCACTTGTCGGCAAACTTAAATAAATTAATAATTACCATAAAATACTAGGTAATCAAAATGACACAAATAACAAAGACAAAGTCTACGTCACCAGTCAGATGAAATCAAACCGCTCGGCACCTAATAAAATTTACAGGATAGTAATTCAAAATGGGCTTGTTGTGTCATGGACTCCACGGACAGTGGGGATAAATCAAATGTCGCTATCGTACAATTACTGTTGCTACTCACTCCAAATGTAATACCAAATATTTAAATATGACTGGTAAAATTACTAGTTACGTGACATAAATGTGAATCCGCGAGTACAATTTTATAAATCCCGTATTTAAGAAAATCGATATTAAATACACTCAATTTACACAGCGTTTATGTTAAATCCCTTTTGTGAAATATTTATTAAAATTAATTAAATAAAACCCGAGTACCGTCCTGACATTTAGCTTAATTAAATCGAATACGGTCCTGCCTATTTTAATTTAATGAAATCCACGTAAAATTCCTGCTCTTTTAATTTGATAACTACTCGTTAAAAATCCCTGCATTTTATTAGATAAATTACACGTACCAATTGTTTATAACTTAGAATATAAATTATAATACGAAATACCTAGTTTTAAACGTAAATTTTACAGCGTGGTTTGTTTTAAAACGGCAACCATTACAGCGTAATAGATCGAACGATGACGCCAAGTCAATTGAACGAATATTTATCTTTACACAAGGTGTTTGTGTAAACTAATTATACCAAAATGCTCGGGAATATTTATACTACAATAATTTAGTTATTTTAAATGTACAAACCTACAAATTCCAACACTTTTCTGCACACACAATTTCTAAAAACCCTTGTCGCTGCTCGGCTCTGCTCCAATGCTCGAATGAATGTTCTCCCCTGCCCGTCACTTTCGTCTAGCATTCTTTTCCTCTACCTTTTCCCACTTAATCAGGAGAGTCTTTCTAACCAATGGCACGCTACCTTTTATATGTCACTTGTATTTCCGTTGCGCTAAATTTAAATGTTAGTTTTATTTACATGGCTTTTTGAATGCATTTATTTTAAACAATTAGGATCGTAATAACCCACGGATTGTTTATTAGGGGGGGTATTTGCAGATCTCCTCAGACGCCCCCAAAGTGTTGATAAGGAACCAGCTTGGTGCAGATCCGAAAGTAACACTTTTAACCCCCCTTTATAATTGGTATAATGAAAGTGTTTGTTGTGAGTGAGATGCAGAGTTAACAGGTCTACTGTTTTTACTGTAGGTCTACCGTTTTCCCTTAATATACCGTGCAACCGTATTTTACCAAAATTCTACCGTATTTTAAGAAAACATTGTATTTTACAAAATTCATAAAAATTTTGACAAAATTTCATTACACAATTTTTCAAAATCGCTGAACGCGTGAAGTGCGTTTCAGTATTATTTAAATTCCCCAATTTGTGTCACGGGTTGTACGTTTTGCCAAATATCAGTTTGATTCCCTCTTGCGTTGTAATATGAACAACACTTTTTTTTTTCAAACTATATATTTTGAGTAAAGGATTTTAAAAAGCAAAATGTCAGGCATTTTTAAATTGTACTTTGATTTTCAACAAAATTTGTTACTTTAACCGGTGATTAAGTCTGAGAAGCAGGCTTTGGGATTTGGGAAGTTTTTGTGAAACCTGTGTAAATACTTGCGTGTTAACCGACTCGATGATTAGTTGCATCTGCTCCGGATCCAATAAGACGAAATTTCGCATTCCAGAACTCTGCATAATCACTTCTGGCGTTGGACCATTGATGTGCGGTTGTCCCTCCATAGCTGACGATGCCTCTCCAGAACCATTGGGGTCATTTTTACTACCAACATTCAAGGTTAATTTTTGGGCTGCGTGTGCCTTAATTCCAAGACGTTGTACTGTAATGGGTGGTATTTTCTCAACTCTAGGTGTGTCATGTCTACATCCCCCATGAATGAACGGCATTCATATTTGATGCTTTCCCGGTGACGTTGTACTACTTCAAAATTTCTTGGACATCCAATGGTGATCCATCTCGATATGCATACCAGACAAAGCAGCTCCTCAAAAAAAAAAAAAAAAAAAACAGAAAACAAAACAAAACAAAAAACATAAAAAAAAAATCATAATCAAATGTGTCTCTCCATGAATACAACTTTACGAACCTCATCCCTTGCACAAGCAACAATCTGTACCGCCAAAGCAGTACGTTTTAGTGAAATTTAAAATAAGCAATTTTATAACAGTTTTACAAAACAAGTGCGTAATGAGTTTCTTAACAAAGTCAGGTCCTACTAGTCAGTAATGTCAGTATTGTTCTAGTTCGTGGTCAAACATACACACTTCAGGCGCCCCCACATTCGTTGGCAGATTCATTCAACAAGCATACAAAATTAAGAAACTCAAAACGTCAAAAAAAAATTAAATTCAATTTTTCTTTAAATTATCCTGGTCACGGCACCAATCTGTAAGCGTTCACACCCCCCCCAGCAAAGAATCTGTAAAAAGTTACACCCCAAGTGATAAATGAAATATAACACCACGGCAAATGTTATATTAAATTACGACAAATAAATAAAATAAATACTTACGGTAATAAAGCTCATTAATTTAGTAACCCAAGGTACTTGTGAGGTGTTGTATTCATGGGGAAAGTATTTAAAAAGGGAAATAAAAATACAGTAAATAAAAGGCAATAGGTTACGTTTGAACTCAGGTCAAAAACCCGGAAGGCTCCCGTTTATTTTTTTTATTTAATATCTCTCATAAAACCTTCCAAAATGAGGGATTATGGGAGTGAGTTTCACGTATAAAATATTTACAATTTATAACAAACAATAATGATATTTATTTGGATAGAGCAACAAAAATAACCGCAACCCAAACGACATTTAACTTAGTGAACTCTGAAAGAAAAGGACCTCCTACAACCGTTTTAACACCACACAATATCTCCTTACTGCGACTACAACCCAAATATAAATAAATATATAAATAACATTAGATAAATAATACCTCATACTAGAGCTTAGCTCTCGTTTTTCATTTTTAATTTTTATCTTCGCTTTTTGCTGATTTGTTTGTTTATTTGTTTGTTTGGTGAAAGTAGATTGAGTCTTAGTCTCTATTTTGTATTTTAAATTTAACTTTATTCATCAAGCATTCCGTCTGCAATAGGCCTCCATCATCCAAATAAAGTTTTTATATTTATTTACTGTTGAATTTATAGTTTACTATTACACAAATTTTCATGTAATATTTATTAGAGTTCAGGCTCAATCAACTGTTGGAAAAGGAGTAAATAATTATCAGGCTCGACTCGGGCTTCAGCTGAGGGTTCGGAATTGTCTATTTTGCCTCACTTGTCGGCAAACTTAAATAAATTAATAATTACCATAAAATACTAGGTAATCAAAATGACACAAATAACAAAGACAAAGTCTACGTCACCAGTCAGATGAAATCAAACCGCTCGGCACCTAATAAAATTTACAGGATAGTAATTCAAAATGGGCTTGTTGTGTCATGGACTCCACGGACAGTGGGGATAAATCAAATGTCGCTATCGTACAATTACTGTTGCTACTCACTCCAAATGTAATACCAAATATTTAAATATGACTGGTAAAATTACTAGTTACGTGACATAAATGTGAATCCGCGAGTACAATTTTATAAATCCCGTATTTAAGAAAATCGATATTAAATACACTCAATTTACACAGCGTTTATGTTAAATCCCTTTTGTGAAATATTTATTAAAATTAATTAAATAAAACCCGAGTACCGTCCTGACATTTAGCTTAATTAAATCGAATACGGTCCTGCCTATTTTAATTTAATGAAATCCACGTAAAATTCCTGCTCTTTTAATTTGATAACTACTCGTTAAAAATCCCTGCATTTTATTAGATAAATTACACGTACCAATTGTTTATAACTTAGAATATAAATTATAATACGAAATACCTAGTTTTAAACGTAAATTTTACAGCGTGGTTTGTTTTAAAACGGCAACCATTACAGCGTAATAGATCGAACGATGACGCCAAGTCAATTGAACGAATATTTATCTTTACACAAGGTGTTTGTGTAAACTAATTATACCAAAATGCTCGGGAATATTTATACTACAATAATTTAGTTATTTTAAATGTACAAACCTACAAATTCCAACACTTTTCTGCACACACAATTTCTAAAAACCCTTGTCGCTGCTCGGCTCTGCTCCAATGCTCGAATGAATGTTCTCCCCTGCCCTTCACTTGCGTCTAGCATTCTTTTCCTCTACCTTTTTCCACTTAATCAGGAGAGTCTTTCTAACCAATGGCACGCTACCTTTTATATGTCACTTGTATTTCCGTTGCGCTAAATTTAAATGTTAGTTTTATTTACATGGCTTTTTGAATGCATTTATTTTAAACAATTAGGATCGTAATAACCCACGGATTGTTTATTAGGGGGGGTATTTGCAGATCTCCTCAAATGTAATACAATCGTGAAAATAAAGTGCCCTTCTTGTAAAATAATAATACTACTGGAGTGCCCATAAAACATTTTCTTCACTTTCACTGTGAAAAACTGTTAATTTTTAAATGATACATTTCAATTAACACATACAAATTTAACATTTTCACCGGCGCGCCGATATATTGTTTTATAAATGTCGCTCTATCCAAATATTTAATTTAAATAATTTTTAGATAATATTACGTAACTAATATGTTTTTTTATAAAAATTAATACATAATATGCAATTATTATTATGTAGATATAAAAACTATTATGTTTTTTAAGTTTCACGTGATTTATTTATTTTTTTAGAATTGTTTCGTCACACAGTGACTTCAAATTCTGAAGAAGTCACTGTGTGACGAAACAATTGTCAATAAATAAATAAATTACCTTAAATTTAAAAAACATACTAGTTTTTATATCTACATAATAATAATAATATGTAGATTCATCAAGTAAATGTCGAAACAATCAAATAATATGCAATTATTGTATGTAGTTACTTATTTAAGCTAAAAAACGATAGTACCTATTATAAAGAGTTATTATTTTGAAGGATAAAAATAAACTATTACTTCAAAAACACAAAGCAACATTTTAAAGTATTACTAATTTTATCAGCCATACAATATTTTCCAGTATTGTATACATTAGGGTGGGCCGAAAATCCGCTTTTTTATAATTTCGTTTAGTAAGAGCAAACATTTTGTTCATTATGTTATGTTAAATTTTGTGTAAAATATTAAAATTTTCGATCAACATCCTAGGCTCGCCCAACGCAATTAAAGATCAACGTAGGACCGTTTGGGAAATATAGCGCTCCAAAAGAAAAAGTGATTGGGTTCTTTTTTTACGATTTTTATTGGTTATAATTTAACCGACCACCAAAAAAATCAAAAAGTTTAATGAAAAATAACTTTATTTGCTTTATGTATTGGTATATATAGTTTATGTATTATTATAACCCAATCACTTTTTCTTTTGGAGCGCTATATTTCCCAAACGGTCCTAAGTTGATCTTTAATTGCGTTGGGCGAGCCTAGGGTGTTGATCGAAAATTTTAATCTTTTACACAATTTTTTTTTACAACATAATGAACAAAATTTTTGCTATTACTAAACGAAATTCTAAAAAAGCGGGTTTTCAGCCCACCCTAGTATACATGTATACTGAAGTTTTTTCCTATAAATGGGTTACTTTGTTTTTTTAAATAAAATATAAATAATAAAACTATTTGATATAAAAAAATCATATTTCCAAGACACTTAGGGCCGGTTTTTCAATTAGGGTTTAAACCTTGGTTCAGGGGAACTTAGATCAGTTAATGAACTCAGTTCACAGTCAAATGAGTTTTTCAATGTCGACTCAACAGCAGTTCTGTTGAACTTAGATCAGCGGTGTCAACGTTAAGTTGGTACAACCGAATTTAGTATAGGCCTACATTAATAGTAATTAAAACTGTCATTTTGACAAAAGGATTTTGTGTTTACTTTTGGAGTTTTGTTTATCTGTGATGTTTTAAAAAGTTATAATCTGTGCGAAAGGGTGCTTTAAAACAATTTATTATTGTTAAAGAACAATAATTATTATTTATTATGTTCTAAGTTTATTATGGATAAAAATCGTGCTGCCAACTTTACCTCTTTTAAGGAGGAATTATTTGTATGTATTTCGTTTTATATTATAAAATGAATTTGTCATTTTTTGTTACATGTGATGAATTTTACTAAAATCTATTACCTATTCAGTAATTATTTTTAACTAACCTATTGGTCGGATTTGCAGTAACTGGTCTAATTAAATCCACTATCCTACGTACAAAAGGTTTGGAAAACCGAAATCTGGCAAAAAGTGCATCATTAATCCACCTTTCAAAATGATTCGGTCTTACCCGTGGCCTGTGCACACGAAGGTAAATATTATTTAGGAATTCGCCAATTTCCTTATCATCCTCACTAACTACCTCAAACATATACATTTGTTTATTTGTTTTGGTGGTCTGTGGTTTATTATAACAGCATATTACAAAACAGGAAATAAACAACGGATAACACAATAAAGCAGAGAAAAAATAAGTTATGTCAAGTTAAACTTCGTTTAAACAGCCAACAGTGACAGTTCATCTTTTGATTTACTTTAAACCAAATTCAAGCTTGAACTTTGATTGAAAAACGGCATATTTTGTTTGAACCAAGTTCAAATGCTGAACCAAGTTTAAACTATGATTGAAAAACCGGCCCTTAGAGCCGGTTTTTTAATGGAAACCATAATAACGAAACTTCTAGTATACAAAAGTCGAATTTTCTCGCGAGATATCCGCGCTCCGCTAAGCGTCGCGCATCAAACTTCTCCTTCAGAGCGGCAATATATCACTTTGTGCACTTAATATCAAATAGCTATAGTATTTGTTTGATAGTTGCAGTTAACGGAAGCAAAGTTTAACAGTCGTTTAAACAGTGCATGACTTGGTAACGAGCTTACTCTCTAAAATTGAATAACAATTATCGCCAACAGCAATTTGTATCCCGGACATTAAGCAGTCAACTGCTATGTAAAATTGTCGTCAAAAGTTATAAAGTAAAACAGTTTTTGAGATATAGTCAATTTTCCTTATAATATGGAATTTAATATATTTCAAAAACTGCTCTACTTTCATAATTTTTGACGACAATTTTATAAAATGTATACATAATAATAAGCTGTTAAATTTCTGGAATTCAAATACTGTGGACTACAGTTATTAGTGACTGCTTTTTCACTAGCCATTTTTGACAAATTCATTTTTAAAGAGTAGACTATATTGTTTATGGGCCATTTCAGGCATGCGGACAAATCACAAAACTGTTTTTATAAAAAAAAATGCTAGGTAATTTATTATATAATATTTTGGCATCAAAATTTTCAAACATATTCTTATTTTATTAGGCTATACATTAAATTTAAACGCAATAAATATTTTGAAATATTTTGTACGGTGTGGACGGGACGGGACGGGACGGGACGGGACAAGATAAATCTTATTTTTGTCCCGTCCATACCTTTTAATTATTACAATTATCTCTACTTTTACAAAATATTTCTTGCGTTTTTTTTTATTTAATGTAATAAATATATAGTCTAATAAAAGAAGAATATTTTTGACAATTTTGATGCCAAAATATTATATAATAAATTATCTACAATTTTTTTTTATAATTTTTGTAATTCGAGTGTTTCGCGCGCCTGAAATGGCCCTTATATGTTTTTTTGTTTTCTTTAGAGTATTTTTATTACTAAATATTTTTTGTGATTTTGTTTCTTTGGTAATTTAATATGCAGTTTTTTTTTACATTTTCAATTACATATTGCCAGTTTGTCGCAAAATATATATTTTTTAAATTTTAGGGGTTTAAATTAAAATATTTAATGTATAATATTTAAATATAAAAGAGGCGCACCAAAGAATGCTGCACGTAGGCGCCAGACACCCCAGGAACGGGCCTGGTTGTTAATTTCTTGTTTTGTGATCTGCTAATAATAACGCAATGGGTATGTTTGATGTATTAGGTAAGGAAGCTAAGGAAGCTGGCGAATTCCTAATTAATATACAACTTCGTATGCACAGGCCACGGGTAATATGGCAAAGTCCAATTTATTTAGCAAGGTGAAATAATGAAGAACACAACACTTTTATAAACAAAACCAAAAAAAGTCAGTTTTAATAACTAAGACACAACACAGAAAGCATAATGAAATTATTACAAAGCTATAGCTTAATATATTTAGGTAAATGATTTTTAATTTTAATATAAGTACCTACTTTTTATATTAATAATCTGATAAATTATACTTTTTATCTTCACAAAACATAAGGGTATATATTTCTATATGTATGGAAATATTAGCACCCATTTGTATTAATAAAGTAAAGTAAGAAGTAGCGCTATCGACCTATTCAGTGGCGCAGTTAGGTACCGAAGGGGCCTCCAAGCTCAGGGGGGCCTCGGACCCTGACCACCAAACCTCGTATTGATCTAGCTAAAACTTCTCCCACCTTTGGAATTTAAATAAAATAGGTTGCAACAGGACTTTAAGGTATTACTGTCGGCAAGAAAGTAACCGTTTAAAATTTTCCAAAATTTGTTCTATTAGTAGATTATGATTATGAGAACCAGTAAAAAGATATTGAACTTTGAAATGTTTTGTATTTAACATTGAGGCTTATGTGAAATAACAGTTTTTATTTAATTTTATAAAAAGTACCGTTTAGATTCCATTCAAAATTAAGAAAATGAGAGAAAATAATATATAAAACATTTAAGATACATAATTAGGGGGCATCCATTAATTACGTGAGGTGTTTAGGGGGGGGGGGGTCTAGCCAAACCTCACCCAATCTCACGTGGGGGGAGGGTGGTCTCGGCAAATATCACGTAATTTTTTCTTTTCGAATGAAATAGTGTAAAATTGCGAGAAAACTGGGTTAAATTAAGTAAACAATTATAAGCAATTTGTTTTTTTAATAAATCTAATGGAATCAAGCACAGATTAACTTATTTACATTAAAACCATGCATTTTAAAAAATCTCACGTAAGATTAAGGGAGGGGGAGGCGGTCGAGCAAAATCTCACGACATCTCACCAAGGGGAGGGAGGGAGTCGAAAAATCGCCAAAATTTTCTCACGTAATTAATGGATGACCCCTTACTGCTTCAGAACATGAGGTAGTAATAATTGATAAATAGCTGTCAAAAATGCTCTCTATTCCTCCTCTATTCCTCTAGTCCTTAATATTTACCACCTATAGAAGTATACTTCTACCTGAATTTAACTAAGGCATTGACTATTCACCAATTCTGTAAAGAAATAATGAGAGTGCTAGAATGCGACCTAACAGAATTATTTACAGCAATGTTAATGTTTCATTAATTCCTGTCACTCCTGCAGAAGCTGAAAGATCATTTAGCAAATTATAAATAATAAAAAATTATTTAAGGAATACTATAGGCCAAGCTCGACTCCGACATTTATCGTTGTTATTTTTTGTGAGTAAACACATCAGCTGATGTATAGGAGGTTGGTCTAAATTTCATATATAACTGGAAGAGACCCTTTAGAGAGGGCCTTTAGTTACATAGCTACGTCTCTGGACCTATCCAGCTTATACAGACCCGTTCCTGGCGAGCTTGCAGTGCGTGCACGCACGCAGGCGCAACATTTTGGGGGCGCAAAATCAAATCAGTACTTTGTAACGATAAATTTTCTTGCAAATATACAAATACTTAAACATACATAGGATAAAGGTTACCGCCTTTCTTTGCGTCAGCCGCATTAAAGCCCTATGCCGCTCTTTTTTTCGGCCTTTTGCGGCTTTGATAATGGCGGCATAATTTTTTTTTTTGATATGAGTATAAAAATAAAAGGAGAGAAATTGTCATAATATTTTTTTCTACAACCGAGCGAAAAGTACAAATTTGGAGCAAGCGTTTTTTTACTTTGGCGATCACCGAGCGACAAAGGATCCAAAACGCTCGCTTTGTTACCATGGAAACCATAATAACGAAACGTCTAGTATACAAAAGGCAAATTTAAGGTTATCAATAATTATTAATTATTACCAAATATTTTTATAAAAACACCGGTTTTAGAAAAAATCCTGTTTGCAATTCGAGCGCAAAGTGTCATTGCCGCGCTCGCGAGATAGCCACGCTCCGCAAAGCGGCGCGCGTCAAAATTCTCCCTCAGAGCGACAATATATCACTTTGCGCTCTTAATACACAAATAGCTATAGTATTTATTTGATGGTTGCAGTTGACGGTAGCAAAGTTTAAGAGTTTTTTACACAGTACATGACTTGGTAACGAGCTTACTCTCTAAAATTCAATAATAATTATCGCCAACAGCAATTTGTATCCCAGACATTTAGCAGTTAACTTCCATGTAATATTGTCGTCAAAAGTTATAAAAGTAAAACAGTTTTTGAGATATAGTCAATTTTCCATATAATATGGAATTAAATATTTCAAACTACTTTCATAATTTTTGACGGTCTTTTCGTATTCAAACAATTTTAAATAATAATAAGCTATTAAATGTCCGGAATACTAATTGCTGTAAACTACAGTTATTAGTGACTGCTTTTGCACTTTGAAAACTAAAAACCAGTTGTAGTTATTATATTGCTTATATGTTTTGTTTTCTTTTGTTTTGTTTGTTTGGTAATTTATTAAGCAGTTTTTATACATTTTCAATTACATATTGCCAGTTTGTTGCAAAATATATAAAGGGTGTCCACTTAAGAGTGCTCTAACTTTAAAATGAAATAAAAGAAACTACACCTAAGATATTAGGAAAAAAATATATTTATTTAAAAGAACATCCTATGGCATTAATTATGAAAAATAACATACCTCGTATAATAAATGAAATCGAACCCGAAATGTGCGAAAAAGTGATAGAAAATTGGACCTGCAGAATGCGCGCTGTGGAGCGCAGCTGCGGGGGGCATTTGAAAGATGTTATTTTTCATAATGAATGCCATATGATGTTCTTTTAAATAAATATATTTTTTTCCTAATATTTTAAGTGTAGTCGGTTTTATTTCATTTTAAAGTTAGAGCACTCTTAATTGGACACCCTTTATTTTTTAAATTTTAGGGCTTTAAATTAAAATATTTATTGTATGATATTTAAATATAAAAGGGGCGCACCAAAGAATGCTGCACGTAGGCGCAGACACCCCAGGAACGGGCCTGAGCTTATAGACAAAGCCTTTAAGGTTCGGTCCTTCCGCGAGACCTACTGTTTAAAGTGGAATCCAATATTTATTACTTTAAATCAATAAACAATAGCAAAACAATTTTTTGGCAACCGCAAACACATGGATTTAAGAAATTTGGGTTTACCAATTAACAATTGCCAAATTAACATTAAAAGTAACAGTAAAAGAATTTAATTTACTTTTAAATATACAATTTCAATAAATATTTTTAAAATTAAACAGTTTTATATGCTGGATAAATTACTGTTTTTATTTTTCATTTGTTTTTTAAAAGTTAAAAATTAAAGATATTATGTTGTGTTTTTATTCTTAAAAAATTTAAATAATTTAGCTAAAGAAATAGATTTATCTGATAAAGCCACAGAAAATAAGCTATTACTTTATGGCGTTTTAGTCACAAGCTGAAGTTATAAACAGTGGCTTTTAAGCTTTTAAGATACTCAGTTGGCTTAAGCTAACTTCAGCCCGTGACTAAAAAGGTTAAATCCAATAAATTTAGACAAAGTATAGTATGCAACTCGTTTATAAACTTCTCTAGTCAGTGGTTTTTATTAAACACTTTTATGGAGTTTATAAACCTTGATACATATTATACCATTTTAGATGAAAAATATATTTTAAAACAATTAAATCATAAAAATTATAAAATAAATCAATTAGATATTTATTTTACACTAATTTATGTTGGTAATAATATGTAAAAACTAAATAAAGATATTATGTTGCGTAAATTAACTGTTTTTTATTAGTATTTTTAAAGGGAACAATTTAATACGGATTAACTTCGCCATTGTGTGCCACTTTTATGTGAAATATTTAATAACTGTATTATTGTAATATTTTACTTAAATAAAGACGATTATTATTATTATTATGTTGTGTAAAATTACTGTTTTTATCATTTGTATTTTAAAAGGTGAAAATTAAATAAAGACATTATGTTTTGTAAAGATATTGTTTTTATAAGTATACACTTAAATAATTTTTATTAGAAACAACAAAACTAAAAGGCAAATTCCTTTATACCAACCGATCATACCTTATTGTCTTAGTATCATGGACAAACCGATTTTGCCACTAAGTTAACTATCTCGTGTTAATGTAGGCGTATACAAAATTCAGGTGTACCAACTTAACATTTATACTGCTGATTTAAGTTCAACAAAACGCGGCCGAGTGGGAATTAAAAAACTCATTTGAAGTTGAACTTAGTTTATCAACCGATCTCAGTTCCCCTAAACCAAGATTTAAACTATGATTGAAAAACCGGGCCTAGTAACCTTTTAAATACACATTGACAAATTGTGGCTTTATAGCCTTTTAGTTACGGGCTTTAGTTGGTTTTAAGTTAGTTTACAGTTGTCAAATGTCATACAATCGTTAAAAGTGCCATTCTTATAAAATAATACTAAATGTAAAAATTATTTTATTATGAGTATGAGTATGAGTATAAGAGACGTATAACCAGCCCCATTGCCTCATCACTCCCAGCAACTGCACGGCTTCACCCGTGTTTGCTGGGTGAGAATGTCCATTGCGTTCCGTACTGTCCCCTACTTGGGGCTCGAGAGCGACATGCGAATTGTTTTAATAGCCATTCTCGGGTTCGCCGAGCCGATGCTATACCCCCAGTAGGGTATAGAGGAGGAGGGACGGGAGGGATAGACGTTTGTTGGTTTTTGGGGGACAATTACGCCGACTTAAAACTAAGTACGACGCGGAATCCCCCCAGACCAGTCGATTAGTATTACTCCAAACATTTGGGATTACTATTTGGAGTTAGGGAGTTGTTATTTCGCTGCAGGGGTGTAGTTTCCTAGTCGAGGTCTTCGTCTTGTTCGTTATTGTCATTGTCCGTGTACTGGTCAGATAGTTCCTGCACTTGGTAAAGTGTGTCAGTTGTTTTTTTTTATTTTATTTTTATTGTTGCTTAGTTGCTCCCAACTGGTCTTGTTAATGTGCATGTTTTGTGCTAACGTGTCATGAAATGTGAAGCATGGTCTCCTGACTTTTTGTCTGTAAGGTCTAGTTTAAGGGTGGCTTGTAGTATGTTGTTGCGTTGCGTTGCGTTGCGTTGAGTGACGTGGGCCCAGTATTTTAATTGGGCTACTTTTACCCTTTTGGTATTGGTTTTGCCCACTAGCAGGTCGCAGGGATGTTGGTGATGGTGGTCGGGTAAGTCTGTCGTTAGTAGTGTAATGATCTTCCATTCAAGTTTGCGTAATTTTTGCCCCAAGCACGTTTTGTGGTAGAGTTTTATCTTTTTTTCTTAAATTCCAAAATTAAGTATTGCATTTATTTATTAGTTAAACAAATGACAAGCGCAATTATTCTGTTATCTAATGTTTACAAATCCAGTAGAGTTTGGTTATTATGCTTTTTTTACTATGTTAGGGTTATAATGATTAATGTGTTAGTTTATTCTGTGTGTCTAGTGTTTATTATTGGTCTCGTTTGGGTTTGCCTTACGCATTTGTTGTTGACAGATTTATTGTTCTACGCAGTGTGCCTTTCTTAGGGTTTTAAAGATATCTGTCGTGTTTAATTTGCAGATTATGTGTTAGGTCATGCATATTTGCTTAAGGTTACTTATCAATTTTTGCGGATGGCCACCTCCCCTCTTGGTTGATCTCCTTTGTTTGTCCAGTGAAAAGCGTCCAATGACAGGTGGCACTTAACTCATATATCACTTAACACTTCACTCCTCATTGACCGTTACACCATTTTAGTTTGCACTCTATGAAAATTGTTTGTTTCACTATAATTGGTTAGCACTTTTTTTTTTAAATTATTGTTGGTTTTAATCTTTAAACTACTACGTTTTAAGACCTCCCGCACTCGCGTGGTGCCTTCTCAAGTGCTGGAACCTGACTGATGTAAAAATTATTTTATTATCTCAATACAAGAATTAATCATTTTTTAACGCCAATATTTAAAAAGTTTATATGAACATTGTACTGACCTTTTAATTTCACCAGCAGTAAACTAGATTTAACTTAATTACGGGTGGATGCTCCATCGTGGAGTGCCAATAAAACTTTTTCTTTACTTTCACTATGAAAAACTACTTCTATATCGAATTAAACGTCCATTTTGAAGGGATAAATAAATTCATATTGTTTTTAAACTAATAGCGGGCAGTGAAATTTTCCTAAAGTGTACAATGCATGTAACTGAAAAAATAATAATAATAATTTGAGGGAAAAGTCATTAAAATTTTCATTTATTTATTTAAAACTTAATTAAAAATATGATGATAAGAATTATTGTTCAAAATGTGAATATTAAACCGAGGGGTCACCCACACCTGGGAATCCCTAGACATTTTAGAGGGGGAATACCATAGGAATACAATGGAAATACATAGGAATACAATAAAATATAATGGGAATACATGGGAATCCCTGGACGTTTTCTCTTTGGGTGGTTGACCCCTCGTATTAAACAATAAATTCTAAAAATTTCATTAAAATATCTCTAGGGGTTTTTCTAAAATCTCTTTTTTAATTCAAAGTCTCCAAAATTTTCATTGTAAAAAAATGTTGTTAAAATTAAAATTTTAAAAAACTGTTTCATGGTTTTTTTATTGATAGTACTGCTTTATATTAAAATATATTAATTTGAATTTCACGATCAAGTGGGAAATGAGGGGTCCACTTGAGGTGATCTTACTCAGGTGTAAGTCGAAAAAGAAAATTGTATAGTTTTTTTTTATTAACATATAAATTTGAATGAGTCTTCGTTTAAATGATAAAACAGTTTCCAAGGCCATAAACTTAGCTGCTAGACAATGTCAAAGAGACGAAATGAATTCAGCACGCCAGCCAGCTCTTAAGAGTTTAAAACTAACGTGAGTACTTTCAACATAATCCCAAATAGAACATAAAATGGTCTGGTGACCCGGGGGAATAAAACAACTATTGCAGCTGCAGGCCGTTAACTAAACTGTGTGCGGTGCCCGATCTCAAAGAGGATGACATTAGGCATCGCGCAATCACTGGACTCATGCCACAGACACGATTTGCATCTCAAGCACTTGACTCGATTCACGACCTAAATTATTCCATTGTCAATTAACGATCAATTAGCTTCTAAATTGCCTTTATTTCAAGATTCCGTACACAGTTTTAATTAAAGTAGTTTTAAATTTGACAATATTTTATATAAATTTATATAAATCACCCTAAAGACATAAATTAACAAGCTCTTTTTAGATTTATAAATTCTAGCCCTGTTAAACTCGTTTCTAGGTATATTGTTGTTTTAATTATGTTTACGCTTTGAACACACTTTGTTTGGTTTGGTCCTCTGGACTCAATCTGTATTTCTCAAAATAAGATTCGGTGGACAGCATATTATATATAATACATACCCAAAACATCAGTTCCAGGGAACGAAGAGTCGTTTGATTTCGAGTGCTAAAAGGTTTCAGCTTTAGGATCAGAATATACAGTGTGTCCGTAAAGTCCCGGAACATGCGATTATTTTGAAAACGGTAATTTAAAAACGCTGAAACACGTCAACTTTGTTATTTTTCTAGCAATATTTTAGCCTATGTAGTTGTTCCAAAATCTGCCGCGTGGCTGCGCCCCAATCGAAGTAAGGTTTTTTTAAATTACAACCCTTTATTTTTGTTGCATTTTTGGATAGCTACCGTTGTCCTGAGTACATTAATATGCTACATGTGGAGGGTTACATAAGTAAATTTTTTAGAAAATAAGGGGTTTTTGCCGCTGATTTAGATTTTGGTTTTGACGAACTTATTCGCTGTTACGGGGCACCACCACACTATGCATTGCTAGTAAGGGATTATTTAAATCAGGTCTTTCCCAATCGCTGGATAGGTCGAAGTGGTCAAATTAAGTGGCCAGCGCGATCGACCGATTTGAACCCTTTAGACTTCTTTTTATGGGGACATCTTAAAAACCGCGTCTATGTAAACAGGCCTTAAAATTTGGACGACCTAAGACACCGCATTCAAGCCAAGATCCAGAAGATCACTCCAGCGGTACTGGCAAACGTACAACGCTCGTTTGTAGACAGGCTGCCCACTGCCAAATAGTTTACGGTGGACACTTTGAGCTTTGAACTGCTCTGATTGGCTTTCCAAAAAACATTAAGCAACGCATAGATTGTGTTTAAGTTTGACAAAATACCAAAATCTCATTCGGCGGCAAAAACCTGCTTTTTGAGAAAAGCAGGTTTTACTATATATATACAGGGTGGTCCAGGATTAATCTGAAAAATTTTAATGATCGATAGAGCCTGAAAAAACAATAAAAACAAACCCAAAAACATTTTTCAAAAATACACACTAATAGCCCTTTAAATGCAAAAAACCGTTTTTTTTAAATAACTCTTAAACCATTAAACCGATTCTGCTCAAATTTTGTGTAGTTAAAATTTCTTACAAAAGACCCAGCGGCGGAGATTTTGGGGGGGTTTCCCCTTTTTACCCCCATATTTCGACCCCATTGGATTTTATTGGAAAATCAACAGATTGTCAAACACATTTGATTTATTATGCCACGTTATCAGTTTAGCAACATCGAATATGCAGATATTCATTATGTGTATGGACTATGTGATGGAAATACGCTAGCACCAGAGGTTTCGAGACTTTGAACTACGAAATAATAATGAACAAAATGTACGTGAACCGAGATTAAGACGACGGAATAGAAATAGGATACTGAGCACTTTTCAAAATGATCCAGTGTTGAGCTCCCGGAAAGCTGCTTTAAGGCTGAATCCCTCAAAGTCAAATATTCTAAGAGTTCTTAATGACGACCACCAAAAACCTTATCATTACCGCCCGTTTCAAAAAAGAACCCAATTTTGTTCGAAAAATTTTATGGCGCTCCAGCACATTCAAGTGTTCGAGTGCTGCAATGGTCCGACAAAAATTTCCCGCAATGTTAGATTGGGCGTTTTGGGCCAATCTCTTGGCCGGCGAGATCGCCTGACCTCAACCTGTTAGAATACTACTTTTGGGGATGTGTCAAAGATCGTGTGTATTCGACAACAGTAAGGACTAGAGAAGAATTAATAGACAAGATACGAGATTAATGTAACTACACTACAAGTTGCACGGGCTGTCCAATTCCTTCTACGGCGCTGTCAAATGTGTTTGGATGCTGGGGAAATGCATTTTGAAAGTCTGATATAATTTGCTACCAGCTACTGTTACTGTTATAATTTGTTACCAAGTTACCGATTCAACATAAAAATAAACTAGCGTCTAGGAGTCGTCGCGCAGTTGTTACTGACCCCGTCATATGTTTAGGTTGTTTTATTGTAACGTTGATTGAGGATTACAATCAACGTTTGTAATTAATAATTTAATCTTTGTACACAGTGTTTTTGAAATTTTAAACTAAAATATCTCCGAAACCACTGATCTGATGAAAAATTAACACAAAAGTTTTGCTTTAACATTAAAAAAGGATATAATAAATCTGATAAATCCAGTGGCGTCGAAAATATGAAGGTTAAATGGAAAACCCCCCAAAATCTCCGCCACTGGGCCTTTTGTAGGAAATTTTCGTTATATTATCGACGGAAGCTTAACCTACACAAAATTTGAAAAATTATTTTAAAGGACTATATCTCCGTTAGTATGCATTTTAAAAAAAATGTTTTTGGGTTTGTTTTTATTGTTTTTTCAGGCTCTATCGATCATTAAAATTTTTCAGATTAATCCTGGACCACCCTGTATATATATATATATATATATATATATATATACAGTGTTGGCCATAATTTTTACAACCACTGTAAAAAAAATCTAACTCTAAAACGCCTTTATTATTCTTTATGACATTGTTTATAAAAATACTTTAACTTATATCTCAGTTTACGTGTTCGAGGGTTTTTCGAGGAAATATTTTTTATTTTTATAGCCCTTTTATTTAATAATAAAAAACGTTCAAAAAAAACTTTTAGGGTAATTTTTTTTAAGTAAATAAAAATAATGCCGCTAAAGACCGTATTTTGTTTGTATACCTTGAAAATTTTGTACAAATCAAATGAACAGCAACGAAGATAAAGCGATTCAAAGTCGTCAAAAATGACCACTTTTCAGCAAAATAATCAAAAAAGGGCCATTTTTATCGACTTTGAAGCGCTGTATCTTCGTTACTGTTCGTTTAATTTGTACAAAATTTTCAGGGTATACTAACAAAAATACGGTCTTTAACAGCATATTATTTATTTAGTTAAAAAAAATTACCCTAAAAGTTTTTTTTCGAACGTTTTTTCATTATTAAATAAAAGGGCTTTAAAAATATTGTCTCGAAAAACCCTCGAACACGTAAACTGAAATATAAGTTGAAGTATTTTTATCAAAAATTTCATAAAGAATAATAAAGGCGTTTTGGAGTTACATTTTTTTTACAGTGGTTGCAAAAATTATGGTCAACGCTATATATATATATATATATATATATATATATATATTAGGGTGTTTCATTTAAAACGAAACATTTTTTTTTCTTGCTGACACATGAAAATTTTGTTTTTTAGGTTGAAAAAAAATTCCCTGAAAATTTGAGCCCATAATTATGATTCTAAGTACTTCCTTTTTAATTTTGTAGTTTTTCCATATAAAAAGCATGTATTTTTAATCATTTTTACTTTAAATTTCTATATGTTGGCCGGGTTTTGAATTATAATTTTGAATTATAATTTTTATCATTTTATATATTAGATCCAAATAGACACAATATCGTGTCGGGTGACTTTAACATCCCTGCACTGAAAAAAAGAAACCTTTGCCCCAAGATAATCTGCCATTCCCTCAAAGGAATGGGGACTTTGGATAGGTCCAAATGAATGAAGGGTTTAAAGCAAATACGTCATTTCTTTGAGATCATTTCATGATTTGTCTTTGTTACAAAGAAACATGAATTTAGAAGAAGATCTTCATTATAGGTCCTTAAATGCCGTGCTTTTATTAATAACCCGGTACTGATTTGGATCAAAGGCTTAAGTAAATTGAAATAAAGAAAAGCGGGCTTTCTACAAAATCTTAGGTTCTTGTTCTTAAAGACTTAGGAATTTGTAGCAAAAGTCGGATGTCTGGATTTAAATCTATTGGCATTTAAGTTAAGTGATTTAATTTTTTGTAACAAAATCCAAGTTTTTATTTCAAATCCATAAGCGCTTGATTAAACAAGTTTTGTTATTTGTATCAAAACTCGGATTTCTTGCTCTAAATCTATGGGCATTTGAACCAAAGCCCGAATGTATTTAGCTGAAACTCTTTGATTTTAGAAAAATTGCCCGCGTAAATTAAAAAAAACTACAATAATTTTTACTAAAAACATATTTTTATTAAAAATATAAAAGACATTGTTTATACAGTCATAAACTAAAATACATTGTTTATACAAAATACAAAAAACTGATTATTATTTCACTCATAAACATAAAATACATTGTTTATACAAAATACAAAAAACTGATTATTCTTAAACTCAAAGAAATTTCCACCTTGGAAAATTTGCAGCCGTAGGCTATGGTCTAGCTGGCCTTTTTAGAAATCCGCCTCTGGATATCTGTCAAGAAATAAGAAGGATATATTCTCCTTCCAAAGATTAATTTTTTTGGAAAATAATGCAGGCAGTACTTATTTGTCAATATGTTTTAAGACTTTAACACAAAACCATCCTAATATTGAATTAATCCCAGTGCATTTGAGCCAAAATGTTTGTTTTATCTATGGAGGACATGACTTGCTGACATGTAGGTTTTGGCTCAAATGCACGGGGATTTATTTAATATTATGATGCTTTTGTGTTAAAGTCTTAAAACATATTGACAAATACCGCATTATTTTCTTACAAAATTTTAATCTTTGGGAGAAGGTATAGGTAACCATTTTTATTTTCCTGTTCTAAGAAAGCGTTTTACAGAATGATAATTTTGCATGAAATAATTATATTTTAGTCGATTTTAGCTTATTAATTAGGTATTTTTCTTTATTACATTCCTAATCGATTAAAATTTTAAAAATAAGAATACATTACCTATAAAATTAAACCTCCAAATTTTGGAAATAAATGAATAATCCCAAAGTTTAAGCAGTTCCTTTATGGTACCCATAATCTCGATCTATAACACTATGGTACAAATAATCTTGATTTATAACCATAGAAAAAGTATCACACTAGTTATTTATTCGCGCGAGATGAACACCTTTGACGAAGTACTGTGGACGCGACGCGTGGACTGATACTGAAGGACACTCATTGTTGCAAGAACTATCAAATTACCGAGTGATTTCCGACAAATGCTTTGTTCTTGAAATAAAGTTATTAAAAAGGATTTAGCCAAAAGAATCGAGAGTTTGCCTTAAATGCATCACCTATTTTAGTCAAATGCCAAAGAATTTGCACAAAGTTAACTTTCTTTAAACTAAAAGAATAATTTTCAAATGAATGGATTCTTTTGCCTAGAATAATCCATGTTTATCAGTGTAGTTTGGCACAAAACCGTGGGATTTCTAGCAATAACATTAAATTTTGACAGAAAGACATGAATTGAAGATTTCTTTTGTCTAAATGCCTTTACTTTGCCTTAAAGTAATTAAATGTCAAAAGAATCGAGAATTACACCTAAATGCAGCAATTATCTTATCCGAAGGATTTAAAATAAATACAGTTTCTTTGAATTAAATCAATATTTTTCAAATGAATGGATTCTTTTGCCACAAGGATACCATTTTTATCAGTGTGAGCTCAATGAATGCTATCAAAGTCAAAACTCAACAAACCAACTTCAGCAGTTTATGGATTTTTGTCAACTTAGTCAAAATAATTTTAATACAAACGTTAACAATAGAATTTTGGATCTTTTTATTACTTCACCAACAATTTTGTGCAATATCGAGCCCTCAATCGATCCTCTAGTGAATGAAGATTATCATCACCCCGCACTTAATATCGAACTAGCAATAGAAAATGATACCCAAACAAACTTTCCCGAGACAAACATACTAAAATATAATTTCAAAAAAGCAAATCTTCCTGTATTATATTCCGCGATTGAAAACTTAGATTGGTCAGAATTGTATGCAACTACAGATATAAATAATGCCTGTAAAATATTTTATTTTATATATGATGAATTTGAAGCATGTTCCAAAAGACTGTAAAAAAATGGTCGTTATTATCCTCCTTGGTTCACAAACAAAATCATAAAAAATATTCAACTAAAGGGTCACTATTTTCGCATGTTTAAAAAAACTAAACGCCTTTTCTACAAAGAAAAATTCATTGAAATGCGTAGAAATGTCAAATCTGATATTAAAATCAGTTATAAACAATTTGTAGCAAAAACAGAAAGTAACATTAAAACAGATCCAAAATAGCTTTGGAATTTCATCAACAGTAAAAGAAGTGCGAGCAGAATACCCGGAGAAATGTCCTTTAACGGTAGAAGATGTACCACAGAGAAACAAATAGTGAATGCCTTTTCAGAATACTTCAGTCAAGTATTTGTAAAACAAAATAATTCTTATTCTGATAGTGATGTGTGCATAAATGTTTCAAGAGTTTTTGACCTGTTCACACCTGGCCCCTGAGGATTTAAGATCGATAAAAATGGTGAGAAGAACTACTGCTACGGATCGATTTTAGATATATTTACGAACATTTTCAAGCAAACCGCATGAATCAAGCCGCTCGGTTTTGTCAATTACGGGCAAATTACGATTTACGCGCACTTCCACACTGTGTACTACACAGGCCCGCAAAAAAGTTGTCTGAACGAGGGATGTGACTATGTTTCCTTTTGTATTTTTCGACGCTGAATACTAATATGCTGTCAAAAATGGGGGGAAACGGAAAAAAAACAGCTGAAAGTAGGGATTTTCACTGGTTTTTGGCTTTTCTCAGAAATATGACCAACAACCCAATTTTTATTTCAGATTCGTGTTCAAAGTGAAAAAGAAAAGTACACCCCCCGTTCAGACAACTTTTTTGTGGGCCTGTGTTTTTAAAAATTACAAAAAAATGTATGAACACATATTCCATTATTTATTTATTAAATAGTAACAATGTAATATCCGAATACAAGAAAATCTAAAACAACAAATAGATATTACAGAAAAATAATAATGATCAATATAAATATATCATGATCTGTTTTGTTGACTATATATGTTTTGATGAAAAGTCAACCACTGCATTTCTTAATCGTTCTGCATAGCCAGAATCATCCATCATATTCATTTTGTAACGGTTCCAGTATTTGACAAATTCGCGATGTATGGATTCGCCAGCCTGTTCAGACCACAATCCTAAACCTGAATAATTTAAATATGATACACATTGCTCAACGTGATTAAGCAATATATGAATTTTTAAAGTTTCAGAAATATCAGTGGCAATAAAGGCTTTTTTCAATTCTTCAATGTAGGTATGCAGGCGTGCGATCTCTACTGGCCTCGTGGAAAAACTAGAATTGACAACTTTATCCATTGCTTTAAATGCATTAATAAGAGGTCGTAATCGAAATTCTCCAACTTCTTGGTAAATTTCATAATCATCAAGCATATCAGCATTCTTTAGAAGTTTACGACAAGCGTTTCCCTCAAATATTTCTCCATGATAATTCTTTGATACCAGTTTTAATTTCTTTGGCCAAATTAATGCTTTTTCTTTACCCACTATCTTGACTAAACCATTCCAGAATATATGGTTTACATAACCCTGCAATAGGTGTAGTTCTGGTACGGGACATTTCTCCAGTACCGAAAGACTAGCGTTTTCCTCAAACAGAGGGGAATGAATTGTACTGTGATAAAATTTGGCTTCTTTCTTATCATGTTTGCCAATATCACAGAATCTCAAATAATCTGCATTTAAATCAGTGTAGGTTTTCAGCCTTTTCACTTCATTATCGGCTTTCGAAGAATCAGTATCGGTACTAATAATAACAAAAATATCGTCTCCTTCTTTCACACTGAATTCTTTGCAACCCTTTCTCAAGTCTTTTAAGGAAATGAAACAATACGGGCATGGATATGTCGATCCGGCAGTTTGTTGTCCATTAATTATTAATAAAAGTTTTAAATCTGATACAAATTTACAAGAAATATTATTAACTTTTGTGAGGTCAAACAATAATTTTACATTTTCATAGCTTTCTTTAATATCTGGAACAATGCATAACATTATAATTTTAAACACGCTGGACGGTGATAGATCTTTAATTATGGATCCTTTTTTTGCTGATGAATTTGTGAAATACTGGTTTGATTCATCACTTTCATTTTTACTGTGCACATAATCTTCAGAAAAAATAGATAAAGATATTTTAAAAAATCCCTGACCTCCATCAGCCAATATTTTAACTGCGTAATTACCAATTATATTCCTTTTGGTCAGCACTGCTTCTAACAATTCAGTGGCATCAGCCCAGACTACATGCCTACTTTTCTTGGATTTAGAATTATCAACCTCAAAATCATGGTTAGAATGTTTATAAATATCTCCAAATATTTTAGATTTGTCAACAACGTGTTCTCTATACTTTTTCGGAACAGAATTCTTCCCAGCATGAGTCCTTAAAAAACTTGTCATTTTTTTCATGTTGTTATTAGACAAACCCATATGATTCTGGTAATCATCTAAGTCTTGGCTTAAAAAGCAAATGTCCGTTTTTTTTTTAGAATTAAATTGGACTCTCAATTTTTTTGAACCATGTGTTTGTAATAATATTTCATTTTTTGAATGTGCTGAATCACAACCATCATTTTGTTTTCGTTTTAATAAATTAACAGTGATTTTGTCTACAACGGAGTCAGGAGTTGCCTCCACCAATTTAGCTAAATTATTATGCACACTTCGGGCACCCGGACATTTGTGATATTTACCAGATCCTTGTAATTCTTTAAAACAGTTTTTGCAAACCAAAGTAGTCAAGTTTTTATCCTTCCGCCATTTCTCAGTAGACACGTCAACAGCTCCAAGTTTTTTGACACATGATGAAGCATATCGCCCGTTTGAAGGGGCGATTTTTCGATTAAAATTACGTTTCTTGCCTCTACCTTTCTTGGTGCTAATGTGACTGGTATTCCGTGCTTCCAAACAAATATAGCAATTACACAAGTCACTACTACATCTTCTTAGAATTATACTTTCAAACTTAGGCATAACCGGTAATGAGCGCTTAAGATCATTTTTATCATATTCATACATTGTATTTTGACAAGAATTACAAATACTTCGTGGAAATCTTGAGTCATTGATATCAAACTTTTTATTTATATACTTTCTAATTAACTCAGCGCATTTATCACTTATATTATAAGAATATAACTTTCTGTTGCCCGGAAATATTTTTTTACCACAACAAGCACAAACCTTCAGTCTGTTATTTTCGTGATCACTAGGTAAGGTCATTTTAGATTAGTATATAATAGGATATAATAAGCCACGCAAAGAAATATTAAACGTCACGTTGACAACTTGGTCTCCAAACTTACCAGCGCCGCCTGCCATTCCGCTAAAATTTTTATTAGGCATTATAATTGAGTTCATTGCGCGTAAACCGTAAATTGCCCGTAACTGACAAAACCGAGCGGCTTGATTCATGCGGTTTGCGGGAAAATGTTCGTAAATATATGTAGAATCGATCCGTAGCAGTAGTTCTTCTCACCATTTTTATCGATCTTAAATCCTCAGGGGCCAGGTGTGTGTTTAATATAAGTGTATCCGATATACTGTGCGCTACAAAAAACATCAAAACCAACTTCACAACTGGACCTGATAATGTTCCTGCATTTTTTGTGAAAAAATGTATTCAATATTTGTGCTACCCTTTAATGTATATTTTTAACCTAATCTTACAAAATTGTGAATTTCCAGCAAAGTGGAAAACCTCTAGAATAACACCTATTTTTAAATCAGGAGAAAAAAGTATTGTAGAGAATTATCGCCCCATAGCAATTATTTGTAATTTTGCCAAAATTTTTGAGACTATTTTGACAAAATATATAATCTTTCATATTTCTCCTTTAATTAGTGATTCCCAACATGGTTTTGTCAAGGGTCGGTCCACTGTAACGAATCTTTGTAATTTTACTGAATTTATTTCTGATAACCTTGAGAAAAAACTTCAAGTTGACGTAGTATACACTGATTTTACAAAAGCATTTGACAAAATACCACACAATATATTTTTAAATAAACTACGCACATTTGGTTTTAGTAACAGAATGATAAAACTATTTAAATCTTACCTATTGGATAGATATCAATTTGTCGAGCACAAAAATTGTAAATCAGATGTGTACTGCGCGACTAGTGGTGTGACTCAAGGCAGCAACTTAGGGCCTCTAATGTTTTTAATGTTTGTCAATGATATTACAAATAATATTTGCTCAGACAACCTTCTTTACGCAGACGATTTCAAATTAGCCAAACCTGTTTGTAACATCAATGACTGCCAAAGCCTGCAGAAAGATTTGGACACATTGTCTGATTGGTGTAACAGAAATCATTTATATTTAAATATACAGAAATGTAATGTAATGACATTTACGAGAAAAGTTAACAACATTGATTTCAGTTATACAATAAACAGTGTTCCAATAAAAAAGGTACTTACTATTAAGGATTTAGGAGTTATTTTTGATTCCACCTTGTCGTTTGCTACTCACATTAATTCCACAATATCAGCGGCAAATAAATCCTTGGGTTTTATAATTAGAAACACTAAGGATTTTAAAAATATAGATTCATTAAAATGTCTCTTCAACGCTTATGTACGAAGCAAACTTGAATATGCCTGCATTATATGGTCACCATATTACAATGTATATATTGATAGCATTGAAAGACTACAAAGAAAATTTTGTAGATATTTATGTTATCTAATTTATGGATATTATCCCTTATACAATTTTGACTATGTAAGTGCGTTAATTTGCTTTGACATGGAAAGTCTGGAAATAAGAAGAAGAAATGCTCAGCTGATTTACTTGTATAAACTAATTAATGGAGTCATATTTGATTCCAAACAGTTACAAAAAGTCAACTTTTTTGTACCAAGAGTTAATTCTAGATTTCGACAGACTTTTTATGTTCAAGGATCTAATACTAATCAGGGCATGCATGCCCCGCTAAGATCAATGTGTCGATTATATAATCAAATTGAAGATAATTGTGACATGTGCGTTTTATCATTAAATCAGTTTGTTAATAGAATTAGAGCAATAGCGTAACAAATTATAATCTTACTTTTATTTTCATTATTTTATATTGTTTATTTAATGTTGTGTTATACTGCATATTGTAAAAAATATATATCCTTTATTTAGACTTTGTCTGTTGGATTAATAAACTATTATTATTATTATTATTATTATTATTAATATCACCATAATTTTCTGCATAGTATTCACGTTTTTTGAAAGGCCCTGCATCAATTTTGTTTTTGATTTATTTACGTTGATTGTAGTAGCTACAAAAGTCGTTTTTTTCACTTTATTTCACATATTTTTGAGAAAATCTAGCGAATGACTGGTTTTACCGAAAAAGTTCAAATAAAAAAGTTGTAGAAAAGTTAATTTTTGACAAAAAAGGTTCTTACGTTTATATCACTAAAGTGCTTTGTTTAAGCAATATATAGTTGTTGAATCAAATACCATACATGTATACATAAATTTCAATAAAACCTATTTTTTCTTTGTTTTGGGTTATTGAATTGCTTATATCTCTTAAACAAAGCACTTTAGTGATATGAACGTAAAAACCTTTTTTGTTAAAAATTAAATTTCCTACAACTTTTTTATTTGAACTTTTTCGGTAAAACCAGTCATTCGCTCGATTTTCTCAAAAATATGTGAAATAAAGTGAAAAAAACGACTTTTGGAGCTACTACAATCAAAGTAAATAAATAAAAAACAAAATTGATGCAGGGCCTTTCAAAAACCGTAATTACTATGCAGGAAATTATGGTGATAAAAATTATAATTCAAAACCCGGCCAAAATATAGAAATTTAAAGTAAAAATGATTAAAAACTACAAAATTAAAAAGGAAGTACCTACTTAGAATAAAAGTTAAGGGCTATAATTTTCAGGGATTTTTTTTTTTCAACCTAAAAAACAAAATTTGTATGTGTCAGAAAGAAAAAAAAATTTTCGTTTTAAATCAAACACCCTAATACAGGGTGTTATGTAATTAATGTTATATATTAAAATACTGAATACCTTTTGACATAAGGAATAAAGGAAAAATATTTAAAAAAACTTTTTTCCAAAGATAAAGAAAAAATATGCACTAGAAGTTTTTTATATTTTTTGTGATACGCCACTGGTTACACACTTAGTTTATCTCTGCACACTTGTATTTTGTGAGTACATAGATACCAACCAACAAAGTAGCTAAGCGTTGCCAGATGTAAAAAATTGTTACTAAAAATTTTTCTTGCAAAAAATAAATAAAAACTCAATAAATACAAAAGTTTTATGCCCTTAAAGCCCTTCTGTATTTATTTACTGATCCAGCTATTAGCTTAAGCAATGATTAGAAAATTTAGTACCTTTGAAATTTGAAATCCATAACCACAAAATTAATTTTTTCATCAGTTTTTTTCTCTGTTTACTCAGATGAAATTGGGACCAGTTCACAGGTTAAACTTTAAACATTTAATTTGTGTAAATAAATCCAAAAGCACTTCCCTTAGTTAAGATATTTACAATTTGAAAACATAACCTAAAATTTAAAAGAAATGCACTAGATTCTGTCATAAAAGTTGGCAGATTTTGTTTGAATTTACCTTCAGTACAAAAATGACAACCAACAATTAATAAAAATTCCAAATTGACAATTTGCATTGTTAATTTTGTCATTTTTGTAATTAAGCTAAATTTAAACAATGTTTGTCAACTTTTTTGAGAGATTTTGCAAACACTGTTCTTACCAACCATAACATAATAAATCCACCAGATTAACCTAAAGTTCCTAGTCGTTCAGTGGCGTACTTTTTGGTAGGATAAAGGTTATTATAAATTATTTTTAGACCTTGGAATTTAGAAAAAAAAAGTTTCAGGTGCTTCTTTATGGACCCTAAGGAACAACCCATTTTAATATATAACATTAATTACATAACACCCTGTATATATATATATATATATATATTAGGAGGGTGTTCAAAAAAATGCTATAGAGTAACTATATTATAGTTTCATTTGCTCTTACATTAAAATTCCATGGAACACGTCTAAATAAAAATTCTGTCCAAGTCCAACCCTTAATTTCAATTTTAAGAGGTGCATTTTTTAGTTTTAAAATTTTCCATCCCAGATAAATATTTTTTTTTGTTTTTGCTTTTTGCATTCTATGTAACCACTTTTTTATATAAAGTATTGCTAATAGTTTACCTAAAACATTTAAAAAATTATATAAATCAGACGTAATAACAAAGAACTTTTGGCATTACGAATAAATTCTAATCTCGAGACGTGAAGAAGATCAAGAAAATAAATTTTTACCAGCAAAAATCAAATAAGCTGCTAATAAAGCCAATTTTGTGTTATTGTCTAGTAAGTCAATGTAACAGTACGAGTTTGCGACAATCGTTTCTTGACTGTGATCTAAAAAATGCTAGTGGCTAGTTCAGTAAAAGAGTGCTTTTGTCATACTTTGAAGAAAAGTCCAAAATATGAAAATCATCAACCGAAGCGGTCAAATTAATCCATTTTAAAAGCGAACATGTTTTAACACCATTGCCTTAAAATTGCATGCGTTTTAATACGTTTGAGGAAAGAAAAATATTTATTTTTATAATAAATTAGTTTTTAAGTTAGGGTATTTTGTATGCATAATATAAATATTATATTAGTTTTACTAACTAAAATACAATAAAAAAAGTAAAACAGCTACTACAAGGATTAAAATATAATTTGTTTTGTTACTAAACCGACGAATTTGGCATTTGTGTAAATGTTTAGATTAGTAGTTAAATTAACTAAAATTTAAATTTCTATTAAAAGGCAATTTTAACCCACTTTAATCAGGTCATAAATTTTATTGTAATTATCATTTACAAATATCCACGTTGGACAACATGTTTAAAATAAATGTAGTCATTTGTAAAACGTCACATTTCAATTTTTGTTCCATGACTAATCTAAACGAGATAATTACATATTATGTAAAATTAATTGTGCTATTGGAATATATCAAATAAACATGTCCACTTATGTTCAAAAACCGCACAATTGGATGTAAACAATTTAATGCAGATATAATTTTTGTAAAAAAAGAATCGAAAACCCACTTTTGGGGTTGGTATTTCATATTTATCATTTTGTGGGTCCAAAATTATCCATTCCTTTATAACAGTAATTGTAGGACAAAAATTTAACTAAAATAAATGTGCAATAAAGCCAATCGACACAATGCTGTTTATTTGATATAACTAATGCTTGAAATTAATTAACGTTTCTATTGTTTCTAATGTATATACGGGCAATCTTCAAAAACTGAGTAATTATGATGGAATAGTTGTAGCAGAAAAAGTTTAACATTTATATTTAAAAAAAATTATACGAAAAAATTAAAAAACATCCCCAAAATCTACAACTTTTAATAATTATAGCAAATATTAAGCACTAACGGCTTCGCTCTGGTGGTTTATACATATATATATATGTATATATATATATATATATATATATAAATAAATAAAAGGCCAAAACACACATGTGCGTTTAGACGGCTAGAGCAAAACACATAATAGAATAAAATCACATATTTTTAAAAACTAACAATTTCAAATCGTAATAATAAATTGCCGGTTTGTTAAAAAATATGTACATATTTATTGTGAGTTAAAGAAAGAGAAACACTTAAATCTGGTAACTGTCATTTTTGTAATTTTTGAGATTTCCCCGCATTAGTCTATATATATATATATATATATATATATATATATATATATAGACTAATGCGGGGAAATTTTAAAAATGACATATGACGAATGTCTAGATAAGCTGCATATTAAATTGCTCGGGAGAAAAAAAATTAAATGTAAAACTTGCCGAAACCCCATGTTATTTAAATGGAAAATGTATCGTCTTTGTGGCAGGGTTTAATATGAATATTTTTTTATAATTTTTTTAATAACTTTTTTTAGGTCATAAACTAAAAATTTAGGGGGCGCTTCTAACAAAAAAACACCCTAGTGACACTAGGCTAGTGTACAAATATGCTTTTAAGGATGAATTTAAAAAAATATAAACTTGGAAAGTGTCTCACAATAATAATATACATTTTTCATGTAAACTTTTTATTGAACATTTTACCTATTTTTTATTTTTGGGAAAAATATTATATTCGTTAGCAAACGATATTTTTATTAAGTACAATTAAAAAAAAAACAGCAAAAAACGATTAACTAAAACCGCAGAATATTATTCAGTTTTGACATATGTCAAGAAATATTTCTCTGCCCAGCATAAATAAAAAAGTCATGGCATACCTGATTTACAAGCAACCATGGGTTTTGGTAAACTAACAAAAATAGTTTCATTGCAATGAAACTATTTTTGTTAATTTACCAAAACCCCTAGTTACAAGTTGTAACTTACAACATTGCAAAAACAAGTACAACTTTAAAAATCTTATGCAATTGAATGAATAAAACAGATTTTGGTATTTCAGCCGAGTGGCACTTTAATGCAACAGCACTCGGTGAAGGCCTCTGTGATGGCATTGGTGGGAATTTAAAAAAGACTCGCTGCCCGCGAAAGTTTGTAGGCAAAATCAAATCCAATTCTAGATGCCAAAGATTTGTATGAATAGGCTCAAAAAAGTTTGCCAGAAACAAAAGTATTTTTCAGTCCTGAAAAAAATCATATGAAAAGAAATTCTTAAAAAGCGATTTGATTCTGCAAAATCAATTCTTGGGACACAGAAATATCACTTATTTGTTCCGATCGGAAAAGGAATTTTGTACTTAAAAAAAATATCGTTTTCTAACGAATATGATATTTTTCCCAAAACTAAAAAATAGGTAAAATGTTCAATAAAAAGTTTACATGAAAAATGTTTATTATTATTGTGAGACACTTGCAAATGCATTAAATAGTAGAACTTATTAACATTTACGTGCACGTGTAATTTATTCAGAGTAAGAGCAACTTATTACTTTCTACATTTTTCTTTTTCGACTACAAAAACCAAAACATGGGTTTTAATTGCTATTAATTTGAACTATTGCAATAAAATCGATGAGTTTAAGGCAAAACGACACAAGCGCCAAAAATTTTAAATTTGTTAGAAGTACATGTACCTGCAGGTCGATAGATAAATTCTCTACTCTCTAAAAATGAAATAGTCAAAATTCTACTATTTGAATTAGTACCAGCATTTTTTACTAATAAAATAGTCGTTTTCACTTTTAAATAGTTATTTTTTACTATGTAAATAGTTAAAGTTTGACTAATTTAAGATTAGTCACCATATTTGACTATTTCTGACAGTTAAAAGTAATTTCTTTAGTCGTTTACGGCCAACAACAAAGTATTATTTGAATTAAATGCATATTAGGGTGATTCATTTCCGCAAAGTTTTTGTTTTTTTTTCGGTGCTCAGGCAAAATATTAATCTACCTATAGAAAAAAAAATTTTCACCAAGGTAGAGCTTTTAATATCAATTTTAAGTACTTGCAGTTTAAATTTAAAGTTTTCCCATTTAAAATGCATGTAAAAAAAATGGTTTTTTTTTCAAATTTCTAATGCTTACCCACCTTTGACAATATTGCAAATCGGTTTAATACACCTTATGGGGAATTTCACGCTCTTTAAAATTGCTTTTGAGTTTTGAGCATTGGTTCACCAGTAGGAGTCGTCAAAGGACAGTTTTTGAAAAAAATCGTTTTTTTTTATTTTTTCGAGCAAATTGACAAAAGTAGTGAGAAAAAAGGGCTGATTCATAAAAAAAAAGTTACCCAACCAATATTTAATGAATTTACTGCCATTTTTATAACTGAAAACGTAAGAAATTGATAAATACCAACCCATAATGTTATTTAGATTGATTTTTTCTATTTATTATCATTATATTTCCCTACACTAAGAACTTTTTTAAAATTATTATGATTTCTCACTCATAATAAATATGAAAACAACACATAAAATCATAAAAAAAAACAACAAAACTTTAATCGGAATATAAAGAAGGTTATGTAACATATTTCAAATTTCGCTTCAAAAAATTAAATAATCTTCATTTATACTTTTTTGCTATTTTTTTATGAATTTATCTGTTGTTTTCATATTCATTATAAGTGAGAAATTAATAATTTTAAAAAACTTTTTAGTGTAGGGAAATATAATGATAATAAATAGAAAAAATCAATCTAAATAACATTATGAGTTGGCAATTATCAATTTCTTACGTTTTCAGTTATAAAAATGGCTGTAAATTCATTAAATATTGGTTGGATAACTTTTTTTTATGATTCAGCCCTTTTTTCTCCCTACTTTTTGCGGTTTGTTAGAAAAAATTAAAAAAAAAACGATTTTTTTCAAAAACTGTCCTTTGACGACTCCTACTGGTGGACCAATGCGAGTTACAAAAAAAAAACAATTTTAAAGAGCGTGAAATTCCCCATAAGGTGTATTAAACCGATTTGCAATATTGTCAAAGGTGGGTAAGCATTAGAAATTTGAAAAAAAAACATTTTTATTACATGCATTTTAAATGGGAAAACTTTAAATTTAAACTGCAAGTACTTAAAATTGATATTAAGAGCTCAAACTTGTTGAGAATTTTTTTTTCTATATGCAGATTAATATTTTGCTTGAGCACCGAAGAAAACAAAAACTTTTCTCCCTACTTTTTGCGGTTTGTTAGAAAAAATTTAAAAAAAAACCGATTTTTTTCAAAAACTGTCCTTTGACGACTCCTACTGGTGAACCAATGCGAGTTACAAAAAAAAACTCAAAAGCAATTTTAAAGAGCGTGAAATTCCCCATAAGGTGTATTAAACCGATTTGCAATATTGTCAAAGGTGGGTAAGCATTAGAAATTTGAAAAAAAAACATTTTTTTTACATGCTTTTTAAATGGGAAAACTTTAAATTTAAACTGCAAGTACTTAAAATTGATATTAAGAGCTCAAACTTGTTGAGAATTTTTTTTTCTATATGCAGATTAATATTTTGCTTGAGCACCGAAGAAAACAAAAACTTTGCGGAAATGAATCACCCTAATGCATATACCTCTCCATGGTTAAATGACCCATAAAACAAATAAAGATGCAAAAAGTTTAGCTCAAAATAGCAACACAAATAATATATTAAACTTTAAAATATTATGAACAATATTTATTGACAAATAAAATTAATTTTTATAAGAGCGGCTGACATCCGAACGCGTTAAGAGGTTAGCTTGACAAACTGTCAAGTGACAGACCTGAGTTCAATCCCAGGCTGGGTCAAAACTTTTTTTAAATTTAAATTTACTAATTTGACTATTTCATTCAGTGGAATTTGACTAATTATTAGTGACTGCTTTTTCACTATGACAATTAGTCAAATATGACTTATAATTAGTTATTTTTGACTAATTCATTTTAAGAGAGTATCGACCTTCTTCTAAAAAAAAAAATTGGCGCTTGTTCTGTTTTGACTTAAACCCAACGAAAAATACATTTATTTATATAAAAATAATTTTAAAAGTTGTATTGACCCTCTCCAATTCATCCACTAAGTAGTAGACCGAGCACCGCTGCAATGGATATACCTATAGGTATAGTATACTATTATACTATAATATCTACGCGCTTCAACCCTTATTTTTTTCGACTTATTCTTGGGATCCCATCTTCATATTACATCAAAATTTAGGGAATTGAAAAAGCTTTCTTTTGATATTAATTTAAAAAAAATCAAATGTGTCGCATTTCGAGGAAAAAACAAATATATTTTTAAAATCGTTTTTTTATAACCAAAAAATTTTTTCTCGCTTTCGAGACCATTTTTATCGTAAAGCGTGGAAAAAATGCTATACGATATGTTGATTATCAATTTAAAAAAAATTATTATATACATGAATATTTCGACGTCTTTTAAGCGCACGCCGCTAATCCTTTATGCCCACCATTTGGAAAATTAAGGTAGTCCAATGATTTGGCAAAGTTTTGTTAAAATCGGAGAAAACCTCATTTTTAGGTGGGAACACTTGAGGTGTTTTGCCCCATATCTTAATTAGCTTTTATAATGCTTCTAAATTGTACTTACATAAATATGTTTTATATTAATAAGTTTTATATTAGTATATGAAATATTTTGTCCTGTAACTGTAAATTTTATGTGCACAAATCCGCAGACCAACATACTATGTAAGCACCAGTAAATGTGATGTCTGTAAACTACAACCATTTACAATATGTTATTGAAATACATCAAATGTAACTTAATGATATTTAAGTCAAATCAAATGTGCTAGAATGACTATTTGTTTGTTAAAAAAATTTATTTATTTTATAAATACTTGATTATTGTTGTTACTAAATATTGTTTATCATAGTTTAGAGATTTTTTTGGGATGGTATTGTTTTGTTTTACCAATTTCTCAAGTCTGCAAAACACTTGTTAACAGAAAAAAGTAGAAAGTTTCTTTTACACTTTGTGTAATAAGGTAATTTAGCCCTATAGTGTTTGTAAACAAGAAAAACATGATAGTTTTTCCAGAGTAAAGGCATGCCCAATATTTTCAAAAAGGTAGTTAAATTACTCTTCTAACGGTATCCACTTTGTTTTAATATTATAAAGAATGGCCGAGTTACAGTTTAAATTTTATGAAATATAGCTAAAAATTCACCCATGCAAAATAGCTGAAAATCTTAAAAAATAACATGGATTACAAATTTATTACCTTTGGACGATTTACCTTTTTAACCATACCTTGATCGGGCTTGCCCTTCACTTCGGATACTGGTTTAAGTTTTTAAATCATAAATCTAAACAAAAATAAACCGTTACCTAGATGAATAGCCAAATTCAGAATAAAATACGTTCGTTTTTTGTGTTCAGCATGCCAAAATTACCTTAAAAAAAGCAGAAAAAAAATCTATCTTCCTAAAATTAAAATTTTTAAACTAGTGTAATTTATTAACAACATACTATTGCTAAAAAACAAATAAATATAAACAGAGGGATATCTAGGAGATGGTAGTTAAGCAATAAAATGAAGGTTCTTGCAAACAAAAAAGTTATATTTAGTAGATTTTATAACTATTTTATTATATATATATGCAAACAAATTGTATCAGAATCAGGATGTGGATGCCCTATAGATGGTAAAGTATTTTTAACATGTTCCGCTTTGCATAAAATACTTTAAAGCTGATTCTATAATATAATAAATATAATACAAGTACCTACACAGTTGCCAAATTATGAGGACGCTCCTTTGTAAGAGAAGTAAATGAAAAATGTATACCGCTATACGGCGCGCCGCCCCCTAGTGTCAAATTGCTTGAACTCATAATATACGTATACAGGTTGTGATGGGCACGAGAGGGTAGTACCCTACACTCGAGTAAAAAGTAGTAACCCAAAGAGATTTTAAGAATCTCGCGAATTCAAACATAACCTCAACAACTTCGCAATGTTGTCAAGTGTGGCCAAAAACGGTGTGATCGTCTAGTCTAGTCGGAAAGGTACCTACGTTGTGTTATTTGAATTCGCTTCTAGATAGGAAGGATGCCAGAGAGAGGAAATTAGATTAAGTAATAAAAACACACAAATAATGGTTGTCAGCTTTATATTCATTGTATTTGAAAATTAGTTTTAACAATAGGTTTTATCAAACGTTTTGAGATTATTAGTTTCAGTTAGCTTTTTGTTAATTTAGGGGATTTAGATTTACTAGTTTAACACAGTAGATTTGTAGAAATATATATATATATTTCCAAGTTTATAGATTAAAGGGTTTTATTTCCAAGGTTTAATAAATGCAGATTCTTAAGTATTTCCAAGCCAAATGTAATATCAACTAAATTTATAATAATGATCATCAGTAACAATATATCAGCTCATTTTGTATAAACAGTCGAAACAGAGATACAATTCAATTTTATACAGCAAAACCTTCATTCTTATTAATACCATTACATGACGCAATAAATAGAGAAACAGTAATAATACACAACATAGCAATCATAGAAAATAAAGTAAGAATAATAATAATAATAATAGAGCAGATAATAATATCAACGTAATAATCAAAATAAGGCATATAGTAACAACAATATGTATGTAATAGTAAAAATAAGGAATATTAAGGTTTAATTTATTTAATATAATGATATCGACTTATGATACAAAATAGATGAATTATAACGTCTCCTGAACTACTCACCACTCAATGTGTCGCGACCAAAAAGTTCGTTCTTTTTCAAAACGACATAACTTTTTTGTTTCTTGAAAGATTTTATTTTGGTTTGTGATGTCTACTATCCTCATCCTCTGGCAATTTATGCTATAGATATGAATCTCACGGTTGGTCAAGTAAATTTCCTACAGGGTGATATGTTAAACAGTAAAAAATTTCAATAATTTCATCCAAGCCCCGTTTGTAAAACAATATTTTTTTTTTCGTTTTTACTTTGAAATAATGAAGTATTATGTGTTACCTTAAAACGTTTTTCAAATTTTTCGAATTGGAATCTTAGCAACGAAAATATGATTTTTTTTTCAAAAGAGTACATTTAAGGCTTTTTTTAGTCAATACACTCAGTCTTTTTAGGAACAAGAAGATAAGATGGTGAAAGATTGTTCCTTAAATAATTCTGAAAAAGCGACAAGCAACAAACTTTCATTATTTTTAGAGGGCCTCAGCTAAGACCACTTTTTGAAAATGACATTTTTGTGAAAGTTTGCAAAAACTAAACCTAAACCGATATTTACTTTCGTAATATGTTTTCTTCATAATTTTGACCTCCTGATTGTGATTCAGTTGTCAAATTTAAGTCTCAGATAAAACCAAAATCACTAAGAATCAAGATTCGAAAACAATTCCTGGCTGTTAAATGTGTCAATAAAATCCGATTGCTGGTTTTTACTGTTTTTTTTACATATCGTAAATGAGTATTTAAGGGACCACCATATTGAGAAAATGAATTGGCCACTTTTGTCTCCGGATATGAATCCCATTGAGCATGTGTTGAGCAGGATAAAATTGAAGATGAAAGATAGGGAAGGAGGCATAAAAAATTTGGATGAATTGGTAAATGCTATTCAGGAAGAATGGGGTACCCCAGAAATTTCTAAGGAACTTGGTCGAGGGAATGCCCAGGAGGGTTAACGAATTATTACGGCTTAGGGGAGGGCCAACGAAATATTGAAAGGTATTATTGTTATTGTTTGTTACATTTTTCTGTTGAATGTTGAAGTTTTGATTATGATTATATCTACGCATACAATTTTCAAAAATGAACAAAAATATTTGTATTTAACTTTATTACCAATTAGGTACTTATCAATGAAGTTATCACTACTGCGCAATGTAAATGTAAGTTATGTAACATTATCCACTCAAACAAATTGCAGTAATTTTGCACAAAAAATGAATCCCCAAATGGCATTTTCATCATAAATATGCAAGAAACACGATAGCAATCGGATTTTATTAAGACATTTAACAACAGGGAATTGTTTTCGAATTTTGATTCTTGATGATTTTGGTTTTATCTGAAACTTAAATTTGACAACTGAATCACAATCAGAAGGTCAAAATTATAAAGAAAACATGTCACGAACGTAAATATCGGTTCAGGTTTAGTTTTCGCAAATTTTCACCAAAATGTCATTTTGAAAAAGTGGTCTTTGCTTAGGCCCCTCTGAAAATAATGGAAGTTTGTTGCTTGTCGCTTGTTCAGAATTATTCAAGGAAAAATCTTTTACCATCTTATTTTCTTGTTCTTAAAAAGACTGAGTATATTCCCTACCAAAAAGTCTTAAATGTACTCTTTTGAAAAAAAAAATCATATTTTCGTTGCTAAGATACCAATTCGAAAAATTTGAAAAACGTTTCAAGGTAACACATAATACTTCATTATTTCAAAGTAAAAACGAAAAAAAAATTGGATGAAATTATTGAAATTTTTCACCGTTTTACATATCACCCTGTAGAAAATTTACTTGAAGAACCGTGTGTTTAATATCTATAGAATGAATTGCCAGAGGATGGAGTTAGCAGACATCACAGACCAAAATAAAATCGTTTAAGAAACAAAAAAGTTATGTCGTTTTAAAAAAGGACGAACTTTTTGGTCGCGACACATTGAGTGGTGCGCAGTTTAGATAAATAAATATCAGAGTTAAAAACCTTAGGAATCCACATTAAAATAATAAACTTGGTCAAAGCTTTGCAACCATTTTAAATAATTAATTAAATAGATTAATATAATATTTATATCATACCTTGTATGTTTATACTCAAAAATACCTACAATTTCTTGTTTAAAAAAATTATCAATCTCTATCTTTTTCAAAATCATTCGCCTACTCCCATCAACAACCTTGTTACTCTGGGAGACCATTTTTTATTACCAAACTTGCTGTACTCAATCTAACAATCTTTTACGCTAAGACTCGATATAATTTAAATAAACTTTTAAACGTTTTTTTAACACAGCTGATTGAAATTCTTTTGTCAATGTCATCTCATTCTATCAATATGACTTTAACTAAGTGCGTATAGTTGGTTGTCACTTTTTTCCTTACGAGTATCAAAAGTCGGGCCAACACAAGGTCTTTCTACTTTTTCATCAACAATAGAGCGTCCGGTCAAATTTTGCCCGAGGGTCAAGAAAGTTACCTGGAACCACCCTGTAAAATTTTACATGTGCTGTGCATGGAGCGTCCGTATACGGACGCTCTATGCACCCCGGACCCATTTTTCCGTCTCCTATAGGGCTAGCGCAACCGAGTGCGCTAATCGTGTAGGATACGGAAGCGAGACCTGTATCTCCGTTTCCTAAGTGGTTAACGCACCGCCTGTAATTAGGTATTATCACTAGAGGCTAAATGTAGCAAAGTATTCCTCAAGGTTATGACGAATAGCTGTCATTTTGGTTATGCAGGTACACTGCATTGTGCCATACCAAACTAACCCAAACTTAACAACCCAACCCAACCGACCCCGCCCCATTGAGCCCCTCCCGCCCCATTGACACAATCCAGCCTGCCCTTAGATATATTATACCTCTATTGCTCAATGGGGCGGGGTCGGTTGGGTTGGGTTGTTAAGTTTGGGTTGGTTTAGTTTATACAAAATTTTATACAAAAGTGCTCTTTTAGTTCCATCCTTACTTCTTAACAAGCCCCATAAGCCAACTGAATGGCTTGTGCGGGTTAGGGGTAGGAACGGACCGCGGGCTTAAAGTCCCCTCCGAAGGACTAATACACAATAGAACAAAAACATTGGTTTGGTATGGCACAATGCAGTGTACCTGCATAACCAAGATAACAGCTATTCGTCATAACCTTGAGGAATACTTTGCTACATTTAGCCTCTAGTGTATTATCGCGCTATAACGTGCATACAATGATTCGCGCCTTTAAGACATACGTCAATCTGTTTGTTTGGTTATTATTATTATTATTTTATATGTACATACAAAGAAAGATTACCTAGAAAGCTCATTGCAGAGTGCTTATTCGTATGCGGTGCGTTAACCACTTAGGGAACGGAGATGCAGGTCTCGCTTCCGTATCCTACACGATTAGCGCACTCGGTTGCGCTAGCCCTATAGGAGACGGAAAAATGCCACCCGGACGCTCTACTATCTAAAAATGAAATAGTTAAAATTCTACTATTTAGTACCAGCATTTTTTACTAATAAAATAGTCGTTTTCACTTTTAAATAGTTATTTTTTACTATGTAAATAGTTAAAGTTTGACTAATTTAAGATTAGTCACCATATTTGACTATTTCTGACAGTTAAAAGTAACTAATTTCTTTAATCGTTTACGGCCAACAATAAAGTATTATTTGAATTAAATGCATATACCTTTCCATGGTTAAATGACCCATAAAACAAATAAAGATGCAAAAAGTTTAGCTCAAAACAGTAACACAAATAATATATTAAACTTTAAAATATTATGAACAATATTTATTGACAAATAAAATTTATTATTATAAGATGGGCTGACAGCCGACTGGTTATGAGATTAGGTTGGCAAGCTTCTCAAGTGACAGACGTGAGTTCAATCCCAGGCTGGGTCAAAACTTTTTTTAAATTTAAATTTACTAATTTAACTATTTCATTCAGTGGAATTTGACTAATTATTAGTGACTGCTTTTTCGCTATGACAATTAGTCAAATATGACTTATAATTAGTTATTTTTGACTAATTCATTTTAAGAGAGTATTGAATGTAATTTCGCAATGTATGGACGCTCTATTGGTAGGTGGATGTATATATATATGTATATTTGATATTTTTGCGAGTAGTTAAAAACCACCGGCAAAAATATCCCAATTGTAACAAGAAAAATTTAGTTTGATTCTAAGGTAGTGAAAAAGTACAAGTTATGGAATAACATTTTTTATTTTAATTGAAAAATTATTGAAACATGGCTTTTATTACTCTACATTACCTACCTAATAGTCAAGTGTAAATAGAATATTTATTATTTTTTAAGAAAATGATTAATTTTTTTGTCATTACTCAGGTAAAGAAAAAATTTCGAATAAAAAAAAATTAAATAGGGAAAAAACCGGTTTTTTCACGATTATTGATATTTCGTAAAAATTGTATTGTTTTACCGCAGAACACTCCATAAACTTCACGAAAAATATGATATTTCATGTTTTTGAGACAATATTTCGTGATAGAGTTTGAAAAACTATAAAAGTCATCATTTACTATTTGAAGTTGAACTAATAACTTTTAAAAGAGTTGACTATGCAAAAAATCATATCATATCAAATCTTTTTTGTAGATCGTTCAATTCCCTACAAGAATATGTATTGATTTCTACAACTAACTGATTCGTTAAAACGCACTCTTAAAATGAATTAGTCAAAAATAACTAATTATAAGTCATATTTGACTAATTGTCATAGCGAAAAAGCAGTCACTAATAATTAGTCAAATTCCACTGAATGAAATAGTTAAATTAGTAAATTTAAATTTAAAAATAGTTTTGACCCAGCCTGGGATTGAACTCACGTCTGTCACTTGAGAAGATTGCCAACCTAAAGCCGGTTTTCCACCAAACGGACAAAACAAAAACAAAACACAAACTCGTGTCGAATAAAACAAAACTGCAACTTTTTGCAAACTTTTTGAAGACTGGCGTGTTTTGCGACAGTTTGAGTTTTGTTTTTCGAGTCCCGCTCGGAAGCGGTAACATCAAAAGGTTTCGACGTGTTTTGAAACTCGAGTTTCGACTTTTATTTTATTTTGTTAGTCTGGATACGAATTTCATACTAAATTCGTAGGTAAGTAAGAAACATATTTTTTTCCAAGTGTATACTACTATGTAGTTTTTTAAAATTTTGTAACCTCATTTTTAGGTTAGGTTTAACTGTCAGACGACAAAATGTCACCATTATTGTTCGGCGGTCAATAATAATTTGACTTTTGAACTAGTACAATAATGAAGTGACTACTACTTCAAAAGTCAAATTATTATTGACCGCCGAACAATAATGGTGACATTTTGTCGTCTGACAGTTAAACCTAAACTAAAAATGAGGTTACAAAATTTCAAAAAAATATAGAAATTTAGAGCTTGAAAAAAAATAGTATATAAAACACGGCGGCGAAAGCTTATTAATTACCTCGCACACAATCTACTGCCTCGGCGGTGCCTCGACAGTGAAATGTGTGCTCTGCTATAATATGAGCTTTCTCTGCCTGGTCTATAATATACTATTTTATAGATAGAGGATAGAGAATTTGTTTTGTAACGCTGGATAAGTTTAATAGATACACATATAGACTGGGCCAAAAAAATTGACTATTTTTTTTTTGAAAAATATATCGAGAATGTCATTAAGAATGAAAAAAAAAATTGGTGAAAATTTTAAAGCTTATAAACCGCAGTATAAACCAGCCACAACTAAGAATAAGAAAATCTTTTTCTCTAAACATGTTGGTTGGTACTGAAAAAGTGTTCTGACATAATTACGACAACTAGTGGAAAAGGACCGAAAACAAAAACAAAACTCGAACAAAACTTAGTTTGCTTGATGGAAACAAGAGTTTCGGGTTTGTTTCAGTTTTGTTTTTGATTTGCAAGTTTTTAAAAACACAAACAAAACCCAAACTCAACTGTTCGTTTAGTGGAAAACCGGCATAACCTTATAACAGTCGGCTGTCAGCCCCTCTTATAATAATAAATTTTATTTGTCAATAAATATTGTTCATAATATTTTAAAGTTTAATATATTATTTGTGTTACTGTTTTGAGCTAAACTTTTGCATCTTTATTTGTTTTATGGGTCATTTAACCATGGAAAGGTATATGCATTTAATTCAAATAATACTTTATTGTTGGCCGTAAACGATTAAAGAAATTAGTTACTTTTAACTGTCAAATATAGTCAAATATGGTGACTAATCTTAAATTAGTCAAACTTTAACTATTTACGTAGTATTTAAAAGGACTATTTTATTAGTAAAAAATGCTGGTACTAATTCAAATAGTAGAATTTTGACTATTTCATTTTTAGAGAGCAATAAAATTCCAAACAAAAAAATGTATTTTTCCCGTGTTATTTAAATGGAAAATAAAAAATTACGATGGACCACCTCTTAATATTGATATTAAGAGCTCAAACTTTATTAGAATTTTTTTTTCGTCATCTTGGACAATATTTTTATGGTAGCTAAAGAAAAGAAAATTTCCTTTGCAGACTACGTTCATTAATTTGTCAAAACGACTTAAAATTTATTTATTTCTACATCTACGAGGAAGGTATAACATAAAATAGAGTATTATACGCATTTATAAAAGGGCCTTTAAAACACTTAGAGTGAATTTAAAATACTACCTTTGTAGTCCTTTGAAAATATAGAAAGCTGATTATAAGTCAATTTTATATGTTGAGCTGCTGTAAAATGGTCTACATTTAATTATGATTAAAAAAAGTCACCTTAACTGTTTAAAAAAGTCTTGTTCTATCATTGTAAACATCTAAAAGATAGGTTATTTGTTTTGTATTTATTTAAAATTGGAAAGTAAGGTAAAACAAAACCAACCTACTAAATTACTACGTGAAGAAAATTAAACGATACATTTATTTTGTGCAAAAATGCCGTCTCCTAAATTTTTGTGAAATAATTTGGTGGCACGCCACCCTATAAAACAAAAGTAATTGTTATTTTTCATATTATAAATGTAAATTAGAATGCAAGAATTTATGTATTTGCATAATTTTTAGATTAAAGCAACTGGTACGTACAGCTCAGCTAATTATAAAAGATAATTTGTTGTTACACTTTCTATTGTAGTTTATTTTTCATATTTCTCGAAAATTTATTAAAATTCCGGCAAATAGCAGGTTACCATGTTAATTAACTGTGTGTATATTTTATACAAGGTTCATATTAATTAGTAAGAAACATAAGTAATAAAAAATTCCAGACTTTGCTAGCAGGTAAATGCTCCAAATTATATGAGGTGTTTTACGTGCTATAACCGTTCACTATATACTTACTTTTTAACTTAAATTGATTCAGGGTTATTTTTTATAAAACAGATAGTAGCAATAAGGCGATATTTTAAACCATATATTAACAAACAAAGAATTAACAGAAAAAATGACAAGATAAAAACAAGGAAAATTAAATTAAGTTAAATTTAGAATAGGTAATTATTAATTACTAATTAAAGTTAATCCAGAGATTTACTCGATAAGATCTAAATAAAGAATGGCAATTCGCGTTGGTTTTTTTATAGACTATTTCCCTCGTCTTAATTTCCACCAATCACAAACGCGCAATTTTGAATTACAAATGGTTTCTAGGTGAAAAAACTGTGTGACAGCACCTGTCAGCAGTTTATTCGAGTTTACCCGCGGCAAAACTTGACAGCTGTTGTCACCAAAAATTGCAATTTATATTTTAATTGTTGTAACTGTTACTCATGAAATAGTCTTGTCAAATACCATTCGGGATTAAATTTTTCCTGTGAAAAAAATCGAAAAAACACAATGCTAAGTAATATTTTTTAACAAAATGCATTCGTGCAGGTGCAAAAATCCTCCTCTTCGACTCGGATTTTTGTTGCCACCAGCACTCATGCTTTTTGTTAAAATATTACTTAGCAACGTGTTTTTTCGATTCTTTTCGGAAAAATTAAATGCCCTTATGATATTACTTACGAATATATTAAGGGACAATCAAAAGGGATAAGACCATTTGTCAAAATTATGGTAACTCCTCCCCGCAAAGGTCATACAAAATTACTGGTTCAAAGGTTAAAAGAACGATGGGCTATTGGCTTTAAGGTACGCGGTTAGATGGTTCTTAAGGAAGAAGGCGTTACCTTTGACTTAAGTTGAAAACTTGATTATTTGAAAGGCCTGGAACAAACTTAGTGGGGATTTTACTAGGCATTGGACGGAGTTTGCAGCCTATTTTGCCAACTTCATATATACAATTTAATTCGCTAAATTTCATAATTATTAATAGTTCCCACTAGCATGCCTTGACGTAACAAGGGATAATTATTTTTCTATCTGGTTGTTTAAACGTATTAACTCAGTTTGATTTAATTGCCTTAACTTCCTTTAAGCCATACTTTTATCAATCTAAACTTACTTTACATTGGCTGATCAAGACTTATATTTTATTAAGTCGCAGCGCTTTCATACAGAACAATATAATATAATCTTATTTCTATATTCTATAATCTCTAATTCAAGGTTTAGTTTTAAACTGAATCAATTCGTTATTCTTTAAATTATATTAATATTTTTACTTTTAACGCTATTCATTTCGATTTAAAAGTGTATGCTTAAAAGTTTGTTTGTCACATGGTTGTCATTATTATTAGTACAAAAATGTTTGTCGGCTTTGGGGAACCGAATACAGCCTGCTTGTAAAGTACTTTATGTAAGTAAATAACTACTTGCCTAAACGGTTGTATCTTCAATGTAGTCAGTAATTGAAATACCCATTTAAATCTTCCTTAAAGCCAGCTGCATATTCTAAATAATCCGACATAATCTGACTCGAAGTCAGCATAAGAGGAAGGAACAACCTGGCAGTGAAACGGACCCTGACTTCAAAGCGCAATACGTAGACTGCATCTAGGCCCCTTCATCGAACTAACAACTTCCAATTACAAACAAAAATTCCATATGTCTGTAGTAATACTCACGTCCCGGTCTAGGGGGATTCCTTGTCATACACAGATTTGGGTCGGCATAATTGTCCCCTGAACACCAAAAGGTCTTTCCTCCGTCCCCGTCTCCTTGTGATCCTACTGGGGTTATAGCAACTGCCCGGCAAAACCAGGAGAGGCTATTCAAACTATTCGCATGTCGCTCTAAAGCCCTAAATAGGGTACAGTACCGGATGCGGTGGACATTCGCACCGAGCATACACGGGTGAAGCCCTGCAGTTGCTGGCGGTGGAAAAAAATCGGCGTAGGATTGTGCGGGTCTCGGGAGAGATGAGGCTATGGGGCCAGACTCATACTTAAAGTGTATTTATAACTATATTAGTATCAGTATCAAGTTTGATAAACGCCATTTTAGACACGAATTTAATTTAGGCACGAGTGAGCTTGCGAGCGAGTGCTTTAATAAATGAGTGTATAGAAAAGTTTATTAACAAATTGCATGATAACTTATACTTTTTCTACGACAAATAGGTACTTATTATTATATAAAAATTAAATATTTGTATGGAGCGACATAAAAATAGAGTCAAATGTAAATTTTTTTTGTGTAAATTAAAATTTATCCCTTAATATACCGTTTAATTCGATATAGAAGCAGTTTTTCACAGTAAAAGTAAAGAAAATGTTTTATTGGTATTTAACCCAAAATTAAGTTAAATGTAGTTTACTGCCGGCGAAATTAAAAGGTCAGTACAATGCATTGAACATGTTCATATATAATCTTTTCAAATACTGGTGTTGATAAACTATTTAATAATTTTTTACTTTTGTATTAAGATAATAAAATAATTTTCACATTAAGTATTAGTTTACAAGAAGGGCACTTTATTTTAACGATTGTGTGACATTTGACAACTGTCAACTAACATAAAACTAACAGCCTGTGACTAAAAACCTGTTGCTAACTTCAGCCCTTGAGTAAAACGCCTTGTTTATGTGTATTTAAAAGGTCAATTAGTGTCATGGAAAAAAGTATATAAGTGAAACTTAATTGGGTCTCAAAGACAAAAAAGTATATAAATAAAAAAATATAAAGAAAATTTCACTTAAAATTAAGTTGTGTAAAAACTGCATGACTGCAAAAAATTAAGGCTGGTAACGGTGTATATATGTAGCCTGCACTGGAAAACATGAAAAAACTATAGATTTTCTTATTTCTTTTTGAATATTTATATTTGTTTGTATTTTTTTAATAAAAATACTTTTGTTTTACTAACTTTTAAATGTTTATGTTTTAAAAACATGTTTATCAATATTGATTTTTTCACTTCGATATGACATCGAAATTGTGTTTTCAATATATCATTTGATGTCAATATCGATCTTTTAAGAAATTTGCGCATCCCTAGTAAGAGCTCAAACTCAAACTATTAGTTTATGATGTCATATCGAGTATGAGAATAAGTATAAGAGACGTATAACCGGCCCCATTGCCTCATCACTCCCGGGCCACGTATAGGCATAGGCTGTTTCCTTGCGCCGATTTTCTTTCGCCACCAGCAACGGCGCTGCTTCACCCGTGTTTGCTGGTTGCGAATGTCGATTGCGTCCCGTACTATCCCCTAATTAGATCTCGAGAGCGAAATGCCAATAGTTTTATTAGCCATTCCCGGGTTCGCCGAGCCGATGCTATACGTCCAGAAGGGTAATGAAGGAGGTAGGACGGGAGGGATAGACAGTTTGGTGTTTGGGGGACAATTGAGGAGCGATCAGACAAAACCAGACAAATTCATTCTGGTGACTTGCAGAAAGAAATCAAAAATAAAATATTTATTTTGCCCCTGACTTATTTCCGCAAATCACCCAAATGGATCCGTCCGGCCCCGTCTGCTCGCTCCTCAATTACGCCGACTTAAATCTAAGGACGACGCGGTACCCCCCTAGACCAGGCAGTTAGTATTACTCCAAACATTTGGGATTACTGTATGGAGTCGGGAGTTGTTATTTTGCTGCAGGAGCCTACGTCTTGGTCTACGTTTTTGTCGTTATTGTTCTAGTCCAAGTAGGATTGTTCCTGCACATGTGTTTTCAGTCTTGAGGCCGAAAACCATCAATAGATAGTTCAGTTTTTTAGTTATTGTGTTGCCTAAGCACGTTTTGTGGTAATGTTTTGTCTTTTTTTCTTAAATTCAAAAATTAAGTATTGCATTTATTTAATTGTTAAACAAATGTCAAGCGCAATTATTCTGTTCTAATGTGTTTACAAATCCAGTAGTTTGATTATTATGTTGTTTTTACTATGTTATGGTTATAATAATTTATTGAGTGTTAGTTTATCTGTGTGTCAAATGTTTATTATTGATCTCGTTTGTGTTTCATGCGTTACGCATTTGATGTTGACAGTTTTATTGTCCTACACCGCGATAGTTCGATTGGGAAGTTTTTTATTTTTTGTCTTTTTTCTTTATTATTTATGGTGTTTGGTTAGTATTTTCTTTCTAGTGTTTCTATTGTTACTCATGTTTATTGTTTTTTTTTAGAGTTTAAGCAGTGTGCCTTTCTTAGGGTTTTAAAGATATCTGTCATGTTTAATTTGCAAATTTTGTTAGGTCATGCATATCCTTAAGGATACTTATCAATTTTTTTGCGAATGGTCACTTTCCCTCTTGTTTGACCTCTTTTGTTTGTCTAGTGAAAAGCGTCCAATGACAGGTGGTATACCTATAGGACCAGAAGCTGAAACTTATCACTTAACTCTTTCATATCATTTAACACTTCACTATTTATTGACCGTTACAATATTTTAGTTTGCACTTTATGAAAATTGTTTGTTTCACTATACTTGGTTTGCACTTTTAAAAATTATTTGTAGGTTTTAAACTTTAAACTGTTTAGTTTATGATGTCATATCGAAGTGAAAAAATCAATATTGATAAACATTAATGTTTTTAAAACATAAACATTTAAAAGTTAGTAAATCAAAAGTATTTTTATTAAAAAAATACAAACAAATATAAACATTCAAAAGGAAATAAGAAAATCTATAGTTTTTTCATGTTTTCCAGTGCAGGCAACATAGTTTAGGCGAAAAGAATGCTTGCTACCGGAAAAAGCTGATAAATTGATTTTTTTACATCAAAACTAGTTCAATAATAAGAAGAAAGGGGGTTTTGTTATTTTAAAACTTGAATAATGTTTATGTTTTTGTTTTTAAGTTTTTAGTAAAATTGTTGGAAAAAGCTGATAAATTGATTTTTTTACATCAAAACTAGCTCAATAATAAGAAGAAAGGGGGTTTTGTTATTTTAAAACTTGAATAATGTTTATGTTTTTGTTTTTTAGTTTTTAGTAAAATTGTTGGTATTTTTATTATTCTAATTTCATTTTTATTGAGTAAGTATCTATTTTAAAAAATGCAAGCAGTGGAAAGGTAATTGAATATACTAAGAAATACCCTAAAAGACCTCTTGGATGACCTTTCCCTAAGTTTCTTAATCAATTTTAAATACTTCCAACAGGATGGTGCACCAGCACATCGAGATAGGCGTGTTACAGAGTTTTTAACCACGTTTAAAGCAAATTGATAATAGACCCATAAATTGGCCAGCCAGGTCTCCAGACCTAACCCCTATAGATTTTTTCATATAGGGAATTATTTATTTATTTTACACTATGGTATAGCTAGCAAAAAAATTCTTCAGAATTGGTACTGCTAAGTCTATGTTAATTTGGATTAATTCTTCCATTCTACTATTTCATTATGTAATCCTTTTTAATTAGCATTTATACCTTTCCATTCTAAAAAACTTTACTTCCAAATATCTTCATTTTATTTTTTTAGACCATAAATTTTGATTTTTCAGTTTTATTTAAATTCGTATAAATAAAAAAGTTATCGCGATAATAAGTTTTAACCGACTTTCAGTTTTTTTTTAACATTTTGAGAACCGCTGATTTTTTTTGCAATCTTCTATGCCATATTAAAAGGCTTGTAAATGCGCAACCTTTGAACTCTTGATGCCCTATTCCAACTATAACAGTTTCCGAGATAGCTATGCTATCCCATTACATTTTGGACACCCTGTATATATATAAATAAAAAATAATAATAATAATACTTAATAACAATAATAATACTTAATAACAATAATAATATACACTCACGTGCAAAATAATCGGCCCACACAAATTTTCGATGAATTTCAATCGCAAATAACTTTTTTATTTGATGTCGGATTTAAACGAATATTAAAGAATATTGTAGATAAATTAATGGACAATCGCTCACATTTTAAAAAAATACTATAAAATAGACGTACGTTTATAATATACAGGTTTAAACAAAAAGATGTTTTTTTACCATAAGTTTAAGACACTCTGTAGAGTGGCAAAACCGTATATTGTTCTAAATTAAGTTTTATTTATCAAGTCACATCTATTCTTAACAGTTTTGTTTTTGGTTCACCTCGATATATTTATTTTTGTGGAAAATATGGATTTTTTTAAAAAACATTGCAATTTCCAATATTTTTCCTGCATGAAGAACTAAGGTTGCTATGGTCCATCCATAGCCTATGGAGAATGACAGTGACAGTTTTGTTGAATCATCCCATACTTGGACATGTGATATACAGCTTTCAAAAGCTATCAAATTGTTTTTTGTAAATTAATGTGTTAATTTTGAGGTGTCTTCTTACTTTTAAAAATGACTCCGACTGATATTGCCCTTTGTACTTTACTTCTTATGACCTTTAAAACACTTGCCACGTAATACTGTGACCGTCCATCCTGGATTAAATTAATAGCTCTTGCAACATCAGTCGGAGATATATCCATTTTATAAAGTAAGAAGACACCTCAAAATTTAAACATTAATTTGCAAAAAACAATTTGATAGCTTTTAAAAGCCGTGTATGACATGTCCAAGTATGGGATGATTCAACAAAACTGTCACTGTCATTCTCCATAGCCTATGGATGGACCATAGCCACCTTAGTTTTTCATACAGAAAAATATTGGAAGTTGCAATGTTTTTTAAAAAAATCCATATTTTCCACAAAAATAAATATATCGAGGTGAACCAAAAACAAAACTGTTAAGAATAGATGTGACTTGATAAATAAAACTTAATTTAGAACAATATACGGTTTTGCCACTCTACAGAGTGTCTTAAACTTATGGTAAAAAAACATCTTTTTGTTTAAACCTGTATATTATAAACGTACGTCTATTTTTTAGTATTTTTTTTAAATGTGAGCGATTGTCCATTAATTTATCTACAATATTCTTTAATATTCGTTTAAATCCGACATCAAATAAAAAAGTTATTTGTGATTGAAATTCATCGAAAATTTGTGTGGGCCGATTATTTTGCACGTGAGTGTATATGTATACAAGATATTTATAATAAAAACACAGATAAATATATCCTAAATGTACATATCTAAAAAGAAAAATGCTGAAGATCAGTATCGAGTACAAAAGTGTACTCTTACTGTTATTAACCTTAAAGAGAAAAAAAAAATTAAAATGCAAGTTTACTTAATAATATGTATACATATACAAAAATAAATTATATACCCAATATATACAAACAGTAGGAAGAAGAAAAAATCAATAATATGGTTTACTCTCTAAAAATGAATTAGTCAAAAATGACTAATTAATAGTTATTAGTGGCTGCTTTTTCACTTGTACCATGGTTATCCATGGGATACCATGGTATCCCAAAATTTAACAGCCAATTCTTATGTAATTGTCCCCTAAATCCGAAAATGTCGTAAAAAGTTAAAAAAGTAGAACAGTTTTTGAGATATAGTCAATTTTCCATTTAATATGGAATTGATTATATTTCAAAAACTGCTCCACTTTCCTAATTGTATTTTCGGATTCAGGGGACAATTTTACAAAAGAATTGGCTGTTAAATTTTTGGATACCATGGTATTCCATGGTTAACCATGGTACAAGTGAAAAAGCAGCCACCAATAATTACTAAATTAGTCATTTTTGACTAATTCATTTTTATAGAGTAATAATAAAAATAGATAGTTAAAGATAAATAGGAGCTGCACTATTGCCCAAATGTTTGCTCTAATTTTAATTTAATTTTGTTATCTTTTTTAAAAAGATTAAAACCTTTAGGTGTGGAACATTGCGAGATGTTTTTAAAAAACTTTGAAATTTGAGATTTTAGTATTATGCTTAGGAGGGGTAAGTTTATGTCTTGATCGTACATTTACATTTTGTACGTCTATGGGGCACCGTGTTATTTTTTATTCAGGAATTATTTTTATGTCTTTTCAATAAGATAAAGAATTTTTATTCTGCGAATTAATAATATTATAGCAGATATTTTAAAATTAGATTTAATTTTTATGCCAAACTGATATTTTTAATTTAGTATATTTAAAATATCTGTTTCTTATATTTCTATTTTTTGTTAAACATATATTTTTAATGTGCTTAATTAAAAATATCATAGGAGAAATTTGTAAATGCATTAAAAATATCATAGAAGATATTTTTAATTCGATTTAATTTTTATTTTATTAAATAACGAGGACAGTGCGCGTTAGTTTGTTGTTGGCGTGGGTCGGTTTTTGTGTCGTTTGGAATAACAGGGTTATCCAAACTCTCAATCAGTCGGAATTAAAAATATCACATTAACTTAAAAATATCTGCTTATTTAATAAAATAAATATTAAATCAAATTAAAAATATCTAATACGATATTTTTAATACATTTCAAAATTTCTCTTATGATATTTTTAATTTAGCGAATTAAAAATATGTATTTAAAAAAAATACAAATATAAGAAGCAAATATTTTAAATTAAATAAATAAAAAATGTCAGTTTGGCATTAAAATTAAATCTAATTTTTAATTAAGCGAATTAAAAATGTGTGTTTAACAAAAAATACAAATATAAGAAACATTTATTTTAAATATACTAGATTAGAAATAACAGATTTGTATTAAAATTAAATCCAACTTAAAAATATCTGCTTTGATATTATTAATTCTCAGAATAAAAATTCTTATGTGATATTTTTAGGCTTTTGGGTTTTCACGATTTTGTAATAAAGGCAGGAGGCATGTAGACCACATCTACGATTGGCCATATTTAACCAATTTAGCTTTTCTAGCTTATTGGAAATATGTTGTTTAGTCTTTTTACTAAAAAAGTTTTTAGCCAAGTAAAATCTAGACATCTGACATGGGGCTAAAATCTGTAGATGTAATCAAAAGTAAGGCCCAAATTTTTGACATTATCGGATACAGCAATATTGTGATTTTTAAAAATAATTTAAAAAAAAACGGTAGTTGATTGTGCCTATTAATCTTTTTTCCAGTGATTTTATCGGAATTAATAACAAATGCCAAATCTTCTGAAGTTTTAATTAGACGTTGAATATCATTATTAATAAATTCAGTAGCCAGGTTGGCATTTTCTCGGGAGAAAGTGTATCTCAGATGAGTGTCATCTGCGTAGAAGTGGCTAGCACAGTGTTTTATTGCCATTATCAATTCGGACGTATACAAGATATATAAAAAAGGACTAATAATAAAGCTCTGTGGAACACCAGAAAGAACATGTTTCTTGTGCGTATGTAGTCGAAGCAAAAAAACTTAGTGTGATTGATAAAAAATGCAGACTTCGACATAAAAAGTTGTTGTAAATTAAGGCACTTACTGCAACATCACAGAATGATTAATAACAAACTTTTAACAAAATTTTTTTTAATGCGGTACCACAGATTATAAAGCCTATTATATTATTATATATATACCTAAAGATCCCTATATGTATTTATTAATGGTTTTCCGGGATCTGCTCCATGTTGTCGATTTTGGTTCTTAAAATAACCGTATGTCTAACGACGTTTCGGTACAATCTCATGTATTACTATTATATATATATATATATATATATATATATATATATATATATATATATATATATATATATATATATATATATATGAGGCATTCCATGTCAACTCGGCCATAGCATATTATTCTTATGTAATAATTATTACATATTATTATTATTACAGTAGTTAACTACTATATAAAAAATATTTTTAACATACGATTTATGCAAAGTTTAATAGGTTAACGAAGAATTGCCGTCAAAGAAAGATTATAATCGTATTTAGCGATAAAAAGTGTGGAAATAAATCTATACATCCCACACAGAAAAAAATATCGTACCTGATATTAATGTCCTACGATCATTAAGTGCAAAATCATTACGATAATGTCCTTTTCATAGTATTAATGCAATCAAGTAATTATGATAATGCTTAAAAAATATGAGTTAATGTATTATTGGATTGTCACAATGTCTGCCTGGTCATTATCCTAGTGCAAGAATTTTATTATTTTTTAGCCAAAATACATAAAGACAATGATATTTTACATTAATACGATGCTTATTTACATTAAATCAATAACCTAGAGTACATTAGTTAATCATTGCTCAGTGTTAAAATTAATGTCAAGGCTTAATAGATTAATACTCTAAATGGTATAATTTAATAATCTAAAATTATTACATTAATGCCTATATATACATTAACTTATGTACCATAGCATGAATATAATGCCCTAACATATTAAATAATACAACAAATCATAACTTTATCGCCAAATACGTTGAGCCAATGTCTAAATACATTAATATTAGGCCCTGTGTGATATTTTTAATTTAGTATATTTAAAATATCTGTTTCTTATATTTCTATTTTTTGTTAAACATATATTTTTAATGTGCTTAATTAAAAATATCATAGGAGAAATTTGTAAATACATTAAAAATATCATAGAAGATATTTTTAATTCGATTTAATTTTTATTTTATTAAATAACGAGGACAGTGCGCGTTAGTTTGTTGTTGGCGTGGGTCGGTTTTTGTGTCGTTTGGAATAACAGGGTTATCCAAACTCTCAATCAGTCGGAATTAAAAATATCACATTAACTTAAAAATATCTGCTTATTTAATAAAATAAATATTAAATCAAATTAAAAATATCTAATACGATATTTTTAATACATTTCAAAATTTCTCTTATGATATTTTTAATTTAGCGAATTAAAAATATGTATTTAAAAAAAATACAAATATAAGAAGCAAATATTTTAAATTAAATAAATAAAAAATGTCAGTTTGGCATTAAAATTAAATCTAATTTTTAATTAAGCGAATTAAAAATGTGTGTTTAACAAAAAATACAAATATAAGAAACATTTATTTTAAATATACTAGATTAGAAATAACAGATTTGTATTAAAATTAAATCCAACTTAAAAATATCTGCTTTGATATTATTAATTCTCAGAATAAAAATTCTTATGTGATATTTTTAGGCTTTTGGGTTTTCACGATTTTGTAATAAAGGCAGGAGGCATGTAGACCACATCTACGATTGGCCATATTTAACCAATTTAGCTTTTCTAGCTTATTGGAAATATGTTGTTTAGTCTTTTTACTAAAAAAGTTTTTAGCCAAGTAAAATCTAGACATCTGACATGGGGCTAAAATCTGTAGATGTAATCAAAAGTAAGGCCCAAATTTTTGACATTATCGGATACAGCAATATTGTGATTTTTAAAAATAATTTAAAAAAAAACGGTAGTTGATTGTGCCTATTAATCTTTTTTCCAGTGATTTTATCGGAATTAATAACAAATGCCAAATCTTCTGAAGTTTTAATTAGACATTGAATATCATTATTAATAAATTCAGTAGCCAGGTTGGCATTTTCTCGGGAGAAAGTGTATCTCAGATGAGTGTCATCTGCGTAGAAGTGGATAGCACAGTGTTTTATTGCCATTATCAATTCGGACGTATACAAGATATATAAAAAAGGACTAATAATAAAGCTCTGTGGAACACCAGAAAGAACATGTTTCTTGTGCGTATGTAGTCGAAGCAAAAAAACTTAGTGTGATTGATAAAAAATGCAGACTTCGACATAAAAAGTTGTTGTAAATTAAGGCACTTACTGCAACATCACAGAATGATTAATAACAAACTTTTAACAAAAATTTTTTTAATGCGGTACCACAGATTATAAAGCCTATTATATTATTATATATATACCTAAAGATCCCTATATGTATTTATTAATGGTTTTCCGGGATCTGCTCCATGTTGTCGATTTTGGTTCTTAAAATAACCGTATGTCTAACGACGTTTCGGTACAATCTCATGTATTACTATTATATATATATATATATGAGGCATTCCATGTCAACTCGGCCATAGCATATTATTCTTATGTAATAATTATTACATATTATTATTATTACAGTAGTTAACTACTATATAAAAAATATTTTTAACATACGATTTATGCAAAGTTTAATAGGTTAACGAAGAATTGCCGTCAAAGAAAGATTATAATCGTATTTAGCGATAAAAAGTGTGGAAATAAATCTATACATCCCACACAGAAAAAAATATCGTACCTGATATTAATGTCCTACGATCATTAAGTGCAAAATCATTACGATAATGTCCTTTTCATAGTATTAATGCAATCAAGTAATTATGATAATGCTTAAAAATATGAGTTAATGTATTATTGGATTGTCACAATGTCTGCCTGGTCATTATCCTAGTGCAAGAATTTTATTATTTTTTAGCCAAAATACATAAAGACAATGATATTTTACATTAATACGATGCTTATTTACATTAAATCAATAACCTAGAGTACATTAGTTAATCATTGCTCAGTGTTAAAATTAATGTCAAGGCTTAATAGATTAATACTCTAAATGGTATAATTTAATAATCTAAAATTATTACATTAATGCCTATATATACATTAACTTATGTACCATAGCATGAATATAATGCCCTAACATATTAAATAATACAACAAATCATAACTTTATCGCCAAATACCTTGAGCCAATGTCTAAATACATTAATATTAGGCCCTGTTGTTTCCCACCACCTAAAAATGCAAGTAAAAAAACAATTTAACAGTTTAGTAATCCTGTTGCGACGTGCTTGCCCGCCCATCCCGATTGTTGTGCGTTTAGGTTTATTATTATATGAAATATAAAAAAGTGCAAGTATTTTTACCCTTCATTTCCCAGAAGAATGTGTCATGGTCTGGTCATTTATTGAAACCTATTTTTTTAAAATGAAGCATTCTAATACATACACATTTTACTATGTGGATTGTGATTAAACTATTTAGTATTTTTTTAACGAATGAGTCGTCATCGAGTTTGGATGGTAAAAACTATAGAGGGCTACGGTATAAGTAATAAATTTTGATACCGAAAACAATTCATCCGAATTTCGGATTCCGAAACCGAATGTTCCATAGGAGGATAGGAAAATATTCCTAATCCGATTCCGATTCCATAAAATATTTAATTATTCGGATGCATCCGAATATCTCAAAACTCGGATTAAACGAGTATTTTAATTCAAAATACTAAAGAGAACATCACCACATAAGTAATATTAATAGTAATAATTATTAATATATTTTTTTACATATTTCTAGCTCTTTTTGTTAACTGATCAACAAAAAATTGATTTAATGTTAAAACTTAAGGTAAGTTTAATAATTTATATAAATATATATACATATATACAGGGTATCTCAAAAGTTAAGGACAGCAGAAAAGGGGTGGATAGAGGATAAGATTCTAAGTCGAATGGTCTTTGCCGTTTTTCAATCCACCCCTTTTCTGCTGTCCTTGACTTTTGAGATACCCTGTATATATATATCGATCCATTCCGGTATACCGATATCGATTTATCGATATTTTTCCATCCCTTAATTCTGGCCTACTATTAATGCTTCTTTGCATTATGATAATGCTAACAGATCATTAATTAATGTATATTAGGTAATTGGGATAATGTTCTTTAATTGTTAATTGATTAAAAATTTATTAATTGGTTGATGTTTACTGGGCATAGAATAAATGTACTAGGACATTAATCCATGTCAATGGTCATTAATATCAGTACTTTTATTTGAGATCTTCCTGATTAAAATCAATGTCCGCCAAGCATTAATATTACGTACTTGTACATTGAGTAATACTTTAAAAGCATTGTGGTAATGATTTTGAGCATCGGAGCAAAATTAATGTAAAAAATCATTGCGTTAATGTTTTTTTTAGTTAATATTACGTACGTTTTTCGTTGTGTGCATATTTCAATTTTCTTCAGCATGTGTATCTGCAGAAAACTCATTTTTAGAAAATATTTTTAAGGTTAGGGGTAAACTGCTTAGTCCGCAATTTATAGTTGGATTATTTACGTACTTGGCGATAAAAAGTATAAAAATTTAACCTCATGCCAATCTTTAAAATGCTTTAAACAGCTATAAAGAAGGTAAAAATACATTTTTTGAGAGTTCTTTTAGGTTAGGAACATACAGTTTTATGTCGACTCTGAGGTAAGGCCATATTTATATTAGGCAATGAGAAATACAAAAAACAAATGCAAAAATATGTATTAAAAATGCATTTAGGGGCTGTAAATTTCACAAAACTGCTTTTTAAGTTTTTTTTTGGGTTAGGGGCGAACCATTGTGTAAACAGCGGTAAAAAAAACATAGAATGACTGATAATAGATTAGTGCATATAATCAAATTCAATTTTTAATTTTATAACGCTGTTAGTTAATGTAAACTACCTAATACTAAAGTGATGTATATTGCTTGCAGTCACTATATTGACACCGCCATTTTGAAATTTTACAAAATACCACTCGGCATTTGAAAGTTAAGACGATAAGCTAAAAATTTATCAGTTGCACGTTTCGAAAAATTTTAGTCAATTTTGCACAGGAGGGGGTGGCCGAGTTGACATGGAATGCCTCATATATATATATATATAATAATATATTAATTAATATATATTATATTATATGTATGTATATATTTTTGAATAATATAATGGTGTAATCTCAACCTGTTTTTGTAACTATTAACAAAGTAACAATGTTTTGTACGATAGCCTTTGTTTCTTTTATTATTTAATAATAATAATGTTTTTTGACTTAACGCTTACTAAATCAAAACAATAAAAGAAAAGCACAACCATGTTAACAAAAGTTATAACATATATTCCTTTTTATAAATAGTACCAATTTCCCTATTTGTTAATTTAAACAATAGGAAAATAAAAAAGAAATATTTAAATATACTTTATATTATACGTTGACGCTTTTTTAACATCGATTAAAAAGCAAACATTTATTTTTTAAGTACTTAAGTTTTTTATCAAAACAGATAAATAAGAAAGAAACAGCCCTTTAAAGTTTAATTTAATTTTGGGGCCTGTCCTGGTTATTGTATTGTATTATTAATAAACTCATAGACACGCGTACCTACATATATTATATAAAAACAAAAATGACAAATTTAACAATTCCAAAAGTCCTTGTTGACAGTAGTCTTAGTTTTACTTAATTTAGGACCGTTCTTTTTATGTGAAAATTGTGTATGCCTCAAATATTGATGAATGGCTCATAATTATAACAATAATTAATAATAATAAAAATTAATAATATTAATTTATTTATGTATTTATGGTCAAATTGCAGGTGAATCGCGATTGTACGCCAATCGTTTCCCTAACCGGATTCATCCTCGCCCTCAGGCGTTTTTGAATGCTATTTAGAGGGTTAGGGAAACTGGTAATTTACAGGACCCACAGGACGACTGAGGCACCCTGGAAATGCTTAGTGGGAGGGACATATTTTGAATTTAGTGCATGAGGATCCAACGACACAAATACAGTAGTTGCTCCCAGGTTCAAGTTATTTACCTCTCGTAAACCACTGATTTTTTTAAATTAAAAATTGCATACAAATTAACGGCTAAGGAAAACAATAACAAGGGTAGTCATGCGCAACGCGTCGCTTGGAGAAATTTCTTATTGATAAGGATTTTTCCTTATTGATAACGAGTGATAAGGCAAAAATCATAACACAACGTCCACATAACGTTAAACGTTGGTCTCGCTGATTTTAAAAACTCTGTACGAAAATTAGCTTGATCCTTACCACGTTCAAAGGGTTCAAGCTTTAAAGCCAGTATTTCCCATGCAGAGTCAATTTATAGATATTATATGTATATAAAAAAATATTAAGAACAATAAAACTCAAAACTTGGAAACGATATTAGATTAAAATCTTTAACTTTATCTCCAAAACTTTGATAATACTCCAGAATTGTGGAAATTTCCCTACATATAAGTTCATAAATTGTGTGCTAAGGAATATTACAGGAAGCAGTATTCAATTTCCGTTCTGTTTTGTCCGGTCAGTTAAATAACTTAGAAACTGCTGAGATCGTGATAATTTATAATTAATGTCACTACAGAAACTTCAGGTTTACTTTATCCCACATTGAAAAGGGATTATCCGAGGGAAATAGCAAACTAAGGCCAAGATTATAAGTTTATTTATGATTTCTTGTTTGCACTTACGAGGACTGAGAATTTAAGATTTTATTTCTACTAAAATAAAATATATACTTACTTAAGGTTATTGTTTATGATATTTAGTAGTGATGCAACGGTTTCGGGTTTTACGGTTACGGTTACGGTTACGGTTAGCTATACGGTTACGAATAAATTCACGGTTATTCAAAAAAAAATTACAGAATTACGAAAAATAAAGTTTTGAAATTAATACACACGTTCAGTAAAGGTTAAATAATAATTTATGTAAAACAAAAACAGAATTTCTAATAAAACTGTAAAACAATAGGAAATTAGTTACATTTTAAACCTAAAAACAGTAAAGTAAAACCTAAGTAGGTACCTGAATAATATATTTAAAAATATAAAAAAATTAAATGTTAATTTAAAATAATTCAAAATTCAAAATTTACGAGTCAAATTTTTATTTAAAAAACATAACATCTGCAAATTCTGCGGAATCAGCCTGTTCCTATTTGGTGTTTGCACAAGACCTGCAGTCGAAAACAACCTCTCCGAATTCACTGAAAATGGTTTGTAGAATACCTTAGTGCCAACACTCTTAAACGCCGAAACGTGTAACACGTTTTCCAGAATGTAAACGGATTTGACTTAGGTGGTATATTTGGTAACGTTAATTACTCCTCAATCTTTTTTTAACATGCATTCACAAAGTAGCATGAAAAACCGTAAATACGGTTACGGTTAACGACATACGGTTACGGTTAACCGTATAATATCGAAAACCGTGAATTAACCGTAACCGTAACCGTAACCGTTGCAACACTAATATTTAGCTGTATTCGTACAATAATAAATATTTAGTACCAATCAGTTTTTTACCTAAGAAACAGATTGCTAATTACCTTTTAGACGTTTAATTAATCCATATGTTGAAACAAAGCCTACCTGTAGCAAAATACTGCTACTACTAGTTTTTATTAATGTTAAAAAACGACTTCTAAAGTAAAAGTACTAATAAGTTAAAACTTTTAAATCCACACTTTATCCAACTCCTTTCTTAAGGTGTAATGTCAAAATAAAATATTGTACGGTGACTGTCCATTAGGCTGAGAAGTAAGTCTTTTTGTGCTGAACCCAAAGTTTGAGTTAAGCCCAAAAAGACACTTGTCAGCCGCATGGAATACATTTTATCTGTATTAATCTAATTTTTTAAACGATACCAACAGGTAAAATTATTATAAAAATTATTAAAATTAGAAAGTTAGGGATATCTCACAGTAGTCGAATTATTCAGAATTATTGAGAACAGTTATTCACGTAATAAACCATTGGAAATAATCTTTAATGTGCAGAATATTGCTCTCTATAGTTCCTTGCGCTTCTCATTGATGTGAGAAAAATAACCATTACCTACTGTTGTCAAAGTAATTTGTGAGGTTTTATTAGAAATTGTATTATACGAGTACATATCCTAGCACATGTAGTAGTAGTCCTTAATTTTTACTAATTTTTTTTTTTTGAAAGGGTAGTTGTTGACAATCGTTAAGTTTTGATAGAATGTTGCTCATGTTGTAAACTTTAAAGAAATCGTAGTAACGCCTACGTCGTAGGCGCATACGAGCAGGGGCGGCGAAATGTTTTGAAAGCGTGTGTTGAGTAGGTCTATAGACCTACTATAGTCATAGTTTAGGAGGCATTCTAGTATTACGTAAGCAGGCTAAAGGGTGGGAGGTTTAATTTTTGATTACTTTTGCTGAGAAAGGGTGGCGACATCTCTTAGGTTTCTAATTAACTTACAAGTTTCTGTAATTAATTAACCACATAGTAGTGACGTTTTAGTATACCAAACCTACAGGTTAATTACAACGATTTTCAAATGTTTTATCTAGAGTCTAGGGTCTCTTAAACATTATCTACAAGTTAAAAAAAAATTTAAAGATCCGAAAGAAAAAAATTTTGATTATCGCATTCGTGTGTACATTTTAATTTTTATTTATTTAATAACATATAAGCATTTCATGATTGATTAAGAAAACCCATTTAATGATTTCGTCCTTTCTCCACCATTGCTTATAAAAAAAACTTGTTTTGATGTGTGACTTAAAAAGAATGTATTTAATTGATTTTATTAGTTAAGTTAATTTAAATTACCCGCTAATTTTAGGATTATGAAGTTGGCACTTGTTAGTAACAAGTTGTTACAACCAACACATGTTTCCGCTGCCAAACGTCAAAATTAACGTTGATTTTCGAGTTAAAATATAAAAATGTAAAATTGTTATGTTAAATCCCCTTCAGGGCTATATGTTTTTCGCCTTATTTTTCACTGTTGAAAAAAAATGTAAGCTCGCCTTGACAAGTAAGTAAAAAATCTATTTAACTCACCTAATGAAACTAATGTTTACTTACTTTTCATGATGATGTTATTAGATTAAATGGCGAAATATACCGATATACAAAATACACCTCCCTTTTTATTATATAATTATTTTGTGTAACTGACCAACACAAATTTTGCATGAGAGTTGAAAATCACTATTCTCCTATCTAAAATAAAGCATAAGTAAAATGGCTCAATTTATTTTTGATCCAGCTCTCTCCTATTCTACTCATTGATATTAATGACATTGTATATTAAGTGGATTAGTGTTCTTCGCATCAATCGTCACTTTTATTTTCTTCGTGTAGGTAAAGTAAAGTAAGGTAAAAATTACCCGAATTGTCTAAATATTTTTTACAGCCTACAATCACTTTAGTAGTGTTGTGTTCTTTTTATTTCAAAATATTTAGTTTTATCAAAAATGTATTTATTACACATTTATAATTTTGTTAAATTTAAATATTTATATTGGATTTTAATTCAAGCATTCGAAGACAATGACATGAGCTTGACAAAATTCAAAACATAAAATAATTAAAAAATAAATAATTTTTTAAATTTGTTTATAAATCGTTTAAAAAATAAATAATATTTTAAATTTCTTTATAAATCGTTTACTTATATTATTAAACACGTGTTATTTTAAACTACAAAACTAAAATATTTATTTTTTAATAATTGTATATTAATAATTTGTAGTAGTCCATGTTTGTGACACCCTAAAGGTATAACATTAACAGAATAATAATTTTGTTATGTTTTATTTTCTTTTATGTTTATATTATAATTTTATTTATCTCCACGCGGTCTATAATTTAAACTTTATTGTTGTCAACATTCGATAACGAAATACCTTGTTATGACCTAGGCCGATAAAAATTTTTATGAGGCAAGTAATTAGTTCGATTTTTTCTCGCTAGGGGTATTGTTTTGACAAATTACCTAATCCTTTTCTAAGAAATTAACGTACTAAACTGGTTTAATTTATTTATAATAAGCAATAATTTGTTTGTTTTACTGTTAATGTTTAATATTTTTCATTAAATTATTGTAAAATTAAATATGAATAATAAAACAAAAAGTGAGGTTAGGCAACCAAGAAAACGCACGATTCTTCTTCTACAATTTAAATTATCTTTTAATTTTAATTTGCTTTTCAGTGAAATTAAATGTTAAACACAGCTTAAACATTCCAAACTACCTATTTTTTAAATAAAAATCCAAACAAATTGAAATTAGGTACCTACCTATTTATTAAACAATTAATTGAATTCAATGTAATAGTAAAAATCCATTTCTACTTAAATCATGTTGCTAGGTATTGTCAAACTATTACTGCTTCTAAAAGCAATAATAATTATTGTACATTTAATGTAGTCTTTAGCTAATAAATAAATGAGATTCTAAAAAAGTGAGGTTAGGACGCTTTGATGTTGAATTAAATTGACCTATATAAAGTGCTTTGTAGATTAAATATTGTATGCCATTCGGCCAAGAAGTGCCTTTTTGTGCTTCGCTCAAACCTTGAGCTTAGCACAAAAAGCATTACTTCTTAACCTAATGACATAAATAACTATTTTGTATAGCAATACCAAAGATTAAATGTAAGAAAGTATATTTAATCTTTGCCAATACACTGTAACCTACTTTTAATTTAACAAAGTTGCAAAAATAGACTTTTAATTTAAATCCACGAAATGTAGTTTGGTTGCTAAGTAAATTAAATTTGTCCCTTAGTATTTGGTGAATAGTGAAATTTGCATAGGTAATTAAATTGCGAAATTAAAAGCCGCAGCACAATGCACGACAAAAGGAATGGAAAATCCCAGTAATAAATTCCGAAATAAATTGATTAAAGGAAAGGGCAAAAATAGCGACGTTCCAGATTTTGCAGGAAAGAGATTTGAGTTGCGTGTGCGGGATTGTGAAAGGGCCCGTCAACGCCCTCTTTATTTAACTCAAATTATTACTTCACGAAGCCAATGCAAAACACTGAATGCCTGCCTGCCTGCCATACACTACGGACTAATTAAAATATAGCCTTTAACCAAAATATATACATTATACGTTATCAAAAATTTAGTAATTTTAGTTTAGGCATTCATTACAAACTTAATAATGGGATTTTTAGGAATAATACTGCGTTTTTTAAGATTATAATTAAAATTATAAATTATTTGTTACTTTTAAAATGATTTTTTTAATTATTTTAATGAACAAAAAATACAAAACTTTAAGGCACAACAAGAAAAAGAAGAACTTATTTCGGATTTAAACCAAACCACCCCTTAATAGAAGTTTATAAGGATTTTAAAACTGTGACCTCACACTCAGAGAAATATCATGCCATGAAAAGCATATAAAATTATATTAATTTAAATAATCGGGTAAATTTGATTCAAATAGAAAAATTTGTAGTTTTATATTCATTTACCAACAGTTTTACAATACTTTTAAACACTTTTAAAGTGTACCCTCTTTAAAATATATATACAAAAAGAAATCTATTTATTTCATTGCCTTTCTCAACGTTGTTTTAAAAAGATATGTATTATAAATTGTTATACACCTATTAATTTAATGGGACACACCAATGACGCCAAAACATATTTGAATCCCTTTGAATTATTATCGTTTTAAATGATTCTACAACATTTTTTCTCTCAGTGCACTAACAAAATCTAAACCTAAATCTTGACAAAAATTTGTGGGTATAAAAAATGTCATCGCTAATTATTATATCCCACTGTAGCTGCTGGAAATAAAAACAAAGATTTTTACAGATTTTATCATATTTTACTAATAGCTTATGGCATATTTTTGCAATTTTTACAACTTTAATATTGTATCCAATTTCTGTAGATCTAATTATAAAGGTGGTGGTGTAGTAATTTGGTGTCATAAAGACATTGACGCAGTTTCTTTAAACTTGCCGGTTGTTTCTAAAGGGTGTCTCAATAGGAACGCCGGATTTAATATGTTAATTAACTTTGCTAGAACACCCTCCCTCTTTTATTATAACATGCTTGCATATGTGCTGCTGAATTTCACCAATAAAGTAAACATTAAATTTTCTTAGTTTCTCTACCCATTACTGGTAATATTCATAAGAAAAAATTGAACCTACACCACTACCTTCTGTCGGTATTTGAAGTTGGTGGAACGCACTCAAAACAAAAAAGTTTGGCGAGGTGTAGGTTCAACTTTTTCTCGCCAATATCGTCTTTAAGTTGATGAATTGTTGCTGGTTTGTTGACCCAAACTCTGTCATTTTGTTTTTGACATAGCCACTGAGATGAAAGTGTGCTTCATCGCTAAACAAAATTGTCTTTGCAAATTCAACATCTTGTGGCCTTGCCAGAATCCAATTAACAAATTCACGGCGAATTGGATGAACTACTGGGATTACCTCCTGTGTTAATAAAATTTTGCATGAATGCAAATGTAGATCTTTTGTTAAAATTTGCTGTAAACTGCTCCTCGAAATGGCAACTTGTTGGGAACGATGACGAATCGAGGTTTCAGGATTTTCGGTAAATCTTTTCCGTACTGCTGTAATATTTTCAGCAGATCTGCTACTTCGACCACGCGTATAAAAATACCTGTGCGTCGCGACGATGTTCAAGGTTGCACTTTGCAAAAAATAGTAACATGGCGAAATTGAAATCCGGCGTTCCTATTGAGACACCCTTTTTTACAGGAGATTTGAAATATTGTGGTATTAAATTAAAAATTAAAAATGCGCGATTTTATGTGCCTATTTTTTTAGAGCCTCTGACGGTGATTTTCAACGTCTTTTTTGAACAATTATCTCATGTTTTGGATTTGGTATACCAACCATCGTTTGAATTAATCATTAATGGGGATTTTAACTTGGATATTCAAGAGATACACAATTTTAAATAATATATTAGTACTTTTAGTAGTAGTACTTTTAATTTAAAAAACAAAATCTTATACAAATACTGCAATTGATTGCATAATATCCAAAAACATAATTTTCGATCACAGTACTAGTAAAATATATTTTTCTTCTAGCAAAATATAAAAGTTTTACTGTTACCTTCAAAATTAAAGTTGGTCTAGGTTTTAAAAATTTTCATGGTACAAATCAGCAAAAAAGGATTGTTTGTAAAACCGGGTCCGGGTAAATTGTAAAATCTATTTGTATTCAAAAAATACTTTTTAAATATTAAAAACCGATATAAAATAGTCAAAGAGAATAATTTTAAATTGTTAAGGCAACCCAAAAAGCCTTTTTTGACTAACAAATCTTAAATTCAGATAACACGGTCAGGGAGTCGTGGAATATAATAGATGTACTGATTCAGCAAGAACTTAGGAATAACCTTGAAATTGAACATAATGGTCTTAAAGTTAGTAAAGGGGAAGAGATTGTAAATATTTTTATTAATTTTTTTTCTAACGCTCCTTCAAATATTAAAAACAGTGATGCACCAAGCATTTCGGAACCAACCATAAATAGTATGTTTTTGACACCAGTTTTAGAATCAAAACTAATAAATATAGTTAAGATAAAAATTAAAAACAAGAGGACCACGAGTTTGATGACAGGAAATCTTGTAAAAAAGTAATAATTTCTATAGCTTCTGTCCTGTCGCACCTTGTCAATATTTCTTTTGTGACAGGTATTCCAGGTATTCTTAAGGTAAACATGATACTGCCAATCTTTAAGAAAGACAATTTCTCAATTGAGAATGAGAGTCCTGTGGAATGTTTTCTTTGAACATTGTTTTTTGGATAGATAAGACAATTTTTTTTTCAGTTATAATATTATTATAATTTTTTCATAAAAGTAGTGAACTACTATTATGGTTAAACAATTTGTTGAAAGCCAAATTGGTTAGAAATATATTTCTAACCAATTTGGCTTTTAACAAATTGTTTAACCATAATAGTAGTTCACTACTTTTATGAAAAAATTACGACGGGAATTGTTTGTGCCTTAGTCGGGCATTCGACTATGTTAGAGCTCCTGCTCAAGACTAAATAGCCTGTTTTAAAAAAAAGTAGACGACAGTTTGTTGCAGTAAAGCAGCACTTTAGTAATTCAGAAAATAGTTACCTTTCATATCTGGCAACCATAAATATAGGGGTACCTTAAGGGTCAGTATTAGGACCATTTTTTTTATAACATGTATTAATGATATATTTAAGATTTTTATAATTAGGAATGCAAGGGCACTTTATTTGCTGACGTTTCTTTTTTTATTATTCCTGAAAAATGTAACTTAACTTTGGAGAACGAATGTAATAATGTATGCTTTAATAACATGGTTTGGAAGCAATTTCTTGTATTTTAATAAAGATAAAACAACGTACCTTAGATTAAATTAATTAAATAGCCTTTGATATTAGATTCTATTAGGAAATTTGCAGTACCATATCCCAACAAAACATGAGAAAAGTATATAACGCATATATTTCATCTAGACTACACTATGCTATAATCTTCTATAATCTACATCAGCAAAATGTGTTTTCATAGCACAAAAAAGAGTTATACGTTGACCACTGGGTATATCGCCTTCTATGTGTTGTAAAACATCAGGGAAAGAAAGATATTAACCTTATAAGTATACTGATAAAAATAATTTTCTAAAAAACAACCTAGTTCATAATTATAAAACCAGAAAACGTAACGAGTTTAAAATTCCATTTTCTAGATTAAATATAATTATAAATGCACAAATTCTTTAGGTCTCCGTGCATTTAATCATTTTTCTTAGAAAATAAAGAACTTTAATAATATTAGCTTATTTAAGTTAAGATTAAAAGCATATTTAATTAAAAATAGGTTTTACAATTTAAGTGAGTTTTTGTAAGGTTAATTTTTTGTTTCTTAATTTAAAGTTAGTTTGTTGATATTTTTGTGTTTGTTTTTATATTCATACATCTATTTTCTGTATTTTTACAACCGACTATTTTTATATTAATGTAATTAATCAAAGGAAAATAAAGATTAATATTATTATTACTTAAGGCACGCGTAAACTTTTTAGGGAATAAATATTGCGAAAACTTATAGAACCTCCTCAGGTTAGATAGTGCTTCACTGTAAAAAAATTGAGTGAAATTTCACTCAAAAATCACTCAATTATGTATTAGAAAAGATTGAGTTCATTTTTTACTCAATATCCGTGAGTGAAATTTAAATTTTATAAGTAAAACAAAAATCATCAAAACTAAGTGATTTTTGCCCGTATGCACCGTATGGACTTAAGCTCGATTAAGAGTTTAATCTCCCTTAGTTCGAAAGTTTGTCATGCACCGCTCGAAAAATGTGGTTTAAGTGTTCGATTACGAGATCCACCGGCGAGGTAGGTTTAATCGCAGGATTAACTGATTTTATAACCAAATTGATTAGTTTGGTTAGGGTTGGGCTTTCGTTGTAGCGGATTTTAAGGACTAGTATAATTAAATCATGTATTTAAAAGAAGAACTATTAAATAGTGATTTGTAGAAGATGATCAAGATATTCTGGACATAATTATTTTTGGATTTCCGCGACGAAATTATGAAAGGAGCGAATATTTTGACAACATGGACATGGCCGAATGGGTTATGAGAACAGCTTGACAAGCTAATAAAAAGGGCTAATACAAGGGACAAAGACCGTCGGAAGACTGCGCTGCTACCACCCGTACCACGCATCTTCATCGCAGGGAGGCTCAAGAGTTGGAACCACACTTCCACGCGCCTCTTTACAGCCAACCACATCACCACATTGCGGCCTTTTATTATATACCCTTTTTATGACTTGTAATTATTTTAATTTAGAAATATATTGATTTTGATTTTGAAAAAAAAAGCTTGACAAGTGAAAGACCTGAGTTCAATCCCCGGCTGGGTCAAATCTTTTTTTTAATTTAAATTTACTAATTTGACTATTTCATTCAGTAGAATTTGACTAATTATTAGTGACTACTTTTTCGCTAAGTATGACAATTAGTCAAATATGACTTATAATTAGATATTTTTGACTAATTCATTTTAAGACAGTGCATACTTATAAAATGTGCGAAGTTTCATAATTTTTTATTTAATTTTATGCTTTTAAGAAGAGTGAACGGAAATACATGTTATTTCCCATTAAAAATTTTAATAGATGTGGGGTAAGATCGATTTCGCTTAAATTTTACACCTATTTCTGTTTATACAGGGTGTTATGTAATTAATGTTATATATTAAAATACTGAATACCTTTTGACATAAGGAATAAAGGAAAAATATTTAAAAAAGCATTTTTCCAAAGATAAAGAAAAAATATGCATTAGAAGTTTTTTATATTTTTTGTGATACGCCACTGGTTACACACTTGTTTATCTCTGCACACCTGTATTTTGTGAGTAGGTCTAGGTGAGTAGCTATGCGTTGCCAGATGTAAAAAATTGTTACTAACAATTTTTCTTGCAAAAAATAAATAAAAACTCAATAAATACAAAAGTTTTATGCCCTTAAAGCTCTAATACCCTTTTGTATTTATTTACTGATCCAGCTATTAGCTTAAGCAATGATTAGAAAATTTAGTACCTTTGAAATTTGAAATCCATAACCACAAAATTAATTTTTTCATCAGTTTTTTTTCTCTGTTTACTCAGATGAAATTGGGACCAGTTCACAGGTTAAACTTTAAACATTTAATTTGTGTAAATAAATCCAAAAGCACTTCCTTTAGTTAAGATATTTACAATTTGAAAACATAACCTAAAATTTAAAAGAAATGCACTAGATTCTGTCATAAAAGTTGGCAGATTTACCTTCAGTACAAAAATGAAATAACCAACAATTAATAAAAACGCCAAATTGACAATTTGCATTGTTAATTTTGTCATTTTTGTAATTAAGCTAAATTTAAACAATGTTTGTCAACTTTTTTGAGAGATTTTGGAAACACTGGTTACCAACCATAACATAATAAATCCACCAGATTAACCTAAAGTTCCTAGTCGATCAGTGGCGTACTTTTTGGTAGGATAAAGGTTATTATAAATTATTTTAAGAAAAGTTTCAGGTGCTTCTTTATGGACCCTAAGAAACAACCCATTTTAATATATAACATTAATTACATAACACCCTGTATATCTTGATTACTATTTAGGCCTGGGGGATATAATTCGGACAAAAATAAGTCCCACCCTAATACATATCAATAAAAAGAAAAATGACAATAGTAACAATGCAAAATATGATCGTTCACGGTAGTATAATGTTTTTACTTAAGATATGACTCTTCTGTGTTTGTAAAAATTGTGTGTGCGTTAATTATTATGAATAATTGCTTATGAACAGTATCACTGAACATGAACATGTCCACTATGTTATTAATTTACGGAGAGTGTCGTCAAAATACCGCGGGTGCATTACGATTGTACGCCAATCGTTTGCGATGCAAATCTGCGGATTCAACCGCGCCCTCATACATTTTTAAATGCTATTTAAAGGGCTTGGAAAGAAATGTTGGCCGGAAGAAACACATTCTGGATTTAGTGCATAATGATTCAACGATAAGCACTCGAGTAATCGTTTACCATGTTCAAGTTAGTTAGATGAAAGTTTGTAAAACTCTGCACGAAAATCAGCTTCATCCTTACCACGTTCAAAGATTTCAAGATGTGAAGCCAAAGGATTTTTAACGCACAGACAATTTTTTTAACTGGCTTTTAGAGCAAAATGACAACAATAATATGTTAATGGATGGATGGATTTTGGTGATATATCAAGCCATGTTTACCCGCAATAATTTCTGCAACACACATATTTCGACTGTCGATAATCCTAAAGCTGTACGAAGAACTAATTTTTAAGATATAAGTTTTTTAGTGTGTGCAAGCTTTGTAAATTGCATGTTAATTGGATTTGTTCTTGTGAGGGGGTTTCTGTAGGCTCGCCATTACAGTGAACAGCATTGCAGTTTTAAGTTTAAAAATCCTTAATTTATAGAATAAACATTAAAGTTTTTATAAAATCTATAATTTAAATCAATACCTACTTTTCAAAACAATTTAATTAATAATTGCATTAGAAAAGAACAAAATACATTTTAAAATGGATGTAAAAGGTAGCGAAACATGATTTTTTAAATTAAAATAAAAAATAATTCTGTTTAGAATGTGCCTGGCGGTAAAACGCAAATGCACAAAAGTGTCAAAAGAAAAGTGAAAAATATTGCGTGGATATGCAAACATGGCACTAGATCTAACGGAAACATTCATTTGAATAGATTCCATTGTTGGGCTGAAATCAGCAGAAGTGGCAACAAATAAACGGCACTGTGGTGAAACAAAAGGTTCAATGTGGTGTATAATGAATTAAAATGACATCCGACTCTGCAATCTATCGTCGCGGCGAACAAACCGAGGACACGTGCCTCATACCGTTCTGCACCTATGACACTGATTCGCACGGTCGACAATCTGATCCGGCTTGTGCTGTTCTTGGCTGGGCTGTCATATCGGCAACTAATCAAATGCTAATCTAATTGTATTCCTCATCTGTTTACCTACGTCTGTCTACCTAGATGATTAAGGTATTTATTTGAATATGAAATACTTAGTATTAGACGACTTAATTTAATTTTGGAATAAGTTATTTAGTTTGAAAAAATGCATAAAAAAGAAGACTGTGGATACAATATTGTTACTTATTGTTACAAAATTGTTACTAAAAATTTTTCTTGCAAAAAATAAATAAAAACTCAATAAATACAAAAGTTTTATGCCCTTAAAGCTCTAATACCCTTCTGTATTTATTTACTGAGCTATTAGCTTAAGCAATGATTAAAAAATTTAGTACCTTTAAAATTTGAAATCCATAACCACAAAATTAATTTTTTCATCAGTTTTTTTCTCTGTTTACTCAGATGAAATTGGGACCAGTTCACAGGTTAAACTTTAAACATTTAATTTGTGTAAATAAATCCAAAAGCACTTCCCTTATTTAAGATATTTACAATTTGAAAACATAACCTAAAATTTTAAAGAAATGCACTAGACTCTGTCATAAAAGTTGGCAGATATTGTTTGAATTTACCTTCAGTACAAAAATGAAATAACCAACAATTAATAAAAACGCCAAATTGACAATTTGCATTGTTAATTTTGTCATTTTTGTAATTAAGCTAAATTTAAACAATGTTTGTCAACTTTTTTGAGAGATTTGGGAAATACTGTTGTTACCAACCATAACATAATAAATCCACCAGATTAACCTAAAGTTCCTAGTCGATCAGTGGCGTACTTTTTGGTAGGATAAAGGTTATTATAAATTATTTTTAGACTTTGGAATTTAGAAAAAAAAAGTTTCAGGTGCTTCTTTATGGACCCTAAGGAACAACCCATTTTAATATATAACATTAATTACATAACACCCTGTATATTTTTTCGTTTTTTCGCCGATTTCGATTGACTAAACCCACCGTTCTAAACTTTCTTAATGAAATTGAATATTGAAGCCCAGTTCTGTTAGTTTTTTTGTCTTTCAATATTTTAGAATACCTCATAACAATCATTAGATTTTCTTTTTCCGCTGGTGAAAAGTTAGGAATTCTGGTCTCCCATTTTATAGACAGACGAAGGATGATCCAAAAAGTTTTATGAAAAATTAATAAATTAACTATTTTGTGACTAGGGCTCGTGATCGTCTTACCAAAATTTGGACCTCTACGTTGTGGTTACCTGTTACTTGTTTTTATTAAATACATTGCTTTAAGAATCATACTTGGAAAAATTAGGTATACAAAAAAATAAAATACAGTGTTTAGTTTACCCCAATTTAATTTACTTTACAAACAGTTTAAAAAAACAGGGGTGGCTCTTAGGGAGATACGACCAGGAAAAAAGAGCTTGAGAAAAAACCCTGTTCGGCTATGAAGTAGCAAAGGATTACACGATTAGGCATTGTTTCTTTAAAAGTTTATGCAAATCAATGGAATGACACGACGCTCGTTAAACTATCTACCCCCTACAGGTTTAAAAATTGGAAAAACGTTGTTAGTTTAACAGGGCAGTTAACTGTTAGTCTGTCAACGTTAACGTTGCCCTGTGGAGAACGAGGTCCACACTGGAAGCAACTCGCGTAAAGATGCAGTTTCGGGATAAAAGTTGCGATGCCGCCTAGAGAACCTAGGTGACCAGTTATCCCTCACGGAGGAGAGTATTTTAGTATCTACTGCAAACTACGTACTAAAGAAAAAGGAGCATTCAAAGTTTAAAATTAACGGTCAATACTCCCCTTTAAGTAACGAAACGTCCTGTATTACACGGATATTTGTTTTAAAATTACCGCAAAAAAATGCATAATCGTGTTGAGGGAAGGTCTAAACATTTTAGTAATATTCAACTAAATAAAGCCTAAGACAATAAAATAAAGGAATATAAATTTTTACATTTAGCAGTAAACTTAAAAGGAAAAAAACATTTTATAAAAATAGCTAAAACAAAAGGTGTTAATATCGAGTAAAATTCACTAAACGCAGTAGTGCAAAATAACTAATGCTCAGTTTATTTAAATCTAAATCGTTCTACGTTTAGTGGACTTTACTACATAATTGGGCTACTAAAATTAAGAACTAACCTGGGAGAATACACCAACACTTGTAACAATTATTTAAACCGAACTTTACAATAAATTTCGTTTTCGTAAAAATGTATAAAAGCCGATGTGTTCGATACAATTTTCAAACACTTTCTGCACCTTTATTTTCTTCCCTTACCAAGTTTCGATGTTGTTTTCGCCTCATCTGGTAAACAGATTTTTTTCCATTTCAGGCAAAATTTCGGTCTTCCTCGAAACTTTGTAATTTCTCTACCTAACTGTTCGTTTTTTTACCTCTGTTGCAAGGATTTTTACATTTTACAACACAATTTAAAATTCCAAACTTATTCAAAAATAAATTTGTAAAACGTATTAAAGTACCTACTGAACCATTACAGTATATTAGGCATATAACAAAATTTAAATTTTAGTTTGTTAACATAGTTTGTTTCTCTATGGTTGTCAATCGATTTGAATTTACGATTGACAGTTTTTTGTGGTTTTTTTGACAAATAAAACAGCTTTGCCAAATCGCCAATTCAGATTGCATAATCCGCGTACGGTGCATTATGACGGAGAAAGATTAATATAATCGCGATTTGCTAACTAGGCTTGGGCTTTAAAACGGTGCATACGGGCATTTGTTCAGTTTAGATTCAGATAAATATGAATATTGGGTTTGTCTTAAGTAAAAGTCACTTGAGAAGAGTTTTTCTGTTTAATTAATTCTTTATGTAAGTGAAGTTAATCAGATTTGTAAGAAAAATTGTAACAATTGGAAATCATTGCAAAAAGACCCAATTTTAATTAAAATTTTACTAAAATATTTAACTTACTAAATTAACTCACTGCCAGAAAAGCAGTCGGCTATCCTGCCGCCTATAAAAAGAGGATGGGAGGCAAACTTTAAAAAGTATATTTTTGATTAATTTACTAAAACAAAGAATAAATAAAATTAAAATACTATTATTATTAGTAGTATATTGCATATTCTTATATTTATCTTGCTTGCATATTTTAAGTATTTTTCATGCTTATTTGAGCCTTTTTATGTAGCATAAAATCTAAGAATAAAACAGCTTTTTCAGATATTGTTTTCACGTATCTCGAGTCGCTTAGTTCGAATCTCACTGTAGAATTTCGCTAGAGTACCTCAGAATTCCATTAGCCTATGGGGAAAAACTTGCGATTTTTGGAAGGTTGTATTTTTGCGCAAGAAAGCTTAAATACTTTCGTATTTTGAGTTCCTGAATTCATATCGGACGTGAAAAATGTTTCCCTAGCCTATGGAAAAACATAGAAAATCATGCAGGTCTTTTTCGCACGTTAAAGCTGATACCGTGTTCATTTTTGTCATTAAAATTTTTATCCAGCTTCTCACAATTACCCTAGCCTACGAAAAATGTGCAAAGATAAGGGAAAATTTCTTAGGTAACTTTAAAATTATAAGAAAATAGTAAAAAACATGTTGCAAAATTTTAAGAACACTTCCCTGAAAATCTTGGTGATTACAGTGAGGAACAAGGAGAACGTTTTCACCAAGATATCAAAGAAAACGAAGACTATTGTAACTCAGTTTTGATTGTAGACTAGAGTAACTCAACTTAATAAAGTTTTCGCCTGTAGGAATGTGAAGTATTACACTTACTATACAGGGAAGTTGTTCACTGGTTCCCTATCGTTTCATGTCTGAGTTACTGTAATCTTCCACCAAATAGAGCTTGAAAAAATCTGTTGATTCCATATAGTAAGTCAAAACCCACGTTTTTTGAGTTACTATAGTCTTCGTTGCATGGGTCGACATGATGGCAGATTTTTGCTGATTTTTGAAGAGGGATGTTGCAAGTGAAAGCAAAAAAAGAAAGAGGAATCCACTCCGTCGAACGTTTGACGATAAAAGAACAAGGAAAATACGAACAAACTAATAGCATGCAATTTTTCGGCAATTGTGAGGAGCTGGATTAAAAAAGGCCTGCATAAAACTTAAATTTTTGCACAATTTTCTACGTAAGTACTCTGGAACACTTTTTACGTCAGATATGAATTCAGGAACTTAAAATACGAAAATATATAAGCTTTCTTGCGCAAAAATAGAACCTTCCAGAAATCGCAAGTTTTGCTCAGCTTAACACTTTTTCCCCTAGGCTAGTGGACTTCTGAGGTACTCTAGGAAAATTCCACAGTGAGATTCGAACTAAGCGACTTGAGATACGTGAAAACATTATCGTTTTATTTAATATTGCGTATATAAAAATTGGTTTTATAGGTACTGAAATTTCTAAGATTTCAAGTATTTCCCCTAGGCTAGGGTCCAGGAGAAATTATGAGACCGGATTCGGATTCAGCGGCTTAAAATCCAAGGGGGTAGTATACTTAAATGTAAAGAGCATTCCACTTTTTTGTTTTTGTGGGCCTGTGTTATTTTCGTCTCGACCAAAAGGACAGAGCGTCGAGACAGCTCGTAGAGCGGCAAAATTAAGCACTTTTGGTCAAACTGACGTTTTATTAGCAAATCAACTTTTCTTTTTAGCATGTCCTACAAAAACATAATAAAGTATAAATATTTAATTTTTTATTATTTAGCCACATTATCCGAGCCAAACTCGCACCAAAAACCTCAAGTTTTAAGTTTAAAGTTTTAAGTATGTAAAATAAAATGAATTATAGGTAATATTTTGTTTTTTGTCCATAAATTTAGCGTAAAAATTGTAGTCAGGTAAATACAAGTCTCAAAAAGAAAGAAACAAAGGCTTGATGTCTAAATAAATAAATGCCATTGTTTTTTTGTTTGGTGTTGGCAAAAAGGGATGCGTGGGTTGTTAATATAAAGGGATTTATTTTAATATTTCATTTATCATAAAGTGACATTGCTGCTTTGAAATTGGACCGTTTTCACTTTTAGACCTCGGCGGAGGCGAAGCTCGAGCCGCAAACGGCTAATATAGTGGGCGTGAAAACAATAGCTGACATGTCTGTAGTGGGAATTCTCGGACAATAGCAATTGAACAAACAATGAGAATTAGACATGAAAGTGAGTATAAAAAATGACCCGAATGAACGAAGGCATTTTACAGATAATTTAAATTTATGCGTTTTATTTGTATAAGTGGGCATAATTTTTTTATTTATTTTTAACGTTTTATCTATTTAAAGGGCTTATAGATAAATATTAAAAACACCCTTTTAAAACAACTGTTATTTAAGCCATACAAAAAATAAATTAAGGTTAAATTATTAGTTTTTAAAAAGCTTATCCCTCGTGGTACCTACTTTTATGAACATTTGTTGACAAGGTTTTTAAAAATAAATAATTCAATATTATTATCTAAACTTATTGTATTTGCTGCATGGATTAAATAAAAGCCTGTTTAAGAAAAGGTTTTTATTTTTATTTTTTTTAATTATTAGGTCCATGTCTTTCTGATAACGCATCAATATTAGTAGTAACCCTACCATATTAAATTCAGAATGACGTTATTCTGCTTTACCCATGTCACGAGAGTGGTAAAGAAATTTAGTCCGCCATCTTGGGGCATCCGCCATCCGCCATCCGCAATTATATCACCAATTCTGCTTGATAAATCCTTTATTTGATATCTATGTCAATCAGGTGGTAAAGAAATAGGTAACCCATCTTGGAGCATTTACAATATTGAATATATTATCATCAGCACCAAAAGTGTGTGCAAAATGTTTGCTCAATCGGTTGGGTGAAACTGGTTTAGCCCTTAACCAGAAACATGCAATTTTAACGGCTATACGAAATATTTGGTCTAATAGACCAGCACAAATAAAAACTAAATAAGGCGTAAATAATGAATGTAACACTAAAAAAGAACCTCGTTATTAGTGGAAAAAATTAGTGGTTTCAATTATACTTATAATTAACACAAAACGATCATTCACAATGCTCAAAATTAACATTTGAAATTAATTAATTTCCCTTAAGGGAATTTGCTAAAAGATTGTCCATTCTTCTTAACCTGAAATAAACAATATTAATTACTTATATTAAAATAATATTTTTTACAACCATTACAATAATATTTATATAACCTTACCTTAAGTGGCAAATTTTCAAACTTTTTGATTTTGACATAAAATATCCGCGCACATGCGCAAAGCCGCTTTCCAATTAAAATTAGTAGTAAAAGTTAGAATTTTGCAAACTTTTTTCCACTAATTGAAAAGTACTACCACTAATTTTTTGGTTGTGAACAACACTGTATATATTCATATGAAAAACTTTTACGTTAATTGAAACCACTAATTACGAGGTTCTGAATGAGGCTTTATTCCTTTTCTATTAATATTATTAATTTTATATCAATAACTTTGCTAATTCCTTAAAAAAATTCAGGAAAAATAACACAACTTTTTTATTGCTATAGTGAACATATTGAATAGTGAATATATAATTTAACATTTTTTGATTCATATCTAAAATTTATTTGCATGTCGTCGGGTTACTGCAAAAACCAGATAACTCCATTTTTGCATGTTTTGAGTTAAGTATATTTTTAAATTGATAATTGTGTGTAGTATGTTCTGCAAAAACAAGAAAATTCAACTACCAGCATAACCGGTCAATATCGAGAGCAAAAAAATAGTATAACTTTATTTTTAGTAAATAGACACAACGAGAACAAGTTAAGTGCATTTAACTGTGGAAACATTATAATTGTACTGCATCTTTCACGGTTTTGACTTTCAAAATAAGCCAAGTGCCACATAACTTGTTTTGGCTGTAATCGTGTCAAGTGGCACTTGACTTGTTTTGACAGTTGTATAAATGTCATGATTGATTTATGCCGCAAAATGGAAATTAAGTACTGAAAACAGTCACCCATTTTAAGAGAGAGTTTTCCTACTGGTTGTTGGGTTTACTGTGCCAGAGTGTTGTGTAGGTTTTTTTGAGTAGTTTTATTGAGTTGTGCATTATAAGAAGACTTCAATTATGATATAATTATAACGTGGTGTTTTGTTAGTAAAAATAGCAAACCTAAAAGAACTACTTGCGGGTAAGTTTTGTTTCTAACTGAATCCGACTTTCTAAATTGTAACATAACTTTTTGGTTTCAATAAAAAGATGTTGAATCCAGCCCTATTAAAAAAGTTAGTGACAAGCAGTCTGTCGAGCAAGTTTATTCTGAGCTAATTGTTTTTAACCAGAAACCTGATTTCACAAAATAATCATCAGGTACTTCTGAGGAAATAGAAATAAGTTACATGGAGGAACCTGAAAGTTATGTGAGAGATGAAGAGATGGAAAGTTTTCTAGAGGATTCCGACTGTTCTTTACGAGATAAAGATTATGTGCTTGAGCAAGAATCTTCTGATATAGGTAAGATCAAGATGGATTAATAATGCGGTTTCCTTTAGTAGGACAAAACATTAAAAATTTCAGGATACATTCTAAATTTGCAAAACATTCAGAGTTAGAGTTTTTTTTTCTAATACAAAACAAAAATTGAATATAAAATGTACTCAAATTAAAAACAAAATTAAATAAAAGGATTTAATTTAAATTACAAGCTAAAATTTATAAACACAGTTCTGTTTATTTCCTTTAGACCATTATGAAGATGATGTGCCCACAGCGAATGAATCGGAGATTGAAACTAAAAAAAGAATGATATGGGGAAGTTCTAATCGAAGTAAGTGGAAAAGATAAAAAGTAAAGCGTCAAAAAATTGAAATGAAAAGGCCAAAAGACATATATTGCTCCAGATGCCGCTTTAAATGCACAGAAAAAATTGTGGCAGAAAATCGAATTGCAATTTGTGCCATCTATTGGGCTTGTGATTTCACACGCAGAAAAGATTTTATCTTGAACAATGTTGAGTGTCGCGTTCCCGATAGACGTAGACAAAAAACTGAAGGAAAAAAGAACCTTCGGGTTAATTCCAAAGCTTACTTTCCTAATGCCGAAAGAAAAGTCAGGGTATGTACATTTTTTTTTATAAAAACACTCTGCATTAGTAAGGAAGTAGTGGAACATGCTTTTAATAAAAAAAGGAACCGGAGGGTTATATACTGGGGGCGATCAAAGAGGCAAGAGAGAACCACACAATAAAACAAAATCTGAAGATATAGAAAACGTTAAAAGGCACATTGAAAGTTTTCCAGTATTAGAGTCGCATTACTCCAGGAAAAGTACTAAACGACAATACTTAGATTGCAAGTTAACTATTGCCAAAATGCATTCTCTTTATAAAGACATTTGCATAAAAGATGCCTGTAAGCCAGTATCACTTATAACATACCGGAGAATATTTTGTCAAAATTACAACTATTCTTTTTTAAAACCAAAAAAAGATAAATGTCAAATTTGTATGTCTTACAAATCTCACGTTTCAGAGAAATCGACAGAACTGGAAAACAAATATCAGGATCACGTAAGGAAAGAAGACTGTAACGCAGCAAAAGTGAGAGATAAGGAAAGGTCTTTGAAGGAGAATAATTTTGTTTGTTGTACATTTGATCTACAATGCGTGTTACAAATTCCTACGAGCGACGTGAGTCCCATGTACTATAGCCGAAAAATCTGCACGTACAATTTGACTGTATATGAATTAGCGCCACCAAACAATGCTTTCTGTTATTCATGGACAGAACTAAATGGCAAAAGAGGTAGTATAGAAATTGGAACCTGTTTGTACAAGTACTTAAATCAGCTTCCTAGCACAGTTTCAGAAGTGGCTCTATTTTCTAATACTTGTAGTTGCCAAAATCGAAATCAAAATGTTAGTGCGATGCTACTGTACCTTGTTCAGAAAAACCCGAATATTATGGTTATAGAGCAAAAGTTCCTCGAAAGTGGACATAGTTACATGGAAGTAGATAGTATGCATAGTGCTATCGAAAAAGCACAAAAGTATGTTCCCGTGTACACTATGCACGATTGGTTAACAATTTTTCGAATGGCCCGAACGACTAGGTCTAAGAAGAAACCGTAAAATGTAGTGGAGCTGAAATTTTCTTATTTACTTGATTTAGAACAGCTGTCAAAATTAAAATCCAAACCAGGAATGCTTCTATATAGATACGATCACACATCTGAATAAAAGGAGATTTTTGTGTTGGCAAAAGGAAAAGGTCGTCCATCTAAAATAACTGACATGAAGATAATTAAAGCCTACACCAAGGTTCGCCCAATTAGTTAAAAAAAACAAGATCTATTAAAATTGTGCAAGGGTGAAGATCCCCCAGTTCCTGAAGAGTTCCACCAATATTACAAGACTTTACCTGCTCTTAAAGAGATAGAAGACACCATTCCAGAACCTTCAATTGAAGACAGTGACATGGAAAGCGGAGAGGAAGACTAGATCGGAGTTTTTTTTATTATAATACTGTTTCCTTTTTTGTAAAAAAACAATTATTTTACAAACCAAATGTATTTTTCACGTTTTATTACATTCTAGCTTTGCTGTTCAATAAATGTTTTAGACCAACACGGCTTTTACTTTCAAAGTGGATTTTTAAGCGTCTTCCAAACTTAAAACGTCAAATTACTCAAAACTACATTTTTGGAGTTATCTGGTTTTTGCAGTAACCCGACGATGTGTAAACAATAATAATTATATTTATAATAATGTATCCATGTGTAGTTTATATCGCAATACGCCATAGTCGTATTTATGGATTATAACTATATACATACAATAATATATGACCAGAACTCATTATATATAATCATAAGTAACACCCACATAAAGTAGAAATAGTACTCCATGTGGCGATATAAATGGTGTCCCGAAAATAGTGTGCAATAATTATAATTATAATAATTATAAGATGTATTATTATCCATACTTAGTATATATCGCAATACGCCATAGTCGTATTTATGGATTATAACTATATACATGCAATAATATATGACCATAAATCATTATATAGAATCATAAGTAACACCCACATAAAGTAGAAATATTACTTCATATGGCGATATAAATGGTGTTCCTAAAATAGTGTGCAATAATCTATACATGGTTTCTAAAGAGAAAATGGGAATAAATCTTCTTATGAACATACGTAGGTCGGCAAATGGCACCTAAGGTAGCTACAGCCCCTTAAAGGGGCGCCCCTGTAGATGGGTTTTTATTAATATTTACGAAACGGTTTGAGATAATAACATTTTGTATGCTTACTTAAATTTGTATGCTGAATTTAAAAATAAGAACAAGACATTAAATTTTAGCCCCAAATTTTTTGTGCGCAATTGCAAGTTGGTTGCAGAATATACAAATTTAGAGTTTTCTGCGTAAAAATGGTACTCTTTTTAAACATCGATAAAATGCGCCGTTTTTTTTAGATCAAGCTGAAAATTTTGTTACATGGTATGAGAGTTTTTAATATTATTTCCAAAGCGGTTTGGGATAAAATATTAAAATTTTGTATCCTTATGCTGAATTCAAAATTGTAAACGAAATTTAATTGTTTTATTAAAAGTGTATTAAAGGGTATTTTAATCCCCAACTTTTTGTGTGGATTTTTTCTGAAAATTTTGTTACATGGTGTATTGGAAATTTAAATTAATTTCTGGTGTAGGTCTATGTAAATAAAATAAATAAAATTAGAATTTTTATTAAATCAATTTATAATGACAAGATTTACATACAGATAAATTATGCATTTTGTGTACGATTGCAATGGCAGTGCGTTGGCCGCAGGAAGGGTACCTGGGCGTCGAACGTTTGCCGTTATTCGGCAGAATTTGTCAAACTATGGGAATTTTAAAAGGTTTTAAGGCGCACGAAGACTACAAGGAAATTATTGTATGGATATTGCGTAATTTGTAAAACCATGGCAATTTTAAAATATTTTAAGGCGCAGGAAGACTACAGGGATCATTTTGAAAATGATAAGCGTACAAAAAGTTTCAGAGTTGAAAATATGGTAATAAAAAAATGTACCTAAATAGTTAATTATATTTTTAAAAATAATTTGGGTAGGAAGAATGACCAAAATGCAAGGATTACTTCCCTTCCATTTGCAACATATAATGGAATCAGATTTTTTATCACGACTCCAGTTTTGTCAGTGTATATTGGCAAACTAGACAGCATATTATTAGACCATATGGTCTGATAAGTCGATGTACACTAGTAATGAAGCTATTAATATTCACAATATGCATCATTGGTCGGACGAAAATTCACGAGTTGTTCGGGGCACAAATTTTCAACATATATGTTTCCCATCAATGTACCAAAAATCTATAGATTTTGTTGGGCAGGAATCATTGGAAATCAAGTACTCACCAATCGTCTTAATGCAAAAGATTATATAAACTTCTTTTAAAAGGACCTTATTAATAAATCAACCTTTGGGGACATTCCATAAAAATTCGGATATGATGAGGTAAATCCCAAATTAATGTATATGGTATAGTAGGCTGTTAATCTTTTTTCTAAGCAACGAATTTACTTTATTTATTTGTTTTACAAATTTAATTTAAGAACAGTCAATTTGGCAATCGTCATAACTTAGTCCTAAATTTTTTAAACATTGCTATGTCAAACGGTATTAAGCCTAATGTAACGCGAGTAACCAAACTTTTTGTTGTTAATTTTTTTTAAACCAAATGTATGAAAAAACATTATAATAATTATAATTGTATAAATTTCTTTATGTTCAACCTTGATCTATTTTTGTTATTTAAGAGTAGTTTTATTGTTAAATACGCAGAAATAATAAAATGTTTATAGAAAGGTAACTCCTTAATAAGGACTCCTTATGATGTAACACTCGAGTGAACTGGTGAATTTTATTTTCTAAAAATAACAATATAATAATTTCATTTTTAACGAATAGTCCAAGTTTTTAAATAATATTGTTGTTTTTTGTTAAACTTTTAGAAGATCGTTTTACTGTCAAATAATTTAGGTGATTGTAACGTGAGTTACCATGGAATGTCCCGTTGGATGTTCAACACGAGTTTCAACCAAATATGCATTTTCAACATGACGGAGCGCCTACTCATTTTGGGGGCAATGTTTGAACTTGGTTGAATCAAAGTTTTACCAGCAGGTGGATAGGTCAAGGTGGTCCTATAACTTTGCCACCTCGTTCACTGGATCTAAACCCATATGATTTTTACATTTAGGGTTAAATGAAAGACTTACTCTTTACGCTAGAATTACCTAATTAATTTATTTTTAATTTGAGGTTTGAGTTGATGTCATAAATTTTTTAAATCAATTGTAATAAAAAACAGTACATTTTATCAAATATAGACTATTGTGGATTCTGGACTAGTGTACCTTTTTACATATAAAATAGTTTTATTCTGCAGCGAAATTACAAAAAAACTCACACAAAAAAGTTTAAAAAACGTCTGAATACAATTTTGAAATTTCGTTTATATATTTTATTCAGCATAAAAAGATAAATAAGCATCCAAAATTTCATTATATTATTTCAAATCGTTTCGAAAATATTAAAAAAAAACCATTAGGTAGTTTAAATTCCCAATATAACAATATTTTATATAACAAAATTTTCAGATTAATCATTTTTTAATCTGTTCTGCTATTACGTGTTTATATACTCCCAGTAAAAATTTCAGCTCATTCTATAAACGAAAACCCGTGCCGACTTGCATCTGAACCCTCCGTTAGCCAACGTTAGGCGCGCGGTATTTTGTAACACGGTTGGTCGCGAGGTCTTCGATCGTAAGTCATTTTGTGTTTGTTATTATGTGACCCTTATATTATAAATTATTGACAAACGTTAAAATATAATTTTATTTATGTGTATACTTTGATAAAAAAGTATATTTTCACAGGGAGTGGCTAGTTATTCGGAAGGGTCTGGTGAATAGGCCGTAAACTCTGAAATTGATAAACTTAATGGGTTTTACTCTAAATAACTAAAAGAGTCTATTGTGAGAGATGACTACCGAAAACTTATTGAACTGTCTGAAATATTTTTGGGAGGACATCAAGAAAAGAAATGCTTATAAAAAGCTGAAATTTCATATAACAGTATATTTTAGCAATACTAATTAGTATATTAATATATTTAAGGGATAAAATCAACTAAATTAGTGAAACAAATGATAGAAACAAAAGCAATAATATTAATTAGTAATCATATTTAATAAAATCATTAGAAAAATACAGTCATAAAGTATATCTTCTTTTTAAAGTGTTTCGTGTTACAAAATACCGCGCGCGCCTAACGTTGGCTAACGGAGATTTTAGATGCAAGTCGACACGGGTTCCCGTTTATAGAATGAGCTAAAATTTTTACTGGGAGTATATAAACAAGTAATAAACATAATTAGAGGGTATGCGTAAAAAAATAAAAATAAGGGACACCCTAATGTACACACACTATAATTTTTAAATTTTCCTAACTAAAATATCTTATTTTCTTTTATATAAATTAATAATCTCAAAACAGTAAAGAAATCAGTATAAAATTTAATTTTAAAAAGGTAGTAGGTACCTACTACTGAAAAAATAACTTGTTAAAACAAACTTTTACTGTGCAATTTTAAAACACTATGTATATACTTACTTACAATACACTTCAATTGAGTTCATGAGTCATTCTATAACATATCGCCTATTTGTGTTGCTCGATATTTTTTGTCCTATACTTATATAAATTTGTTTATCTACTCCTACATTGACGAGCTGAGACTTTATGGCGTTTTAGTCACGGGCTGAAGAAAAATATGCAGAAATTGATTGATTGATTTAAATTCATAAAACTGTTACTCTTATCTCATTTGCATAGATCTTTAACAATCTTTTTCTTTAACGTATTAAATTAAAAAAATACAGATTTTAGACACCTTTCTTGTTTATATGGTATTATAATATACTTTTTATTGTAGATGCTTTTAGTTCAGTTCAGGGTGGAAGAAGAAGGTGATATAGCTCCTATCTCTGCAGTACAGAAGCAAGCGTCCAGATAAGTCAGTATTTCGTTCGTTGTTCGTTAGATGGCGAGTCAACTAAGAACCTTTTTTCCAACGAAATCCATATATTCTATAACAACTTAACTTTTAACAACAAATTATAAGATAACGAAAACCCAAGGAGCGTCTTCTACCCTCCGTAACGAAAATTACATCTTTTCTTACAGCATTATTATAATAATTTGCAGAACGATTGGCACTACTATATTATTGCCAACTGTTCTGCCAAAATGCACAGTCACTTTTGTGCGTTTGTGGCGACTAGTCGCCACAAACGCACAAAAGTGACGTTGAAATGGTTTTATTTGAATTTTTATTAAGCTTAGTGGTCTATTCTTTCTCTGAAGTTAATCAATGCAATTTTACTAAAAAATGGGAAAAGTTCCAGGTTCCACTTCAATGCGCCATCTATTCAGACTTTTAACAAATACTGAGTTATTTGGCCGCGTTCCGGGATAGAGATATATCACCTCCTTTTTCCAACCTGGTTCAGTTGGTAGATTATTTTATTGTTGTCTTGTCTGACATTTGTTTTGACAGTAAATGTTTATATTTAGATATATATGTTTTTTTTCTTCTCCCACCCTTTATCGTAAATGTTTTCATGACACTAAGTAACCTTTTAAATACACATTGACAAGTTGTGGCGTTTTAGTCACGGGCTAACAACAGGTTAGCAACAGGTTTTTAGTCACGGGCTGAAGTTAGCTTTAAGTTAGTTGACAGTTGTCAAATGTCATTCAATCGTTAAAATAATGTGCCCTTCTTCTAAAATAATACTAAATGTGAAAATTATTTTATTATCTCAATACAAAAATACAAAAGCATTAAAGAGTTTCTCAACGCCAATATTTGAAAATTTTATATGAAAGTTGTACTGACCTTTTAATTTCGCCGGCAGTAAACTAGATATAACTTAAAGTCGGGCTCGGACTTCACCGTGAAGTGCTAATAAAACATTTTCTTCACTTTCACTGTAAAAAACTGTTGTTTAATCCATTGTCAAGGGATACATTTTGATTTATTATCTATGATTACAACACATACAAATTTGACATTTGACATTAACACTGATTGCTCTATTGATTTATAGATGGCGCTCTATACAAATACTTACGAGCGAGCTTGCGAGCTAGTGTTTAAATTGGCGTTTACCAAACTTGATACATAATATACTATTATGTTCCCACGTTTAAATGTATTTAGCATATTTTTTAAATGTTTTTATATTGACAGTTTACCTAATTTTTTGTAAATTTGTTTAACAAATAATAATTATATTATTAGGTTTTATTGTTTTTAATTGCTATTCAGAAATAAAAATATAAAATTACAACAAAATTGATTCATGCAAAGGCGTTATATTAAGATAAATTAAAACCAAAATGAATCACAATTCACTATTTTAGCCTTGATTTCAGTAAACTTGTGTTATTTTTTTTCTATGTGTTTTACTTTGTTCTTTTATGTGGGCATACACTGCTTTAGCGTATTTACTTTTGTAACTTGACATGACATTTACCGAGCTGTCCATTTATTTGTTTAGGAATTCCTTATTTTCCAGTAGGCCCACATCTTTGTAGAATTAAAAAATATTTATTTGGACTTAAATACAAAATCTGGTTACTATAATTCATTTTTTATTTCTAAAAAACCGATTTTTAATAGTAAGTTTTACTAGTATATTTATGCAATAAATGTATTCGAATATTTTTTTAATAATAATCTAATTTTTGTTAGTTGTGAATTTTTTTTTTGTTATTATAATTTTATACAAACGGGTTATTTACGTTTCGGCTTGGGAATGCGTTTCTAAAAATTATACAAAAATTTGGAATACTGTGGAAACTACGGCCCTTGTCGTTTATTTATTATTTATTTATTTTCAATCGTTTTCGGTACCATAATATATCGGGAACGGCTCAACCGAATTAAAAAATCAAAACACATTGACATATAGTATTTTCTTGTTCGTAAAGAAGGTCTTAGCAGTTTTTTATGTAAGTGACGATAATTTTTTTTTAAACATGGGTTTTTGAAACATTGTGTTTTTCGACCGAAAAAAAGAAATTGTCGTCCAAATGGATTCAAGAACTAGCTTTTGTAATTAGGGACAATACTTTAATCGGGAAATTGGTTTTATTTTATGCAAATAATACATATCAAATGAAAGCCCCTAATACGGGCCCGTATCGCAAATATTATATTTGACGCCATTGGCACCATGCGCGTCCTGTCCGTACTTTTTTCCTGAAAGGTGGATTGGAAGACGAGGACCGATAGTGGTCCGCGAGATCTCCGGATCTCTCCCCTCTTGATTATTTCTTACTGGGCTACCTTAAATCAAAAGTCTACATCAACAGACCACAAAATTTAGAAGACTTGAGAAATCAAATTCGTGAAAAATGTCGCTGTGTCAGTGCGGAAGTCATTCAAAACGTTGTCAGAGAATTTTCGAATAGGCTTGCTTACTGCCAAGAAACCAACGGGTTGCAATTCGAACATTTAATTGGTTAAAAGGTGTAATTTTTTTAAATTAAAAAAAATTAAATCACAAACTTTGAAATTTAATAATACCCAAAGCTATCAGCCCAACAGATATAAATAATATGTATATTATGCATATTGAAAATACCAGAATTTTATACTCTATTCGAATCTGCACAAAAAATTAGGGAGCAATTCAAAAAAATTGCCGATGACATCATAGCTTCTACAAAAATGGCTCCAAATATATAAATGTTAGATCAAAATGTGCGTAATTGAAAAACAAAATCAAACGGGTTTAAGGATTTTTTTTTGGAAAAATTACAGGAAAATTTTAAATGAATTTGTTCCATTCTTTTGCCGGTCACTGTATATGCATTTAAAACATATAGACTCGAGTGAACCCGAGTGAATCCGATCGGCCCTCCCCACAAAATCTTCATATAAATATCAAAAATATTACTAACGTTTTATAAATGATGATTTTGATAAGAAGAAGTATTAAATATTGATTTGAAAGAAAAAAATTAAATAAAAATGTATATTTAAATCAATTTTGCCCTGTATAAATATAAGTGTTTAATAAGATCGAAATGCCATTATAATACGGTGGGCCCGATTGCCCAACTCTCCCCTAAGTAATGTTCTTTAATAACAAAACTTATTATAACCTCAATGTCTTCCGATTTTAATGATCATTATAGTCGCCCCTCGTATATATAAAAAAATCTGACATCTGATAGAAAGTTCCAACCTCACTTTTTCCCAATTTAAAACTCTATTGGTTCAAACCACAATGAATATTGAAATCAGCCAATCACTAATGATGATCAACGTGAATAACAAGTAAAGTCAATAATATGCATTTTTTTTTAATTTTGTACGTATTTTTTCGAGAACTATTTAAAATTGAAATAAGTAAAAATAAAAAAATTACATTTGGTTTCTTTTTTTTTTGTTAATAATAAAATAGGCTAATTTATTTTGATATTTTATAAATTATTTAATTAAAATAATTAAATAAAAATATTTTAAGAAAAATTTAATGTAGGTAGGAGAGACCGGGGCAGCGAGGACCGCTTAAGCATTTTATATATATATATATATATATATATTAGGGTGATTCAAAAAAAGCCTTTTTTAAAAAATGAACCCGCACTGGCCCAAATTATAAAGATTACATTAAAACTAAAATATTGATACCAAAAAATCCAAATTCGATGAATATTTAGAGGTCGCTCAAATCAATTTTCGTATTTTTGAACATTCGAGCCGCGAAATTATTACTGCACAAAATAGTAAATAACTCCGTTAGTTTTTAATCGATATTATTAAAAATTTAAGGGTTACCTAGTTTTTTACTACCCTCTGAGACAATGTATTGAACTTTACAGAAAAAAAATTTTTTTTCATGAAAAAAAATAATTTGTTAATAAAAACGTATCATCTTATAAAATAAGCAACAATTGGAATCGCACTATGATGGTACCGTAAAAAAACTAAGAAAATAACACTTAAATTATTTAAAATACAGAAAACCTGCCGAAAGAAATATTTTATTTGATTTATATAAAATATAACCTAAAAATAATTAATTAATTTAGATTTTTCCCATTTTCAAACGATTTTATAAATAATTTATATCCGTTTTATTAATTATGACGTATTTTTATAATATTTCTTTATTTTTGATACCATATTTAATTAATTACACTAGGTATTAAATTAGGTCCTTTTTACAACAAAAATAAAATAACGTTAACTACAAAATTATTCACTGCATTGATATGGCTTAAGCAGAAATTTAAATTTTATTAAAATTATTGACATACAACAATTCTCAAATTTTGATACCAAAATTATTTGATTCTGTCTAGATGTTGCTAAATTCACATACCACAATAATAATTATTATTCTTAAATTTTGATAGTAGGACCTACTACCAGGTAGTTGATAAATTATATAAATATATACATTAGGGTGCTTCAAAAAAATTTTTTTTCGCTCTTACCCTCTCAAATGTTTTTATTTAATATAAAGAAAATCCTCACCAAATATGGGCGTTCCAGCTCAACTCTAAGAGGTCGCTGTTTTTATTTTAGTTTCCCATTGAATTAACATGGGAAAAAATTAATTTATGTTTGGAATTTTATACCTCTGTATCAAAGTAACTTATGGCAATGATCATTGCAGTTTCCTATATAAAATTTAACGCTCTACAAAAAAGGTCTCTTATTATTTTTCGATAAATTGATTTCTTCTAGAGTTATTCGAGGTCAAAGCGTCTAAGTACCAGATGGATGAACAAAGCTATATACTCTCTAAAGATTTTCTTATTTCGGGATCAATTTAAACTCACTAACAATGAAAATAAGTCATTGCGTAGAATTTGTATTTTTATTATTTCGTTTACATATTTGCCTGGTTCCAAGCTTTAAATGCAACTTGCGCGCCCAAAAATGATTTGAAAACACTTCATGAACTTCATGTTTACAAAAATATAGATTTGCAAATAGAAGAGCTAATTTGTTTGGCATTTTTTGATAAAAGAGTACCTACTGAAACAAAAGAAAAAATGGTTGAAAAAATTAACATTAGAAACAATCATTGCAAAGAAAAAAATGTAGAGCAGTGGATTTATTTTTAATTATAAAAAGGACATAAACTAATAACTACTTAGTGTAATTAATTAAATATGGTATCAAAAATAAAGAAATTTTATAAAAATACGTCATAATTAATAAAACGGATATAAATTATTTATAAAATCGTATGAAAATGGGAAAAATTTGAATAACTTAGTTATTATTAGGTTATGTTTTATATAAATCAAATAAAATATTTCTTTCGGCAGGTTTTATGTATGCTAAATAATTTAAGTGTTATTTTCTAAGTTTTTTTACGGTACCATCATAGTGCGATTCCAATTGTTGCTTATTTTATAAGATGATACGTTTTTATTAACAAATTATTTTTTTTGTCATGAAAAAATTTTTTTTTCCGTTAAGTTTAATTCACTGTCTCAGAGGGTATTAAAAAACTAGGTAACCCTTAAATTTTTAATAATATCGAATAAAAACTAACGGAGTTATTTACTATTTTGCGCAGTAATAATTTCGCGGCTCGAATGTGCAAAAATACGAAAATCGATTTGAGCGACCTCTAAATATTCATTGAATTTGGATTTTTTGGTATTAATCTTTTAGTTTTAATGTAATCTTTATAATTTAGGCCAGTGCGGGTTCATTTTTAAAAAAAGGCTTTTTTTGAATCACCCTAATATATATATATAAACTCCTGGACAAAATTAACGCAACATCATTAATTTGCCACAATTTTTATGTTATTTTTCTTTTTAATTTATGATCCGATTTGAATGATTTTTTTTTTGCATTGTAGGTTGGTTTCTTGACAATGTCATAATTTTTGCTGTTAATGATAAAAAGTTCATTTTCGATTTATACCGGGTGTAATAAAAATGTAATGTTTTTTTCCGAAAATTCGTAACACCCTGTGGAGTATACTAGCAACCGAAACATATAGCAGTTGACATTAGACGGTAGGTCCATCTTTCGCCAACATTTTCTTCTTTGGTTTACTTTATTAGCTCTGTTATTAAAGGAGATACGCCGTTTTATAGCGTAACATGATTTTATAGACTTTATTATTCAAAACAATCATTGACTTGAATTGAATCATTAAATGTTTTCAAGTAGGCTATGGACCTTTTTTGACATTTCAAGCGATGTGTCAATATCGAATACATTATTTGTTATCTGTATAACTGTATAATTTCTACCTTACGTTCTGTGATTTCTGCTCGCTTTGATAAATGGCAACAAAATTAACTTTATTTAATAATAAGATTACAAGTGAGTTTATTAAACACAATTTTTTTGGAAAATAGTGAAACATGAAAAGAACAAAAATCAAAAACAATAAAATTAAAGGATTTATAATGTTAATAACGTGTATGCCCACCTCTACTTCTAATAACTGCATTCATACGCCTCGGCATACTGGAAATTAAATTTTGTATTGTATCTTGGGGAATACCTTCCCATTCTGCAATTACTGCATCCACCAATTGATTGTGATTAACCGGTACGGGATTACGACTTCGAATTTTTCTTTTAAGAGCATCCCAAAGATGCTCTATGGGATTTAAATCGGGACTGTAAGGTGGCCATTCCATCAACGGAATAGCTACAGAGTTCATGTACTCTATAACTTGTCTAGCCACGTGGGGACGAGCATTATCCTGCATAAATAAACTATTCGGTCCCAAAAAAGGAACAAATGGCATTACATGTTCAATTACAATGTTTTCTAGATAATAATCGGCGTTCATTGATCTTACACGAATAGGGACTAACTCTGTGCGTCCGTTGAAGCATATTCCTCCCCAAAACATTACAGAGCCTCCACCAAACGGGATTTTAGGAGAGATATTGCAACTTGCAAATCTCTCTCCTGCCCTTCGCCAAACACGTTCACGCCCATCAGGAGAATTGAGACTAACTCTCGTTTCATCTGAAAATAAAACCTTCTTCCAATCATTAACAGTCCAATGTTGATAATTTTTGGCAAAACGTAATCTTGAAACTCTGTGCTCTCTCGTAAGTAATTGTTTCTTAGCCGGTCTTCTGTTGCTTAAACCAGCCTCATTTAAACGTCTCCTGATTGTTCGAGACGATATTGTATGATGGCGAGCAGTTCTAAGCTCACTTTTTAGCCTAGTACTAGTGATCTTCCTGTTTCTTAGAGCAGTTTGCCTAATAAAACGCTCATCCCTTGGATCGGTACATCGTTTTCGACCTTGTCCTGACCTTCTAGAGTAAGATCCTGTCTCGTTAAATCGTTCAACCATACGACTTATAGTCGAACGATGTCTTCCTATCACATTAGCCACATGACGCATTGAATAGCCCTCATCCACCAAAGTTAAGGCTCTTACCGCTTCTTCTGTCGATAAATGTTTTGGACGATTCATTTTTTAAGATTAAAATACGAAACGAACGTTTAATAAGCAGTTTCCGAACAGTTTTTATTAGTATGGCAAATTTAATTTGACATTAGTGGACATTTAATTTGACATCTGTGGACACATCGCTTGAAATGTCAGAAAAGGTCCATAGCCTACTTGAAAACATTTAACAATGAATATTTTGAATAATAAAGTTTATAAAAACATGTTACGCTATAAAACGGTGTATCTCCTTTAATAACAGAGATAATGAAGTAAACCAAAAAAGAAAATGTTGGCGAAATATGGACCTACCGTCTAATGTCAACTGCTGTATGTTTCGGTTGCTAGTATACTCCACAAGGTGATACGAATTTTCGGAAAAAAACATTACATTTTAATTACACCCCGTATAAACTAAAAATGAACTTTTTATCAAAAACAGGAAAAATTATGACATTGTCAAGGAACCAACCTACAATGCAAAAAAAAAATCATTCAAATCAGATCATAAATTCAACAAAAAAAAAAGCAAAAAAAATGTGTCAAATTTATGATGTTGCGTTAATTTTGTCCAGGAGTTTATATATATAAATAAAGGGTGTTATTTAATTAATGTTATATATTAAAATGGGTAGTTCCTTAGGGTCCATAAAGAAGCACCTGAAACTTTTTTTTCTAAATTCCAAAGACTAAAAATAATTTATAATAACCTTTATCCTACCAAAAAGTACGCCACTGATCGACTAGGAACCGCGGATCAACCTTACCTATTACTTTTTAATGCAGTGTTGCCAAATGTAAAATTAAAAATGTATTACCTTATTTGAGATGCTCAAAATGATTTCATTATTTAGAATGCAAGCTTAAACTCTGCGAAGCATGCTTTCGCGCACCCGCGTAAAAATGTCTGGATTATTTACAATTAAGTTCCTGAGTTGCTGCCCAAATCCCGTCTCTCGTAAATGTGGCCTCATCGGTATAGAAACACTATGGCTCCAATCAGCATCATCTTGATTTTTCTGTATATACCAATGGCAGAATTCCAACCACAGTGCATAATCTCCATCCTGAAGAGCTTGAACTTTTTGTAGGTGATAGGGGTACAAACTATTTTCGTGAATCGTGCGCCACGTAACAAAGTTGGACATTTGTCCAAGTTGGGCAGTTAATCGTCTTGTACTAATTCTCGGATTTGCTTCCACTTCGTCCAAAATTTGTTCTTCAAGGGCCACAAATTCACGTCCCTGAGCCCGACCCCTATCACCAACAAATGCGCTAAATCTTCCGCGGTCCCTTAAATTTTGCACAGCACGTACAAAACTTTGCTCCGAGGGCGGTGGATGTCCGTGATTGGCGTTGTGATAATTTTGAATATACCTACCTACAAAATTCTTGCTTGGCGAGCATTTTACATCGCTTCCCCGTAACACAAAACCATATTTGTTAATTGAATATTTGTGAGCGCCCGACCCGCCATAGCATAAAATCTTTCGCACTAATTACTTATTATTATTACTAATAAAATACAAATTATCAAACTTTCAAAATATTTACAAAAGAATAAAAACCTGAAAAAACTTGAAAAAAAAATAAAAACCTGAAATCGCTAGATCACTAATTAGACCTTGTAAAAATGATGTCATACATGATTTTTTAAAAATCGTTTTAACATTGTGATTTAAAAACATACTTATAAAAAAATTATTTAAATTTAGACACACCAGATTTAAACTTTATTCATAATTCGTAATGATCATTAAATCGATTTACTTTACTTTAAGTTAATCTGGTTTAATTTATTATGTTGGTTGGTAACACATTCTGTCAAAAATTGTAGGTTATGTGCTTAAATTGTAAATATCTTAACTAAGGGAAGTGCTTTTGGGCGTTTGGATTTATTTACACAAATTGAATGTTTAACGATTAACCTGTGAACTTGTCCTAATTTCATCTGAGTAAACAGAAAGAAAAAAACCGATGAAAAAATTAATTTTATGAAGTTTTTAAATAGGTACTAATTTTTCTTATCATTGCTTAAGTTAATAGCTGGATGAGTAAATAAATACAGAATAGTATTAGAACTTTAAGGGCTTAAAACTTTTGTATTTATTTATTTTATGCAAGAAAATTTTTTAGTAACAATTTTTTACAACGCGCAGCTACTTTGTTGGTTTGTATCTATGTACTCACAGAACACAAGTGTGTAACCAGTGGCGTATCACAAAAAATATAAAAAACTTCTAATGCATATATTTTCTTTATATTCGGGAAAATATCTTTTAAAATATTTTTTCATTACACCTTATGTCAAAAGGTATTCAGTATTTTAATATATAACATTAATTACATAACACCCTGTATATGAAAGTATAGACATAAGCAATTTTTTTGAAAACCTATATAATATGGTCTAACTAATTTAGTACAACACAGTGTGCCCCAAGATTAGTTAGGTTGACCAAAAATGTCACAAGAAACGAAAAGTGGAGTATTATTCTTTAATGTTTAGGCAACTTAAAACTGCACAAATTAAAATCTGGTCTGATCCTTATTTTGAAATATTTGATTTTTTCTAAAAGACACCGTGTAATATTAAGGTTTAAGGCATTTCAACTTTAAAATGCACTTTAGATTAAGATTAAACTACAAAATAAAACTTTAGAAACAATTATGTAAAATCAAGTACGTTTCAAATATATCCATACAAAATACATGGCCGCGAGTAAAAAATAATGACTGCGATATAACGGCCGCCATATTCGATTGAACGTGGACCAAAATCTTGTCTTGGCTTGATGTCCTTGATTCTTGGAAAAGGACGGAAAACTAGGACAACGAGACTTTATAATTGCCTAGTTTATATATGTCATGTTTTGACGTTTCTAAAACAAAGGAAGGTGAAAAAAGTCCAATACGTTTCATCGCTTTATCTTTTTATCTAACCCGCTTTTTCTATTTTAATCACATTTTTTTGGTCCACGTCAAGATTCACGATGCCACCATGTCAGAGTCATTTCTAAAAACGCTTTCCTTGTACAGATATATTTAAGACGTACGTTTGTAAAATGCATATAAAAATCATATTATATCATATTATTGCAAAAACAATTGCTTCTTTTTGAGACATCGCTTCTGTCAAAGCGCTATTGCTAGCAGCGTGCTTGTCAAAAATGTTTTGTCGTCCTTACAATTATTATTAAAAATATTAATAATAATTTAGTATTAAAAATAATGACAAAACCTACTGACAAGTGCAATCATAATGAAAATCGCAGAAAAGTGTGTGGATGTTGTGGCAGCAAAATATTTTTTGGAAATAGGCCCGTCAGCCAGTTCTGTATAACAAGTAATTTAGAAAGGTTAATTAAAGTGTGGATAAATAAGGATTTTGATGTAAAAAACAAAAAGTGCCCAAACTCTTTGTGGATCTTGCAGATTAACTTTGTTGGAAAGAGATAAAAATAATTTTAAAAGACCTTTGCTTCTGTTAAATTACAAAAAAAGACACGCCAAACCACACTCACATGTAAGTGCCAAATATGTCTGTGTGCTAGGAGAAAAACCCACATTTCAGTCACAAAAGGAAGGGATCGGTCAGGACATTTTGAAGAAAATAACTTTCCAGTTCGTAAAACAGAAAAAAGATCGGTTTCTACATTAGGGTGGGCCGATTTTATATTTAACTTCTAAAATTTAAAAATTTTAAATTCTGCATTTAAGAAAAAGTTGTGAAATAGGAAAGTAAACTTTTTTTGCAAAATATTTTTTTTGATATCTATATGTTTTGAACTGCCGCAACGCCTCTAAAAATTTAAAAGTAATTTAAAAAAAAATTAAAATTATTCATAAGCGGGAAAGTTGTGAAACAGGAATATGCCGTATTCCAAACTTGTTACAGAATATACTATTCCTTTAATATTTTTTTCTTTTTTAATGTTTTGAACTGTATGAAGTTAGAAGCTGTAAGTTTTTAATTTTGCAATAATTGCAATTATTGGAGAGACGGCGTAAAATAAAGAATACATATTTTTTTAAGATTTTCTTGTTTGACGTAGGACAGTTGACAGTTGGCTTCACTGTTTATATAAATTATAATATTTTGACAGCGTCAATTAGTTGAATAATATAAATTTTTACAAGTAGTATCTGTTTGTGGTTTTTGGGTGTTTTGTGAAAAATGGCAGGTAAAACCAGAAGTAATTTAAAGTGTCCGATTTTTGGAGCTTCCAAAAATATTTCCATGAATGTTCTGCCAACATACGAAGACATGACCAGATATTTTGACTATGTGGAATATGAATTGAAAGCAGTTTCAACAAACCCACAAACAACTGCCACAGAAGCAAGTAAAGTTGTTGCACAAAAAGTGGAAGAAATTTGGCTAAGAGTCTCAATACCTACGGTGCTTCAGTCCACCATTATCAAGCGCATAAAAAACTTTCGTCTTAAAATACGTAACTTATTAAAATCGTATAAGCAACGAAATAATGTTCCAATTTATCAAAAGCAACTGGATGATTTTCGTACACAATCGAAACTTTTATTTGATGTGGCTGCTTGTAAATGTCCAGAACTAACTTCGTGTGTTTGTGATAAAGTATTTAAGGTTCCTGTAGCAGAGCGTTCATTCTTACAAGACCAAAGATCGGTAAGAAAAATTATGATCGGTTCAGTAGATGTAACAAACACCAAACTGTTACAAAAACGCATAGAAAGATATAATTTAGAAAAAAGAACTGTACCAAAAGAGACAAGCGTTTTTACGAAAACTACAACCCGAACAAATGAAAGACCAAAGACTAAATCTCAAGAAGCACCCAGTACTTCTGGAAATACTTCATGTGCTCCCGAAACCAATTTATCAACTGCCTATAATGTTTTACAACTACCCGTTCTTGCAAGAACTCTTGATCGCTATGGTATTTCAGATAGAAGTGGTGCCGCAGTTGCTTCAGCTGTCCTGCAAGATATTGGTATTATAAATGATAGAGATAGTAGTTTTATAATCGATAAAAACAAGATTCGTCGGGCCAGAGTAAAAAAACGTGACGTTGTAGTTGGTAATATGAATGATTCATATTTGTTAGGCTTTTTTTTTGATGGTCGGAAAGACGAAACTCTTAGAATGGAGAATAATCGACGCAAGATATTTCGAGAAGAGCATATTACTCTGATAAAAATGCCAGAGTCGACGTATCTCGCACATGTTAGTCCTGATTCAGGATCATCAGCAAGTATTTTAAAATCAATTTTGAACTATTTTGATGAATCGAATATTTCAACCAAACAATTAAGAGCAATTGGATGCGATGGAACAAATGTTAATACAGGAAAATTTAGCGGAATAATTGTGCAATTGGAAAAACACTTAAGTAGACCACTGCAGTGGTTTGTTTGCCAATTGCATGCCAACGAATTGCCTTTAAGGCATCTTATAAATTTTCTTGATGGCAGTACAACCGGGCCAACAAATTTCTGTGGACCCATTGGGAAAGCACTGAAAGAATGTGAAAAGCTTCCTCTTGTAAACTTTAATAGAATTAATTCAAACTTGTTAAAAGATTCACTTACTTCGGACTTAAGCACCGACCAGAAATATCTGTTTGATATATGTGATGCAGTTTCAAACGGAATTGTTTCTGAGAGCCTATCCAAGCGAAGCCCAGGTAAAATGGTACATTCCCGATGGCTAACAACGGCCAACCGTGTATTGCGGTTATATGTTTCAACTACTAACCCTTCAGAAAATTTAGTTATTATGGCAACTTTTATTTTAAAGGTATATGCACCAATGTGGTTTATTATAAAAACTAAATCATCTTGCACACAAGGAGCCTATCATGTGTGGAAACAGTTTCAGCTTTCCAGATATTTACCAAAGCACTTAAAGAATATTATTGATCCACCAATGCTTCGAAATGCATATTTTGCACACCCTGAAAACGTACTGCTTGGAATGCTAGGGGACACGAGAAAATATATTCGCGAACTTGCTGTTTGTCGAATTTTGACGGCTCGGGGTTCCAGAACACCCCAACAATTACGAACCTTCGAACTTCCAAGTCTTCTTAATGTGGACGCAACAGATTATATCGACTTAATTGATTGGTCTTCGATCACCGTTACTGAACCGCCATTAACAATTGGAATGCCAAAGGAAACATTAATGGAAATCGCAGAAAATCCGGATACATCGACGCAGCTGTCTGAAATGAAATTATTTCCATGTCATACTCAATGTGTTGAACGTGCGGTCAAACTAGTGACGGAAGCTTCAGCCTCAGTTTGTGGTTTCTCAAATCGACACGGAGTAATAAGAGCAAAATTGGAATCACGCAAAGTTATACCCTCTTTTGGTTCAAAACAAGATTATAAATTAAATTAAATTTGTGTTGATGATAAATTCATTTTTATTTTTGTTTTTTTTAATAAATATTTATCATTCAAAACTTTTTTTAACCCTATTTTCTCCCAGATAATTTTTTTCGTATTTATAACGATACTAAGTTACATTAAGATCTTTCAAGGCCTTGCGGCAGTTTAAGAAATTAAAATAAAAAAAAACTCTTATCATATTTTTCTTGCCTTATAAATGTACAACTTTTCCACCATTGCACAATTTGATATTTGAAAAATATTAAAATCGGCCCACCCTATTCTACATGCAAATTTTGTTTTAAAAGGTTGGGCAAAGGTATAAAGCACATTTGCAACTACACTCAGGCACGTGAAAATATAAAAAAATCAATAGAAACATTGCCAATAAAAAAAAAAAGGAACAAGTGTTTAGTTCTACAATTAAGCGTTTGGGGTCTAAGCAAACAGGAACATTTCAAACCAGAACTCTTCTCAAAATAATTTTGAAATAAAACTATCAACTGGAGGTAAACAGGCTAAAATAATAATTAATCCTGTCAATAAAAAAAAAGTTTCGCAAAAAAGACTGAATCAATATCAAATTCACAGTGGTTCAAGTTCAGTTTTACTGTCTATTTACCAAAGCGGAACTTATGAATTTGAGATTGACCATGGCAGAAAAGAAAAAAGACCGGCAATTTGGGCAGATGCAGAAGAGCTGGTGAATAGGGTTATTGAACAAAGAAGACATATAGGAAATTGCAAGATCAAGATCATGGCAGATGGTGGGCAAGGATTTTTTTTAAATTTGTGTATCTCTCATTCCAGAGAATTACTGCCCAGAAGCAAACAAAATTTTAAGAGATGAAGAAAAAGAAAATGAATGTTAAAAATAAAAATAAATAAAAAATAACAAAAATTACAAAGATTACTGGTGTTTACAAAGTAATTTTACTTTGTATTGTCCCTCAAATAAAAGAAACCTATCAAAATATAAAACTTCTTATGGAGCTAATTAATAAAATTTCGTTTATTTTAGTATCTGACTTAAAAGTCGTTTTATTAGTCAATGGATTGCAAACTGCCACCTCCTCCTATCCATGTCCATTTTGTCTTGTCAGTCTGCAAGAATTACGTTTACAAATTGTAACAGAGCAACAACAAAAAAGTGAAAGTACCTGTAGAACTTATGGAAATCTAAAACAAAATTATGAAACATTTTGCTACTCTTTAGACAAAAATAGGAAAAATGCAAAAAATTGTTACAGTGTGATAAATTGCTCTTTGTTTCAAGAAGAGGACTCAAAAAAAGTATGGAAAAATGTGTGATTCCCGAACTCCATATTTTACAAGGATTCGTTAATCAAATCTTTTGGGATGGTTTAGTTCCTATTTTATGAAAAGATGAAACGCTTAAATGCCAAAAAAACTAAATTTGATTTCCAAAAGTTATCAAGGCTACTTATTTGAAGGCAATGCATGCCGAAAACTTTTGAAAAACCCGGATAGTTTGTTAGCTTGTGGCATTGTTTTTAATGGTGAAAAAACTGCACTGCACCTTGTACCAATTATTGAATCGCTAAGAGCCTTTGATAAAATTGTCCAAACGTGCTTTTCTTCAAAAAGAAAGTGTAGCTTTGATGAAATTTTAAAATCCATAGATAGACTGTAAAAAACATATGCGGCAACAAATCTTTCATATACGTATATATGAATTTTTAATGTATATACATTAAAAATTCATATAATCATAGAACATCTTGAAGAATGCTTGAGACATCTAGATAACTCGGAGGGTCTGGGGCTATGGTCGAAGCAGCCAGGGGAGTCACTTCACCGAGAATTTATAAAAACTTGGAAAAAGTACAAAATTAATGACATCGATCCGAATTATGAAAGAAATTTGGCCAAGGCAGTAGTCGAATTTTCATCATTACATTTATAAATAGCTTTTTGTTGATTATTTTGTTGTTCTTGATTTGATTGCTTTATAAATTTATAAATTACTTTCTATTTTCTTGATTTAAAACTATTTTAAAATTAATATTGGTTTGGTTTTTATATAAAAATATTTTTATTTTTTTGTGCGTCTTAGCCGGGCGTAAATGTGTTCTAATTATTTTAATTTACAGTCCTCTAAAAACGGTACTGAATTTATTTTTAAACATTTTCACAATAATTCTAATAACTTTATTTACTTACCTTTAAGTTATACAATAAAAACAGATATAGAAAAAAATAAAATGGATGCCCATATTTAACACATAACAAGGTAAAAAAAAGTAAAAGGAAGAAATACAAAAAACTAAAAATTTTTAATAAAAGGATCAGCTCTGATTTTGTTTTATATAGTTTTAAATAACAAATCGTCACCCTAAAATAACAAGGTTTTATGTTAAAAAACCGAAAAATTTAAGTTTATGCTTCTACAAGGTTTTATGTAATCCACCCTTGACATACAACTTAAAAATAACTCTATATATATGTATATAGAATATACATTCTATATAATTATTTTAAGTGGTATGTGAAGCCTATAGGCCACGTATAATCCTGTAGAAACATAGACTTACATTTTTCGTTTTTTTTTTAACATACAACCTTGTTATATTAGGGTGACGAAATATAACCAAGAATCAAAACTCACTCTCAGTTTTCTATTTTTGTTTAACTTAAATATCATTGGGGCACACTGTGACAAAAAGATAAAAAAGATAAAAAACACACTTTTATTACATTGGTCCTCCATGCCCCGGGTGTAAAATAAATTAATTAAATAAAAACAAAAAAAGCAAATTCTGTTGCGCCCTGCACAAATTAAAAAATTAAAAAATATTCGCACAGCTCGCAAATGAAAAAGTCATCTTCTTCTACCCCTGCACATTCATCGTGGGCCCATTGCTCACAACTTGTGCCTTTGGACCCAGTCTCCTCCAACTTTACTGTCTTTTACGGAGTTTCACAATAAATACATAAATCATCCACGGTCCTCCTTGCCCCAAATTAAGTGGTCCTCATTACCTCAAATGTCGCTAGGCAGGAAATAACCTCGTAACATTTTTCCATGCAATAGCATTGGTAAACCAATAGGTAAGGTTTGAAGCAAATTTAATATGGATCACTATTATAAATTGAGTTTTCTTTAATTCCCCAGTTGTTTCTCAGGAATGGACAATATTGCGATGAAAAAGTTAGATCAACATACCATGAAATTTTGATTTCTTTGTAGCACTTTCAAACAGCTGCTTATGGTCGGACGCCATTAACACAGCACTGACATGAAGTTTCGGCAACCTACTAACGTGAAATTTTGCGCCAGCGGTGGTCCTTTTTACCCCGGTGGACCTCGCTGCCCTGGTCTCCCCTACATAATAAAATTTGGGCTCGAATTACTTTAGTTTTTATGTTTCGGCTGTGTAATTCAGCGATTTTTTAGTAAATATAGTAAATAATTATAAAACATTTTTTTTTGTCATTCTAACCTGCGCAGAAGTAAACATGGATCATCACGTTAAAGTCCACTCCTAATTTATTTTTTAATGTTTCATTTTATTTAGATAGTTACACCTAAATTACGCCACATGTTGTAATTTAAAAATAACATTTCCCCCAAAAAATTTTTATTTCAAGACAAAACTTGGGTTCTGATAAAATTAATTGTTATTAATAAATAGGAAAAAAATAAATAATTTTTTAATTAATTAATTTAATTTTGATTTGAATACAATATTATTTTGCCCAATCATAATCATTATTTTAATACATTTTAATTTAAATAATTGTATTGGTTAATTATTTTGGGACCTATTTTTATAATTAATTGTTTCGACTTTTACTTGATGAAACTACATGTTAATATTGTTTTATTTTAATATAAACTACACTGTTTAAAAGTTTCACTATTAAATAGTGAAACTTTTAAACAGTGTAGTTTATATTAAAATAAAACAATATACCTATTTTTATGTTATTTATTTACGCACCAACGGAGAATTAATTGTCGAACTTACATTTAAATCCATAAATCTATTTTTAAGATGATTTTAAGTATAAATTAAACGGATACACAGTTGCCCAATTTCGGGCCGTTAACGTCGGCACCGAAATATAATCGTGTATAATTCTGGTTTGTGTATAACAGTCCTGCCCTCTAGATGGAATGGCCTTGAACTAAATCCATATAAAAAAATGTTTTACCGTTTTTTCAAGCCCACCCAATCCTTTAACCCCTCTTTCCCTTCTGAACACAACTATATAGCTAAACGTTGTCTGAAAACGTCGATTTTGGTCTGGAAAGCCGGTATTCTATAGCGTTTTGGGTCCGTATAAGCTGTCCTACATACATATGAGTATGAGTATGAGTATGGGAACGTATGGCATGCCCCAGATATATTATCCTCCACGATCTCCCGGGGATATTTTACCCCCTTTTCGTTCTCCTGCGTATCCCGCCAAATCACAGCATTACCTGTGTTTGTTGGATCCGAGGTTTTTACGCCGGCTGGTTGATCCGTCCTAGGAGGTTATGGAAGACAATGTCAAAGGTTAAGGCCGCTCCCGGAATTTTTGTCAGCCGGGTCGGGCCATACGTCCAGTTTAGGAAGGGTTTTTGGGGGACATTGAACTGACCCAAAACTAAGTACAATCCGGAATCCCCCTTAACCAGGGCTTTAGTAATAACCCCATTCATTTGGTATTCTTGAATGGGGGTAGAAGTGTTAGTACGCTGCTAGAACCTGTCCTTTTGGTGTATTTCTGAACGTCACTGTCCGAGTCAGTATCAGGTTCCTGGTAACCTCTTTAGAATTGTTTGCCCCCCTGTGTGATACTCAGTCTTGTCTTCCGTATCGAAGCGTTGACGGCCCTGATACCCGTGGGTGTCCTTTCCCTTAATGGGTATTCCTCCTGCCAAGTATCGGCTACCCACCTTGTATATTCCTTATTTATTTTAATATTATTAATTGTCAACCAGTATCTATATAGATCTTATATAAATATCAATTAATCAATACCAATACCAATCAATACCAATATCAACCAATAATCAATTAATCAATACTACGTTAGCATCAATATCCACCAATTAATCAATCCATAATAATAATAATAATAATAATATTAATAATAATAATATTAATATCAATATCCATAATTCCAACATCAATATCAACATTAATACCAATAATATTAACATCAGTACCAATACCAACACCCATAATATCCATACCAATCAGTCGGTCTATTAATTTATTAATTAATTAATCAGTCTCTCTAATGTAAATACCAATATACAAAATGGGTAAATCCGGCTCTGTAGTGTATGTAATGGAATGCGGCAACATGGCGTAGGCTGAGTGGGTCTTCCTTCTTATCTATCCTAAATGCATATACAATATTACCTATTCACCAATGTTGCCATTTGTAACAAAATTATCGAATTGTAACATAATTTTTTTCTAAAAACAAGCTTGAAAATTATATGTAACATAACGATAATTGTAACGTAATTTTTTAATCCAAGTATCTGGACAAAATTAACTTTATTCTATCCAGATTAATAGATTTAATTAAACATAAAGCCTGATTTATAGATTTTCTACCTTCCTCCCGTAAAATATCAGCAATACCGTAGTGCTGTTTATAGATTTCCGTACGGTATTTATAGTTCTAAAGGTAACGATAGAGGCATCGATAACGGTAGCCAAGTTGGGCATTGAATATTATATGAAACAATTTATAGTTGTCAGAGGAAGCGGTAAGGGAAGAAGGGGCAAGAACGTATACGTTATAGCGGCAAGAGCGGCAAGAGATGACCTTTTTTCATCTTTTCTTATCTCAACCGCGACTCCAGCCAATCACACGGCAGTTTTTAGTTGACAGCCTCGTCTTGTAAGTTTAGTGTTTTTGCGAGGGGCCGCCATTACCGCTACCGCTACTTTCTGAACTATAAATCCAGCTTTATACTATTTTTTAACAAATTTTATAATTTTCTAAAAATTCGATTCTTTCTCTTTCACTTTTTTATGATTAAATTATAATAATTATTGTTACATAATTATTACAATTATTGTAACTTAATTTCCGAAAATTCGATAATTTTATTTACCCAATTCGATAATTTCAACTTTTACATCTGGCAACACTGCTATTCACACACAACTTGTTTATGTTATTTTTTGTCTTCTTGCATGTTTGGTTTATTTATTTATTTATCTTACGCCTTTTTCGATGGTTGTTTATGATTTGTCTGCTATGAGAAAATGAGGTTGTTTGTTCTTATTCTTTTTTAATTTAGTTTTTGAGACAATAAAAGAATTCTTAGTATTTTCTTTTTGCAACATTGTGAAATGCTTATATAAACATTGTGAAATGCTTTTATAAACATTTAGCGAATATACGGTAAGACATGCAATTGGAAAAAATAACTTAGCTTGATTATTTGGTGCTGGAATTGATCCATTTCGCATGCCGCTCGCACGTGTGGTAGTCCAGTGAATTTCGTGGAAGTGATCGTCTCTCTCACACCTTTTAACCAGGTCCAACACTTGAGGATTTAATCCAGGGGGAGGTACCACACACAATTTGCACTCTTTTGCACTTGGGACAGTTTTCACGTTTAGAATCGATTGATTTTTTATTATTTTACGGCGTTAACCAGTTATCACGTTACTACGTTTGTATCGTATACGCTGCTTAAGAGAGATCGATGAGCATATGCTTACACTTCAAGCGTCAAGAGCAGACTGATAAGCTGTCCTACATACATATATATATATATATATATATATATATATATATACCACGCCACCGAGCCGGGCTATATATATATATATTAATTATTTTATTTCAAACCAATAATTACTCCGAAAGTTCATTTCATTTATTTTATTAGTTTCATTATTTGTTTCACTTTCTTTTAGTTTACTTTTAGTTAAATTTCTTAATCTGTTTTGTAATCTAGCTCTATTTGACTAAATCTCTGGATTAACTTTAATTACATATTTTTAATTAAACTTAACTTAATTTTCCTTGTTTTCAATTTTATTTTTAATTATTTGTTTGTTAATGTATTTATATGGTTTGAAATATCGCTTTATTGCTTCTGTCTGTTTTATAAGAAATAAGCCTGAGCCGCTACAATCTTTTTCGGATTAAAGGTCAGATTAGATTAGTCATTTGTACACACGGGTACACTCATACGAGAACATCAAACCCACGAGCTCCCATAGGCCAACCCAGGAATAAGAAATAATAGTATAGCGCGCGAAAAAATATACATTAAGGTATGGTTACCGTTTTACTTTCTCCGTGTAGAATGAAATAAAAACTATTTTTTAAAGTAATTGTATAATTTTAAATAGAACATTGACATTATCATTGACGTTGACATATGAATTAAGTGGATAAGTATTCTGCGCGTTAGTGGTTTCCGTTTTACTTTCTCCGTGTAGTATGAAATAAAAACTATTTTTTATCAATTTTTATTGTTAATTTTTATTTTTAGTTAAAATTTACTTAAAAAATATACTACATTATAAAATTGGTGTCCATAATTTTCTAATGTTCAAGTGTTTTGTAGTAATAATTATTTCACATAAGATACCTATTTGAGTTTATGTAATATTTATCTTACCTGGACCTCATTGTAAAATTTTAAATAATTTATTTGTCCAAATTTTTTTTTTGTACAAACTTAATTTTCGTGATATGCTTCGATTTCTTTTATTATTATCCTTGGTGTACTGTCTTTGATAATGTCTTTGATAATAACAGACCTTTAAGCAGTTAAAGTAAAGTTTGTTCAATATTGTTTTCCAGGATGTTGGAGGCCCGATTACGAAGGCAACGTGGGCGCTCGAGCTCAGAGGAGACCCATGGGTCGTTACGGAGATTACAGCTGCGACTCCACGTGGGAACTCATTGAGTCAGCTGCGAGGACGATGATGTCCCGACAGAACGACAACGTTGAGTTCGTCCTGTGGACCGGGTGAGTCTACTTGAATGACGATTATATAGCTAGACAATGCGACAAATACCTCTTAAATGGCCTAGGTATATTTGGGCGAATTTGAAATCCTGGACAGCAAAATTGTATCGATGTTGCGCTAATAATAATTTTATATCACTAGGAAAGTGATACAAAAATTATAATTATCGATTAAAGTTCTAACATTTTTGCAGTTACAAACATAATTAGTGTATAATCAAGAATTTTTTAAACAAAGTTTCACGTAATTTATTTGAATATTGATAATTGTTTCGCTACTTCAATAGTTTCTTCATAATTCTGAAAAATCTAATGTGTGACTTTTTTTCAGTCTATAATAAGTCAGTGCTAAATTATTTTTATTTCTTGTGTGATAGATATAGATACCCGATTTCGTGATGTAATCCTTTTCGTAATTTGTATGTATAGCAGGGTCTCTAATTTAAAAACTGATGGTAAAGTTTCCATATTAATATGGCGTTTCCAAAAAAACAGAATCATATAGGCCACGCATGACAAAGAAACCTTTCCTAGTCTTCTTACAAATGTAATCCACATGGTGATTAAATTTCAGAACACTGACCAATAATTATTGAACTCCCACTGATTCATTTTTATTTGGGACATCTTTAAGTGTAAATATTATATTCTGAGTCTTGTTTAAATTTAATTAAAGTTTGTTGGCCTTAAACCATTGCTCCACCCTTGACTGCGTCCCACATGCCTCATTCCCCAAAACGCTCAAATCCTCATTCGATCTGGAGAAGAACGTGTCGTCAGCAAATACTGCAATGGCTGCTGAAGGATCAACAAGAGGCAGATAATTAATATATAAAAAAAAAGAAGAGGGCCTAGAACGGATCCTTGTGGGTTAGTAAGCGTAGCTAATTTTTTCGCGCTCTAAGTTGGTTCAGCAACAACTTGTCCTAAAACTTTCTGTTACAGTCAGGGCAAAAATTGCCGAGGCCTTTTTAGTTTTTTCAATTAAAAATAATATTTGTCATCATATATCTTTTAATCCTTTAATGCGATATAACAATTATTGTAATCTCGAATCCTGAGATCCAGGGAGAAAAGCGGGTAAGAAGCCCGATTTTTTGAAAATGGACGTGATCAACAGTTTTTAAGCATGCGTGGCCTATATCGCAAAGTTCCTTCTAATTCCTAATAGTAAAAGAAAAAGAAACTACTCTAATTTGTCAATTTAATATTTTATTTCCATGCAAGAGTAATAAGAATATTAAATCGTTCGGTAAGAACCATATCAGAATTATTACTAATTACTTCCCTGATATTAATTTTAATTTTTCTTCTTGAGCCGAACAATATTAACCTTAAAAAACACAAACAAACCACCTACCACGAGGCACGGAGACAGCAATAATAAGTTTTTATATCCATCCATCAATTTTCGACATACGTATTGTTTCATATCATCGCTCCATCTTTCAAAAGATACAATTCAAATGTCTGAGATTGATTAATACCTGCAGGCTTCAAGGTAAACGGCGAGCCAGACCTACTAAATGATATTCATTTAAACCCTTAATTTTTAATTTGACAAATAAGGGAATGGATTTAAAATTAATTTGACTAATGTATTTATAAAAAAATATAATATTTAATGGAACTAAAAAAATAATCATTATTATACATAGGTATACAGGATTATTTAATGATTAAATTTTAAACATAACTTATTTTTTAATTTAACAAATAAGGAAATGAATTTAAAATTAATGTAACTAATGTAATTATGACAAAAAATAAAAAATGTAAGAGATAAAACTAAAAAAAAAACTAATCATTATTATACCTAGCCAAGCCATTAATGTTTTTTATTTGTGCCTATTTATTTTGGTATTAATGAAATAATAATTTTGGTTTTGTAACTTTTGTTAAAATAAAGAAATACCTATTTATTTAAAAACTATAATAAAAATAAATAAATCTCCACACGCAGGATCGGGCCAATGACGTGTCGGCCGTCCTTACATACAAAACGATAAACTAGACATTAGGGTGTCCGTTATTTGGGCGATGTGCGAATTTTTTTGCTCGCACCCCCCAAAAAGTTGTAGTTTGGGAAAAAAAAATTTGGTAATTTTTTTAGATTTTTTTTTTAATTAACCCGTGCCGCAAGAGGGTTAAAGATTTAATTATTGTTAAAATTTGATTAAATTTTGCCTTTCACTATAGGCTTACCACTCCACGATTTTTCAATGAAAAAAGTCTGTCGAGTGGTTTTCTTATAGTTCAAACACCGCTGAACCCGAATCTGAAATTTTTTTTTTTTCATTAATCGTTTTTTTAGAATAGCCTGTGTCGGGAGTAGGTAAAATCGCAAATCGGATGAAAAATGGGATTAGGCTCTTTTCACATTCAAAGTCCTGTAACGTCGCCAGTTTTCAATAAAAAAATCTGAAAATTGGTATACTTATGGTTTTGACATCGCTGAACTCGAATCTGACATTTTCACTGATGACAGCTGTCAAAATAGCTGTCAAAATCCCAAAAAAACGGTTTTTTATTAAAAATGCCCATTTCATGGTTATTTCATGCGCTGAATCTGAATTTGATGTTAAAATTATGAGGAAAACAACACAAATGTTTCAAAAATTGCAAGAAAAAAATTCGCGCACACCTTTGGTACTTGAGTCCGGAGGCGGTATCGATGGCGTTCTTCGATGAGCAAATTCCAGAAGACATTAAAAAGAAAATGGTGGAGAATTTGCAAATCGATACCGCTTCTGAAAACGATTTTTCGGAAATAGTCTTGCCAAAAAAGTATGAAATTTCCTAAGCCAATTTGGTGTCCTTGAATGACAAGAATATCGATTTTTTCGTCAAACCTGAATCAAAGGGTTCAATATCGATACTTCTTTCCTCCATTGCAATGTTTCAGATTGGAAGTTGAACGAAAATTACAGATTGGCTTCGAAAATCGTTTCCCAACTAAAAGTAGTCAACGATGTTGCAGAAAGGGGTGTCAAATTGATAACAGAATATAAAGATAGATTGACTTATGACGAAGAACAGAAACAATATGTCGTTCAAGTTGTAGAGAATTATCAAAAACAATTCAAAGACTCTACAAAAGCTTGTTTAATTCAGAATATGTAATCTGTCTTAGATCATCACCGAAACAGTTCGATATGGTTGTTACGAATGTAAAAGAGTAGACTCAAATACTAATAACTTATATTATAAACATTTTTATAAATTAAAATGCACTTTGAAGTATTTATTTTCATAAAACAGACATCCAAATCACTCAATAAAATGTACAAATGATTGAACTGACAAATTTCAAGTTCCAAACATAATTTTACAGTTAGTTTACAACTTTCATAAACAAATGTTGATAGTCAATTGACAGCTGTTTGACAGTTGTCAATTATTAAAAAAGTTTATTTTAACATCAAATTCAGATTCAGCGCATGAAATAACCATAAAATGGTCATTTTTAATAAAAAAAACCGTTTTTTTTGGGATTTTTGACAGCTATTTTGACAGCTGTCATCAATAAAAATGTCAGATTCGAGTTCAGCGATGTCAAAACCATAAGTATACCAATTTTCATATTTTTTTATTGAAAACTGGCGACGTTACAGGACTTTGAATGTGAAAAGAGCCTAATCCCATTTTTCATCCGATTTGCGATTTTACCTACTCCCGACACAGGCTATTCTAAAAAAACGATTAATGAAAAAAAAAAACGAATTTCAGATTCGGGTTCAGCGGTGTTTGAACTATAAGAAAACCACTCGACAGACTTTTTTCATTTTTTTTTCCCAAACTACAACTTTTTGGGGGGTGCGAGCAAAAAAATTCGCACATCGCCCAAATAACGGACACCCTACTAGACATGCTACACTAAAAAAAATAAGCGGTTGAAACAACAAAAAAAATATTAATTCAAATCTTTACGCACTTTAAATACAAGCAATGGTTTTTGCACGTTTACTTAACCATCTAAAAATGTCAAATTGTACTTGTACTAACAACAAATAACAGTCAAATGAACAAAATGAGAATATTTGTTCTAATCTGCTTATCTGGTTAATTTAACATCCTTAAGATGTTAAGGTAAATTTCTTGAAATGTCCAGCTAACCTTTTTATTATATTCATTTAACACTAATAAAATGTTAAATTAAAATAATTTAGAATTTGCGCTAATGTTCCAAAACGGTTGGGTTAACATTCTGAAAATGTAAAAGTAACAGTAACAGAAAGAATTGAACCTTCACCTCGCCAGAGTTTTTGTTTTAAGTGCGTTCCACCTACTTTAAATACCGACAGACAGCTGTTTCAACCTATATTTAGGGTCTTATCAGTGTCGGGCAATTTGGTGTAGTGGAAGTTCCACTGCGGAACACACACAAAACAAACCGCTACCTGAGCTTATATACTCCTATCGTAAGCTAACTGAGGCGAGATGTTAGAGCATCACGTGATCAACACCGTCTAATGACGCGTCATGACGCGTCATGACGTGGCGTGGGTGTTCGAATCGCCCTACACGGCAATTTTATGAATGCAAATTTAACATTTTAAATTAACATTTACAATTTGTTAAATGAACAAATTTAATGTTTTGGATTCAAGAGTAACTAAACGTTAATTTAATAGTTTTTTTAGGTAATCCTAAAAATTTAAGTATTTGATTCAACCAATTCCAGCTATTAAATCAAAATAGAATAAACATTATTTTTTTCGGTGCATACGTTCGGCATCCCGGTAGCTTGGTTTCATGATTTTAGAGCTGCGTTAAGTTAAAATCGTAAGTTATGACTTGATTCACAACAAAAGAGCTAGCTGCGGCCAGCCGCACGTCACGTGGCCCATGTTTATAATACACGCTGTATTGTTAGTGGCCTACATACATTATAATCTTTGAATAAAAACCCTGTTTTATTCCAAGATTTTAATATTTGTTGGCGTTTAGTTTAACTCGCAAACTATAAAATCTAACAAGGTTTTCAGGAAAAATTAAAAATCCCTCTCTTCCTGATTTTTGATGGTACTGCCGGTACTGCCGTACCTGACCAGCCGCCACTGTCTTATTGTATGAATTATTCATATTGTGCCTTTATAAAGAGATTTCATATAAAACGATTGATAATTTTATAGTTATATTGAAAATATTTGCATTAAAAGGTGCAGGCCATTTATGAAAATTATTTATAATATTTATATTTATACCTTTAAAGCATAAGACTATGTCAGAAACATTAATAAAAATTTTTTGTACAAAAATATAAATTTAAGTTATTTTAAAGCAAAATTTTTAAAATGTATATGTGGAAATGATTATTGAAAATAATAAGAATTATATAATGGAATGGACGATTAAGAAGAACTACTTATAAAATTAATATAGTTTTTACGGTACTAGTTATAAAACTGTTTTGTTAAACTATGATACAGTGTTATATTTAATAAATAAATAAATGTATTCAGAGATATTTAGAGATAATACATGGTATTAAAATTGTTAAATAAGTATTCTGCAAATATAAATCCAAATTTAAATAGAATAAATCGAGTCAATAAATAATTAAATAACTAACTGAACAAGTTATCCGGGAATATTTTAATTCACCCAAGGGCCCAAAGTTCTTATGAATTTATTTAATCTTGATATAAATTTTAAATTTTTTTGGATTAAATACACTTTTTGTTTATTTATTAAGATTATTTATTATTATTTATTAGGATTATTTTTGTTTATTTATTAGGATTCAAGTCATTATAAGACTTACTGAATAGTTATTTAATAGGTATTTAATGCAAGCACGTAAGGAGCAATTTGAATATTTTATGTTGTTCTTGATTAAATAGGTTAGATAAATTAAAACATGAAAATAAAAGTAGTTTTATGAAAATGAACTATTGATTTTTCAGCAAAATGAACTAGCATGTCAAAAATTTATAGATTCGATTCTAGTTAAATTGCTTTCACACCGACTTAAAGTTTAGATTTACTACTTTAAACACGATATCATAAGGTTTTTTTGTTTGTCTTGTTAAAGGATAAATTTTATTTAAAAAAATTTTAAGTTAGCAAATTTATGCGACTTTTATTAATAAATATTAAAAAAACATTTTCAATATCCATATTTAATCATTATTTACATCAGACCTTAGATTAATCCTTGTTTTTCTAAAAGCATGTTTGCTTTTACAAATTTTTCATTTAACGCTTTATACGTAACGTTTACAAATTAAAAAAAGTTTGACAACAAGTATGTATACCAGTAAGCTCAAAGTTTTGTTATTAATTAAAAGTTAGATACAAATACCCGTTACATTGTTAAATTTATATTTATTAAATATCTAATTAAATTTTACTGTTTTGATTAAGATAAATAAAAAATAACAATTCTATACAATCCAAGCATTGCAACAAACTTGCCTTTGGCACATTAAAATATAAATATATATAAATATATATATATATATATATATATATATAACTATATATATATATATTTATATTTTAATGTGCCAAAGGCAAGTTTGTTGCAATGCTAGGATTGTATAGAATTGTTATTTTTTATTTATATATATATATATATAATATATATATATATATATATATATATATATATATATATATATATATATATATATATATATATATATAATATATACTGGGAGTATATATACTGGGAGTATATAAACACGTAATAAATATAATTAGAGGGTATGCGTAAAAAAAATAAAAATAAGGTTTTTGCAGTAACCCGACAATATATATATTATATAATTATATTTATTACGTGTTTATATACTCCCAGTAAAAAATTCAGCTCATTCTATAAACGGGAACCCGTGCCGACTTGCATTCGAACCCTCCGTTAGCCAACGTTAGGCGCGCGGTATTTTGTAACACGGTTGGTCGCGAGGTCTTCGATCGTAAGTCATTTTGTGTTTGTCATTATAAATAATCAATAATAAATTATTGAAAAATGTTAAAATATAGTTTTATTTATGTGTATACTTTGATAAAAATGTATATTTTCACAGGGAGTGGCTAGTTACCCGGAAGGGTCTGGTGAATAGGCCGTAAACTCTGAAATTGATTAACTTAATGGGTTGTACTCTAAATAACTAAAAGAGTATATTGTGAGAGATGACTACCGAAAACCTATTGAACTGTCTGAAATATTTTTTGGAGGACATCAAGAAAAGAAATGCTTATAAAAAGCTGAAATTTCATATAACAGTATATTTTAGCAATACTAATTAGTATATTAATATATTTAAGGGATAAAATCAACTAAATTAGTGAAACAAATGATAGAAACAAAAGCAATAATATTAATTAATAATCATTACATTACATTACAAAATATCGCGCGCGCCTAACGTTGGCTAACGGAGGGTTTAGATGCAAGTCGGCACGGGTTAGCGTTTATAGAATGAGCTGAAATTTTTACTGGGAGTATATAAACAAGTAATAAATATAATTAGAGGGTATGCGCAAAAAAAATAAAAATAAGGGACACCCTTATATATATATATATATATATATATTATATATATACAATATACAATTTTTGCGGAGTATGCAAAATTGTTTTGGAATAAATAGGAGTACGTTTTTTTGAAACAACCGCTATTAAGTATACATATACTTGCCAAGCATTTCTTTGCTTATTTTTATAGATTAACATTTTTAAAAGTATCATATAAACTGCTTGTCATAAAAATCGACGCACCTAGTTTTTTGGAAAATATTTGAAAGCAAGTTATTAGAAAATAACTGAATCGATTTTGAAAATCTTTGGAAATTCTGAATAGCTGATTCTTTGACTCTTATGTCTAATTTTGGGAAAACGATATTTTGCACATAGCATTATACTACAGGGTGTTAAACGAAGAGATGTATTTTTTCCGAAATTTTAAGTTATTCCCATTCATGAGGCAGTTGAGTTTGATCGTCGTAATACCCCTCCCTAATATAACTAAGGTAATTTCTCGGAACGTTTTCGAGATTTTGTGAATATCGCGGCTTACTACGATTATATGCCAATTTTTCTAAAATTGTCGTTATTTCCCAGTTTAGACCAAAAAATGAGCAATTGTGGATTCTTTGATTTGAATTTTGAGAATACGATATTGTGCACATAGCATTATACTACAGGGTGTTAAAAAAGGGAGTTTTTTTTCCAAAATTTCAAACCCCCATTCACAGGTCAGTTGACCTTGATAGTCGTAATACCCCTTTCTAATAACAGTTAGGTTATCCCTCGGGACGTTTTCGAGATTTTGTGGATATCTTGGCTAACTACGATTATATGGCAATTTTTCGAAAATTCACGTTATTCTTCATTTTAGTCCAAAAAATGAGCAATAGTTGATTTTTTGACTCTTATGTCTAATTTTGGAAATACGATATTGTGCACATAGCATGATACCTACTACAGGGTGTTAAAAAAAGAGATGTTTTTTTCCAAAATTTTAAATCCCCATTCACAGGGCAGTTGAGCTTGATAGTCCTAATACCCCTTCCTTATAACAGTTAGGTAATCCCTCGGGACGTTTTCGAGATTTTGTGGATATCTTGGCTAACTACGATAGCAATTTTTCGAAAATTTTTGTTATTCTCCACTTAATTTCCAAAAATAAGCAAACTACTAAAGGTATCGATTAGTTATCAACACATCGTTTCCCCAATTTACATGTTCTTGTGCCCATCTTCTTCTAGCAGAAAAAGAGGGCAGGCAGCTCTTCGTCTTGCGTGGTATGCAACCTTACATCCGTCATTTTTTTTAAAATGTGTTTTGCTGTTTGAAAAATGTTTTCATATTCGATGAGAAAAATGACAAGAACAATTGAATGGAGGAAACTCAAAACCAGATATGCGCAATATTTTTTAAACTTTCATAGTCAACCGTTCGTAGAAAATTGCATGAATATTGCCTGCATAAGTTTACGAGAATAATTTTGTTTGGTTTGCGTTTTTATTTTGAATTTCACCGAAAAAAATTGCTTTTGTGTAAAACATTTCACTTTTAATAAATCACGCAACGTACATCAACTGGAAGCACGTGACCTACCTCAAAACGCTGTGTTGATACCTTCTGTAGTTTGCTCATTTTTGGGACTTGGGAGTGAAGAATAACGTGAATTATCGAAAAATTGCCATATAATCGTAATTAACCAAGATATCCACCAAATCTCTAAAATGTCCCGAGGGATTACCTGTTATTAGGAAGGGGTAAGATCAACTGCCCTGTGAATGGGGATTTGGAATTTTGGAAAAAAACATCTCTTTTTTTAACACCCTGTAGTATAATGCTATGTGCACAATATCTTATTTTCAAAATTAGATGGAAGTCAAAGAATCCATTATTGCTCAATTTTTGGACAACTGGGGAATAACGACAATATCCAGAAAATCTCGAAAACGTCCCGAGGGATTACCTAACTGTTATTAGGAAGGGGTATTAGGACTATCAAGCTCAACTGCCCTGTGAATGGGGATTTGGAATTTTGGAAAAAAACATCTCTTTTTTTAACACCCTATAGTATAATGCTATGTGCACAATTTCTATTTCTCAAAATTAGATGGAAGTCAAAGAATCCACTATTGCTCATTTTTTGGACTAAACTGGGAAATAAAGACAATTTTCGAAAAATTGGCATATAATCGTAGTAAGCCTCGATATTCACAAAATTTCAAAAACGTTCCGAGGGATTACCTTACTTATATTAGGGAGAGATATTACGACTATCAAACTCAACTGTCTCATAAATGGGAATAACTTGAAATTTCAGAAAAAATACATCTCTTCGTTTAACACCCTGTAGTATAATGCTATGTGCAAAATATCGTATTTCCAAAATTAGACATAAGTCAATGAATCAGCTATTCAGAATTTTCAAAATCGATTAAGTAATTTTCCAATAACGAGCTTTCAAATATTTTCCAAAAAACTAGGTGCGTTGATTTTTATGACGAGCAGTTTATATTTGTGAGTTTGCTACCAACTATCTCGCATTTAATTTATCATCATACTTCTTAAGTTTAAATATGTTATTTAGTTTTTAGCGGTTGGTGGAAAAAATAAAACAGTAAAATATTCATGTTTATACTGTAAGAAATCTATAACATATGTAATGGGTGTACTCTTTATTTTAATAATAATAATAATATTAATAATAAATATTTATTTAGGGTTAAAATATTACAAAATATGAGTACAATTTAAATTACAAAAATTACATAAAACTATTACTAAACAAATTGTAGACATTACTTTTATACTTGGTTAGAGAGTTAGATAAGAGATCCACAACATACTTATTCGCCACTACGCACAATCCGTCAATAGGCATGGAATGTTCGTAGTTGGTACTATGGGTTTTTATATAGAATAAACTGTAGTGTCTAGTATACCTTACAGTTAATTCTGCTTAGCAATGCACGATAGTTTATAGAATTATTGAGGAGTTTATATAAAAACACTAGTTAAGCTTTTTTCCTCCTGACGGTCTTTTTTTTTAATACATAGTTTTTTTAATAGATAGACCATTTTCTGTCGTCCTTTCCTTTTTATTTGTAAAATATCCTTTGGGCGATTAATGTGCAAACTGCTGTGTTTTAAACATATCGAATCGATATTATCGATGACTTTCTGCCAAAGTATCGCAAGCAACATAACTGAAATTTCGGGAATTAAAAACATTTTTTGTTTTAAAGTAAATAGCTTTTAATTAAAGCTATTTACTTGTTATGAAACCTATAGGTTATATATGATTTAAAACAGACTTTAAAACAAAAAAGGTTTTCAATTCCCGAAATTTAAGTTATATTGCTTGCGATACTTTAGCAGAAAGGCATCGATATTATAATTAAAAAAATAATATCTACGCCAATGGTTGCGGTTATTGAAGCATCATTTAATTGATAATTTAGTCCTCTTTAATTCTTTATTTAAAATTTTTTTCCTAAAGGGCTCAGTTTTCAAAAAATTCGCAAAAAAACTTAAATAAGTCACTAAATTGATATTTGAATTATGGTCCAAAATTTCAAAAAAAAAGGATCAGCTACAATTTTGAAAAACATGTTATAGCGCATTCATTTTTGTGGTTATTTTTATGTGACCTATGACCCGTTCATGACAACTGTGTATGAACTCTTTTTAAGAAATAGAATGTTCCAGATAATTCTTAATTCTTAATGGTCTTATGCTTAAGTTATTTCGCTTTTTTAGGAAAGGGCATATTCTGTTGCATAATGAGTTCAGAACGGTTTCCTCAACGACAACGACTTGGAACAATTATGGATCCTCCAAGAATCACCTGCGTCCACTGGAAAAATTAGCAACGCTGCTTCGTTACCCATCGGGAAATTTTTGAGCGCCACAGACACAGTTTGTGTTGTGTTTGCTATGAAAAATTACGTTCACGGTTTTCAGCTCCTCTGGAAAAAGTCACAGATAACGAACACCAAATTGCAGTCCACCGTCCCCATCTTGTTCCTAAAAGTTTTATGATTCCGTAGTAGAATTCAGCTGCACGTATCTCCATTAAAAAAAATCAAAAATAATTGTGAGACTACTGTTACATATGCATCTAATAAACGAAAAAAATTAACCACCAACTTCAACTCACAAGTATCCAAAACTAAACGACTGCGGTTTTTGTGTCTGGATAGAGTTTTAACAGATCCTTGGAAAATTGCTCGTCAACCCAAGGAAAGATACGTCTGTTGGCTACTATTCCGCTGTTACCGAATATATGATTAGAGAGGCAAAGAAAGTGGTGAAGAAGAAAGGAATATATCCCAATCCAGATCCTTATTGCGGTCATCCTATTGATCAAACGTCGATAAATATTGCTCAAGAATACTACTTGAATGATAACTTGGACTGTTCTAGAAGTCCCAATAAAAACGATGTCAAAAAAATCGTAGAAAATGGGGTAGAAATGAAAAAGTAAAGCGTTTCATGACAAGTATTAAAGAAACTTATTAGATATTCAAAGAAAAAAATCCTGGTGTGAAAATAAAAATATCTAAATTTTACACTTTGCGTCCAAAGTGGGTAAGCTTGAATTCTCCCCAAGAAGTCTGTCTCTGTATTTATTGTGCCAATTTTGATTTGCTACTTGCAACTTTGAAAAGCTATCAAAAAGATGATAAAAAAACTGTATACCGAATCCGGGAGTCAATATTATCATCGATTATGTGCTCAAATTTTTTTTAAGATATTGGCCCAATATTCGTAATAATATTGGGCCAATGTATAAGATATTATCTTTCGTCAGATTTTTTCTAGCATGGTCTAATATTGAAACCCAACATTGGCCTGAAGTTGTTTGACATTATATAACCCATATTGGAAATCCGCATTGACCCGAAGTTGTTTTACATTATATTCTAGGAAAGTTGAGGGAGAAATTTAAAGAAAAAAAAGATAGCCACCTAGTACTTACTACGTAGTAGGATTTCTAAAAGTAATTTGTTATGATCTTGTCGACAAACGTTTGTTTTTAGGAAATGTTTATAGTAGGTACTTAGGGGCGTAGAAGCGGGGGGGGGCGCACGGTGGGATGGGCCTGGACAAAAATACAAAAAGTCAACTTTATCTGATCAAAAAAATAATACACCAATGTAAAGAAAAAACCTTAATTTGTAAGATTCCGATAGATAAAGTAAAAAACATTTTATTTAAAAAAGGGACAGCTGTTTAAAGTGAAGCAGTACAGAAAAAATTCAGATTTTTGAACGGAATTTTCTCTACCTTTAAGACGCTGTTACTTCTTATACATAACAAAAATATGTATAAAATATGGTTTAAATTAAAGATGTATGTAATACGATATTGTATGTTTGGTACAATTAAAGAGCATGCGCGCAAAACCAGCTATATCCATTTTAATAAAATGTTGTGAAAATGGCAAAAACTCCCGTTTCCTGGCATTTACAGATAAAAAATACATCTCAAGTTTTGTGCCCAAACAAATGCACCTTGAGTTTTGTGCCCACAAAACTCAAGATGCATTTTTTTATCTGTAAAGGCCAGGAAACGGAGGTTTTTGCCATTTTCACAACATTTTATTAAAATGGATATAGCTGGTTTTGCGCGCATGCTCCTCAATTAGTTTAATAATTGTACTTATAAAGTTATGTTGAATAATATAATACCTTGTAAAATCATAAAATTTTGCAATTTGGTCCTGAAAAATGAATACACCAAATTGTAGCCCAAGGCTATATATGGTTATTGATACATCTTTTGACCCCTAAGAAAGTTATAGCGGTTTATAAAAGGCCGCGCGCTAAGAATTTTGTATTTAATATTGTTAAACAGCTATGGATTGCGCTCTTTTTAAAGCGCGCTTAAATTCTTAACCATAATAAATATAAATAAAATTATTTAATAATAAATTTTGTTATAAACATTTTCTTTGTTTCAAATAAATTATTAGTTTCTTAAAACAAATCATGTAACTAATTTTAATCCTGTACATTGTTCTAAAGAATTACTTCAGTTTATAAAAGAAAGTTACAAACTTAATTAAGAAAATGAAGACAAAACGAACTTGAGATTAAAAACGTACTAGTCATGTTAGAATCGACTTTGCAAAGTAAAGTACAACAAGAAAAAAATTTATTATATAATATGAGAGTTGGTTGGAAAATACTTTTTTTATATCCGAAGAAACTGAAAATACACCAAAGAAACAATGCACTGGAAGACCTAGCAAGCCATTTATGGAATCTAGTGAAAGGTCAAAAAGACGCAAATCTTTAAAAATAAGGGAAAGTATTGGTATTGATGGAGTTAATTTTGTGTATAAAAATACATTAAATAGTAGTAATACAAATTTACCGTCTACCAGCGAATTAAGAGAAATTCCACTCTCAGATGACGAAGCACTGGCATTACTTCTGGATTGCATAATTCAAATTTATTTCCTTCGTATGAGCACATTAAAAAATCCAAGAATGAATGTTATCCCGGTGATATAACTACAACCGAAATGGGTTCTGAAATAGGTCTGCAATCACTTTTAGATCACATTTCAAAACGTTTGCTGGAATATGATGCCAATTTCGGTAATAGGGATCTGGAATTAATGGTTAAATGAGGTTGTAATGGAGCACCCGGACAAGGTGAATATAAACAAAAAATTTTAAGCTCTTCTACTGCGACCGATTTTAGCGTATTTATGATTTCAATGGTACCAATATTACTAAAGAATGAAGTGAATACGAAGGTTTGGGAGAACCCTCAACCTTCATCTACGAAGTATTGTAGGCCCATCAAGTTCGAATACATTAAAGAGTCTTCAGAAGTAATAACAAGAGAGGTGGAAAAAGTTAATGCACAGATTGGCAAATTAATTCCAACTATTTATAAAAAATGTAACATAAAGTATACGATGCTCTCCACAATGCTGGATGGAAAAGTTGGACAAGTTCTTACCAGTACCCCTTCATCGCAAACCTGCATAAATTGTGGAGCAACACCCAAAGAAATGAATAATTTGGACCTTATTAAAGCAAAATCTTTAAGAAAAGATTCCTTCAAGTATGGATTATCGAGTCTCCATGCTTGGATTCGTTTTATGGAGTGCATTATTCATATTGCATATAATATATCTTTTAAGTGTTGGTCTGCAAGAACTGATAAACAAAAGGAATTAAAACAAAAAGAAAAAAACGCATACAGGACGAATTCCACCAAGAAATGGGATTGTTAATAGATTTTCCCAAACAAGGGAGTGGAAATTCTAATGATGGGAATACGGCAAGAAGATTTTTTCAAGATGCAGTAAAGTCGTCTAAAATCACTGGAATTGACTACGATTTAATAAAAAGGTTCTCCATTATATTACAAACTTTGGCATATGGAGAATATATTAACATTGTAAAGTTTAAAGAATATTCACGGAAAACAGCTGAATTATATGTATCCTTATATCCTTGGTATTACATGCCCGCTTCCGTGCATATAATTCTTATGCACGGATCGGATATAATAAACAACTTTTCTCTTCCGATGGGGCAGTTGTCGGAAGAGTCACAGGAAGCAAGGAATAAGGATTACAACAAAATAAGAGAATTTCATACAAGGAAATTTGACAGACTATTTTCATCGTCTTAATTTCCACCAATCTCAAACGCGCAATTTTGAATTACAAATGGTTTCTAGGTGAAAAAACTGTGTGACAGCACCTGTCAGCAGTTTATTCGAGTTTACCCGCGGCAAAACTTGACAGCTGTTGTCACCAAAAATTGCAATTTATATTTTAATTGTTAACTGTTACTCATGAAATAGTCTTGTCAAATACCATTCGGCATCTAATTTTTCCTGTGAAAAAAATCGAAAAAACACAATGCTAAGTAATATTTTTTAACAAAATGCATTCGTGCAGGTGCAAAAATCCTCCTCTTCGACTCGGATTTTTGTTGCCACCAGCACTCATGCTTTTTGTTAAAATATTACTTAGCAACGTGTTTTTTCGATTCTTTTCGGAAAAATTAAATGCCCTTATGATATTACTTACGAAAATCCACAAATGAGGATTTAATGCATATGCTCCTAACAACATCGGATCCAATGATAACCGGAAAAAGGAGTTATATACAAACTAAACATAAGCCCCTGGACGAAGAAGCATTGGTTTTATTATTAAGTGAAGATATGTAATAAAATATTTTAAATATTATAAAATATATATTAAGGACAGAGTAATTGTTTTTCAAAAAAGTGTAATAAAAAATCAAGTTTCGCGCCATATCAAAATATCTAATGGACATAAACTATTTTTGTTTTTTTCACTAAAAAGCCTATTTATTTCTGAATAAAACGAATAAAAAAAACAAGGCTTTACGTTTATTAATAAAAAATAATACAAAAATAATCATTTTTCTACAAAGTGTAATAAAAAAAATGTAATTTTTTAAGTTTAACGCCTTATAAAACAAAACATAATAAACATAAATTATGTTTGTCAATACTTATATAAAGCTTATTTATTTCTGAATAAAATGAAAAAAAAAACAAGGCTTTAGGTCAATTATTAAGGTCACAAATTAGTTTTGACCAGAAAAGTAGCATTCCAACCCACCGTAGGGCGGTTGATAATGCCCACCCAAATGATAAGGGGGAGAGGGGGTTACTTAATATAAAATGTATCCTTCAAATTCTTTGAAAAAATCTACCACTAAGACAAGTCGTGTACCGTCTATATTATTCTTAATTACGATGAAATGCTAAAATCGTTTGTATCGTGTGCTAAAATGATGAGCCTTATATATATTAACGTAATAACGAATTTTATTGCTAATAAGACAAGAAATCGCATATATATAAATTTATATAACCCTTGTTATTCTTAGGGTAATATGCAAGAATGGCCTTTATTATTTTCACCCATGGCCTCGGTGGTGTAGTGGTCAGAGCTCCTGGGTACGAGCCGGGAGGTCGTGGGTTCGAATCCCACTTGGGTATGGTTGTTTATTTGTGTTTGTCCATTGTGTAGTCCTTCGGAGGGGACTTTAAGCCGTCGGTCCGTTCCTACCCCTAACCCGCACAAGCCATTCAGTTGGCTTATGGGACATCTTAGTTTTGATGTAAGGGTGGAACTAAAAGAGCACTTTATAACTTTATAACTTTTATTTGGTGCTAAACAATAAGGATGGTAGTCGGTTGCGCCACCCCCCAACTTAAAACCATTCCTGCTCCACTAGTATAGACATATCCTGAAAACAAATTTGTGTCGTTACATATCACTTTTAGAAATCCGAAAGCATCGTTGACTATAGTTATTGATATATTGGTGTAAAATAATATACCAATATAGGACCAACCTTGGATAAACATTCGCAATGATATATTAAATTATCATTTAAAAGCTTTAAAACTTGCATTGGGACTTTTACTTTACGACGCCTAACCCTGTATAAAAAGTAAATTTTAAAATACATTTAATCTTGTATAAGCCTTGTTTTTGCTTTAGTATATTCACCCAATAAATTTTAGGTACAGTTTTACGTTATAATGTATCATCCCTTTATTGTTTTTTTATTCAATAAAAGTTTTTAAATTGACACCCAAGTTTTTTATAAATTTCTACTATAAATTGTCAATTTTGTTCTTTTTCTATTATTTTGGGATTAACTTATACATATATGTTTGCTGTGCTTTAAAGCTCGGTAGTTTGTACTTTCACAAATTAAAAAAGTTTCTGACAGTATACTTAAGCTGAAAGTTTTCGTATTGACGAAAGTTTATATTGATGTAAATACCTTGGTATTGAGGAAAATATAAAAGATTTCCGCGGAAAATTACGTTTTCTGGATTTTCCTTTACGGATCAGTTCGGACTCCGGTCCCCCGATATGTCAGTAATCATAGTGTCTACGTGATCCATCACTATTAAGGCCAAACACCCGCTCGAACACTCTCACCAACATATCGCAATAAATCGATTTGTCTGACATCGTTTTTTTTAGTTATTATATTTTAAATTATTAGGAACATCAGAAACATTTTAAAAATGATAAACCCAAGAAAGCTTATTTTAATCGAAATTTTGTGATAATAATTAATGTAATTTATAGGCTTTACTTAATTTTTTAATAATGAATTATAACTAAAATTCCATTATTTAAGGGTTAAACAAAAATTAAAATAACTTCAAAATGGCGCACTAATGCTAGAAAATGTTTCCTACAATTGGTTTTTGATTTAAAAAGCATTTAGGTTTAAAAAAAAAGTTGCAACCAGAGTTGGCCTTAGTCACAATCAAACTAAAAAAATGGGGATTATTTTAGTTATGACTAAATCAATCACGATTAAAAATTTACTTTTAGTCATGACTAAAATCAAATAATCATTAGTTATTAGTTTAAGTTTGATTGAAATTTTTAATTAAAAAGTTAGTTTTCGTATTTGTCAGCGAGGTTATAAAAAATTATTTAGTGACAACTCACAGAAATCAATAAAGTGTTAAATTCAGACGAAAAAAACAAACCTAACACCAAACCTAGCACCTAACCTATAGGTTGGGTAAATCGCCTTCAATAGGATGGTTATAACCATCCTATTAAAGGCGATTTACGCCTATGCCTTTATCGGCACCAGTTGAATGAATGTTTTCCCAAGCAACTATGACGCACTCACCAAAATCACACAAACTATCCGATGAGATGTTTGAGAAAAGAGTCGTCAGGAAAAATTATAATGTATATTTTAATTTCACGTTACATATTTTTTGCCTACATTTTTCCGCTATATATATTATATATTATAAGGAATTTGTTTGTCTAGTTCTATTAAGGAATATGAACGTTCTAAGATCATTTAAAATATTTTTTTTATATATTTTTTTTTTATATATTAGGGTGGTCGTTAAAAATTAAATTTTTTGCGACGCCCGTAAAAAGGTTTGATGAAAAAACACTAGGAATATTTTTTTTATTAAAAACAACACGTGCCTTAAGACGATCTAAGTTAATTTTTTGGTATAATCATGTCTTTTCTGAAAATATGGAATAATAATTTTTTTGAGATTTAAAAATTATTAACAATGTTATAACTTCACCTTGGAGTGAAGAAATCTAGATATTAAATATAATAATAATAATAATAATAATAATAATAATAATAATAATAATAATAATAATAATATTTTTTAAAAAGCTTTGCCATCTTTGGTATTTGACAGCAGAGTCAATTGCTTTGGCTATTTTTGAAAAAATTGCAATCCAGGCAGACAAAGGTAATAAGGACGATTCCCAAAATTCAAAACAGGTTATACTTGAAGAAAAAGATTTTGTCACTTATATCAACCAGCCACTACCAATGTCTGGCATGAAAAAATACTACCACCTTTCTTAAACGATTTAAAAACTCTCGATAAGATTTTCAAAAGGGATTGTCAATCTTCAAATATCTTAAAGTTTTAAATGACACGGCCGAAAGTGGTGACAAACTTATGGAGAAATTTAACAGTATTTTAACAAAAAAGGAAGATCAGAAACAATTTCTTTTAAAAGTTGTTAAGGACTACCGTAAAAAGTTTCCTAGCAGTAGGAAAGCAGCCCTTTTAAGAACATTTATTTGTTTAGATGCGTTTTTTATAATTTCTTGTTTTTCCCTACCATATTTTTTGTTATTTATGGTGTTTTTTTAATAATAAAAAGTTCATTGAACGGGCTCAAATTTTACAAAGCTTATTATATTCCTATTTAAACAATTTTTAAGGGGTGAGACGGCCGGAATTTCCCAACAAAAAATTTCATATACAAATAACCCTAATATATACCGGGTATATATATATTATACCCACATGATCAAAATTGTTGCATATTTCTGTATTTTAATTTTCGCTTTGTATAACATTCTGTTTTTTGTTGTTTTGGAATAAATTTTCATTTAATAGTTATAATACGTAAAATAAAGAATATATTTTTGTAGGAAATTTTAAAAATAAAACTAAATATAATTTTTTAAATGTGAAAACAATTCATTATCAGAAACGATTTAGGTGAAAAAACATTTTAAATAAAAAATTTTATTTATAGAATGAAGGTGATTATTTTCTCAAAATTGTTTATAATTGTGTATGTAATGTACACTATGTATTTTATATATATTTTAAATTATTTATCGGAACTATCGTCTTCGAGGAGGATGATTGGTTCCGAAACTTTTATTTTTATTATTTTCTGCAAAAATACTTCAATATATTAAATTTTTTTTATTTTACGTATTATAACAATTAAATGAAAATTTATTCCAAAACAACAAAAAACAGAACGTTATACAAAGCGAAAATTAAAATACAAAAATATGCAACAATTTTGATATATATATATATATATATATCTTAAAAGAACCGTATGTCTGACGACGTTTCGGTACAATCTCATGTACCATCTTCAGGTCTTATATGCTGGGCTGCTGTTGCTGCTCTGCGAGTTAGACGTGGAGTGGATAAGACCTGAAGATGGTACATGAGATATATAGGATAGGTCAGTGATATCCAGTAGCTCCCAGGTTTTTATTAAAAAACAAAAGCTCTAATGCAAAAAACTTACTTGTTTTGGCTTGTACTATCATTCCCCAAAGGATGACAATTTATTAGGTGAGACCCTTTATATAAACAGGGTGTTTCCTCCCGAAAATATTATACAAAATTTATTATATTTTTAAAGCCGCCAAAGAGGGTGTCCCAAAATTGGCGACCCAAAGGGTGAATGTTAATTCCTCTTAAAATTTTAAGACACTGGTATTTCTTAAGTCAAAATATCACACATCGAAAAACGATTGTTATAAAAAAAATAAACAAAGCAACCACAATGACCTAAAGTTAACGTGGTTAAATGAATTTTTGTCTAAAAATTTAAATTTAAAATTATTATAACTTTGTTATTATTTACAAATTTTAACTTTATAGTTTTGAAAAGTCTTTAGGAAATTGTATTCTATTCTTTTATAAATATAAATAAATATTTTTTAAACAATTTATATATATTATATATCACCAATACATAAAGCAAATAAAGTTATTTTTCATTAAACTTTTTGATTTAGTTGGTGGTCGGTTAAATTATAACCAATAAAAATCGTAAAAAAAGAACCCAATCACTTTTTCTTTTGGAGCGCTATATTTCCCAAACGGTCCTACGTTGATCTTTAATTGCGATGGGCGAGCCTAGGATGTTGATCGAAAATTTTAATATTTTACACAAATTTTTTTTACAACATAATGAACAAAATGTTTGCTCTTACTAAACGAAATTATAAAAAAGCGGATTTTCGGCCCACCCTAATGTGTAGGTGAAAATTATTATTAAATTATTACAAATATTTTGTTTATATTTTTGATTCGTAAAAATTATAAAATTTAATATTAGAAAAAACTACCGATATAAAATTAATTTGAGCTTAAATAATGTTTTAAAAATAAAAACGTGAGAGTTTTTTCAATTGCTTCGGAAATGTTAGTTAAATAAAAGAGCATAGTAATTTCTATTGTTCTGCCATAAATTAATTATACAATTATCTTAATTTGTGCCGAGGTAATAATTACTTAAATGTGGGGTTTATATATCTTAAATTAAACATTAATATTAACATTGTTTTTACTCTAAAAACAATAATAATAATTACATTAATTAATTAATCCCGGCGCATTCGCCTTTTTCTGCAAGAAAAGGCCAGCCGGTGCACCGTATGGCTGTTACCGCGGGGCGGAGCCCGCATATCATAAATATTAAAAATGTCTTTTTCTGCTGAGCTTAAATTTTGAAAGCCGACGCGTTAGGAAAGTTCTACAATTGAGCGAAGCACAAAAAGAGACGTCTCAACGTAATGATTTACAACATTTTATCCTCAAGGTACAGTTTCCACCGACGGTGGACTAGTGGTTAGTGCTGCTGACTACAAGTCGAGAGGTCGTGGGTTCGAATCCCACCAGGGGTATGGCTGTTTATTTGTGTTTGTCCTATTGTATATTAGTCCTTCGGAGGCCCGCAGCCCGTTCCTACCCCTAACCCACCCAAGCCATTCAGTTGGCTTCTGGGACTTCTTAGGAAAAGTATACTTACAATTAGTTGTAGTGATATGATGATACCAAAATACGGAGTCCCACAAGGAACAATATTAGGACCACTTCTTTTTATACTTTATATGAACAACTTATTTAGGGTGGATGCCAAGGGCACTATTACGAGTTTTGCGGATGATATACAATATTTTATAAAAGTCATAGCTGGGAATCCTTACAAAACATAATAGAAAAAGACTTTATTAATATTAAACAATGGTTCGACCATAATTTACTCTCACTTAATGTAGAAAAAAACAAATTTTATGTCAAAAACTAAACACCCTTACCATCTCTACAGGCAGCGAAAAGTTTAGTATTATTTCTTCCAAATCGATAAAATTTCTTGGTTTGACACTGGATCCACACCTGAGATGGGATCTGCAAATTAGAGAAATAAAAAAAACTAATTACATTATTTCAAATTACTAAAACCTATCCTAAACATAAAACAACTAAACATAGTCTACGACGCACTTGTAGAGTCGCATCTTAGGTATGGTAACCTTGGATGGGGAGGTCTATACAGTAATCACTTACTGGATGTAAAAGTGATACAAAAAAGAATTCTCAAAATAATGCATGGTGTGAAAATGACTTACCCAACTGATGAATTATTTCTTATTTCTGGTCAAATGGATGGTAGACAACTATATTATCTAAATCTATACACCCATGCTGAAAGAAAGTCAATCCAATTAGCAAATAGTAGATTTACAAGGCAAAAAGATCACTTACCTAACTGAAAACATGAAAAGTATAATTATTCCAAATTCGTTTAAAAAAATATACAAAAGTTATATATTACAAAACTCACGTCGGTGAGTAGCTAATCAGATTGATCTAAAGAACTCCTCTTAACACTAGTAAATGGTGGTTTTGTAGTCCCATTTGGAAGTTTACATATAACTAAAGAACTTAAACTGTGTACCTGGAATTTTTGTTTTCTATTTATTTTTTATTTTTTATAAGCCTTCTTTTAGATATATATATATAATATATATATATATATATATATATATATATATATATCTAAAAGAAGGCTTATAAAAAATAAATAGAAAACAAAAAAAAATATATATATACAGGGTGTTTCATAATATATGCGCAGGACTTCAGGATGTGATAGCTCATCCAAAAAGATGAAAAAAGTCGCTATTAACTTACCCTCTAAAATGCACAATTTTCGAGATACAGGGTGTTGAAATATTAGAAAAAAAAATCGTTTTTTTCGAATATCTCCGGAACCGTTTATCGTACAAAAAACAGCTTTTGTAAGCATTTTCTACTCAAAATAAGCTATGTTTTGTGCCAGAAAAAAATTTTTTTTTTCTCATAATTGGTGGAGATTTTGAAGGGGTAGCGGGTGTTTTTCTCCTCAACTTCTACGCCCCTGAAAAATGTACGATTTTGAGAGGCCTATTCGAACCGCCAATGTTTTCTACACAAAAAAGGTACTCTTGGTCATAAGCTCTAAAGTTGACCGTTTTAGAGAAAAATCAACTTTTATGTTTAAAAACATGGTCAATTTAAAAAAAAAATATTTTTTTTTTTACTAATTAAACAAAATTTATTTTAACGTTAGAACAAGTAACAAAACCAAACCATAATTGCAAAATAAAAAATGATTCAAAAGTTTTCTTTGCTAAATTCTCCAAACCGTAAAGGTAACGCATTTCGAACATTTCAGCATTTGTGTGAAAAATATTTTTTTTTTTTTTTTTTTAATTTTTTAATTATCGTTTGGGGTTGTTACTTTTTCTAACGTTAAAATAAATTTTGTTTAATTAGTAATAAAAATTTTTTTTCAAAAAATTTAACATGTTTTTAAATATAAAAGTTGATTTTTCTCTAAAACGGTCAACTTTAGAGCTTATGACCAAGAGTACCTTTTTTGTGTAGAAAACATTGGCGGTTCGAATAGGCTCAAAATCATACATTTTTTAGGGGCGTTGAAGTTGAGGAGAAAAACACCCGCTACCCCTTCAAAATCTCCACCAATTATAAGTAAAAAAAAAATTTTTCTGGCACAAAACATAGCTTATTATGAGTAGAAAATGCTTACAAAAGCTGTTTTTTGTACGACAAACGGTTTCAGAGATAATCGAAAAAAACGATTTATTTCTAAAATTTCAACACCCTGTATCTCGAAAATTGTGCATTTTAGAGGGTAAGTTAATAGCGACTTTTTTCATCTTTTTGAATGAGCTATCACATCCTGAAGTCCTGCGCATATATTATGAAACACCCTGTATATATATTATGGTTTATATTATATTTATGCACGCACAAATGTTTTTTAACATTTACTGTGTAGATTATTAGCATATTTATTGCAAATTTATTGTTAATTGTTAATTGTAAACTTATTTGTAGTTTTTATTTTAAAATGCAATAATTTTTTTAAATATTATTATTATTATAATTATATTAACAATTATTAAAAGTATAAAGTAAGGTTGGATAGCTTTAGAGTTATCGAATTTTTTACAGACTAGAATGAAAAGTGAGTCTTTTTGTGCTGAGCTTAATGGTTAAAGGTCGACGCATTAGCGAAGCACAAAAAGACACGTCTCAGCCAAATGGCATACAACATTTTATATTCAAGGCACAGTTTATTTGTTAAATAGTACATAAAACATGCTTACAATAATTGTTATACTACCAATTATTAAAAGTATAAAGTGAGGTTAGGTAGCTTCAGAACTGACAGAACTATCGAATTTTTCAGCAGTGATCGAATTTTTTTATTGGTCCTAACAGGTTTTTTACAGACTGGAATTATTGGTCTAAATTATTTTTAAAACCTAGGAGGTAATCGAATACTTTGGTAGTAAGCGTTGACAATAATAAAGCTTAAATTATGCCACAGGGTGCCCAACAACTTTTCTAGAGTAAGTTGGGTGCGCCGATTCCAAAAATAACCATAATTTTACTTAATTAACCTTTGTTTTCGAGGTATTTTAAAAAAAAATTAAATTCTTATTTATATTTTTTTAAAGAAAAACTTTAATCGAGGATCATAGCTTCATGACCAAGCTATGATTTCTAATTTAACTAAATTATACACAAACCCTGTTTTTGACAAAATAAAAACGCTTTTTAGCAAACATTTATTACGAAAATTCACGTATTTTGTTTTACCCCTTAGTTATCTTATGATTAGGTCAAGTTTATTTTTGGTTTTACCATTCTTTTTAAAAACAATTTATTACACTCAACTTTCTTCAAGTTAATTTGTCTCTTACATGTTAAACTGTTTGAGTTAGAGGGAGTTTAACTTAAGAAAAGTAATGAAAATTATTTATTTAAAAGTACCTAATTACGTATTTATGTATATTTAAAAGTACCTATTAACATATTTATAGTTACAGTTACAAAAAAACGCTGGAACACATTAATTTTTAATTTTAGGGGTACAATTTATTTGTATATTTTCAACCCCCAAGCGGTATATTTTGGTGTATTAGTTTTTAAAGTCGGTTGGTTCCTTTTCGAGACATTTGTAATTTTTTATAATTTTGATTGCGTTGAAAGGTTGTAGATAAATGAAGATACACAATTTCGTAAATTTCATTAAAATCGGACAAAAATTGTTCGCGTAACGGTACTTTAAACTGAAAAAGCGATTTTATTTCGTTACAAATAGGTTTTTTTAAGGTATTCACTCTATAACTGTGTATAATTTATTTTTTTAGTTAAATTAGTTCATACATTCATGACCAATGAAACTTGGTTAAAGTACCCTAAAAAACAAAAATATTTCATTTTGCCGACCAGTGTTATAGAACGCTTAAAGATAAAAAAAATTATATTTAATACACATAGTTTTAATTATAAATAAATAAATTTATTTACTTCCTTAATAAACAAATTTATACATCGTCAAAAGTCTTGGCCCCCCTAGATATTTTAAAAAATAATATAATTAAATTTATAAAATATAGTGGATTCTATTCTTTATTTAAGTACCAAAATAAGTGATACACAAACTTTTTAATTTTCTCTCCGAATAATGCAGAATAAAACAAATAACGAAAAATGTGGAAAAATGTGAGAAAAATTATTTTAAAAAATATTTATTTTAAGAAAAAACTATTACGTGAAGAAAAAAAATTAACTCAGTACTCAGTATGATCTCCTCTTCTCTCAATTAATTGGCCAACACGTCTCGGCATCCCGCGAATCAGGTTATTAATGAAATGATCTGGCATATTGTGCCACTCTTCTTGAACAGCTGTAGTCAAGTCCTGAAGGGTTACAGGTGGATTTTCTTGATTGGATATTGCTCTTCCAAGATAATCCCATACATGTTCAATTGGATTCATGTCTGGTGAGTTTGCTGGCCAGTTCATTCTTTGGATATTTCCTTCCTGCAGCTTGATTTCTACCCTTTGTGTGCGGTGTGGTCTGGCATTATCGTCTTGAAAAATAAAAATTTCCCCAAATTCGTTGCGTAAAGGTTGAATAATTGGTTCGATAATGTTTTCAACGTATATGGTACCTGTCATTGTTCGCTGAATTAAAATACGGCGACCATACATTATAACACCCCAGAACATCACTGATCCGCCTTGATAGGGAACAATTTCTCTGGCGAAAGTAAGTCGTTCTTGCCTGCTTGGACTCCTCCAGACCCTTTCCCGCCGACTATCGCTGTTTAATCCAAATCGTGACTCGTCCGAAAAAAGGACGTTGCGCCATTGTGGTAAAAGCCAATCCCTGTGCTCTTGAGCCCATTGGCGACGTACAGCTCTATGCTGGGGTAAAAGTCTAGGCACTCTTAAAGGTCTTCTTGACCTTAGATTTGATGAATGAAATCTCCTTCCTATGGTACTTGTCGAAACTACCCTGTGGTATGTTCTCAAAAAATGTGTTCGAAGGGGTGTTACCATTATTCTTCGGTTTTTTTTGGTGAAATTAGCCATATAATGATCTTCCCTCTCTGAAGTAACTCTGGGTCGACCAGTGACCGGTCTTCGCGCAATGCTACCGGTTTCCATAAAAAGGTTTACTATGCGCCTTACCGAAGTCCGTGGCATATTCAGACAATGGGCAATCTAATGATTGGACAAACCCTCTTCATGTAAGGTCACTATTCTTGCCCGGTCAAAATCAGAAATCGGATTACCTGCCATTTTACATACAATTTTATCGATACTTTTATACTCGATGTCAATTTAAAACTGATTTCTTTTAAAACCATCTGCATATTTTCGGACGATGACAATTTTTTGCAACGATATTGTTTTTATTTTTATAAGTAAATAAAGAATGTGTACACAAAAAATTGTCACCTTACATTGAACAAGTTAAAAGTAAATAAGGGGGGCCAAGACTTTTGAATATTACAATGTTTATTGGGTTAATATTTGATGCGGCTAACCATTAATTTTACTAAACAATCACAAAATACGATCTAACAAAATAAAACTAATTCATGCAAATCACCAAAATTTAAATGCTAGATATTTTCAAATTCTTCGTATATCCGGGCTAAAGAGCAATACTTTGGGTCAAGAATCCATCTCCACCTCCTCCTCCATTATCGAGGGTAAGTTTTATTTTAAATGCACGTCATGCTCGCTCTACCGCTATGTTACACCTCTAAACTTATTTTAACGAGGTGTATCGTAAATCCAACCTTATTTAATTCATTGTTATTGTGATTACAGTAACGTACAATAAAATTACTTCAAATTACTCTAAAATTGTGTGTTGTTGGGTGCAACCCAAATTTATCTTTAATATCAAACAGTAAAGTAACTACCTTCTAAAATAAACACAGTAATAAATACACGGTGCTGTTCTGAGAGGTGATTTTTGGACTTTCTAGAAACCTAATTTTTTTTATATTCTTGTTAATTAGGTCATAACTAAAATTTTAAGAGCAAAATAAAAAAAATTTGACGGTTAATTTTGTTTTAATTGGATGTTTATTAAACACTTTCAATTTTCCAATTAAAACTTGCGATTTTATTTAAATATTATCATAACTTTTTAAATCATATTAAAGATTAGTTAATTTCCTAAAAAAAGGTCTATACATTTTTTATATCTTTTACTGTTTTGTTGTAATACACGTTGCATAGTATGTACCGATTGCGGCAAAGGCCACGTCGTTTGACGGTGTGGATCACCTGATGTTCTTACATCTCGCCTCTGTTGACTTAACAACCGAGCATATAAGCTGAGGGAGTAATTTGTTTTGATTGTGTTCCACTACACCAAGTTGCCCGACACTGATGAGACCCAATAAAGGTCGAAACAGCTGTCTGTCGGTATTTGAAGTTGGTGGAACGCATTCAAAACAAAAATCTTTGGCGAGGTGTAGGTTCAATTTTTTCTTATGAATATTACCAGTGATGGGTCAAGAAAGTTTCTTAAAGAAACTAAGAAAATTGAATGTTTAAAGTTTTAATTTAAGGATAAATGTATAGTACATACACAATAATTCTAAGGGTGCCACATTTTATTTAGGGCCGATTTATTCATTTTTGATTTATTTAACGAATAATTTCTTTGGATACTAGATATTGCCAAGACATGAAAGTTATCGGCCCGATAAACTTTACTAAAGATGAATAAACAGGTTCTTAGTTAAATTTCATGAATTTCTTCGTAACTTTTACTACAATTTTTTATTTTTGTTTATAAAAAACTTTAAAAAACTAAACAAAAATTATAAAATACGTATACTGAAAATGACAAGCGACCTTTAAGGATATATTAATTAAGGGAACATAAATGTATACGTCAAAGGTTAGATTAAAAGTTTGAACGTTTATGGCAATAAATCAGTAAAATATATAAAAAAAAAATTTAAAAACCTTTTTTTTAGTTATGCAAATATTAAATATATAAATTAAATCGTTAGTTTTAATTGGATAATTGAAAGAGTGTATGATATTTTTAATAAACAGCCAATTAAAACAATTCAAACCGTCAAATTTTTTTTATTTTGCTCTTAAAATTTTAGTTATGACCTAATTAATTAAAATATAAAAAAAAATTAGGTTTCACAGAAAGTCCAAAAATCACCTCTCAGAACAGCACCGTGAATAATATTCTAATTTAATTTATATTAGCATGGATCAAATTATTGATTTTATTTTATAATTTCTATAAATTTTTTACTATAATTCAATAATAATAATTTAATAAAAATTAATATATACATCGTGTTTTTCATTTTATTTATTATTCAATTTAATAGGATATTAAAAGTGCGAGAAATTATATTTTTAATTAAAATTAATTAAATTCAGAAAAGAATATTTTTAAATAGCATTGACATAAAGTTTACATTTTTCGCTTCGTTGATTCTGTTCTAGTATCCCTTCAAATGGATTATATTGTCTAAATTAGTTTTGTCCTAATCAATCGTTGATTACAATGGTTTAACTGAAATGTTACATACGTTTGTACCTGTTAAACTCGCATGATCATTATACCTTCTGACCCATTTGGAATCTTGTTAACATTTACGCAAATTTGCATTCCCTGTGTAGCAATTGCATTTACATTTAAAAACTCAATTAATTACCTATTGATTAAAGCTTTCCACCAAAGCTTACAACTAAACACTAAATTGGATATCTGTAATAATAGACTGATTTCAGCGAAACTTTAAAAGTGTACACATATTTATAAAACGAGTTTGGACGGGGTTATTGTTATACCATTAATTATAGGGTAAGCGTTCATTTTACATATTTTTTGAAATTTATTATTTAAATAAAATATATGACCACAGCCGCAGCGCGCCGATCTTTATACATGATGTAATGTGAGCAGGGACGTTGCAATGTAGTAGAAGTTCGGACATCCCTAGGTATAGGTAAGTCAATACGGTTTCGGTTTTATCAACTACACTGAAAAAAACACAGTAACCATTGATGCGTGAACAGTAATCCAATCAATATACTATCGAAATCATACAATTTTTAATAAAAAATAACAGATACTTTAGTTACTTTTGTCACATCAATGAGGACTTCCACGTATGGTCCCAAAGTTTTGGGTAAAATTTCAGAGCCTGACAGCTCTTAAATAAAATAAAAATATTTTTGTATTTTTAAAAAATGCCTAAAGCATATCTCTTAACTATCCGTATTTTCAAATAGAAAGAAATTTTTCAGAAAAGATTAAAGAGTTGTTTTGGGGAAAAGCTGGCTGATGAGAACTGGCTGGATTTATTTTCTTGCAATTTAACTGATGTTGAAAAGAATTGGAGCTGTTTTATAAATATATTTGTTCCTATATTTAATCAATGTTTAAAAAAAATAAATTAAGGACTTCTCTTGTGATCAAATTGTTAATGTGATAAAGGAAAGATTGAATGTTTTGTTAATGTAAGCAGATTTAACGTTTTTCATATATCACTACTGCATGGTGTTTTTCCAGCCTATTTAAAACCGGCTATTTAACCACGGTGTTTTAAAAAAGTTTTAAATAATTACAGGCCAATCAGTATACTTCCTTCCTTTTCAAAATTTTTTGAAATGGCGATGGATGAGAAATTATTATATATTTTTCATACTTTCAAGCTTTTTAATGACAATTAACATGGATATCTGAAGGGAAAATCGACAAACACGGCGGTAAATACCTTCATACGTAGTATTTTAGAGGAGTATGAAGGTAAAGAAATTTCATTGGGATTATTTATAGATCTATCCTAGGCTTATGAGCTAGGATTTTGGTAAATAACCTTTTTAAGTCACCAAAGGGTGCCAAATAAGAAACTGCAATAAGTTTTTGGCTGCATTTGTATTTGACTTAAAACTCGTTCAGGCACACCGTGTAGGCTTGTATGGATTTCTACTTAATATTAATACGTTACGCGCCAGACAAAATGTTGAAAAAAGACCCCCTGAGCCAAGTATTAATTTTATTTTATAAAAATACTAGATTCTTTTCGAAAAGTTTGCATAGGTGTGCATGTCGCACAGGCCAGAGAAGTCTGCCTACCACCCTGAAACAGGCATAGGCATGGACCGCTGACTTGTGCGACAAATAATTTGAAATAAATACGCAGCGGTCCCTAGGGACCGCCATGGCGTACGGGGTACTTCCTTTAGCGGTCCCTAGGGACCTCCATGGCGCTTAACGTGTAGCCATGTACCGATAAGCTGTTCTGCCATTTTTATTTTTACGTTTTAATAATAATAATATAAACTTTATTGCCTAACAGTTTACACCAAAACAGGACATTCATATAATAAATCACAGAGGTTTACAGAAAAAAAATTACTTACATGGTACCTAAAACTTGAAACTAAAACTAAAAGTGAACATATATAATTAAAAATTAGATATTTAACCAGCCTTATACATGTGAAGCAAAAATAACCCTAGCGATGTTATTTAAAGAACAATGGTTAATATCAAAGTTTGCTGAAATTTTGTTAAAATATCAAAACATCACATATAAAGGTGATTTGGCTAGAACGTTAGTGCGAGCAAATGGACATTTAAAAGTATGGCTCAGGCGACTACCAGCTCTAGGAATTAAAAATCAACAGAAGCTAATAAATCAGAACAATCTATTTCAAAATTTACAAGCTTGTACAAAAAAGTAAAATTAAAAAAGATTAATAAAGTAATGTAATCGTACCCTTAAACGAATCGTACAGGATAAAAGTCATGAAATTTAAAGCTTAAATACTTTAGGAACCGTCACTGTACAGACTCCAAGTAACTTGTATGACAAGCATATATGGGCGACCAGACCACACTCGCGTACTCCAATTTACTTCGCACCAATGTAAAATACAATAAGTGCATTGTTTGAGATTTATTAAACCCTCTACTGTTTCTTATTATAAATCCATGTGTCCTAAAAGCCGATTTAACAATATTATTAATGTGCGAAACAAACTCAAGTTTATGATCAAACAACACACCAAGATCCTTGAAATAACTAATTAATTCTAAAGAGATGCCGTTAATTTGATAGTTAAAACATATAGGTTTCTTTTTGCTTGTATAAGACATAACTTTGCATTTTGCAATATTTTGTTTTAACCTGTTATCTATGCACCATCTAGTATAATAAGGTTATCTTGGAGTGTTACACAATCGTCCAGACTTATATTCTATTTCCTGGTAAATTTTTAGATCACCTGCATTCATAAGCTTAAGACAATTCATCCCATCAGGAAGATCATTAATAAACATAAGATACAGAAGAGGGCCCAAATTAGAACCCTGTGGCACTCCCGACGTGGATATAAAAGAATTTAAACAAAAACCATTACATGAAACAATCTGCTGTCTATTTATTAAGTACGATGATAAAATATCAATAAGTGTATTACTAAACCCAAAGTTATATAGCTTTTTAATAAGTCCAATTGACCTTGATTATCAAGTAATTTACTAGCATATTGTTTAAAACAAACAAGGTGGGTTGTAGTAGATCTATTTTCCATAAAACCATGTTGGTGTGGCGCAAGCAAATTTTTGACCTGGGAGAATATTTTTGAGTATATAATCGATTCAAATATTTTAGCAAAATTACAAATGATTGATACAGACCGATAATTTTCAACTAGAGAATTGTCACCCTTTGTTAACCCTCCGGCGTGCGCGTCGGCGGCAAAAAGCCGCAAATTTACATTTTACTCTTATAAGAGTTTTATAAAACTCAAATCTGGTCAGCTCTGTAATATTGTGCGTCTATGTATTCCTTGTTTATGTTATTGACTTCACCTACTAACAGTCTTGGTGCAAAAGGCGTTTTTACAGCCGAATTTGCGGTGTGTTTGCCGCAGCGCGCCCAGGCATGTTATTTTCATTTATTAATAAACTTTTCATAATTATCAATTTTATGAAAAATGTATTAATGAATTAAACTTGATATTAAATATTGTGTAATGTGCATTTTACATGCATGTGTACGGGCATTATTGTGTAAGCTAACACAAAGTTCACGTAAAGGATTAACACCCGATGAGTTAAAAAATATATTTGTTTAAATTGTTTTTTAAATTTAATTAGGCATGTTATGTCTTACTTTACTAGACAAAATATTTTTTTTGTTAGATGTAAACTAGAAACGTAAAGGACCAAATGCGGTGCAAATGCCGCGGCGCGCCCGCTCATGTAATTCCCAAAACAGGGGTTATTTTGGAAACTTTCCATGAATTTAGAAAGACTGCAGAACTTAAAATTTTATTAAATATAATTAATAAGGCGGTCAAAAACGCACAACCACAGTCATAAGAAAACTAGGAATATTATCATTACCAGCTGTCATTTTATCTTTTATTTTTTTAATAGCACTCTTAATATACGTTTCATTAAAGTTAGAAATATTAATTGTTTGAAATAAATTGGAACTTTCCATATCCCAGTTATTATTAAATACTGAACCAGGGCGTATATAAACACTTTTAAAATAATCGGCAAAGGCATAAATAAATAAATTTACAACATTATACTCAATATTATTATATGTAACTTTACCCTGGTATTCGTGACAAACCTTTCTCAGAATTAATAAATACCCAAAAAGATGTTGGATTATTACTTATATTTTGTTCCAAGGTTATCATATAATTTTTGTAGGCATCTGATATTTGTATTTTTATATTATATCTCAATTCTTTAAACTATAGATAGGCTTCTTTTGAGTTGCCCAGCAACCGAATTTTTCGATATCATAAACTTATGACTTATGACTTGTCAAAGAAAAAAAGAATAGTATATTTTTTTACCTTAATATACAAAAAGTTCAATATTAAAACCTTGTTAAAAATGGACTACAAAAACCTAATGAAACATAATATTATATTTCATTAAGTTTTTGTAGTCCATTTTTAACAAGGTTTGAATATTGAATTTTTTGAATTTAAATAATATGTATACTTCCTTGCTTGGTTAATAATTTTTTATCTACCCTGTCATCAATCATTTGTTTATATACCTGAATATTTTGTTAAAAACTCTTTGTTTGTGTAATATACTTATTTATTTTGTATGCTTATCTTATCCCATTTATTTAAAAGATTTTAAAACTTGACATTTTCGCCTGAAGATGGTATTTTAAATACCGAAACTAGTCGCAAATAAAAATTATTAACCAAGCAAGGAAGTATACATCTTATTTAAATTCAAAAAATTTAATATAAGGTTTTTATTACTGTAATCTTTTGTTATCTAGAGGTAGTAAAATGTAAAGGATTACAAATAGCTACATGATTTGTTTTAAGAAACTAATAATTATTTAAAACAAAGAAAATGTTCAAAACAAAATTTATTTTTAAATGATTTTATATGTAATATTAAAAAATTAACAATAGATCATATATTTATTATAGTTAAGAATATAAAAGCGCTTTAAGAAGAGCGCAAACTATAGTTGTTTAACCATTTTATAAACCACTTTCTTAGGTGTTAAAAGATTTATGAATAACCATATATTTTTTGGGCTACAATTTGATGTAAACATTTTTCTGGTCCAACTTAGACCGCATAACTTATCCCTAGTTAAGTGTAAAATTTTATGATTTTACAAGGTATTATATTATTTAATATAACTTTATAAGTACAATTAATAAAATAATATATATATATAATAATATTCTATCATCGGATTACAGAATAAACACTTGTGGCGACATCTCTGTTTTTAATGTCTAACAAATTTTAGACCGATCCAACCTCACTTTCTTCCAATTAAATTATTTTTCTATGGTATTTTTTGGAAACGTAGAAAAAGTATAGTCTGAAACACGTTTGGAATTGCATATTCCGCTCTTGTGAAACCGTCAAACTCGCCTTCGGCTCGTGTGACAAACTCTTCACTCGAGCGGAATATGCTGTATTCCAAACTTGTTACAGAATATACTATTACAAAACATACAATATCGTATTACATACATCTTTAATTTAAACCATATTTTTTTATATTTTTGTTATGTATAAGAAGTAAAAGCGCCTTAAAGGCAGAGAAAATTCAGTTGAAATCAAAAATCTGATTTTTTTCCATATTGCTTTACTTTAAACAGCTCTATCTTTTTTAAATAAACTGTTTTTTAACTTTTTCTTTCGGAATCTTACAAGATAAGGGTTTTTCTTTACATTGGTGTAATAATTTTTTTGAGATAAAGTTGACTTTTTGGACTTTTGGCCAGGCCTAGCCCACCATGCCATGGTGGTAAAAAAAACAATACCTAATTTGTACCCAATTTAGTGTGTAGGCCTGTGCTTCGACTCAACTAGCCACCCCTTTGCCTTTGTTTAAATTAAATCAGGGGTTTAAAATTTTATACTTGTGTTTCATTAAACCTGACTAATTTCAAAATAACGTTATTATCAATGTACGTAAATAGTCCTAATTAATTAAAAGTAAGTAAATTAACTAGATAATTACAAATAGGTATACCTTGCAATATAAGAAACAAAATGTGTTTTTTGTTGTCAATTTACTTTAAAAAATTGTATAATTGGTGCATTTTTTTGGAAAACCTCAGCCATTTTAAATGTATTTATTGAAATTTGTGGTATGCAAAGTCAATATCCCCTGAATACATAAATTTAAGAATATCATCAGTTTTCGGAAAAGAGTCCGCCTTATTGGATTGGATACAATTTAAACGTATTATATAATTAATTCTATTTTGTTTACTTTTTTGATAACCTAGCCCACTGTGTGGCGTCGCAATTGCTTCCAATTTTGTGCTTTACCATAGTATCATGGTGATTTTCGTCCGTTATTATAAAATTTCCGACTTTATATTGCCCAAAATTACAGGGTTAATGTTATTGGCCTAAACCAATTCCTTGTGATTATTTCATAATGGCATAAAGCAAGATATGGCCAAAACATTATTTCATCATCCTAATGTGTTCAAAAACGGAAGCAGTTTAAAAAGACATCTCTGGATATAAGGCTCTGCATTTAAGGCTTCACCCCGAACAAAGCAAATGTATGGCAGCGGCAGAAATTGCACACCATACTAAAATTTTGTACTTGACCCTCCGTCGGGCGCATATCATCTGAAAGATTACAACTTGTAATTTACAAGCGCTCATTTCTTTGAATATGGAGCCGCAAAAAAAATCTGTGCCTCCTAAGTATAACGTGCTAAATAAACAGTTGACTTTGAGGTTTTGAATAGTGCAGCCGGTTCGTTACAGTTAGTGATGAGCTATATTTCACGAACTGATATTTTTTCACTAATACAAACAAATCACGAAGAACAACTGTTACCAACTTATACAAATATCAGTGATTTTACAAAGTCGTTACTTTTAAAAAAAATCGAACGCAGCAACAAGTAAAAAAAAGATAAAGTCGGTTTGGCGCATGCGCGTTCTCACTCGACTCTGTATCTCTTTAGTATCGAGCCTGTTTTTGTCTAGGGTGTCGAGATATTTCACTGACTGCGAATTTTGCATGATACCACCATAGAGTATACCACCAAATCCCGAAGAACAATGTCGTTACTTTTTAGATTTGGCGATGTTATTGTGAAATTGCCGACGCGCTATCACACAGTTTCTGTCGATTGAAGCGGTGCCGCGGCGCGCCGCACAGTGGATCGATAGATAGGAATTTGTGGACATAGCACCAAAGTGTGAGAAGATGAGGACATTTTAGGTTTAAAATAAATACTTATCAATTAAATAACGTTGTTATTTACAAAAGTAAATATAAAGTCTAGTTACTTGATATACAAGGCGTTTTAATACACCAAGGTCCACTATAGAAAAGGTTTACCAAGTTTTTGGTTTTTTATTTTTATCTTTTTCAAAAAAAAATTTTTTTCCACGAAATTTGGTGAAAACTTACCTTTTTATGTCCCAAATACACTGTAATTTATTTGATTTGAAATATTTCTTATTTCGCCTTATTTTGACTTAATATCGAAAAAGCACCCTAATTTTCAATGGAAAATTCTCGCGTCAAAATATCAGCTTTTTTCAAGAAGTCGGTGTGCTTTTTGTTTGTTGAAATCTCTACTTTCTGATGGTGTAAAAAAATATACATTACTATGGTAAATGTTCTCAGAAAATGCAAAAAATATTATAATGAATAACGAAAAAAACTCAAATTCGAAAATTTATTTTAATCATTATGTACAATTTCATCAAAAAAATGTGATTTTTGCAATTTTTTTAGTTAAAAAGTTTATTTATTAAATTCTAATAACATTTATGTCAGAAAATCTCATAATATATAAAAATACATGTAAATCATACTATTGAATTTAAATCTAATTAGATACTTCATTCTGATTACGTTATTTATTATATTTTTTGTATTTTCTGAGAACATTCACCATAGTAATGTATATTTTTTTTTACACCATCAGAAAGTAGAGAGTTCATCGAAAAAAAAGCTTTTTGAAAAAAGCTGATATTTTGACGCGAGAATTTTCGATTGAAAATTAGGGTGCTTTTTTGATATTAAGTCAAAATAAGGCGAAATAATAAATATTTCAAATCAAATAAATTACAGTGTATTTGGGACATAAAAAGGTAAGTTTTCACCAAATTTCGTGGAAAAATTTTTTTTTTTTGAAAAGATAAAAATAAAAAACCAAAAACTTGGATTTTTGAATTTTTCACATAAATTTTGAGGTTATGTGAAAAAATTGTAAATACAAAAGTTGTAGATCTTTTTATTACCTACAACTTTGACATTTAACTTTTTTCCATAGGACTTGTAGTTTTGCCGGAAATCGAGATAAACCATTTTTTACCCTTAAACCCCCCCCCTCCCACTTCCCGAACTCAGATCGCCCGTAATTTATTTTTCCTTTAATTTTTATTATATTCCCCTCCTTTTCCAATGGGTTTCGTCCTACTGTTATTTTTTTTCTCTTTTTACCATTTTTAAAGGCTTCTGCACTGGTCTATATGCTCCATGACACTCTATGATCTATATTTACCAAAGTGGCGCCTTGTGGCGGCAAATCTCTGTACATTTGTTTTAAATAACCTTTGAACTCCATAACAGCCATAAAAGAAGTTTATGCATATTTAAGCATTTTTTTAAAAATCAAGATAAAGTTTAGATTTGTGTAACGCATTGTATAACAATAAAATTTTAAAAATTATTGTTACTGAATACGTGTTGGTATTAAGTTAACCGGGCAATTTGCAAGCTTAGTTATCATATAAAATAAAACAATAAAAAAATATATAAGTTTTTGTTAAGGTATGAAGTTATGCTGTTTAATTTGTAATAGTCAGTTTAATAAGGAAAATAACAAAAAACATTCTTTACGAAAAACGCCTTCTGTACTGTTTAGTATGTTGCCAAAAAAAATTGTTATGCTTATTTTTAACAAATTTGAAGTTTTTGGGAGACATTTAAAAAAAAAATGATATCAAGTTAGTAATTTTGCATAATTGCTGTATGTCCACTAACATATATGAGCTCGATCCACTGTGCGCCGTGCCGTTGTATTCATTGAGCGCGGTTCCATTATTAATTTAAGGCATGCGATTAAATACATCTCTTTCATGTTCGTAAAGATTTATTGCAAATAAAAAAAAAATAAGTTGTAGTTATGTATATAATATTTAATATTTTTAATTTATAATTTTAATATTTAATATATATATATATATATATATATATATATATGAAGCATGATTCTAGAACGAAAAACAAAAGTCGTGATCACGTCACGTTTTAAAATTACTGATATAAAAAATCACAGTAACGTTTCACAATGTGATTGAAAAATCACGATATCGCTCATCACTAGTTAGAGTGACAGATTAAAACTCACAGTTTCATTACGCCCAGGTATTCGTGTATATTTTTGTGCTGAGATCACCCTACAATAATTTGTGAAAACTGTTCAAATTTGAACAATACGATGGTAATACAGAAGAATGATCACGTTTATGAATCAGGTAGTTTACTTAAAGTGCTTATTTTATACACGTATATTCCTATTTTTATTTTATGATTTTCTTTGTGTGATTTGGGCATAAAATAAATGTATTATCATGTAATAAGTATACTTTTCGGTTTTAAAATCAAAATACTTTTTAAACTAAAAAAATGGGATTTGCGCTCGACAGAGGGTTAAACTTTTTCAGGGACATTATCGTAATCGACTGTGATGACAATGATGGTTATTATTGCCATTCATCTCAGAGTTGGAGATTTTTATAGTCCTGACCTGACGTTTTCTATACATGTCTACATAAAATAAATATAATATTATTAATATATTATTAGACCATCACGATCGGCCAACCGAAAAAAAATTCTACGGCCTAGGTCGTTTTATTACTCTAAAATTTAACTATATACTCATTAAATATAAAATATTGTGTACCTTTTTAATTCAAAAGCTTAAGTGAATGATGTGGCAAAATTAAGCGAGCGATTTAATTAAGATTACGGGTTTATTGTAACCAATTTGCATAGCTAACGTCTTTTTTAATCGATATTTTTATCCTTTAAATTCATTGAATTTCCTAATTAGCTTTTTTAATCAAAATATACATACATACGATTTAAAATTATTCCAATGTTAAAACAGAATTAAGGTTTTATATCAAATTATGTTTTAAATGAATTAGTTTATAATATTCTTAGTGATAAATTTAAATTTAGAAAATGTGTCGGAATAGCAAAAAAAGGTAAACGTTATTATTATTAATACTACACTAATTACCGGTACACATAATAAATACCTAATTTTTAATAAGTATTAATTTATTTTTGGCTAACTTTTTCTATAAAAAACTAAATCATAATTAAAAGTTTTCGAGAATATGTTATGAGCATGTTGAAGCAAAAAACATAATATGATTGTTCCCCCTACAAAATCTTACATCTGGCAAGTAACCTTTCAGCAGGTCAATATTGATACCAAAAGCACTTGCTTAAGGGTGTAAATATGAAATTCCTAACTTAAAAAAACATATCTAAAATATCATGCAATAAATCTTGTACATAATACTAACAAAATTTGTTTTAATACTAATAAATTACAAGGGCCTAACAAATTGTTTTTATATGCTAATTAATAATGATACAACTAATGATGAAAACAATAAAAAAAATTAGGTTTACATTTAAAATAAAACTAAACCTAATTGTGTAAAACAAAACACCTATTCATTATCTGTACTGACAGGCAGAGGTCAAATTTTAACACAGGCGCATTTCACTATTCCTTTTTCAGTTTTTAACAAGACAACGCGACACTTAGCGTCACTGCCCAAATGTTTTTCAACAATACGCCCCAATCTTCAATTCATGGACAGCGTATTGTCTTCCTTTATTAAGACCAGAGTTCCGGTTTCTGGGTGAAACCTTTAACCATTTGAGGCGTACCTGGAGCTGCGACATATATTTCTTGGCCCATCTTTCCCAGAAATTTTGGTGCATTGATTGCAGGTGCTGATACCGTTTAAGTGTTGGCACCTTGAGATGACCTAAATCCGGATGCGGTAGGCCGGTTAAGGATCTTCCAATTAATAAGTGAGCGAAAGTGATGGGATTTAGGTCACTTGGGTCTGTTGAAAGTGGGCACAATGGTCGGGAATTTAAAATTGACTCAATTTCCACCGAGAGTGTGTAAAACTCTTCATAAGTAAAAATAAAACCTTTAGCTATATGCCTCCCAAATTCCTCCAAAATGAGGTGAATTTGGTGGGATGAACTTCCACCTGATAGATTCCTTTGATAAGTGTATTATCGTTATTAGTAAAAAAAATATGTTACTCTCTGAGCTCAGACGAAGATTCCACAAAATACGAGGGCTTACCGCGCCGCGATATGAAACGTCACAAAGTCAACATAAATGCCTCCGTTGACAAGGCGGTTACCGGCTTTATATGGACGGCCTTGGTGCTAAAACACAAAAAATCGCAATGTAGCACTTACATCATGTAAGTGCTACATTGCATTGTAAGTTACATGTCTTGCAACCACGACCCTTGCGGTCTTTTAGAGTAAAGGGGCTACAAAAATCCACGCCTACAGCTGCAAATGGATGATTTACCGTTATTCTGTCTGCAGGTAAATTTCCCATTATGGGCGTTAATGACTTAGGTGATGCCCGGTAACAAGTGATACATCCCCTGACTGTCTGTCTTGCTAAATTTCGTCCGGAAATAGGCCAAAATTGTTCATGAATAGTAATAATTGCTGTGGTCCAGCATGCAACAATTTGATATGCTCCTGCCTGAATATTAATTTTGTAAGTCTATGACTCTTTGGCAATACTATTGGATGTTTTTTATCGTAAGAAAAGTTAGACTCGACTAATCGACCCCCACCCTGATTAGCTGCCCGTCAAAAATAGGCCGGAGAGAAGACAATCTTGATTTAAAATCGATCGGCTTTTCACAAAGTAATAATGTGTATTCTAGTGGAAATGATTCCCGTTGTGCCAGCGCTAAAAGTTTTTAGAACACCGCGCCTAATTCCTTCGTAGTGTATGGACCAGAATTGCGTAATTTTTTTAGGGTTGCAAACATCAAAATGCATGCCAATGTTCGCTTTATTTTATGTAGAGAAGAAAAGTTAAGAAATGGAAATATAAATTTGTTATTGATAGTGGATTTAAATGATTGAGAACTTTGTTTAGACTCCGTTGTTTGGGAAAGGTCAACCTTAAATGCAGGATATTTAATATAATAATAAATAAAAAGCCAATTGGGTCCTACCCACAAAATTTTTGAGTTTCATAACTCTTCGGGTGAAATTCCGCGCGATAATAGGTCGGTGGGATTGTCGGCCGACGATACGTGACTCCAATTTTCGACAGTACTAAGGCTTTGAATAGTGGTCACGCGGTTGGCAACAAAAGTGTTTAGTTTGTTTGGCTCTGTATGAATCCAATTTAAAACTATGGTAGAGTCGGTCCAGTAATGAATGTGCATAAATTCTGATTGCAAAGCCTCTAGAGGCAATAGCTATTGCCTTCTTTAATAATTTGACCATAAGGACTGCAGCCACGGCGTTCTCTATCCCAGGCGAGAGTGTGGTAGTGGGAGGCGTGACGTCAGGAGGCCGACTGCAATGGCAAATTAATGTATAACCGCAGTAATACAAGACGGTTTTATATAAATTATCTATTGCTTTTCCATTGATGTCGCTTGATTTAACGTTAATTTAATTATTGCATTAGTTTGCTGCTTTTATAACATTATAAATAAATAAAAAATACCAAGAAAATGTTGCGTTCCTAACAGGAAAATTAATGTATTATCGAGGTAATGTAAGACAGATTCATATGAATTACTGATTGTCAAACCGGCCTGAACAGTTTAACCGTCCCCTTTTTATTCAGCAGAAAAATTCTTTTGTCGACTATCAATTATTAAAATTATCTCTACTTTTATAGAAGTATTGCTTGGGTTTCTTTTATTTATTGTACGGCCTAATAAAAGAAGAATATATTTAACAATTGTTTTCCAAAATACTATATTACCTACAATATTTTTTATAAAAACAGTTTTATGATTTGCCCCTTTTTCATGCTTCAAATGGCCCTTTGACATTAGCCAAAAAGACTGGTTAATCTTATTATTTATAGCGCAATATAAATTATTTTATTGCGCTTATAAATTAATCCAATGTTGTATGTTTGTTTTAAATAAATTACTATTTTAAGAGCATACACAAAAAAATAATTATTTACATTAAATAACCAACATTTTTATGGTTATAAGTATATATACACAAAAATATTATAGGTAGGTACTCTTAATTCAAATCAAATATAAGTTTACTTTTTTATTTAAATTAAATCTATTATGTTTTGTTGCAAACTTGTTTTTTTAAATGAATACCTATATTAATTTATTTGAAGTAAACTTTAATATTTAAAAGAGTATAATTTCTATATTTAAAATACAAGAAAATTTAATTAGAGTAATTATTCATAATAGTAATAGATCAATTAAACTAATTTTTTTATAAAATTAAACATAACAAAATTATTATTTCATATTCCATATTATAAAAATTAGACTATACTTATTTTAAATATAAAAATCCAAAAAAATCGTTGTTTTAAAATTAAAGAATTATTTTTTGTGTGCAGTTCTGTTTGTTTTAAATTAATTTCTATTTTAATAGCAGTTCTCTGTTTTTTTTTAAATAAATTACTTAGTACATATTGTTCTGTTGCTTTGATAAAATATGTACTATGCATTGTCCACTGCTTTGGTAAGAAATACTCCTTAAAAGCAATAATAATCCATAACTTTGGTTGCAAAGCAATGTAATACAATAGGCGGAAGTTGATCAGATCGGCCTCCTGACGTCACAGTTTCGATGCAGGAGTGGGGGCTACACTCCCGCCTGGTTAGAGAACGCCGTGCTGCAGCACATAGTTCTAATCTGGGTATGCTGATGGTTTTTAGAGGAGCTACTTTTGTTTTAGCACATAATAATTGCACCTTAATAAGGCCTGACTTGTTAATTAATCTAATGTATAAACAAGAACCATAGGCTGATTGATTGGCGTCCGAAAAACAGTGCAATTCGAAAATAATTGGATTCGCAATTGTAACGTGACATGGAATTGAGATATGATTAATGTTGACTAGTGTATTGTATAGTGTAAACCATTGCGAGTGCAACTGTTGACCCAATGATTCATCCCAAGCTACCTGGGACTGCCATAGGCCTTGCATAAATTTTTAGTAGTATTGTAACAGGTGATAATAAACCAAGAGGGTCAAAAACATGTGATTTGCAAGATAAAATGTTTCGTCTAGTCGGGGTAAATTTGTCGTTTATTAATTTAACTGAATATTAAAAATGGTCATTATTTGGATCCCATACTAGCCCTAGCGTTTTTTATTTGTCCCCGGAGTTGATTTCGAGTACTTTAAGATTTGAGTCAATTTCTACCTGAGAAAATATAGAGCTATTATTAGATACCCATTTTCGTAATTCAAAACAGCCTGATTTTAAAATATGTGTTATTCTTTTACAAGTGGTTTAGCATAAAACTCGTTTAAAAAGACAGCAGCGGCGCTAGGGTATTTTTCCTTATAAACATGCGCAGTTAGCCCTAATGGCTAAAAACGAAGCGGAAGCAGTTCCGTAAGTGACGTGTTCAAATTATAAATTTGCAACCTTCTATCTTCCAATTGCCTGAATATCATTAAGTGATTTATTTGACGAAGTCTTTGGGGAACCATCAAATACTACACGGGTCTTTGTAGTAATGCTGTCAGCTTTTTGCACCGCATGATAAGGCAGAAAATTGCATTGAGTACAATCGACCGAGGTAGCTGGGCTCATGTGACCTAATTCCAAATACTCGGAATAGGCCTCTTTTAGTGCAGGATTTTATTGAATTTTCTCTCTAAATACGTAAATCGTTTTTGGGCAATGTCAAAGGAATAACCTAGTGTTAAAGGGTCCTCTTTAAAAGGAATTTTTACGATGAACCTGCCAGTTGACGACCGACAGGAATTTTTTGTGAAATGACTTTCAGCAAATGTTTCTTCTTTCGAAAGAAATTTATAACTGGTGGCAGTGATGGTTTCAATTTTCCAAAATGTACTTATTTGCTTTTGCAACATCTGGTTGCTAACAAAATGACATGGCGTGTGGCGACTATTGCTAAAAAAAACTTGATTAAGGTCATAGCAGAGTTTATGCCTGACACTGAATGGTTTATTTTATTTTTCGGCAAAGCTAATCTATTGCACAAATCTTCAGTGATGAAGTTTGATTGGGACCCACTTATTAAAGAGCCCTTGCATTGTATAAGGCATTATTGTTAATTAATTCTACCATTGCGGTGGATAAAAGATTTTAATGTGCTAGACTGATGAGTGATGATTGTCACTAGTGCTCGCACTGAGTGTATTTAAATTGGCGGCAGTAGATGACTGCTGAGAATCGTTGTTTAAATGTAATAAAGTATTATGTTTGCTATCGCATTTTTTGCATGAGCTAAAATAACAATTATTTGATGTGTGGCCTTTTTAAGGCAATTAAGACAGAGGCCCTTGGATTTTATTAATTTGATGCGCTCACTAACAGAGGAGCTTAATAATTTTTGACAATTGTAGATTGCGTGATTGCTTGAACATAAAATACAATTTAAGGTAGATGAGTAAAACGTATTTGTTTTAGACCTTGCTTGATTGTTTGTTACAGGTGTCGAATATGCCTTTTGATATTTGATCTAATAACTCGCATCGGTTTTGCAAGAAATCTTTAAATTCGGTAAGAGTGGGGGCACTATTTAAAGTCTTGAATTCTTCCCAGGCCCTAAATGTTTTTGGGTCTAATTTGCGTGTAATTAGGTGCAAAATTAATGTGTCCCAGTATTGAATGGGCTGACCCAGTAATTCTATAGAATGCAGATTTTTATTCATTGCGTCCAATAATTTGCGTGATGCTGGTGCTGACTTACGCCTTAGTTGCTCTAAATTCAACATAAGCATCGATAAGACGGCGATCATTATTAAATCGGTCAGAAATAAGACTCCACGCTAATAAGTAATTTTCCGGCGTAAAGGCTTATGATTTCAGCGGGTGTTTTTGATCGAAAATAATGAAATTTTTCTACTGGATCAAGTTTAGCATTATTATGAATTAGTGAATTAAATGTCTCCCGAAAGTCAAGCCATTCAAGGTGATTGCCATCAATTTGGCAAAGGTATGGTTGGTTACTTTCAAAATGTCGCTCGCGCAGCCGATTGGATCTCTAAAATAACGCTAGATTCGGAGTGGTTATTTGAATTATTACTACTTTGACATTGATCAGAACCTTGCTCCAGTATTAAACTATGTGTTTGTGCGACTAGAGTAAAATATGTAAGTTCGAAATCAGATCTGTATTCTAAAGTTTTGTCAAGTTCCTCAAGCTAGCGTAAGTTTCCCTTAACAAAGTAAGACGCTCTTTTAGTATTTATTTCGGCATTGTGGGCGCTGGGCCTGACGCCTCAGATTTTATGATAGTATTGATAAGCTAGTTCCTTTTAAAGCGGCTTGTGCTCGAACAAGATCCTTTGTGTCGGACATTGTTAAATGAATTTGATAATAATTGATATAAATGGATGAGAAATTAAGTCAATTTAAATAAGGAAAAGAAAATGATATTGGAACAAATAAGGAACTCACCAATAGGTATTTCGCTGTTACCAATGTAGATGGATGTGTGTGGTTGTTCAGGGGCTCGTTGCTTTATATTTGCCTTTGTGTCTGAAGCTTCGAACGCTTAAACAGAGCTCCACGATGCACTTCCTGTTGATTATAGAGGGCACACAGCACCAATGAAAACTATTGAATGAGTTTGCGATAATTGTTATCACTTTGAGTTATTCTGGATTTATTGTCACTATTTACTGTATATCCATGGGACACTGTGATGCACTTAAGTTGTGATGACTAAATGTAATGCTTATTCCAATTATTTCCAATGATTTGATGGATGCCGGTTTAATTGTTTATAAATCCGGTTCGAAGGACCATATGTTGATGTAGTAATTTCGTGTTTTTCATGTTTTTCGTGTTTTTATTAAAACTTATGATTTTTGAGAATGAATAAATTGAAATATGTTAAAACAATTAAAAACTTATTTATTGAGACTGTACACTTCGATGGTTGAAATAACAGTGGTTGTAAAATGGCTTATATACAAAAATGTCTGAGAAGATTGTACCCCCTATAAAATCTTACATCTGGCAAGTAACCTTTCAGCAGGTCAATATTGATACCAAAAGCACTTGCTTAAGGGTGTAAATATGAAATTCCTAACTTAAAAAACATATCTAAAATATCATGCAATAAATCTTGTACAATAGTATATAGTATATATGGAATATCTAAAAATCCTCTTACACACATATATATATATATATATTAGGGTGATTCATTTCCGCAAAGTTTTTTTTTTTTCGGTGCTCAAGCAAAATATTAATCTACCTATAGAAAAAAAAAATTTCACCAAGGCAGAGCTCTTAATATCAATTTTAAGTACTTGCAGTTTAAATTTAAAGTTTTCCCATTTAAAATGCATGTAAAAAAAAAGTTTTTTTTTCAAATTTCTAATGCTCGCCCGCTTTTTACAAAATTGTGAATCGGTCTTATGGACCTTATAGGGAATTTCACGCTCTTCAAAATTGTCTTTGTTTTTTTTGTGTAACTCGTAGTGGTTCGCCGGTAGGAGTCATCAAAGTTCAATTTTTTGAATGAACATATTTTTTTGCAATTTTTTTTAACAATTCGCAAAAAATAGTGAAAAAAAAAGAGCTGAATCGTAAAAAATAGTCTTTTAACAAATATTTGATGAATTTACGGCCATTTTTATATCTTAAAACGTAAGTAATTGATAAATATTAACCAATTATGCTATTTAAATTAAACTTTCTTATTTACTATCGATATAATTCTCTACAACAATAACTTTTTCAGAGTTATTATGATTTCTGACTAAAAATAAATATAAACATAACACATCAATTCAAAATTTTTTTATTTTTTTATTTCATAAATTTGTTGCTTTTATGTTAAAAAGTGTTCGGTTGGGTTGGGTTTGTTGGTTTGTTTTGGTTATATCGTAACATAGATTCTACTAGAAGTTGTCGAACTCTTTTTATTTTTTTATTTCATAAATTTGTTGTTCCTTTGTTAAAAAGTGTTTTATTTTTATCGTAACATAAATTTGCCCATTTTAGTTGGGTTTTTTGCTCAATGGGGCGGGGGGGCCCAATGGGGCGGGGTCGGTTGGGTTGTGTTGTTGAGTTTGGGTTGGTTTGGTTTTATGACGTAACTAACGTGCCCTCAACATGTATACAGGTACAATTTATTATTATATTATTGTTGTGCCGCCAATTTTAAATTAAGCGGCACGTGATGACGTTTTTTCTCTATTACGTCACTAGCGTGCCCGTAAAAAATAAATTGCAGGCACTCTAACGTGCTCCTAGTCACTTCGTACTTTGTTCTCGGACTAATCACTAAATACAACAAACAATACATTTTGGCGTTAAGTAAAACATAAAGCATCAAACCCGTTTACAAAGACAATAGAGTCGCTAACGTCATACTAATTAACTAGAGCAATCATAAAATTGTAACAGTTGCTTTCCCGATCAAATAATTATCATTATTTTTTTACTTATGTTCGAATATGCCATCAAAATATTATTTAGTGCAATTATTCAAATAGCAATTTCTACTTATACAATATTGAAGCAAATGAAGTTGACAATAAAAACAATTTACTTTTTCGTAATTTAAGAATTTAAAAATTGAATAACCTTCATTTATATTTATTGCTATATTACGGAAATGTTGAGAAATTGCAGAATCTAAGTTGCAATTGTATATTTGTTGTTTTTTTTATAAATTAATGTGTTTTTTATATTATATTTATTATAAGTCAAAAATCATAATAACTAAAAGTTATTGTTGTAAAAAATTATATCGATAGAAAATAAGAAAGTTTAATTTAAATAGCATAATTGGTTAATATTTATCAATTACTTACGTTTTAAGATATAAAAATGGCCGTAAATTCATCAAATATTTGTTAAAAGACTATTTTTTACGATTCAGCTCTTTTTTTTCAGTATTTTTTGCGAATTGTTAAAAAAAATTGCAAAAAAAAATGTTCATTCAAAAAATTTAACTTTGATGACTCCTACTGGCGAACCACTACGAGTTACACAAAAAAACACAAAGACAATTTTGAAGAGCGTGAAATTCCCTATAAGGTCCATAAAACCGATTCACAATATTGTAAAGAGCGGGCGAGCATTAGAAATTTGAAAAAAAAACATTTTTTTTACATGCATTTTAAATGGGAAAACTTTAAATTTAAACTGCAAGTACTTAAAATTGATATTAAGAGCTCTACCTTGGTGAAATTTTTTTTTCTATAGGTAGATTAATATTTTGCTTGAGCGCCGAGAAAAAAAAAGTTTTTTGCGGAAATGAATCACCCTAATATATATATATATATATATATATATTATATATATATATATATATATATATATATATATATATATATTATACATATTATGTAAAAGGACTTTTAGATATTCGAAGTAACCGAAAAAATGCTTCAGTGGACTAAGATTTGCGAACAGTCTGGAAAATACTGTGAGTGTAGAAGTAATTATAAGCTCAATTCTTGCAGTTTTGCCATCATCGTCTTGATGTAAGAGAATTATTTTCTTCTTTCAATTATTCTGTTTTCTCATGCATGGTTTGTGTAAACTGCATTTTGATCTTCATCCCTTGCAAACTTTACTTTACAGTTGACCAAAATATTTTGAACAATTTTTTTAATGTTTTCTACCGCGGTCGCCTCTTTTGGACGTCCCGAGCATTAAGCGTCATCGGTGTCCGTACGTTTAAATTTAACAAACCATCGACTAATGGTTAATGGATTAAATACAGCTTGTTTTTAAGCTATTACTGAGCTTGGAACGTATTTTATCCCATTAACAAAAAAACGATAAATTATAACATAAACTGTGGTGGTTATGACTAATGGTCATAATGTTAAAATTTTGATACAAATTTTTTAAAAGATATTTTGTTAGTCCCAGGACTTTACCCATATAATATCTGGGCTGAACTAAAATTATTTTAATATTTGTAGTTAAATGTTTAAGTTATTCAAATTCGTATTAAAAATTAAATATAAAATTAATTTTATTCTGCTTTAAGTCATAGTCACCAATATATTTTTTGTTTTAGCAAACTAACCGGAATCATAGCAGCCATCAACCATTTTTTTCTTTTGTATCTTACAAACGCTGCGCAGTATACATATACAGCCCGTTCAGAGAAAAACCGAATATATCAATATATATATATGGGGCGTGGCCTCGCCTCCCTCCAACGCGCGACACAGTAGCTAAGCAAATAGTCTGCATCGCTAATGAGATTTTTTGCATTATTATCATTTAATTTTTCGTCGTCTTACCTGCTCGACCTTTCGTCTTGTCGTTTATCACACAAGCTACTGTGACGCGCCTTGGAGGGAGGCGAGGCCACGCCCCATATATATATAGATATATTCGGTTTTATTCTGAACTGGCTGTATAATAAATTTAAAAGATAATTTATATAGAGTGTGTATTAAAACAAATAGATACACTTAAATAAAACAAGTGCCAAACTCCGCCCACTGTGGTAGGGATTGAAGTTATTTTCGTTATTTTAGAATTATTTTTGTTTGAGAATTTATAGGTTTTATTTTTATCGAATTCGTTTGTTTTGTTTTAATGCATTTCTGCAAATAAAAACTAAGTATTGTTTAAAATCCATTAAATTCCAGTTAATGGCGAAAATTTATTTCTTAAAAACTATACACATTTCCCTACGGCAGCGTCGGAGCTACTGAACAGCATAGAAAAAGTATATAAGAAGGGAGACCTCAGTGTTAGGCAAAGGAAACACAACCAGTGTTCCCAACCTTTCAGAGTAATAATTCCCTTGTTGCATGGCAAAAATTCCCTATTTCGTGCCAAAATTCCCTGCTTTCAATGTTGCCAAGAAAAATGACTTCATATCAAAAATACAATTTTTAAAATATGATCTAAAAATAAAATAAAATAAAAAACAAACGTAAAAACAACATCTGAGGCGTATACCGCAAAAGCGGCCTAACTGAAAAAAAAATAATTTTGTGTTTTTATCTTAAAATATTCCTATTATGCGCTTATTAAGTGAGCTAGCCTAATAAAGTGTATTTTAATATACAAAGTAGTAACTACTCTTCATAAACACACTTTATTAGGCTAGCTTACTCGATAAGAGCATTATAGGAATATTTCGAGATAAAAACACAAAATGTTTTTTTTTAAGTTGGGCCTTTTTTGCATGCAGTATACGCCTCATCTAACAAATAAATTATTAAAATATAAAGGTAAACATGAAATAAAATTGACTCGCAGTTGACATATACTTAGTTCTTCTTCTAGCCACAACATTTGGGCTGCGTTGTCAAACTTCTTTTTATTTTGGGTCACTTTATTAAATAAGTGACCGAAAAAAAGTGTAATCTAGAACGTGGGCTTTTTAATAATAAATAAGAAAAATTCCCTAATTTTAACAATTTTTACTAAAAAATTCCCTTTTCCCTTTTTGGTACCAAAATTCCCTAAAAAGGGAAAATTCCCTGCAGTTGGGAACACTGAACACAACTGACATTTGGCCCTGTAAGCAGGTCCGGACTAAAAAAATTATGGGACCACAGGACCGGCTCCGAAAATTTTATAATATTAAAAATTTAATTTATTTATTTAAAATTTAATTTATACAAAAAGGGCGATTAAAATAAAATATAATAAACTAAAAATTTATTTATTTTCACAAAATAAGAATACAAATAAATATCATATATAAAGTTTTATGAGAAATATCAACAATAAATTCAGTCTATAAATAAAACATGTATATCACAGATGTAAAAGCACTTTTTAAATTTAGTTACATATTCTACTAAATGAAAGAAAACAGTTTTAACAAAAGACTATATAAAAATAATAAATATAAAACTAAAACATACTTTTTTTACAGTCAATAAATTCAGTCCATAAATAAAATATGTATATCACAGAAGGATAGAAACTTTTTAAATTTAGTTACATAGTCTAGTAAAAAAACATAACAGTTTTATCTTTAAAAACAAAAGAATGGTATAATAAAAATAATAAATATTAAAATGAAACAGTAATAATAAATAAATGTATATATGTATGTATGTATATATATATATATATAAAGATAACAGATTTTATTATATATTATGAAAAATAATTTTAATAACGAACAATTTAAGGTTACATGTCCACCCTGCCACCGCACTATACTCTAACTAACTGATATAAACCAAAATCTAAACTAAACTAAATGAGATAATGGACCTAACTAACTAACTAACTGATATAAACCAAAATCTAAACTAAACTAAATGAGATAATGGACCTAGTATCCAAAATCAAGTTTTACAGGAATAGCGATTGAAGTTTAAGCGGGATAGGCGTTTGTGTAGTAACGCTCGACAAATTTTTAGATAAACAAATTCTATCTGGACCTTTTAAAAGATCGTTTAACACTCTACTTAAAATATTGAATATCTCTAAAATCAGTTTTTGGACACTAGCCCTAGTAGCAATGGAATTGGACAAGATTCTTTGTCAAGATACTTGGAAAAGCACTTTGTAAAGAATTGGACAATTCTTGACCAAGACTCTTGATCAAAATTCTTTATCCACACTGGTGCCAGACTTGCGACAAGTCTGTGACCAGAATTCGACCAGATTCTTGGCCAAGAATTTTGACGTATACGTCAAAAATTCTTGCCTACACAGGGTGTCCCGAAATTGGGGGGCCAAACTTAAAAAGTGCATTCTTTATAGAAAAATAACACTTGTTTGTTTAATAAACATGTATCAAAAAATGCCCCCTAACGGAGCTACGGCCCCCTGAATAGGAGCCTAAGAGGATCATTTTTTTAAAACTATTCCTAGAGGTTTGAACAGGAAGATATAAATTTTTGGTACTTTGGTAATTTTGACATGCTGAATCTAGATCTTAGAGCAAAATTGTTAAAATTGAATCATAGGCGTTACATTTGGGGGGACAAAGTTACAAAAATAGCCCTAACTTTTTCTAGGTTAATGTTTTAATTTTTGTTTATGAAATTATGAAAATTTATAGTTTTTTACGAAAAATAGGTACTCTTTATTTAGATCGTTCAGATGCACCATTTTCGAGAAAAATGCATTTATAAATAAATTACTCTCATTATTATTATCTCATATTTTCATTAAAACGTTCATGAAGAAATGAATTTTTGGTACTTTGGTAATTTTGACATGCTGAATCTAGATCTAAGATCAAAACTTTTAAAATTTCATCATAGGCGTAACATTTGGGGGGGCAAAGTTACAAAAACATCCCCAATTTTTTTCAGAGTTAATATTTCAAATTTTTTTTATAAAATTATAAAAAATATAACTATTATAAATAACCCAAACGTCACTTTTGTCCTAAAGCCTACTAGAAAGTTTTAATGAAAATATGAGATAATAAAAAATAAGAGTAATTTATTTATAAATGCATTTTTCTCGAAAATGGTACATCTGAGCGATCTAAATCAAGAGTACCTATTTTTCGTAAAAAACTATAAATTTTTATAATTTTATAAAAAAAAAATCAACCCGGAAAAAACTTAGGGCTATTTTTGTAACTTTGCCCTCCCAAATGTTACGCCTATGATTGAATTTTAACAGTTTTGATCTTGATTCAGCACGTCAAAAATTTATAGCTTCCTGTTCAAACCTCTATAGGAATAGTTTTAAAAAAATGATCCTCTTAGGCTCCTATTCAGGGGGCCGTAGCTCGGTTAGGGGGCATTTTTTGATACATGTTTATTATACAAAAAATCAAATATAATTTTTAAACCATACAAATTAGAAATTGTAATTTACAATATTATAATTTTTAACCTATTGTAACCTCCTATAATTGTTACCGTAAATAAAATTGTATTTTTTAGGTTTAACCTAGTAGCTTAAATTTGGATTTTATTTTGATTTTTTTTTATTTACCTACCTAGTAGGTTCCATTTTTTATATTTATAGCGTATACTTTTTATACTAGAGGGCCCAAGAGGACAAATGGACCAAAAGTCATTCTTCATAAAAAGTTCTGCTTGTTTTTAAAAGTCTATTACTATACTTTTTGAAAATTTTATACGGGGGGTCGAAAAATAAGAAAACATGAAATACTCTCAGGAATAAACTACCTTTATTTTTCGTTTTGGAGCAAAATGACAAATAATATTATTAGGATATCCTATCCAAAGACTAATTGTTAAATTTCAACTCAGTATTCCAAATTCCCTTTTTCTTATAAAGTTTTAAAATTTAATTTCTAATTTATACTTTTGTACCTCATTTCACGTATCCTTTACCTATGTATAGGGTTCTTAACCCGGACATTTTGTGTAAATTTACATTAATTACTAAAATGAACAATGATAGAATGCAAATTGTCAATTTGACGTTACTTGATTATTGTTGATTGTGTCATTTTTGTAAATATGAAATTAAATTTTAAAACCAAGAAAAATAAAATTTGGATTAATATTCAAAATTTTATTTTTCCGAATACCAAGTTAAAATTTTACTAATGCTCTTTGGATACAATTTGAAATCTTTTTTTATTTGTCATTTTGCTCCAAAACAAAAAATAAAGGCAGTTTACTCCTGAGAGTATTTCATGTTTTCTTGTTTTTTGACCCCCCTGTATAATATTTTCAAATTTAAAGTATGGCAATAGACTTTTTTAAACAAGCAGAACTTTTTATAAGGAATGACTTTTGGTCGAAAAATGAAAATTTTAGTCCATTTGTCCTCTTGGGCCCTCTATCCATGGACATACTGTATAAAAAAATAAGTTGTTTTTTTATCGTCTCCGCTCCCCCCAAAAAAGTGTGCCTCGGTACGGCTCTGATGCTACTGTAGAATGAAAACCTCTACTCTATAGATTTCTGGTCAAATTCTTGTCAAAATTCTGGCCACAGTCTGGCTCAAGTCTTGCCCAATAATCTTGGCCAAGAATCTGGAACAATTCTTGTCCCATTCTTGATAAAAAATCTGCACAAAGTATCTTGACCCATTCTGGCCCAAGTCTTGCCCAATAATCTTGGCCAAGAATCTGGAACAATTCTTGTCCGATTCTTGATAAAAAATCTGTACAAAGTATCTTGACCCATTCTGGCCCAAGTCTTTGTCAAAATTGCTACTAGGGAGGTCTCTTTTCTCGGATCGCGTCATATACATATGTTATACAAAACTTAATTTATTATTTTAATAGTTTTTAAAATTAAATTAGCATTCACATAAAATAAATTAAACATAAACAATTAAGTTCTATGGTTTTCTAAACATATTGATTGTCCATTTGGGTCCTGAAGGTTGTTTGCTGTAATAGTGCCATATAGCTTGATATCACAAAAAATTAATATCTTGCATTACAAAAAAAACTTATCTAAAGAACAGATTTCAAGTTTGTTTAACAATGATACCTACAGTTCTTTTTATATATACAATGATTTAAATAATTATTTTATTTGCTTTGTCTAAATTTTTTTAATTTTTTTGTATGTCCCTCACTAACTTTCTTGTATGAATTTTTTTCTTTGATAAATTTATAAATTACTAATCTGACACATTTGTCATATTTATTTATTTAGAATAGCCCTACCACTCTTTTCTTCAAACACTCGTTCTAAATATGTCAAGTGACCATTTTCTTCTAAAAATTGATACAATTTAATATGAATTGTATCAATTAATTCAATAAGAGGATCACTGGCATATTGCAACCTCTTTTGATCATCATTTTCCTTCAAGCATATTAATATATTTTTCGGGTTTGCCTCTGAAGAAAATAAATGTTCCCGACATGTAAAACATTCAGAAACATTTATTTTCTTTAGTAAATATCCAGCCACATACCCGGTAGCTGGGTTATCTTGGATGTCCAATTCATCCAGTTCCTCTACCTCATCAGGTGTGACTTCAGTACTAAGATTTAAATTTAAATCAGGTTGCTCAGAAATTCCCTCCAAAAGGGCCTGAAAATAACCCAGTGATTGATAATTATCAGCTTCACAATTCCCATTTAAAAGGGGAGTTGTGAAGTTGTTTACAAGCACTGTCTTTAGGGCAGCAACAAACTGGTGACATGTAGGGTTGGTATTACAAACCCCGTGTTGTCTAATTTGACCAAACAAATTTTCCAAAGGGTCCTGATTTAAATTTTTTAATGATAAATACTGAAGTCCCTTTTGACTTAAATCACGCCACAGTGACTGTATGGCCCGGATAGTAATTTGCCACCCCTCAACAAACTTGTAATTTGTACGGAGCTTTTTACTATCAAGGTCATACAGTTTCCATTGTGCTAATTTGGGTAGCAAAGATGACCAAAAATCCAAATGTGCGGAATCATTTGACAAAGCACATTTGAATTTTTTGCCACCAAAGGAGTATGGACCAGCAGAATTTAAAGAATCAAATAGATCATTCATCATAAAAACAAATTCTGCAGTATGAATGGCCTCTGCCGGTAATTGACCAGAAATATGAAATGTCTCTATTGCTACTGACACTGACCTTGATAAAAGTTGGGCTGCGGTCTTTACTTTCATTTTTGAAAAACTATCTTTAAAATTAAAATGTGTCTCCTTTAATTCAGGGAGAACTTTAAATGTCCTACCTTTATCTGCTTCAAATGCGGATCGAATATGTTCCATCTTTGCAAGTTTGCCACTTTCAAACTCTATATTGCATGAAATTAGTGCGTTTCTTGTATTTTTAAGCAAATGTGGTACGTCAAAGATGGTATATATTTTTTTCCCATTCACACAAAAATGGTAGGGACTAGGCTTGTCATCAGTATTTGTTTGGGTCAAAAGTGCAATAGCTGCCCTGTTGGTTGGACCCTGATCACATACAGTAGCAACTATATTTATACCTACAAGTTGTAATTTTTCCACAAGAGACACAATTATATTTTTTAATGAAGAAGTTGAAATTGTGTCTCTTGTAAAGAAATATGCAACTGGCAATTTAAAATTTTTTTTGATCCCTCTTATTAAAAAGACAAGGGCATGGTTTGCTGGGCGGCTAGATTGCCCGAATGGACCCAGATCTTCGTATCCGGTTATCTCTTGTCTAGAACTATCATAATGAAAACCACGATTCAGAGATATCTCGTCCAAGATAAGGGTAAAAGAGCGATCTAGTTCATCCATACCAGCCAATTCATTTTTAATGTAATCAAAAACAGGTTCTAAAAAACCACATTTGAAAGGAATACTTGCTAAAGCGGATTTAAGTAATCTTTGCGAAGGTAATTGAAAACACGCCCTTAAATATTTGTACAAACGAGGGCTTCTTTTATATATGCTTAATGAAAATGCCTTATCCTGAACAGTCCATCTCCTAGCATTGGAGGATTTACCACTGTTCCTTAATTGGGAATTAATGAAGTTCTTTGCAATGCTATTTAAATCTTCCTCAATGACCTCAAATCTGCCCTGTTTGTACAAAGTTTTAAGTTTGGCAAATTGTTCCCGCTCATTTTTTAAAAGTGATTTTAACTTGGACACCCTTGAAATTGTATTTCTATGTATTTTATACATAATACTTTCTGAAGGTGTCAAAGTTTCCTTGCTACAACCTGCTTGAGCAAGTATTCCCCCTGTTGATTTAAAATTTAAAAATTTGAATTCATCTACAGGTTTTTCTCTAGTAAAGCTCATGGGATCAAAACAAATTTTACTTTCCATAATTTTTGGTTCAGACACTGAAATCTCTATACCAGAACAACCTGGTTGTTCTGACAAAAGTTTTACAGGTTCTGACTCAGAAATTAAACAAAGGTTTTTAGGTATTGAAGTTGGTTTTAATCTAAGTGGCTCATTGGGATTATTGTAATCATTATTAGTAAAATGATCTCTACAAACATATAAATTTTTACAATTTATCCCTTCGGGTATTTCATAAATTTCCTGCCAAACTTTGCACATATCAGGGTTGGCAGGAAATACATGAAACCGTTTTTGCTCATCATTTCCTAAGCGACGCACATTTTCGCACTTAGGAAATTTGCATGACAGCTTAATTTTGCCTTCCATCCCTACCACTTAAATCAAAAGAGATTGCCTGACAAATAATTATTAACTTAAGTTAGTAAATGTACTTACAAAGGATCTTACGTGTTGAATGTTGAATGATGAATGTTGAATGATGAATGTTGAATGATGAATGTTGAATGATGAATGTTGAATGTTGAACCTAAAAAAAAATCACTTTAGACAATAATTCTTTAAGCATTTTTTTTTATAAAATTCGTTTTAATAAATAATAACTTACAGCAACCAAAATAAAAATAATATCACACACTCTTCAGCCCGTGACAACTGTGTGTAAATAAAAAAATCCAAAATGTGTCACGACCCTTCCACCTTGGACAGCAGTACGTGAAGACCATAGACAAATGTCCTAAAAATTAATATAAATTAGGTATTATAAATAAGTTAGGTACATTACATTACAATAATTGTGAATTAATCACATATTGACCCATTTATTAAAAAAATTAAAATCAATATTTGAATAAAAACTATTTCAATAGATTGTCTTTTAAATCGAGACAATAATCATAAATTGAAAACAATAAAAGCTATAAGCTATAAAACCTATAAGAAATAAGTAGAACCTATAAGACACAAGTAATAAGTATATAATCTTTATAATAGTAAAATGATAGCAATAACTTATTTGTATATACTTACTGTGGATCCAAAAGAACACAATTCTTCAATAAAACTTCAATAATAAGCGTTTTACACAAGAAAAATCTGTATTTCAATAACACAAACGAAAACTTCGTAACAACAAGAATCCGTTGGAAACAGTGTTGTACGATTTAGGGTTAAAAAATATATTTGTAAATCCCTAATAAATAAAATTATTTTATATGTAATATTAAAGAAAACATCACATATGATAATAATAATTAATTAAAAATTAATAAAATAGATTATAATTTAATAATAATTAAAATATCGTTTCATAAATAGAATGCCAAACGGACATTTGGCAACATACGGCAAGGCGTTTTTGATTTATCTTAACATTGTTGAACGATTTATTGGTTAAAACAATTTAATCAAATTTCAACCAAATAACTTAACTACATATATAAAACAACAAAATTATAAAATACTTAATGACTAAAATATGTTTTATTTAAAAATAATTTGAACTTTATTTTACACGTGGTAAATTCTAGACTTAAATTGGATATATGACAACGTCGCTCACAGGGCCAGTGTTTCTAATTTACGCATTCAGGTTTCACTTTATCTCTGGGTTTCACCCCCCTGCTGAACAGTAGATCAAAGTTTGATCATCAAACTGGCTGCATGCCGCGCTGTTGCCATATGTTATTATTGTTTCCTAAAAGGGTTATTTTTCTTATTTTTTAATATTAAAAGTAAGAAAATTAACTAAATCAAATTATTTTTGACATATTATTAATTTTTTTGTTATTTTTAAAGTTTCAAACAAATAAAATTAAACTATTTATTAAATAATTTTAATCGCTCTCTTCTGATTTAAAACAACCTGGCAACTATGGTTCGTAATTACGAATGGCTTGGTTTAAACCACGCCCAATTAAAGTTTGTTTCTTTTTCTCTGATCAGAATATAATTTGTCATCCTTGTCTCCAGCCTTACTTACTTGATTCTATACAGTCTGTATAAATAGGTACTGAAAATACTGGAATTTAATATTTGCCCCAAATAGCCCTAGAACCTTCTTATGTAAAATTTTCACAAAAAAATAACAAAAAAAAATCCACTACTTAGTTACCAATTTTTAATATCCAAAATCACAATTTGCATTTTTGGGCGAGTGGCAAAAAAATTAGAATGCTTTGTAAATTTTTTTTTACTAAACCTATAAATTTTCAGAGATAATAAAACGCAAATAGTAAATTTTCACAAAAAAATAACAAAAAAAATTCTACTACTTAGTTACCAATTTTTAATATCCAAAATCACAATTTGCATTTTTGGGCGAGTGGCATAAAAATTAGAATGCTTTGTAAATTTTTTTTTACTAAACCTATAAATTTTCAGAGATAATAAAAATAGTAAAGTTGCGTTTTAATTGCTTTGCTCTTTTCTACATTAGTTTTATTCTTTTAACGAGATTTGCCTTGTTTAAAAGCGGATTTAGCCATATTAACGGTAGGGTTATGTTTAGAATACTTTATAACTTTATAGGCAACTAATACGGGCTTCGCATTGGCTATTAAGGTTTTTGCGATATTTCATACGGAAACTGTACTGTATTTCAAGCTTTTGATTAGGTTTTACGCCATACTCCTATTAAATTTAAAATACTTTTAACTTTTAGTGGGAACCTACGAATTTTTATTTTATTTTCGATTCGATTTCGATTTATTCCAAAATATAACAAATAAATTCCAACATATGAATAAATAAAATTGTGGTTTATACGTTTATATCGAAGTATATTTTACAATAATATTTTGTCAATTAAACGAAATATTTTACTGGAGATAACGGACTGAAAACTTTTTTTGTAAATCACAATCCCTCGCAAAATATCAGGTCTGGCAAAACACCAAATAAATTTGTGTTTCCAACAGAACTGTTTTGGCTGTGCAAGCATAAATAATTACGATTTTCCCCCATAGTTTTTGCTTGATTTATTTACGCTTATAGGCGCGAGTCGCGACTAAACATGGATTTCATAAATTTATTATAAAATTATTTTATTAAAATACCTAATTTTTATACTCACAGCAGCAAAGAAATTTATTTCCTATGAGTGGATTTATGCTTAATGATTAAGAGTTTTTATTATAAAAAGGTAGTAATATGAAACCCCAACATAAAAAAATAAAATATTTAAAAAAATCAGTAGGTTTAAAAAAAATTGATTTAAGAACTTGGTAACATAAATGTAAACAATTATTGCAAGTATTTTAAATAAAACCTTTTTAAGTAGGTGGGCGATTCCAAGGAAATTGTAAAATTTATGGTCATCCCATAATTATTTTAAAAGTACCTATAGGTACTTTTAAAATAATTATGGTATTGTATACATTGAAAAAAAACATATTTTTAATAGATTTCACTTGCTCGATTTATTCCTTCGCGTAGTTTTCACACCCTTGAAATTTTAAATGCCCTGAAAAAAGTTAAATTTCGCAATATTTAAAATTATTGAACAGCATACTTTGTTTTTTATTAAAATTAAAAGTACAGATTAGGAATTTTTTTTGCAGACCCCGTTGTGTAAATTTTACTGTCTAGATTAATCAAGTCTGGAGATCTGACCGGCCAATCCAGAGATCCCCTTCGTACAATTCATTATCCAGGAAAAACTCGGTTCAAATCTCTCCAACACAGTGTGGAGGTGCCCTATCCTGTTGAAGCATTAAATGGTTTTCCAAGTTATACTCATCGTTTTTAACAATATCGACTGGTAAGAGATGAAATACATCTTTTAGTAATTCCAAATACGTTTGTCTTGTTGCTACCATCAAGAAAAATCGGTCTAACCAGACGATCTTAGAAAATACCTGCCCAGAAATTAGTTTTTTAAAAAGTTTAAGTTTGGATTTGCATCTGACTAATAGAGGCCTTTTAACAAAGCAGCTTTATTTCTTAAAACATTGACACTACCTCCAAAACGAATTTTATATTTACATGCCTCTCCGGATGGTTTTTAGTGAATAAAATTGCTGCACGATTTTTACTCTCAATATATATGTTACCTTACGTGATTTACAACCTTAAAATATATTTTGTTTTAAATGGTGATCAACTCTTTGTAAAATCCTCTAAATCATTGTTAATGTAATATCTACATTTAAATAATTTTAGATTTTTTTACAGCACAAATTCCAAAAAAATATTTTTTAAAGATAAGATTTCCATAAAAAATAAACTATAAGAATTGTTAAGCTATTAACATGGTCCTAACTAATATAATTAAAGGTTGTAAATCACGAAAGGTAACATATCATACAGTATCTAGAAACTATTAATTATCAATAATTATCAATAATTTATAACTTAGTTGAATATAATATTGTTATTTGCATAGATATAAAGTATATAGTATAATTATACTTTAAAGTGTGAATTATAGAAAATCAATTATCAATAATTATCAATAATTTATAACTTACTTAAATATAATATTTTTATTTGTATAGATATAAAGTATAAAGTATAATTATACTTTAAAGTGTGATTCACACTGTGTGAATTATCGAAAATATTAAAAAATAATTTTAATAAAAGTTCTATAGTTTATTTTAAATTTGTTTGTGAAATTGCCAACTCAGGAAAAAAATACGAAGCCCCCCAAGGAGACAACTTTTTTTTTTAAATAGTAACCCCTCCAAATTTGAAAGGGACTATTTTTTATTACAACGGTGTATTAATATCAGTATGTTAAGAATATTTTTGAGAAAAGTGGTGTCTTCTATTTGGTTCCAGTAAGACGGTGCTTCACCTCATTTTGGTTTGGCAGAGTATATTTTTACTATTATTGATCCCACATGTTTCTGCTTAGAGAGTTACAGACCTGACTAACTCTTGTGGCATTTCTCCAAAACATGTTGTGTCTGGGTAAACCATGTATGGACATATACGTATATTACAGAGGCAATAAATATTTGAAGCTTAAATTTTGTCATTTTTTTAGTTTCGTTGGTTTGCATATGTTTTACTTAGATGAAGAATTTTTATTATTATTTCTATTCCAAACATATGGTTGATTTTTGTTTTTATTTTGCTATGGATGGCATGTCATCGAAAAAAATCAAAATGCTAAAAATTTATTCAAAAGGTTCTTGTTTTTGTGTAAAATGTGAGGTATATTTGTACCTTAAAATACAAACAAACTCTTTTGCAAGTTTCCATGTTGTTTATTTTATACTAATAGGAATAAAAGAGGGGTTCATTTTCTTAATAAATACAATATTTTTTGTTTACGAATATCTTTATATTACACAACAAAGGAGGTAAGTACATTTTACCAGTCGAGCACGAGTTTGTGCCCGAGCGTGCGAGGGCTGGCAATAGAGTCCGAGACTGGTCAAAACTTACCTTTTGTGTGGTCAATAAGAAAGTGTTTCAATATGTAACTTATATAATAATCAGGTTCCATATTACAACATTTTTCTATAATATTACCCTTTTTGTAAATGTTTTAATATATATCTTGTTATTTACTATTTTTGTAAGCTAGACGGTTTTTTATGAGTTTTTGCTGCCACAATACGTGTTATGTAAACAGAAAATTAAAGCATAGCGGATTAGGGCAACCTACTAAGACTTTTGATTAGAAAATGAAAATACAGCAGTTTTTACTGTGGTCCATTTTCATGTTGTATACGGGTTGCGGCAATTGCTTAACTTCAAGATGACACCAGGAGGATGAAGTTTTTGATGCGAGCTGTATGCGGAGCGCAGAGCGCCCGACACGGCGCTGTTAATGAGATTTCACGGCAGAGCACAAATATCGGGGATAGCGTGCACCGACGAACTTTCTCTATTAATTATTTTAGCAATAGCATGCTTTCATGTATCCTACACATGTATTATGAAACGCGCCGCGCCGTGCTCCGGATTACCACACTAATTTGCAATTACCATTGATTTTCTTGAACTGAAATTGCTCTTTTTTGGGTCATGCCGTTTTAATGAGAAAAATAACGATTATAATAACTAAAGTTTTAAATGTTTGATTCCAAAGGGAAATATTTTTATGAATTAATTTACTTTTATAATCAAATATAATTTACCAATCTGCAATCAAAAAGTATTCATTTATCCACATTTTACATATTAAAAGAGCATAATTATACTGATTTGTGATTATGAAGGTAATAACACACTAGTGTCTTATATTCCATCTATAAAACACCAGTGTTTTATGATAATTTTGTTTTATTTATTATAATTAATGAACCAAAATATGTCAGAATTCACTATTTATTTAGGTATTTAGATTTAAATTTACATTAATGTTAAATGTAAATTCCTTTTTTGGGTTGGTGGGTCAGGTCAGCTTAAAAAATTTCAAAATTTCCACGCTCTCATGTACTCATAGGGTTCTTGAGCATTGAATATTTTTTCCACATTGAGAAGGTTGCAAGTTTTTTCTTCATATTTAGAAAATATTCCAGCAGCACATTCTGCACAGTGTTTTTTGGGCTTGTGGGTTTAAAAGTTACTTTCTAAAAACTAGGTCGGCTTACAAAATGTCTAAATTTTCATGCTCTCATGTACTCACAGGCTTCTTGAGCATTAAATATTTTGTCCACATTGAAAAGGAAAATATGCCAGCAGCACATTTTGCGTTATTGCCTTCGTACCCTTTAAATTTTATCATTTTTTTTTAATTAGCCAAATTCTTTATCACATGCAAGCTTTGACTTCCTTGGTAGGAACTGAAAACACGCTTCTTTGATTATATCTCAATGAATATAATTCTTTTCGACTTCTTTCATCTTAGCACTGGTTGTTTTTGGACAATTTTTTTACGATTTATTATTTGGATGATTACCATAGTAAAAATGTTGACAATGTCAACTTGACATACAGTGTTCCGCAATATTACAATTTTGTGGTAGTGATCCGCATAATTATGCCTTTATCTCTAAAATTTAATAAGACAAAAATGACTAGTCCGACAATTATTGGTGGCTGCTTTATCACTTATACCATGGTATTCCCAACAATAAACAACCAATTCTTATGTAAAATTTTCCACTGATTCCGAAAAAATTATGAAAGTAGAGCAGTTTTTGAGATATAGTCAATTCCATATTATATGGAAAATTGACTATATCTCAAAAAACGCTCTACTTTTCTAACTTTTGAGGATTTTTGTGAATTCAGGGGACAATTTTACATTTAAGTTGACTGCTAAATATTCGGGATACAAATTGTTATTGACGAAAATTATTAGTAGCTGATGTTTTGCCATGAAAATTAGTCATTTTTGACTAATTCATTTTTAGAGAGAATATGTGAATGTGGATAAAAAGTTTCATTCATTTTTAGAGAGAATATGTGATTGTAGATAAAAAGTTTATATTGCACTTAAAGCCCAACAACTCAGTTGACATGCGTGAATTCACGGTGAATGCACCGCATGTAATCTCTACATTTAAATGATACTAGCTAACAAAACGTCTACCATGACAAAGTTTAGATATAAACTGGAACTTAATGCGCCCGCCCACACATTTTTTAAACAAATCGGATACCCTTAATCTAAAATGCAGCTAAATGGGAACTCTTGCGTCCACTTGACTCCATTTGATAACAAAACGAAAACAGATTAGTAAGGTACTATATGAAAACAGTAAGTCAACTAATTGTCGACCCTAAAGAGTCCGAATTGTGTAACTGTTTCCAAGCGGCGCAAATTATTTGATAACAAAACGAAAACAGATTAGTAAGGATACCCTTAATCTAAAATGCAGCTAAATGGGAACTCTTGCGTCCACTTGACTCCATTTGATAACAAAACGAAAACAGATTAGTAAGGTACAATATGAAAACATTAAGTCAACTAATTGTCGACCCTAAAGAGTCCGAATTGTGTAACTGTTTCCAAGCGGCGCAAATTAGGTACATATTTCTAAAATAATGCTATAGTTATAAAGTTATAAAGTGCTCTTTTAGTTCCACCCTTACATCCAAAGTAAGATGTCCCATAAGCCAACTGAATGGCTTGTGCGGGTTAGGGGTAGGAACGGACCGACGGCTTAAAGTCCCCTCCGAAGGACTATACACAATGAACAAACACAAATAAACAACCATACCCAAGTGGGATTCGAACCCACGACCTCTCGGCTCGTACCCAGGAGCTCTGACCACTACACCACCGAGGCCGGTTAGTAAATTTGATGATGTCATAATTTTGCGCACTGGTACCAATACTTAATTATGAAACGAAGTCTGTAATTGAATATTTTAATGCATTTTAACCAGTTGGGAGCAATTGCAATTTTTGCTTAATAAAATGACGCATAGACGTCTTAGAATTTTGTGTTTGTTATATATCGTTTTTTTTTGTTTTTCCTATATTTAAAATGCCGAAGCATTTAAATAGTCCGAGTCAAGAGTTAGTATCATCCTTAATACGCTATATTGAGGCAGAACGGGATAATAATGGACCTTTGTTACCTTTAACACCTCTTAGAAAGGTAAATAGGATTATTATTAATTATATATTAGAATATTTAACAAAATATATGTTGTATACATAAAATAAGAATATATATATATATACCAGAGACTGACTGAAATTTCTAGGTTTTATAGCCGAAAATGTCTTTAAAAATGGCTAAAAACATACTTTTGGCGGTGCATCATATAGGTTATAAAACTCTGACTTTTGACATTTTGGTAGGTCCCAAATCTAGGGACCCTATGGTATTATTCATGTAAATGCCATCTATCGCCCTGTAGTTGCACTACCACTTTCACTTGATGCAATGATTTTAGCATCACATTGACAACCGTGCCCGATCAGCTGATTGATGACGTGTACGTCGTTTCCTTTTAAATTTACTATACTTACAGTGTATTTTTTGAATGTTTGTGATGGCGTCATCAATTGCTGAACCAAACATAGACATCGGTAATTCTAACACATATCGGGATCCGCTAAACCAGCAGATGGCGACACCATTAATCGTAATTTACGACATACTTCAATCCGATGTCGCGTTCTCGCAGCTTGTGCTGAAAAAGGACAGAGCGCGTATAGTTTGTTGTGTCATTGAGCCGAAATTTATCAAAATTTGAAGGTTAGTCAGTGGCGTTTATACAGTAATTTGCCATTAAATAACAGATTTTGTAAGTTTGACAGGTTTTAAAAATGCCTGGCAAAAGTTTGGACGTCAAAAATGTTTAATTATTAATTTAGTTAAATATTTTCAAAGGGAACTGAAGCATGGGAACCCCTGCTTCCACTAAACTGCATCCAGGTTCCTACTGAGCATGTTTACTCTCGGGTCAAAGACATGTGCAATAGTAAAATCGCACGCGCAATATGAAAATATGACCGCTATTTCACTACAGCGCATGTCTCTGACCTCCATCCGAGAATCCAAAAGCTCGGTGGGAATATTTTGGCAATGCACCAAAAAAAACTTCCGATTATCCGAATTCTTTTGGAATTTCGGTTAATAAAGTGGGCAATGCTTTGCGAAAAGCACAAGCATTAGACGAGGTCCCAGCAAAACCTTCTGACAGCATAATAAAGGCCAAGTTTCCATACTCACATCGTAAAAAAGACCAGAATCCTTCAAAATGTATTCCCCAGGTTTGTTTATTTATTTAGGCCACATTGACCCACAATAATGGTTCTGCATTGATGTGTTTCATTTGTAGGAAAGCACTTAACCCTGAATACTCTTAATAAGCAGCTCAAATTAAAGGAAATCGTTTTACACCTTACTTCAGGAAATAGGTTTTACGTATAAAAAGCATAATAACAGAGTTCCTTTAATGGAGCAGCAGGACGTGGTGTTTCGCAGAGCCAAATTTCTACGGCAGTACACCCTGGATGCTAACTCCGAATTTAAACGCCCTTGGATTTTTCAAGAGGCTCATGTAAACCTTCATGGCAGGATGGAGCAGCGAAGGGGGTGCGGCGGCCAAATGCAAGTGAGGGCCAGCGTTTTATTATACTCCATGCAGGCCATGAGGGTGGTTTTGTTGATAACGCCTCCCTCATTTTTGGGACTAAATCGAAGCTGGCAGATTATACGGGGACATGAACGGTGAGTTATTCGAAAGGTGGTAGCTGAAAAGTTGGTGCCAAATTTGAAGGTACCTTTACTGATTGTGATGGACAACGCTCCTTATCACAGCGTCGTTGTTGAGCGTCACTCTACAAGTGCTTGAAAAAAAGGCAAATAGAGGAGTGGCTAACAGAACATAATATTCAGTTCACGAAAGGTATGTATAAAGCGGAATTGCGGTTCCTGGCACGCTACCACATCCCGCCGAAGTTGATGAGTACCTTCAGCAGCATGGGCATGAGGTTTTGCGTCTGCCTCCATATCACTGCCAGTTCAATGCCATTGAACTTATATAGGCGCAGGTACATAAACAATTAAATGGGCGCTTGTATTTAAAGAATTTTTATTTAGACATAAGTTTTTCGATTCCTGTCGAAACAATTTGGAAACAAAAAATGTCGTGCCCAAGTTCAGGCACAAATTGCTGCTAATACAAATTACTTTTTTATGCCCTAACAAATGCTGTTTAAACTGTTTAAAATATCTGTGGTGTAAAAAGTAATCTTAAAATGGTGTCAAAATCCAACACCAAGTGGTGTTAATATAAAACCATGAATTATGGTTGAAAATGTGTACCGATCGCGGAAAAGGTGGTGTGGATCACGTGATGTTCTTAAATCTCGCCTCTGTTGACTTACATGAAGAATATATAAACTCAGGTAGTCCTTTGCTTTGGTGTTATACTACAAGTTGTTCGATACTAAAGAGACCTTAAATAGGTGGAAACAGCTGTCAATACTTGAAGTATTTTAAGTTAGTGGAACGCACTAAAAACATTATCTCTAGCGAGTTGAAGGTTCCATTTTCTGGAATAATACCACTGGTAATATACTAGTAATGCGTCAAGGAACTTTCTGTTTCCTTTTTTTTTTCCTTTTTTCTGTGTAGTATGATTTAATTTAACCAAAAACACATAATATTTAACACTGAAAAGGAGTTCAATTTACACCAGGTAAAATTTATTTTAATACTGTGTGAAAGTTAAATTAACACCATTTTAGTATTTGAATTTACACCGGACCAACGAACCATATTTAACACCATTTTGGTTTGTATCGATATAGACCATGTATGGTGTTAATTTGGTGTTAAAATGGTCATGAAATTTTGAACAGTGTATTTATCGTGCTCTATTAAATCCGTATGTGCAAAATACTTACATGTAGTGTAAAAAATATTCACTGTATATGAGTTTAAAATGTATTTTGATATTTTATCACTTAAGAAAACGTACGGACACACTTTTGTATTGCTTTTAGAACTTTTTATTGTGATTTAAATTAATATTTTCGAAAAATCCGATTTATTTTTATAAAATCAATATTTTCATAAAAACGGCCATGTTTTGCGATCCTAAAAACACTTAAAAATGACTTTTATTATTGCAATGAATACTTAAAAATAAAAATAAATCATTTAAAGTTGCTTTCCGCTGGCTTGAAAGGATTACGGTAGCTTAAGTTAAATTCTAAAGTCAATCAACATATGAATTATTTTAAAATTTTAGCTTAAGCTGAGTATAACAACTTCAAACATGTCGACATAAAATATGTTGTATATCTGCCATAAGGTTCAAAAAGACCAAACAGGCTGTCGGTGCCTGTTTGTTTAGCATGCTCGAAATAAAAGCTCGGCGATGAGGTAAAAGGCCAGTTCTCGCAACACCTTCTTCTTTCTACTTTTTATTCTCTTTTTCGAGCGAATTGGTCTTGAGTCAAATAAGCTCATACTGATCAGCTGCAAGTATTACGGTCCAGCGGCTTCACCATCCATCATTGGTCAATTTTAATTTTCAAATCTTGAAACATTTACTCATTAAACCACAAAATACCTTGCTAAAAGGTCAAAGTTTGCGATATTGTCAAAAAATACAGGTATATTTCTATACCGGGGCCCCTTCCAGTTCGAAAATTAACCTATATTTCACACTGTTTTATCGAGCAAACCGCTTACTGCGATAAACAAAACGGCATTACACCCTAAGTAGACGAAACCTTTTTTTACACTGCATTACCCGCTGCGGCATAGTCACGTTTGGCTGAATAAGTCTTTTGGGTTGTAGTAAAGTATGATAGTATACTCCCACTATGACGTGACACGTCAGACGTGTATGCAGTTTTCTACATCACATTTAGTTAGGCCACAGCCCTTGGATGGTAGGCAGCGTGTTTCGAGTTTGCATATACAACACATGGCTATCCGGCACTGATGATATGCAAAAAGACCAAAGCCGGCTGTTTGTCGGCTTTGTTTGTGTAGCACACTTAAAACAATAGAACGGTGACAAGGTAAAAGCCTAGTTCTCATATACTGTATAGTTGTGTACAAATTATGTTTTTACCACTTAGCAGATTGGTGGAAATATAAATGTTTTCATAATTTTTTTTCTTTTGAGTATTATTTTTTTAAATTTTTAAATGCAACAATTTAAACAATCTCTACAGAAAAAAATTAATTAGATTAATATTAAGATTTATTCAAAAATATGTAACGATAAATATTGTTATATAAGTTAGTAAGGACGTAAATTAAAACAATTTTCAAACTTTATTTGCGGTATGAAATTTTACATCAGACAATTTGAAATATATTTTCATTAAGTGGAATTAACAACTCGTGTATCTAGTTTAAATAGTACAAACGGTACAAACTTTTCATGCAAACTTTCTACGTGCAAATTAAAATTCAGGGAAACAATTTTTAATATGCGACGACTTTTGCCCGCTTTTGTTAATATGTTTCAATTTTCCACAAAGCTAAAGCAAATTAATAAGAATGAGTTGTTTTCTAAACTTAACCCTTCACCCCAGTTAATCACAATTTGAGTTTACTAAAAAATATGCTAATAAAAAGAACACTTTTTAATTACAACTTTACGAAAAGTTGTTTAAACCACTCAAAAATAAAGACAATACAACTTCTCAACCACAATAAAACTCTTACGCTTTTTAATCAACAGCAATTATGCGCTAATTTAAATTCTAATGAACTTCACTTTTTCCTTATCCAAACTTGGTTTACAATTAAAATTAAATTTATAATGTTGATTTTTTTAATTATGTAGGCAAATATATTAAATTCTGATTCTTTTGTTTACTTAATAAATAGGATAATTATAAAATGCATTTAAATAATTATTTAAATGCATTTTTAGGTTTCAATAAGGGTTTATTTTTTATTTAAAAAAACCATTATTCACTAACCTTTAGTACAAGGTGCGACTTAGTTATAACTTTGGAATAAAAAGCATAAAATATGCTTGAAAATCTTATAAGCCCTAATATATATTTTTGTAAAACACATTCTGAAAGTCAAGAGTCGAAGTGGGTCAAAATGGACCACCTAAAAAGTTGTAATTTTTAAAAACGTTACAATTTAAATAGTTTTGGCATGTTTTTTTAACATTAATGTTTCATAAAGGGATGTACTATTACATGATTTACGTCACAATTTTTAAATATGACTATATGTTCTAAAATCTTAAATGAGTTTTAAATAACGTAGGTACTTATAAAAAAGCTAAACTAAAAAATTGAAATGTAAAATCCATAAAACAAACTGAAAACTAAAATGCACAGTGGCAGCGCATGAATGACTAAGTTAATAGAATTAAATCATATACCTATAATATAGGTCCTATATATAAGTTCCAAATGATGTTTTATATTAAACTGTAATAATTATTTTGTATTACCGGGGCTCTCGTAAGAGACAGTTTGGTAAATTATTGTGCGTTTATATGCATGTAGTAGTAATTAGGATTATATATGTTAGTCTAAATCAGTGATGGGCGCGTACCCGGTATATCCAAGATTTATTAAAATTTGCATAAATACCCAAGGTATGTACTATCTAGGTACTATGTACCTGTGGCGAGCACTATTGTAAACTTTGAACTATCAACTAATAGCGAACGCAAGTCCTGTGGCACTGGCCGTAGTTTTAATTCAATTTCATGGAAATACGCCCAAAGTCGTGTCATTTGTCAATAAGGGACTCTCTAATATAGAAAGGCCGTGCTCTCAAACAGAGAAGGAAAGTTTAGCCTTGGTATGGGCCGTGGAGAGGTTCTACTTTTACCTAACTGGACTAGAACTTGAGCTAATAACGGACCACAAACCATTGGAGGCCATTTTTAAACCAACTTCAAGGGCACCAGCTAGAATAGAACGCTGGGTCTTAAGGCTAGAAGGATTTAAGTTTAGAGTTATATATCAGTCCGGAAAATCAAATATAGCAAACTCGGTTTCTAGTCTTTGCCAATTCGATCATACAAATACATTTGACAAAGAAAGTGATTGTCACATTTACAATATGGTGAAAAAAAATACTACAAAGGCTATATCAGAAATAATTGAAGAGAGCAAAAGGATCCAGATATATTAGACGCCATTGCACAAATAGAGAAAAACTCGTGGACTTCCTAAAATAAAAATGGTCTGCATCCTTTTCAACTGGAATTGTCCAACCTTGGTCCCATATTATTAAGGGGTGCAAAAATAGTAATACCGATATCTAAACAGCTTCGAACGCAAAGTTTGGTGGCCCCTTATGGACAGAGGTGGACAAATTTGTAAAAGAATGCAGAGACTGCCTTCTTGTTAGTCAACCTGAAAAACAGCCACCAATGACAAGACAAAAATTCCCTGATGGACCTTGGCAATGTGTGGCTATTGACCTGATGGGATCGTTACTAAATCAGGAACAAGTATTGGTCATAATAGATTATTATTCACATTACCAGGACATCCAATTTTTAAAGAAGACTACGTCTACAGAAATAATAAAGTGCCTAACAAAATTATTCGCTCGATTAGGAATCCCCAAGTCCATAAGATGTAACAATGGTAGACAATTCGTCAGCAGAGAATTTCAGAAATTCTGCAAAGAAAATAATTCAAAATTAATCAAGTCTCCTTCTTATTGGCCACAAGCGAATGGGAAAGTTGAAAACATGAATAATTCTATTCTGAAAAGATTACAAATTTGCCATAATTAAAGAAGCGACTATAAAGATGAAATTTAGAATACCATCTATAAATGACATAATTATAGATGAAGTGGACGAAGAAGCAAAAGATAAAGACACCATAAACAAAGATAAGGGAAAAAAAGAGAGAAGATGAAGCAAGAGGATCAAAACAAGAAAACATAAAATTCGAAGACAAAGTTTTTACAAAAAAACTTATAATATAAGCTTCTTCTTCTTCTTCAAAATTTTTTGGCCTTTAGCTAATTTAAAAGCTATTTGGCCAAATAATATAAGCTTACCTCTAGATTCGCCAACATTAAATATACCGTCGTCAGTAGACAATGTCTACTAGATGGACAGTAGACAATGTCTACTAGAAATGGTAATGAAGTCGAGTTATTTGGAGATGGAAAAACTATGAGACGTCACATAAGCCATGTTAAACCTATACGAAATGAAACCAGCGAACCAACGCAAACAAATCGTCCAGTCCCGAATAGTACTAGTTTTTCAGATTTAGAAACTCCGACCTCAACGTACCCCGAACAGAAGGCACCACAAACCTGTTTTCGATAAGATAACAGAGGATATTAGTCAGCCAGTAAATTCCGAGATCGCTGAGAAGGTGAAGGCTATTAGGCTGAAAAAGGCAGGGAATGTGGAAGCGCATGAATGACTAAGTTAATAGAATTAAATCATTTATATTTTGTTATTACATAAAGTTCCAAATGATGTTTTATATTAAACTGTAATAATTAGTATTACCGGAGCTCTCGTAAGAGACAGTTTGGTGAATTATTGTGCGTTTATATGCATGTACTAGTAATTATATTAAGGATTATATTTGTTAGTCTAAGGGCCAGTTTATCAATGTCCAGTTAAAGTTGCAGTTAGTTATCTGTTAGATAATTTCTATGGATACCATTGTTCTCACAACGATCGATATGAAATTTAACTGTCAGATAGACTAACTGGAACTTAACTAGAGATTGATAAACCGGCTCTTAATATACTACTTCTATTCGAACCAAGTATTTCAGTGTTCCCTACTCGTATACCACATACACTAAGTTCGATTTTTAGGTGGCTTATTTTAAAAAAATAACTCATATATATGTTACTTTTCATACATTTTTGTCACTTTTTGAGCTCTTAACGCATTCAATTGCCGCCGCATATGTGGTCAAATGAGCGTAAAGTTTAACAACTGAAAGTAAAATCTTAATTGCACATACGTAAAATAAGTGCAAACAGGTATTATACCTGTTTGCGATTATGTTATTATAATAATTAAGGTAAAAATTATTATATTTTACATAAACATTTATTTTAAAGGCGCGCATGCCCGCACCAATTAATCTCATATTAAATTACGAAATTATTTCTTTTTCACGTCATGAGCTCGGTTGATACACAAATGACACAAATGTATGAGAAATCACGACGTGAGGTAAACTGAGAAAAACTCAAGGATGCTGTTGAAATTGGAGTTGCTGTTAATTCGGCAGATGTTATTCGTTTATTTAATTCTTGGAAAATATTTAACATCATAATTAGAATTTAATTTTTTTTTATTTTTAAGAATATTAATAAATTAAATATTTAAAAACGAGGTTAGTTTAGGCAAGATAAAATTTTCAAAAAAATCATGGTCTAAAAAATCTTAACTCAAGCTCTAGACAGTGTCTTAAGATTCTTAAGAACTTTTAAGTTAACACGTTGACTGCCGTAATGTTAAAAAAAGTCGGCCACCATAGTACATAGATATAAACATTTTTTCTGGCTCTCACAGCCGCGTGTACCCACAGTAGGTATGAAAATCACAGGCCAAATACATATCCTTGTACTACCAGCCGTTATTTATCTATTCCATATAAAATACACACCGCCGAGTTCGACCTGTCGGTACACACGGCTATAATGTAAGAACATATCTGAGACCGCAGCGTGGTGTTACGTGGCAGTTGGGAAGAATTTTGCAAAATCATCCGTTGGGGACTCACGGCAGTCAACGTGTTAAAAGAACAATAATTTAGTATATAAGCTATATCTTTAGCTATAGCTGTCTTGATAAGGTTATGTCAAGGTATTTTTAAGAAAATATATAACCCTAGGAGTTCGCAAGTCGATCGTAGGGAGTTCGCGACAATAATTACGAATGGTAGCGCACTAATGTGTTTCCAATACTATAACTATGGTTGTAAATTTCTGTTTGTCCTATTGTGTATTATTCCTTCGAATGGGACTTTAAGCCCGCGGTCCGTTCCTACCCCTAACCCGCTCAAGCCTTTATATAAAAATAAATGTGGTTAACAAACAGAAGTCACGCGAAAAATATCCAGAAACTCAAACGTTATCTACCAGTTCGCAAACTGTGAAAAGATACCTCGACTCAAGTTTCATTTACTTCTGCTGAAAGTTAAATTTTAAACAAAAAGTCTGAAATTATTCTAGCTTTTTGCCGAACTAAAAAGGTACTTTTCAGATATCAGTAATGCTGGAGACTGGATGCAAAACCTATTTGTGGTGAGAAGTTGTGACTCACAACCGAAAGTTTAAAATTTATGTATTTCATTGATTTTTAGCAGCGATACAGAATGAATATATTGAAGTCTCACATAAATCGGTGAATTTTCTTTTGCCCTTCGTGACAAGTTACATTTGTAAAAGTGAGTTTTCACACATGGTAAAACCTTAATACATAAATCGACTTAAGATTGAAATTGAGCAACATTTTTATAAAATCGACTCAATTTGCGACAACAAACACACCCACCCATCCCATTAATTATCAATATATTATATATATATATATATATATATATATATATTTTATATTATCTAAAAATTATATAAAAAACCTAATTTGTATCTATATATATTGTATATGATTTTAAGGGGTTTGCAGTGGTCTGAGAAATTAAAAAGAAGTACGTGGGGCTAAAAGTTTAAGAAACCCTGGTCTAAAGTATATCAACTTAAGCTAGATAGTCTTAAGAATGTCAAATAGAAATGGTTGTCAGAATGTTAATGTTAACTATTTTAATTCAGTAATGCTTTTTATTATCAAATAAAGGACATGGACGCCTTAGACAGGACGCACATATTTCAACTCAGAATACAGGTTATCCTGAGAAATCCAGGACACACGGAAACCCTTATGTCAGTGTAATAAAAAATTAAAAAACTGTACTCGGCAAATACTTTTTTTTTTAATATCTCTTTACAATATACTAATGTATCTGCCTTCGTCTACTTTGCTGCACAATAGCAGCGAGACAAATTGTTAGGAAAACGCTAGGCTATATTACTCAAAATAGTTAAAGAAATTTCAAGATTTATGGGTATCTAATTTTGCTACTAACTTCCTTTCTTATTGCGTTGCCTTGGTCGATCTGATTAATTTACCTGATTATTCAGGCACTTCCGAAATATTACTAGGTTAAGGGCTGGTTTATCAATGTCCAGTTAAAGTTGCAGTTAGTTATCTGGTAGATAATTTCCATGGATACCATTGTTCTCACAACGAACGATATGAAATTTAACCGTCAGATAGACCAACTGGAACTTAACTAGAGATTGATAAACCGGCCCTAAAAGGTTTTGATTAATTTGCAAAATAACCAAGTTTAAAAATTTATATAATGACACAAAGTACAACAAATAATATATGAAACAGTTTATGAAAATCATAAAACTAATTGTGTGTTTCAAAAACTTCCACGTTATGCTAAAAAACTGTACACGGCCAATACTTTTTTTATTTTAATATCTCTTTACAATATACTAATGCACGTTATGCTAAAAATATCCATCGACCATAAATTTTGTTTGTAGTTATAGCCATTTAAAAACTCAATTATAAAGGACCCTATTATATTTATCAATATTGTGATTAATTTTAATAAATCCAATATTATGATTACAAACTTACATTTTATAAACTAAAACTAATTAATAATTATTGTTGTTAATAATTATATTTATATATATATATATATATATATATATATATATATATATATATATATATATGCAGCATTGTAAGCGGGATGTATATATATATATATATATATATATATATATATATATACATCCCGCCTACAATGCTGCGTCAATACATTATGAAATTTGCATTCAATGCTGCGTCAGGTGTAATGCTGCGTCGTATATTGACGCAGCATTACATTTAAGGTTTATTTTACTGGTGACGTCATGACAATCCCACACACCATTTTTAAGGGTGACGCAGCATTGATGGTTTTTTGTAAAATACGTGTATATTGAAGTTTGGCAGTTTGCCGCAAGGGTGCGCTTTTAAATTTGGTGTATATTGAAAAAGTGAATATTTCTTTTAAACTTACGGTAATCCTGCATCAAGTGAAGCTGACAACAATGTACGACGCAGCAACGTCGATACAATGTACTTAATATTATTCGACGCATAAATAACGAAGATCGTTAAACGAACGCAGCAATGCTGCGTCGCATGTGTTAATGTGAATTTTAGTATAAGTGTTTGGTAGCCAGTTTGTTTTATAAAATTATTATTGCCAAGTTCCTTTTAATAATTATATCTATAACTTTAAGAATAAAAAAGAGTAAAAATAGTAATATTTGTCCCGTTTGTAAGGCCTCCAGCCCAGGGATGATAAACTGACGTAAAAATTAAGTTTATTACATTTTATACATTGACTATGTAGTAAATGTTGTATGTAGTAAATCGCAGAACATAGTAAATTATTGTGTAGTAAATGTAGTAGGTAAATTACGTGATTGGTATTTTGGTTGAAATCATGACTGTTAATGAGAATGTAAAATGATTAACACAATAACCTAACTTCTTACTCAAAAAACGTGGTTTTGTGTTATTCTGTGAGCTGTCTTTTAAGTTTGACCTGTTAAACTTAGAAGTGGGCTGTGGGCTTTTGTAACTTTGCAGGTTGATATAATTTGTTGTTTTTGTCAAAAGAAATGACTAAATACTAATGAACTAATACATTTTTTTTTAAATAATATTTTTACTTATGGATATTTGGTTTTCTCTGGGACGGTTCCAACTTTCTTATTTTAAATAAATATATCTCTTTTATTTGCATTTTTGGATTCCACATACTTTTTGAGTCATGCTCTGTTAATATATTTTTCTAATCATATTAAAGAATTTGTACATTTCCTATACTTTTTCAATTAAGAAAGTGGCTCAGTCTTAAACTGTGGAGAAAATTGAACTCTTTCTCCACGGTATACCGTGCGCGGTAGTATAATCCTACTAGGATTTATCATTACTATGACGATTAAACGGTGGTTCATTATTTTCTTAAAAATTAATTGACACTGACTTTTGTAGAAACTTTCCTCGCGCAGGTAAAAAAAGATATAGATATAGCATATTTTTCGATATTTTTTTCCAAAAAATATTCTAAATTAGCTAAAAACTTTCAATCTTTAAAATGCTCTGTAAAATTGTTAAATTAAAGATACGCTACCATACGATAATTGGGACGATATGTGATAACAGCTACAATAATAATAATTATATTATTCAAAGACGAAAGTAAACAGCTGATTACATTTCAGGACGGAAAGTAAACGGCTGTCCTAGGACAAAAATGTGACGTTTTCAAAATATTAAAAAGAAACCATCCTTAGTTTTTTACATACAATTTGGCCCTTTATATTTTAAAAAGGCAAAAAGTTTAAACAAATTTAAATTATAAATATTTGTCACTCCTAAATTGATTAATATTGATAAAAAACTAAAATTGGAAAGTTTAAACCGTTTTGACTTATTCTAAGACGTAGTTAAATAAAGATAAATCCTTTAAAATAATCCCTTTTTTATTTAAGGTTTTGGTAAAAACGCCTCCTTAGATTAGGAGCACTTTTTTAATTACAATTTAAAAATCGCTTTGGTCCGTGAATATTTTATAAATTGTAATAAATTGTAATTAAAAAAGTGCTCCTAATCTAAGGAGGTGTATAAATATGTATAAATACATATTATATTATAAACAATCTATATTATACCAACATTAGAGCGGCAAATTTTATTACCCACCCCGACGGAGAAAACGTTAGAAACGGTCCTGCGAACATCTAAGGCTTATTTGGAAATATTAATTAATTTCTTATCTAAATCTAATAAAATATTTAATAACAAAAATATCAATAAGGAACCTTATTGTCTACAATTATCATAATTGTATTATGTTATTATGCTATCTATGTTAATTTAACATATCAAAAATTAATCCCGTACGCTAGAATTTTTTCTGCACATCCTTTAAAGCTAAAAAATTTAATTTATTCAGACTACCTTAAACTATTGAATGACAACAAATTACACATATGTAAGAAATTTATCATTTTATTTCTAAAGAACTTATATTTTGTCTTTTATTTGTGAGCGTTGATATACGAGTATATGCGCTAAAAACAAGTCACAACGCACAACGAAATTATTGGGTATTATGATTTTAAATATTTATTTTAATAAATTTAATATTCAAATCCTAGTACGAAAGACCATCAATGATGCGTCGACAAGATCTGGCAACATGGGTGACGCAGAAAAGACGGGGGAGTTGAAAAAAATATTCACTTTTGTTGCAGCAATGATGGTTTAACAAATTCAATATACATCGACGCAGAAATGATGGCAAAATAAAAAGAAGCAGCAATGATAGTAACATGAATTTTTAGTTTAAAAAAGGGTTTATAAACATTTAACGTTAAATTCGGTCATTATTTTGTCTAATTAACACTTCTGCAATGTTAAATCACGATATACTGCAGTATTTCTAGTAGACGCTATAATGACGGTACTTTGAAATGATGCAGCATTGTAAGCGGGATGTATATATATATATATATTTATATATACATCCCGCTTACAATGCTGCATCATTTCAAAGTACCTATAGCGTCTAACAGAAATACTGCAGTATATCGTGATTTAACATTGCAGAAGTGTTTATTAGACACAATATTGACCGAATTTAACGTTAAATGTTTATAAACCCTTTTTTAAACTAAAAATTCATGTTATTATCATTGCTGCTTCTTTTTATTTTGCCATAATTTCTGCGTCGATGTATATCGAATTTATTAAACCATCATAGCTGCAACAGAAGTGAATATTTTTTTCAATTCCCCCGTCTTTTCTGCGTCACCTATGTTGCCAGATCTTGTCGACGCATCATTGATGGTCTTTCGTACTAGGCTTTGAATATTAAATTTAATAAAATAAATATTTAAAATCATAATACCCAATAATTTCGTCGTGCGTTGTGACTTGTTTTTAGCGCATATACTCGTATATCAACGCTCACAAATAAAAGGCATAATATAAGTTCTTTAGAAATAAAATGATAAATTTGTTATGTATAATTTGTTGTCATTCAATAGTTTAAGGTAGTCTGGATAAATTAAATTTTTTAGCTTTAAATCATGCACAGAAAAAATTCTAGCGTACGGGATTAATTTTTGATATGTTAAATTAACATACAAAATGTATGCCACTGACATTTTTAATTTTTAATAGCATAATGAAATAATACAATTATGATTATTGTAGACAATAAGGTTTCTTATTGATATTTTTGGTATTAAATATTTTATTAGATTTAGCTAAGAAATTAATTAATATTTCCAAATAAGCCTTAGATATTCGCAGGACCGTTTCTAACGTTTTCTCCGTCGGGGTGGGTAATACAATTTGCCGCTCTAATGTTGGTATAATATAAATTGTTTATAATATAATATGTATTTATAAATATTTATACAACTCCTTAGATTAGGAGCACTTTTTTAATTACAATTTATAAAATAAAAATATTGACGGGCCAAAGCATTTTTTTAAATTGTAATTAAAAAAGTGCTCCTAATCTAAGGAGGCGTTTTTACAAAAACCTTAAATAAAAAAGGGATTATTTTAAAGGATTTTTAAATCTTTATTTAACTACGTCTTAGAATAAGTCAAAACGGTTTTAACTTTCCAATTTTAGTTTTTATCAATATTAATCAATTTAGGAGTGACGATTATTTATAATTTAAATTTGTTTAAACTTTTTGCCTTTTTAAAATATAAAGGGCAAAATTGTATGTAAAAAACTAAGGATGATGTCTTTTTAATATTTTGAAAACGTCACTTTTTTGTCCTAGAACAGCTGTTTCCGTCCTGAAATGTAATCAGCTGTTTACTTTCGTCTTTGGATAATATCATTATTATTATTATTGCTGTCATCAATATCGTCCCAATTATCGTATGGTAGCGTATCTTTAATTTAACAATTTTACAGAGCATTTTAAAGATTGAAAGTTTTTAGCTAATTTAGAATATTTTTTGGAAAAAAAATATCGAAAAATATGCTATATCTATATCTTTTTTTACCTGCGTGCGGAAAGTTTCTACAAAAGTCAGTGTCAATTAATTTTTAAGAAAATAATGAACCACCGTGTAATCGTCATAGTAATGATAAATCATAGTAGGATTATACTACCGCGGTATACCGTGGAGAAAGAGTTCAATTTTCTCCACAGTTTAAGACTGAGCCACTTTCTTAATTGAAAAAGTATAGGAAATATACAAATTCTTTAATATGATTAGAAAAATATACAGTGTGGAACTCACTTATGGAATAAAATTCGTTATTCGTTGAGAAATGATTTTTATGAAAAACGCTCGGACACGTAAACTTTAGTTTTTTATTCCAAATTTTATAATGATAATTTTAAATTTTATGCCCCCACCATTTTCCCCCCGCACATTAGGCACCCTTATCTTAAATAACGACCCCACTTTTTTCATCGAAAATTGATAGTGCACATATGACGATACCATATAAGTAGGGTTTAGTAAACAGTTTTCAATACAGGGTGGAAATATAATGAAAAATTAAAAAACTAAACTTTTTATTTTAAATTAATTAAAAATTCAAAAATAAACTTTTCTTCAATCTTATAAATGTTTAAAATGTCCCCCGTCCACTTCCTGATACTTTAGTATTCTACTGTGAAATTGTTCCCGCACTCTGTTTAAAACCTCCGGTGTTATGTTCTTAATTTCTCTAGTTATTATGTTTCTTATTTCATCTAAATTAGCAGGTTGTGTTTTAAACACCCTGTTTTTTATATATCCCCATAGATCCGTTGATCTTGCTGGCTATTCTATAAAACCTCTTCTTCCGATCCACCTGTCATTTAAATAATTCCGTACAGGAAGAGCATAGTGGGGTGGGGCACCGTCTTGTTGAAGCCATATCATCAGCCTTTCATTGGGAAGATTAGGTTCCAATGGATTTGGAAACAACTCTGCTAAAGTTGGGACAACTTGTTCTCTTAGCATATCCAGATATCTTGCCCCGTTAAGACTTTTAATGAAAATAGGTCCCACCACGTGATCACCAACAATACCAGCCCAAACGTTGATTTTCTGAGGACGTTGGGTATGACTTTGTCCAGTGGGGATTTTCTTCTGTCCAGTACCGGCAATTTTGTCTTTTTACCTCGCCATTTAAAAAAATGTTGATTCGTCAGAAAAAAGAATATCTACAGAAGAAATAACATTCCTGTTTAGCATATACAGCATTTGCTCGCAAAATTGTAATCTTCTATCAGAATCACCATCAATCAATTCTTGTACGTGTTGTAGTTTATATGGATCCATTTTTTCGGCTTTTACACATCTTAAAACGATCGAATGACTAACGTCGTTTTCACGTGCAACCTGACGCGTAGAAGTTGTTGGATCTTCTTGAAAAGCTAATAAAATATTAACTCACATTTTCATCAATAAAATGGTTTATCGTGTCCATATTCACGAAATTGTGCATGTATTTTAGACACAGTTGCCTGAGAAAGTGGTGGTAAATCTAAGTATTTTCCATTAAAAAGGTTTGCAACTTGCTGTTGTGATCTGCACATATCACCGTAACCAATCATCATTAATATTTATATTCGCAGAGTTTCTGTCAAGTGTCGCATTTTTTAACTAAAATATTAACTGATAGTTGGATCTAACAAAATACTTCAATAAGTAAAGCACAAAATGTTTCATTAATAATAAAAATTTAAACAATGCAAAAAATGTAAACAATGCAAAAAGGACAAACGCAAAAAATGGCATTAACAAAAAACAATAACAAAGCGAAAAAACATGAATATCTAAATAGCGAAAGCCACAACACAAGAAACTAAATCATAGAATAACAATAAAAAATTAATACTTTTTTTTAATTTTTAAATATTTAAGATAAGGGTGCCTAATGTGCGGGGGGGAAATGGTGGGGGCATAAAATTTAAAATTATCATTATAAGATTTGGAATAAAAAACTAAAGTTTACGTGTCCGAGCGTTTTTCATAAAATCTTTTCTCAACGAATAACGAATTTTATTCCATAAGTGAGTTCCACACTGTATTTACAGAGCATGTCTTAAAAAGTCTGTGAAATCCAAAAATGCAAATAAAAGGGATATTTTTATTAAAAATAAGAAAGTTGGAACCGTCCCAGAGAAAACCAAATACCCTGTACCTATAAGTAAAAATATTATTAAAAAAAAATTGTATTAGTTCATTAGTATTTAGTCATTTCTTTTGACAAAAACAACAAATTTTATCAACCTGCAAAGTTACAAGAGCCCACAGCCCACTTCTAAGTTTGACAGATCAAACTCAGAAGACAGAATAACACAAAACCACGTTTTTTTGAGTAAGAAGTTAGGTTATTGTGTTAATCATCTTACATTCTCATTAACAGTCATGATTTCAACCAAAATACCAATCATGTAATTTACCCACTACATTTACTACACAATAATTTACTATGTTCTGTGATTTACCACATACTACATTTACTACATAGACAATGTATAAAATGTTATAAACCCAATTTTTACGTCAGTTTCCCATCCCTGGGCTGGAGGCCTTACAAACGGGACAAATATTACCATTTTTACTCTTTTTTATTCTTAAAGTTATAGAAAAAAAGGAGCTTGGCAATAATAATTTTATAAAACAAACACTTATACTAAAATTCACATTAACACATGCGACGCAGCATTGCTGCGTTCGTTTAACGATATTCGTTATTTATGCGTCGAATAATATTAAGTACATTGTATCGACGTTGGCCCAAAGCTTTCCTAATAATAAATTTGTCACACAACCAACCAAATTAAACTTTCGAAAACATAAAAAGCGATTTTCAGCTACCTATATGTATATTTTTGTACACAAGAGCTTAATTTTTAAGATAGAAATGTTGTCATAGATTCAATCCATCGGGCATAATATGAAATGTGAAAATGAGAAAATCATTTTTGAGTTTTTATTGATTTTTATGAAAGAATATATTATATATACTAATTAACGATATGTAATCAATGAAAACTTGAAAACTAATTTTCTCATTTTAACATTTCCCTGCTTATAAATATTGTTGAATTAAACAAATCACCTTTTTATTTCGCAATATTAACTTAACAACACTTACTTATTTTAAAATAAACCGCCAAACCATTTCTTTTATTATTAAGGTCGTTATAACAATCAATCAATTTTATAAAAAATTCATCTAATCCAACACCATTTTTATTATCATTACTTTTATACTTGGCACGTTTCGAGATAAAATATAGAGGGTTTAATAGTAGTAGCATTGGATTTGTAATACCATGATCGGAAAATTTACGGATATTAAAAAATGTTAAGATTCTACGGAAAAAACGTGGAAACCATTAAAAAATTCATTATATAGGGCAGAACGATATCGATTATTGATGGTGCAGATGTGACCAAACTCTCCTCTCACTTAAAGCATTCTTGAAGCAGCGGAAGTTTTATTAGAAACGTAATCGCATAACTTGGAATGTGATTTAGCAGTTGGCAGACGGCTAACAACAGCGAACTTGCGTCTACTTTAAAACTTTCGAGCACTGTTATAGCTTAACAAAGTTCAAAGGTTGAAATATTGCACTACTAAAAAGGTACTAATTTTCTTCCCGGTTTATAATTAACTGTCTATTTAACTTTATAACAAGTTTTTTTTAAGAATATTGACATCCAAGTATAGAATAAGCCTCTACGCACCGGTTTCAGGGAAAAGGAAACTTGGTTTCAACAACCGTTCTTGAGTTTGTATGATCTATATTATAATATTAACTGTCTGTTTAACTTTATAACAAGTGGTTTTTTTATTGACATCTAAGTATAAAATAAGCTTCTACGCACCGTACCGGTTTAAGAGGACGCAAAATAAAACAACCGTTCTTTAGTTTGTATGATCTTTATATGAACCAATAGGATTTTAAAATGCATGTCTGGATCCGAGATAATTTTTGACAGAAAAAAGATTTATGCTTTATTAAAAATTTTGCTTAAAATAGTATATTGCAACGATCATTTAATGACAGCTATTTAGACATTAGCATGAAAATTATGATATAAGCTGAAGGCGATTGTCATAATGAGTACGAGTGTCTCGATAGCTCATTAAATGGGAGTTGCATACAACTCTGAGCTCCGTATACCTGTGTTCAAGCCTCTTCAGTCGCTCTTATAACTCAACTTACTTTACCCGAGGGTTATAGAAAACAAAATTACATGGATGGGGTCTGTATGCTTTGATAGTAGTAATGAAAACCAAAACCCCCAATAGAAAATGTTATTAAAATCTATCTTAACTTGAAAAGTTGTTGTTAAGTGACTCATACGCATAGTCTGTATTAAGCTACTTCACTATTTCCAATAACTCATATTATGATTTTCATTCAACTTCAAATTAAATTTTACATTTTAATAAATTATTAAAATTTATAATTATAATTAAAAGAATTATTTATTGTATATTATGTATCAAGTTTTATAAACACCATTTAAAAACGAGTGTAAGAGAAGTTTACGAGTTGCATATGTAATATACTTTTTTCACGACGAACACAAAGAAGAATTTAAAGCCAATTTTATCTGTTAAACATTTAAAATCTGTCAACTGTCTTAGATAGATAGATAGTTTATTAATCCAAAGACATAAATACATATGTATAGGACAAGTCAATGCATAAATTGTCAAAATATGCCTTGGCATGTCTCTCTCGAACGCATACCAAAGATTATTCTCAATGATCTTTTCTGTAGAAAAAATACTCTATTTATAGAAACTGCTCTACCCCAAAGAACGATATAACCTTACGAACGATTTAACCTTACTTTTTCCAAAATTATAATAAAGCTACAATCCACACTTATTGTTTCGTGCATACTAAAAACCACTAAAACACTGCACAGAATCTAACGGCGACCATTTTTATGTTGTTTATTGCCCATCACTGATGCCTAACGTGAATAATGCGTTTATTATTCCCATTGTCAGGCAGGGAATATATAATGTTTATTATTATATACGGAAAAACCAAATATTATGCAAAGCAGAGCTGCAGGAGTCTAGAATTAGGAGAGTCGAGAAAGAGAAAGAGGAGGAACCCAGTATAATTGAAGCAATCAGGCGAGTTCTTAAAAAAAATCTATCAGAGAAGAAGGACATATACGAAATCGTTGTGTAGACTTCGTCTCAGTCGAAAAACTAGATAGGGTCGAGGAAAAGGGGCCACCATCGATCTGTAACCAGCAGGCCCCAGAAGATATCGAACGTGTCGAATCTCTTCTACACCAGTCCAGCAGTGTTTCTGTGGATTGTTGTATTAACTAAAAATTGCATATGCTGCTGCTAGATACAGGTGCGACAAGACAATTATTAGGACAGAATCTGATATTGTCGAAAGGTCAAAGATTAAATCTACCAATCGGCGACTACGTACTGCAACAGAAGATACCGCTATTGTTCGTGAGGAAGTGGACGATGATCAAAAAACGAAATTTAAACATCGAGCATAAGTAGCAGATATTGAAGATGAATTTATTGTAGGCATGGACATTATGAACTCTATAGGATTTGAACTGAACTTTCAACAAGGAATATTAAGGGTAAATGGAGAAAAAGTCGTGTTGCATCGATCGAAAGAGAAGAATATTTGTGTAATGCAAACAGAAGATGCTTTGATAACAGAAATTAGAAGATGGGAGTATAATGATGCTTGGACCGAGAAATGATGACAACGAGGTCGGTCGAGGAATTGTAGAAGGGAATACTTTAATACGTATTGGAAAAGAAGTGCCTGTAAGAGTATTGAATGTTAATGGTTACTCTGTGAACTTGAAGAAAAATCTTTTTAGGGGAATGTTTTTTCGGTTTCCTCCATTATTAGAAGCATTCGTGAGTCTGGAATTCTGGAAAATGAGCAGTGAATTGACTTCTCTGTTGTCGACTTCTTTTAAGGACTTAAAACCCAATGAAAGGACAAAGCTGACAAACTTTCACGTAACTCTCATAGAATAGTTATTACAGTCGTCAGAAACTAAATTTTTAAAAATTTCACACTTTGAGTGACTGTACAAGATAAACTATACGTGATACAGAAAAATATTTCTTAACAAATTTGTAGGGCACAAAATTGTCATTTACGTTTTTTATATACAATCAATAGTTTAGTCTCCAAATATGATTTACTGCTAGTTTAGAATATTTTCGAGTATACTCTATAGAACGGCAATTTGTGAAGAACATATTCAACTTACAAACTTGCTTAAATAGACATTTTTAAAGATAATTTTATCCTGTATAATGATTTTAGAACCGAAATTAGAAAAAAATATTCCTACTGTACGAGCTGAAGGAGAAAAGAATTAAACATTGTTTTTAATGGTACCAGAACGTACCACAAATTAAACAAAAATTGTCGGACAACACAAAATGTAAAAGTTTATATAAAAATTTTTTCGTAGTAACAATCGTTGTTATACAGTTGCTTTACCATTAAAAGGATCAGGAAATTTTAATTTTCACGTAGCATTTCGTCGTTTATAATCTCTTGAATGTAGACTATCACGAGATAAAGAATTAAGAATTTCGTATAATAACTTTATGCAAGAACATTTAGATAAAGAATACATGTCAGAAATGGGTCTAGGAAAATTTATCGTCAACAATTTACCGACAGCAATTTGTTTTGTGCATTTTAACGTTTTTAAAATGAATATTAGGCAAAATTTTAACGCTTCCTTGTTAGAAAACTCAACAACACAACCCTACCGACCCCGCCCCATGGGCCCCCCCCCGCCCCATTGGTCAAATGGTCAAAAATGAGAGAAAAAAATCCAAACCAACCCAAACTCAACAACACAACCCAACCGACCCCGCCCCATTGAGCAAAAAACCCAACTAAAATGGGCAAAAATGAGAGGATTAGTTGGTTAGTTTACAAACTAACTGGCGGTAAACTGTTGAGGCGGTAAATACCTGGCGGCAAATTGCTAAAATAAATTGTTGGTGTTAAAATATTTAACAACTTGGGTGGAAACAGCCAATTCTAAAATTTTCTCAATAGGTGGTAGGGTGTTAATGGGTCTGAAGTTTTTAGCACAATCAGTGTGAGCAACCTTTTCAATAGGAACAACTGTAGATATTTTAAGTTCCGATGGAAATGTTCCACCTTTTAGTAATTTATTAACAAAAGATAATAAGGCAGCTCCCGTAGATTTAAAAGTGCTTTTTAAAATTTTTTCATTAAGTACATTTTCAGGGTTACTTTTATTGTTTAAAGACTTTACTATTTTTTCTAACTCACTTAGAGACAATAATTTGAATGTATTCAAACTACAAGCAAACACTGGCAGATTTTGACTGGACCATGGGCTGGGGGAGATTATGCTATTATTGATTTCAATTATGATTTGAATACAATAATTATTAAAATAATTTGCTATGTCATGATCACTGTTTGCATAAATAACAACATTATTAATTTCAAATTGAACGGTTTTACAACTAAAGTTTTTGTTATCTTTTTTTACAATTTTTTTAAGAGTTTTCCACATTTGCCTTGAATCGTGTGTTTTTTTTTCTTTTAAATGTATTGGTAAAATTATTTCGCAAAATTTTAAATTTCTCCCATAAAACTTGCTTTAAAACTGTGTTTTGGACACTCTTAAATTTTTTATAGGCTGAATCTCTTGTTCCAGCCAATTCCTTTAGTTCAAAATCATACCATGATACATTGTTTCGTTTAATTGTTTTTTGTCTTACAGGAGAAATAGAATTTACTGCATGATTATAATTATTAAAAATATTCTGGTATATGAAATCAACATTATTAGTTGGAATATTCCAATTAAGAGTACCTAATAATTCATTTATATCTCTTAATTTATCATTACTTAAATTTCTATAAGAAAAAAGAGAACTTAAATTATTTTTACTGAGTGAGCTTACCGATATAGATATTATCTCATGATCAGATATCTTTAGACAACTATAAATAAATGAGTTTAAGTTGTCTTGATTTGTTATAACCCAATCAATAAGTGTACTTGTATTGTCTGTAATTCTTGTAGGTTCTGTTATAATTTGTTGCATTCCAAGTATACAGAATTTATTGTTTAACTGGTCTTTTAGTATTTGAGTTGTATTTCTAACAGAGTCTAAGAAGTTAATGTTAAAATCTCCCATTAATATAAAATTGGTATTACTATACTTTTCACACCAGTGTTCAACTGCATCAACGAATTCTAATGTAATAGAATTTAGAATACGAAGAAACAACAAACATATGACAAACAAACCAACGTCTCTGGGGAATTTGGTATAAAAACAAATTTCTTCTAGACTTGCATGCTACTGGCAATAAAAATTGAGCAGGACCGATAGTTTGAAACGGCAAAGACTTGCACGAAACCGCTATGCGCATGCCTTCATGCAAGAGTATTGCGTGTTGCACGTAGAATGGCTGACTGTACTACAAGATTAAGGAATTTTTAGAAGAAAGAAAGTTAATGAAAAATAAACCACCCAGCAAAAGGGTTCATCTTCAAGAACCAATGAAAATTTCAACAGAATCCGGGATCTAGTGCGTTAAAATTGTCGGTGGTTGACGGTTAAAATGATCAAGGAAGGGTTGAATTTTACTTGCACCATCATTTATAAAATTTTAACCAAAGAATTTGAGATGAAAAACATCTGCGCAAAATGCTTCCAAAAAAAAAGGACATGAAGAGGGAAAGTTGCCCTGGATTTCATGCGGCTCCTAAGCGTCCTTATTTTTTTAATAATAATAATAATAATTTATTTTTTGCCCAACAGTTTAAACCATTACAGGACATTAAAAAATATATAAAAAACCTAGACAACAGATCATGTTTGCAACATTTAAAGATGCTTATTAACATATGTAATTATATAGCTAAGCGTATTAAAGTTTATATCACAAGATTCACAGAATTTATTAAAGTTACTGCACATTACAAATAAAGGCGACCTAAGTCCCAAATTAGTTCTATTAAAGTTTGGAAAAAAAGTAGTTTTATTCCTGACACCGAAAAATTAATCTGAGAAAGCAAATCACTACAACTAATTTGAGAGTTAAGCAACCTAAACAGAATTTAAATTGATGCAATAACCCTTCTATTTTCTAGAGATTTAAATTCAAATGTCGATAATAGCAAATCATGGTCTAATCCCCGAGTTGGATATTCAACATAATTTTCTAAGATGTAAGAGCTTTAAATATTTGCGTTGTACAGTTTCAATGCTTGTTATATGGACTAGATAGATTGGATACCAGATTATAGAAGCATATTCCATCTTTGACCTTATTAAGGAAAAATACAGCATTTTTAGTGAGTTTTCATTTACAAATTGTTTGGTATTTCAAAAAATTTTAAAAGATGAGTTTACTACTGCGTTGATATGATTTATAAAATTCCAGATATTTAAATTCTGTAACTTGTTCTAAATGCCTCAAGCACATTACTGGCAAACTGTGTAAACAATGTTAAATTGGTAACCGTTGACCGATTTTTAAACAAAAACATGTTGTTGATTTCATATTATATGGCTTAACTGAAAGTATATCTTTTTATAAATAATACTTTCGAACAATTTTGCAAAACTAAAGTATAGCAATTGGCATATAGTTTTGTACGTTAGAAGAATCACCGGATTTGAAGACCGGAACAATTTTGAAGTTCCAAATTTTGAGAAATTTACCGGTACGTAAAATTAGGTTAAATAGATACAGTAAAGGTTTCAATAGCCCATCGCTGCAATCCTTAGCAACAAAGCTTGGAATATAATTAACTCCGCTAGTAAACTTGTTGCTTAGCTTTTATACTACATTTAAAATTTCAGTTTCAGTTATTGCATCCACTTTAATATTATTTATTGAATAAAACTGTTCGTCAGTATTATTTAAATTCGGTAATTTATATACACTTGAAAAATAGCTAGGAAATATATTTACAATATCAGGAGGAATATACAATACAATAATATACAGCGTTGTTTTGTTATTAATAGGAACTTTACAACCGACAATGTCAACAGAACCAACAATATTTTTATGTTGTTAAAGTTAATTTCGGTAATGATAAAAGTATTTTTTATTGCAATTTAAGTCCCCTTAAACGACCTAAACTCAGAGTGCGATCTAAAAACTCTATAATCACTGTCAGTTATATCCTGTTTAAGACAAGTTTCTGAGATACATATAAAGTCAAATTCACAATTACACACAAAAGAAAAAAATCATATTTTTTTTTATTTAGACTTCTAATATTTTGGTGATATATTAGTAGCTCATAGTCTACTTTATTATTTTCGCAACTGCTGGACATAAGGTGTTTAAAGAAACAATGTTGGGTATACAATACAATACATACCTCTAATATATTTTATGCTCAAATTCGTTTCCCCATTGGTTGTTCTGGTTTCAAGGTCAGATTTTAAAGATTTGTAGTATTCTATTTGGCGAGGTGTTCTATCATGTGCAATAATAATGTGTGATAAGTTATTATTATTTTTTAGATTTGACGATTCAACAGTTCTTCGATATTAAGTCGTATTTTTATGGGTCTAGGAGTTGGCTTTGTTGAGTTGAATTTGCCCAGCCTTATAGGGTTGGTAAATTCCAAATTCGCATTAGGTTTTTAAAAATTAATTACTTCAGTTACGTTGGTTTTATCTGATCTTTGCCTTTCGGTACTGTTATCAGATGTTTGTTCGGTAATATTATATAATATAATATTTAGTTTCCTACAATTCCTGTCCGTAATTTCTTGTATCACTTCCTCAAATTGAAGACTGGTTAACTCTTTATTTACTGGAGGGTTATCCACACTTTTTTGGAGATATTCCATTTGTACAACCATTCGGTCTGGTAGATTTAAGTCCATTAACAACTTCTAGTAATTGAGCGCAATTATTAAATGCTGTTTTTCAAGGCAACGTCTTTAAGTTCTGAGAATCTTTTAGAACTTGGCAACGGAAGGAACGGGAACTTTTAAACTTTCCAAAATAAGCAAATTAATATAGTAGAAATTAAGAAATTAAGTAAGCGTAACGTAACAGTTTGCCACGATTTCATTATGTCTGAATGACTTTATATTTCATAAAATGGGAAATTTGACAAAATATATAACAAAACATGTATACAGGGTATCCAGAAAATACGTATACCTACTACAAAATACTATAATTTTCTGGTTTAAAATAAGTCGATTATATTTACTCATCTTAAATTTTTATCTGTTCTCCTGCTTTAACACTAGAAGTTTATATCTTGTATTTTGGTGCTTTATTTTTTAAAGTTTGCCTTTTAAAAATTGAATTTAGCCTAATTTGTTTTTACATTTAGGTACAACATTTAAAAATACTTGTTGAAGTATTCTATTATTAAATTATTTTATTATTTTTATAAATTGTTTAAATATAATACAAACCATGATACCTGATACACTAATAACAAATACAAAGAAGATACATATCAGGTAGTCGGTGCTCGGCAGGAGGGGTTGAATAACTACAACGCAGAGGGCACTTACAACGGGTCGCGGCCATCAACACTTCGGTACTGAAGACAGGATTCAGTATCTCACAACAAGGACAGGTTCTAGCAGCTAACTACCCCCATTCAGGAATCCCAATTGAATGGGGTAAAGCCCCGGTTGAGGAGGATTCTAGTGTACTAAGTTTTGGGTCAGTTCAATGTCCTCCAAAAACCAACATTTACCCTTAGGGTTTCACGAGACTCTCAAAATTTCGAGATTTCTCGTCTCGTCTCGATTTCGAGACGAGATCGAGACGAGATCGAGAAAAACACTTCGAGATTTTTCGAGATCGAGAAATTTTCTCGATATTTCTCGATCTCGAAAAAAATGTAGGTGCTGCAATAACTCACAGCTCTCAATAGTTCAGAAAAGCGAATATAAAAAACTAAGTATGTTGGGAAATAAATTTTAATTTACATTTTTAAGAACAGAAATAAATATAATAAAAATAAATTTCAAGGGCTTGGTTCTAAATTTTCGAGTAGCTATTGCGCCCGTGTGAAGCCGGGGCGGGTCGCTAGTGGGTAAGTATTTCAATTTAGAAGCAACACAACATTTTAACAAATATATAATTAAAAAAATATGAATATATATTATAATTAATATATTAATAATTATATTAACCTTAATAAATATATCTTTTGAAGGGTTAAGCAACACAATGAACATCAATGAGTATGCTGGTTGCTTAATCCGGGTTTATGTGCATCAGAAGCTCGGGAGCCAAAGTGGACGTTTGCTCTCTAGACTCTTGTATAATTTTAAAGATAAGCAAACAATCCTCCTGCACCCCGCTACTCCCGTGCCCGGTGGTTCTTGGTAGTCCTTATTTCAAATTCATTTTTCGTTTATGTGTTGACTCGTCCGCAAATGCAATAAAATGCCATACATTCAACCTTATTTCTATTGTATTTGTTGCGGCGGGACCTGTACCTACATCTTGCACATTTCTTGTCAGAGCCTGGCATACCCTCTTCCTTGTGCTCTGCTCGCCTGTCTATGAGAGAAGCGATTGGGACCCTTATCAAGTATGTTTTTATTTATGGGCCCAATAATTGGCGTTTTTTTAGCATATAACATGATATAGGCCGTATTACAGCTTACAAGAAAACTTGAATGCAATTATTTACATGCAAAAAAAATTGCATTCAAAATTTCTTGCACGCGTCGTTTTGTAATTAAAAATTTACCCAAGTTTTTTTAAGTGCAGACTTATAATAGAGGTGTATTTTATATTATTTGGTTTTTGTTTTCGAGACTCTCGAAATTTCGAGAATCTAGAGGTTTATATCTTGTATTTTGGTGCTTTATTTTTTAAATTTTGCCTTCTAAAAAATTGAATTTAGCCTAATTTGTTTTTACATTTAGGTACAACATTTAAAAAGTACTTGTTGAAGGACCATATCTATTATTAAATTATTTTATTATTTTTATAAATTGTTTAAATCTAATACAAACCTTAACACTTCGAGTACTTTTATTAAACTTTATTATTTCTCAAAAAATATATTTTATAGTTTTGCTAAATTTAGATACCTACTCTGTAAAAAAAATTAAAAAGTAAAAACCAATCTGCTGCGAAACTCAAAAACGTGTTAATTATTTTTTGCAGTCTTGTGGGAATTAAAAAATAAAATTTATACCCATTTATTCATTATGTATTGTTAGATGTAATTTTTAAATTTGTCACCCCAAGCGAAAAAAGGACAGGAAATAAAAATGTCGGCATCATTATTCGTATGGTGTAGAAGCGACGCTGCAGGCCGTCAGTTTGTAATGAAATCAAACCGGGAACGCTGCCGGACAGATCTCAACAACTCCGGTGCTGCACGGTCATCACGTCTCCTTTTACTCCCAAGGGCATATACAACGTCAAATATTCAATCTAATATTCTTTACTTTACCTATACTTTGGATACTACTGACAGATATATACGTCTTTGCATTCAGTGTAACACCTGCATGCAAAATACCCTTATAGTATTATGCCTAAGCCAGCTGCATATTAAATTATATAAACTATTTTTTGTGCTTTTGAACAATATTGTCCTTTTTTTCTACTAAAATATTTTTTTTACAAATTGTGTTCTCAATTTGTTTAATAATATTAACAATACCTCTCAAAATTTCATATAAAGCAATATCCAACAATTGCTCCATTAGTATTAGAGAAATTATAAAACTTTCGGTTTCCATTATATTTGTTACATTAAGATGTAATTGATATCCAAAAAACTCATTACTTTATAATATATTATAAAAGTAGACCTATCTACTACTCTTTCATTTTGTAAATTTTAAATTTTTACAATATTTTTTCCTTTTAAAAAATAGCAAATCAGAAATAGAAAAAAAGCCATAATATATTTAAAAAAGCAAAAATCTGTTGTATTTTCAATTGTATAATTTTTTTTTTCATTTTAAACCTAAACGATTAAAATATATACTTTAAATATACCTTCAATCGGTCTATAATTTAAAGGTTATTGTTGTTGTTTCTAAAGTGAGTGAATATGGCATAGGCACTTGAAAATGATTTGGACCAATCGGGTCATGGTTGTTACAGCCTAGGCTGTAAAAGTTTGTTATTTACCACTTTGGAACAATAAAAAAAATCGACTTCTTTACAACCTGACTTTTTACTTTTAATAATTAATATAGTACGTTTTCTGTAACGTTTAACAAACACAATTTTCGTAATTTTTCATTTAAATCAGTTAATAATAATTTTTGGGTTCAATAGTAGACGATTTGGCAGGGAATACCTAATATTTTTGGGCTCGTAAATATGAATATGAATAATACAAACATTTTATTCAACAAAATAAATAGTGATAAGCAATATTTCACGAACAGGGATTTTCCACTGATACCACAAATCACAACTCTTACCAACTTATCTGTGACTTTTTAGATTTGGTTATGTTATTGTAAAATTGCTAAGGCAAGCTGTATTTTCACAGTGTACCTAGGCACTCGCACTAAAACAATAAATTAAGATATAGCATAAACAAAAATAGTAAAATATATATCCAAAATAACCTGTTCTGATGGATTAATGAAAAAAAAAAGGGTCGTGATAACTTCACGTTTTTAAATCACTGTAAGATTTACAATGTATTTAAAATTTCATGATATCGCTCCTTACTAAAAATAAGGTGGTTAAAATTTGTCTCACCATGAGCAATGCTCACTGAGCACATCCGATATTACTTAGGCTATTGCCATTTACATTTTTATCTACTTTTTTGTAAACCGTTAGTTTCTTTCTAAATAAATTAAATTTTATTTATTTTTGCCTTAGAATATCAAAAATCTCAAACAGTACTGTATCATCGTTTCTACGAGCCACACGTGCGTTTCTCCGCTCTGAACTATAAACAAGTATACAGTGCATAAGCAGTGCATTTAAAACCTATATATCTAAAAGTTAAAAGTGTGAAGTAAATTGCCACCCCACCTGTCGGAGTCACGGATCCACCCACCTGAACAGGTTGAACGACATGAATCTGGAAGAGAACCTGGAAGAGACATCTGCGATATTCAGATAAGTTTTTTAATATTGCACGTCGCTAATTGCGTAAATAAGAATTCACCGAGTCTAAGGGTGTGTTTATACTCTCCCAAGTTAAATCCTTAGAATAATAATAATACTTTATTAATTCAACAGACAACACTGCCGTACTAAGCGCAGAAGCGGTAATTAACATAATGGCTGTCATGAGATATTGGTACTTTTATGTTAATAGCTCTGCCAACTCAGTTTGGTAACAGATACCGCTAAAAATAACTTGATATTTCAATCATTTACTGACAAAATACCGATTTAATACCTTATTAAAGTAGAGATTTTTAACCCTAGTTTCATATTACGGGAAAATGTCAATTTCCTTTAAATGTGCAGTTACCGCTTCTGCGCTTGGTACGGCAGAACAGTCCATATAAAGGATATAAAATATTTAGATTACAATGACAAATTACAGTTATAGGTTGATAAATTTAAAATAGCTAATTAGGACAAAATACCATAAATAAAACAACTATAATGAGCGAGAGATAATGAGCGAATAATTCGAACAAATGAATTTAAATTTTGGTTAAAAATATCACAATTATTCAAAATTTGGTTATAAGTTCTACACATCGACGTCAATGGAGCATGCATGTGCTGGTTGTTTGTATAAGCATTTAAATAAAAAGTTGGACAAAATCTTGCATTTACTTTAGGCACGTGAATATTGATTTTTAGTAGAGTCCAATATTAACCCATTAATTAGCTTATATAAATAAATTAATCCTGCATTTTGACGACGCATTTCAAGACTTTCCATATTAAGGTAAAAAAGTGCAGTTTCATAATCAAAATCTATTAAAGGATAATAGCCATTAATCTTAAAAATCTTAAATATAAAAATCACAAATAACTTGAATGAGGAATTGAGTAATTTGTCTAGAAATTCTCACCTTACAATAAGCTTATTGTAAGGTGAGAATTTAAGGAATAAATGGGCATCTACGCGTAAATAAAGATCGTCTACGTTTTGGTGTAGACGCGTGTATATTAATTAAATAAAATGCATTTTTTTTAATAATTCCAATTTTTGGATGTTTACATTGTCTATATAGTTTACCTAATCTACATGAAAAAAGCGGATGTAAACAAAACACCCCGCCTAAAGTAGATTTGGTAGTCTACGGTACATTTATTATGAAACTATCGAATATTACTTTTATTTTTAAGTAGTCTATAAATTAAACTTTATTGTTATTTGAAACTGAATTGATTGATTCTGGCTCATAAAAAATCATTAGGGGCTAAAAAAAAGTAAAAATAAAGATCCTCAGCTCAAAAGAAGAATACCAGAAATAAAGACAAGAGGATTCAGAATTAAAAAAGAGAGAGGTAAAACCTATTTCTCTCAGTGTAGTGCTAGGAGCGATAAGAGAATGTACTATAGGACCTATACATATGAAATGCAAATATGAAGAAATGAACATAAACCATTGAAAGTTTAGCATAAAGATTTGCAATAAAGAGTCTCAAGAATGGCAAAACACCAGGAACAAACAAAATAATACCTGAATTAATTTTAGCCCATCTTACATTATCCGCTAAAGTTCTACATCCTATTAAACAAAATATGGAAGAAAGAAAATGTACACCTGGAAGAAACAGTTATCAAACTACAAAATAGGAGAGAAAACCAAGCCGGTTTTAAATCAAATATATCGTGAACACCAAGACTTATTTTGGAAGAAGTAGCTGAAAAACATAAAAAAATCCATAAAAATTTTATAGATTTCGAGGAGGCATTTGATTTAGTTTAATTGGAAAGGACGTGAGATATTCTTAGGTCCTTTGGCGTACTAAAAAGTTACGTAGATGCTGTATGAAGAGTATGTAGCAAAGATAAAGGAAAACTTCTTGAAGAAATTAGACCACAAAAGGGATTTTGTCATAATAATAATTATGGACTGGGTTATGGAAAGAACAGAAGTTAAGATAGTCTTATGGGAAGTGTTTAAAAATAAAAATATCTAAAATTTGCCAATGATATCTGCCTCCTAGCAACGAAACAAAATCATATACAAGAAAAATAATCTTTAATTTATATAAGGTAATTTTTGGATTAAGGATAATTTATAATACTTAAATAATATTAAATTTAGAACAATTTATAGGAAATGAATATAAAATGACAAAAAAATTTAATCCAAGATTAATGATCTACAATGCAGAAAAAACTGAACTAAACTTAAAAAAGTATTTTAAGATCGTTAAAACAAAAGAATATACAAACACAATTAATATCATAGTAGAATGTGATCCTCAACAATTAAAAAAAAAATTATCACAAAGTTATTTATAAGTTGGTTGGAAAAAATGTAGAGTAAGCGAATCTTTTAATATAACTATAGATATAACACCTATAGGTGTTTCAATTGTTCTGTCTATGGGCACACAAAGCATACAAATTGCAAAATATATTTAAATATCGTCAGTGCTATAAAAGCAACTAAATCCTAAAAATATAGTTAAACAACCTATAAATCAATAAAAAACGACCAAAATTTGTTTAAAAATCAAATTGAACCTATTGGGAGTGTTTTTATCAACAGAAAACGTGGACATTATGTGCGTAACTGAAAGTTGGTGTAGTGAAGAAAACATTAATTTTATGAATATTTCGAATTTTATAAATATAAGTTATTTTACCATGCGTGGTGACGTACTTATTCTAGTTAAATCTAATATAGCTGCTCGTAATTTACCTGATTGTCAATATTTAAATTGAGAAAAAATATTTGAATCTGCTGAAATACTATGTAAAAATCTCAACCTTGTAGTTATATGCATATATAGATCTCCACATAATACTGTTGATATATTTCTTAATAAGTTAGAAGAATGGTTTAAAATTTTAACTTAATTACACGAAAATAGTTATTTCCGGAGATTTTAATATAAACTTATCTGATGATACACCTGATAGGAATGCTTTGATTGATTTAATGCTGTCTTATAATTTTAATGTTAGCTTTAATGAGCCAAACGTATAACAAGAACATACATTTTTAAATACAGACTCTTATTTAGATGTAAAAGTAATTCATAACGGTCTCTCTTTCAAATATTTTGAAAACATAAATAATTTACCGCCGTCTACTGTATAATAGAAGATCATTTTCAAACAAAAATCTCTCCAACTTTAAAAATTGTCTAATGAATGAAGACTGAAAAAACATTTTTAATTCTACTTCTAACTCGGATTCAAAATTTCAATCTTTTATAAAAATTTTAAATTTTTATTTGGAAAATATTTTTACTTTTAAACGTGTAAACAAAAAAATTGATAGTAAAAAATGGCTTAACACAGGCATTAAAGTATCTTTATGCAAATTAAAACTACTTGATAATATGCATAAAAATGGACTAGTTACAAGAGAATACAACAAACAATATAAACGTATTGTTACGTTTTTACTGTAGTGTGAATTAAAACACGCACTGGTTTATTAACGAACTAAACTATTTATTTTTAACTTAATTACACTTAAAACACTAAGAAACTATAAAACTAACTAAAAACTTAACTACTAATTATTTATATATCACTACGGTCCAAGAGTTCATTTATTTGCACGTATATTTATTTATTTTGTCGCGAGTAACAAAGCTTAACTGACTCTCCATGCTGCGTCGTTCCTTATATATTCAGTGCCTACGTTCCCGAATATTCCAGCGAGCTCCACACAGCTCTCGATCGCTCGAGCGCTGACTCACCAGCGATGACTCATCGCCGACGAGTCATCATTCCGAGATCCAGAGCCGTACTCGCTACAGTATTTACAATAAAGTTATTAACGAAGCGAAAAGAATGCATAACATAAATAAAATAAATAATTCCATTAATAAATCAAAAACTGTTTGGAATTTAATTCACTCTTCTACCAAAAAAAAAAACAATGAAATTTCCCGTATAACAATAAACAACGTCGAAATAAAAAACCATAAACAAATAGCAAATGCTTTTAATAACTTCTTCATTAATCAACCATTATAATTTATAAATTTGCGTAAAGTAAATCTTCCTTACAACATTATTAATAACAATCCTCAATCCAATGTTGTTTATGAAAGTAATGAGCAAGAAACAATTAAAATTATAAAAAATCTTTTCTTCCGGACCAGGAAATAAAATGATGCCAATTTTTGTTGACTAAGGCGTTTCACGGCGTGGATCATGACGTTTTATTAAAAAAAATTAAACGTTGTGGTATACAAGGAAAATGCAATAAAATTCTTAAAAGTTATCTTATCAATAGAAAACAATTTGTTTTATACGGTGAAAACAAATCGTCACAGGCCACAGTACAAACCGGAGTGCCGCAAGGCAGTGTCCTTGGTCCGTTACTGTTTTTATTATATTTCAATGAAATTAATAATATTGTAAAAACTTATCACTGCCAATATGCAGATGATCTTACTATATTGGTTTCAGGCAAAAGTTTGGTTGGAAAGTATTACAAATCAGGTAAAAACAAATTTAACAACTTTGTCAAATTATCTTGATAGCTCTCATTTGTGTTTGAATCAAGATAATACATTAATTATGCAATTTTTTTTCTTCGTAAATAAAAAGTCCATGTAGTTCACTCATTTAACTCGATTTAATGGAAAATCAAGCTTTTAGGTATCAATCTTGATTCAAATCTTAGATGGGACTATCATGTGTCTGAGGTTTTTAAGAAAATTTCCACTTTGTAGACTTCAATCAATTTGTAATGTTTCAACTTGTAAGTCGTTTCATTATCTATCCAATGTAAATTGGCAATTATGATGAAATAAATCTATCTATCTATCTATCTATCTATCTATGTATGTATCTATCTATCTATCTATCTATCTATCTATCTATCTATCTATAATTGTACATCTTATGTATTGTTAAACAAATAAAATTATTCTTTAAAGATATAATATAGTATGCGGTTGTGCTTTGTCTAATTGTAGGCCTCCGCTACGCGTTGGCATTATAAAAGTAAGGATTAACAATTAAACAAGAATATTGACCACCAAAATAATTAAATGTTTTAAAATAAAACAAATTTATAAAATAAATAAAAACGCATCTTATTTGATTTGTATATATTTGCCCCACTCCAAGCTATACTTTTTAGTTAAAAAAAGGGTAAAAATTGAAGAGCACTTTGTGAATAGTATATGATTAATTATGGTCTATACGCACCGTTAGGTGGTTTATTTGGGAAAATCGTTCTAAAGCAACCTCTTTCATCTTTTTCAGCGATGCACTGTCACATGCAGCACGGCGAGTGCCCGAGAACCGTCAAGTGGAATTGTTGCAGAGACTGACTGACTTGCTGAGTAGGACATTCAGCTCTCAGTTCGTTTTTCCTGCCTTAGGGCACGATGATCCGACAGACAGAAAGGAGCTTGGCAATATGTGGTCGAGATGGCTGCCTACTGATTCTATGAAGACCTTTGAATCAGGTAAACAGTTGTCAAATGTGAAGTGGGTTTCTTATATCTTATAAAAAGCGAGTCAAATAAAGACTTCTGTCTGGTTAGGGCCTTACCGCAAGGCACATGTTTTTTGACCTTAAATTAAGCGTTGAGTTACTCATGCAGCAGACTGTTTTAATAGGAAATATTGTATTACAAAATGGTTTATTAAATTGACCAACTCACAGAATTTCTTTAAGGAGTCTTACAAGCGCCGGTAGCCTAAATTAACGATATTGACACACGCGGTTGATTTTGGTGGCAATTTATTATTTTTAATAATAATGATAATAACAATAATATTTCTATAAAAAATTACAAAAATTAATTTAAATTATTAGATATACTAATATTAAATAATGTAATAGTGTTAAGATTAAATATTAATATTGACCAAAGTACATTCGTTTCTCTGAAAAAGAATAGTAGACCTCAAAAAAGCCAGGATTTTTTTTAAATTTATTTGCGTAAATACGTTCTTTAACCAGAATTTCGGTCTCAAATCACCCTGTTATCCTGGGGAACTTGTAGATGCGATAGACGATGCTTTTATTCTAAATCGTTCAATTTACCAAAATCTTGATTATTTATTAAATATTTTTTTAATGGCCAATATATTAAAGAAATTAAAATTAATATTATATTAAAGAAATTAAAATGAAATTCTACTATTTGAATTAGTAACAGCATTGTTTACTAATAAAATAGTCGTTTTCACTTTAGGTACATCAAATAAGTGGCTACAAAAGACATTAACCCCCATATTGCATTAACAAAATTTTGGAAATAATTAAGAATTCTTTATGACGTCAGAAATATGTATTTTAATAGTATATTATGTAACAAATGTGATTAAAGCCATTTTAGTAACAAATACTTTTTATTTTTGTATTAAGATAATAAAATAATTTCCACATTATTATTTCACAAGAAGGGCACTTTATTTTAACGATTGTGTATTTGACAACTGTCAACTAACTTAAAACTAATTTTAGCCCGTGACTAAAAACCTGTTGCTAACTTCAGCCTTTGAATAAAGCACCTTAAAGCCATGGCTTGTCAATGTATATTTTAAAGATCACTTAGTGTCAAGGAAACATGTACGATAATGGGCGTTTTAAAGGTGAAAGTAGAAAAAAATATTTTTTAACTAAAACCTGTACCTCAGAGACAGTGGCCGACTAAATAACTGAGAATCTGAGTTTTATTAAAGAATATTTTTTAATAAACCTAAAATTTTACATTCATATTATTTATATACAGTGCTCTTGGGAAGGAAGATGTGCAGTTTTCTACTGCGCATCAGCCGCATGTTTCTGTGCATAAACTGCAAATCCGCATATCTGCCTTGGTCATGTGGTATGCACAGTATAAATAGTGATCTAGTCGCGTCTCAAGAAGGCCCTGCTCAGTGGACAGCTCAAGAAATCCTTCAATTTATCATCAAATGGGACTTCAGTGAATCCTTACCTATACTTTAATACTTCTTGCTAGAGAAGTTTTTCTAAATTTAAACTAATAAAAAATTATTTTCAATCTACGACAATCCAAAAACGACTAGTAAATTTCTCAATTCTGTCAATTGAAAGGACAACTTCAAAGGAAATAGATTTTAACGATAAAGTAAAATGATGGCTAGAAGACATTAACAATAGTTATGAAAAATATGCAATTCAACTACTTCAATGGTACCTACTATCTAATTAGGGATATAAAAGTAATAATATGAATAATTATTCATGTTACTATAATTATTATAATGAGTTTGTTATTAAAATAAAATAAAAAAAAATGCTGCGTGATCCTCATACCTATTTCCCACCCAAAAGACACATACACAATATTAACATTTAAAAAATAATCATTTCCTAAACCCCCCTTTATTTTATTTTACACTACTCAGAGGTGAAGTGTATTAAGTTACATAATGTAAATTGTTCAGGAGAAGCCAAAGAAGTTTTAAAACTCAGATCATCATTTCTACGTATTTTTTAAATTTAATAACTGATCATTATGACATTCTAACATTAGTTTTTAAATATTAATATTATATATATATATGATCACTTGACTAGTAGATAACGCAGTACTAAGTGATTTTTTACAAATATCTTATTTTTGATCATATTGGACTTTTCAAGACGTAACAAAAGTATTTTTTCCACCTCTAAAAGGTCCATTAATGTACATGTTTCCATGACACTAAGTGACCTTTCAAAAGTTGTGGCTTTAAGTTTTAGTCACGGGCTGAAGTTAGCAACAGGTTTTTAGTCACAGGCTGAAGTTGGTTTTAAGTTAGTTGATAGTTATACAAATAAAGTGCCCTTTTTAAGAAATAATACAAAATGTGAAAATTATTTTATTATCTCAATACAAATGGCCTTTATCAATCATTATACATCATTTACTATTATCTATTCCTATTGCATAATATTGGGTTTTCTTTATATATATATTGCAGCGAGCACTACTCTGGATCTCGCAATGTCCTTGGTGACTCATCGCCGGTGAGTCAACGCTCGAGCGATCGAGCGTGATGTGGGTCACGTACGCACTGGATATATAGGCATAGCGGACTCTTGTTACTTTTATAGTTTCTTAGTGGTTTAATTGTTATTAAGTTATAAAATAAATCCGTTCGTTAATAAATCAGTGCATATTTTATTCACACCATAAAACCATAAAAACAATATTAATTACCATTATAACCGCAGCACCTAACAACGGGAATAATGAATTTATTATGTACGTTGTTAGGCATCACTGATTGGCCGATTTTAATATTCACTGTAAATTGAAGCAATCGAGTTTTAATTTGCGAGGCGACTATAACAATTCTCCTTCTTCTTTCAACTAAATCGGCTTTACAGCTAAACCTACCGCCCTTATGGTCCTGGACATTGGTTCTTATTAACCAGGTAATAGTATTAACGTCCAATGATTTCAGCAAGATCCACCCTCGGACAAACAACATGTGCACACATATAGGTTATATAAACTTCAAATATAGCTTTATATAAATTCCCCTTTTCCTTTATAAAAGGACCTATCGAGGAATATTGTCGAAGAATAAAGGATATTTCCATTCCGGGAATCCCATCTTGCCTCTCCTGGGCCGCAAAGTCGGATATTTTTTACACTCTTTCATAAGCGATGCACGCTCCACCAGAACTAAGAACGAACTCCGACTATAGTAATATTTAAAATTAGTAGAAAGTGAGGTTAACCATGTAACAGATGTCAGCTTTTATTTATTTATTTTTGAAAATAATTTAAAAAAAGTAGATAAGGATAAGGTTTACGTCTCGAGTCGCTAGACGAGTGACTCAAATAATCCGTATAATCCAAATAATCTCAATGCTTTATCCACTTTAATAAGTAGGTAATTAAATGATTTTCAAAAATAAATAAATAAAATCTGACATCTCGTCACACTAATATAACAAGGTTGTATGTTAAAAAACCGAAAAATTTGAGTTTATGCTTCTACAAGGTTTTATGCAATCTACCCTTGATATACAACTTGAAAATAACTCTATATATATATGGTAAATTCTCATATAACTTGTTTCGATGCTGTATCCACTTATTTTTTGTGAAAACTAATTCTCGCTCAAGGATTTTTTTAGTGTAATGAGCATGTAGCATTTTAAGGTAATGGGAACTATTAATTTTTTCCTAAAGTAGAACTTTACTGCCGATTTATTTTAATTTACGATTGTTGACTACTTTACTGCCGATTTCGGATAAAATAATTTTTTGTCAATCTTAAGTCTATTTTTAGTTAATCAAGCACTAACATTAGTTGTTTGAACGGCCATTTTGTTGAAATATTGTTGAGTTGAGTGGATACAGCATCGGAACAAGTTATATGAGAATTGACCATATATGTATACATAGAATTATTTTTAAGTGGTATGTGAAGCATAGGCCACGTATAATCCTGTAGAAACATAGACTTAAATTTTTCGTTTTTTTAACATACAACCTGACGATCTGTCAAATGGTTAACCTCACTATTTACCAATTTAAAACCTGATTGATTTAAATCGCAACGAATATTGAAATGGGCAACATTAACAATGAGTTCATTATTCTTATTGTTATGCAGTGAATTAATAATTTTATCCTTATAAACGCAAAAAAAAAAACAATATTGTGCCATAGAAGTAGATAAAGTATAGTATTACACTCAAGATTATGCGCATTATCTCTCGTATAAGAATATACTATTACATATTTTATTTTAAGCCCCAATAAAAGTGACTGTATAATTAAATAAATGTCTTCCCTAGCATTACGAACTTATTTATAGCATTTTTAACAGTTTAAAAGTAAATCTTTAGTGCTTTATTCTGCTTTTGTAATACATTGTTCGCGATGTGGCATATTTTCATTTTAAATGATTTATAACATATACGCCAGTAAATCACGCTTTGTTTTTTATCATCTTTCATCACATTTGTTATGTTTTATATTTATTCTTATAGGAAGTATACTTAACATTATTAACGAATAATAATAGCTTTTATCTTTAAGCGTTCTATAATTTAACTTTATTATTGTCAACTCCAAAAGTATTCGATTATCTCCTAGGCTGTATACATATTTTAATAATTAATACGTTTTTACATCCTAGTCTGTAAAATTTCAGTAATAACCAATCAAAAAATTCGATAACTGATGTCAGTTCTGTTACCTCACTTTATACTTTTAATAATTGTTATTATAATTGTAAGTACGGTTTATGTTTAACAAAGCTGTGTCTTGAAGATTGAATGTTTTATGCCATTCGACTGAGACGTGTCTTCGCTCAATTGTAGGCTTCCGCTAACGCGTTGGCCTTTGAGAGCAGCACAAAAAGGCTCACCTCTCAGCCTTATGACATAAATAACTATTAATACGTGCGACTTTATAGAATATTTTTATGTTTTAAAATGCCAAATAAAAAAATTAAGTCATTTTTATCTTTTATGAGTTAAGTTCATCATTCGACAAAATCGGAAAAAATAAAATTTATCGAAAGGTTACAGAAGTTTATCGGGAAGCAAATAAAATTTACGACGGCCGTAAAGGTAAATTCCCTTTAATTTTAAAATGCGTAAACGTACACTGGATGGAGTAAGGTATCCATATTTATATCTCATACATGAAGAAATAAAGAAGCTTTACGATAACGATGCCGGTAATAAATCCAACGAGATGAAATGGTATGTCAAACATTTTTATATGAATTTCTACATATTCCCTTATTGCTTACAATTTATTTGCCCATTAAACATAAAACTCATGAAAAGTTTAAAAATGCATTATTATATTCTTTTACTTTTTATGCTTGGTCATGTCAAATTTGATACATGGATATATAATATAAGTTAATCAAAATATAAATTTTAAATGAATATGCCTAAATTTCTGATTAATGTTTCTGGAAAACACATTCTTATCTATATTTAAAATTTAAAAAGAAAATTATTTTTATACATCGAGTCTCACCTTATATGATTTAGTCGCTTTCTGAAGTTATTTTTTAAGATTAAATTTTTTTAGGAATTAGTAGTCGCATGCATTTTTTACAATAAAAAATGTTTTTTGTTTATTTTTACATATATTTTATAAACTACTAGTTTCTAGTTACTAATCTTACATACAATATATACAAAAAAAAGTGCTCTTTTAGTTCCATAAGCCAACTGAATGGCTTGTGCGGGTTAGGGGTAGGAACGGACCGCGGGCTTAAAGTCCCCTCCGAAAAACTATTACACAATAGGACAACACAAATAAACAGCCATACCCCTGGTGGGATTCGAACCCACGACCTCCGGCTTGTAGTCAGCACTGCTGACTCAGCAGCACTAACCACTAGACCACCGTCGGAGATATATACGTCATCATCTTGATTCTGTTTCTTTGATTGTTTTTATTTTTGTAGCCTTCGAGATTTTTTAAAATTCCTTTATTCAAGAGATATCAACTTTAGTTTACTTTATTTTTTTCAAAATTTTTGTTTTTAAACTTACTTTTCATTAAAAAAATAATAAAAAGTTACAATAAAAATATGAGATTAAAAACATGAAAATTGAACATCCAAAAGAAAACAGGACAGGGCACCACGTCTAACCGCAGTCCACGCAGATTAATTAATTAACGATCAGCGGCAACGTAGCTCACTCCACGTCCACGCATACATATATATATTTATACGTACGTACGTATATATATATATATATATATATATATATATATATATTTAACGTCGTGACCCATTTGTTTGCGACTCACCCCTGTAAAATCTTTATTTATTGTGCAATTTTAAACGGATTTGTTTTAAAGTGAACATCTTAATAAAGTGTACTTTGGTACATGGTACATGGTACTATTACTATAAGTTTAATTTTATTTTAATGTTTTTTTCATGGAAAACATGACATCTTTAGTAAAGTTTATCGGGCCGATAACTTTCATGTCTTGGCAATATCTAGTATCCAAAGAAATTATTCGTCAAATAAATCAAAAATGAATAAATCGGCCCTAAATAAAATGTGGCACCCTTACAATTATTGTTTAATAAATATATACTATACATTTAACCTTAAATTACAACTTTAAACGTGTATTACAACAAAACAGTAAAAGATATAAAAAATGTATAGACCTTTTAGTTTTAATTGGAGAATTGAAAGTGTGCATACATATTTTTAATAAACATCCAATTAAAACAAAATTAACCGTCAAATTTTTTGTATTTTGCTCTTAAAATTTTAGTTATGACCTAATTAACAAGAATATAAAAAAAAATAGGTTTCACAGAAAGTCCAAAAATCACCTCTCAGAACAGCACCGTGGTATGTTTCTTACAATGAGTTTTGTTCTAAACCGTTTACTCCAACAACGGATGTTCCACAAGGATCCAACCTAGGACTCTTTCTTATCTTTATCAACGACATATCAGACATTTTAACAGTTTAAAGAAACTCTACTTAGAAATCAAAACTATTGATGATTGCATTAAGCTGCGAAATAATTTGAATAATCTATTTAATTGATGTATCAAAAATAACCTTCATTTAAACAATAAATGCAAGAGTATGATACAAAGAAAAAGCATAGTATACTATATAATTATGAAATCAACAATGACTCATCTTTCAAAATGTTTGGTTTTCTCATTCGAAATACCAAACAATTTATAAATGAAAGCTCACTAAAAACGCTGTATTTTTCCTTAATAAGGTCAAGATGGAATATGCTTCTATAATCTGGTATCCAATCTGTCTAGTCCATATAACAGGCATTGAAACTGCTCTTTTCGACGTCAGCGCGTTAAAATACAAGTAGGTAGGTGTTTCTGGTGAAATATACAGACCCCGGATGGGCCGGTGTTATTTTAAACTATGTAATTTTCAGGATGTTAAATAATTCATAGCTCGGATCCAAGCTAGATTCCCTCGTAGAAATTTTTAGGGCTTCTTAGGGACATAACAGAGCAACTTTTCTAAAAATTTAAAACAAATCAAAGTTCGGAGTAAAAAGTTTCTGCTATCTGAAAATAGCGATTTTTCGAAAATAAGTTGACTTTAGATGGACATAACTTAACGAAATAGAAGCAATTAACAAAAAATTGGGTGAATTTCATTAGAGTACAACTGAATTAAAAATATCAGCTGCTGATCAACCCTCTACTTCGAAAACTGTAGATATGACAGCATTTTAAAAATAGACAAAATTTCTCTAAAACAGCTGTTTTAGTTAGCAGCTTGCCGTGAAGCTAGAGTTTAGTTTGTATGTATTGATTATTTTTCGGGATCTGCTCCGTATTGTCGGTTTTTGGTTCTTTGGAAAACCATTAATACATATATAACCCGTGGAAACCTAAAGATTAAATCAATCAATAAAATTATAATAAAAATTACCGGCAAAACTATTATTCTGGCGGGTTATAAAGAATTAATTTTTCAAAGAGCACTTAAAAATTAATTATTTGGTTAAACAAACGACCTGGACAAGCGATTAATCTGTATTAGTACAATGAATTTTTCGTTATTTGTTACATTAAGACTAAGGGCCGGTTTTTCAATTAGGGTTTAAACCTTGGTTCAGGGGAACTGAGATCAGTTAATGAACTCAGTTCACCGTCAAATGAGTTTTTCAATGTCAACTCAACAGCAGTTCTGTTGAACTTAGATTAGCGGTGTAAAAGTTAAGTTGGTACAACCAAATTTAGTATACGCCTACATTAATAGTAGTTAGAACTGTCATTTTGACACTTGTTTACTTTTGAAGTTTTGTTAATCTGTGCTGCTTTAAATGGATAAAAAGCGTGCTTCCAACTTTACCTCTTTTGAGGAGGAATTATTGGTATGTATTTTGTTTTATAGTATAAAATGAATTTGTCGCTTGTTGTTAAATGTGATTTTAAAACAAATTATTTTAATTTAACAGATTTCATTAGTGGGTAAACGGAAAAATATAATAGAATGCAAAAAAACGGATGTAAATTCTAGCAAGGTCAAAAATTCTGAGTGGGCAAAACTTTGCAATGTATTTAACGCAAATAATACTCATCAAAGGGATGTCCTAACATTAAGAAGAAAATATGAAAATATAAAAAAAAGAACAAAAAAGAAGTATGCTGACGAAAAGGTGTATGCTAGAGGGACAGGTGGTGGACCATCAAAAATGTCAAAATTTTCTTCCCTAGAAGAATCTGTTAAGGACATTTTAGGAACTCGTATAACAGGAAGTCAATCCAATTACGATGATGACAGCACAGTTAATATATGTTCAGGTAATGTTACTAAACTTTAAATATAATTGTTACTAATTAAGTACTTGTTCAACAGAGAATAAAAAAATACCTGCCTTTGAAACCGAAACTCGTAAGTTATTTATTGCCATCAGATTTTTTTATTTTAATAAATTTAAAATTTAGATGAAATCAATTATGATGATGAAAATATTGAAAAAGAATCAGAAAAAATACAAGTATTGGAGGAGCCAGAGACTTTAGGCGATTGGAGGACATATGAACCCTCCATGTTAAAGCAATCGTCAACTCTTGTACCAAGATGGAGAACTTCATCTAATGCTACACCTTTGAGTGAAGAAGACAAAGAAAATAATTTTCAAAATATTTTAAATGAAACAGAAATAAGTACTCCAAGAAAGGCCACACCTAAACAAAAGATCACACCTAAACAAAAGGCCAACGACATTTGGACTCAAGTGGGGAAGGCCAAATTAGATATTCTTCATTTACAAAAAGAAAACCTTTTGGAGGACCACCAGAGAAAAAATGCTCGTGATGAGGAGGAACACCTATTAAAATTGGAAATTTTACGTGCAGAACTTGATGCCAAAAGAAAAATATGTAATGCATGCAAAAATCTTGTTTAATAAATGTTAAAAACAAAAACAAATTTTAATGGTTTATATTCAGTAAATATTTTTTTAAACATTTTGAAAATAATTACGAATTATCATGTTTCTAGTAAGATTATTTACATTTCTATTGTCATTATTTACTTCAACATTAAAAACTTGTTCAGCAATAACTACTTCAAGTTCTTCATCCCTTGGTGGATCTCGTTCACGCATATCACATGCAATATTGTGAAGCACTGCAGTTGCAACAATGATGGCTTCAACTTTTTCGATATTTAATCGAATGCCAAAAGCTAAAATTGGAAATCTGCGTTTCCAAACACCATAGCTTCTTTCCACTGTTATACGAGTTCGAATTAATGATTCGTTAAATAATTGTTCAGGGCGAGTTCGAGGGTTGCCCAAGGGAGTTAACAAATATTTTCTTATGGGGTAACCACTATCTCCCAATAACAAATTATCTTCTAGCTCCCCTCGCTCAAATTGTCCCCTAATATTTGAGTTGTTAAATATTGTAGAATCATGTTGAGAGCCTGGCCACCGAGCTACAATATTATTAATTTTTAAATCAGGACCACAAATGGTCTGTACATTCATGGAAAAATATTGTTTTCTATTTCTGTACAATTCAGCCTGATCTCCTCCAGGGCTTTGAAGTTTCACATGGGTACAGTCTATCGCTCCTATACACAAAGGAAACCGGGCTATATTAAAAAAACCCTGACGTACCCTTTGAATTTCTTCTAACGTTTGTGGCATCCTTACATATTCAGGGCGTAATCGAGCAATTGCAATGGTCACGTTATCCACAATTTTAGAAGCAGTGCTCTTATGTACTCCAACAAAATCTCCCACTACAATCAAGAAAGAGCCTGTTGCGTAAAATCTTAATGTTAACAATACCATTGTTTCTGCAGTTATAGCATTGTTTCTGTAATTGAAAAATTTTACTAAAATCTATTACCTATTCAGTAATTATTTTTATAACCGAAATCTGGCAAAAAATTCATCATCATTCCACCTTGCAAAATGATTGGGTCTTTGCCATATTACCCGTGGCCTGTGCACACGAATATTATTTAGGAATTCGCCAATTTCCTCATCATCCTCACTAACAACCTCAAACATATCCATTATAACAGCAGATTATAAAGAATAAACAACGTTATACACAATAACAACCAGAGAAAAATTAAATTATGTCAAGTTGAACTTCGTTTAAACGGCCAACAGTGACAGTTCAACTTTTGATTTAGTTTAAACCAAGTTCAGGCTTGAACTTTGATTGAAAAACGTCATATTTTCTCTGAACTAAGTTCAAAGGCTGAACCAAGTTTAAACTATGATTGAAAAACCGGCCCTAAGTTATTTAGAACTGCCGAAAGTAATTTAATAAAAAAATCTTTTGACAAAATAAGTAATTACCAAGCCATGATTCCAAAGAAACTATATAAAAATGGAATTATAGATAGTAATAATAATTTTAACTGTTCCACAATAAAATTATATGACGTATTTGGTTTTATGTGCATTATTACGATTTAAATTCTGTTATTAAATTTGCAAGAATGTTTATTCATAGATAAAATATTATTTAAAGTTTATGTTAAATTTACAAACTCTGAAATTTATTACCGGTAGATTTAAAATTTAAAGTAGTGAATTTGCACCTCTAGGAAGCTAAAAGTGATAACTTTTAGTACAGATAAACGTGTTATAAATATTTATTTTAAAGAGAAAAAAGCGTTTTATTCGAGCTATTACAAAAGATGACCCAAAACCTGATTTTAGCATATTCATTCAGAAGCCGTTTTTACGCAAACTGTATTAGATGTTTGGTTTTAAGTAGGCGGTATAGAAATCATTAGGTAAAAGGAAAAGGCGGTAAGCCAACACCCTTCCCTTCAATAAAGACAAAGTAGATGTTTTAAAAGGGAAAAATCTCGTAAAATAGTTAATCTACCACTGACATTTAAGGTTTCCTTGTTCACGTAACAAAGTAATTTCTTCCCACAAAATATTACAAATTAATTAAAAACATTAAAAAACAAAAATGCCCTTAATATTAATATTAAGGTTTGCCTCAATTCATTTGTTGTTTTTCCATTTATATATATATATATACACACATATATTATCTAAAGAACTTTGACCTTCAGATTTTTTTTGTAGAGCGTGAAATTGTCTATAACTCCTCTCGCTTGGGTGTTGCGAAGACAAACCATTCCAAAGTTATTAGAATTCAAAATTAAAAAAATAAAAATTCCCGTGTTATGGAAATGGAAAAACAATATATATATTAGGGTGTGTCATTTTTAGGCGATATTTTTTTTTCGCTGTTATACCAGAAAATCTAATACTTTATAGAAAATAAAAAATTATGCCGCCGGGTAAAAGGTTCTAAGTGCAATAGCGGCTTAGCTCATTTAAAAATTCAATTTCCCATTGAAATAACACAGAAAAGTTTTTTTCTTCGTTTTAATTAGATTTTTCGCTGTTAAAAACTTTTTTCCCTAAAAACTTTTTTATAGCTTTTGTAGGAAATTAAATTCTCTACAAAATCATCCCTTTGCTCGAAGACCGTATAACCAGTAGTTTCAGAGTTATAGCGCTGGAAATATAAACTTTTATAAAAATAGACCTCAAATTCCATTTTATTTTTAAGGGATGATTTTGTAGAGAATTTAATTTCCTACAAAAGCTATAAAAAAGTTTTTAGGGAAAAAAGTTTTTAACAGCGAAAAATCTAATTAAAACGAACAAAAAAATTCTTCTGTGTTATTTCAATGGGAAATTGAATTTTTAAATGAGCCAAACCGCTATTGCACTTAGAACCTTTACCCGGCGGCATAATTTTTTATTTTCTATAAAGTATTAGATTTTCTGGTATAACAGCGAAAAAAAAAAAATATCGCCTAAAAATGACACACCCTAATATATATATATATATATATATATATACAGTAGAAACCAGGAATATATGAACGTGACTCATCCGACACATTCGTACAAAGCAATCTATCGAAGGTCACGGTCCAGTGCAGTGTTGTTCTAACGGGGGCATAAGTATTTGTAAAAAATCTTGAGTGTAATGTTGGTTGCTATACTTATGATATATTTGCTTTTAAAGTTAAATTTTAATAATTAACATCTACGATAATTAAATAAAATGTAATTTTCTTAGAAACTAATTAATAAATAAACTTTTCTTTTAACTTTAACGAAATATTCTATCATCTGATGACAGAATGTACACGACATCTCTGTTTTTAATATCTAACAAATTTTAGAACGATCCAACCTCACTTTCTTCCAATTAAATTCTTTGTCTATGGTATTTTTTGGAAACGTAGAAAAAGTATAGTCTGAAACACGTTTGGAATTGCATATTCCCTTCTCGTGAAACCGTCAAACTCGCCTTTTCACTCGAGCGGAATATGCCGTATTCCAAACTTGTTACAGAATATACTATTCTTTTAAGCTACACAGTAGCTTCTTCAGAATGTATTAAACTAATACTAGTACAAAATTTATATAATAAAAATATTTTTGTTTTCTAGCCTAGAATTTCTAGGTAATGATTTTTATACGACATCTACCTGTGTTACATAATATAAACCACTGCCACTACAACGTTTAAAACGATTATTAATCCGTAAACACATACCGTTTATTTAAAGTCCAAAAAACGTACAATAACAATTGCAATAAAGTCCAATAAACATGCAATAACAATTGCAATAAAAACCACTAGCACTACAACGTTTAAAACGATTATTAATCCGTAAACACACAGCAGAAACACGATATGCAAAAACAAAGATCATATGACATATAAAAACAAATGCCGACGGTAAAGTGGGTTGCCTTACTATGTAATAAAATAAAATAAATTGCCTAAAAGACGAACTCTACTGAATTCCAACAAAAATAAATAACAAGCTAGGACACGCGTCATATGTCAATCTTTGTCCAACACCTAGGCAGTTTTACATCACAGATGGCGCATTTTAGACCGGATGCTTAAAAACCTACGTGTGAGTACATTTACCGCTGCATCGAATGTACAAGACAAGTAAAACATTACTGCTAGCATGTCTGAGATATGTTCGGCACCCGATGAGTCACGTTCATATATTGGTGGTTTCTACTGTATATATATATATATATATATATATATATATATCGATGCCTGTTAAGTTGTCACTTCCGTAGTATAAACAGGGCGTCCTAACTTCCACATGAACGAAGGCTTATACAAGCATTTTAAAACTATATATAAGTGAAGGGGAACCTACGTAATCCGAATCTCTAGAGAGGGGAAAGGATTTCGCAAATAAATATTTGTGTACTATGGCCGTGACTTAGTCACTTCCATCATATATAGAGACAATTGCATCGTAGACACTTCCGACAGGGTTGCCAGATTTTCGAGTCTAAAAATAGATTTAGTCTAGTTATCTCTCTCCGTTGCTCATGCGGACCTTTTTTAATTCGAAACGCTTAAAGTAAATATTCTGTTATGTGCAACACTTAGTAACCACGATTCGTTCGCCAAGCATAAGTACGGCACATTCGACGTTCGAAACTAGTTATTAAACTTGCATTGTTTAATAATATTATTATGTTAAATTATGTTTGGTAATGTTTTAATAATAATAATAATAATTTAATATTTTTTGAGTGGAGAGAATATTGCGTGTATTATTATTATATTATTTCCAAATTAAAATTATAATAATTATTATTTTAAGTGTAAGACATCCAAATTTAATATTTTTATTTTGTTTTTGTTATTTTATTTGTTGGGTTATAATCTCAAATTGCGCTGTGGCTAAATGTATAAACTGTAATAAATCTACAAAAGGTACTAAAAAATAAAATGTCAAAATTTACGAATTTAAAAAAATAGTACCTACTTACATACGTATTTTTTAATATAATTTTTTCTCTCGTCATAAAAATGTTAAAATTAATATTTTTATAGAATTAATAAGGGTGTTTATCAAAGTGGACAACATAATAAAGTTTGTAGATCTTATAAGAAATAATTATCGAGTCCGACACTTTTTTAAATAAATATTTTTCGTCGGTTGATAAATTTTTTTAAATGTTTAAAACAAAAATTTTAAAGCATATAAATTCATATTAACTTTTCTTCTTAGTTATGCAAGTTCTATCCACTACCGTATTTTTCCAAATAAAAAAATGTGCTAATATGTATTACATTTAATGTAATACCTAGTGGGACATTTTTTTTTTAAATATACTTTATTTAAATTAGCTAAAAACTTTTAATCTTTAAAATGCTTTGTAAAATTGTTAAATTTGAGATACGGCCTTATGTGATAATTGGGACGATAGATCCTATCTTAAACCTAGCAGTATAAAACAATTTTATTAATATTACCTACCAACTTGTACTTTAAAATGAAAAAAATAATAGCTGTTATGATAAAAAATAATAATTTTACTTGGCTATTTTTACCTGTTGGCAACTGTCTACATTTGAAAAGAAATATTTAATCTTTAATTTACTCAAAGAAATGGTATGTACAGGGTGATCCCCTATAATGTCGCTCCCCTTCAACTTGTGTCCCAAAAAATTTAAAAGCGTGGTTATGTAGGGAGTAAAAAATACTTTTCTCCTACGTATAAAAAAAAAGAAATTTTTTAAGTACAGGGTATTCGGTTTTTCCTGGAACGACACTAAATTTCTTATTTTCAGTATTTTTTTGCATTTTTTGAATTTACACACTTTTTAAGACATATATACTTTGCAAATATATTTGTAAAAATTTTAGTATCTGCAGGGTGATCCCCTATAATGTCGCCCCCTTTAACTTGATGCAGTATTTTTTTTATATTATGTTTTTATTTATACAGGGTATTCGGTTTTTCCTGGAACGACACTAAATTTCTTATTTTCAGTATTTTTTTGCATTTATGAGTTTACACACTTTTTAAGACATATGTACTTTGCAAATATATTTGTAAAAAAATTAGTATCTGCAGGGTGATCCCCTATAATGTCGCCCCCTTTAACTTGATGCAGTATTTTTTTTATATTATGTTTTTATTTATACAGGGTATTCGGTTTTTCCTGGAAAGACACTAAATTTCTTATTTTCAGTATTTTTTTGCATTTTTTGAATTTACACACTTTTTAAGACATATATACTTTGCAAATATATTTGTAAAAATTTTAGTATCTGCAGGGTGATCCCCTATAATGTCGGCCCCTTTAACTTGATGCAGTAATTTTTTTTATATTATGTTTTTATTTATACAGGGTATTCGGTTTTTCCTGGAACGACACTAAAATTCTTATTTTTAGTATATTTTTGCATTTTTTGAATTTACACACTTTTTAAGACAACTTTAATTTACTGTTCTGTTTTTGTGCTGCAACGCACGTCAAAAAGCACTGTTTTGTATTTTTTTTTGTAAATATTAATTTTTTATTTATAATGTGTTAAATGAGTTATTACGTATAATAAACCATATTTTAATTTTAAAGGTTTTTATTTTTTAAATGCGTTTTTAGATTATCAAAAAGCACTGTTTTATAGAAATAATTCACAAACTTTTTTTATAACAAATAAATATCCATTTTTTTTCTTTTTTACTGCATTATAATGTATAATAATAATAAATAATAAATAAATATCTATTATAATAACCCCATAATTTTTTTATTGCAAAAAAATATTTATTTTTTTATTTGTTAAATAAGACTTATTAGATATAATTAACTTTATTTTAATTGAAAAATATAACGAATTTTAATTTTTAAATGCGTTTTAGGTGGTCCTAATTAAAGCATCAATTAAGGAAAAAATCAAACTTTTTTATTGCATGAAATATTTATTTTTCTATTTTTAACTGTGTTAAATAAGACTTAATAGGCATAATTAACTATACTTTAATTAAAAAATAAAGGTCTTTATTTTTTAAATGCCTTTTTTAAATGTTCGCGGTGAAATGATGGCGAAAATAATTCAATAACTTTTTTATTGTAAATAAATACATATTATACACATACTCAGCACACTTTAAGAAATAAATAAACATAATTTAAATTTTAAAATTTTTTCCTATAATAATTCCTCATATTTTACAAATTTTGTATTTCTCCTAAGTAGCCGTTCTTAGTAACGTTATTAGGGGGTCAGACGATATTAAAAGACGATGAAATATATTTTCGTTTGTTGATTTTCGATTTGTTTTTCTCGAAAACATAATATATTATATAACAATTTTTTAAAATCCTTATGTCTAGATTCTTGAGTTTCCTCAAAAAGATGCAAAACAAGGGATTATTAATTAATTTATAAAATTAAGATAACCTACAAAGCAAAGGATTATCTATTATTTAATTCATAATTTGTTATGAATAGGTTATTAATTATTAATCCTATAAAAAATTTAATACATGTTAAAATATTTATAACAATTAATAAATTCAACTAAAACTTATGAGCATAGATCTGTACGAAAATCTTGAGTGGGTAGACAATGCCTTACTTATGTATATACGAGCGCTCGCGATTTAGCCATGCAGCGCGATAAATAAAAATTCATAACTTTTCCATATGTGCGTATATGCAGCTAATTTTTTGTGTACTTATAACGTAAAGTTTACTGAACAACTTTATCAACGTGAAAATCAGAGGCAATCGTATTTAAATGCCTATATGAATTTTTTTCTACTAATTTTACTAATGTATCTTTAAAACATTTAAACTTTTAATTTTAATTTTTAAACACGAATTTTTATATATGTAGATTAAGGTCTACTTTAAACTTATTTAAAAAAGATATATTTTGTTCGATTAAAAGATATAGTTTAACTGTTTTAAAAACATTTTACTTTAAGGTAATAAAAACATAATTATTTAAAAATAATTCTTTACCCAAATTTATTGCTTTAAAATGTTTTTAACAAATTATCGTCATAAAAATACCCATAATAAAATGGTTTATAAAAATGTATTTTTTCCGCCGATAAAACATAGTGTGGCGTTTTCAAAACAATTTCGCAGGTTTGCGCTTTGCGTTTTTTAACGCAATGAACAAAGCGTAACTTATATCAAAGTCTCTGCTTGTATCCTTAATTCTTTCGTGCACTTTGCCATGTTGCCACATTTCGGAAGTGACATAGTCGTGCCTATGCTACGGAAGTGACACCGTCGCTATATATGAAATGCATATATCGATGGTGGCGCCAGCGGCATATACCTGAACTAAGTGCCAAACTGAAAAGGTACGAAAGCTACGTAGTCACTTCCACCCGTTTTTTCGGATTTGAGCTCCTTGTGCCCTCTAGTGGCTAAATATGCTGACAACAAGGCGAAACGTTGTCACTTCCATATATACGTTCCCACTTCCAATTTTGGAAGTCACAACGAATGTTACGTACCTATTTCGGAAGTGACTTGGTACATTTCATCAATATATATATATATATATATATATATATATATATATATATATATATATATATATATATAGAAATACTATAAGTAATATTAAAATCACCGAGAAAAACTAATTAAAAGAGCAGAAAAGCTCTGGTAAAATTAATAATTAATAATCCATTAAAAAACAAATGTCACGCTTTCGGTGGAATCCTTAATTAGGAGAGTAACCAATAGTTTATATTATGAACTTTATAATATTCATTATTTTAAAATTCGTGTTAAAAAAAATACATTTTGTGTACATAAACCTGGTAGCCATAACATATAAACATACTTTATGACTTATGTGTTAAATTTAATTTAAGTTTGACTAACACTTTCCACAAATCTAGTTTTCGTTGAAATAAAACAATTTGCAACAGTCCTTGCGAGATAGGACGATTGATAAGCAAAACAACGTTGACATTACAGACGAGTGACCAACGGTTATGTTTATGACGTGTTAGTGCTGGCGAGAATGTGGCGCAGATCCCCGGAGCCCACTTTTCGCCATGGCCAACGGCTGCCCGCCAAATTGGAAGGCGCAACTGACGAACAAAGCACTTTTCAGAGCAGATTTACTTCTGCAAGCACAACAATACTGATCTTATCGCCGAATCTTGATGTTTTAATGCATTGGTGTATATAAGAATATTGGCTTAAATATTACACAAATATTAAAACAATTCAGCTTGCATAATTTAAAAAGTTTCTTTGAGTTAAAAAAGCATGAATTAAGTTATAAAAATAGTTTAATCATTATTTAAAAAAAATATAGGGTGTGCCAAAAATGGCGCACCAAAGGTATAGACCAAGAAGAAGTTTTTTTTAAACCGAATTTTATTTTTGTTATTTTAATGTTTTGAGACTAATAATGTAGGTACCTATACAGGGGGCTCCAAGTATCCTATGTGTATACTATCTGTTCTGTTAAATGAAAAAAATGTTGCGTAATTACAAGCTTATTAAAATAAAATGTTAAAATTGAAAAAAAAGTCAGCGGTTCTAAAAATATTAAAAAAAAGTGAAAACATTTCAAAACCAAAAAAGTTTTACATATAAGGTTTAAGAAATTGGATGATTGTATGTTTATGTTATAAACATACAATCATCCAATTTCTTCGCTTCTACATTTTGAGTTTCCATCTTCATCTTTTGTTTTTATGGCCTCCATAACTTGTAGTTTATATATATTTATTTTATATCGTTGGATTTCTTGATTTTTTTTCTATCTAACCATGTAAAATTTTAATATGGCGGCTATAGGAAAAACAAAACGTGTAAATAAAAATCTAGTAGGCGAAAAAAAACACAAATTTAATGAAAATTTATATTTGTCTATGTTAACAAGTGAAACTTTTACTTTTACTTATTTTAACATTCCCAGGAATAACGAAATTATAACGATTTTTGGCTTTGACAGGTATTCCATTTTTTTACAAATTATTTGATTTTTTCCAATTTTCAAATGCAATTTTAATAGACTTGTAAGTACGCATTTTTTTACGAAATAAACTGATTTTGTAGCCCTTGTAGCTCCTCAAATAAAAAAGATATCCACATACAGAGTGGTCCAAAAGAAAGTTTAAAAGGAGTTTAAAAATCAGCTGAGGAAATTACAATTTAAACGCTCAAAAATTTAAAAATTACGTTGACTAAAAACATTTTTTTTTTCTTTTTTTCCTAAAAATCTTAAAAATGGTAACTGTAAATAAAAGCTAACACTTTTCGCACTATATAGGCAAATAACAATTCGCATGGTTTAAATTAGCTATTTACCTACAGCTTGACACATCTATCTGTCTCTGCAAAAAGAATGCGCCACGCCCCACAGTGGACTGGAATCGCCGAAAAGTGGCCAAAATTAAGGTCTTTTTGCAATTGAGTGAATCTAAATTGTTATTCCTATAGATAAAACATTGAATTTTTACGTGGTGTTTGTAAAATTTAAAAATATTTACTAATAAAAAACTTATAGTATAATATTTTTCTACCTATATTTAAAATTTTATGCTTAAACAAATATTAACAAACAAGTTATTTATTACCAATAATCTAGAGTGCTAAAAATTGAACAATTTTTAACCTTAAGTAGGGAAAAGTGTTTTTTGAGCTCTAATTATATACATTTTGTAGGCCAAAATCTTGTGAACAAGTCCATCTAAAGTTTGGATGCGATTTCGAAAATTATTAAGGTTTTTATGTGGCCGCGCGCGGCCGCGGGTTGGCCGGCCGGGCACGAAATCAGCGCACTGTACCAGATTTATTTAAAATAATTCATGTTTAAATAGCTGTATCTTAAGATTTCTTTTATGTTTTTTTTAAATTAGAGATAGGATATTTATATATCTTTATAATTTTATAGTTAAAAAATACCAACAAAAAAGTTATTTATTAACAATAATCTAAAGTGCTAAAAACTTCTATGCGTTATAGCGTGTGTAAATTGTGTATTTAAAAAGATCATATAGAATTTTTTCTTTCTGAATAATATAATTTAATTTATTATTAGTAGTTAGAATATTTAGGTAGGTAAAGTAATAGTAAAAATAAGAATTAACGATAGGTAGTTTGTATATGTACATACATTTTTAAAAATGTAGATATACAATAATAATATATTAATGAAAGGGGTTTTAATCCTTTTAAGAATAAACAAAAATTTTGTTAAGTAGGTTTTTTATTAATATAAATATTAATAAATATACACATAATAAGTTAAAAAATTCTAACTCTAAAACTGTGTCGTACTTAGGCTGGTAATGGCCTTAAGTACGCACTATAGGGTCTCTCTAGTTCTTCGACAGAGAGAATACCTACCTCGAGTAGGCTTGCCAGACGTACCCCTTTTTGGGGTACAATACCCCTTTTTCTATATAGAATTTTAAAAATACCCTTTTTCTAAAAATCCAAAAGGGGTACCAAAAATACCCCATTTTAAGACGGGTGTATTTTTACATAAAACTTAATTTTGAACTGGCACGGGTCATTCGACACTCAGCACTTTATCTTATATTAAATTATCATTTATACCATTTTCTAATTCAAATTTACCGCTTTTTACATCTCCTGTCTACCGCCTTTATTACTAATGGGAGCGATGCGCATCATGACTGCGCATTATGTTTATACGAGATTACGTACAGCACAGCAGTTCGACTAAGTAATTTTAATTTCTTAATTTAGTTTGGTGTCTTTAATTTCTATTTTTACTTAATTACTTAAGTGTACAGTGTTAATGTGAAGGGTTTCTAGTGCAATTGCTCTCAAGTAAGTTTAGTTGAATTTGTTTTGTATTTATAAACAAAATCCTTTCTTTTTAATTACTATAGATTGCACAACTGCACAATATGTCATCATCAGAAACTTATTATAACACTGATGATGAAAAATCGCAAGAATTTCAACCAAAACGGAGCAAAAAAAGACGAAATCATTTTAATGACGATTGGACCAAAACGTATAACTGGCTTGTAAAAGGCAAAGAAGCCGGGTTTGCAAAATGTTGTATATGTCACTCTAACTTCTCCATAGCTAACGGAGGCGTTTTTGATGTAAAAAAACATATGCATTCCAACAAACATAAGAAACAACTGGAACTCTCGGCAAAAACATCAAATATTTCTTCATTTTTTAAAGGACCTTCAACATCAGGTACATTAACAGATTTAAATAAAAAGATAACTGCTGCTGAGTGTTCCTTTGTATACCACACAGTGCAACATGCTCATAGTTATAATTCAGCAAACTGTAGCAGCTCATTTTATCCTACAATATTTTCCGACTCAAAAATTGGTCAGTCTTTTTCTTGTGGTAGAACCAAATTGTCGAAAATAGTTACCAATGTTTTGGCAATTGAATCCTTAAATACTATTATTAATGATCTTCGAGAAAACCATCCATTTTCTTTAGCGACTGACGCCTCAAATAAAGGAAATATTAAAATGTTTCCTCTGGTTGTTCGCTATTTTAAAAAAAATACAGGAGTTCAAACAAAACTTCTAAATTTCTTCGATTCTTCTTCTGAAACTGCAGAACATATAGCCAAATTACTAATCGAAAAAATAGAAAAAGTGGGCTTAAATATTAAAAAAATAATAAGTTTTTGCGCGGATAACGCCAATGTAAATTTTGGGAAAAATCACAGCGTTTTTACGGAATTGAAAAAAAATAATCCCGATATTTTAGATATGGGTTGCCTTTGCCATATGCTAAACAACTCAATAAAAAATGCCTCCAATTGCTTGAAATTTTACCTAGAATGCATTATTCTAAAAACATTTAATACATTTAGCTCACATACTAAAAGAAAGCATGAACTTTTAAATTTTTACGAGTTTTGTGATGTACAATATTCAGAGTTGCTGAGGCACGTTAGTACTAGATGGCTTTCTCTTGTTCCAGCTATTGATAGACTGTTCAAAAACTTTGAGCCTGTTAAAAGATATTTCTTATCATTAGATACTTGTCCACCAATTCTTCGAGAATTTTTTAATAACGAGTTAGCGGAAGCTTATCTGGGTTTATTTTCCAATAGAGGATCTTTAATTCAAAATGTTATTTTAAAACTTGAAAATAATGGACCTGTAATAATAGAACTATATGACCTAATGCTTGATTTGCAAAATTCGTTAAGATTAAAACTTTCCGAAAAATACTATGGAATGATTACGCGGCAGGCAATTCTAAAATGCGACAATCAAAATGAAATTGACCTCTTCAAAAGGCGAGCCAATGCTTTTTTAGAAAAAATTGTTGAATACATTGATAAAAGATTTCAATTTAAAAATAATAAATATGAAGTTCTAAGATTTTTTCAATTCAAAAATGTTCTATCTTTTGAACAACTCACTACTGTATTGGATAAATTCAATATTACTGGCGTAAATTGTGACTTACTTTTTGAAGAATTTGTTTTTCTTAAAACGGCATTTCTTTCCTTGGAAAAAATTCCGTCATATGAGCAAAAATGGACAACTTTTTTAAACTCATTTGAGACTCCCAACATGGAAAAAATTATTAATTTTGTTTTTGCACTTCCACATTCAAATGCTATGAGCGAAAGAATGTTTAGCTTATTATTTCATGCATGGCGAGATAATAGAAGTAACTTATCACTAAAAACTATAGAGGCCGAAATTATGGTTTAAACATAATTATGGGAAAACCTGCAAAGAATTTCATAAATATGTTTTGGAAAATGAGAAGTTGTTAAAAGAAACAAGTTCAAGTGAAAAGTATATATAACAATTGAAATTGAATTAAGTGCCCTAGTTGTTTTTTTATTATTATTTCTTAATATTAGCGTTTATCCTCTTATCTGTTTAATCATTAACACATTAAATGTGTTACTTTTCGCTATTTTTTTTGTTACCTGAATTTTTCATATATCTAAATATTTTTATTTTTGTTCTCAATTAAACCTACCTGCTTACTTATTACTAATAATAATAAGTTATTAGTAATTAAAGTTTCTGTTAAAATTTATTATTAGATAGGTATTTATACCTGTAAGGTTTAAAGCACGATTCATAAACTTTCAGCTGCCGCTGGAGGTTGGCGTTAAAGGTTAAATCATTGAAAATACACGCTTTTATTCATAAAGCCAACCGCCAGCGCCAACCGAAAGTTTATGAAATGGTATTTTTGCAAAACATATAAAAAGTTCAATAAAGATTTGTAGAATTATTGTTAGTTTTAACATCATCAGTATTCAATTTAAATCCTAATTGGAGTCACCTTTCAAATACCCCTTTTTCGAAATTAATATCTGGCAAGCCTAACCTCGAGTAACTTTACAGTGGAGATATAGGGTTTTAGAATCAGTTCAGGTTTGTTGTTTATTCTTTCATATAAATATATACAAAATGATAAGTAAAGGATATATACATAAAATAAAGGTCTATCGTAGATAAGTATTATACAATTTTATGTGTGCGAACAGGTCAATATTTCGTTCTTTGTACCCAAAAGGCAACAGGCAGGCATAGGCTCCGTTTTCCTCCACAGACAGGCAGGTTCACTTGCAACTGGGGCTGTAAAGAAGAAATATTAAATGCAAAATATATAAGTGAGGTTATGTTCACTTGGATGTTAAATGTGGATAGATTATCAATGACAGGACGGGTGGCAGGATTTTCAAATAGGTTAAATACGGCATAAAAGCCCAGCATAAAAGCCACCTACTGTTTTATATCACCAGGAAATAATCCTTATGCATTCAAGTCTTGATATGGGTTCTTCCAGCAAGTATTAAGACCAGTCAGAATTTGAGCTACAAGTAGACTGATTTTAATTATGTCCAAATCCGCCTTTTATAGCTAAAACTTGCAAAAAGAAATACTGTAAAAACAACATCACCACCCTAGACCACCACTGATCACCACCGTTATGCTATCATAAAAAATCACAAAAAACACAAGGAAACAATCCAACGCGATACGCAAAAAACAATGACAGATTATTAACAATGGCGTCAATGACGCCGCGTCATATAACAAATATGGCGTCAACAAGAACAACAGTGTTGCCGAATTTGGGGTAAAATCCCGCGAACGGCAACAGTGTGTATCGATAACAGCGCCAGTAATCTTGGAAGTGTACTAACATAATATTTTACCCCTTCCACCAGAGATATCAGTCTATTTGTTGTGGTTTAGGGTTATGCTTCACTAAATGTCAAAATTAGTTGTTTTAGTACATGGTACGGCATCTGTTGGCTGGTGGATGTACTACCTCTTGCAGGTAACAGAAAACTGCGGTGAATTACTAATGGTTCATTACAAAACACCTTTACCAATTTTTATGAAATTTTGTATAAAAATACTTTAACTTATATATCAGTTTACGTGTTCGAGGGTTTTTCAAAAAAATATTTTTAAAGCCCATTAATTAAATAAAAAAAACGTTCTAAAAACAACTTTTAGAGAACTTTTTTTAAGTAAATCAGGGCTCCCAGCAGTCCATGTTGCGAGAAATAGTGACTTAAGAGACTAATAATAAAAAATAAACGACCAAATATAGACCAAATTAATTACCGAAATAACTATAAAATGGAGGTATACATTTTTTTGGGATAAAAGATCTAAATTTGAATTTAAAATACATAGAGATAACTTGAAATTATAAATTTTTATTGAATTAAATTTAACAAGTAACCATAACTGTTATAAAATACATAAATAACAAAAAAATATTAAATTCTGTAATAAATTATGACTTATAATAAATAGAATCACATTTATATAAAAGACACTGGCATCAGTCATTTAATGGGTTATATTTTTTTGGTGGGCTGCAGGCTGCAGCTGATCTATAATTTTCGCCTTTCGTTTTTCTAAATCTTGTAAGTTACCTTCCCCGCTTCTTTTTTGGGATGGTTCACCCCTTCAAACATTAGTTGAGCCATACATATTTTTTTAACATTTTTATTTGTTTGCAACAATACGTTCTTTATGGTCTTTTTTATTAAAAATAAAACAATAATTCTTTTATTATTCCTTTTCCCGAAAACGGTTTTTTTATTTAATATAAAACAATAATTCGTTTATTATTCTTTTTCTCGAAAACGGTTCATTTTATTGACAATAAACAAGAGTACCTTTATTTTAGTTTAAGGTTCACGCTACGCAAATTTAGTTTTTTTAAGTCTTCACATACGGGGTGTTCAAAATTTAAGCATTAAGGTATAAAACTTAGTCCGTCCCTGGTAAACAAAAAAAGCAAAACATGTTTCAAGAACACTACTTTAAGAGGTCCCTACCAGGGTCCATCATATTAAATTTTTATTAAATTATATTCAGTACTTTAAAAGTTATTCAAGGAAATCCAATTTGCAGGCGCGTCCTTTCGGGGCCCATGTCTCCGCAAGGAGGGCCAGTAGGAATTTTTTTTATAGGAATGTGTCATCTTATTTTTTCATGTTCTATCTGAATCCGAGATATTTCCCACATTTTCCCGGACACCCTGTATAGGTAGTGTTAACCTAGCGAACCGAAACTATAAACGTAAACGAAACCCTAGACCAAACCAGAAACAATTCAGCAATAATTTTGGCGGGCGGTTCGGGTCTGGACGGCGGGAACTTTAAATGTAAACTGCGAAGTTTTCGAATGTTTCACTTGGTTTACTGTGGTTTCGATATTTATAAAACTGTGAATATTTATATTTAAAAAAATATTTTTTAATAGTTGATTTTAACAGAAAATATAGACTTTATAGACTTTAGGTAAAAAAATAGACTTTTATAGACTTAAGACAAAAATATAGACAAGTCTTTAAAAAAACTACCTGCTGGGAGCCCTGAAGTAAATTAAAAATATGGTGTTAAAGACCGTATTTTTGTTAGTCTATCCTAAAAATTTTGTGCAAATCAAACGAACAGTAACAAAGATACAGCGCTTCAAAGTCGTCAAAAATTACCATTTTTCAGCAAAATAATCAAAAAGGGGTAATTTTTACCGACTTTGAAGCGCTGTATCTTTGTTATTGTTCGTTTGATTTGTACAAAATGTTTAGGGTATACTAACAAAAATACGGTCTTTAACACCATATTTTTAATTTACTTTAGTGCATTTTAATTCATGGAGTAGATATAATAAGCCATTTTTATTTGAAAATCGCGACAATTATCGGAGGAGGCTTGGGAGGCTGGGAACAAGGACTTTAAATATTCTAGAGAACATCATACTCGAAAAATATTAAGAACTACAACAAATGAAGACTTGCTTTATGGACTCTATAAACTAACAACATCCGATCCATTTATATATAAAAAAGAATATTTTTTTTATTATACGAATAATGCATATCATAATTATCTTATTAAACATACCTAATTTATTTTATTTAAAATTTAACATGACCAATATTAAGAATTTTTTTATATATAACATTATATTACTATAATATTATTATTTGCCTAATACGATTTATAAAATTAAAAATCGCATGCGAATTAACAGCTAACGAAAACAATTACAAGGGTAGTAACGCGCAACTCGTCCCTAAATATCTCATTGATAGGGATTTTTCTTTATTGATAACGACTGATAAGGAAAAATCAAACTCAACGTCCATAATATATTATAATGATGAACGTTGTTTTCGCTGATTTTGAAGTGGTTTACCCCTCGGCCTAATATTGCCATTATTAGTTTTTTCTTAATATATAGTGCATTTACTGTAATTTGGACCAATCTGGTATTTGCAAACTAATTTTTAAAAATCATCACATTCGCCACTGATATCCTTAATAAAATCTAACCTGTCAAAAGGTTCTTACCTCACTTTTTAATTATTTTTCCTTTATTTCTTTAATCAATCGAAATTAGTCAAAGGGACTTTAAAAGAGTAGAAAAAGCATGGTAATAATAATAATCTTTTAAAAACTGGACTCTTTTTTAATTGGTGTAAGCTATTTTTTGCGCTTGGAAGTTTTAACTGTAAATATTTTTTTTAACCTGGAAAACACTCAAAACAATTACTTTAAAATGAGTAAATAACAACTTTATTTATTTAGGGGAATGTTTACAATCAAGGAGTAGAAGTACAAATTAAACTAAACAATATACGAGATATCTATAGAAAATAATCAAACATTTTAAATTACGCGCCAACGGAGATATTTTGTGATAATATCATTATATTATCATTGATTAAGGTTTACTCCTTCACTCAACAATATTATATTACATATATGTGTGGCATGTGATATCATGTTTAGTTTTCGTGATATTGTTATTTAAATGCAACGTGTTAGTGGCAATTTAAAAAATGTGAGATTTTATGGTAAAACGATGCAATGTAAAATTTTGCGTAGAACTGGGAATTTTTTTTTACAAAAAAGCGTTCTGCAACGGTTATGTCAAACAATACGCAAAAAGAGACCATGATTCTTGCCCCACGACATGTCTTGGGACATCTATCTGATTTTCGGTACGAAACTGATGAATTAACAAAGCTGAGTATGCGGACGCATTGTCGCGACAATGCATCCGCATACTCAGCTTTGTTAATTCATCAGTTTTGTGCCGAAAATCAAATAGATGTCCTTTTACAACATCTTTAATTGCCAGACCTAGCGCCTTGCGAATATTTCCAATATTAAAATCAGGACGCCGTTTTCAGAGTAGGATTCGTCACAGACCAGCTGGGAAATGAATTTTACCTACTTTAAAGTGGACAAGCACCAATAGTCTATAAAATCAATAATAATGATTTAAAAGGGGCCGTACTTTTAAATTTTGTGTATTATATAGAGCATTATGTCAATAAAATATTTTGCTATGACAACCTTTTGTTTTAATTGTTCTGTTTAATAATTTTCACTAGGCCCATTTGTTAAATTTGGTTCTCAATTAGTTCAGGGTATAATAATTTATTATTAATAAAGCAAAAAATGTTTTAATGGTTTATTTTTTATTGACATTTTACCCAATACCTATAATATAATATAAAAATATTATTTTTGTAAGAGACCTTTTGTATAATTAAAAATAGTAAGCAATTCGGCAATTTTTTATAGGGATACTTAAACTAAAATTAATTAAACAAAAATTAATTAAACAAAATTATATTCAATTTTATGAGAATTTAAAAAAGCGGCAATAGCAAAGCAAGGATTTCAGCGTAATATACTGTAACAAATTAGGTTGATAAATAATTCATGTCCTTATTTCGCTATCTAAACGACTAAACGCCATCTTGCGAGAGATTTCCTGATAAAAATGACCACACGTAGGCTAATCTGTTCTTTATATGCCTCGTGCAAGGCCATGAAAGATAGCAAGGGATCAGATTCAGTTGTTTATAAAAGAATAATCTAGATATATGAAGTTGTTGTGATCGAATAACATCGTGAGGAACTTATCTGTGTTAAATAAAATCAAAATTGTTTACAAAACTATGCTATTACAAAGTACATAAACAGATATTTAAACAAATAAAGTTAAAATTGATTTTAACCTACTTCCACCCAACCGGTTGAGCTGAAATTTCGAACACACTTTTGGTGCTGATAACAATACAATTTACAGTGTATTCAAAACCAAGCCGAACCAAACCCGTTTTTGGTCGATTCGGAGGGAGTGACTAAGATTCTGTTTACATTTAGTTGACTTTAAATACACTTTAGTATACTCAATATTGTAACCCACATAACAATAAAAAGCATATTCATATCCATAGCATATACCCAGAATGTACCTGAACTTATATTCATATTCTTATATTCTTAGCATGTTCCACGAATATATAAACATGTACCACCTATATTCTAAAACGTATATTCCCGTGCATTTATTCATAACATATGCTAAGGATATTTCGCTATATGCTTATAAAAACTTTACAGGATATACTTTTGACTAAGTTGTAGCATGTACGTAGTATATGCTTGTGACATGCAACATAACAACAGCGCCACCTGTCTGTGATAGATCGATCTGTCACAGATCGAGCAACAGGTGGCGCTGTTGTTATGTTGTATGTCAACTCGGCCGCACGCCATTTTAATGGTTTGTCTTTTGTCCGAGGATTTGTTTATCGTAAAAAAGTTTCAAAACAAACGGTTAAAGGTTAAAGTGTTGTGCAGTTAAAATAGTGCGTAAACGGTGGCCACGGGGGCATTGTATTCTGTGGGCATTGCATTGCACACCTCTGATAAGGGGGTTATATTTTGTGGTGTAGGTCGTAAGTGGTGTAAGCTCTAAAAGAAAACACTAAATATTAGACACAGAGGTATAGTTCCTAAGTTTTGTATTTGATGTGCGAGTTTATTGAAATCTGGAAAGGAAGACTGAAAAGCTTGACTTTTTAAGGTTAGTTGTGTGCTAAGAATGTAGTATACTACATTCTAGTATACTATAGTATTGATATATACTTTAGTGTGTAAGTATACTTATAGGTAGTTATTATAGTTAGTTGTGGTTAAGCTGAGTTGGAGGAGATACAATGTTCACAAAAAACCACCCAAAAAGTAAACGCTCGCTTAGACGTATGGTGACTAAAAAAACTCGTGAAGCAGAACTTTTGCTTACTTTAAATGACACTCTTAAGGTTTCTACTTCTATTTCTCCATCTCCACCATCTCCAACTTCGAAAACCCCCGATCTCCAAATGTCAAACAAAAATTTTAATTTTTAAGAAAGATATTTAATAAAATTGAAATTAAAAATTTAAATTTGACACCCTGTACCTCGCTTACTATTTACTTTAGGATAAGACAAGATGGCGCCGATCACAATATTTTTGCGTAAGGAATACGCTGTTACCTCATTCTTTTTGGGACACCCTGTATAATAATACTTCCTATATATATATATATTTTTTTTAGATTGGCTGACAAACAGGATGAGGAAGAACATAATACCTAATACATATTATAACCTTTTTTTTAATAAATGTTATTAAGCATATAGGTAGCTGTTTTTTACCTTACCAAGTATGTTCACAGAATATGCTATGTATATATAGCCAAGTATTCCCAGTATATTCTTAGAACATTCCCAATTGTAGTGCATAGCACATGCTACTTGTGGCCAAAAGGATATGCTAAGCATTTCCCTAGTATATAAAAGCATTATTCCTAGCATATGCTCAGAACATATTCCTAATATCCTTATACGTAAGAAGTTGATTCTGAGCACATGCTAGGTATATTATTTTGCTATGTGGGAATTTATTTGCTTTGTGCTTTGTCGAAATTAATTAAAAGTACATGCACATTCAAGTCTAAAACATAATACCCTCTAATTCTCTAATAAACGCTCAATTGTACAATCCGATTCTTTTTCAATAACAGATGTCAAGCCATCAAATTGTATAATTTGAAATAAAAATGATCATTCAAATATTTACTAATGTCAAGTATTTAAAAATATTTCACCTAAGGTTAGATTTGATAAGGTTAAAGAATTAAGATATTGTATTGTTCACGGTCAAATCATACTAGCACTAAATGTAAATCAAATTTATATTGTAAAATATGCATATTTTGCATGCAAGGAACGCCATCATCCATATTATACTTTGAAACAAATAAAATGCAAAAAAATGTAGCTTCATCTTCTACTTTTAAACCTTTCACTTAATCTATTACTATGCATTCACAAGCTTCTTTAAATACAAACACTACTGTATTATTATCAACAGCCGCTGTTGAACAGCGTAAGTATACGCGTTAGGTGATAATAAGAAAAAAACCATAATAAGATGTCTTATTGATAGGGCATCACAAAATAATTTAATTACCATTTCTTGTTGTAATAAACATAAATTGAACATTATTCCTATAAGTAATTCGTATATTAATACAGTATGTTCTATTAAAACTCCAATGAAAAAATATGTTTCTTCTATTTAATCACGAATATCATTTGATAAATATAATATAACTTTAATAATTAAAGTTATAAATATCAGTTATATTATCCACTACAATAATATAATATTATATTATTGTAGTGGATAATATAACTGAAAAATTATCAACAACTAATATACAGGGTGTTCCAGAATAAGATGCTGAACCTTAAGGGTGTGAATCCTTAGTTGATTTTAAGAAAAAAAGTTAAAATAAACCTATGACCTAAACCTCTTAATTTTTGAGTTACAGGGTGTTAAAGTTTTAAGAAAAAAATCGTTTTTTTATCGTAACTTTAATAACTTCCTAGATATTTTTATAAAATTTGGCACACGCCTTCTAAGCATTAACAGTAAATTTTTGATGTAGAAGATTTTTTATTTTTTTACCAGTGGCGTCCGTACAGGATGTGGTCTAGATATTTTTGGAAAAATATTATGCACGCCACTGCTATTTTTCAAAATAAAAATTACTTTTTAAATCCCCATTTATTTTAAGGCAAATTTGATTTCTTGACCATTTTTCGTACGACTAACGGTTTTCGATGAAAAAAATAAAAAGCATTTAATGCGCATATTGCGAAAACAATGCCATGATTAAATAAACATTAAAATTAAATTTAATTATAAAATAATTTTAAAAGAACCAACATTAAATAACGTAAACAAAAACAAAAATAATTTAGATTAGCTGTTGAAAGTGGCCACCACCTGCAAGTATGCATGCTCTTCTCCTCATTGAGTTTCGTACCATTAGAAAAATCCCTGGAGTATTTCTGATAGTGTCACAACGAAGTATTATGCGGTTTCTAAACTCCTCCTCAGTATTTATTGGGGTGCGTAAACCATTGCCTTAAGATGTCCCCATAGGAAAAAATCTAGACTGTTTAGGTCTGGCGATCTAGGTGGCCACGATTGTGTTCCTCCGCGCCCTATCCAGCGATTTCTATAATGTTGATTTAAAAATTCCCGTGCCCGGAGTCTAAAATGGGGAGGTGCACCATCGTGCAAAAACCACATATGAAGACGGGTAAAAGCAGGGACGCGTAGTCTAGCAAATTTGGTAAACTCTGTAACTCAAAAATTAAGAGGTTTAGGTCATAGGTTTATTTGAACTTTTTTTCTTAAAATCAACTAAGGATTCACACCTGTAAGGTTCAGCATCTTATTCTGAAACACCCTGTATATACATTATCATTAAATTACCTAAGTAATGTTTCTTTAGCAGACGAATCTTGTAATTTACCTGGTGATATTGACGTCAGTTTAGGAGCACAATTATTTCCAAATTTATTAATAACAGGTCGTATTATGTATTATATAAACATGGTATTATGTATTATATAAACAAGCTTATAATGAGGTAATAAAAGAGTATTTAGATAAAGGATATTTATCTGAAATTTCATATTCTGACGAAAATATTAATAGTGGTTATTTTAAACCACATTATGCTGTTGTTAGACTTGGTAAAGTAACAACTTAACTTCGTGTAGTCTTAGATGCAAGTGCTAAAACTGATACAGGTGTATCGTTTAATCATATTTTATAAACTGGACCTAATTTGCAAGCTAATTTATTTTTACTTCTTTTAAATTTTAGACTTTTATATAGAACAAATGTATTTATAAATTTTAATGTCATAAAAACATTTTGTTTAGGTTTAAAATCCATTCGATTATTTCAATTTAATTCTGTAGCCTTTGGTTTAAAATCAAGTCCTTATTTGGAAATGCGTACCATTAAACAACTAGCAGATAATGAGTACGATAAATTTCCTTTTACGTCTGATGTAGCAAAAAAGAGAACTTTATATGGACCACAATCCACACAGCAAGGTCTGTTCTATCTCATACTAAAAATACTAAAAAACACTGCACAGAGTTTAACAGCGGTCATTTTTGTTGTTTACATTTTTTGTTCTTTGGGTTTGTGCTCTGTTCATACAGATAAATAATCGTTTTAACCGTTATTTTTCTTCCAGAGGCACTTGTAAGCCTTAAAAGAGGCCTTTAAGTGCTAAGAACAACCATTTTACTCGTCTTTTGTAAAAAATAAACCTTATTCTATCAGGGCTGTCATCAAACTGTCAAATGTCAATTTTAAGGTTATTTTATACGCTGAAATGTGAAATGTTAAAGGCACGTTAGTTACGTTATAAACCCAAACCATCCCAAACTCAACAACACAACCCAACCGACCCCGCCCCATTGCCCCCCCCCCGCCCCATTGAACAAAAAACCCAACTAAAATGGGCAAATTTATTTTACGATAAAAATAAAACACTTTTTGAGAAAGGAACAACAAATTTATGAAATAAAAAAAGTTCGACAACTTCTAGTAGATTTTATGTTACGATAAAACTAAAACAAACCATCCAACCCAACCCAACCGAACACTGTTTAACAAAGAAACAACAAATTTATGAAATAAAAAAATAAAAAAAGTTCGCCAACTTCTTAGTATCGAACCCGGGACCTCTCGCATGCCAAGCGAACGCCCTACCATATAAGCTATCTAGCTTGATAACAAATGTTAAACGCTCGGGGAACAAAAACGGATTATAATTATGACGTAACTAACGTGCCTTTAATATTTTCAATCGCGGTACGTTAGCGTGCCTCTAGTCACTGTGTATTTTATAACCCACAAATTAACCTTCAAATTTACATTTGACAGCCCTGATAAAATAAGGCTTATTTTTTAAAAAAGAAGAGTAAAAAGGTTGCCCTTAGCACTTTAAGTCCTCTTTTAAGGCTTACAAGTGCCTCTGTAAGAAACACAAAGTTTAAAACAATTATTAAACAGCACAAACTCAAAGCACAAGAATTGTAAACAACAAAAATGGCCGCCGTTAAACTCTGCAGTGCTGCAGTGATTTTTAGTATTTCTAGCATGAGATAGAACAGACCTTGTTGTGTGGATTGTGATATGGATGATCTTATTACTTCAGTATCTTTAATTAAAACAGGGATAAGCCTTTATAAAGAATAAATTGATCTTTTTAAATGTGGTGGATTAGATCTTGTTAAATGGGCTAGTAATTCAAAAGAGTTATTAAAAGAGGTTCTAGAATCTTATAGAGCTTCAAAGGAGTTTTTAGATGGAGATTCTTTAAAAATTTTAGGTTTAAAATGCTTGCCATTGTCTGAAATATTTACTTTTTAAATGTGGTGGATTATATCTTGTTAAATGGGCTAGTAATTCAAAAGAGTTATTAAAAGAGGTTCCAGAATCTTATAGAGCTTCAAAGGAGTTTTTAGATAGAGATTCTTTAAAAATTTTAGGTTTAAAATGCTTGCCATTGTCTGAAATATTTACTTTTACTTCAAATTTGACAGAGTCTAATGATGTTTATACTAAACGCATAGTTCTTTTTACCATAGCTCTTTTATTTGATGTATTAGGATTGATAGCACCAGTCATATTATATTTTAAGCTTTTAATTCAAGAATTATGGTTAATTAAAAGTAATTGGGATGATAAACTTCCTGAACATATATTTACGTTTTATAAAATTTAAAAATGAATGACCACTGAATTAAAGATTCCAAGACATTTATGTATCGCTGATGGATGTAATGTAAATATTTTAGCTTTTGGAGATGCGAGCATTAAAGTTTATGGTTGTTGTATTTCCATGCCTGTAACATATTCAAATTTAAATATTTCGGTAAATTTAATTTGTGCAAAATCTAAAATGCACCTTTAAAAATTCTTTCTTTAGATTGTTTAGAATTACCTATGTGCAGCCTTGTTATTATCTAAATTGGTACGTCATATATTAAATTCTTCTAGTAATCGATATAAAATTAATAAAATTTTTGCCTTTTCTGACTCAACTATTGCATTATCATCCTTCCCTCATCGTTGGCAAACATTTGTAGCCAATCGTGTTGGAAAAATTCAGGAGAATTTAGCACTTGCAAATTTTTATCATATTAATGGAATTGAAAATCTAATTGATTGTGTTTTACGAGATCTATTACCTTCACAATTAATAAATCATTCATTATGGTGAAACGGCCCTTTATGGGCTAAATTTCCAATATCAGAATGGCCAATTAAGCCATTTGATGTTAAAAAATATAAATTGGATATTCCTGAAATAATAAAGGAATTTATTAGACTTATTAATACATCGTATAAAAATTCAATTATTTATAATCTTGCATTAAGAGTTTCATCATGGACTACATTATTAAATATAGTTGTATATATTTATTTAGATGTTTATGAAAATAATACAATCAACAAATTTAATTATGGTCTCTGATTTGAAAATTGCTGAAATAATGATTTTAAAAGAATTCCAAAAATATATTTTTAAAATGAATTTAATAATATTAATAATAAAAGTTCCTTAGTCCCACGTTTAGAAAATTGGATATCTTTCTTGATTATAAAGTGTTAATTAGAGTTGGAGGTCGTTATCAAATGCAAATATTCCTTTTGAAAATCGTCACCCCATTTTACTTTTAGGCCGAAATCACAATATTATTGTAAATTTGTTGATTGATCATTTTCATTGTTTAAACTGTCATATTGGTTCATATTTGTTGAAGTCACTATTAAGGCAAAGATTTTGGATTATTTCGGCTAGAAATATAATACTCCAACGAATACGTTTGTTTAATTTTTGTTTTAGAACATTTCCAAAATGTTTAACTCCAAAAATGCTCGTGTTCAAGAAGCAAAAGCATTTACACATACTGGTGTAGATTATACTGGTCCAATAAATATTACTATGACTAGAAGGCGAGGTATTAAAAGTCAAAAAGCTTATATCTGTTTATTTATTTGTCTTTCAACTAAAGCAATACATATCGAATAAGCTTCAGATCTTAGATCTGATATATTTTTAAAAGCTTTTAAACGATTTATTGCAAGAAGGGAAGTATTTCATGTTTATATTCAGATAATGCGACAAATTTTGTAGGAGCTAAGAGACGTTTGAATGAAATTTATAATTTTTATGTGCAAATGAAACTAAACAATCCTTTCAAAAAGAATTTAATTAGAAAAATAAAGCGGAAAATTATTCCTCCTTCTGAACCTCATTTTGGAGGTATTTGGGAGGCAACTTTAAAGAGTGTTAAAAGGCATTTATATAGAGTTATTGCTAAACAGTTATTATCTTATGAAGAGTTAAATACAATATTAATTAAGGAAGAATGTTTATTAAATTCTAGACCACTTTGTTTATTAACTGAGGAACCTCAACCAGAAATTCTTACACCTGTTAAATTTTAATGTCAACACCTCTTCAGTTTTTACTATTTATGTCAAATTCTGATCAAACCTTAAAGGGAAGAAAAAAGTTATTAGATAATTTAATTAGATTTTATTGGAAAAAATGGCATTTGGTATATTTACATACGTTAGGGGACATCCATTAATTACGTGAGATAAAAATAGGGGGGAGGGGTCTGGCAAAATCTCACCAAATCTCATGTTAAGGGAGGAGAAGTCATTTAAAATCTCACGTCCAAATTATCAGAAAAATGCCTCACGTAATTAATGGATGTCCCCTTACAATTAAGACAAAAATGTAATACATCTAATGTTCCCATAAACATAGGAACAATTGTTTTGATAAAACAGGATGATGTGCCTCCACTTCATTGGCCATTGGTAGAACAAGTTTATCCTGGAAAGGATGGGGTTATTAGGGTAGCATTAGTACGTTCCCAAAATGGGCCCTATATTTAATTAGACATTTTAACAATAAATTTTATAATATTTATTTTATTCAATTATTAATTTAAAATCTTTTGAAACTTGCATTTCAAAACCGGGGAGCTACAGGTTAGTTTGAGTATGTGGATTTTTGTATTTGTTTTCAAGTCCATTTGTTAATATAAATTTAGTCGGCTATGGTTGCCATATACATATATATATATATATATATATATATATATATATATATACAGTGTGTCCGTAAAGTCCCGGAACATGTGATTATTTTGAAAACGGTAATTTTTTTTAAAAAACGCTGAAACACGCCAACTTTGATATTTTTCTAGCAATATTTTAGCATATGTAGTTGTTCCAAATTCTGCCGCGTGGCGGCGCCACAATCAAAGTCAGTTTTTTTAAATTGCAACCCTTTATTTTTGTTGCATTTTTGGATAGCTACCGTTGTCCTGATTACATTGATGTGCCACATCTGGGGGGTTACATAAGAAAATTTTTGAAAAAATCAGGTTTTTGCTGCCGAATGAGATTTTGGTATTTTGTCAAACTTACACAATCTATGCGTTGCTTAATGTTTTTTGGAAAGCCAATCAGAGCAGTTGCTCAAAGTGTCCACCGTAAACTATTTGGAAATGGAACAGCCTGTCTACAAACGAGCGTTGTACGCATATATATATATATGTATAATTGATACTTATTGCGAGTAGTTAAAAACCACCGGCAAAAATATCCCAATTGTAACAAGAAAAATTTAGTTTCTAAGATAGTGAAAAAGTACAAGTTATGAAATAACATTTTTTATTTTAATTGAAAAATTATTGAAACATGACTTTTATTACTCTACATTACCTAATAGTCAAGTGTAAATAAATATTTATTATTTTTTAATGATTAATTTTTTTGTCTCAGGTGAAAAAAAATTTCGAATTAAAAAAAAAATTAAATATAGGAAAAAACGGTTTTTTCACGGTTATTGATATTTGGTAAAAATTGTATTGTTTTACCGAAGAACACTCGATAAACTTAACGAAAAATATGATATTTCATGTTTTTGAGACAATATTTTGTGAAAAACTATAAAAGTCATGATTTACCGTTTGAAGTTGAACTTTAACCTCAAATTACTTTTAAAAGAGTTGACTATGCAAAAAATCGTATCAGATCTTTTTTGTAGATCGTTCAATTCCCTACAAGAATATGTATTGATTTCTACAACTCACTGATTCGTTAAAACGCAATAAAATTCCAAACAAAAAAATTTATTTTTCCCGTGTTATTTAAATGGAAAATAAAAAATCGCGATAAGCCACCTCTTAATATTGATATTAAGAGCTCACTCTTTATCAGAATCAGAAAACTGTTAAAATTTAATCATAGGCGTAACATTTGGAGGGGGCAAAGTTACAAAAATAGCCCCAACTTTTTTCTGGGTTAATAATTTAATTTTTTTTATGAAATTATGAGAATTTATAGTTTTTTACGAAAAATAGGTACTCTTGATTTGAATTGATCAGATGCACCATTTTCGAGAAAAATGCATTTATATATAAATTACTCTGCATATTATACACATCTCATATTTTTATTAAAACTTTGTAGGCTTTGGAAAAAAGTGACGTTTTTTTGTTTTTTTGTTTTTTTACAACACCTATGTTTCAGATATAAATATGTGATTTTTTTACTACATGATGCTTAAAGTTGAAAAAACGAGAAAATTCGATGGAAATCAAACTTTGGCCTCGAATAACTCTGGAAGAAATCAATTTATAGAAAAATTATAAGAGACATTTTTTATAGAGCGTTAAATTTATTATAAAAATCTAAGATGTTCCTTGGCTAGGAATCCTTGCCATAAGTTGATTCGATAAAGACGTATAAAATTCCAAAGTTAAAAAAAAAATTTCCTATGTTATTTAAATGGGAAATAGAAAATTGCGATCCGCGACCTCTAAATCTTCAAATTAAAAGCTCAAATTTTAACGAGGTCTTTGTTTTGACATCCTCTAAAAGAATTTGCTGACCATTTGAAGAAAAAGAAAAAGTCGATTTTTTTGAAACACCCTAATATATATATACACTATTGGACAAAAGTAAAGCAACAACTGTATAAAAAATCTAACCCCAAAACGCCTTTATTAATCTTTAAGAAATTTTGGATAAAAATACTTGAACTTAAATCTCAGTTTACGTGTTTGAGGGTTTTTTAAAAAATATTTTTAAAGCCCATTTTTTTAATATTAAAAAAACCTTCAAAAAATAATTTTTACGGAAATTTTTTTTCAAGTAAATAAAAAATATACTGTTAAATACCGTATTTTTGTTAGTATACCCTGAAAATTTTGTACAAATCAAATGAACAGTAACGAAGATACAGCGATTCAAAGTCGTCAAAAATGACCACTTTTCAGCAAAATAATCAAAAAAGGGTCATTTTTACCGACTTTGAAGCGCTGTATCTTCGTTACTGTTCATTTGATTTGTACAAAATTTTTAGAGTATACTAACAAAAATACGGTCATTAACAGAATATTTTTTATTTACTTGAAAAAAAATTTCCGTAAAAGTTATTTTTCGAACGTTTTTTTAATATTAAAAAAATGGGCTTTAAAAATATTTTCTCAAAAAACCCTTAAAACACGTAAACTGAGATTTAAGTTCAAGTATTTTTATCCAAAATTTCTTAAAGAATAATAAAGGTGTTTTGGAGTTGGATTTTTTATACAGTTGTTGCTTTACTTTTGTCCAATAGTGTATATATATATATTTATATATTTTTTTTAATTAAATAAAATGAAAATAAAGAGTCATTCAAATTTTTTCTTTATCATTTACCTTAAAAATATATTGTATCCACAGTCTTCTTTTTTATGCATTTTTTCAAACTAAATAACTTATTCCAAAATTAAATTAAGATAGCTTATAGAATCAAAATCTAAATTGATTTGTTATTAAAATAAATTTCAAAACTCAAACATTGGTAAAATCGATAAGACGTCTAATACTAAGTATTTCATATTCAAATAAATACCTTAATCATCTATGTAGACAGACGTAGGTAAACAGATGAGGAATACAATTAGATTAGCATCTGATTAGTTGCCGATATGACAGCCCAGCCAAGAACAGCACAAGCCGGATCAGATTGTCGACCGTGCGAATCAGTGTCATAGGTGCAGAACGGTATGAGGCACGTGTCCTCGGTTTGTTCGCCGCGACGATAGATTGCAGAGTCGGATGTCATTTTAATTCATTATACACCACATTGAACCTTTTGTTTCACCACAGTGCCGTTTATTTGTTGCCACTTCTGCTGATTTCAGCCCAACAATGGAATCTATTTAAATGAATGTTTCCGTTAGATCTAGTGCCATGTTTGCCTATCCACGCAATATTTTTCACTTTTCTTTTGACACTTTTGTGCATTTGCGTTTTACCGCCAGGCACATTCTAAACAGAATTATTTTTTATTTTAATTTAAAAAATCATGTTTCGCTACCTTTTACATCCATTTTAAAATGTATTTTGTTCTTTTCTAATGCGATTATTAATTAAATTGTTTTGAAAAGTAGGTATTGATTTAAATTATAGATTTTTATAAAAAATTTATTGTTTATAAATTAAGGATTTTTGAACTTAAAACTGCAATGCTGTCCACTGTAATGGCGAGCCTACAGAAACTCCCCTCACAAGAACAAATCCAATTAACATGCAATTTACAAAGCTTGCCCACAATAAAAAACTTATATCTTAAAAATTAGTTCTTCGTACAGCTCTAGGATTATCGACAGTCGAAATATGTGTGTTGCAGAAATTATTAATTCCATAGAGGGTAAACATGGCTTGATATATCACCAAAGTCCATCCATCCATTAACATATTATTGTTGTCATTTTACTCTAAAAGCCAGTTAAAAAAATTGTCTGTGCGTTAAAAATCCTTTGGCTTCAAATCTTGAAATCTTTGAACGTGGTAAGGATGAAGCTGATTTTCGTGCAGAGTTTTACAAACTTTCATCTAACTAACTTGAACATGGTAAACGATTACTCGAGTGCTTATCGTTAAATCATTATGCACTAAATCCAGAATGTGTTTCTTCCGGCCAACATTTCTTTCCAAGCCCTTTATCGCAAACGATTGGCGTACAATCGTAATGCACCCGCGGTATTTTGACACCTATGTAGAAAATTACACCAAACACTCTACGTAAATTAATAATATAGTGGACATATTCATGTTCAGTGTTCATGTTCATAAGCAATTATTCATAATAATTAACGCACACACAATTTTTACAAACACAGAAGAGTCATATCTTAAGTAAAAAGATTATACTACTGTGAACGATAATATTTTGCATTGTTACTATTGTCATTTTTCTTTTTATGGATATGTATTAGGGTGGGACTTATTTTTGTCCGAATTATATCTTCCTGGCCTAAATAGTAATCAAGATATATAAACAGAAATAGGTGTAAAATTTAAGCGAAATCGATCTTACCCCACATCAATTACAATTTTTAATGGGAAATAACATGTATTTCCGTTCACTCTTCTTAAAAGCATAAAATTAAATAAAAAATTATGAAACTTTTATAAGTAAGCACTGTCTTAAAATGAATTAGTCAAAAATAACGTATTATAAGTCATATTTGACTAATTGTCATACTTAGCGAAAAAGCAGTCACTAATAATTAGTCAAATTCTACTGAATGAAATAGTCAAATTAGTAGATTTAAATTAAAAAAAAGTTTTGACCCAGCCGAGGAATGACTTGTCAAGCTTGTCAAGCTGTTGTCATAACCCATTGGGCCATCAGGCTAAAATATATACTGTTAAGTTCTATTGCACTTTAAAATATATTTAAAATAGGTAGGTATACATATACGTTTTACTGTTGTACTATAAAAACTTTTTTGCACGAGGCAACCTGGTCCCATATTTAGAAGAAACTCCAGATTTATGTGGTCCAGTTCAGAATTTTCCCACATTGATTGTATAGTTAAATTTTATAACCATTAAACGAATAAAAATACAATTATTTTTTGTTTATTTTTCTAAATCTCCTTAAACGTTTACAACAAAATGAGCAATCTCCAGCAATTCATATCAAAGTCAGCAATCTCCAATTTATAATTATAGATTTCACCTATACTATGCATCCTGGAGACCTTGTAGTTGGCTACTAGACCAACAACAACAATATTTCAATATAATATATAAAAAAAATTACAAATCTAGAATTTAAAATACCAAAATCAATTATCTCAATTTACTCAGTTTTAGTCTGACGGGAGATTGTTGACTTTGCTCTGACAGGCCTCATATAGACTTATAACTTATAAGTTACGAGTGTTATAAAAAATATTGTACGCTTGAAAAATTATTTTATAATGAGTTAATTTTTGTGGCGAGTCTGTTTGACGGACGGCTTACAAAAAGTCACTTTACTCCTCATAAAATATATTTTTTTTTCAAACGTCGAATACATAAAATAGGTGTGAATGTTAACACTGTAAGCGTACAAACCTCACCCAACAAAGAATTTGTAAAAGTTTCACCCTGAGTGATAAAATGAAATATAACACCACGGCAAATGTTATATTAAATTGCGACAAATAAATAAAATAAATACTCACGGTAATAAAGCCCAAGGTACTTTTGAGGTGTTGTATTCATGGGGAAAGTATTAAAAGGAAAATAATAAATGCAGTAAATAAAAGACAATAAATCACGTTTGAACACAGGTTAAAAACCTGGAAGGCTCCCGTTTATTTGTTTATAATTATCTCCCATAAAACCTTCCAAAATTGAGTGATTATGGGAGTGAGTTAAATGTATAAAACACTTAAATTTATAATAAACAATAATGATATTTATTTGGATGAAGCAAAAACAATAACCGCAACCCAAACTTATTTTCTGAACTTATTTTCTGAAAGAGAACTCTAAAAGAAAGGGACAACTAGAAGCCCTTAAGATTACAATACGGAATGATTTCATATTGAGGGCTATAATGGATCGCCTACGTTATTTTTAATACTGTTATAAGGATTTCAACCAATCAGATTCTCTTATTTAATTTAACACAAGAACAATTTTGGTACTATGGCTAAGTGAATAATTATGTGTATTTCAGCAATACTTTTAACAGAGAATTTGTTAATTTTTATCATGTACAATCCTTTTAAAATTATCGTATTACTGCATTTATAATACAAAACTATATTAAAGGTAATCCATTAAGGTAATTTAAATTAAATAACATTCCCTATTGGGTAGCCCTAATAAAATTTAACATAATTTATTGGTTTTTTAAAGCTGCAAATTTTGTTCTTTTTATTATTTTTTTTATTTATAAAACGGTTTGATCCCGATGTACTTTAAACCTGAATAATTTGTAAATTTTCAGGCACAAATGAACGAAAACTTCTGGTATTTTTTTAGAACTGCAGCTATTTTATATCTCGATTCAAGGATTAATTATTTCAGTTTTTATATAAAAAAATGTATACCTTTTATATTCTCATTGCAAAACATGAACATATCCATAAGTGATAAAATTTTATCCTTAATAAGGATTCCTTACATGGGCGCCGCTACATAGGGGCAGGGGGGGGCCCGGGCCCCCCCCCTGGAAATTCATACCCAGAAATTCCGGTACTCCATAATTTGACGGTAAGTGCTGATCGTTATCATTTGTTCATTATATTTTAATTTAACATAATTTGTATAGCGTATACATAAGACGGTTGTACTACTAAAGGAGATTCCTCGGCGATACAATATTTTTATATTTATATATTTACCAAAAAACTGTGATGTATTTTTTGCAATATGTACCAATATAAATAAATAGGTAAATATACATATAAAGATGATATTTTATTTGACTTAAGTTTAATGTGAACTTCTACAGTACAACTTGATTATAAATAACATCTATCAAAATTGTAAAAAACTTTAAGGGCCCCCCCCTAGACGAATTCCTTCCGGCGCCCATGATTCCTTATATGGTCTTTGCAGGCTTGCTTTAAAAACCAATCTCTTAACCGTTCCCTCTATTCCATCACAAGGTCCTTTTCCGTGCGATGTGGCAAAAAAATGTGGGTACTGATGTGTTCCCATCATACGAGGTCAGTTTGTGAGAATTGGATTGTCTATGCCAGGGTGTCGTGGAATGTGTATCAAGATCTACCGACTTTTTTGAGGTCTAGACTTAAGGTGACTTGTAGTATGTGGTTTCGGCGTCTACGCTTAGCATGGGCCCAGTATTTTAGTTGTGGCAGTCTGACACGTTTGGTGATTGTTTTTCTTTCTAGAAGGACGCTGGGCGATTGGTTCTGTAATTCCGTTAGGTCCGTCGTAAACAAGGTGAGTATTTTGCCTTCGAATTTTCGAAGGTTTTGTTGGTTTGCTTTGGTCAGAGCGCCTGTGTTTAGTGCGTATGTCACCGTGGGGGAGATCACAGTTGAGGAGCTACTCTGCAAAACGCAGTTTTTGAAAAAAGTAATTTTTTCAGGGTAGAGAAATCTTTGCTACATACTTAATTAAGAAATTTGAGTTTTTGTAAAAAATGTAAAAATTAAAGAAAAATGCGAGAATTCCATACAAGTTCGTTGTCAAAATATTGTTTTTTTCTTGCCGTTACTGCATCTCTTTAAAAAAATAGAAACTACATTTTGAACAGAACACCCCAAAATACTGAGGGGTTTGCAACGGAATTTACTTATAAATTGCGACCTGCTCAAAAAATAAACATTAATTTTATTTAAAAGGTACCTAACTAGTAACAAAAAATTAGTTAATTAAAAAAATATTCTAATATATAACTTAAAAAATATTAAGGGTGTTAAATTTTCAGACGAATGTCTACTTCGTTGCAGTCGCAGATCAAGTTTTCTTCATCGACCCCTTCTTCTTTCCCGGTTGCAACATTGTTTTGGTTATCTATTAGATCTGCATACCATTTTAGATCTTCTACTTCCCTCCAATTAACTTTATTGCCAGCTTCGTTTCTTCCATAGGATTTTTGTAACAAATTGTCAATATCTTTTTTTTCCTCTCTTTAATGGGTCTACCTAGTTTAACTTTATTTAATTTTAAATTGAAAAGTGATTTTCCAGGTCTAAGGCAGAGTTTTGGTTCATTTAGGTCGTTTTTATAGAAGTTCTCGAATTTTAAAGTAACTTTTCCAGAATCGGTTTTTTGTATTAAAATTCTCTTCGATTCACGAATATTATCAAGTTTTTTGAAAGTAGAATTTAGCTGTTTTATGTCATAAACATCCCAATCAGTTCCCAGAACTTTCACTGTCCCTATTTCCGAAAAAATGCTCCAATAATCTTCTTTTTTTAAAATTTCTTCTTTTTTCCTCGTTTTCTTTTCAATTCTTCCAAAAACCCGATCCGCAGGTAGAAATGAGTGACCCCTTACTGGGAAAAACAAGATAACTTTTTTGATACTATGTGGGGCTTTATTGTTAAGCCAGTATGTCAGAATATTGACCACATTCGAATTTTTGTTTTGTCCAGAACACCCATCACAAAACAGTCTTATAACTTCACAATCTTGAGGTAGGTAAGCGTTCATAAGAAAATTGTATACTGCCGATCCTATCTCGTTTGAGCCTCTATTTGCCTGAGTCTCCAACCAGGTGTAAAACACAGGATCAGAGGTTTGCCTATCAGTAACACAAAAATTATACAAAGAAAGTTGAGTTGCATAGAAAGCCTCTTGTATCGGAACTTTGGGAAGAACTTGTACTTGCTAAAGATCAAAACACACTGTAAAAGTATTTTCATCATTCTTTTTCATTAATAGGTGGTATTGCTTAGCAGATAATTTATGCAGTCTTGATTTGGTCATGATTTCCATTTTCTTTGCTGGATTCGTTGCCATCTTAAGCTGGTTTTTAAGCTGATAGCAATAACTACACACGTCGGTAGCTGGCGAACCAAATCCTATGTTAAAATCTTTTCCAAAGATCCCATAAAAAAAGTTTTTTTCACTTTTAAATTGAGATCAGCAGCAGAATTGTACATTTTCCATAATTTTTAAATGGAGCAATCCGACGGTAAATAGATTCGTTTTGATTTTTCTCTGTTATAATGCGATTCAGTTGCATTCAAATTTCCAAGAAAATCACGCACAGCTTTTCTTTTTTCATCGTACATTTTTGACCGACGATCTCCTCCTCTACGTTCCTTTATACCATTACCGGCGATCATTTTTTTAGCAATTATTATAACACGCGTGTGATGTTAAGTGCCTTAGTAAAAAATTTTTGACAAACAAGGTGTCTTTTTTGGTTAAAATCATAAAAAATGTACTTTATACGAACACTTTGTACATTTTTAAAACCTGACCTATTCCTAGGATGCTTCACTACTAATAAATGTGCAATCTTGTTGTCCTGAATAGTACGATTACTTTCAGCGTATAACTTTTTTCTAGCGTCAATAATAGCACCACGGCTGATTGCGTTGCAGTTAATCTTCGCCTCTTTGCCAGTAGGACCTCTTTCATGGTTGCAGGGCCTTGTATCCATATCCTCCAAATTGGGAAAATGATTAGCGTGTCTAAAAATTGTTATTGCTCAACAATGTTCATTGTTCAATTTGCAAAAATTACCTAAATTCCTTTTCTAATGCTCTTCTCTGAGGTTTCTTAATTTTCTTTCGAAAACCAGTCGTGTTCTGTTTTACCGAAATCGATTGCTCACCATCTGCATTCATTTTCGATGCAATTATTAATGAAACTTTCACAAAAGTTCGTGCACAGATTAGTTTGTGGATAAAAAGAGAGTTTTTACTTACTGTCAAACTTTGACAGCCAAAGTCATTTCTAGAAAAACTGCGTTTTGAAACGGGCAACCTAGCAATAAAAATTACGGTTTGAAACAAACACCGGAATTTGAGACCCTTTAATTCGTAAAATATCACGATTTGATCCGAACGAGTTTTGTTAGTCGATGTAGTTCAGTTTTAAGCACCTAAGTGCACTTAATACTGAAAACTCTAAATTTTACAAAAACTGCGTTTTGCAAAGTAGCTCCTCAGTTGTGTATATTAACTTCCGGAGCTTCCACGGAAGACTATAATTTTTTATAAACGTATTTAGCGAACGCGCCGAGCGCGTGGCTGAGTTTATCCTTTGTTTTGTAGTTTCCGGGCGGTTTAAGGTGCTGGTAATTGTGGATCCGAGGTATTTAAGGCTGAAATGTGAACGGACCTATTTTTTGGGCAAGGTGATGTGTCTGGTCGGGAATTTAGGGTTACGAATTAATATTTTGTTTTTTACTTCGTTGAGTTCATATGCTTGGTAAGATCCTCGGTAAATCTTTCGATTTCTGTTAGGTTGTTCGCGATGAGAAGTAGGTCGTCCGCAAAAGCAAGCACGGTGGGCAGTTTGAAGTCAGTCAGGTCATTGTCTAGTTGTAGCCTGGGTATTTCAGTTGTGTCCGTTGAAGGATACGGTGGAGCGCCAGTGTGAATAATTGACAGGGGGCAGCCTTGTTTTACTCCTTTTGTTTTCCGGAATAGTTTTTTGGTCTGGCCAAACAATTGTAAGCACGTGTATTCTTTCAGGCAGGCCGATTCGAATCGTTCTATAAGCCATTGAGGGGTGTTCACTGCGTTTAAGGCTTCTATAATTGCTGAGTGTTTAATTATGTCGAAAGCTTTTTCTATGTCACAGGTTACTACATATATATTTTTTCCTCTTCGCCATGTTTCTTCCATTATTCGTCTGGTGCTAAATATGTGGTCATGCGTGGACCTGTTCGCTATAAATCCTGCCTGGTAGTACGGGATAGGCTCCACTAGTTCGTCCAAGGCTTTTGATATTTACCGAGCGTATAATTTGTAGCCCACACTACATAGTGTAATTTTTCTGTACTCCTATGTGTTTTTCGCGTTGCGAATCTTTGGGATGGAAATTTGTTTTGTGACCTTAACAATGAACATTATTATGTAAAGTACCTATTGGTTAGTGGTTAATAATGGTTTAAGTACCTTAAATAAAGTAAAAATGTGTTATAAGGCAATATTTAAATGCAGTGGCGGCTCGTGGCAGTAAAATTTGTGAGTTCTGCCAGTAATTAAATGGTACCTACAGTTAATTAATTAAATCATAATTAAATCATACACCACATTCATTCTTACAAAAGAATACAACAACAAACACAAAAATACACCGAATTAACAGTCTTCTAGTTAAAATAACAAACGTGAATGCGAAGCGAAAAACAAACGACCGGGAAGTACTTAGGAACTGTATGTTGGTGCAGCTCCGGTTTTGCTTAAATTTCACTATCTTAACCTAGGACCAAGAGCGGCGCGGAGCAAAATTACGGTATTGAAATGGGAACCAGAACTCGAAAGTGGCCCAGCTTTGTTGTATTGTAAGCGTTAAGCGTTAGAGACCTTTACTGGTCGTTTGGATGACTGTAGTGGCCAAGTACGGCGAATGTTTATAATAAAAACTTTTTATGCAGCCATGCATTTGAAATATTCATACACTGTCGCACTTAAATATTAAATAATTAAAAAATTAGTCAAGTAATAAAAAAATTTTGGGAGTTCTGCAGCTCTGCAGCCCTTATGCACTAGCCGCCCCTGTTTAAATGTATTTCCAACATCTAGGTTATGTTTATAATTTATTAAATTCATTAATGAAATCTTAAGAAATGTTGAAAAAATTAAAGATTTGGGCATTACTTTTGACATATAATTCGTTCCTCATATAAATCTTGCAATAAAAGAAGCTAACAAAATCTTAGAATTTGTGGTACGCAACACAAAAGAATTTAAAAACCTAGATACTTTGAAAGTCTTCTATAACGCTTATTTTAGTAGTAAATTTGAATATGCCTGCGTCATTTTTGGTCCATTATATTAACTTTAATAACATTACCAAAAAAACGAATTTCAAAAAAATTTGTTTGCGTCATGCCTACTATACAATAATGTGAATATTTTCAAAATCGATGATTTCGTGAAATTTTCTGGTCTCACTTGACGTGGCTTGACTCGCATCTCATATTTTCAAACTTTGCATCTATTGTAATAGTTAACATTTTCTGGCTTGATTTTTATTATTTTTTATTATGAAGCGATTTTGCAAAAGGGATCTATCTGATTTCATTTATAAACGTTATTTTGTAAAAATAATTTTGAAGCTCTTCCTTCTTTCCGACATAACTATATGGCTATTATTATTATAAAATAAAAACATATTAGGTAGTTTAATACGTAATTTTTAACGACTAGGAACTAAAAAATACTAATTTATTTTATGAAGATGAAGATTGTAACCGAGGTTACCGAACCGGTTTTTTTTAATTAAAGATGGAGTATTTCTTATAAGAAGTACTCCATCTTTAGTTTAAAAAAAGTAAATTAAACTATATTATGTTTAAAAAAATAAAATTTGTTAAATAATAATATTTTTAATTGTTATTTTTAACTACGACCGCCCGGTTGCGCGATGTACTGGCAGCGCCCGGCGCGCGGTGAAATAAACTTATATTGTTTTCCTAAACTTAAATGTATAACGCATGTAACCAATAAAAAAGAAATTCATTTAATTTGTTTACTTAAAAGTTAGTTGACAATAGGATAATAAATAAATAATTTTAAGTTTTTAATATTTTTACAAAATATAGATATTCGTAAGTAATATCATAAGGGCATCTAATTTTTCCGAAAAAACACGTTGCTAAGTAATATTTTCCCACTTGATCGTGGAATTTAAATTAATATATTTAATCCCAAAAACAGTTTTTCAAAATTTTCATTTCAACAACAATTTTTTTAGAATGAAAATTTCGAGTACTTTTATTTAAAAAATAGATTCCAAATTAACCATGAAAGATACAATAATACAATTTTCAGGATTTATTATTGACTATTTCCCTCGTCTTAATTTTCCACCAATCACAAACGCGCAATTTTGAATTACAAATGGTTTCTAGGTGAAAAAACTGCTGACAGGTGCTGTCACACAGTTTTTTCACCTAGAAACCATTTGTAATTCAAAATTGCGCGTTTGTGATTGGTGGAAAATTAAGACGAGGGAAATAGTCAATAATAAATCCTGAAAATTGTATTATTGTATCTTTCATGGTTAATTTGGAATCTATTTTTTAAATAAAAGTACTCGAAATTTTCATTCTAAAAAAATTGTTGTTGAAATGAAAATTTTGAAAAACTGTTTTTGGGATTAAAATATATTAATTTAAATTCCACGATCAAGTGGGACATGGGGGATCCACTTGAGGTAATCTTACTTAACTGTAACTATAGACTACTCTACTCTACTCTATGACAAGTGTTCTTGATAGGACGCGTTGTCGAAGACCGATATTTAAAATTTAAAATTAGAGCTTACACCTTATTACAAATTTAAATAATTTAAACAATTAAACTAAGTACTAGAATTTAAATTAAAAATGATGCCATAATGATTTATAATACCTTTGAGGTGATCTTATAAGTATAGTTGCAGTTGAGTATACTCTATGACAAGTGTTCTTGATGGGACGCGTCGTCGCTCAGCGAATCATCACGTAGATATACTCGAACACGCGTTTTTCTTTCTGAAGAAGACCGATATTTAAAATTTAAAATTAGAGCTTACACCTTATTATAAATTTAAATAATTTAAACAATTAAACTAAGTAATAAAATTTAATTTAAAAATGATGCCATAATGATTTCTAATACCTTTACGTGATAATACAATCAAAACAAATTAAATATAAAAACCTAAATAAAACCCACAAATAGGTATTATAAATGTTATGTACCTACTTGTTTAATAATAAACTTATATTTTTTTTGTAAATGAATCGATTTGTTTGACTCTCTGTGACTTCATCAGGCTGTCCCACGGAGACTTGAAGAAGGCAAAATAGTTTCATCATAAATGGAGGTGATTTATATAATTTGTATTATTTATTTTAAAAATTACTACTCCGAAAATTGCTTAGGTTAACCTTTTAAGTCCAATCAAGGATGTTCAGGGGACTAAAATAAGCCTAATTAGGCTAAGCCGGACCCACCATGTATGTTAGTGTTTATTATCTCTTTTGTAAATTTCTATCAAACCAAGGTTCTACAGTTTTAATTTACTTCAGATTTTATATAAAGTTATTATTGATTACCTATGGGTAAAAAAAATTAAAGATTCTTATTTGTTTGTTTCAGGCGGATATTATATAATCGAAAGAAAACTGTTAAAGCTACAAATTGTTGTTTTGAACACAAACTTAATGAAGAAAAATGACAACGACGAAGAGTCTACAAAACAATGGAATTGGCTTGAAAAAGTGTTGAGCAAGTTTCAACGTAATGGCGAAACGGTGAGTGAACTTTTCTGCTTTGTTTTGATATTTCTTACTTGACTTTTTTTTATAAGAATGCAGTGGCGGCATAAAGGAGGTCCGTCCCGGGTGCCAAGCACCAAGGGGTGACAACTTACTCACGCAGATTAGTTATAACCTTTCATAAGTTTAATACTTTTTAGTCATGTTAGTCTGCTTTGTTTAGTGATATACGTAAATGCGGAGCTCTGTCATGTTGGACCGTGATTACACACCGAAATTCTGTCTAATTCAAATTTCCCGCCTTATAAATAAACATAACACAGTCATCTTAGTCATTAATTAAATTAAAATATAAGATGTACAGGGTGTCCTGAAATTAATGCACCATACTTTAACAGCAGATTGTACGTGCAAAAATAAGAAAAAAAGTCCCTATAAACATAGGTCTGTGCCTCTTAAGGGAGCTACAGCCCCCAAAAAGAAAGCCCCTGAAGATGGTTTTTATTTAATATCTCCAAAACCGTTAAAGATATAAAAGTGAAATTTGGGGAATTAATTAAACTTTTTATGACCAATAAGACGTAACAATAACAATTTAAAAATTTTTATGAGGTTTTGGTCAAATTGATAGGAAGTAGGGTTAAAACCACCTTAACTTATTTGTACGTATCTTGTACCAGAATTTGGTGTCAGATTATGAAATTTTATAGTTTTGCACATAAAAAAGGTCATCTTGTTAAACTTCGATAACATACACCGTTTTCGCATAAAATCGATTTGAAAATTATTTTACATGGCATAAAAATTCACAATTAAATCACAACCATAGAAATTGACTCGCGTGGTCCTTGGAATACGGCTGCCATGTTTAGGAAAAAATAGAATAATTCAAGACAGGTGACAGTTTAATGTAGTAAGTGACAGGGTGTTTCTACTTTTTTATTTATATTAGATAAAAACCATCTTCAGGGGCTCCCTTTTCGGGGGCTGTAGCTCCCTTAGGAGGCATTTCTCGACCTATATTTATAGGGACTTTTTTCTTATTTTTTGCACGTAGAATCTGCTGTTAAAGTATGGTGCACTAATTTCGGAACACCCTGTATATTAAGATAAAATATATTTGATTTAAAAGAAATATAAATATAAGTATAACGTATTAAATCATTATTTTAGTAATATTTAATACATAATTAATTAAAAAACGGTATATTAGATTGGGATTCACGATTTACCTTGCGCTAAAGGTACGTATGGCTGAGCGCTCCAGACTCTGCGCCATCTATCTTAAAAACGATTAGACGTATAAAAAAATGTTTTAAACAAAATTTGTAGAGAATTTTATTCTCTACAACTTTTATAATAAATGCAAATACGATAGGAGGCAGAGAAAACGAGATATTCTCGAAAATTTTTTGCGACCTTTGAACTTGAATATATACGGCTGCTCACATGTGACTTTTGAGACAACATTTGTAATGCTAAAATAAAGGTTTGTACAAAAAATCAGGTTATTCCGTTAGATTCCGAGGTAAAATGCCTAGATGACTGGACTAACATTTAATAACAGGAAAAAAGAATTACTTAGAAAAACAGTAGCCACGATACGTTTGAAAGAAATTTCTAAGCTTTTCTCTTATGTTTCTTGGTGGATAAATGGTCCTGGCCCTACATAATGTATACTACACATCATGCTTGTCAAAAGCCATTTATGTTTTAAAGATATATGTATTTCGAAATCAGTTTCCTTTAACAACTGGAGACAACAAAGAATTTCGAATAGTTTTATTTGTGAGCTTGGTTTATGTGAAATATTGGAATGAAGCTCCACATGCAATTATAATTGCTCTATAGAGCTTCCTATATTTATATTTAGCTGTAAGGTATCCTAAAAAGTTATACTGGTTTCTTTGAATTTTTTAATAACAGAGTGCACTCTTAACCATTATTCTTTTAGTTTTTGTTGACATTTCTACAAAAACTAAAGATATAATGGTTAAAAAAGTGTCCAAAATTGTCTGATTGTTCACGTCGTATTGATTTAATCAAGGAAAATGATCTCATCATAGAAAATCTTATTTCTGAAAGAAGGAGCTTCTTTTTTATTGTCCTAATTATAGAAGAATTCCTTAATACCACCTCAAAAGTGGCCATAGGATGCGGTTTTTTTAGAATTTCGTAAAAAGTTTGTTAATGGTACTTAATCTTATTTAAAAATATACAGACCAAAGACGAAGAACAGTTGCAATATATTCTTTGCCTAGGATGCGGTTTTCTTAGAATTTCGTAAAAAGTGTTGTTAATGGTACTCAATTTTATTTAAAAAAATATACTGACCAAAGACGAAGAACAGTTGCAGTATATTCTTTGCCTAGTCGCAAATAATCGAAAATAGTTTTTGAGCCCTCAAACAATGTTTGGAATGAATGTCCTTCTGTCTTTGTTTTGATTTAAGTGTTTGATATTGTCAGTTTCCTAATTTTACATGTCATAAATTTAAAAAAAACTTGTGGAGACAAAATATTTTAACCCTCCAATGAATCGAATATTTTATCAAAACAAAGTCACGTAAGCATGTTTAGTATTTGTTCTTTTATTTTGGGGGTGTTCAATAGAAAACCGCCCCAGGTGAAGAATGAAGAATTTTTTAACAATGCAATTAAAATATTAAGTTAATATTATTAACAATGGTATGTAACCTGATAGAGAATATATTTTAGGTAACTACTTTAAAACAATGTCAGCTAGGCAACTTTTGAACGTTATCCAAAAGTGGAATTACTGCCCAGAGCATAACTTTTTCACATTTTTCTTTTAAAGAAAAATTTAAATGTGTCTACGAAATTAAACTTGCTTTTATGTTTTCTTAAGAACCAATCACAATAAAACCAAATAGTTTTAGACAATTTGAGGATTTGGTCAATGACAATTAATCATATAGTCTAATGAAATGTGTAAAAAATTTATATTATAATATGAAAAGGACATATTTAACGATATTTTAAGTTTTTTATTTTCCTAGAAATTATTTGTAATAATCATTTTATTTAGGAATGTCTTAAAGAAGAAATATGTTTTAAAAAAATTACTTTTAAGTTTAGAAGGCAAATTTTTAAATAACTATGGTAAATTATTATTTGTGTAGGTACATTAATTGTGGACAAAGATTTATTTTTAAACTTAACAGTCTAATTAAATCGATTAAGTAAGAAAATCTAATAACAGTGTTTCCGGTTGACAAATAACAACTTTATTTGCCATTAGAAGTATTTATTGTTATCAAAAATCATATACTTTTTTTAATGAAACCTATAAACAATCTAAATAAAGTTCGCTACATGTTCGAAAAAAGACTGATGCAGAAACAGCCTTAGTCCAAAAAGTGACTTTTACACATTTGATATAGCATGGCTTTAAAACTTACTACAGGGTGGGGGCACAGGAACCAACTGGTTTTCAAATAATCATAAATACTTATTGGAACATGTCATTTAAAATACACTATGTGCGAAAAATTAAACCTGGCATATGATGCCCATTAACTTTAACACATTGACGAAGCCGTTTTCGAAAACTGGTCTCGACTCTCTTCACTAGGTCTCTGTTGATACCATTAATTTATTGACTCCTTTCATTCTTTTAACGTACAGAGATAATTTTCGCATAAACATCCTTTCAGATAACCATATATAAAAAAAAACTTGATAAAAAATAAGAAAACCGAGGGGGTCATGTCACCTAATCGCGAAATAAGGCAGTCGGAGAAGAGTCATTAACAGCACTAGCTGTGTGTGGTGGCACCATCTTGCTGGAACCACAACCGATCATGAGCATTTAATAAAATGTCAATCTAATTATTTCGAACAAAACTGTCGTTTGCGAATACAGGGTATTTAAGCGTCCACAGCTAGCTAGTTTTCAGGTACATCTAGAAAGTGCTCAACCAAATTTGAGCTCCTAATATTAATAGGAAGATCCTCCTCATCACAGTTTTCCATTTTTTTTAGTCCCTTATAAAAAATACAATATTTCATTATTAATCTATCGTTTAATCAAATCTTTATACATATTTTTGTAGGAAATTGAATGCCCTACAAAAAAGGACTAATGTTTAAGCGATTACTCTAACCATTAAAAAAAATTCAAGTTTCAATGTTTGAAGAATTTATTTAAAAAAATAGTATATATATAGATGTACCTAAAAACTAGTTTTTTAGTGTCGGAAGTTTATTTTTGGAAAGTTTTATATATATATATATATTATATGTATATAATTTTATTTTTAAATTTGGTGAGCACTTTCTAGAAGTACCTAAGAACCAATTTTTCAGAGTCGGAATTAAAAAAAATATTCGATTTTTTTGAATCACCCTAATATACAATTACTTTTTTTTTATAACTAAACTAATAACAGTTTTTGGTGGTGGTAGAATTGTTTTAGGTCCATTTTGAACTTTGTTTAAAATAATTATAAATGGTGTATTGATGGTAGGTCCATACCTCCAGGAAATCATTCCTGTCGCGATGTATGATAAATCCTACAATTTTTTTCATTTATATGTATATTATAGAGATGAGAGGGGGGCAGTTTCTAAGATTTGAAACTGGTCCCACGTTGTCTTGTTACGCCACTGCTACTGACGCTCCATATTGCATTTGCATTTTACGAGTACGGATTAAGGTCTTTGAATAACCTAAGCGCAAGTAACATATAAGGCACCACCAGTGGCGGCTCGTGGTTATTTTTATATAGGAGCAATAGTAAAATGCGCAGCAGGCTAAGTGCAGACAATTTTTTTTTTGAGGCCACGCACGCTGGTCTAGAAACCTACTTTTTAGGTCAAAAATTATTTGTGATCTTATTAATTGAGATAGAGCTCTATTTTTTTTAATTTGTTCAAAAATAAATAGGCTTTACAGTGGTAGGAACAAAATAAATTTATGCAACCTTATTTTCATTTATAAAGCACTAAACTTAAACAACTACATTTTTATGGTTACACTATTCTAGTAATAAATAATTTGTGACCTTATTAATCAGGATAGAGCTTCAATATTTCTTTTAATTTGGTCAGAAATAAATAGGCTTTAAAGGTATGCACAACAGAAATTTATGCGTACCTAAACTTAAAAAATTATATGTTTATGGATACACTTTTAAAAAAAAATATTAAAATATAGTACTTACAGTCCAGAAATATTAGGTACTACAAACAACTAGGTATAAAATCTACAAAAATAATTTAACTACCTAATACTCGCTAACCGTGATTTTTTTCAGAATTTGACCTCCAATACTTTTGATTATGTACTAAATAAGGCACACGGCAAACCCCATTGCTATGCGCAGTGTGCAAAGTTAAGCGTTGCTTTCAAAATCACTTTTTTGTTTTTTTTATTATAGCCCAATTTTAAAAGTAATCGATCCCAAACCTTACGGTAATCAAACATAGTAGTAGTACGGTTGGGTAGGCTCGAAGCCTGACAATTAGACTCCATGGTCCTTTTTATCTGCCCCTCCTAAACCAACCAAACTACTCCTCATCTTCCTCTTCGCCCATACCAGCCCTTTCGAATCTTCCAGACCTTCTTATAAAGGTCAGGATATCCTGCCAGGCAAGAGAGGCCAACTCTTCCCTTTGGAGTGTCATCACTCCAAAGATTTTATACCTTAGTCTGCCGAGGGCCTCACATTGTCCCAGGAAGTAAAAGGAGGTTTCATCCTCCCTTCCGCACTGGGTACAGGAGGGGCTGGTTTCAGCCCCTATTCTCGTGAGGTGTTTCCTTAGGCCATGACCCGTGAGTATGTTCACAAGTGGGCCCAAGGAGGTTCGGCTCCTACCTAGAAGCCAGATGGATTTGGGTTTGCTTAGGGTGACCAGGAAATCCCTGGTCTGCCTACAGCCACCGCTTCTTCTCCAGCTTTCATTCGCCCTTTTATCAGCCCAATTATTTAGGGCTGATTTGACCTGCTTTCTCGTAATTCCAAAAATTGGTTCGGGTCCTACACAGTGGGTTTCAGATCCCAATCTGGCCAACTCATCAGCCCGTTCGTTACCTTCAACCCCACTATGACCTGGTACCCATACGAGATGCACTCTTTTTGTACTTGCTAGCTTTTCCAGCGCTTCCTCACACTCTTGAACCAACTTCGATGTGGTTCTCGCTGCCCAAAGCGCTTTCAGAGCTGCTTGGCTATCTGAGCAGATGTATATATCTGTCTCACTCCCTGTTCTTATATCCTCACAGTTTGCAACCTCAAGTATGGCAAACACTTCCGCTTGAAAGACAGTGGTATATCCTCCGAGCGGGTAGCTCCTTTGGATATCCCTGTCCTCCACGCAGAAACCTGCCCCTGAAGCGCTTCCTCACACTCTTGAACCAACTTCGATGTGGTTCTCGCTGCCCAAAGCGCTTTCAGAGCTGCTTGGCTATCTGAGCAGATGTATATATCTGTCTCACTCCCTGTTTCTCCCACTGCTCTCTTGTTGGTATCGTGAGGGAAAACTTCTTTTTTAAACTTAGGCGGTCTTTTGCTGGCATCGTTCTAATACTGCTAATTGGGACCTCCCTCTCAGCCATATCCGCGATGCCCTCATGACCATAAGTTATTCCTTTTCCTAACCAATTGTTGGCACCCCTCATCCTTAAATGGCTCGCCATTGCTTCTCTCTTTATCCAGAGGGAAAGACTAGGCAAGCTCAGCAAGGCCTCTAATGCCGTCGTTGGAGTAGTCCTCATTGCGCCTGTGATACCGAGACATGCCAGTCTCTGTATCTTGCTCAGTTTTTGAGCGATGGTGGTTTTGCTCACACTGCGCCACCAGACCACTGATCCATAATGTATCCGCGGTCTGATGACAGCAGTATAAATCCAGTGAAGGACTTTGGGATTTACTCCCCAGCGTTTTCCCACCACCCGGCGCAGCTGCCAGAAAGTTGCAATCGATTTGTCGACGTGTGATTTCCAACTTAACTTCCTATCTAGGGTAACACCTAGGTACTTGACCTCTTCAGTAATCTCAAGAGGTCTTCCATACATGGCTGGTGCCCTGAAGTCCTGTATCTTCCTTCGTTTGGTAAAAAGAATCATGTCAGTTTTTGTTGGGTTAACCGACAGACCGTTTTCTTTGCACCAATTTTCTATTATTCTGCATGCTGTCTGCATTCTGTCGCAGACTACACCTAGAATGCCTCCTCTGATTAGGACTGTACCATCATCTGCATATGCTTGTGCATACAGCCCCTCGGCCGTCAGTCTCTCCAGAAGTCCATCCATTAATAAACACCATAGGTGGGGTGATAGGCAGCCGCCTTGTGGGCAGCCGCCCCTCACACCGATGTCCAAATGGCAGTCTCCCAGAGATGCACTGACCTGCCTCTCCTCCAGTGAAGATTTAACCCAACTAACCAGGATTGGGGGAGTGCCTCTGGCTTGTAGCGCTTCACAGATTGTAGATGTCCTCGCCTTATCAAAGGCCCCCTCTTCATCAAAGAAAACAGCTAGTGCCATTTCCTTGTAGTGCAGTGCTTTTTCGACTCTATGCACTATAGAATGAAGAGCCGTTTCGGTCGACCTTCCATTTCTATAGGCATGTTGATTCTTATGGAATGGGTACCTTTTCAGCACCCCTTCTTGCAGGTACCGGTCCACAATCCTTTCTAATGTTTTAAAAAGAAAGGATGTTAGGCTTATTGGCCTGAAGGACTTTGCAGCCGAGTAGTCTTTTTTCCCTGCTTTGGGTATAAAGACCACTTTAGCTGCCCTCCAGGCTCTTGGGACATATCCCAGTGCCAGACTGGCTCGAAATATTCGTTCTATTCTTGGGAGAAGAATCTCCAACGATTCCACCGATCCCTCCTTCACGACGTCTTTGGCAAGGCCTAAGTCCCAGGTAAGGATCTCTGGCCCCTCCGTTGTTGACGTGTGGGAAGGAGTTTCGCCGGGGAAGTGCGTTTCCAGGAGATGTCTTAGGGACTCTTCACTGGTGTTCGTCCACGATCCATCCAACCTTCTTAGGATTCCTACATTCCTTTTTGAGTCACAGCTAAGGATCTTCATCAGCCTGGTTGACTCCTGAAGTGACTCTACAGTTCCACAGTATGTCTTCCAGCTGATATCCTTGCTGCGCCTTAACTCTTTTTTGTAAGACTTTCTAGCCTCCCTGTACGTATCCCACGTGGATTGCAGCCCATCCTTGATAGCTCGGTTGAATGCGCGCCTTGCCTTCTTTCGAAGGTCGTCAAGCACGTCACTCCACCACGGGACCTTTCGGCCCTTAGCCACCTTGGCCGGGCAAGCAATCTCGTAGGCTGTGGCAATCGTACTATTTAGGTGGTTAACTTCCTTCTCTAACTGTTCTTTGGTGGTAATGTCCACAGGAGGTTCCCAAGTTTGACTTTTTAGATTGGTGAGATATTTCTCCCAATCTGTAGCCCTTGGATTCCTCCTTGGGTTAGGAGTGGCCTTGTCGACATTTAACTCAAATCTGATCATCCTGTGATCAGACATCGTTATATCGTTGGTCACTCTCCAGTTAGAAACATCTTCATATACTGACCTTGATGCCAACGTTATGTCTATTACTTCCTTCCGGTTGCAAATAACAAACGTTGGTTCTTTGCCTCTGTTTATTACCTCCAAGTCTGTTGATGCCAAATACTCTAGCAGAGATTCTCCCCTGCTATTGGTGTTGGTACTGCTCCACACGTAGTGGTGGGCGTTGGAATCACATCCTAGCACGAGGGGTATGCACTTGTCACTCGCGAACTTGATTAAACGAGTTAGCTCCGGAGTAGGGCACGGTCCCTCGTACGGTAAATAGACGCTTCCTAATATAATCCTATTTCTAATGCCTCTTACCTTATATTCCAGCAGAATCGCCGTGACATCCCTGGCCCCCAATTGTGGAAGTGGTAGCACATTGAGTTCCTTGGACGTCAGTATGCATGTTCTGCTGCTCTCCTCCTCAGTGCCGACCATGATGTTTAGGCCAGTGGCACCCATTCCTCTAACCCCTTTCCTGTAAACATACGGTTCCTGTACCAGGACAATCTCGCCCTCCCTCCCTGCCAAGACGCTTGCCAGTTCCCCAGCAGCGTCCTTGCAGTGATGTAGGTTGATTTGGCTTACCCGTATGGTGTCCATGACGGAGTGTATCATGGTACGGCCTCAGCACCTAGTTTTCTTCAGTCTGCTTCGAGGTTCCAGCACCAGACGAGCCCTGGCGGACCACGCTTCTCCAAGCCGAGACCCTCTTTACAGAGAGGGTCACCAACTCGAAGTAGAGGGCCCACCCAGACTCCTCCAGGCGCTTCACAACCTCTTGACTAACCAAGAAGACTAGATGCCATGCTCCTGGTCCCCCTGTGGTCTCCAGATGTTTCCAGTTCCCCACGTTAAGGGAGTGGTTCTGGAGATCAAGCATCCTTGTGACCTCTGCCAGGTCCACCTTTTCCTGCCTAAGCCAGAAACCAATCTTCACTGTCCATGGAGCTTCGGCGGCTTTCACCGAAGTGAAAACCACCCCCTCAACAGTCAGAGAAGACCAGCTCTCCAGCAGCCAACGCATCGAGGTGTCGTCCCTAGCCGATACCAAATACCAGCCCGGGTCGACAAGGCCCGACTTGATGAATTTGAGTTCTAAGCGGGAGGATCCCTTAGTGGAATCCTCCATAGCTCGCCTCATTTCACTGATCAGGCTTGCCCTGATGCGTTCACTTTCATTTGGCAGAACAGTACCTCCAATCCTGTTCGACAAGATGACCACTTGAAGACTTTTGTCGATTGTTGGTCGACTAGTAGCCTCCTGTCGAGCTTCTACCTTTTCTCTACTTTTCGGTCCCCTCTCCGACGCCTTGACAATGTCTCTCTTTAAGGGGGAGACATACCGCCTAGCATCAGATAAGGGCCTCGCCCTCTTTTTATTATATTCCGGAGGTGTCCCCTTATCCGCCCTCTGCCTTTTGCTAGAGGCTGGACCAGGGGCTCTTGTTTGAGCCCCCGTTTCCTGCCTCCCTGCATTAGCCGGCGCCGATGGTAATGGGGGGACGTTTTTACCCTTTCTCAGGTATTCCCTCCTTTTCGGACCTCTTGGAAGCTTGCCAGGTTCCCCAATTCGATTTGGCTTTACCCTTACCTGGCTTGAGCAGCTTGGTTGGGGGTCAGCCATCTCGGATCCGGTTGCCTGTTGAGGAACGTCAGATACTACTAGAGAACGTTGGTCCTCCTGTAGCCTCTTCAGTTCCTTTTTAGCCTCCTTTTTCTTGATTCTTTTTCTCTTATTTTTCTCACTAGTCCTCTCCTTCCTCCTTTGGGCTTTGATCTCCAGAGCAGTGGCTTTGGCCGGCTCTGGTGATCCAGCAGGAGAGTTGAGAAGATCTACCTCTTCTATTGTCAGTGGTGACGACTCGCTTGCCACCACTGTGGAGCTGAGGGGCTCCGGTGTGCATTCTTTTTGCACGTTACTTACTTCTGTTTTTTTGTCTCCTTCCATAGTTGGTTTTTTGTTTTGTTTTCCTGACCAACACACACGCGCACACACTTATTTGGGCAGATATCTTTGGACTTAGGGCCTCCCAAAACTTCTCCTAGGGCCAACATAACACAACGTGGATCCCGGTGAGGAAGGTTAATCAAACATAACCGAATGGACGATTTTTTGAGGTACTAGACTTTTTTCAAAAGTTACTGCTTTTCAATGTACATGGTGTTCTTTTTTCAAAAAAACCCATTTTTTATTTCCCAAACGGCTTTAATGAGCCAGTTCGTTCTACCCTAGATTTTTAGGTAGACTTATTCTCGTAACGAGCCGTAGTTTTTTTTAAATTATTTTCATTGCAAGTGCCCCACAAAAATTAACATTTTCTTTATCTAAGAGTATATGATTTTTACCATTAGTTTATAAATATTATATTATATATATATATATATATATATATATATATATATATATATATATATATATATATATATATATATATATATATATATATATATCTTTTAGTTACACCCTTACTTCCTAAGAAGTCCAAGAAGCCAACTGAATAGCTTGAGCGGGTTTAACCCCTAACCCCTAAGGGGTAGGAACGGAAAAATATATACCTGTCTGCGGATTTTACGACCAAAAGTCATTCGTTATAAAAAGTTTTGCTTGTTGAGAAAATGAATTCACGGTAAAAAAAATTTAAGATCAGATGTACAGGGTGTTCATAAATTGGGAAAATATGAAAATGCTTCAAAAGAGAAGTACTATTATTTATTATTTTTAACAAAAATTTTACAAAACAAAGTTGTTTATAAACTAGCATAAACACTAAATACAAATTTCAAAATAAAAATACGAATACTTTAAAATTATTCTACATAGCTACCTCTCACCTCGACACACTTTTCCGCTAACTTAATAAATTTACCGTACACTTTACGAATGATTTGCGGCATATTCAGTTCATAAATTGCTTCTGCTATACGTTTTTTTAATATTTCCCTATCATGTGGAAGATTATTTGAGTAAACCTTTTGTTTTAAGGCACCCCACAAAATAAGTCTAATAATGTAAGGTCAGGCGACCTAGCTGGATAATGAATTGGGCCAAACCTTCCTATCCACCTTGCGCCAAAATGATTTTTAATAATTTTCGCAATCCTCTTTTTGACACAGGCGTATTAAGAAATTTTTCATAAAAAACATCTATAGCGTATGTAAATGTAAAATCTTGTTTAGTAAATTTCATAAATAAAAATTGCGGGGTTTTCACTAGTTTTTGAGAAAATTAAGTTTGAAAATGCTTTTTTTGACAAGAACTGTCAAGAAATGTCAGATTTAAAGAAATTCATCGCAATGTTGCCAGATGTAAAATTTTTACGCTGTTTGGGGAAATTTATTATGCAACTCAGATTACATGAAATTATTCCTAATTACATACATACATTTTATACCTTTTATTTTTTAGAGAACTAATACATGAAATATTTTTTTTGTTTCGTCCAAGACTGTCCATTATTAAAACAATTATCTCGTTTTATAAAATGTTTATTGCATTTCTTTTATTTAATGTATATACTTATATGAACCATTTTTTTGTCAATTTTGATGCCAAAATAATATATAATAAATTACCTTCAATTTTTTTTATAAAAGTTTTATGATTTGTGTCGTCCGCGTGATTAAAATTGCTGTTTTAATTCTAACCCAGTAAACACATACACGTTTATTATTTAAATCGTGTGAAAGGTCAATAAAACGTTTTACGTAGAAAAAGCAACGATTTGATATTGGTATACATTAACAAATTAATTTAAACGTTAAAACAGCGTTAATTTAAATATGCTTTTTAATAGTGCCTAACTTTTACGTTACAATAACGTTGTATTAATGTGTTCAGTCAACCATATATTTAAATGTTTAATTTAAATGTTAAAACAACGTTAATTTAAAAATGCTTTTAATAGTGACTAACTTTTACGTTACAATAACGTTGTATTAAGGTGTTCAGTCAACCATATATTTAAATGTTTAATTTAAACGTTAAAACAACGTTAATTTAAATGTGCTTTTTAATAGTGGCTAACTTTTACGTTACAATAACGTATTAAGGTGTTCAGTCAAATGTTTAAATTACGTTTCAACCCACAATTTTTTTTTAACAAATATTAAGAGTTTTAATGAAAAAATTAACTGTGCAGGCAGCTCTTTTTTTTAACATTTATACTATGTTATATTCAACACGCTCCATCGAACACTTTCACAATTACTTATGTGAAATTTTTGCTTAGTTTACACATGTAGACAATAGGACTTCTTATTTAAAATCTGAAGGTATAAAATCTAAGAATTTTGTTCGTTAAAAAAATGAATTATGAATGAATGTTAAATGAATAATTTAACTTTCTCACTTTTTCAAAAGTATATTATTATAACGTTAATAAAACGGGTTTTGTCAAATACAAATATACTTTTATCCACATCGTTTTTTTCTAAAATGAGATAACTTGTTTAAAAATAATTTATAACGTTTAATATTTAATAATCTGATGCAACATGTATACATACATAAACAATATACATAGGTATACATATATATACTCAACATTAAATGAAATTTAGAAATTTTCTAATTACATTCTAAAGAAAAGCAAGTAATTCTATAGTCAATGGTCAAACAGTAAGCTTTAGGCAGAATACTATACTCATCCACAAATGTTGCTTTAAAAAGAGCATTATCTTATTAACATTCTTTAAACTAGACAGTTACTGTCAGTGGCGGCTCGTGGCAGTAAAATTTGTGAGTTCTGCCAGTGGGGTTTAAAAAAATGTGGCGCAGTTGGCATTTAATTAAATGGTACCTACAGTTAATTAATTAAATCATACACCACATTCATTCTTACAAAAAAATACAACAAACACAAAACACAAAAATACACAGAATTAACAGTCTTTTAGTTAAAATAACAAACGTGAACGCGAAGCGAAAAACAAACGACCGGGAAGTAGGAACTGTATGTTGGTGCAGCTCCGGTTTGGCTTAAATTTCGCTATCTTAACCCAGGACCAAGGGCGGCGCGGAGCAAAATTACGGTATTGAAATGGGAGCCAGAACTCGAAAGTGGCCCAGCTTTGTTGTATTGTAAGTTAAGCGTTAGAGACCTTTACCGGTCGTTTGGATGACTGTAGTAGCCAAGTACGGCGACAAGGCGAATGTTTATAATAAAAAATTTTTATGCAGCCATGCGTTTGAAATATTTATACACTGGCGCACTTAAATATTAAATAATTAAAAAATTAGTCAAGTAATAAGAAAATTTTGGGAGTTCTGCAGTTCTGCAGTTCTGCAGCCCTTATGCACTAGCCGCCCCTGGTTACTGTAATAGATAAAAATAACGTACTTAATAGGTACGTTTAAACAAACGTAGTTAATACGTTTAAACAAACGTATTTAATGGGTGACGTTCATAATATCGAAATTCACTTTATCGAATTCAAAATATCGAACACTTTTTATCGAAAATCAAAATATCGAAAATACAAAATGTCGAAAATCAAAATATCGAAAAATAAAATGTCGAAAATGATAATATCGAAATTTTATTTAATCGAATTTTCAATTTATCGAAAATAAAATATCGACGTTCATAATATCGAAATTCACTTTATCGAATTCAAAATATCGAACACTTTTTATCGAAAATCAAAATATCGAAAATACAAAAGTCGAAAATTAAAATGTCGAAAATACAAAATGTCGAATTATTTTCTTATTTTGAATTTGATATTTTGTTTAAATATTTCAATTAATCGACATATTATTTTAATCCGAAGTGTATATGTACAGAGGCGCCTCTGATATAGAAATGTACTCAAACTCAACAACACAACCCAACCGACCCCGCCCCATTGGCCCCCCCCGCCCCATTGAGCAAAAAACCCAACTAAAATGGGCTAATTTATGTAATTAAAAAGTGTTTTATTTTTATCGTAACATGAATTTGCCCATTTTAGTTGGGTTTTTTGCTCAATGGGGCGGGGGGGGGGGCAATGGGGCGGGGTCGGTTGGGTTGTGTTGTTGAGTTTGAGTACATTTCTATAAAACGCGCATCTCTAGGAGCCAGGGAGCCAAGATAATTCGGTGCATAACCGTAACTTTATCTACAGAGGCGCCTCTGTACATATACAGTGTATATTATACACTTCGATTTTAATCATACATTTTAATTTTCGATATTTTTAAATCGATATTTTAATTTTCGAAATTTTAATTATTCGACATTTTCAAATCGACATTTTAATTTTCGATATTATCATTTTCGACATTTTAATTTTCGAAATTTTAATTATTCGACATTTTCAAATCGACATTTTAATTTTCGATATTATCATTTTCGACATTTTAATTTTCGATATTTTGATTTTCGACATTTTGTATTTTCGATATTTTGATTTTCGATAAAAAGTGTTCGATATTTTGAATTCGATATAATGAATTTCGATATTGTGAACGTCACCCGTATTTAATACGTTTAAACAAACGTACTTAATACGTTTAAATAAACGTACTTAATACGTTTATACATACCCATATAAAACGCATAACTGAAGAACGCAATCTGATTGGCCGAATACACATCATGTGATTGGGCCTGCCAATGGCAGGCTGCCATACCATAGCTGCTCGCTAGGTCAGTTTTCAATTTGATTTTGCTATCAAAAGGTGCATTTTTTACGTGTTTTCTGCTCGTAAGATTCGTCCTGCTTTTGGTAAGTAATTTAATGTAATTGGTTTAAAACATACACACTGTTAATATCACGCAGATTCATTGTTTTATTTCCTAATTTTCGGGGGAGTGTGATTTTGTTCTTATTATAATTTGTGCAGCGTCCTAGAATAATATGAGAGTTAATATGTTAATTTTAAAGACGTTTTCTACGTGTTTTCAATGTTTATTAAGTATAGTGGGGTAGGTAAATATTAACTCACACACATTAACATTTAAGTTAAATTAACATTAAGTTAACATTAAACTGATTTAGATTAAACACAATAGTCATAAATGTACGGATGTTAAAATTGTGGAAAGAGTCCATTATTTCCAAATTTAGGGGCGGTCGTGTATTTTTACCGTAAATTGGAATTAGGCTTGATTTTACTAGAGAATTCTCTAGTAAAATCACACTTAAGTCGGCTCGATAAGATACATTTGCTATGGTTATAGATCTATTCAACAAGACCTTAAGATGGTGTACGTATTGTAAATTAGTATTTCGAGAACACTCTTATTATACCGGGTGCGCTAAAAATACCGGATTTTTTTATCAAATTTTAGCCCAGCGATATTCTACAATACAAATTTTTGAATTTAATCTGTTGAACAACAAAGGCAGCTGAAAACAAGCTTTTTAAGCCAATTTTTTTTAAATCTTATAGGGTTTTTCGAAAAATACGTCTATTTTTCATCGTTTAACAAATTTCTTTTTTGTGTTTAAGAAGCAGCTAACGATAAAAATGATTCAAGAAGACTGGAGATAACTCCAAAACCTTTCCTTCATTGTCTACAACCTTTAAACACCCTGTATTCATGTTGCAGTTAACGTCAAACGAACGTTTAATAAATACGTTGTAAAAACAAGTATTTGTGGAGTTTTATTTATTATAGAACTAACGTTAGAAAGGACATTAATATGAATTTAAATATAACGTATAGATAAACGTTATAAATGAGACAAAAACAATGATTAATTTACGTTATTAATAGACGTATATTAAACGTTTTAAATGTAACATTTCGAAACGTGTAAGGATCGTTTTCTTAACGCCAAAATTAAACGTTTATTTATTAGTATTGTTAAACGTTATAATCTGCGACATTTTAAAGTTGATTGTATTTGATTTAACGTATACGTTAAAAATATACGTAAAAACAAAATAGTGTTACGGTTTAAAAAAACCTTTAATTAACGTATGTGTGTTTACTGGGAAATGACATATATAATATATATATTTAGATACAGTGTGTCTATGGAATTTTTCCAGGAAAAGTCACTCTTCATAATAATTCTTCTGCTTGTTATATAAATACCATTCACGATGAGAAACTCCTATTTTGTTATAAAGGGTGCGCAAAAAAAATGCAATTGTAGATTTTGCAAAATTAAAAATTTTTAAATTTTTTTAAGGTCTAATATGAAGAGCATGTAAGGATTAACCAAAAAGCCAAATAAATTTTTTTATGTGAGTTGTTGTTACTTAGTTATTTGTTATTAAACATAAAATCAATTCAATATAAAAAACTCATATGAAATGTGCTTAGGCACAGATTAAGCCTGCCTAGGCCACTTGTAAAGTCAATCCGTTTTTACGAAGTACTTGCACACGTCATTTTATTAAATAAATGCCGAGCGAAGCGAGACGGACTGGTTTAGTGCCTGAGCCCGATTTGGCGCGCGCATAATTGGGCTAAGGAACTGACCAAGCCCGCCTATGCTCTTTGTAAACATAATTAAATTAAATAAATGCCGAGCGAAGCGAGGCGGTCTTGGTCAGTGCCTGAGCCCAATTTCGCGCGCGCAAACGTAAATAAACGTAATTAAATTAAATAATAAAATTTTCTTATTATAACAGATTGAGGTATTGTTCGGCACCGTTTGTGGAACACCTGATTTAGATGATTTTTTATTATTATTATTAAATAAAATATTTACAAAGTATTTTGTTTTTGTGAACAAAATAATGATAGTTTAAAAGATTTTTATAACAATCGACTACAGCCTTACGTCGTTTAAATGAAACTGCAAATCATTGTCACTGTCTACTGCACGCTCATGACGAATATGAATAAAGTTTGTCAATCAATCGGTTTATGGATGGTTGTTCGTACGTTTCAAATTCCATGCGTCTTTGTTTTTAAACAAAATAAAGAGGGTTTACCACCTACGCATATGTATGCGTATGTAATACACACTGTTTATATGTACATAATGGTGATAAAATATATTGAGATTAATTTGGTTTTAGTTCAAGTAAGTGCAATTGTCTCAAGGCAAAGGGCCCCCTTGATGCGGGGCCCTAGGGTCACGCCAAGTGCGCCTTACCTGTAATTGGCCACTTTTTAAAACACGTCTTTTTTTTTTAATATTTAGTGACATTTGTCGGCCAGGGGATAGTGTTAAATTTGACACCTTTTGCAAGTAGATTGGCATTCGAGATATGACCCAAATTTCGAAAATCAAATAAAGAAAAATAAAAACTTTATAATATGAATTTATTTTATTGATCCTTTCAGAAAGTTTACGAATACAAAAATGGTGCAAAACAAAACAAAATATTGAAAACCGACAAATACACTTAGATAAAATCATATCAAAAAAATTTGATTTATATTTAAAATTTGTATATTTTTTAAATTATCCTATAACTTAGAAAAAGACCATACTTTTGTACGATAGTGGTCTTTTGTGTCTGTAAATTACAGACTGTAATTACATTTTAATTGCTTTTTTTTAATTTAATTGATGTCCAATCGATACAAGTTGTTTATTTTATTTAATAATAATTTAAAATACACAGTTTTGAAAATGTTTCTATTGTTTCCCTTTTTTTAACGTCCAAACAATTACTTAGAGCGCCAAAGCTGCTAATAATGAGAAACGGATAAGTCTTTTACAAATTAAACAAAACATTTTCGGCAAGTTGGTTGCAGTTTTTTAGTTTATCCTCTATTCTGTTCCCGCTGTGCGCCAATTATGGGATACCAGAAACTCTTTGGCAAATGGAAATTAATGAGTTTGTTATCTCTGCGGAGGTCAAATGACCAGTTTATTTAATTGTTTTTGCGTACACGTAATGTTTGGGCATAACAAACACAACATAAAACTATACGTTTCCCCAAACACTCATAACTCCAATGGAATGCTTTATCTTATAATGAATAATATAAAGTTTCTAAATATCCAGCTTATTTTAAACGGGAATATGCATTTAATTATAACAAATTTTGATACTTGGGTTAAAACTTTTAGTATTTTTGGCAAAACTAATTTTAAAACTTTATGTTTTTTATAGTAGTTTGAGTTAAAATTGTTGAATTAATTAACTTAACTTAAACTTTTTAAGATAGTTTTATGTACCTTTTTATTGTTTAAATTTAAATGTTATTTATAATTAAAGAATAGGGAAATAGGGTATTTGAGCACACTGAATCATCATTTTGTGTAATAAGCTCATTTTTTAGCGTTATTATGCATAAAATTGAAAAAAATATTTTTCGAAAAGTATACTTCTTTCTCTTATTTTTTTTTACTGTTTTAAGTTTATATTGCGATTTATTTTTCAAAACTAAGCATAAGAATATTTATACCATGTTACTATTAGTTTAATTTAATTTCAATGTTTTTTCATAGATAACTTGACAGAATTATTTTTTCTAAAAAGTATACTATAGGTAAATATTGTGTATTTTTAATTTAGCTACAAAATCGTTCCTACTTAAAATTTTGTAATACAATTTAGTATAGGGTCGTTTTAAGGGGTGGTGAATCCAGTGCCGTTCATAAATTAAAAAAATCACTAATATTAATTTTTTAAAATGTACTCTCAAAAACTGACATAGGCCTTGTAAAGGGTGTCCCAACAAGAGCGCGGGATTTAATTTTAAAGAAAAACACATTTTTTTTTGAATTAAGCCAACATTTTTATATCAACATAAAGAAAAATAGTTCCAAATAAACGTGAAATACAACATCAGGCCAATGGCCACCACGAAACCACTGGCACAGGGTTATTCTTTTGTTGAAATTTTGAATAACGTTTTCACATAAATGTGTCTGTATTTCACTAATAACGCGCCGTATTTCCTCTTTAAGATGTTTAACTGTTTAAGGCTTTTTGCGCATACACCTTTTCCTTCACTTAGCCCTAAAGAAAAAAGTCCATCGGCGCTAGATCGCACGATCTTGGTAGACAATGTTGATCACCAAATCGAGAAATAACAGGGCCTGGAAACTTGATCTGCAGTAACTCCATTGTTTCAAGTGTTGTGTGGCAGGTCCCACCGTCTTGTTGAAAAAATATTTCCTCCAAATCAATTACATCCAATTCGAGCCACAAAAACTCCTTTAACAATGTTTCTTGACCACGATGCCGAATGGAAGTTACTGGATTCTTGGCTACAGATTCCCTTACTGTATTTTTAAGTGACCGACAAGGACGGCAACGAATAATGATCTCCTGATCCATCGGAGTAAATTTGGTCTCAAATTTTGTAATTAAACTCCTCACTGTCGATTCAATTGGCGCATAATTGCGACCGAAAACTTGACGAACTGTTTTCGCAAAACTTTCACCATATTTGTAATGTGTTTTTACAATATATAAAAATTGTTCATTTGAATAGTTCTCGATATTCTTAAATAGCGTGGTCTGTACGTGACAACTGTCGAAAAAAAATCAGCGTACAACTCGTATTAACAAAATTGCGGCAAATTTAAATCGTGCGCTTTTGTTGGGACACCCTTTACTTAGTAAAAATATGTTTTTTTGCTCAAAAAATACGACCTACACTTTAAAATAAATCCGGTTAAAATTGCACAATAAATAAAGATTTTACAGGGGTGAGTCGCAAACAAATGGGTCACACTGTATGTATAAAATATGTAACCTTCAGGTTAACATTCGGCTTCGGCTAAAATTGAGCCGAAGGTTTAGACTTTAGACTACTAGAAAATTCGGGGATTTACAGGCAATTCTGATTCGGCTAAACCTTCTGCTCAATTTTAACCGAAGCCGAATGTTTGGCCGAAGGTGGAATTTTTGGACGAACTCAAAGCCTTTAAAAATTGTGTTTTTGTGTTGCACAAAAAAATCAACAAAATCTAAATCATTTATTAACGCGGTTGAAAGTAAATTTATTCATTAAATATTCTTATTTAGTATAAATGTTTGTTGTTTTTGTCCATTTTTATTTTTCTGTTTTTGGTTTAATGTTTTAAACTAAGCCTTTACATTCAGCTTCAATATATTTTTAGGATTTAGAAGTTCAAATTTATTGTGTGAATAATTTGTTTAACTTTTATACTTTAATTTGTTTTTTTAGATATTTTCTACATGTACTATAACGAGATACATTAAGATAAAAAATGTTCAGTACGATAGTTTAAAACATTAAAAATTTTTAACCAATAGAAATGCCATAGACGGCTCTAATTTATATTTATTAATTTTAACAAGTTACTGTTTACATAGACAATTTTTAAACTTTGAATTAAAGTAAGTGAACATGTGCGGTAGTGAATGTAAAATTGAATTTAACCCACCAGAAATTGTAACAGGCCGCAAAAGCCGCAAACAACTTATTACCCATAAAATCAGCAAAAAGGTACGAAACATTTGTGAATTAAAGTGTTAATTTTCTAATTTATTATGATATTAGTAGAAAAAATAGTGTATTTAACTCCCATTTAAAGGGCTATTAAAACATTCGCACTCATTATTACATTCACCTTCGGCGCTGGATTTACACTAGGTGCAAATTTTTTTTATTGTTATTAAAATTACTCAATAAATTATTATTTTTTTAAACCTTAAAACGATTAAATATCATATTTTGTTTTATTTTGCATAGCTATTAAAAATAAATAAATTCACTTACCGCCCATTTCACTTCAAAAATAAACTTAGTAACAATATAAAGTGGCTGCGACAAAAGAGCGCTAACTGTCACAGCGTATCGCGCGATCTCTGCGACGAAATTTAAATTTTTCTTAGATAGATAGCATCACAAATAACATAGGATTGGTGGTATCTACAATGTACTTCAACGTTTAGATTGTTAAGATTTAATCGACCAATTTGCAATTCAAAAAGTAAGGCGTGTTTGCCTGTGACAAAAATTAACGTAATACAATTATGAGTCGCCTTTAGTGCAAAATTTATAATTCTTTTAAGAAACAAAAAAAATATATTATGTTATTGAAGTAGGTATGTAATATATTATATATAGCAGTCACCATCAATAATGAAATCCTAAAACAGTTTTTTGAAATTTTCATTTTAACCACATTTTTTTTTACAATGAAACAACAGAAAACCCGTTAGATATTTTAATGAAATTTTCAGGATTTATTGTTTAATATTCACATTTTGAAAAACAATTCAAAGTTTTAAATTATTTATTTATTCAATATTCATATTTTTAATTAACTTTTAAATAAACACATGAAAATTTTAATGACTGCTACCTCAAATTATAAATTTGTTTTATATCAGTTACATGCATTGTACACTTAAGTTATATATTCTGCAAGAAAATTCCACTGCCCGCTATTAGTAAACAATATGAATTTATTTTCTGCAACAAATTAGTTATTTTAATTTAAAAAAATAAGATATCAAAACTATAACTTTAAATAAAATGTCAGTGTGGGTGGCATTTTCAACAGTGCCCAGGGGCGGCACTAAGTTTAAATACGGCCCTGTGCCCATGTCTTAATAACCATAATTAAATGGTTATTGCATAATAATATAATATATATGGGACGATCCATGTCAACCGGATCAGTGCTGCCGCCAAAATTTGAAGCCACGAAAAAATATGTATGTACCAAGTGCTACAAAAAGCAGTAAGAGCCTTTACAAAAATCAAGATGGCGCCTCCAATATGGCGGCTGTTAACTCAAAATGTTTGTTCAATCAACCTACACAGTGCTGCCGCTAAAACTTGAAGCTACAAAAAATAAGCATAAAGGCTCGAAAGAAGGCTTAGACAAAGTGCTACAAAAAGCCGTATGCGCCTTTACAAAAATCAAGATGGAGGATCAAAGACGGACTTTTTCTTAAAATCCGATGTTAATGTCTTTAAAAATTGTATGCTTTATAGGGTCACTTTACTGTTACTGTTGCATGGCAGTGCCTTCCCGCTTCAATTCCAAAATCAGACTTAAGAGATCATTTGAGTTCTACTTTTAAAATGTTGCTTGGCACCATCTGATATGTAATAATTTTTTTTTTAACTTTTGGACACACCTTTTTTATCTCCGATATTACTATTTGCTTCATTAAATATACTGCTGTTGCATCATGAGTTGTACAATTTCAAAGTAAAATAATGCTCCGATGTTTTTTTTATTAGAAAAGCGATAGTAAAATGCAACAGTTAAAACAGAACAATTATTTTAATGAAATACCTGAGCTGCGTCCTGAGCAACGTAGGCATAATTCGCACATGGGCGACAACAGTGTCATCAGTCAAGAAAACAAAATTTTGGGGTTTTTAGTGCAATAAGTGTAAAATTACTCATTGTTTATGCTACAACAGTGGCATACAAATATTTTTGAAATTAATCCCTAGATGAAGACTTGTGTCTGTCTGCAATTTGTATAATCCATATCATAATTTTCATCAAGAGTGTCATAAGTAAGATTCCTGTCAGTAATTTTGTTAGCGTGGGTTAGTAAAGTTAAAGTTGTCAACAATATAAGAATGAATAAATGACGCTCCTCAACTAAAGTCAAAAGGTCCTGTGTCTAGGGTCTCGTTTAATGCGTTCGTACTTTCATAGTTCTACCACCGCTATCGGTGTTCAAATTCAAAAAATCAATTAATGATTCTACACGTGATCTACCAAAAGTTCAAAAAGGGTGCAAATTGCGTGTGGCACCTCCTCCTGGATTAAATCCCAAAGTACTCTGTGAAAAAGAGTGTGAGGGAGGTGATTGGATACAACGAATAATTTTTCCTGGATTACCAACACAGAAAGAACACGTGCTAATAGTTGGCTGTCGAGGTTAAGGAATAATTTCACCTGCCTGTCAATGCACCTGAAGTCCAAGTCTGCATAAACAGAATAAGTAAACCTACCAAAATTGGATGACTTTAATAATACCCAAATACTAAATTTTAATGCGAAATTCGCAACCTTAACTTATAAAGAACTCCACCAGGTAAAAATTAATTAGTTGCAAACAGTTTCCATAAGAACATCAAATATAGCCAAAGAACTCATAAATAAGGGCTCACATAAGCAGTCATTAAACACTCAACTTCAGATAAACACTAGGCAAAATAAACTCCTAAAGAAATAAACATCTGGGTGAGAATTCGTAAAACGGATCACAGTTTCCCCGACTTTGGAAAATACAAAAAACAAGTATTGGTTTTTGTAGTACTCACTAATAGTAAAATATTCCCAAATTTAAAAAAATATACAAACCATATAAAAGTTACTTAAAAAAGAGCGTTTTTGACGATTTTTTTTCGAAAATCTCTCATGGAAATAAAGCCTTTTAATAAAATTTTATCTTAATTGAAAATTCTTCAAAACCCATAAAAAATATATTTAAATTATAAAAATATATTTAAATTATAAAAAATTATTTTCATAAAAAAAATTATTTATAATAAACAATTTGCATTTTATAATTTTCTCATTGCTCTTTTTGAAAATTGTGTTAATTTATATTTTCGTTAAAATCTTTCGAATGAAAAACTAACTTGGATTCTTAATTAAACTATTAATAACAATTGATTTTGTGAGCCGGCGCGAATTTTTTGGCCCTGGCGCCTGAGCGCGCTCCCGACGCGACCCGTCCCATTGCGATGCGTACTTTATTATCAATAACTCTGCTATACTATACTATTAAGTAAAAAATGATTTTGTACGACCATTAAATATATATTATACCCTTATATATATATATATATATATATATATATATATATATATATATATATATATATATATATATATATACTATTAAGTACTTTTGTGATTTAAAAATGATTTTGTACGACCATTAAATATATATTATACCCTTATATATATATATATATATATATATATATATATAATTATATATAAGGGTGTATCACGGTCGATGGTAGGTTAGACGTTTATGGATAACGGCAAAAGATATCGAATTGAAATTTTTATAGCAATTTTAATATCTTTTAAAATATTTTTCTAAATTATTTTGAACAAAATTCCTCTTTCGGTTTTAACGGAAGCTATATCAACTTTGTTATTTTAAATGAATCATCACATATTTTTTTACATTTTTAAATTCTTGCTATCATTTCTTATAAAATGGCTATACCATGTCATATACATAAATTTAATAGTTTTTAAAAGTTTTGTTATTCATACCAAATTAATACACATGAGCAACATTTTATCAGTTTTTCTTCATATTATTAGGGTAATTGTAAAATATATTTCTTAATATTAACTTCAATCATAAAGCGTCAAGCATTAATTTAACTTTTTGGTGAGTCGTACATACACAGACGCTGTGCGTCCCTGGTACTCCAGCTAAGACACACCATTTTGGCCGCAACTCAGCGAATTTCGATGAGTGTAAAACTTTAACATCATACAGCAGTAAATGTTTTTGTTTAATTTCTTTATTACCGTTACAGTGACACTTTCCTTTTTATGCGGCATAATGCGACCGTTTGTGTTATTTTAGATGTAGAAGTACATTAAAATACACTCTTTAAACTAAATTCCCGACTCTTGGTTATTTCGTCGAAACCAAAATCTAAACGAACAAATAACAATATCGCGAAAATTAATAAATAAGTTTAATGCAACTATGTCAACCATACAACATCATAAGCATATACTTCAAGACAAAATCAATAAAATAGCATACTTAAGTAGAAATTTTCAATCAAATAATCACATTAAATTTATATTTAATTATATTTTAAGAATTATAACGAACCTTAGGTTAACTCTTTTGGAATGAAATAAAGCAATAAACTTTTTAATATTAGGCAAACTACATTCTTCAATACTAAGTAACTATGACTTACTTCACGAACTCACATTAAATACAAAACTAAACTTACTAATAAAACCTGATTATAATAATATATTCGATTACGAAAAAATTACACTATGATAGTTTTAGAAACTTTTTTACACTATGATAGTTTTAGAAACTTTTTTCCTAACATTACTAGTACTCCAGCTTAGTTAACTAACTTTGGGCCGCTGATTTCAAAAATTTCATTTATTTTTCTCTACACTGAGAAAACAGTTTGGTTATAGTAATGACTATTTCCCTCGTCTTAATTTCCACCAATCACAAACGCGCAATTTTAAATTACAAATGGTTTCTAGGTGAAAAATCTTTATGACAGCACCTGTCAGCAGTTTACCCGCGGCAAAACTGTATGACAGCACCTGTCAGCAGTTTACCCGCGGCAAAACTTGACAGCTGTTGTCACCGAAAATTGCAATTTTAATTGTTAACTGTTACTCATGAGTCATGAAATAGTTTTCGTCTTCGACTCAGATTTTTGTTGCCTCCAGCACTCATGCTTCTTGTTAACATATTACTTAGCAACGTGTTTTTTCGATTTTTTTCGGAAAAATTAGATGCCCTTATGAATTACTGTCTGTCCACTCTAAGTTGGCGGAACTAAGGAATTTTGTAGTTTAGATATTAAAGAATTGTCGTACTGTGTGCTTTTAAAACAGATTTTATATTATAAATAATACTAGTACATATTATATACTAGTATTATTTATAATATAAAATCTGTTTTAAAAGCACACATTACGACAATTCTTTAATATCTAAACTACAAAATTCCTTAGTTCAGCCAACTTAGAGTGGACAGACAGTACTTACGATAATTTGTTTGGCACAACCAAATACTTGTTATGTATACAGGGAACCAAATGTCTTCTTCGCTGAAAAAAATGATTTGTTAAGCACGAATTGTTACTATTAATTTATATTTGGTAACTATTACCAAATGAGATTTTTATTATAAATCTAATTTTATGTAATCTAATTTTATGTAAAATAATTATTATTATATTATAATACTTAAGTATTATCGATGGAAAGTTTTAATGGAAATATACGTTTCTGAATATAATTTTACATAAACTAACCTTTACCAAATGAGCTTTTTATAGTAAAATAATTTGTTAAAATATCATCTCTTTACACCCGTACACCAGTTTCGTAATACACGTAACAAGTATCTATTTATTTACTATTATTAACTCAACTTTAAAATAACCACGTATTTCATTCACAGTCTTATTGTAATGTGAATCTTGATACTTAAAAATCCTATTAAAGGAAAAATATGAAGTTTGTATAATACAGCAAAACATTCTACACTGAGAAAAAAAGTGTAGTTTATAGTTAACAAATCTTTATTTGGATAGCATTTATTTATAATAAATAAAGTAAATTTATTGTTAATCAACCTTTTTAACTATTAATAATCTGCGTAATATATTTTATTTAGCAGAAACAAATACTTTGTTTGTTGCCCATATGTTTATTATTAATAATGCAAATTTGGGAATAATAAATACCTATTTGCTTAGGCGATCTTTAAAAGTTATTTATTATAAATTTCGAATTTATTTTTAGGTAGGAATCAATATTAACAATGACTATTTCCCTCGTCTTAATTTCCACCAATCACAAACGCGCAATTTTGAATTACAAATGGTTTCTAGGTGAAAAAACTGTGTGACAGCACCTGTCAGCAGTTTATTCGAGTTTACCCGCGGCAAAACTTGACAGCTGTTGTCACCAAAAATTGCAATTTATATTTTAATTGTTAACTGTTACTCATGAAATAGTCTTGTCAAATACCATTCGGGCATCTAATTTTTCCTGTGAAAAAAATCGAAAAAACACAATGCTAAGTAATATTTTTTAACAAAATGCATTCGTGCAGGTGCAAAAATCCTCCTCTTCGACTCGGATTTTTGTTGCCACCAGCACTCATGCTTTTTGTTAAAATATTACTTAGCAACGTGTTTTTTCGATTCTTTTCGGAAAAATTAAATGCCCTTATGATATTACTTACGAATAAATATTACTGTACTCAAACTTCTATCAAAACGCACCAAAACAGCATAGACGTTTCTCGAATAGTGCATGGTGTACCGCGTGCGTATGGTGTACCACAGTAAACTTGGCAAGGCAAGTGGTACTACCACTTGCCTTGCCAAGTTTACTGATTCTCTTCTGTGTACTGTTAAGTTTAGTGATTCTGTTCTTTGCACTGTTATTTATTTTGTATTTATTTTGTATCTATGCATTAGTGTTTCGTTTGCAATCTTTTTGTAATAGCATTAATTTAAATTGTACCTATAGTGCCAGTGTAAAATACCGGCTCTTTCCTGTGTGCCGGCTAGTGTATCTGCGATTATTAAAAAATCCAAACATGCATGGAAGATCTGCAAACCATGGACGAGCTATGCAAATTTTTAGGAAGCAATGGATTCAACCACTTGCTCTATACATGTATAGTGAATTAAAGTATAGGGTTTACAAATAAAGTTTTAATAATGTCTTCTAAATATTTTAGTATTTATTATAAACAAGCATTCATTTATCACAAATAAAACACATTTATTATAAATTAATCTTTATTTATTATAAACAAGCATTTATTTATTAACAAAAAAACATATTTATTATAAATTTTTCTTTATTTTTTAATAAAAAGATTTATTTAAACAATATTAATCAATGCGTTGTTTGTCCTAAATAAATGTTTCCGCCATAATCGAATAAAGCATTTATTAGTTATTGATAAATCTAGTTAATTGTTAATAAACTGTTCTCTCAGTGTAGAAGCTACTACATGGATTTTGTTTTTAGGTACCTAAAATTCATTGTTTTTTTAACAATAATATTGGTTGTGATATATTGATTAAAAAGAATGTAATAAAATAAAACCTAAAAACAAAACAAAATAAAAAAAGAAAATGTTTAGCTAAACTACCTACACTGGATAAGTTAGCTAAGCTAAAACAAATGAAATAGGGAAGCAGTAATAATGCTATATTGACATATTTATTGAATATTTATAATACAAAATTTATAATAAAAAAATAACACCTAAATTGTCAGTGTTTTTCGAAATTAATAAAAAAAAGTCATCCAGGCAACGAACTGAGATCCACCTCCAAAAAAATGAGTTTCATTTTACGATAAAAAAAGTAACCAAGTCACAGCACAACACTTTACAATCATTAAATTATAATATTGGACAATTCGCAGTGCACAGTAACAGAGATATATGTATATAGTACATATTATGTACACACTGCATCGATTAAACGTGGCAAACAAATGCAATATGGCGTTGGGGTAGCCGAAAGCCGAAATGCAATTTCTTTGTTTTAAGAATATGTTATGTTATTATTATTGAATTCAGTTTCGCTGTAGCTTGATTCCTGGAATTCCTGGTTATAGTTACCAAATGAATTTATATTGTAACTGTATATAATTAAGAATAACACATTCTTAGTTTACGCTAATTTATAGCTTGTAACAGTAAACAAATAAAATATTTTGGTAAATAATAAACAAATTTACTATAGCATTTTGAATTTTTTAATAATAATCCAAGTATACTAAGTATAATTTATAAATTTAAACTTTTGTAAGAATTTATTTATTATTACTATCTAAAAATGCGAACAAAATAATTTGATAGTATTAACCAAATACATTAAAAAAACTATTTAATTGAACCAACCTTATTGATATCCTTACAATATTTTTTTCTCATTAAAAGGAACTACACCAGTTTTACTGTAAAAAAACCACCCTCAAACAAATCAATTTTGTTATAATTACAAATCTCTTTTCTCAGTGTAGGACGTCTAGGATTTAAAATAATTTCGTATTAAAATGCTCTGGTCAATCACCTCAAAATGTAAGTTTTCTTGTTATAATTTTAATTATTTATAAAATTATTTTGGCTTTTATTTATCTTGAATGTACTGAAGTAAGAATCCTAACAATATGACATTTTAAATAGGTACTAAAACTAAAATTTTAATGTATTTTATGTAAAAAAACAACCATTATTTGACATTTTTTGTCGTTTATTTTAATTATTGAATTGAAAGGGCAACACAGTAAATAAGTTTCTGTATTTTTTATCCAAATTAAGCTCACAAAATTTAATGCAATGCATAATTTTGCTTTTTTCTACCTTAAATTTATTAAATCCCATCAAATATCGAATTATTTAATTATTGTGCTTAATCCCATCATCGTCGTACATCTTTTGCAAAAAATTCCAGCAAATGTCTCTTGGCAATGAATCTAACTTCTTTTCGCTATACCCATAGATATCTACCAATGCTCTAGATTTGCAGTTACTTGGTGAAATCGTTCTCCATGTTCATCAGTTCGGCAAATTTATCAGGATGAAAAAAGAAAATGTATTTTAAATGATATATTAACGCTAATTTTTTACAAAACGGAGAGCATTTTTGTAATGAATTGGCGCCAATTTTAAGCCCGATATAAACCAAGAACATTTTCAACATTTTCAACAGCTTTAACACTGCCATATATGCGACAAGCTCGTCAACTTTGAGAGCATGTTTGAATGCTCGATCTTTCATTAATCGTCGTATATAAGGTCCATTTAATATTCCTGCAAAATTAAAGTAGTAGGTATATCTCATAAAATTTTGTAATGAAATATTTCGTTGGTTTTTCTTGGGCGAAAAGGTACCGCAACAAAAACAAAACAAATTTACAACGACGACATAAAGGTTCGTCTCCTTTATCTTTCTCTGCCACTTCCATTTCCACTTCCATTTCCTGCCTTTTTTTTCATTTTTGGTTCTTAAAATTACTTTCAAGTAAAAATACAATTTAAATTTTAAATGTCAAAAATCTTGGAATTTAAAGAAGAAACCAACTGTAAATTAACGTCTGTTAATTTTAATAACACGATAGTATAAAGTGTTATCGATTCTAATTACTGGATAATAGAACCGAAGTCAAAAGCAACCATCACAGAATATTGTAACGGCAAAGTAACGAACCTCATTGTAAAACAACCTTGTCTGCTCAAGTCGATCAACTGTCATATAATAGTTGACGATAAAATCATCCTAAGCACCGATATTGAAAATAACGAGAAGCAACCATTTATGACAACCTACTAAGTCAAATTTGATACAAAACGTGAAAACTCAAGATATTAACCTGGATCTAATGGACCTCAAGGCATCTCTACAAGAAATCCCTTTGGAGGAACCTAAATTGGAAATTCACCCAATCTGGACATTTTTGCTTTAGGTTTTGGAACGTTATGTTTGTCCCTGTACATCTGGAAAAAACTTGCGCTTTGCCTACTGAAAAAAACAACGCCTCAACCAATACCAACCAATTTGGAGTCTGTCGACCCCCAAATAACTTTCTGATAAGGGAGGAGTTATGTGAGCCACCACTAGAAGTTTAATATGTTTAGTTTAGCATTTTAAATTTCTCATAAAAACTGCAATTCTGTAAAGGTATTTTATGTTTGCATTTCATATTGTACGTCACTCTGCCATTTAGTAAAATAAAATCTTGTCTTTTATAACAAAAAAGTGTTTTTATTACATACATTATTATAACTTAACTTATATATACATGGTGTCACCAAATAAGTTGTCATCCTTCAAGCGGATGATTGTACACGCCAAAATAAACAGTTTTCCCTTTATCATTTTTGCAAAAGTATTTTTTTAATAAAAAAATCATTAAATATATGTATAGTAGAAATTTTAGCCCGCCAATAGTTGTTCTTGACCTATGTCAACTGACCCAAAACATGCTTGCACTGTGGGCATTAAAAATTTACATTTGTGTTATCATTGATAACTTTGTTGATAATTGTTTTTGTTTTGCATACTTAGCTATTTTTAGGTACTTTGAATAAAACAATACTTACTTTTTAATGTTATGTATCTCGAGCTTTCCGTGGTTTTCCCGTCGATTTTAAATTTCACCTTTCACTTTTTACGTCGATTGATGCTCATGAAGCTATTTTTTAAGTGTTCCACAAAATCATAATAAATGTTCAACTATCCCGCCGTTATTATCCACACAAAGTTGACAGCGGCGTAGAAAATTATGATGTGTCGCTCTTGCTATCCTATCCGGATGATTTCGGATTTCATCTGCCGCTACATTGACAAGTTGTTCAAACTTCGCTCTGGTACACTAAACTATTCATGTGGCCCCAGAGAAACCACAATAATAACCGAACTGTCAGTAATCAATAATAACAATGTACCTACTAACCTATTTTAAATAAATTTAAAAGTTTGCTTGATATAACATAATGCACTGTGCGCACATTTGTTTATTTTTTGCTTGGATGAATAATACCATTGTTTTTAGAGGTAAGAACAATTATGATATATAGAATAGGTCAGTGACATCCATTGGCTCTTTGGTTTTGTCAAAAAAATTTCCTATTTTTTTTATTAAAAAACAGTAGCTACAATGTAAAAATGATGAGGAAAAACTTTCTTGTTTTGGGGTGTACTGTCATCCTCTCAAAGGATGACAATTTATTAGGTGACACTATCCTTTGAGAGGATGACAGTACACGCCAAAACAAGAAAGTAACTAAAAAGGTACTAAAAAAAGCATTTTAGGTTAAAAAAACAGCATTTTAGGTAAAAAAATCATTAAAAGTTTAAGTTTCGTTTATAATTTTGTTTAGCCGCATACCCAAACACAGAACATACCCACAATAAACTATTTCTATGCAATAAACTGTGTTTTACTGAGTGACACTCACTACACAGAAGTTCTATGACAGAACATAAGCTCACTAGTAGTGAGTAACTACAAAGAAGGTAACTGTAAAGAAAGTTACTTTTACAGTCTGTATTACAGACTCTGTAACCATAAGAACAAATTCTATACCGTTGAGTTGCACGCCCTGGATAAAATATTGGCGCAAATTTTAAAAAGAACAAAAAAAATAAAATAAGTAAAAATACGTAAAAATAAGTAACAAATATGTGAAAATAAACTGACAAATTAAAAAATATGTAACAAAAGTATAAAAAGGTAGTTTAAAGCAAAAACCTCCAAAAAAGGTAAAAAAGGTGAAAAAAGTTAAAAAAAAATAGGTAACAAAAGTATAAAAAAGGTAGTTAAAAGCAAAAACCTCCAAAAAAGGTAAAAAAAGGTGAAAACAAGTTAGGTTCATATAAAAGAAAATCTTTTAAAACACATTTTGGCATTATTGGTTTTCAAATAGTTACATCGGTTAAAAAAAGGTAAAATAACTAAAATCCCATCCCTAGTAATCACAAAAAACAACAATTTATATAATTGGAATATTACCTATATTATAAAATATAATTTAAAATACATAAAAATATAAAAAATATTATTTTGTGTTTTTCTTTTTCTTTTTCTTATCCTTTTTACCTTTTTTGTCTTTCTTCTTCTTCTTCTTCTTAAGAATTGGCGGATCCGGCTCAATTTCATAATTTAGATCTACTGCAAAGATGGGTAGACACATATATCGTATAAGAGGTAAATTTCGTAGGTAGAGTTTGCAGAAAAATATCATTAAATTTTTTGCCTCGTTTTGATCAAAAAGCTTTAGTTTTTCTGGCAAAAACTAAAAAAATTATAAAAAAGCAACTTTTATTTACAATACCACAAAGCCAAATTTAAACAATTTAGAGGTACGTTTTTTATGAAATCTTATTATTATTATTATTTTTATTATTATTATTTTGTGGTACTGTCAAGTACTTTAGGTAAAAAACTGTTTAAAAATGTATACTCACCTCTAAACTATGAAAAATTGTTAATTCTTTAAAATATTTATAAATTGTTTCTGCACTAACTTCAGGATTATGGGTGAAATATTGATGAGTTCTAAAAAATTGTGATAAAACAGCTCCTGACTGATGACTTGAAAAATTTGAGTAATGTACAAATTTTGTAACGTTATACATTAATTCTATATACACATTTCTACTAATGCCTTTCAAATACATTGGAGTTTGAAGATCTAAAAAATATTAATTGTGTTTCATTTAAAAATACACTTTAGCGTTCTAGAATTAAAAAACTAATAATGTAGGCATTAACTTATTTCTTTTCGTATACTTTCTCTTCCTTTAATAGCCAAAAAGTGTTCTAATTTCTCTTCACTTTCAAAAAAATCGTACAAAGTTATTCTTGGTTCTATTGGGGTAACACCTGATTCTTCAAAAGCCACCAAATCATTATTCAAATTATCCACACCTTTGATATCATCTTTATCGGGAATTTGATCTGTTAACACTATTGGCTTTGAAATTCTCCTTGAGTCACATTCTTCTTGCTCATCTTCATCTTCATGAACTTTTTTTAATACAAAATGACTAAGACGAGTTTCATAACGGCTTTCATGGGGTATAATTAATGGTATAAAAAATTGTTTTACAAAAGGTAATGACATTTTATTTTTATTAGGTATGTCAAATTATTTAAGAGGTTATATGAGGCCTGTCAGAAGAAAGTCAACAATCTCCCGTCAGACTAAAACTGAGTAAATTGAGATAATTGATTTTGGTATTTTAAATTCTATATTTGTAATTTTTTTTATATATTATATTGAAATATTGTTGTTGTTAGTCTAATAGCCAACTACAAGGTCTCCAGGATGCATAGTATAGGTGAAATCTATAATTATAAATTGGAGATTGCTTACTTTGATATGAGTTGCTGGAGATTGCTCATTTTGTTGTAAACGTTTAAGGAGATTTAGAAAAATAAACAAAAAAATAATTGTATTTTTATTCCTTTAATGGTTATAAAATTTAACTATCAATGTGGGAAAATTCTGAACTGGACCACATAAATCTGGAGTTTCTTCTAAATCTAGGACCAGATTGCCTCGTGCAAAAAAGTTTTTATAGTACAACTCGTCATCTTCTTCCCACTTTGTCCCGTAATGTTTTACTTGCAATGTTTTGACATTATCAGCCTTTTATTGCTTTACCTTTACGTCTTATCACAGATTATACCTACAACTTATTACGGTATAATAGCACAAAATAAACAAGATAACTTTTTTTATAATTCTTAAAACAATAAAACGTATATATACCTATTTTAAATATATGTATTTTTAAGTGCAATATATGTATTTTTAAGTGCAATTTACTGCAATAGAACTTAACAGTATGTACCAGTAAAAAAACACAAAATCTCTAAAATACGTTATAACATCAAATGTTAGGATATCAGGTGACACAAATTACTAATTTGTAATGGTGGAATTGAAGATTGTATACTTTGCTGCAAATCTATCAGTGGAGATTGTCGACTTTGCACCAAATGTCATTTTTAAAATAGGAATTTAGGCAGCTCATTTTGCAGTACATAAACTTTATCATCTTATAGATAATTAGTTGAAGTAAAGTCTCCGCCAAAAATCAAATTTTTGACCAAAAGTAGAGATTGTCGGTTTTGCTATGATAGGCCTCATATATACATATAGCAGCAACGGCTGCAAGCGAATATAAACAGTGGTTATGATTTAATTAGCGTACAGTCACGTGCATTAATCTGGTCCCAGATTTAGAAGAAACTCCAGATTTATGTGGTCCAATTCAGAATTTTCCCACATTGATAGTTAAATTTTATAACCATTAAAGGAATAAAAATACAATTATTTTTTTGTTTATTTTTCTAAATCTCCTTAAACGTTTACAACAAAATGAGCAATCTCCAGCAACTCATATCAAAGTAAGCAATCTCCAATTTATAATTATAGATTTCACCTATACTATGCATCCTGGAGACCTTGTAGTTGGCTATTAGACTAACAACAACAATATTTCAATATAATATATAAAAAAAATTACAAATATAGAATTTAAAATACCAAAATCAATTATCTCAATTTACTCAGTTTTAGTCTGACGGGAGATTGTTGACTTTCTTCTGACAGGCCTCATATCGACCCATGCAACGAAGACCATTGTAACTCAGTTTTGATTGTAGACCAGAGTAACTCAACTTAATATAGTTTTCGCCTGTAGGAATGTGCATTATTACACTTACTATACAGGGAAGTTGTTCACTGGTTGCCTATTGTTTCATGTCTGAGTTACTGTAATCTTCCATCAAATCGAACTGGAAAAAATCTGTTGATGCCATATAGTAAGTCAAAACCCACGTTTTTTGAGTTACTATAGTCTTCGTTGCATGGGTCGATATAACCTCTTAAATAATTTGACATACCTAATAAAAATAAAATGTCATTACCTTTTGTAAAACAATGTTTTATACCATTAATTATACCCCATGAAAGCCGTTATGAAACTCGCCTTAGTCATTTTGGGGTCCAGAACACTATAGCACACTCTGAATTTCCAAAAAAAAAATTTACCATTTGAAAAAGGGCGTTTTAAATAGTAAATTTCATAAATAAAAATTGCGGGTTTTTCACTAGTTTTTGAGAAAATTAAGTTTGAAAATGCTCTTTTTGACAGATTTTTTGACAAGAACTGTCAAGAAATGTCAGATTCAAAGAAATTCATCGCAATGTTGCCAGATGTAAAATTTTTATGCTGTTTGGGGAAATTTATTATGCAACCCAGATTACATGAAATTATTCCTAATTACATACATACATACATTTTATACCTTTTTTCGAGTATTTTCAGAATTCGGTAAAAACTCTATACTGTTTAAGGGAGCATCTGTTTATAACAAATTACCAAACAATATAAAAGAACTTAAAGGATTTAAATTTAAAAAGCATATGTCGTCTTGTGTGGCGAATTTTATTGAATAAACAATGATATATCGTGATATTTTTTATTTTTTCTGTGATATTATATTTAAATGACATGTTCCTATTCAGAATTAAAATGTATTAATAAAGTAAAATTAATTTAGATTTAAGAAATGTATTAAGAATTAAAAAATATTTATTAAATTGTATGATTAGAGGTGTCCCTCTATAAACTGTATGTTTCTTGGGATGAAAATAAAGTATTTTATTATTATTATTATTTTTTAGAGAACTTTAATACATGAAATATTTTTTTGTTCCATCCACGACTGTACATTATTAAAAAAATTATCTCGTTTTATAAAATATTTCTTGCATTTCTTTTATTTAATTTATAGCCTTATATAAAACATTTTTTTTGACAATTTTGATGCCAAAATAATATATAATAAATACCTTCATTTTTTTTATAAAAGTTTTGTGATTTGTTCCGTCCGCGTGATTGAAATTGCCGTTTTAATTCTATATATGATATATATATTTATATACAGTGTGTCCACGGATGCACTTAACTATACTTGTAAAAATATTTATTTTCAGTTTTCGAGGAAAAGTCACTCTTCATAATTTCTTTTGCTTGTTATATAAATACCATTCAAGATGAGAAACTCCTATTTTGTCAAACATGGTGCGCAAAAAAATACAATTGTAGATTTTGCAAAATTAAAAAATGTTAATTTTTTTAAGGTCTAATATGAAGAGCTTGTAAGGATAAACCAAAAAGCCAAATAAAGTTTTTTCATGTGAGTTGTTGTTACTAAGATATTTGTTATTAAAAATAAAATAAATTCAATATCAAAAACTTATATGAAATGTGCTTAGGCACAGATCAAGCCCGCCTAGGCAACTTGTAAAGTCTATCAGTTTTTACAAAGTATTGGCACACGTAATCATATTAAATAAATGCCGAGCGAAGCGGGGCGGACTTGTTTAGTGCCTGAGCCCGATTTGGCGCGCGTTTAATTGGGCTAAGGTACTGACCAAGCCCGCCTAGGCTCTTTGTAAACGTAATTAAATTTAATAAATCATTTATTATAAATGCCGAGCGAAGCGAGGCGGGCTTGGTCAGTCCCTGAGTCCAAATTCGCGCTCGCAAAATTGTGATCAGGCACTGACCAAGCCCGCCTAGGCTATTTGTAAACGTAATTAAATTAAATAAATGCCGAGCGAAGCGAGGCGGGCTTGGTCAGTGCCTGAGCCCAATTTCGCGCGCGCAAAATTGGGCTCAGGCACTGGCCAAGCCCGCCTAGGCTCTTTGTAAACGTAATTAAATTTAATAAATCATTAATTATAAATGCCGAGCGAAGCGAGGCGGGCTTGGTCAGTGCCTGAGCCCAATTTTGCGCGCGCAAAATTGGGCTCAGGCACTGACCAAGCCTGCCTAGGCTCTTGGTAAACGTAATTAAATTAAATAAGTGCCGAGCGAAGCGAGGCGGGCTTGGTCAGTGCCTGAGCCCAATTTTGCGCACTGACCAAGCCCGCCTAGGCTCTTGGTAAACGTAATTAAATTTAATAAATCATTTATTATAAATGCCGAGCGAAGCGAGGCGGGCTTGGTCAGTGCCTGAGCCCAATTTTGCGCGCGCGAAATTGGGCTCAGGCACTGACCAAGCCCGCCTAGGCTCTTTATAAACGTAATCAAATTATATAAAAGCCGATCGAAGCGAGCCGGGCTTGGTCAAACAAAAACTCCCAGACGTAATCCACATTATGTGGTATTGGGCTTGCGAGGTCAGGAATGGCCCCGTCGCCCAAATGATGGGTACTCGTAGTGGGCGGATTGTTCAAACCTATCGGTATATTAGGGATATTTCGCCCACGACGCGTACCCATAATTTAGGCGACGAGGCCAGTCCTGACCTCGGAAGCCCAATACCACATAATGTGGATTACGTCGCGGACAGATACTTTCATTGTGTCGAAAAAACTACCCGTGAGGACATTATTATTATTATTATTATTATTATTATTATTATTATTATTATTATTATTATTATTATTAAAAAGGCGTGGTCCAGGTTATATATATATACTCCAGCTCTGGGTCTTAAAATGCAAATTCTAGTACAAATAATTTATTTTAATTACATGTATAAGTATTTAAATTAAAATTATTTAAAGTATTTAGTTAAATGATAATATAATAAATTTAAATATGTTGTTATCTTGGTTGCCTACATAGGTACCGTTAATTAAGATAATATTATATTATTATTCCTATACTTATTTTGCTCATACTTCCCTAATTTCAATATTTCCTTTAATGTTTAGCATATTTCGGAATTTATTTTGATACAATATACATTTTCAATTACAAAATAATGTAATACTTTGGCCAATTTTAAACCTGACAACATTGAAATACATGATAACCAACCTTAAAACACTAATTCTGTCATTTTAAATTGTGACAGTTTAAAATTCAGTGCTGTACATAGAAAAGGTGACAGTTTTAAGCAAGGTTTGTTGAATTTAACACTATAAACATATATTTTAGTGAAAGTTTGGTTTTTCCGCACCTAAATATGCTTAAAATGTGGTTTTATATCCATTAGTCATTTTGTATTAAAAAAAGTGCATGAAGATGAAGATGAGCCAGAAGAATGTGACTCAAGGAGAATTTCAAAGCCAATAGTGTTAACAGATCAAATTCCCTATAAAGATGATATCAAAGGTTTGGATAATTTGAATAATGATTTGGTGGCTTTTGAAGAATCAGGTGTTACCCCAATAGAACCAAGAATAACTTTGTACGATTTTTTTAAAAGTGAAGAGAAATTAGAACACTTTTTGGCCATTAAAGGAAGAGAAAGTATACGAAAAGAAATAAGTTAATGCCTACATTATTAGTTTTTTAATTCTAGAACGCTAAAGTGTATTTTTAAATGAAACACAATTAATATTTTTTAGATCTTCAAACTCCAATGTATTTGAAGGGTATTAGTAGAAATGTGTATATAGAATTAATGTATAACGTTACAAAATTTGTACATTACTCAAATTTTTCAAGTCATCAGTCAGGAGCTGTTTTATCACAATTTTTTAGAACTCATCAATATTTCACCCATAATACTGAAGTTAGTGCAGAAACAATTTATAATTATTTTAAAGAATTAACAATTTTTCATAGTTTAGAGGTGAGTATACATTTTTAAACAGTTTTTTACCCAAAGTACTTGACAGTACCACAAAATAATAATAATAAAAAAAAAATAATAATAAGATTTCATAAAAAACGTACCTCTAAATTGTTTAAATTTGGCTTTGTGGTATTGTAAATAAAAGTTGCTTTTTTATAATTTTTTTAGTTTTTGCCAGAAAAATTTAATGATATTTTTCTGCAAACTCTACCTACGAAATTTACCTCTTATACGATATATATGTCTACCCATCTTTGCAGTAGATCTAAATTATGAAATTGAGCCGGATCCGCCAATTCTTAAGAAGAAGAAGAAGAAAGACAAAAAAGGTAAAAAGGATAAGAAAAAGAAAAAGAAAAACACAAAATAATACATATATTGCAAATACTGAAATGGTATGGTCCAATGAATAATACACCATACCCACCAACATTGACAGACATACTGTTTCGACCTGTTGTGTCTCATCAGTGTTAGGCAGTCGGTGACGGGAGACAAGCATAAAGATATAAATGACCATAACAGCAGCGAGATGTATCGGCAAGTCAGTCTGGAGACATCTACCGTCTAAAGACGTGGCCTCGCTGTGCGGCGTGCAATCACAATGACACACACAGTGGTAGGTTTTATCAAACCGTACGCGGCCCAAAAGAGTTTAACTAGCTTTGACCAGCTATGCGGCAATATTTTAGAAACAATAGGTTTTCTACTTTAAGCCACTAGTAGGCAACCAATATTGCAAAGACTGAAATGCCTTCCATCTCTCTCGGTGGCGAGATGGAAGACATTTCAATCTTTGCAATATTGGTTGCAGGCAGACGTTGCGCCGGGCCGGACTATGCGCCCAAAGAGCTAGAGAGGAGCTGGGAACTAGGGGGATAGACCTTTTGGTTATCAGAGGAAAATAACGCCGACCCAAACCTAGGTACGACGCAGAATCTCCCTAGACCTGGCGGCTGGGTGTTGTTATTTCGCTTTGGGGGCGTAACGTTTATTTGTCCTGTACTGCGTCTTGTTATTTTGAATAAAAAGCTGGAAGAAAACGAAAAAAATTAAAAAAATAATATACAGAAGGGGAGAGTAAAGCCTGGGACAATTTTACAACCATTTACGTCGTCTTCTGAAAAGTTTGAAATAGAATTGTGAGTTTGGGTTACGTGAGATATTGGAATTAGAGGTTCCTATAACGATATTCATCTCCTATTTTGAAAAGTTATCCAAACAAGAAGATTGGTAAAAAAACGTTTACTGCTTTTAAAAGGCATCATTGGTTTCTTTCAGAGCACTTAATAGATTTGGTTTAGTTCATTTTAATAAGTAATAATATTATATTATATAATAAAAAACTTAAATGATAACCGACGTTGATGGAAATGTTTTGTTATATGTATGTGTATGTGCGTGTGTGGGCAAGTTACATTATAATAAAAAATGCTTATTCGTCATGTAACTTACTCTCTATTTATAATGTATTTTGAAAAATTCAATATAAAAACGGTTGGTCAATAAATTGTAAGTATTGATCTTTTTAGATTAATAATATTTAACAATAGAGATAAATAAAATTTAGTAATTACCACTGTGTGTATGATTTATATTAGCAGGCAGTTAAGTTTTACTGGACCAATAAATCACATCCCTGCGTCCGAATTTCCTTTATTACTTTCCGCCAGACACGCTTAGTGGTTGCAGGATTGTCGTGGACTGTCCCATCCGAGCACGTTTAACACAAAGCTGCACATTTTTCCGCCATTGAAAATTATAGTCTCCTATTATTCCGGACACGTTAAAACAAAGATGCCAATTATTTAATTACCGCCGTTTTTACTGGTTATATGGAATTTTAACAAATGTTTCGGCTCTGCTGTCGCTGTAAATGCCCTTATTTAATTGTTAGATCAGAGGTTCCCAAAGTGTGCACCGCGGCGCCCTTGGGCGCCATGAAGGCAGCCCAGGGCTTCCAATCAGAAAAACAAAATATTAAATGCTTGATTTGTAATTCCGTGTTATTTTCAATTAAAACTATTTAGGGCGCCGTGAAAATAAATCATACCTGTGTGCTCCGCAAAGTGAATAAGTTTGGGGCTAGATAATATACATAATAGCACAAACTTTTTTGTTAGCTAATTATTATTTTACCACCAAAGGTTTATACCACATTCTGCCCTAAAAAAATTAAATTATCTGTATTTATATGAATCCCAAGTTAATTAAGATTTTATACTTGGTTTGATTTGACCCCCCCCCCCCCCGGTTTTAAAAATAATTTGCATTTGCATATATTTTATATGTTTAAGTCTAAACTCGCATTTAATTATTTAATTCAATTAACACTTAATTACAACAAATATATACAATCAATTATTAAAACACTAAAGCTTTTGTGACTTTTGTAATTACCTATAGGTATAGATATATCTATAAAGGATTCCGTTAATGATCATAATGATTGTGTTTGTGTACTTTTTGGTGTGGTTAGAATTACACTAAAATATTCATAAGGAGGATTTTATATCTGCACTATGGGAAAAACTGGAAGTCGAAAATCACAATTTTTTAGTTTTTTAGAGTTTTTTAAATTTGTATAATACTTTTGCTATTGACATTTTGATATAACTAATTTAGTAGTGTAAGACACCAATATCGGTTGCACAGTATACTTATCTCATTTTGCCAAAAATCTACTTATCCAGTTTTTTCCCAAAGACTTTATACTATAGACTGTGACTTTCTTGCATATATATTTTTCAAAATAACTGTTTTGCAATTAGAACCTAGCTTTGAGGCTTACTTTAAGGCCGATTCTCATTATAGACGTGCAAGGAACCGGATCTGCAACGGCAAGGCACATGCTCAGCATATGCAAGATTTTTTGTGGAAATTCATTTTGCGACAGGCTCGCTGCGGGTTAGTAGTTTCTTGCTTTGTGAAAAGTGCTGTTCTCGACTTCCACGTTAATAAAAATTGCTCTAATATTAGACAAAGAAGAGCAAGAAAATTTAAACAAATATGCATATACCATGGCAGAAAGGCAACAAGCATAGTGTCAATTAAACCCCGCGAAATATATAAGATTCATTGATAAAGTAATTTTGCCTTGCCTGTACCAAGCACGTGCCCTGAACGCAAGTAAATTTTGCCTTGCCGTTGCCGATCCGGTTCCTTGCACATCTACCTAATAGAAATAGAAAATTTAAAAAGGAGAAGACAAGGTACAACTCTTAAAAAATTGAACATACTTAATATAAAAAAAATTATTTAATATTTATTTACTTAAAGTAATTAAATAATCATTACTAAAAAAGCTGTAATAGACATATTTGTTTAAGATTTAGCAGAGATCATCAAATTTATTGTTAAAATAAAAAAGTTTTATTTGCTGTTACCTATTAATTTTAGATCAATTTTCCTTATTATTGAAATCTCGAAAATCTCGAAAACGGTTTATTTTATCGAAGTTTGAGAGGTACACCTTTTTAATAACTAACCAAACTGAGTAATCGAAAAATTGCATCAAATGGTATAAAAACCTAACCTCAAAGTTTGTATGGGACAATAAGCCTGTTTCTACGACGCTGTGTTCACTCGAACAATTGTAATTATGTGTGAATATGTGTTTTGGTAGTAAGTTACTGTTCGCAAAATATCACCTTTCCAAGTCTACCACAGTAGAAGTTATATTAAAAAAACTGATATGATAAGTAACACTTTATCACCCTGTATCTTTTAAACATACGTAATTAGGAAAAATATTCATTTAGATTTTCGTCTTATTTTGACTTGCTTTATCTGCTCCTAAATTTACCCAAGTAGCATTATAGTGACGAAAACTGATATCACCACTTTAAATGAGTGGCAATAACGTTTAAATCACTAAATCTACCACGATAAAGTTAAAATATCTCCATATTATATTAGCATAGTTGTAATCATGTGATTTGCACCAGCAGAATATACTTTAGTTTTATAACTTTTTGGTGTATTAGTCTGGTATCTAAAATGTTATGACCACTTTTGGCACCATCTTAAAGTTGTTTAAACTTTAGAGTGGATTGTGAATAGTAACTGTAACCAAATCACATCACTTAAGTATTACTTTGAAGTGGTAGTAGCAGTAAAGTGGGTATATCAGTTTTGGTAACGTTTTCGGAACTTTTCCCAAACCTTGAATGTGGCAAAACTTGATTATATAATTGCGGTGGTTCTTGCTACATGCTTAAGTGATTTCTACATTTCGTATAAAATTACCAATTTAAAGTTTTTTTTAATTCTTTTTTATTACCACATATTTCAACAGGGCATGCTTATATTTCAAGCTATGATACCCATGTTTAACAGTAAAATTTAATTCGTGTTAATTTTAAGTCTTCGGATTATTTTAATTCTAGTTATTATTTACAAGTTGTACTCTTACAATATTATAATTCAGTGTTAGTTTAATTTCCAGTCAGAGAAAGCAAAGATAATAAGATAAATAATATGCTGGAAAGAGACGGGGATAGAAAGTAAAGATTAGTAAAGTTATGATTAAGTTTTGGCCACTATACCTCCACGTTACTGACACTAAAAAAGTGTTCCCCATTTTAGTTACTTCCACGTAATCGAACCGTTTCTACCACGTGGCAGAGATTTTGACAATATACTTTACAGTTCCAAGTATAAGTGGCCAACACGTTTTAACCACTATAAATGCTACTTGGATGCCACTAAGTTTAGGTGTCCCACCTTGTATATAATAGTACAATAGTACAATAATCTAATAAATAAACGAATTAAAGTATGGAAGTAGAAAAAAAAATTAATTGAATGGTATTGTGCAAGGGTAAACCTACCTCTTAAAATTTAAAAAAGAAGATAAATGTATTAATGTAATTAATCTTTATTATTAATATTAAATTTACTTATTTTATGAAAAATTTAGAAAACATTGTAAGAAATGACAAGTTCAGTCATTTGAACTAAAATTAAAACGTTGAACCTAGAATTAACACTAAAGTAATGAAAGGAACCACAGACATTTTTGGACGCTTGACTCCTGTTGTTTAACACCATTCAATTAATCTTAATTGTCTCAAGTCCGTATAAGAATATAATATATATTTACAAATTATTTTTAAAAACATTGTCTTCTTCCTATGTGTTCAAATCAAAAAGAACTAATAAACACTTTGACTTTGACATTTAAATAACTGAACACAATAAAATTAAAATTAACAAAATGTTGGTATAATAAATCCCAAAAAAACTTATTTATTTTTGTGTTTTTGTGGAATCATATCAATTTATAATTTTTTTTAATACAACATAAACCCAAATTTAAAAAATAAATAAAAATTAAATCATTTAATTTAAAACATTTTTTTGAGGTTAGGTTTGTGGGTATTCGGACGGGAAAATAAAATACTTATTTTAAATTTGTCGATTTTAAATTTAGCCTTTTATTTTCCTGTCCGAATCACCACAAACATATCCTCAAAAAAATATTAATTTACAGGAAAAATCGATCTAAAAATAAAACTTAAAACAAACGGTATAAATCAACAAATAAAGAATGACGTAGAAAACTTGCAATTATAAATTATCCAAAAAACTGCTGTTAAAACCCTTTAATTCTAACTCTGCGATTTATTGAAACTTAAAACTAAAAATATAAATATTTTATCCAAACCAACCAATACAAAATGTTAACATTAGTTTTTTTGTTTATTATGTTTTTTGTGCAATAGTGTGTTTAAATTCATGAAAAAATATATTTTGAATTTAAATAACAATGGACATATTTATTACACATTGTATATTTTAAATTAATGAAATATTGCCTTTATGTTTAGGTTGGTATAATAATTTTTTAAAAGCGCTTATTTATGATGAACAAATAAACAAGATCATTAATTAAAATAATTACTATTTTTTATCATTTAATTTATTTTACGGTTTTTGGGTTTAATTTTTCCTAAATTTTAAAATGTTTTATTTAAAATTGTAAATTGTTATTATTTAAAACAGAAAGCTTTATTTAGTATTTTACTAAAAAAAATTAAAAATTTATGATATTATTATGATATTATTCATTATCTATTATTTCTTAGGGTGGTAAAAAAAAGTTTTAAATGTTTTGTTTCCACAAGTTTCTTTTATCGACATCTAAATCATTTAGATCATTACTTAATCATTTTTCTTTGGAATCAAAAAAATTTAGTGTTCACCAATAATTACACAGCCACACAAAAAAATTTTGTGTTCTGATCTGGGGGCCTGACCATATTTTCTATATATTTTTGGGGTCGCTGAATCCGAATCCGAGGTCTATTTAACCCCATCACATCAGGATTTTGCCATAACCTTAAAAAACCCATCATATAAGCTATTACTATATATAACCCTGAGAATGTGGTTTTAATATAAAAATCCAAGCTCTTAAATATCACAACTTCATAACTCACATAACTCCATAACCCCATAACCCATTTAACCTCATAACTCAATGTACATCAACCACGTTTGTCAGATATTTAAATTAATATGTACGGTATTTTAATAACCGCATAACTTTAGTCTCTTCAAAGCTAAATGTCTGACATACGTAACTGTTGGAATTGATGTTGATGGGGTTAAATGGGTTACAAGGTTATGGGTTTAAGTGGTTTATGGGATGGGGTTAAAATGGTTATTGGGTTTAATAGCTTGGGTTTTCAGATCACAATTTCATCCGAGGCTTATATTGTTTAGGAGCTTGGGTTTTTAGACAACAACTTAATATTTAGGGTTATATGCGTTCAATAGCTTAAATTATAGATTTTTTGAGGTTATGTCAAAATCCTGATTTGATGGGATTAAATAGACTTTGGATACGGATTCAGCGACCCCAAAAACATAAAAGAAATATGGTCAGACCCCCAGATCAAAACACAAAAAAAAAATTGTGTTCTGATCTGGGGGCCTGACCATATTTTCTATATATTTTTGGGGTCGCTAAATCCGAATCCGAGGTCTATTTAACCCCATCACATCAGGATTTTGCCAGAACCTTAAAAAACCCATCATATAAGCTATTACTATATATAACCCTGAGAATGTGGTTTTAATATAAAAATCCAAGCTCTTAAATATCACAACTTCATAACTCACATAACTCCATAACCCCATAACCCATTTAACCTCATAACTCAATGTACATCAACCACGTTTGTCAGATATTTAACTTAATATGTACGTTATTTTAATAACCGCATAACTTTAGTCTCTTCAAAGCTAAATGTCTGACATAAGGAACTGTTGGAATTGTTGTTGATGGGGTTAAATGGGTTACAAGGTTATGGGTTTAAGTGGTTTATGGGATGGGGTTAAAATGGTTATTGGGTTTAATAGCTTGGGTTTTCAGATCACAATTTCATCCTAAGGATTATATGTTTAAATAGATGATGGGGTTAAGTGGGTCATGGGGTTATGGAGTTAAGTGAGTTTTAGGCTTATAGGGTTTAGGAGCTTGAGTTTTTAGACAACAACTTAATGTTTAGGGTTATATGCGTTTAATAGCTTAAATTATAGATTTTTTGAGGTTATGTCAAAATCCTGATGTGATGGGGTTAAATAGACCTTGGATTCGGATTCAGCGACCCCAAAAACATAAAAGAAATATGGTCAGACCCCCAGATCAAAACAAAAAAAAAATTTGTGTGGCTGTGTTATTATTATAATTAAGTATGTAGGTACTGTATATTAAGAAAATAATAATATGAAACATGTGCACTAAAATAAAAAAACACAAAAGACATAAAGGATGCTTTTGATAACAGTGATTTGCTGCTAGCCAAAGAATATATTTTCTTCGTCCTTGGTCAGTTACTGGTTGTATTTTTGAATAAGATTGATTACCCGTTCGGCAGTATTAATACCAAACTTTTAACGAAATTCTGAGGTGGTACTTTTAATTTTTCTTTAATAATAAGGACATCAAAGAAGAAGTTGAACCAAAGAACCTTTCAGTAACAACATTTTTCTTTGTTTAATAATGCAATTTTGGACGCTTTAGGTTTTTATCGTCATTTCTTTAGTTTTTGTGTCAGGGTGTATTGTGGTCAAAGAGTTCAATATCGTTATAGGAAGCTCTAATTCCAAGTATATATATAGATATATCTTCATTCCAATATCTTACATAAACCAAGCTCACACTTTCAGAGTTTTCAAATTTATTTTAAAGGTCAGCACTCACTTAAAAAATCTTCTCTTTGCTTTTAAAGGAAGACTTTGTCGTCAACGTCAACAAATCTTCTAGATCACTTTTGAACATATTCTTACGCGCAATATTATTTTCGCTTTGACTAGTATACTAGTATACGATACTTGTTAAGAGATAAATATCTTTCATACAGTTTTGATAGTTTTCTCACACATGAATCAATTCGCTGCGTAGGTACCCTGGCACGCTGCCAAATAGACAAAACCACTTCACACCTCTGTTTGTAACTCACTGACAAGTCTTGACCTCTTCTAAATGGTAAAGTAATAATCTAATTCACTAGGAAGTCGTGCTGTAGAAAAACTTAAAATTGGCTTATTATTATGTAGATATAAAAACAAATATGTTTTGAAAGTTTCACGTGTTTTATTTACTTATGACAATTGTTTCGTCACACAGTGACTTCTTCAGTCACTGTGTGACGAAACAATTGTCATAAGTAAATAAAACACGTGAAACTTTCAAAACATATTTGTTTTTATATCTACATAATAATAATAATATGGAGTTTCATCAAGTAAAGGTCGAAACAATCAAATAATTAAAATTGGCTGTCCGAGAAGTCATATAGTTGGAGAAGATCTCGTCGACATTCTGATGTCTATAGACCAGAGATTAAATAAACTTTTCTCTTCGTACCCAACACACGATTTAATATTTTTTCCGCTATAAATAATGAAAATAAATTAATTGTTACCTATTATGTATGATATTTATAGCCTTTACTTAATAAACATTATATTATATAAAAATTATATTATTATTGTTTATCCCAATACGTATGGTAAACAAAAATATTTTTCATATTTTTTTCAATTTTTACAACTAGACACCTATAGGCCTAAAGATATTATCCTAGAAAGCCAAAACCTTTTGGTAACCCAGTCCATGAAATAATTCATTACCATAATCCATTATGAAATAATTACGACCAGTATATGGCAACCTACTCAGAGAAAATGAAAGGAAAGGAAAGGAAGGGAGTCACTCACATTTTAAAACAACTGAACTTAAGGGTTTCTCGCACCCCTGATGTTACCTGATGGAGCAATTCTGAGGTCATATTAGGTTTCAGCGATAAAATTTTCATTTTAAATGCTATGATTTTATTTTTGACGTAGTTTTAAAAACGTAACTAGTTCCATTGATGATGGTTGATGACATTTTTAACCCGATAAATAAGTTTTATCAGACTTCACTTCTCAGCGGAACTCGGAATTAGAACCGACATGCTGTAGACACATTTCCGGTGAAACTTATAACAGTATTAAACCTAAGTTAAAGTTGAAAGTAAGGAAAACTCCCAATAATGGCTTCTAAAAACTTGAAAAAGGTATTGGCTTTATTAGTAAAAAAAATATTTTAAATAAATAATTTATTTTAAAAGTCAAACACTTAGCATTAAATTAAAAGTATGGATTAAGTACATAGTGCATTTTTTAAAATCTTTTTAACAAATGGCATATAAACTGCTCGTCATAAAAATCGACGCACCTAGTTTTTGGAAAATATTTTAAAGCTCGATATTGGAAAATTACTGAATCGATTTTGAAAATCTTTTGAAATTCTGAATAGCTGATTCTTTGACTCTTATGTCTAATTTTGGGAATACGATATTTTGCACATAGCGTTATACTACAGGGTGTTAAACGAAGAGATGTATTTTTTCCGAAATTTCAAGTTATTCCCATTTATGAGGCAGTTGAGTTTGATAGTCGTAATACCCCTTCCTAATATTAGTAAAGTAATTTTCGAGATTTTGTGAATATCGCGGCTTACTACGATTATATGCCAATTTTTTGAAAATTGTCGTTATATCCCAGTTTAGTCCAAAAAATGAGCAATAGTGGATTCTTTGACTTCTTTGACGTCTAATTTTGAGAATACGATATTGTGCACATAGCATAATACTACAGGGTGTTAAAAAAAGAGATGTTTTTTTCCAATATTCCAAATCCCCATTTACAGGGCAGTTGAGCTTGATAGTCCTAATACTCTTCCTAATAACAGGTAGGTAATCCCTCGGGATGTTTTCGAGATTTTGTGGATATCTTGGCTAACTACGAGTATATAGCAATTTTTCGAAAATTGTCGTTATTCAACTATTGCTATTTTTTTGGTGTAAAATGAAGAATAACGACAATTTTCGAAAAATTGCTGTTTAATCGTATACGAGGGATTACCTAACTGTTATTAGAAAGAAGTATTACGACTATCAAGCTCAACTACCCTGTGAATGGGAATGTGAAATTTTGGAAAAAAACATATATCTTTTTAATACCCTGTAGTATCACGCTATGTGCATAATATCGTATTCCCAAAATTAGACATAAGAGTCAAAAAATCAACTATTGTTCATTTTTTGGACTAAAATGGAGAATAATATTAATAATAATAATAATAATAATAATATAACAAATTTTTTAAATTAATGAAGTTATCACAGTATTTAATTTCATGTGGTAAATTATTATACAATTGAAATCCTTTAAAAAATATACTTTTGCTATATTTACTGGACCTTGGTTTATCTATATAAATATCTTTGTCTTGCCTTGTTGGATAGTTATGAATATCACAGTTTAATTTTATTTTTTTAGTTAAATATATGGGAGTCATATGGTTTAATATTTTAAAAACAAAGATTAAGGTTCTAAAAGTTATTCTTTGACTAACAGACATAAAATTTAGTACATTTAACATTAAATTTACAGGTGTATATTTGTTACATTGCAGTATTACTCTCATAACCTTATTTTGTAGAATTTGTGGTCTTTCTTGTTCATTTTTGTTAAGTCCAAAGAGAATTGTAGAGCAATATTAAAAGTGGGGGGCTATTAGTGTTTTGTATATGTTATTTTAATATTTATACTTAATTCTCTTCCAATTCTTCTTAAAAAATATAATTTTTTATTAATGGCTTAAAAAATTTAACTGTTTGTATTTAATTTTTTCAACTATATCTAATTTTATTCCATTTATTATAATATTAAGGTCTACATTATTATTAAACTTACTAACTACCATATATTTAGATTTTTGAATATTAATACTTAAAGCCAGGTATAAATTCTATGAAGATCACAGTTCATTTCTTTTCTCATTTCCTCTAGGTTATTACCAATTATATACAACATGGTATCGTCCGCAAACATAACTATTTTACATTTTAATATTACTTTTGCAATATCATTAATGTATAAAATAAATAATATGGCAGCTAATTTAGTTCCTTGAGGAACCCCATGTTCATTTTTAATTTCTTCAGAGAATTTATTTTTAAACTTAACTTTCTGCTTTCTATTTTTTTAAAAGGATTCGAACCAACTTAATGCCACTCCGTTAAAACCAATTTTTTTTAATTTTCTTAATAGTAGGTTTATATTAATAGTTTCAAATGCTCTTTAAAAATCCAGAAAAACAGCCAATATATTCAAATTATTGTCTTTATGTTTTTGCCATTCATCAAATATATTTATTACAGTAGTTTCACATGAGTGCTTCTTTCTAAATCCCGATTGGTTTTCAAAAAATACATTGTTATTTTCACAGTATTCAACCAGTTGTTCTTTTACCACATCTTTCAATATTTTTTCAAAAAGTGAAACAACATTTACTGGTCTAAATTCTTCACATAACATAGTGTTAGGCACTTTTGGTACAGGAATTACAACAGAAACTTTTAGTTTTGATGGAAATGTTCCTTTTGATATTGACGTGTTAACAACTTCTAAAAATCTGTGTTCTATTACTTCAAAAGCATCTTTAATTATAGAGGTGGTGACTATATGTAAATTGAGTTTTTTAATGAATAAATAACTTTTCTTAATTTTGACATGGTGATTGGTTTAAATTTATCAATGTTTTTTATAAAATCAACATTGTTTAAAGTATATTCAATATTATTAACTTTTTTTATATTGTTTACAATTTCTTTAATGCTGTCAATAAAATTTGTGTTGAATTTCTCGCTTATTATTTGTTCTTCTTTTTCTTCACCATCCCTAAACTTTATCCTTTCTCCACATTTATTATTTTTGCCAGGTAATATTTTATTCTTTCCATAGTACTTTAGAGTTCTTTCTGTTAGATTCAATCGTTACATTAAAATGATTTTCTTTAGCTTTCCTAATCGCTGTTATTATTTTATTTCTTTGTTTTTTATATGCATTTCAATCCTCTGCCATATTAGTATACACTGCTTTTTTAAAATACCTGTTTCTTTCCATTATTGCTTGTAGTATTTCGTTACTTATCCATTTATTATTTACATATTTATCATTTGTTTTAATGTTTTTTATTGGACATAATTCATCCACCGATGATTTTATGTTTGTTATAAGTGTTTCACTTTACAAATTTAGGTCCCCTATATTATTATCCCACTCTATACTGCTTACAAAATTTTGAAAAGTTTCTTCGTGGTAGTTTCTCAAACAGTTTCTCAAACATCTTTTTTTATAATTGTTTCCTTAAATTTGCTTTTTAATTTTATATCTAATTTAATAATAATTATATTGTGATCTCTCTTGGGTGTAAGTAACACTTGGATCTGTAAGTCCTTTTTATTTGTGATAACATAGTCTATTATTGTTTGACTTGTTGCAGCTTTTCTTGTATAATTTTTCACCATCTGATACAACCCATTTTCATAAATTAAATTCCTTATTTTGTTTGTATAAAAATCATTTTTTCCAAAATCCAAATTAAAATCTCCAGTTATTAAAATTGTTCCATTAAATTCAATAGATATTAACCATAAATAACTTTCAGTTACAACTTTTGTTACTTTATATTTAATTTCTTTTTTTTATATACCTATATACTCACCCCGCCAGTTCTTGAATTTGTTGTTCTGTTAATTTCTTTGTTATATTCATTCATTTCCAACTCCTTATTGTAAATAAGATCAGTTACATGTGTTTCACTAAGACATAAAATACTTGGCCTGTAGTCCTTTACCAATACATCTATCTAACGACAATTTTTCAAAAATTGCTATACCATTGCTCATTTTTTGGACAAAAATAAAAAACGACAATTTTCTAAAAATTCCCACATAATCGTAGTTGGCCAAGATATCCACAAAATCTCGAAAATGTCCCGAGAGATTACCTAACTGTTATTAGGAGAAGTTATAGGACTATCAAGCTCAACTACCCTGTGAATGGGGATTTGGAATATTGGAAAAAACATCTCTTTTTTTTAACACCCTGTAGTATAATGCTATGTGCATGCACAATATCTTATTTTCAAAATTAGATGAAAGTCAAAGAATCCAATATTGCTCATTTTTTGGACTAAACTGGGAAATAACGAAAATTTTCGAAAAATTGGCATATAATCGTAGTAAGCCTCGATATTTACAAAATCTCGAAAACGTTCCGAGGTATTACCTTACTTATATTAGGGAGTGCTATTACGACTATCAAACTCACCTGCTTCATAAATGGGAATAACTTGAAATTTCGAAAAAAATACATCTCTTTGTTTAACACCCTGTAGTATAATGCTATGTGCAAAATATCGTATTCCCAAAGTTAGACATAAGAGTCAAAAAATCAGCTATTCAGGATTTCCAAAGATTTTCAAAATCGATTTAAATAGTAATTTTCCAATAACGAAATTCAAATATTTTCCAAAAAACTAGGTGCGTCGATTTTTATGACGAGCAGTTTATTTTATCTTCAAGGCAGTGGCGGATTTAGGATTTGAGTTTGGGAGGGGCTTGGCCCAGCTGAAGGTAGGCTTTATTTAGGTACCCAGTTAGCACCAAACACTTGGCAAACAGTCGGCCATCCCTTGTTGTCCGTGTTACGTTTATCACTTACACTATTTAAAATATCTGTGGTGTAAAAAGTAATCTTAAAATGGTGTCAAAATCCAACACCAAGTGGTGTTAATATAACACCATGAATTATGGTTGAAAATGTGTACCGATCGCGGCAAAGGCGGTGTGGATCACGTGATGTTCTTAAATCTCGCCTCTGTTGACTTACATGAAGAATATATAAACTCAGGTAGTCCTTTGCTTTGGTGTGACACTACAAGTTGTTCGATACTAAAGATACCTTAAATAGGTGGAAACAGCTGTCAATACTTGAAGTATTTTAAGTTAGTGGAACGCACTAAAAACATTATCTCTAGCGAGTTGAAGGTTCCAGTTTCTGGAATAATACCACTGGTAATATACTAGCAATGCGTCAAGGAACCTGTTTCCTTTTTTTTTTACTTTTTTCTGTGTAGTATGATTTAATTTGACCACAAACACATAATATTTAACACTGAAAAGGAGTTCAATTTACATCAAGTAAAATTTATTTTAATACTGTGTGAAAGTTAAATTAACACCATTTTAGTATTTGAATTTACACCGGACCAACGAACCATATTTAACACCAGTTTAGTTTGTATCGATATAGACCATGTATGGTGTTAATTTGGTGTTAAAATGGTCATGAAATTTTGAACAGTGTACTAATCGAAATCGGTTATAATACGCCAATTAGCATTATAGTTAGGAAAACTGATATCGCCACTTCAAATTAGTGGCAATTACGTTAAAATAACTAAATCTACCACGATACAGTTGAAATATCTTCATATTATATTAGCATAGTTGTAATCATGTGATTTGCACCAGCAGAATATAAATCATAGTTTTATAACTTTTTGGTGTATTAGTCTGGTATCTGAAACGTTATGACCACTTTTGCCACCATGGTGCACCTAAAAGTTGTCTAAACTTTAGAGTGGATTATGAATAGTAACGGCAACCAAATCAGTTTTGGTATCGTTTCTTTTTCGTTTCTTTTTCCAAACCTTGCATGTGGCAAAACTTGAATATTAATTGCAGTGGTGATTGCCACGTTCTTGCTACATGCTTAAGTGATTTTCATGTTTTGTATAGATATATAGATTACCACTTTAAACAGGCCCGTTCCTGGGGTGTCTGGCGCCTGCGTGCAGCATTCGTTGGTGCGCCTCTTTTATATTTAACTATAATACATTAAATATTTTAATTAAGCCCTAAAATTTAAAAAATATATATTTTGCGACAAACTAAAAAATATTTATTAAATTACCAAACAAACGAAATCACAAAAATATTAACTTTAGTCCACAGCAATTTGTATCCCGGAAATATAACAGCTTATTATTATGTAAAATTGTCCCCTGAATCCGAAAAATACCGTCGAAAATTATAAAAGTAAAGCATTGTTTAAGATATAGTCAATTCCATATTATATGGAAAATTTACTAAATCTCAAAAACGTTATAATTTTATAACTTTTGACGACATTTTCGGATTCAGCGGACAATTTTAGATAGAAGTTGACTGCTAAATGTCCGGGATACAAATTGCTATTGACGATAATTAATAGTGGCTGTTTTCGCTATAGCAATTGGCAATTAACAATTTTATAACTTTTGACGACATTTTCGGATTCAGCGGACAATTTTACATAGAAGTTGACTGCTAAATGTCCGGGATACAAATTGCTATTGACGATAATTAATAGTGGCAGTTTTCGCTATAGCAATTAGACTAATTGAATTAGTCATTTTTGACTAATTCTATTTAGAGATTTACTACTGTTAAACTTTGCTACCGTCAACTGCAACTATCAAACAAATACTAAAAATAATATGACCATTTCTCTCCTTTTATTTTGATCCTCATATCAAAACAAAATAAGCCGCCAATATCAAAGCGGCCAAAGGCGCTTTATAACGACCGAAAAAAAGAGCGGCCGACGCAAAAAAGGCGGAAACCTTTATCCAATGTATGATTAAGTTTTATATGCAGGAAAGTTTATCGTTACAAAGTACTGATTGACTCTTTGATTTCGCGCCCCCGAAATGTTGCGCCTGCGTGCCTGCCAGGAACGGGCCTGACTTTAAAGTTGCCTTCTTCAAAAGCAGACATGTTTACAAATAATCGCCATTGTTGAAAAATAAATCTGTAGTTTTAAACAAATAATTCTGGTTAGTACCGCACCAAATTTAACATGTTTATACATAATTATTGGTTTCAGGTGACCAGAAGTAATAAAGAAATTATTTGAGGCCTCTAGATAAATAATTTTAATATCCGCTAATTTTATAGATTTTTATATTATTTTCACATATTTCAACGGGGCGTTCTTATATTTGAGCTACGAAACCCATGTTTGACAGTAAAATTTAGTTCGTGTTAGTGTTAGTTTAATATCCAGTCAGAGAAAGCAAAGATAATAAGATAAATAATATGCTGGAAAGAGATGAGGATAGAAAGTATACGTTACCATAACGTGAAGGTATAGTTGCCTAAACTTAGGCATAACTTTAGTACTCTTTATAAAGTTTTGGCAACTATACCTTCACGTTATAGTAACGTAATCACAACGTGGTATAAACGTGTATACAATTCAAAAACGTTGTTTCCCATTTTAGTCACATCCACGTTATAGAACCGTTTCTACCACGTGGTAGAGATTTTGGCAATATACTTTACACTTCCAAGTATAAGTAGCCAACACGTTTTATCCACTTAAAATGCTACTTGGGGCAGCACGCCGCGGCATTCCCCCAACCGGACCGCGTAAGTTATCCCGGTTACCATTTATCAACTTAATAACTCGAAGCGGCCAGGATTATCTATGCCTACGCACTGTGGTTAACTATAAGTAGCGATGGGTTACAATATTTAGTTGGAGGTGTGCGTCTGGTGGCACAGCTAAACATTGATCGTCATCTTCCAACAATAACAAAACTACCACCAAAAACATTAGTTTTAAGAACAAGAATTGGGAGAAATACCCTTAAATGAGATTGAAATTAGAACAATAAATTTAAACACCAAGAAATATTATTCTATATGCTAAAGATAAAAATACAGCATAAATTGCCTGCCTGTAGATATATAATTCAACAGCTTACAAGGACAAAGTTTGGTCTGATCTTTAAAATGCATAAAACAGTATAATAATAGCCTTTAAAAACTGTTAAAGAAAATTAAAAATAATACACAAAATATGCCAACCATCGACTTCAAAAGCACAACATTTGAAACCAACACAGTAAAGGCATCAGCAATCGCTTATTATTTTGCCAGCATCCACACTACCGATACAAGTAACTTGACAGACGAATAAACCGAAATAATTACCGTCGGTTGCAGCATAAACGACTTTACCCCAACACCACTTAGCTCCTTAATCCTCAGACAGTATATAACGTCACGCATTAAAATCAAATAAATCATAAAAACATTCCAAAATAACACATCCCCTGGGCCAGACAACACTAATATACTGCTAAAAAACCTGCCACAACCTGGTACAACTAAGCTATATAATAAATTCCATAATAAAACTAAAACACTTTCTAAACTGCTGGAAAATATTGTACCACTGTTTAAAACGGGGAAACCTTGCAACGAACCATCGAGATATCAGCCTGCTTAGCACTATACAAAGTGGCGAATAAAGTCATTTTGTTTAATATCAACCAATGGGATACAAATAAAAAGTGGTCCATGTCCAGCAGGCCTATAACAGTTGCCTGCAGGCAACAAAAATAACTAATTTACGAATAAACGTCGACATTAACAAATTAAAAAACGCGAGTAATTTAAATCATGTATTAAAACCGCATTTTCGTTCACAAATTTGATTATTATTTAGTAAAGATTATTATTTACATATATGCATATACATATATGTATATATACATGTACGTATATTATTTTTCAAAAGCCATTATTTATATATACATTGTAATAAGATTTATATATACTATTATAGAAATTATTACCGTCGTTTTTTTATAATAAAAAAACATTAACATTATTGTTTGAACCTGTCCGTGAATAATAAATCATTAAATAGCTTTAAAAAATTAGCTGTTTAGCAGGTTAGCCGTTAGTTAACTGATTAAATTAGCTAAGCTGATCAGTTAGCTAGCTAATTAACTTAGCTAACTTTTTTAGCCGGCTTAACCGGTTAAATTGTACAGCCCTAATATATAAAAAGCTCCCAATATATAATGAAAATATACCAAAATAATTTTAAAATCTAATAAAATCCAATATCGAACAACAACAAAAACCTATAAACAGCCGACACTTGGCCAACTAAATACATATCCGAAAATCGGCCAGCTATAAACAGCCGACACTCGGCCAGCTGGAAGTTACCCGACAGTTGGCCGCCAACTGTTGGCGGACATGTCCGTTCACATGCCGAATCGCTACGACATGCTACGAGCCGGACGCGGCCAATTCGTCCAAGCGTATTCGGACCGTATGCTAACTTGGTAAATACTAAAACCGTTGAGTGAAGAAGTCACTTATTAATCAATGCTAAAACACTAAATTTTATTTTGCTTATTAAACGCATAGCTGGTCTCCTCGGATAACTTTTTGCATATTATTCAATGACTTAGACAGCTTAAAGGCTGCCAGATATATCTCGGTAAATATACGAACATAGCAGCCAAATCGTTTACCTGTCTCTTGATGCGCCTCTGCTTCTGATTGGAAGATATGTTTTCTGTGTCGCCAAATCTCCTTCCAAAGTTATTTCTCTCAATAACGTGTTGGATTTGTTTAATAATTATAAAAGTAAAAAGTGAGGTTCGATAGATCTGACAGAAGTCGAATTTTTTTATTTGGCCAAAGTAGTAATTAATTAATTTTTACGGCCTAGGTCATAAATAACCTAACCCGATTGGTGTAAATCATTTTTAAGTGCCTAGGCCTAACCCGGTTGAAGATAATAATTATTTATGTCAAAAGGCTGAGAAGTGAATGTTTTTGTGCTGAGATCAAACTTTGAATGCCGACGCGTTAGCGGAATCCTACATTTGAGCGAAGCACATAAAGACACTACTCAGCCGCATGACATACAGCATTCTATCTTTAAGGCATAATTTTATTTGGTAAACAATATTTAAAACATGCAATTATAATAATTATTAAAAGTAGAAAGTGAGTTAGATTAGATCTAATTAGAATTTTGACTACTCTTAAGAGTAGTCAAAATTTTTTATTGGTAAAAACAGGCTTTTCACAGACTAGGGGGAAAGAAACTTTATTTGTTAGGTACTCACTTATAAATATTTATTAAAACAACGTAATAATCAAGAAAGTTTACTTTTACAAGCTACTAACTAATAAAATTTTAACAGGTGACCACCAATTTTTAACAAAAAATCCGAATATTGTTTAAATTTTCTTAAGCACCCAATGGTCATCAGGAGCTTCCAACAAAAATCGTTTAACCTTTTATTTAGTTAACCTTGGACTTTTTTAAAATATAAGGAGCATTTTTCGTTTTAAAAATGCAATCACCTTTTAAATACTTTTTTTACAAATCGTCGACTAAAGGACATTTTTAACTAATTGTTTCTGCTAGGAGCATAACCGAAACGCTTGAACCGATCAATGTCGAGCGCAACAAAAATGGTATAACTCCATTTTTAGTAAATGAACCCAATGAAAATAAGTTATGACTAGGGATGGGATTTTAGTTATTTTACCTTTTTTCAGCCGATGTAACTATTTGTTAACCAATAATGCCAAAATGTGTTTTAAAAGATTTTCTTTTATATGAACCTAACTTGATTTTCACCTTTTTTACCTTTTTTGGAGGTTTTTGCTTTAAACTACCTTTTTTATACTTTTGTTACCTAATTTTTTAACTTGTTTTCAAATTTTTTACCTTTTTAGGAGGTTTTTGCTTTAAACTACCTTTTATAATGGTAAAAAATTAAACTATTGAAACCATAATTAAAAGTATCTATTAGTAATTAAAACAAAGAGAATTAGTATAAAATATATCTCCAGAATTATTAGCATTCACAGATCGAGCGATTCTGCTAAACTGCCGCCTTTTCCCTTCGATCCGGCTTGCGTGATGTTTTCGCAGTTGGACTGGCCTAAGTCAGCGATTATTTGCCGCTGCCATAAATTATTTTTTTACCATGGGTGTTACACTTTTTATACTTTTGTTACATATTTTTTAATTTGTCAGATTATTTTCACCTATTTGTTACCTATTTTTACGTATTTTTACTTATTTTATTTTTTTGTGCTCTTTTTAAATTTTGCGCCAATACTTTATCCAGGGCGTGCAACTCAACGATATAGAATTTTTTCTTATGGTCACAGACTGTAAAAGTAACTTTCTTTACAGTTACCTTCTTTGTAGTGAGCTTATCATAGCTGTCATAGAACTTCTGTGTAGTGAGTGTCACTCAGTGAAACACAGTTTATTGCATATAAATGCGGCTAAACAAAATTATAAACAAAACTTGAACTTTTAATGTTTTAATGTTTTTTTTACCTATAATGCTGTTTTTTTAACCTAAAATGCTTTTTTTAGTACCTTTTTAGTTACCTATTTTTCAGTTTTTAGTTCCTAAATATCCCATCTTTAGTTATGACAGTGTTTTGCGAGTTATTTGATTTTTGCAGTAACCCAAAGAAATGTCAAATTAAGCTCATATATTTTCACATAATTTTGCTTAAAAATAAACCTTTATGAAATAATTGTTTTCTGGCACAATAAAAACTATTTAAAATATTTAAAATATTTTATAAAACTCCAATATTTTACGCCAAATAGACCACTTTTAAACTTAACCCCGTTTGACTGAAATTTACTATCTCACTAAAAACGTTCCTGTGACTTTTTTCAAATTTTTTACCCACTCGAAATTTGGTGCTTTTTATCAAAGGCTTATAACTTTTTTAAAAACTGACTTTTTTTAAATTATTCGTGAATTTTTTTATAAAAAACATAAATAGACCATTTTTTTACAAGAAAAACTTTTAATTTTTTTGCGTTTAATTCTTAAAATCCCATACTGGACGAACTTTTTTTTCTTTTTTAATTTTTACATTTGTTTAGATTTATTTTATTATAAAAAAGTTTGATTGCAAAAAAATTAAAAGTAAAGTTTGGCCATGGGCCAATTTGCGGCATTAAAGCAAAATAAATTAAATTAAAAAAACGTCTTCATAACTCAGTCAGCACCTTTTTTTGTTTTAATTTTTGGTTGGGTAAAATTTCAATAAATTTACAGAAAAGTTTTAGTGGGGTAAGGCTGGATTTATAGTTGGACGTAGACTGCCCAAAAATTCCGTTCCATCGATTTATAAATTGAATACTTTTTTACAGTCCGTTTTTTACGTATCCAGTGCGTCTACGTTAGGTCTAAGTCCAACTATAAATCCAGATTTAGGCGCACTGAAAAAAGATTTATAAATGTATACAATCTTGTTTTCAATAAATCTAAACGCAGATGTAACCGAACGTAAACGCAGACGTAACGAAACGTAAGCGCAGACGTAACGGAACGTAAACGCAGGCGTAACGGAACCTGAACACCTACGAAACGTTCGAACGTTTCGTTTCTTGTGTCGGGCCAACCAAGACTAAATTATGTGTGTATGGGGGGTTGACAGTGCATCTACGTTACGTCTACGTCCAACATAAATCCAGATTTAAGCTGGATACGGACTGTAAAAAATATTATTTATAAATTAAACGTAATTTTCCGTTCCGTTTCTTGCGTCCGGCTAATCAAAATAGATAATTATGTGTGCACAGCGGGTTGTCTTACTACGCTGTCACTTCTTCGATATTATTCTAAAAATTTTGGCTAATAGAAAGAATAGTACAAAGAACTCATATTATAGACGTTTCTTGGCACTCGTCCATTACAATAATTATTATCCTCGTGCAAAAAAAAATACGTATAATTTGTAGAGTTTGGGGATACTAGGAACTATATATAAAGTTAGAATAGCATAAAAAAATAATACCTAAATAAAAGAAAAATTTAAACAAATAGGTTTTATTCAAAACATGTACAAAAAGTGCAGTAGTGCAAACTTTGTGATTAAACTATAAAACATATAAAACCAAACAAAACGTTTATTTTAAAGAATTTACCTTAAAAAATAACAAACAAAAAATATTCAAATATATCTATTTTCAACAGCAAAAATAACTGTTTCAAACTATAGCTGTATAACTGTTTCAAACTATAGCTGATTTTTAAAATTTTTTTTTCCATAGTAACTTTTTTGTTATTTTTCAAATTCTTAAGAATTTTCAAAGTCTTTACTATCTGACTCTATAAAATTATTTTCTTTAGAATCTTCATAGTCAAGTTCTAAATCGCTGCTGTGATTATCTTCAAGGACTTAATCACTATACTGGTTATGTAGTATACTACAGTCATATATTACTTATATTTTAGTTTTCTCGAAGCCCTTCTTGTCACTTTGGATACGTTTAGAAAATAACGTAAACGGTACACAGTGGTCTATTAGACACCTCAACACTTTGACTCGTAATAATTTGTCCGTTTGACAATCCAACCTGTTCAACGTCTAAGAGCATATTGACAACTGATTAACTTAAAAGTAGTAAAAGCTACAGATTTTTAAAACAAAAGGTGAGGGAGTGACTGCGCTTTGTTTGTTGATGAGTGTTTCCCAGACACCACAGTACCTGTTACGGGTTAATAAATAAATGTTGTTTTTAATTTATTGCATTTTTTATAAATAGTAAAGAGGGTATTGTTTTTACATTTTTTTATATTTTAAGATGTTTTGGAGTTTTAAATATTTTATAAATTATTTGTTGTTGAGCACGTCACTTAAATTATAAAGAATTCCCGCCTTGACCACTAAGTGGGGAAAAGACGCTAGAAGCGCGACGGGCAGTAAGTCACGTAGACAATAATTGTCTGACAATTAGTTTTGAGAGTTTCGATGATGTCCGGGGTGTGCAGTTAAGCTTTTACCTAACCCCAACCAACGTAAAAGTTGAAAAAAAAACATGCTACAAGGCAAATGTATGTAAATGTCATGTCATACCAATAAAATAAAGTGATATTTAAAAACAGTTAACACGTGTACATTATTTTCCAACGGGGAAATACGACAAAAAAAACCCATCTGAATCGCAAATATTCAGAAAAACACAAATTCGACAATTGTTCATAAAGTTGACAAATTAAATATATTAAAATGTATATTTTTTCGGAAATAATTTAATTCCTATTAATTAACATTTTAAACTCTTTGATAAGACTTGTACCCTGTAATTAAGTAATAGGTATATTTTTTAATATATTATTAAGTATATTCCATTTAAAAATTTTAGGGGTGATTCTATAGCTCAAAATATGAAAAATAATTTCTTAGAACATGACATGTTCAACATGGGGTCAAAAATGCTTTACAAGGGAGCTACGCCCCCTTGAAGATGGCACCCAACTTCATAACAAATAAACAACAGGAACTTTTTTTATATAATTAATTGTTTCGACTTTTACTTGATGAAACTCCATGTTAATAATATGTTAATATAAACTACACTATTTAAAAATTTCATTTTTTTATTTAAATATAACAATGGTTTCGCTACACAGTAGCATCTTCAGATCTTATCCAAATTAATATTAATTTTCTATTTATATAACTGATGGTTTTAACAGGTAAATTCCTTAGTACAATATTGAGGGTAGATTAATTAAGCGTTATACATTAAAGGAAACATAATTGTGGGAATGCCCTGTAATCTTTATAGTTATATAACACTAAACTTTTTGAATATATTAAAATAAGTTTAATAACAGGGAATTATTGGTATCTATTTGGTCATTGAGAATAATATCAGTTTTTTTCTTTAATTTGTTAATTTCCATGGACTCTAATAAATTCAGTTTCAAACTTTTGTTTTCTATATGTAAGATTTTAAATTTAAATTTGAGGTTGGTAGATGAAATATGATTTTGAATTAAACTGTCTTGGACTATCTTCATCTTTGATTCTTTTATAACACAACGTTTCAATCAACTATCTGTGATCGTTTTCAAGTGTAAAATGATAAAATTTCAAAATGTAAAAACTATATATACACGACTTCGTTTCGGTTTACTGACACATGTCTTTGGTTCACTGATGCTTGTCTTTCGTGCTCCGATGATTTTTTCAGTGTTAACTCGTTGATTTTATGTAGTAGTGGCTTTCATAGTGGCTTAATTTCCACGCTAGGCTGACTAAGGACTATGGAAGTATATATAGTTTTTACATTTTGAAATTTGATCATTCTACACTTGAAAACGATCACAGATAGTTGATTGAAACGTTGTGTTATAAAAGATGAAAATAGTCCAAGACAGTTTAATTTAAGATTTTAAAGTTAGAATTAAAATTATGGTTGTCATTGATAAGATGGTTTGCAAATCTATTTTTTCTACTTCTATAATGGAATATGACCGTTCTAATATCACTTTTATCTATGGAATGAGATATATTCCGTAAAGTGTTACAGAATGAAATATTCTATCATCTGATGACAAAATAAACACTCGTGGCGACATCTCTGTTTTAAATATCTAACAAATTTTAGACCGATCCAACCTCACTTTCTTCCAATTAAATTATTTGTCTATGGTATTTTTTGGAAACGTAGAAAAAGTATAGTCTGAAACACGTTTGGAATTGCATATTCCGTATTCCAAACTTGTTACAGAATATACTATTATGGTTTATAAATGATTTTCTATGTTCGTTTATTCTAGTTTTAAAGCAGCGTCCTGTTTGTCCTATATTCGTTTTAGGGCAATTTGCACAAGTTAATTGGTAAACTCCTGATTTATTGTTTTTACTGGTCTTATCTCTATTATTTTTAATGAAATTTCTTAAATTATTATTGGTTTTAAATGTGAATTTTATGTTGTTTTTGTTTAGAAAAGAACACAACTTAAATGTACCATTATCTGAAATAGATTTCAAATACGAACTAAATTTAATAAAACAAATCGCTACAGTATGGGATATACTCCATAAATAGTTGATACCATTTATAATAAAAAAGTACATAAAATTGCAATTAACCAAATATTCCCAATACCTAAGAACCCTATGAAAACATACAACACTTTAACATATTTAGGTACTAATATGAGACAGTTGGGTCATTCCACGTTACTCAGGGATTTTTGTCCCGCCCGTCACAATTAAAAATTGTGAGTAAAAACTACACGTTATAAAATTTATTTTAAAATGTTGTTTATTATGCTTTTAATAAGTTATAAGCACAATAAAAATAATAAAATAAAATATTAATTTAATAACTTGTGGTTTTTACTCACAATTTTTAAGCGTGCTCACTTAAAAATTGTCATGACGTCATGACGAGCGGGACAAAAATGACCTAGTAACGTGGAATGCCCCAGTTGTGTTCTTTTCTAAACAAAAACAACATAAAAATAAAAACAACATAAAAATTCACATTTAAAACCAATAATAATTTAAGAAATTTCATTAAAAATAATAAAGATAAGACCAGTAAAAACAATAAATCAGGAGTTTACCAATTAACTTGTGCAAATTGCCCTAAAACTTATATAGGACAAACAGGACGCTGCTTTAAAACTAGAATAAACAAACATAGAAAATCATTTTTCTACTCCTAATACGGATTTTGACCCTTCTAATATCACTTTTATCTATGGAATGACATATATTCCGTAAAGTGTTACAGAATGAAATATTCTATCATCTGATGACAGAATAAACACTCGTGGCGACATCTCTGTTTTTAATATCTAACAAATTTTAGACCGATCCAACCTCACTTTCTTCCAATTAAATTATTTTTCTATAGTATTTTTTGGAAACGTAGAAAAAGTATAGTCTGAAACACGTTTGGAATTGCATATTCCGCTCTCGTGAAACCGTCAAACTCGCCTTCGGCTCGTGTGACAAACTCTTCACTCGAGCGGAATATGCTGTATTCAGTGGCGTGCAGGACGGGCCCCGCAGGGCCCGCGGTGCGGGGGGGCCCCCGACCTTAGGGGGGCCCCGTAGAGAACCACATTGGGTGGTATAAGTGACAAAGGGGCCCCAGCTCAAAATTTGCGGGGGGGCCCCCGATCACCTTTGCACGCTACTGGCTGTATTCCAAACTTGTTACAGAATATACTATTATAAACCATAAAACAGATTCCACCTTTGCAAACCATCTTATTAATGACAACCATAATTCTAATTGTAACTTTAAAATCTTACATATAGAAAATAAAAGTTTGAAACTGAATTTATTAGAGTCCATCGAAATTAACAAATTAAAGAAAAAAACTGATATTATTCTCCATGACCAAATTGATACCAATAATTCCCCGTTATTAAACTTATTTTAATATATATATATATATAAATATATATATACGAGCCCTAACCACATAATGTTCGGACACTTCATAATTTATACAGAAATTTTTTTCGTGAATACTATCTCAAAATTATTAGAAGTTATGAAAAATTCAGCTTATTTTGGCATATACCCCTCGAAGCGATTTTTATTTTTAAAAAGTTTACCTTTTATTTTTAGCTTTTAAAAAAAGGCTAACTTTTTAACTTTTTTTTGTATGAGTAAAAAAAGTTATAAATGGACCCATTAAAAAGAGCATAAAATATTATACAAACCCTGAAAATTTGGTAAAAAATAAATAAGTTATAAAAAAGTATAAGTAATTTAAAAATGCTATTTTTAAAGAGTTTTTGCAATTTTCTTAGGAAACGGGAGATTTTGCAGATATATATATCGCTATAACTTTCTTATTATTTATACAATTTTTACCAAATTTTCAGGGTTTGTATAATATTTTATGTTCTTTTTAATGGGCCCATTTATAACTTTTTTACTCATGCAAAAAAAAGTTAAAAAGTTAGCCTTTTTTTAAAAGCTAAAAATAAAAGGTAAACTTTTTAAAAATAAAAATCGCTTCGAGGGGTATATGCCAAAATAAGCTGAATTTTTCATAACTTCTAATAATTTTGAGATAGTATTCACGAAAAAAATTTCTGTATAAATTATGAAGTGTCCGAACATTATGTGGTTAGGGCTCGTATATATATATATTTTTAAAAAGTTCCCACAATTATGTTTCCTTTAATGTATAACGCTTAATTAATCTACCCTCAATATTGTACTAAGGATGTTACCTGTTAAAACCAAGTTATATAAATAGAAAATTAATATTAGTTTGGATAAGATCTGAAGATGCTACTGTGTAGCGAAACAATTGTTATATTTAAATAAAAAAGTAAAACTTTTAAACAGTGTAGTTTATATTAACATATTTTTTTTATATTTTACGCTGTAGACCCCTTACAATTGGATGGAATTTGGAGACCTTTATTTTAGTATTTAATAGAAAATGAAAGTCAAATATAATTTTTTTTTTATTTGTTATCTGACAAAGGTAAATAATTTAAAAAGCTAATTAAACTTTCTGCAAACCAAATCGCTTAAATTTACGAACGTTTTTTTTTTGTCCAGGGTTTTTAATTATCTTCCTTTTCCATTTGCCACTGCAAATTACAAACTGTAAATAGTGTGAGATATTTATAAAAAATATTACGAATTAATTTAAGTCAACACAGTAAATTACGAATAGCGTTGTTTTGGAGTCCACCTCTATTCGTCATGTTTATCGTCTTTGTTTATGATGTCGTTAAAACTTAATGCTCGCTTGAAATGTAATATTTTGTTAAAATTGTACAATTGTTGGGCGTTATAAAAACGTTAAAATAATACTTTTATTTTTAAAACCCTTAGCCAACACATTTATATTATTTACTAGTAGTAAATTACTACCCACATAAAAACGCAGGCGATAATTGCGACCTTAAAAATTCATTTAGACTTCCTCCCTTATTATAATGCGACAACAAAAAATATAAAATACATTAAACAAATTAGAACATTATTTTTTTATACATAAGTTGCTACTAAAAAAAGGAGATGAGAAAAAAGTGTATCTTTATATGGTTGATTTCAGCTTATATATATATTATATATTATATATTATATTATATATTTTATATCTAAGAGTATAATTTTAAAAGCCTTTGCAACTTAAGCATTAAAAAAATGTTACTAAAGTGAATTTCGTGTTTTTATTTCGCACTGCTTTTTAATTGGGAAAAAATGGCAAAAAAGCAAAGTAGTGGCTTTAAAATCACTACACCAACGTATTTCACCATCAAGGACTGGTTTGCCAATTTTCGTCATGGTCGTATATCTAGAAATGGTGCTAAATGTTCTTGACGTACAAATAAGGCACCATTATCACAGAAATAAAGTCCATAAAATTCTATTTAAAGAACACAATGTGAACGTTCTAACGACACATACTTCCACACATATACAAATCATTTCTAACTGAGACTGTTTCCATTTCGTGGGGTTAAAGTAGGGGAAATGTTCTCACACGGTAGCGAGCATTGAGGCGCATGCGTCAGCTGCATTCCCGGTTTAAAAACATAACATATTTTTGTCCCTATTTAAGAAGTATAATAAATACTTTTTAATAAATTGTATATAAATTGTATGAAAAAAAGCATTTACCAATAATAAACACACAAAATGATGATATTTAGATTTTATAATGGTATATTTATACAAGCAAGAATTTGGCAACGATCACGATTATCGTATCATAGTTAAAAGGTTTTTATGATAGGCATATAAATATGTAGATGTTTTTTATGATTATTCATTTTGTTTGTTTTCTGTTGTATACCAATTGTTTTGGCATTGTTTTTTTTTCATTGTTTTTAGGAGATCTTTAGTAGCTTTTACATATTATGCATATATGCCACTTTTTGCTTTTTATAAAGCCAAATCACAGAAATTTTTGTAAGCTTAACCCAGGCTATGTAAGCACACGATTTAAAAATTTTTATATAACCTAAATTCTATTTATTTGACAATTCGTATCATACGTAGACGTATTAATTTCTCTATCTTATGTTCTGTGATGTCTATGGTATCATATATTTTAAATCCCCCACTTATGAACTGACTATGCGCATAAAGCAAAATGGCACACCAAAACAACAAATTTTCTCTCAGAAACGGGAACAAGGTTATATATACAAAATATAAACATATATATAGCATAAACATATTTTGTACATATTGTTACCTTGTTAAATAAACCAGTTTAAGTTATTTTTGAGTGAGTATGAGTATAAGAACGTATGGCAGGCCCCATCGGCAACGCCTTACAATGATCTTCCAGGGTTACTTTGGGTGAATTGCCAGGTAGATGTGATGTAATTGTTCCTTAACCCCGACCGCCCACTTGAGCACATGTGGTAGTCCAGGAGATTATTCGTTGAAACTGATCGCCTTAACTCACACCTTTTATCCAGGTAAAACACTTGAGGACTTATCCAGGAGGAGGTACCACACGCAATTTGCACTGATTTTGCCCTTAACCAAGCGACCACTCGCCTCAAGGTGCCGTGCATCACTGTAAACCAGTTTAAATTATTTTTGCATTTTAAATTAAACCACCAACCCTAACTGGTTCTTATAAACCCTACTTTCTCCACTAAATAAAAGCAACCCAAGGTAGGTATTCCTCTGTATCTGAAGAGTCAATCGAAGAGGAACGTGTACTCTCTAAAAATGAAATAGTTAAAAATAACTAGGTTTCATAGCAGCCACTAATAACTGCAGTCCACATCAATTTATATCCCGGACAATTCCTATGTAAAATTGCCCGCTGAATCCAAAAATACCGTCAAAAGTTATGAAAGTGGAGCAGTTTTGAGATATAGTCAAATTCATATTATATAGAAAATTGACTATATCTCAAAAACTGTTCTACTTCTATAACTTTTGACGGCATTTTCGGATTCAGCGGACAATTTTACATATGCATTGACTGCTAAATGTCCGAGATACGAATTGCTGGTGAAGAAAATTATTTGTGGCTGCTTGTTCGCTGTGACAATTAGTCATTTTTGACTAATTCATTTTAAGATTGCAAGATTGCTAAGACAGTTGGCATCTTAACTGGATCGGCTGTTACGATTTTGAATGTTTCTCCAAACAAATATTATAAATATTCCCCAACACCAAAACAAAACACAAGTGTAACACTTCGCTTTTGAAGATGGTTGGCGAAAAGTACTTTATTCACTTTGTGTTTTGTTTTGGTGTTGGGGAATATTTCTACTAATATTTGTTTAACATATCACCAAAATTGTACTTTTTCAAGTATGTTTCTTCAAGACAATTCCTCAGCTAACAAAGCTAAACCATTTAAAAAATCAAGCAATTAGGCCTTTTTCAAGAACTGAAAAAATCGTTGTCTGAAAAAAAGAATATGCTGTATATGCATTTTTTGACAAAAATCCGAAGAAATGAGTATCTTTGGAATAAATTAATCGAGCTAGAAATATGATATTTAAAAATAAAACTTAATTTGGCCCAAAAAATATATTGCATATTAAAATCGGCAATACTTCATAATAATATTATGAAGTATTGCCGATTTTAATATGCAATATATTTTTTGGGCCAAATTAAGTTTTATTTTTAAATATCATATTTCTAGCTCGATTAATTTATTCCAAAGATACTCATTTCTTCGGATTTTTGTCAAAAAATGCATATACAGCATATTCTTTTTTTCAGACAACGATTTTTTCATATTTTCATATTATGATATCTCCTTGATATTATCAAGGAGACATCAAAATATAATATTTAGCACACTAACAGTTCGCCACGCGTTAGGGAGGATAGTTTAGATATAACCCGTACCGTAAACACGGGTGGCTTTAGCTTAATTTCAAACTTTAGCTTAAAATGTTTGTGGTTTTAATAATCATAAACAATAAATATTGTATACCAAAATTTGAGTCTTGAATTGTTTTTTTATAATAACTGTTATAATATTACGTAGGGCTAAGTTTCAAAAATTAAAATTAAAAACTGGGGTACCCTGGTTGCGGGTAACTTTGTCTTTGTAATTTCCGTATAAAATTAACTCAATATTTTAATTTATTTTAATTTTATTAGACACATAGCTATGAGGCGCCGTTTGTGCCATAATTATGATTTATAAAATATATAATGATTTGTAAAAATATAAATATTTTGTTTAAATTATAAATTATTTGTTTGAAATATATATATTTAAACTTATTTTCTTATATAAGAGTTTTACTAAAATATATAATATTTTAACTAAATAATATATATTTAAAACAGTAATACTAATAATATAAACACAATACTAATAATATAAACTAAACTTACAAGACGTAACGCCAGGAGGCGCTGGCAGCTTTACTTGGTGTAAATTAACTTTTTGCCGCACTTTGGCTTTTTGTTATTTATTATATGTTTAACTGGATGTTTATTGTCGTGACTTTTTTTTAAAACAACAATTTTTTTATTTCTTAATTCTAGGCTACGCAAAACTTCCAAAACTATGTTGTCAAGATTTGGTTCCATTACTGTGGTGAAATGCTATTTTAAATGTCCTATTAATCTGTTACATTTTAATTTAAACTTATAGCCAAGTTCTTTATTACGTACCCGAGGAATTATTATTTTTAATTTTTCTTCTAGTTTTATTTAATTTACACCACAGTACTGCACACATGAAATTAAAGAAAGGCTGCGTTGCCAAGTTAAATAAAGCTGCATGCGCCTCCTGGCGTTACGTCTTGTAAGCTTAGTAAAACCAATATATATCTTAGAAAATAAGTTTAAATATATATATATTTCAAACAAATAAATATATTTTAAACAAAATATTTATATTTTTACAAATTTTTATATATTTTATAAATCATAATTATGGCACAAACGGCGCCTCATACATAGCAGCAACATTGCATGAAAAAATAAAAATTCGACCTGTAAAAAAATAAACCAATAAAGCGAAATAACATTTTTTTTTAAATAAGGTTCTCCACTTTACCTACCCACTCTCTAAATATGAATTAGTCAAAAATGACAAATTATTAGAACAGTTATTAGTGGCTGCTTTTTCACTTGTACCATGGTTAACCATGGTATACCACGGTATCGCAAAATTTAACAGCCAATTTTTATGTAAAATTGTCCCTGAATCTGAAAATACCGTAAAAAATTATGAAAGTGGGGCAGTTTTTGAGATATAGTCAATTCCATATTATTTGGAAAATTAACTATATCTCAAAAACTGTTCTACTTTTTTAACTTTTGACGACATTTTTTGATTCAGGGGACAATTTTACATGGAAATTGGCTGCTAAATGTTCGGGATACAAATTGCTATTGACGAGAATTATTTGTGGCCGCTTTTTCGTTGTGACAATTAGTCATTTTTGACTAATTCATTTTTAGAAATTAAATTTAAATAAAATTTAAATTACAAACTTCAACAGTCAAAAGTGCAGATTCCTGTAACTCTAAAAAATGGGTATAAGTTGCAGAAAGTTTCTGTCAGAAAATATATATGTATTTTTAGTAGATTTTCTGTAAGTAGTATCTTCGTTAAAAAATATATGGTCATACTGCGGCAATGCATCGCGAGGTTTGGTAGTATGATGCTTTGTGCTGTGCTGTGACGAAAAGGGGCCGCCATGTTTTACCGCCTTTTTTTAATGTTACAAGCAATCTTACAGTGTCATAATTTTTTAAGCGTTTGGTCACGTTTTTGTTTTGCATATAATTCCATGGAAATAAGTATTTTAATGTTCTGGGGCACGTATCGGCCGAGCCCCCTATAAGGTTAGGCCCCCCGCGGTGGCGGGCGTTCGCAGTACTGTCGCTACGCCAATGCACGTCACATTTCCCAGATTCAGACGGTGTTTATACCGGGTGTCCCAAAATCATCGTACCAAACGAAAGGGATCGATTCCTTGCGAAAAAGTAAAACGAAATTTCCTTTACCATTTTTATAATTCGCAAAATTGCTAGAGTTATTTAATTTTGAACTTTGCCAATGAGAACGCGGCCCGCAAATGAGGGTATCCCAAAATTGGTAAAATTTCAAAACGAGTTTTTTCTTACAATTTTTTGGAATTTGCAAAATTGCTGAGTTATTTAATTTTTAAGGCTGCTAATTACAACAAGTGTTTCTCCTATATCACCAAATTTGTTTTTGTTAACTTTTCCCAAAAAAATAATATCAGCGTCTTTTACAAACACAAAAAATATAAAAGACTCGTCTGATAGAGTAGAAACACTGCGCTTTCATTTGAGGCTTTAAAATTTAAATCACTCCAAAATTTTTCTTGGAGTTTCAAGAGGAATTTACCTTTACCCTTTGGTCAGCCAGTTTTGAAACACTTTGCATATTTGTAGGTGCGAAACAAAAATAATATTAAATAATACTAACTATTGTTAAAAGTTTTATTTACTCAATTATAATTAAAATACACACAAAAACCAAGTTGTTTTTTTAGAAATATCTGCGTTTCGTTGGTTTTCGTTTATGAATTTTAACTCATTTAAAGCTTTTTTAACAATATTTTTTTTGTTTTAAAATTCCAGATATTTTTTATATATTTTTAATGTTTTTGTTTAATTTTTAATAAATATATTATTTACATATGCAATTTTTTAATAAAAAAATTCACATGCATTCAAATCTGTCGAATTTTCGTTTAAGTTTTATATGAAGGTATTCAAAAACTTTTTAAACCCCAACATGTGTAATTAAAATTCTTTACCAAGATTTATTTTGATTTGCAATAATAATATTTTTTGAAAACTCTTAATTAAAAATAAGCCATTATTTAACAAAGCTTAATTTTAATTAAGTTTTTTTCTAAAAATAATAATATTAAGAATCTTTATGCATCTTTATCAGTAATCATTCTAGTCAACAAACGGCTGTTTTTATCATGGACATAATAGTTATTTATGTCATTAGGTTAAGAAGTAGGGCTTTTTGTGCTAAGCTCAAAGTTTGAGCGAAGCACAAAAAGACACTTCTTGGCCGAATGGCATACAACATTTTATCTTCAAAGCACTTTATATAGGTCAATTTAATTCAACATGAAATCGCCCTAACCTCACTTTTTTAGAACCTCATTTATTTATTAGCTAAAGATTACATTAAATGTACAATAATTATTATTCCTTTTAGAAGCAGTAATAGTTTGACAATACCTAGCTACATGATTTAAGTAGAAATGGATTTTTGTAAGAAAATGGTTTACTTACCCTCTTGCTATTACATTGAATTCAATTAATTGTTTAATAAATAGGTATCTAATTTCAATTTGTTTGCATTTTTATTAAAAAAATAGGTAGTTTGGAATGTTTACGCTGTGTTTAACATTTAATTTCACTGAAAATTTAAAGCAATCCACAGAAACGTCAAATTGCAATGTCCTAACCACACTTTTTGTTTTATTATTCTTATTTAATTTTACAATAATTTAATGAAAAATATTAAACATTATAATGTTTTAACAGTAAAACAAACAAATTAGTGCTTATTATAAATAAATTAAACCAGTTTAGTACGTTAATTTCTTAGAAAAGGATTAATTTGTCAAAACAATACCCCTAGCGAGAAAAAATCGAACTAATTACTTGCCTCATAAAAATTTTTATCGGCCTAGGCCATAACAAGGTATTTCTTTATCGAATGTTGACAACAATAAAGTTTAAATTATAGACCGCGTGGAGATAAACATATTTTACTCACGAAAGCTAATTACTGCTGTAATATAAATCCCTCTTATTTTGAAAAATTACTATTGTGGTGTTCTTTTACAAAATTATTTTAGGTTAACGAACAGTTCTCCCATCCCAATGCATTCGCCATTTTTATAATTATTATGGATTTACGAGGATCGTTCGGTAACTACGTGGCCTAACTAAGAAAACGCACATTTTTTTGGACAAAAAACATTTTATTTTTCAATTTAGTCTCCAGCTCCCTTAACACACTTATCCCAATGATATTCTAAATTAGCAATGCCTTCCTTGTAGGCCGATGAATCCAAGTCCTCGAAATAGCTATATAAAGCATTGTTTGGACTGTTATTTGGTTTTGGGGAGTACAATGGTGGACCCAGGTTTCTTCGACGGTTATGAAACGACGCAAAAACTCATTTGGATCGTGGCGAAAATGTCTCAAAAGGTCGCGAGACACACTCAAACGATTCAGTTTTTGCTCCGGTGCACCGCGGTGCAAGCAATCGCTGCACCCAACGCGCCAAGTATTTTTTCATTTCCAATTCTTCGGTTAAAATTCTGTGCACACTGTCATTTGAGATACCTATTATGCACTGTTCAAAATCAAGCCTTTTGAAATACCTAATCAGAATTAGTTAAGAAAAAATAAGGTAATATGCTTAAACGAGTAAAGCAATTTACCTTCTCGTTTATTAGGCAGAAACTAATGCCTTTGTTCTATGGTGTATTCACTAACTTCTAGATAAATATTCATACTTTACTTAATAAACTTCTCAAATTTAAAAAGATAGGCAGATTACCTAAATATTTAGTCAAAATCTCAATGACTTTTAGGTACGACAATTTTGCTTTTAATTTGAGTAATTCTTCTAAATTATTATGGCAAATTATTGAACTAATTTAGGTAAATTCCTTTAAATATTAGTGACTTACTTGCAATCGGCTACGATCGCTTATACCGACGTTTTACGATATATATTCGCGACTATATTGTCCACCAGAATGCCAAAATCAACGAAAACGTAAAGACCGCGTTGTGTGCTATTGATATAACAACAGTTAACAAATATTGTGCCATAAGTGAACATTTTGAAGTGCTATAGCTAAGTAATCCAAACTAAATGGAATTTTCCATTGACCCCAATTTATTTTTAAATAATCCCAACCCTGTAGTACCGGAACCGCCGGACATAAAGATAAAGGAGTCCTAACTTGGAAGAAAATTCCTATGCCAAAAGAAACTTTATTAAACTTATAAAGTAGGTATACCTATAAGTTTTATTGTCGTTTTTGTTACTTTTATTTTTTTTATTTATACATATTTATTAATATACATTTTCAATTTAACTAAAATAAATGTATTTTTTATTTTACCCATCAGCACTTAAAAGGGGGATTTATAATGTCATTCTTTTCTCATTTACATTGCTCGATATAGGGATAAACAATACTAGGTTATCGGTAACTTTTTACAATAATATTTAACATTTACAATAGTATATTTCCAAAATAGTATATGACCAAAGCAATGGGTGAGAATAAAAATGACATTATAAATATCTTCTCTCCTAAATGCCCCCACCGCCAATTCTTGTTCCTTTTATATTTTTATTTAATGAAATAGTAGAATTTCACTAGAAAATAAGTTAAATTTTACTAGAAAGTTAGTAGAATTTCACTAAAAAATTGGTAGAAAATTACCCGAAAAAAGGGTATATCTAAAAAAATTAGATAAATTTACCGTGAAAAATAGGAGGATTTCACTAAAAATATATATAATCTACCTAAAAATTTAAGCAAATTGCCTTAGAAACAGGAAATTTATTCTTTTATTCTCAGGCAATATCCCTTACGATCTAAGGTGTATCATCTTTGAAACCTAAGTAATTTTGCTTAATTAATTGTATCATTTTCTTTAAAAATATCAGTTAAAGAATTCACTAATTTAAAAGGGGAATATTCCTCTGAATTCATTTTAGGCAGTTTGCCTTAAAAAATCAATGGTCCTATATAGTCTAATATTTTAGGTAAAAATTAGCTAAAATTTTGAACAGTGTGTCTGCTATCTTGCGCACTTTTACTCGACGGTCATTCAATACGATATGGTGCACTTTTTCAATAATATCCGGGAGAGTAGCCGTTTTTGGACGTCCACTACGGGGTTCATCATTTGTACTCGTACGATCTCGTTTAAATTCGGCAACCCAGTTTTTAACCATTAAAAACGAAGAAGCGGACTCAAATAGTGTTTAATCCAGCTCTGCTTTAATTTCGGTTGGTGTTAAGCCTTTTAAATTGAAGTACTTTATCAGTGCTTGCAATTCAATTTTTCCATTGTTTACAAAATTACACGAGACGTTCACTTTGGCGTACTGTCAAAAACAGACTAATTGTATTATATTTAACCTATTAAAAGATGATTTCATAAAATGGTAAAGAAGATTTTTTCAAATTCGCGCCATTTATGTGTTAGGCCACGTAGTTTCCGAACCATCCTCGTATTAAATGTAGGTATGTATTTAAACAATAATTTTTAATATAATATGTGAGCCGAAAATAATAATTTAAATAATATTAATCTTTATATCTCGGTTTATTAAATGTTTTAATTTGTTATTTACTTGATGACATTATTTAATTATAATAATATTTATATTGACAATATTTTAACTAATTATTACTTGTATTATTAATATTTAATACAATTTTTAACAAATATATAAAATACTAGCTCCTACCCGCGAATTCGTTCGCGTGCAATTAGCTATCTTGGGCAAACTTTTTTAGTATTTTTATAGTAATTTTAAGTTTGTACGTTGGAAGACACATGTACAACGTTTTTGTATTTGTTATTTTGTTTTATAATATGCTGTTTTATATATTATATAAAACAGCATGTCTGACGACGCGTCGCGACGTTTCGGTACAATCTCATGTACCATCTTCAGGTCTTATCTGCTGGGCTGCTGTTGCTGCTCTGCCGCGAGTTAGACGTCTAGAATATAGACTCTAGATGACATTTTGCATTGTTTATTTTGTTATTTTTATTTTTATGGTTATGTTTTTTGTTAACAACAGCCAGGATCGGCTCAAAATTTAATTCAACTTTGAAGGGCTATAACTCTCTTATTTGATTATTTTTTTTATATCTATATCTCAGCCGCATTTTTTGCTATTGGATTGTTTCAAAAAGGGATTTATTTGTAATCAAAAGTTCTACAAAAATGTTTTATGTGCCATAGCTGTAAGATGGTACGGGTCACTAAATCTTATTTTAGTGAAAAATTCTCATATTTTGAAGATATTTCAAAAGTGACTGGATTCTTTGAAAAAATGTAAGGGACAAACTTGTGGAAAATTTAATTTTCTTTAAAAAAGGTATTTGTTGAGATATTATTATTATTATTATATTACGCGTTTACATTGACAATTTTTAGGATTTTCGTACCAAACTTTTTTAAATGATGATTTTCAATTGTTTATCAGTACAATTTCATCTAATTACGTTTTTTCTATAGTCGGGTGATTAGAGAAAAATAAATAACTCAAATAATCAAGCATAATTATTAATAATATAACTTTAAAGAGAAAAGATATATCTAACCTAAAAATTGATATAACACCTCGTATTACATACATGTTATCTTATTAATAATTATGCTTGTTTTTTTTAGTTATTTATTTTTCTCTAATCACCAGACTGTAGAAAAAACGTAATTACATGAAATTGTACTAATAAACAATTGAAAATCATTTATAAAAAGTTTGGTACGAAAATCCTGAAAATTTTTAAAGAAAATTAAATTTTCTACAAGTGTGTTCTTTACATTTTTTCAAAGAATCCAGTCACTTTTGAAATATCTTCAAAAATATGAGAATTTTTCGGGGGTTAATACACAAGAGGTCAATTTTTTACCGGATAATTTTTTTGCCATAAAAATTAGTCGAGAATTAAGGGCATAGAAAAATCGCGACACGAAGTGGAGCGATTTTTCCAATTTCCCTTAATCCGAGAGTAATTTTTTAATTGCAAAAAAGTTTGAGATAATTAAAAAAATATTATTAGGTCAAAAATTGACCTCGAGTGTATTATGGGAAGATAATTACATGAATTAGGTTAAAAATTGACCTCGAGGGTATTACGGGAAAATGAATAAATAACTAAATAACTATTTTTTCAAACAAAATTTATTAAAGTATTTACTAACATAAATAAGTAACAAAATCACATGTTCATTGTATTTACATGAAAAACACAATTGTTATAAATAGTACTGTTACTCTTGGATTCTGAAATTTGATTATTGGCAGTGTTTCCAGAAATTTGATTTGTACTTCTAGGATCTCTTAAATTGGAAATTAAATTTGAATGATGGTTATTATCTAATTGTAAGTAAGGATTTATAGATTTTGCGTTAGAATGCCCAGTTATTTTAATTAAGCGTTCAGTGGAAACGCCAGATTTGGCCAGAGTTGAAACAGTACTGCACCTATTTGAGTGATTTGTAATTTTATTGTTCTTAACATCCAATCCAATGTTTTTGGCTGTTTCCTTAGTCCATTTACCAAGAGTATTTATTCCTGCAGGAACATTTTTATACCATCCGCTGGAGTTGGTTTTATTCCATGTAGGATTTGGCGTTAAAAATAATCTATGGTTGTTTTGTTTTTTGAATGTTTGCTCATTAATTTTGAAAATAAACGGACTGGACAATGTCCAGTGGACATATGGAAGGATCCTCTAAGTTAGGGGTAAGCCACTTACTATCGCTAAGCTTTTTTTCACCTCCTTGTCGGGTCTTTGAAAAAATAGTATCTATTAGTTAAAATTCCATTTAAATCTTTTTCAAATTTAAAATAATCAGTTTTACATTTAACAGCTTCTCCACCTCTCCAAGCAAGTTCAAATGCCGCAACATGGTAAAATTTCTTTTGCAGCCTTTCAGGTGTGTCTTCGTCCCAAACCTGTATCATTTTTTTCACATTTTCTTTGTCAAGGGCAAGTGAGCTTTGTTTTCGCTTCTCCGGAATACTTTGTAAACTTTTTCTATTTGCATTTTTTGCTTCCCTTGCCTTTTTAAATTCCAAATCAGTGAATGGGTCAAACTTTTTTCCGTATTCTTCAAAATATTTTTGTTGCAATTTTTTTGCAGTAACGTTCCACATAGTTTTCACATACTATATACTAGGAGTAGTATTTAAACTCATTTTTAGTGTCGATCCCTGAGCGAGTTAAATTTAGTCAAACTAGTTTGAATCAATCGGTGATGCGAACAGTCGAGACGGCAGCGAGATTTAATCTGAGCGATATTTAAACGCCTTAAAATAATTTCGATCTGCTCACGAGTTATATTCTCCGATGTATAGAAAGTTTTGATACTTTAGTGATTAAATCATACCAGATCATATTGGGATTAAATCCCAACGAGATCGGTAAGGATTTAATCATTTTAAGAGTTTTAACTTCAAACTTAAGTGTACGCTTGGGCTTGGGCTTCATTTTTTTACTAAAAAGTTATTAATAATTGGTAATTAATAATTACTTATTATTAATAATTATTGATTAATATTAACTTTTTAGTAAAACATTTTTATAGATTTTTCGATATTTTTATATTGTTAATTAATAACCATGGCAAGATGGGTATCTATAAAAAGGTCTTGATAATTGAAATTAAAAAAATTATATTATTTACCCCCTCTCTTTCACCCAATTTAATAAGTTTCTATATTTAACTTGTCAAGATGGGTATCTATAAAAAGGTCTTAAAATTTTCAATTTAAAAAATGTATAATAATAACCCCTTGCCTGCCCCCTTATTTAAAAAAAAATTATATTGCAAAATTAATCTGACAACATTGGTAATTACAAAAATGTCTTAATAATATCAATTTAAAAAATATTATTAATTACCTACCCCCTTCCTTCCCCTAATTTTTAAAATTTTTATGTTGCAAAATTAACATTTCAAGATGGGTATCTATAAAAAGGTGTTGATAATTGCAATTAAAAAAATTATATTATTTACCCCCTCACTACCCTCCAGTTTATTAAGTTTCTATATTTTAAAATTAATATGTCAAGATAGGTATCTATAAAAAGGTCTTGATAATTGCAATTAAAAAAATATATTAATTACCCCCTCCCACCCCTCAATTTTAATACATTTTATATTTAAAAATTAACATAACAAGATGGGTATCTATAAAAAGGTGTTGATAATTGCAATTAAAAAAATTATATTATTTACCCCCTCTCTTCCCCCCAGTTTATTAGGTTTCTATATTTCAAAATAAACATGTCAAGATGAATATCTATAAAAAGGTCTGAAAATTTTCAATTAAAAAAAATAAATAACCCCCTGCCTGCCCCCTATTAAAAAAATGTATAATAATTACAATTTAAAAAATATTATTAATTACCCCCTCCCTCCCCCTAATTTTTAAAAATTTTGTATTGCAAAATTATCATGGCAAGATGGGTATCTATATAAAGGTGTTGTTAGGGGGCAGAAGGGGGTAGTTAATATAATTTTTTTAATTGTAATTTTTAACACCATTTTATAGATACCCACGTCAATTCTTCAATAAAAAAGTTTAATAAATAAGGGGGGAAGGAGGGGGTAATTAGTACAATTATTAAAAAATGTAATTATTAACACTTTTTTATAGATACCCATCATGCCATGTTAATTTTGCAATTTAATAATGTAATAAATTATGGGGCAGAAGGGGGATAATTACCTAATATAATTTTTTAAATTGTAATTTTTAATACCTTTTTATAGATACCCATCATGCCATGTTAATATAAAAATGTAATAAATTAGAGGGCAGAAGGGGGGGGAGTTATTATAAATTTTTTAATTGTAATTTTTAACACCATTTCATAGATACCCATCTTGCCACGTTAATTCTTCAGAATAAAAGTTTAAGAAATAAGGGGGAAGGAGGGGGTAATTAATATAATTTTTTAAATTGTAATTATTAGGACCTTTTTATAGAAACCCATCTTGCTAGGTTTATTTGCAATAATAACATTAATAAATAGGGTGGCAATTATTTTGTTTTTAAATTGTTATTATTAAATCATTTTAATGATACCCATCTACTTATGTTATTTTTGTAAAGATTATTACTATAATATTAATATAGTTTAATCATAGAGAAATGTAATGTATAATGTAACAATATTAATGTTATTATAAATACCACTTTTTTATAAAATTTGCTAAATAAATATATACCATATATCAATAAAATAATTTTAAAAATTAAAATAATATAAATACTCTGAAATGATTAAATCTCAAAAGTAGCTAAACTATGGTTATCATTTAGAATATAAATCTTTTAGGTATTTAATCTTTAAAAGAGTAGAAGTGTTTTGATACTTTTGGGATTGAATCCTTAATGTATCGAATCACTACGAGAGCAGTATAATTTAACTCATCTGGAGAGTAATACTTCGCAGATCGAAATAGGTTTCGATCGCGAGTGAGTTGAGAGCTATTCAAAATCAGTGATTTAATCCTAGTCCCTGCTTTATAGTCATCTCCGTTAGATTTCTTCATATTAAATCCCCAATCGGTCAATATATTTGCGAGGTCACTTGTCGTAGACGTTTCTTGTAGAAAATACCCCTTTTCCTTACAAAACGCCATAAATTGGTTCCATATAGATTTTTTTGTGTTTTTTGTACTTATTGGGATGCTATTTTGAATAGCATCCTCAATATTTGTTTGAGAAGTTTCTCTAAATCGTTTGGTATTCATTTTCAGTAAAACTAACTCACACTAAACAAACTGTCACAATTAGGCTTTTCTGTTTATTTATGGGGTTACCTAGTAACATACCAACAAGGCATTTTATCGTAAGTAATATCATAAGGGCATTTAATTTTTCTGAAAAAGAATCGAAAAAACACGTTGCTAAGTCATATTTTAACAAAAAGCATAAGTGCTGGTGGCAACAAAAATCCGAGTCGAAGAGGAGGATTTTTGCACCTGCACGAATGCATTTTGTTAAAAAATATTACTTAGCATTGTGTTTTTTCGATTTTTTTCACAGGAAAAATTTGATCCCGAATGGTATTTGACAAGACTATTTCATGAGTAACAGTTAACAATTAAAATATAAATTGCAATTTTTGGTGACAACAGTTGTCAAGTTTTGCCGCGGGTAAACTCGAAAAAACTGCTGACAGGTGCTGTCCAGTGGCGTAGCGACAGTACCGCGAACGCCCGCCAAGCGGGGGGCCCTAACCTCGTAGGGGGCCCGGCCGATACTTGCCCCAAAACATTAAAATACTTATTTTCATCTTACTTATACTAAAAATTGAATAATATTGTGAACTCTATTTATTTCTGAGATTTATTGTGTCTAAATAGTGCCTAAATAGGCACTGTATTTCTAACACAATAAATCACAGAAATAAATAGAGTAGGTACATAATATTATTCAAGGATGCCTGATAAAATTATTATAGTTTAAGGTTATTTTTTATGTTAAAAAAATATGTTATTATTTTCTTATAATTTAAAAGTATACCTATAGGTACAGTGGAGAACCTTATTTTTTTTTAAATTATTTTTTTGTTACTTTTCGTTTATAAATAATTTTAAAAATCATGTCACCGGATGTATTATTTTTTATTTACAATATAAAACCATGTAAAAAATACCTGAAATCAGGGGACCCAGTAAGGATTTTCGCGGGGGGGACCGAAATTTGTCGCTACGCCACTGGTGCTGTCACACAGGTTTTTCACCTAGAAACCATTTGTAATTCAAAATTGCGCGTTTGTGATTGGTGGAAATTAAGACGAGGGAAATAGTCGTAAGTAATATCATAAGGGCATTTAATTTTTCCGAAAAGAATCGAAAAAACACGTTGCTAAGTAATATTTTAACAAAAAGCATGAGTGCTGGTGGCAACAAAAATCCGAGTCGAAGAGGAGGATTTTTGCACCTGCACGAATGCATTTTGTTAAAAAATATTACTTAGCATTGTGTTTTTTCGATTTTTTTCACAGAAAAAATTAGATGCCCGAATGGTATTTGACAAGACTATTTCATGAGTAACAGTTAACAATTAAAATATAAATTGCAATTTTTGGTGACAACAGCTGTCAAGTTTTGCCGCGGGTAAACTCGAATAAACTGCTGACAGGTGCTGTCACACAGTTTTTTCACCTAGAAACCATTTGTAATTCAAAAATGCGCGTTTGTGATTGGTGGATATTAAGACGAGGGAAATAGTCGATTGTATCCACCTCTTAACATGCAATTTTATCACTTTTAAAGAATCCTATTGGTCGAAATTTCTAAAATCCGTCGTTTTGATTGCTTTATATATAAAGAATGTATTTATCGTAAGTAATATCATAAGGGCATCTAATTTTTCCAATAAAAATCGAAAAAACACGTTGCTTAGTAATATTTTAACAAGACGCATGAGTGCTGGTGGCAACAAAAATACGAGTCGAAGACGAGGATTTTTGCACCTGCACGAATGCATTTTGTTAAAAAATATTACTTAGCATTGTGTTTTTTCAATTTTTTTGAAAAAAATTAGATGCCCGAATGGTATTTGACAAGACTATTTCATGAGTAACAGTTAACAATTAAAATATAAATTGAAATTGAAAAACTGCTGACAGGTGCTGTCATACAGTTTTTTCACCTAGAAACCATTTGTAATTCAAAATTGCGCGTTTGTGATTGGTGGAAATTAAGACGAGGGAAATAGTCACTAAAATAAGATTTAGTGCCCCGTACCATCCTACAGGTGCAGATTACAGCTATGGCACATAAAGCATTTTAGTAGAACTTTTGATTACGAGTTAATCACTTTTTGAAACAATCCAATTGGCCAATAGCATAAAATGCGGCTGAGATATAGATATTTAAAAAAAAATAATCAAAGTTTACGTGTATTTTAAATGGTAAATCTTTATACGCTTTGGTGGAGTACTTTGAGTTAATATTAAAGGCTTAAATTTTCAGGGAATTTTTTTGAAAATTTTTAAGAAGATTTTGAGTTGGGAGCGAAAGAATATAAATAGTAGTGAAAAAAGCACCCTAATATATATATATATATATATATATATATATATATATATGTATATTCACAAATAGAATTTATATTTATATAAAAATACAGTACATTGTACATTTTACGTTACAGAAAATTAAACTACAATCTTTGGCAATTACTTTATATAAATACGTAATTACAGTCGATTGTAGGTTTTAGGCTACAAAAATTAAAACTAATCTTTGGCAATTACATTGCATATAAATACGTTCAAAACACAAAATAATATTTTGGCACAAAGTACCAATTGACAATGTTGGATTGGTGTAAATTTTATGGTTTTTTGTAAAGCAAAAATTTACGTAACAATTGTAAATGTTGTATCAATAATTATTGTAAATGTAAATTAAAATTACTTTATTGAAAAAAAAATTTCATATGTATACCTAATACTAGGCAACACTGTAATTAATAAACCCCCACTACAAATATCCTACCGACTGCGCCATGAAGTAAATAATATAATATTTGTTAAAATCATTTTAATTTTTAATTCGCTTATTTTTGGAAATGCGATAACTTCGTCTCACTTTTGTTTAAATTCAAGCGTGCTTTTCACCAGCACCGATAGACGGCCTGTTTCGATCTTTTGGAGCTCTTCAGTATCGGGTAGCCGTTTAACTAGGTCTAAATTCTACTTCGCCGCTTCTTAAATCAAACACAAGCAGTTACAGCGGTGAGAAGAAAGTAATCGAATTCAAATGTCATAAATTTGACGTCTCCATTTTGAAGTCTTAAAGAGTTATATTAACTATTAATATATTAATATATATTATAATATGATTTCAGTATGAAATGAGAAAAGAGGATACTGTAACTTACAGTCTGTAAGATATCATATAACTAAAGTCTTATTTATGATACCCTTAGTAGCTTCTAATTTTGATTCCAATAAGAGGTCAGAAAAAAAGATACTTTAAGAAGATGTTAAAAAATTGACTTCTCATTTATGAATTAATCAAGAGCTCTTAATCTTGAGCTCCTAAAAATGATTTCTCTAAGATGTCATATTGTGACCTCGGTTTTTCAACAGACTTCGTACAGAAATCTTTTTGAATTGGATGCTGTCTGGGAAATTGTCAGTTTGTCGCAAAATATATATTTTTTAAATTTTAGGGCTTAAAATTAAAATATTTAATGTATTATATTTAGTATAGTATAAAAAGAGCGCACCAAAGAATTCTGCACGTAGGCGTCAGACACCCCAGGAACGGGCCTGCCTACACCCAACAAAAATAAAAAACTGAAAACCAGTTGGTTGTAAATACTAAAGTCTATTCAAATCCAAGCTGCACTAAATGTAAACACAATCCTCCGAATTGACCAATAAGAACTCACAATCCGAGTCACACCATCAGAATCGACAAATAAGAACGAGTTATCATGCGTCTGGGTTTAGTCGTTTGGTCGTTTAGTCCAGCTTGGATTTGAATACACTTTAGGTACCTTCATTTAGTTAATGTAGTTACTGCTGCATAAAACGGCGGTCAAAATAAAAAACAAACGAAACAAACCATATAACAAATAACACTTTGAACAAACACAGTTTAACGCCGCCATTTTGCCATTTATCAAATCTCATCGCACATTCCTACACGTTTCAATCGCGGGATTTTTAAAAGTTTAAAATTATGTTATTTTCGTACGAACCATCGTCGACTTAGATATAATTATTATAAAATATATCAACTGAGTTTAAATATTATTATAATAGGTATACTAACTGAGAAATAAAATAAATTAATCATTCTTCATTTTGATACAACGAACAAAAAATTTATTGTCGATCGAAAATTACACTACGCTTTACTTTAATGTTTGACACAGCCTAGAAAAAAATAACTACTTGGAAATGTTATGTGTTAAAAGCGTCATAATAATTATTAAGCATACCTATTATAGCACACCTATAATAGATGTGCTTAATAATTATTCTGACGTTCCTTATATTTTTTTAATAAGGGATGTTTCTACAAAATCCCAAGTAACTTTAAGGGGGATATACAAAAAAACATCTTACGAACATCCCTTCCAAGTCCAAACATTGGGACATTTGTGGCACCTTAGCGTTATATCCCAGGAAGATCCTGTGTTATCTGGGTTAATGAGAATATAAATTTAAAAGCAAAAGTATTGAGCAATATAATTGGCACCTTGTTATTAAATGACCCTTATCTTTTATCTTTAAAATAATAATCAGATTCTTAAATATAATAATGTTTTAGGTATAAGATAAAATATAGTTTTATGCCGAAAATGTAATATTACTTTTTATAATTTTGATAGGTGTGCTTCATATTTTATGTTGTTTCAATAAAATAGTATAAAAACAATGATAATACACTGTTTTCAAGACTTGCCCATCACGGTGGAGTGAAAATACTGTGATTTGTTGAAATTCCTTATGTAATAGCAATAACAAGTTACTATAGTATACCTATAGGTATTCATACTTGTGAATGTTCCCTTAAAATAAAATGTTTATACAATATCATCTTCCACTTACTAGCCCCTAAGTAAAATCCTACCAAGGGGCTGGTAGAGGGCGAAAGAAGATATCTCATTTTATTTTAAAGGTACATCGCAAATGTAAAGAAATAATAAATAAAAAATAATTGTAATGCTGACAAATATCAACGTATTATAATATAAATATCAATCATAAGCAAGCATATTTTTCAAAATGAAGTTAAAAATTCATAATCAACATAAAAATGGGTGTGTTGCTATAGGGAGTACAATTTATAATGGGCTGTATACTATACCAAAGTTAAATTTGATTAAATTAAATTAAATTAAATATATTATATTATACAAATTATTATCTACATTTTTAAAATTGCTTTTAGGAAAACCCTGTATAGGATAAGTTAAAACATGTTATTATTTTCATTTTGTTAATAAATTAATGCAAACTAAATAATAAATTGATTTAAATGTAAGTAAACAAATGTAGGTACCAATAAAAACACACGATTTTTATTTAATGTTGTTTATTTATATATTTGTATACAACAAGCCATGCATGGGCAATAACAGGATTAAGTTTTACTTTATTAATTAAGTTTTACTTTATTAATATAATAAATTTTATTTTTTCATTTCAGAACTTCTTTTCTATTTTAATCAATAATAATATACATAAGTACATCATAATATTATTAATAAATATACATATTTTATGTTTCCATATAGGTACCAGCAAGGTTAGGAGGAAATTTACAGTGGAGTCCTTAGTTTTTTTTCATATGAAGTTATGCTTTGTAGGGCTCCAGGATTCGTTAGAACGAATCCACTATTAAATTTTCTATACATATGTACATATATGTATGTATAATATACATAATATAATATACATTGTATATTGGAAAATTTAATTTAGGATTATGAAAGTAATATTCTATTTGGCTGCCATGGGGTACCCTGAGTCATCTAAAATAAACAATATTTTAAATATCATAGTTGATACTGCAAAAAGACGTATTTTAAAAATCTTTAACTTTTATATTTTAAAAATCATGTATTTTTCTAAAAACCTATAAGGTTAAAAAACTGGTTTGTGCTTTATTTTTTTACATTTCTTTATGCTTTTAGGTTTTTAAAAATGTACACAGTTTTGTTATGAAAAGTTAATAATTTTTTATTTTGATGCAACTTTTCTCCACTTTAAAAAAAATACCCATACATAGAGAATGGTCCACCCAGTATACCAAACCAATAATTAGTGGAGAAAAGTTGCATAACTAAAAGAGGCCTAAGCCACTCATAATTACCCTGCCGTGAAACATATTGCTCGTGCAACATATTATGTTTCTTACCAAACTAATGCCCAAATTACAGAATAAAATTAAAAGAATTGCTGTTATCCCAGCCTTTGCCATTCCAAATTTGGTTCATGTCTAAGAGTGTAAAAACGTAACATTTATATAATCACACTCGCGTAACTAAAAATTAGTAGTTTGGAGTAAGTTGTAAAAATTCGAACTGGTTTATTTGAATATTCATGAGTTACCCATATACGTAATAGGTAGTGCAAAATTTATACTAAGGTACCTATAAAATATAACAAAACGTTACCTATACGCAAGGAAAATGTTTGTTAAAATATTGTAAACGTTTTGTTAAAATACTGTTAAATGTTTGGTTTAGGTAGTTGACATGAATTTTAATTTATTAATAATAAAAGCAAGAGCAAGCATTTGACAAATTTTTAAAGATAAAACTGGGTAGTTTGGTAGATAGGTAGGTACCATGGTACAAAGGTAGGTACCTGAACTATACGTTTCGCAGCAGCAAGAAAGGAATTAATTAATTCATTAATACTAACCATTGATTTTCGCCGGCTCGATTTTATTTCCCACATCGTTTACTTTTGCACTATAGCAATATATATTTAGAGAATTAATGGAACTAATTATTATAACCTAACTTATAACTGTCAAGAATACCTATATATGTTATCAAGTTATAATTCTTACTGGGGCTAAATTCAAATTTTAAGGGGTAAGTTAGCGGCACCTCTGCAGCTGTTAAAATTTCGAGGTTAGAATCTGTTAAAATTGATTTATGAGTCATGGCTTACTTTGATATCGTAAAGATGAACAGCCGTTAACACGTAGTGGGGGAAACAAGACTAAATTAAATGAAACGTCTTAGCTTGTTAGTTAATAAAACGCAAACTAAAACTTATTTCATTTCTGGTGATATTTTTAACGGGACCAGTTAACAGGAGGGTTAGATCAAGACCCCGATTATTTGGGTATTCCCCCTACATATTGGTAACCATTATATCCGCCCTGCCCAACAACGGAAATAATGAACTTATTATTTACGTTTTTAGGCATTACTGATTTGCTGATTTTATTATTTACTGTGATTTGAACCAATCGGGATTTAAAGTGGGAAAAAGTAAGGTTGGAATATTGCTAACAGATGTCAGATTTTTTTTAATATATAGGAGGGGCGTATGATTATTAAAATCGAGAAAAAGTAAGGTTATATACATTTTATTACTAATGAATTGGAGTAGAAAAAGCATAGTATTACCCTCGAGATAATGTGCAATGCACATTGTGCATTATTCACCCGGATGATTTACGTCCTGATGCGTCATGATGGCTCGAGACGCAAACCTTATCCTCATGAATATCTTTCGTATAAAAACCATTTAATTAATTTTGTTGATTAAAATGTTATCCATTGTTTTTGGAATAGCGTAATTGCGCATTCAAAAATACTTAATTATAATTCGAAAAGCGGAAAGCGTTAATTATATTTTAGTATGTGAGATATTTGAAAATCAAGTCTGCTTGTTTTATTAATTTATTTACATTTAGGTTGGCACTAACTGGCAGACGCCCATTTACAGCCTTATTTAATTAAAAACTTGACAAGAATATTTATAAAATAGGGAGCTTGATGGGCAGAATGAAACAGATGCTCAGCCTGCTTCCTGATGAGAATTTGTTATGACGTTTAAATTTCTTACGGTTTTTCTGAATTACTTTTTTATTGAATTTCGCTGTACTTTGGTAATCCAATTTTTCCCCGAAATTTTATTATAACTGATATAGTACCTTGTTTCCGAATTTAAATTGGAATTATTTGCAGCTATAAATTACCATAAAAAACTTTAAATTGGAGAAGTGGCAGTTTAATTTAATTTCTTGCAATTGGTTTTTATTTTTGCTTTAAGCGAAAATGTTAACAACAAACATTAAAAACTAAGAGCGTAAATATAATTATTACCAATAAATTTCGTCCATAAAGATTTATATCACGTATCGAACGTAACTAAATATTAAAATTTTAAGTTGAGTTTTAATAATAGTGTTAAGATTAATTGCAGTTCTTTACATGTCAATAATACTTATAGAAAACTCAACCCCTCAGTTAGATAAGATAGTAGTGAAACAAGTGTCATAAAACCTTTCACAGATGGTTTTATGCACACAAGTGCCACTTTAGAGTAAGACAGTATTCTTACTTAATAAGGACCTTTTTGTAAAACAGTTGGCCTGTACCGGGCATAGAGTCAAGTCGCTTTTATACATTTTATTATAAATAAACTTTTCTTTACTTTTATTAAATAACTCATTGCAACCTCATCCAAAATAACAACAAATAGTATAAATAAATATTATAATAACTTCGGTGTCGTGTCATAAACATCACAAAATTTTAATATTTATTAAAATAATAATTGTCATTCATGGATAATTTATGTTTTTATAGCTTTTAGATATATGTAATTAAGGGCATAAATTACATTTTATTATTTATTAACACTGCAGCGTAAAACTGAGAATACATCATTTTAGTTGACACTTGTGTATGTATAGGTATATATACCTATAGGTACCTAAATTATAAGGAAAATTAACGGTGGGTCGCACAGTGGGCCAACGTTTATTGAAAAATTATTTGTCTTGTAGAGATTGGTATAAATAAGTTATAAAAGCTAATTTTAATTAAAATATGAAAATTAAATAAATTTGATAAGTAGAAACTATTATAAAGGGTGTTTAAGGTAATAAGCACATTTAGTAGTGGCCTTTAAAAAGTGATTTATTTATTATTGTTATGTAAAATTAAACTATTATAAAAGAATGTAGGTTATTTATAACTGCTCATTTTTACTGAAACATTATGCACTTTCAAAGTTATTTACTAAGACTTAAAAAAAAAACAATTGTTACTTCAACCAATTTTGTAGGATAAGATTTAATTACTAATTTAAAGGAAACAAAATACACTTTTTTATAGACTAATAAATGCAACAACTCATAGGCTTGAGATGCAAATGGCCTAACTCAAATTTTTTTTACGGAAGAGACCCAAACCGACAAAATAGACCCTAAGCTACCGGATAAGCAATTAATAGTATATTACACTACAAGGGCAGAAAGTGTGAGATTCCTGCACTGCGCACCATGATGCCAGAGGCGAAGCCGAGGGCATCATGGCGCGCAGTTCAGGGCTCTCACACTTTCTGCCCGTGTAGTGTATACTATTTTTCTTGCTACCCGGCCGAAAATACGGGAAAAAATTAAATGTGTATATCGAAACATATTGATGCCTGCCCCGACATTTGCGGCACGAGCGATATTATAGAGGGCGGTGGAGGTGGAATCGGGGACGAAACAACGTATTTTCAGCCGAGGTAGTAAGAAAATTACATTTTCTTACTACCTCGGCCGAAAATACGTTTAGCTTGACCAATGCATAAAACGTAAACTTTCTGCCGTGGAATCGGGGACGAAACAACGTATTTTCAGTCGAGGTAGTAAGAAAATAAATTTTCGAAAAAAACTGGAGTTGGGCCATTTGCATCTTAATCCGACAAAATACAAAACTAAAAAAATCTAATTTCCGACACAATCATTTAAAACTATTAATTAATCCGAATTATCATCGCTGCTGTAGTTAAAAGTAGTTTTAAATGACTCAAACATATTAAGTGCTTCTGGCCCAAACATTTTCTTTTTTGGCGTCCTATGCTTTCTCACTGAAGTAATTATTGTATCTGAAGTAATAAGAAAATAATTAAAAACATCTGTATTTGTTGCTACTCTGTTACATTTTCGTTAATTTTGTTCTCTAGCCCTTCTGTATTCTTTATTTCTAGCCTCCTGGGCTTCCTCTGAAAGTTGCCCAATAGGCACAGGAACAGACTGTAATATTTCTGCACTGTGAATAGAAATTTCACTTTAAGCATTACAGCTTTTATTTTTGAATTTTCGACCTTATTTTGATTTAACATAAACATTTTATTTTCGTTCGTTGATATTTTTTTTAAATGTTTAACACAAAAATTGTAGATATTAAATTAAAAATTGCAAGAAACTTAATTATTTTAAAATCCGGCTAAACCTAATAACGGATAACAGGTTTATGTAAAAATCGATAATTCGAAAACAAAAGCCTAAATAAAAATATTTATTTGAAAAAACTGTTCTACAACCTCTACGTTGTCAAATTTAAATAAAAACACCCTGCGTTTATAACTTTTACTTCTATTATTTTTAAAATAATAACCATAACACAATAAACAATAATTAATTTATTTGCGCTGCATATATAGTTTAAAAAATACATTGGCACAATGACAATACAAATCCGTAGAAATACTACCTCAAACCAATTTTCTCTCAGAATCAGTTTTAATAAATCGGCCGTCAGAATTGTAAATTTAATAAAACGTGAACGCGCTCCTCAATGTAACATTGGAACAAGTGGATATCTTTGACGAACGTGACGTCATAAGGAGCGAGAGAGGCAGCGCTACCATGCGCAATGGCATACCATGTTTCCTTCTATCATGGTTTCGCGTAAAAATCGAACAAATTTTGGACATTTGTTTGCAAGTGATGCCAGAATTGAATATATTTTTTTAACCTTGTTTCTACATCTAAATGGTGATTTTTTTCAAAAAAAAATTTCATCCATTGACCGCTGTGGTTTTTAGGCCTTAAGTCACTCTACTGTGTTAAAAATAGATAAATTTTAATATTTTGTAATAACATTTTTATATAAAAACGTATCCATTTAAAATTAAGATAAAATGTAGACCTTATTAATGCATGTCATGGCTATAAATCCTAAATGGTTTTAACATACAGGGGGAGCTGGGGACAATTTAACTTACAATTTTACCATCTTTTAAGGGTTAAAAAGTCGAAGAAGCAACGCTGTTCTATAATTTTGAGTATATCACGTTAAAGTACTAATAATTAACTATTATTTGATATACAACTTCTACATGCAAATTATGTTTCTACGAGAGACATAATTTTTAAGTTAGGCCTTTAAAGGGCATAATATTAAGGTGTTTTACAAAGTAAATATTCTTTTATCTAGTTTTATAGGATAATGTATTATATATTACATATAATATATTATATATAACATACAATTCTTACATATTCATTTAAAAAAATCGCCATAGATGGAGCTAAAATTACTTTTATTTATAAATTTTAAATTTTTTCATCATCTCTATGGTAACCTACCATTGGAAGCATGAAAGATAATTTGACAGTTCAGTTTATAAGTTGCAAATTACTGATTGCGTTTTAATTTATAAGTGTACTACCTATAAATTCAAAACATTAATTTATTAAAATGAATAAACTAAATCATAATTAAAGACATTGTCAGCAAGTTAGAAATTATAACCTACTTTAATTTTATTTTTTGCTCCAAACCAATTTATTTTTTACTAGATAGCAAGCTTTAATTTTTATTTTTCTCAAGCTATTTGTTAAAAAACCTTAAAAAATTAAATTATTTAAACAATGTTTTAATATTACAAAAATTCCAACCCCAGTTGTATGTTTTAACATAATCAAATAGAATATTAAAGAATCTTTCGATTGGTATTCACAGTGGTCCTCGACAAGCCATGGGTTGTATGAAAATGGCACCAAAAAATAGGCTCAGATATTAGTAGGCATATATCAATGTTACAAAAACGCTGCAAGTCAAATTATAACTAAACATCAAAATATGTTTTTGTGAGCATTTTATTTATGTTCACATTTGACCCTTGTTTTAAATTAATTTAAAGAATTGGAGGTCACAAAAGTTTACATATAGGTTCATTGATTAGTTGGCACTGAAATATTTGATTAACTTGGCAGTTGTCAGTTACTGTTTGTCTTAAAACACAAATCTAACAATTTTTGTCGGTTTTATTGTTACTTTTATGATATAATGAGGGTTCATTGAAATTTTAAGCAAACATGAGCAAAACAGAAGAAAAGTTTGCGCAGCATGTGGGCGGAAAATTATTATGGGTATTTGGTCAATGACCTTTTTTCACTGTAAAATTAAAATGTTCTTTTTTAATTGTATGAATCTAAAGACTATATAAAAATGCGAAATTTTTACATTCATAAAATAGGTTAATGATCAGCTACGACAGTTGCACCCATATATAGGTGTAGATATTACGAGAGATGTGCAAAGCCAAGATCGCTTTAAAAAATAAATTGGGTCATAAAAATTTAAATTATAAAAATATAAAATTTAAATTAAAAATATGACACTAATTAATCATTATTATTATAATACACAGTGGTTTATAAGAAATACATTCAAACAATAATATAAACGCAGTGCAAACGTTAACGCGACCCGGCAAAAATACATAACACCAATTCACACAAAATGTTGCATTTATCCTGCAAGAAATGCATACAAACAATAATAAAAACGCAGTGGAAACGTTAACGCGACCCGGCAAAAATACATAACACCGATTCACACAAAATGTTGCATTTATCCTGCAACCACTTTCGACCTAATTAAACCAATGATATTGAACGGAATTAATCACGTGGTCCCAACACGCCAATGCGAAAGCCTGTAATGATTTGCGACCTTAAAACATACCAGGTTGCCTCAACTATTAAACACTAGATGGCGTGGGATTCGGGTATCGATCAAAGAACCCATACGAAGCGCCGAGCGGGAAATTAAATTATTTGCTTAAAAATTATAGTAAGTTATAACAAGAAAGTTACTAAGAAAATAAAAAAAAATATTTCGATGATATTATTATAATCATATTTTATTTCTTCCTTCTTCGGTGATTTTTTTGGGGGTTGTGCAAACCTGCAAACCTTAGGTAGAGCCGCCACTGAGCTACGATTTTTGCAATGCTTATAGGTATTATACCTAAGGTATACCTAACAAAATCTGAACTTATTTTTCATACAACCCATGGCTAGTCGAGAACCACTGTGTATTATAACCGTTTCCTAAAGTTAAAATTTCAGAGACATTTAACAATTTTTAATACTTTCAATACTATTTTGTATCAACAAACCTGTGAAATTCTACCAAGGGTTAATGTGACAGTCCATGGTTACCACTTAATCTGTCATTGTTTAAAATTTATTCAAATATTTTATTGAAAAATTAATAACTCGAAAAGTATTGACTTTAGGTATAAGATATGATAGAGCTATTTCACTTAGAATTTTATGTAGATTTCAAAAATGTAAAAATATATGAGATGTCCTGTTTAAAATAACAAAGTTAAAGACATTTCCGGTAAAACAGAAAGTATTATTTTGTTCAAAAAAGTCTAAATCGAATAATTTACGCTATTAAAATCTTTGTCTTTTGCTATTCCCTACAAACTTCTAACGGACTACGTACGTGAAACACCCTGTATATTATACGTCATTTATGTGTTATGCTATACTTAATTATTAACAAGGACCGAATTTTAGGCAAAATGTCTTTTTGTTTCTATTTTAGGCATTTGTTTGGGTCCTTGAAATTTTTCCTAAACTTAAAAAAGCATTTGACACCCCTTTGTTTTTGCCTAAAAGCCTAAAATCGCGAAATTTTGATTTATTGTCCTAAAAGGACATTTTTTTAGAGCCTAACATAGGATCTTTTAATTTTTCAGTAAAAAATATATTTTTCATTGCGGAAAAGTAAATTTTAATTAGACCACAAATTATAATACTAGTGAAAACCTAATAAAAAAAGTAATTGTGTTTTTGCTATCTAAATATTAATTATAAATAATTATGGATAATATTAAGTTTGTAAATTAATGGTTAAAAATTATTATTTACTTTGTTTTCATAGAGTTTACTGTAATTTCCATATACGAGTATGTATACATAATAATTACATATATGGTAATTTCAGACTTTTTAACAGTTTTGTCGCTATCTGTGGCATAATTAAATAACTCTCCACAATTTACAGGTGGTAAATAGTTTATCTATAAAGACAATAGATGGCTAAAGCCAACTTTGACAACATATACTTACCAGTAAGTATATGTAAGTAAATGTTTGACAAGCGTTGGAATCAACGTATCGTGCTTTTGTTTGTATTTGTTTATATTTTTTGTTCAGCGTCGCCTGTTTATTCAAATATTTTTCCTTTTCTTTATTAATACGAGTTATTGTTTGCAAGAGTTTGTGTTATAATTTTTATTATGTATTTTATATTAAGAGATACATATGTATTTTTTGTTTTATTTTTTTTATTTATAGGACCTGAATAAATGTTATGTTTAATCGTGTTGTTTTTATTTCGCCTATTTTAGGCGGTTGAGGCCTATTTTAGGCACTGTCAGCCTAAAACGGCCAAAAATGTAGGGTTTTATTGCCTATATTAGCGTCGTAATTTCCAATTTTTAAGAGGAAAATTACTGAATCGATTTTGAAAATCTTTGGAAATCATGAATAGCTGATTCTTTGACTCTTATGTCTAACTTTGGGAATACGATATTTTGCACATAGCATTATACTACAGGGTATAGTCGTAATACCCCTCCCTAATATAAGTAAGGTAATCCCTCGGAACGTTTTAGAAATTTTGTGAATATCGAGGCTTACTACGATTTTATGCCAATTTTTTTAGTCCAAAAAATGGGCAATAGTGGATTATTTGACTTCCATCTAATTTTGAGAATAAGATATTGTGCACATAGCATTATACTACAGGGTGTTAAAAAAAGAGATGTTTTTTTCCAAAATTCCAAATACCCATTCACAGCGCAGTTGAGCTTGATAGTCCTAATACCCCTTCCTAATAACAGTTAGGTAATCCCTCGGGACGTTTTCGAGATTTTGTGGATATCTTGGCTAACTACGATTACCCAGATAGCACAAGTACGTTCGTAGGACGTTCGTAGGACTTCCACCCAGGACAACCCGAACGTCCTCAGGATGTCCGGGGTCTGCAAAAGTACGTTCGTAGTACGTCCACAGACTTCCGAAATAGACTGTTTCAGATGTCCTCAGGACGTCCGTATTTGACCCCAAGCTGTCCAATTCGGGACATATGAGGACCGAATTAGGACATAGATTTATTATAATAGGGAAATGTAATACAGTGTTAACAAGTGTTTTGTAATCCACACACACACACTAATATATATATATATATATATATATATATATATATATATATATATATATATATAATATATATTGTGGCGTATTTTTTTTCTACTTACTTTGCTGACGGCAGCTTTACTGTTTATGTTGCGGAGAGCAGGGTTCAAAAGTGGATTCTTGTAGAAAAATTAATGTTTGTGTCAAAATGTGTTCTGGTGATTTTTATAGCACACAACAACTTACCTTGTGGGCGCCAAGTGATCATTTAAAAACATGAAAATTAGGTCGATCACTTAACCTAACTTAAGTTATTCTGAAAATTGAAAGGTTTTCAACAAAAAGGATATTAAAATTTAATTGGGTTTAATTGGACTGTTGTTTCGGTTGAACATGTAAAAATTAAATCAAACTATTGTCTTGATTGAACATGTGAAAATTAAATCAAGGTAAATAACACTAGGTGTTGTGCATACTACCTTACGATACGTATCGATGGTTTACATATAATAATTAAGCGGTTCTATGACCGAAACAAAAATGGTAAAGCGGTTCTATGACCGAAACAAAAAAGGGTAAAGCGGTTCTATGACCGTAACAAAAATGGGTAAAGCGGTTCTATGACCGAAACAAAAAAGGGTAAAGCGGTTCTATGACCGTAACAAAAATGGGTAAAGCGGTTCTATGACCGAGACAAAAAAAGGTTACCTTAAATGTTAAATGTTTCTAAAATTCTACACACATAATCCTGACTCCAAGTGTTGCTGCTCCGGGTGGTGAACCTTGGTGGTGACAAGCTCCAGCATCGGTTTCGTGTTGGTCGGTAGGTAGAAGTGTAGAGGAACAGCTGATCTGGGCATCAGGTTGATTTGATGTTAAAGGTGACAAAATAGGGTGGAAGATATATTTGGTAAAATCCTACTACAAGGTACATGCCAGATTTAATAATCTGGCATGGAGATAATTTGAAATCAGTCAAGTCACAATCGGTAAAAACAGGTCATCATCGGGAAATTATCGTCAAATCCGGGAAATTATCGTCAAACCCAAGAAATATGGTCACTAATAGGTATACATGCCGAGTAGAAACAAGTTGAGGTTAAGAAAAGGCACGCCGCAGCGTTTTTCGTGAAATTTCCAAAATTACAGCGTCTCACGCAGTCATTGAAAGCGAACAATGCTCTTACTGCAACTTAGCACGATAAAAGTGAAATACCCCACGGTAAGGACTTCAATATTCCTGGCACTCAACTTATCTCACGTCGGCATGTAGCTTTCATCGAGTCTTCAACGGAAAGAACGCAGCACCCCAAGAAAATCGCCGGTTTAAAAGTCACGCATGCGCGGCTTCCACCAGACGCAACCAACATTACATATGAAATGTCACATACGTCAATTGAAGTAAACAACAAACCACCGCTATTTCGTTTGAGAAATTTCAGAAAACTAGGACTGTAGCGAGGTAAAAGAAACGCAGATTACATTTTCAATGAAATACACACTCGGCTACAGCCAAAGACCAAGGTAAACGAAAATAAAAATGTTAATAAAAGATTTTTGTTTGTAGAGGTTATAATGAAGGTTAAGGATAAAATATAAGGGAAAAAGGACCTTTAGGAAAAACCAACCGGTTTGCTTGAGCTTGTCGACCTCCAGGCTCCTCAGCGGATAACTGCAAAACAAAAGTCAGACACCCAAGTCACCCGATCTGCATAAAAATGTGATCAGTTCTCAAAAACTATCGTGGCACCACTTGACAGCAAATGTCTAATACTCAACCAGTGATCAGTTGATTAAGTATCAAACAAGGTAAATGCAGTGCAAAATCACACGAATAGCTAATTAAAACCTTTTAATTGCAGATAATACATGAAAACAGTGTTATTCCAAAAAGTGTCGTTCCTAGTAAAAATAATAATACATATTTAAATTTGTGAAATTGAATAAAAATTTAGATTTAAAATGTTATTTTTGACTATCAAACGTAGCAGGTAAAAAGTGCATGCTACAACACACCCCTTCTCGGAAAAATAAAATTTCATTCCCAATTAAATTTTATTTTTAATTACGAAAGCTAACTTAATCTAAAACCTAATCTAAAACCCCCCTTAACTGTACTTTACTAACCTATTCATGATCTCCACTGCAGTGGAACTAAACTAAACTAAAATAAAATATACACTATTTACAAGGTGAAAGTAGGATTTGAAAATCTATATGACTAGGTACCTTACCCCAGTTCGGAAATTATACTGGAGTTCGACCCGTAATACTTCTTTAAGTCTTTAACGTGGTAGTTCCCAGCATTTGTCCCATTTATGGACTTGAGTTCATAAACAAGTCTGGAGACCTTTCGAATTACGGTACATAGTACATATCTGGGTGCCAGTTTTGCGGAAAAGTCTTTACTTTTATCCGAAAGCACATAATTTCGTTTCCATACCTTCTCACCAACGGAGAAAACAACATCGCGTTTACGCAAATTATATTGTTTGACATTCCGCTTGTAGGCTTCATTCAACTTAGACTGTATTGTCTGATAAAGTAGGGGCAACTTTTTAAGTTCATTCCCATAGTTTAAAGAATCTGAAGGATCCGTGTTCAAAGCGATAGAACTCTGGTGTACTCCGTAGTAATCACCAGAAATCGGCACGTTACGTCCAAAATTTAAGTAAACTGGGCTAAAACCAGTAACTTCGTGAACCGCGACCCGAATAGCATGCCCTATTTTTGGTATCTCCTTGTCCCAAAACTTATGGCCATTCTTATCTTTAATAAAACTACGTATCGCAGTGCCTATGACGCGATTGACTCGCTCGACCGTATTCGGAGAGGGATGATACCGAGCGTTAAACAAAACCTTCTGAACTTTATATTCCTTGATCAGGTCTTTGAAAAGAGAACTAGTAAATTGCACTCCATTGTCACAAACAATCTGTGAGGGTACCCCATAAACCAGAAACACTTCCTCCTCCATAAACTTACAAATTGCCTTAGCGGTAGCCTGTCTTAATGGTTTCAACAACACATATTTAGTGAAATGGTCGGAAACAACGAGCAAAAACATATTTCCCTGATTTGAACGCGGGAAAGGGCCCATGATATCTACACAGACACACTGCCAGGGGAATTTCACTCGCTTTTCAGAACCCATAAGACCATGCCTACTGACGTTCGGCATTTTCTGACTTTGACACGTCTCACAACGTCTAACAAACCATAAGACAGACTCACGCATTTTAGGCCAGTAAAACTGCTCTTGAATCTTACATAAAGTTTTAAAATAACCAAAATGTGCTGAAGTAGGTTCTGAGTGAAACTTTTCCATGACAGATCTTCTGTCGTTAAAATGGACTACCTGCTTCCAGTTAGAAACATTCGTAGACAAAGGCAAATCTTTATTAATATGGTGGTACAATTTACCGTCTCTGATCAACCATTGGACATGCTCTTCGGGACGCTCAGTCACTAAACGTAACATCTTCTGATACCAAGGATCAGAATTCTGCTGATTATCACTCTCTGCAACAACACACAACTCGGCATTGTCTAAAGGCAAGGAAATTTTTAAATCCGGGGAAGCGCGCGATAACGCATCAGGTACGACATTTAGCTTCCCTTTTCGGTGAACTAATTCAAAGTTATGTTGACGCAGTCGTAGTGCCCAACGAGCTAACTTGCCAGTAGGTTCCTTAATATTGTTAAGCCACAGCAAGGAATAACAGTCAGTTATGACCTTAAATTTTTGAGGACAGGCCTCCAAATAACATCTAAATTTATCTAGAGCAAAAAGTACTCCCAAGAGTTCTCGCTCGGTGGCGCTATAATTACGTTCAGTTCTAGAAAGACTCCTACTACAGTAGGCTATAACTTTCTCGTCACCACTTACAGTTTGAGTTAAAACGCCGCCCACACCGGTTAAAGACGCATCGGTTTGGACTACGAAAGGAAGGGAAAAATCGGGACTGGTCAAAATTGGCGCAGATACTAAGGCAGTTTTTATATCTATGAAAGCTTTCTCAGCTTGATCATTCCATTCTATCTTCTGCTGCTTGCGTTTACCCTTGATAAGGTCGTTAATTGGTGACATAATAGTTGAAAACTGAGGAACAAAACGTTTATACCAGGCACACATGCCTACAAACCTCTTGATTTCGGTGGCCGTTTTAGGTCTAGGAAAATTAACCATGGCTGTAACCTTATCAGGGTTAGTTCTTAAACCACGAGAATCAACGGTGAAGCCTAGGTAATTCAAGGAATTTCTAAAAAATTGACACTTCTCTACGTTAATAGTTAGATTTGCATTTTTAAGTTTATTTTTAACCTTTTCCAATAAATGAACGTGTTCCTCAAAAGTTTTAGAAATAATAATAATATCGTCAAGGTAGCAAAAGATAGAAGGTTCAAACTCAGCACCAAAAATGCCATCCATTAGGCGCTGCTGTGTCTGTGCGGCATTACTCAAACCAAAAGGTAAAACTACAAAAGAAAATGTACCTCTACCAGGTACTGAAAAACTACATTTTTCCGAAGATTCTGAATCTAAGGGAATCTGCCAAAAACTATGTCTTAGATCGACACTGGATATATATTTTGCATCTCTCAACAAACTTAAAATTCTATCAACGTAAGGTAAAATATAAGCATCCGGCTTAGTTAACTCGTTAAGCTTTCTCCCGTCAAACACGAATCTATACTCATCACCTTTCGGTTTCTTTACCAAAAACACGGCACTATTCCAAGCACTTTGAGATGGTTTAACCACCCCAAGCCTTAGCATCTCGTCTAGCTCTTTGTTTAAATGCTCGAGCATGTATGGTGACATTAAATACTGACGCTGTTTAAACGGCTTATGATCACCTGTATCTATGTGATGTATTAACTTGTTTGTACGACCAAAACCCTTTTCTGAGCTAATCTCATTAAATGAAGTAACGACTCCCTGTTTAATTACTTCTTCCGAAGATGTCAAAATGTTAAAATCTACTAAATTAACCTCTACTTTTGAAACTGAATTTACTGAAACACTATTATTTAATTTTATATCAAATGAGTTATTATTAAAATTAATTGTTAAACCAAAAATCTTGCAAAAATCACTGCCAAAGATAAAATCGTGTTGGAGGGATGGAACTACTAGAACTTTAATGATCTTAAAAAAATTATTAAGATGGATAGGTAAGTAAGCGTAACCACAAATCCGCTGTTTTGCGCCATCGGCAGTGATTACGTACTTAGCGTTGGAAAAATAAATCTTTACTTTATTCTTTCTTAACAATTTTAAGCCAGAACTTCCGACTACACTCTGATTACAACCCGAATCCAACAACACAATAATATCTTGGTCATACAAAGAAGCTACAATATAAGGTCTATTATCGTTTTGTTTATTAGCCAACATGGGAGAAACCTGAGGAATATTGAGAGATACAAAATAAAAATCCTTTACAGTTTGAAGCCACTGCTTCCAATCGGTAACATCAAAATAATCTTTGCGAATAATCTTTCTAGAACTGAAGTCTTTAGGTATGAGAGGCTTAACACTATTAAGGTCACTCGGCTGCCGCTTATATATACGGGAATCCCTCTGCTTGCCGAAAGAGCAGGGTCCCTCTATGCGTTTTTTGAACTAGAGGCAACATTCAAGGGGGTCTTTGATATGGGTGTGACATTATTACCCGAGCACTTGGGACATGTGCGAACTGTGTGATCCTTAGTACCACACTTGAAACAAAATCTATTGCGAGGTTTACGACACTGACTATAAACGTGACCTTGAGCGTTACAGTTGAAGCAATTCACTCTAGAGGAACTAAATCTTTGTTTAAATTTACCGCTATTCTCCCCATCAGGGTGTGACGACAAACAATCATCAACATACGCCAATTCAGGCTCAAGTAAATTTGCAGATTTAACGGGAGTTACGTAACTCTTCCTCAGCTGAAACGCTTCATCAATCCTCTTACACAAAGTAATTAAATGGTCTAAATCGTTAACATCCTGTAAGGCCAGTGCAGAGATATAGTGAGGTAGAAGATTTTGTTTTATAATTTTTAACTTGGTAAAATCAGCAGGTAGATTTTCCAAATGAGCAAAGAGGTTTTCCATAATAGAGATATAAACTATGGCCGACTCGCTTCGCCCTTGCTTTCGCGACTTTATCTCATCCCACAGCTTGTCATTGTAATTCGAAGGTAAATAATCAGATTTCAGTTTTTTTACAAGGTCATCCCAGTTATTTAAATGTTTCTTTACGCGTCTGAACCAAATAAGGGCACTATCCGAAAACAGATCAATTGCCGAGTTAAACAGAAGAGTTTTATCAATATTTCGAGCTACTGATAATTCTTCAACTCTATCAAGAAATGAATTTACAGACATAGAAACACCGTTGAATTTTAAATTCCATTTATAAACGGCGACTGAATTCTTACTGTTACAAACTGTGGGCTGAGGTAATGAAGTGTTTTGGCAACTAGAGGCACTAGGTGAATTTACAGTTGAATGGAAAACTTCCGCAGGATCTGGTTGAACCTTCTCTTCCAGTTCAGCCTCTAACTCTATGCAAGTGGCATGAGACTCGTTTTTATATTCTAACGTGTCTTTATCCCCTTCGGGAACTACAATTCTGCCAACACGGCCAGCAACATGTAATAAACGCGTCTCAATTCGCTTATACATAGAGTCAGAAGATGGACCTTCAAAGTCCGAGACTAAGCCTCTAAGAGCATCAAGGGTAGAATCAATAAATGTCTTCTCCGAATCGAAATTATACAGAGGGTCAACCAGAGCCATAGCTTCGTCGGTTTTCCTTAAAAGTCTAGTCAAAATTTTTCGTTTTGCTGCGGCATCTTTCTTTGACGACTCACAGCCACGAATTCTTAACTCGTAATTTATTTCGTCGGCTAAAAGATAGTTAGGCCTCATGACTGCCATTTTAAGTGTATATCTCTATCAAGGAAAGGGCAAAATATTAAAAATTTAAAAATTTTTACACAAGTCTCCAAGTGCAAGGTGTGGCAGGACAAAACGCACGGTAAAGTTGTGTTGCTACAGAGAATAATAATCGCAAAATGGCAAACCGCAATATTGTGCAAGGAAAAACACGAAAAGGTATATACCGCGTCAAGGACTCAAAGAAACCTTTACGCGAGTAAGATAAGGCAAAAATCTAAACTGAGGTAAGGTAATGTCATATATGATAGATAAAGAAAGGTAGAGTTATACTTCGTGTATAACAAGTCGCAATTATACAAACTATACTTCTTGTATAGCAGTATGTACAGGTAAGTCAAAATAGGTTATATACTTCGCGTATATAAGTCGCAATATACATACTATACTTCGTGTATAGCAGTATCTACAGGTAAGTCAATATAGGTATTATACTTCGCGTATATAAGTCGCAATATACTTACTATACTTCGTGTATAGCAGTATCTACAGGTAAGTCAAAATAGGACAGGTAAGTCAAAATAGGTATTATATATATAGGTATATAAGTCACTAAACTAATATTGAGTGATATCAAAAGGTATATATATGCTTTGGAACAACACCGTTACGTAAAATTTTAGAAATTTTTTTTGCAAGCTGCTGTTTGCACAAAATCACCAGAACTAAGGGTGCTGGAATTCCCCCCTTACTTAGGATAAAAATTTTGGAACAAAATTTTGACAAAAACACTATACAAATAAAGTGCTATTGGGGCACTTACAACATGCATAGAACTATTGTAAAAACACGTTGGGCGCCATTTGTGGCGTATTTTTTTTCTACTTACTTTGCTGACGGCAGCTTTACTGTTTATGTTGCGGAGAGCAGGGTTCAAAAGTGGATTCTTGTAGAAAAATTAATGTTTGTGTCAAAATGTGTTCTGGTGATTTTTATAGCACACAACAACTTACCTTGTGGGCGCCAAGTGATCATTTAAAAACATGAAAATTAGGTCGATCACTTAACCTAACTTAAGTTATTCTGAAAATTGAAAGGTTTTCAACAAAAAGGATATTAAAATTTAATTGGGTTTAATTGGACTGTTGTTTCGGTTGAACATGTAAAAATTAAATCAAACTATTGTCTTGATTGAACATGTGAAAATTAAATCAAGGTAAATAACACTAGGTGTTGTGCATACTACCTTACGATACGTATCGATGGTTTACATATAATAATTAAGCGGTTCTATGACCGAAACAAAAATGGTAAAGCGGTTCTATGACCGAAACAAAAAAGGGTAAAGCGGTTCTATGACCGTAACAAAAATGGGTAAAGCGGTTCTATGACCGAGACAAAAAAAGGTTACCTTAAATGTTAAATGTTTCTAAAATTCTACACACATAATCCTGACTCCAAGTGTTGCTGCTCCGGGTGGTGAACCTTGGTGGTGACAAGCTCCAGCATCGGTTTCGTGTTGGTCGGTAGGTAGAAGTGTAGAGGAACAGCTGATCTGGGCATCAGGTTGATTTGATGTTAAAGGTGACAAAATAGGGTGGAAGATATATTTGGTAAAATCCTACTACAAGGTACATGCCAGATTTAATAATCTGGCATGGAGATAATTTGAAATCAGTCAAGTCACAATCGGTAAAAACAGGTCATCATCGGGAAATTATCGTCAAATCCGGGAAATTATCGTCAAACCCAAGAAATATGGTCACTAATAGGTATACATGCCGAGTAGAAACAAGTTGAGGTTAAGAAAAGGCACGCCGCAGCGTTTTTCGTGAAATTTCCAAAATTACAGCGTCTCACGCAGTCATTGAAAGCGAACAATGCTCTTACTGCAACTTAGCACGATAAAAGTGAAATACCCCACGGTAAGGACTTCAATATTCCTGGCACTCAACTTATCTCACGTCGGCATGTAGCTTTCATCGAGTCTTCAACGGAAAGAACGCAGCACCCCAAGAAAATCGCCGGTTTAAAAGTCACGCATGCGCGGCTTCCACCAGACGCAACCAACATTACATATGAAATGTCACATACGTCAATTGAAGTAAACAACAAACCACCGCTATTTCGTTTGAGAAATTTCAGAAAACTAGGACTGTAGCGAGGTAAAAGAAACGCAGATTACATTTTCAATGAAATACACACTCGGCTACAGCCAAAGACCAAGGTAAACGAAAATAAAAATGTTAATAAAAGATTTTTGTTTGTAGAGGTTATAATGAAGGTTAAGGATAAAATATAAGGGAAAAAGGACCTTTAGGAAAAACCAACCGGTTTGCTTGAGCTTGTCGACCTCCAGGCTCCTCAGCGGATAACTGCAAAACAAAAGTCAGACACCCAAGTCACCCGATCTGCATAAAAATGTGATCAGTTCTCAAAAACTATCGTGGCACCACTTGACAGCAAATGTCTAATACTCAACCAGTGATCAGTTGATTAAGTATCAAACAAGGTAAATGCAGTGCAAAATCACACGAATAGCTAATTAAAACCTTTTAATTGCAGATAATACATGAAAACAGTGTTATTCCAAAAAGTGTCGTTCCTAGTAAAAATAATAATACATATTTAAATTTGTGAAATTGAATAAAAATTTAGATTTAAAATGTTATTTTTGACTATCAAACGTAGCAGGTAAAAAGTGCATGCTACAATATATATACAGGGTGTCCGGGAAAAGGACTTTCATAATACCATTTTTATTTATTTCTCTATTGAATTTCACATACCTACATATCTCTAAATTATTTAAAAATATCAAGTGAAAACTTAAATTTTGTAGGGGTTTTTCCATATAATAAAAGTTGTTTTTCACTTATATCATATACCTACCTATTTAAATACATAGAAATTTAACTAAACAGGGAGCTAACTAAAAAAAGCACACGCTGTTTTATGAACAATGCAAACATGGCGGATTTTAGACTGCCAACTTAAAGTCACTAAACTGGTTACTTCCAATACCAACTGTTTATTTGGCGGTAAATTTGAAATAAACTCTTACAATTTATTGCATTAAAAATATTATAGGAAAAAATTAAATAATTTAATTGTTAAAGTGGAGACATTTCTTCAATGCTATTTTTAATTCGTATTATACATGTCTCATATAATATTATTAATTCAAATTATTAATTAGGCCAATGATATTTTTTATTCAACAAATTAAAAATATCACTTTAACAATATTTTTTTTAATTTGTAATGATATTTTTAGTGCAAAGAATTAATTAATTTTAAAGTATTTACTAGATATTTTTAAATAAGTTAGAGATATATGAAATTGCAATTGCTAAAAATACTTGACAACTAAAGACACAATTCCACTTAAGTGGATAAAGGGTCTATATAATATATTATATATACCCTTAAAAAATGGACAACTTTTTTTTTAAATCTTTTATCGTGCTTAATAAAAAACAAGGTGTAATTTTTTTTCACTTAGACCCTTTATAAAGGGTGATAAATCAACTTGTATCTTCAACTATCGTCGCAGGCAGAAAACCGATGGACGTACTGAGGCCTGGGCCTCAGGATGTCCATGGGCCTAGGCCTCAGGACATCCATCGGTTTTCTGGTCGCGACCGTCTGTAAAGGATTTAAATCGGATGTCCTCAGGACATCTTGTGCTATCTGGGTATATGACAATTTTTGGAAAATTGTCGTTATTCCCCAGTTGTCCAAAAATTGAGCAATAGTGGATTCTTTGACTTACGTCTAATTTTGGGAATACGATATTGTACACATAGCATTATACTACAGGGTGTTAAAAAAAATGTTTTTTCCAATATTCCAAATCACCATTCACAGGGCAGTTGATTTTGATAGTCATAATACCCCTTCCTAATAACAGGTTATCCCTCGGGACATTTTCTAGATTTGGTGGATATCTTGGATAACTACGATTATATGGCAATTTTTCGAAAATTCACGTTATTCTTCACTTAAGTCCCAAAAATGAGCAAACTACAGAAGGTATCAAGGTAGGTCACGTGCTTCCAGTTGATTTACGTTGCGTGATTCATTAAAAGTGAAATGTTTCACACAAAAGCAATTTTTTTCGGTGTAATTCAAAATAAAAACGCAAACCAAACAAAATTTTTCTCGTAAACTTATGTAGGCTATATTCATGCAATTTTCTACAAACGGTTGACTATGAAAGTTTAAAAATTATGGCCCATATCTGGTTTTGAGTTTCCTCCCTTTAATTGTTCTTGTCATTTTTGTCATCGAGTATAAAAACATTTTTCAAACAGCAAAACATTTAAAAAAAAATGACGGATGTAAGGTTGCATACCAGGCAAGACGAAGAGCTGCCTGCCCTCTTTTTCTGCTAGAAGAAGAACTTGGCAAATTGGGGAAACGATGTGTTGATAACTAATCAATACCTTTAGTAGTTTGCTTATTTTTGGGAATTAAGTGGAGAATAACGACAATTTTCGAAAAATTGCTATATAATCGTAGTTAGCCAAGATATCCACAAAATATCGAAAACGTCCCGAGGGATTACCTAACTGTTATTAGGAAGGGGTATTAGGACTATCAAGCTCAACTGCCCTGTGAATGGGGATTTGGAATTTTGGAAAAAAACATCTCTTTTTTTAACACCCTGTAGTATCATGCTATGTGCACAATATCGTATTTCCAAAATTAGACATAAGAGTCAAAGAATCAACTATTGCTCATTTTTTGGACTAAAATGAAGAATAACGTGAATTTTCGAAAAATTGTCATATAATCGTAGTTAGCCAAGATATCCACATTTAATTTAGTGACTTTTTCATAATCTGAAAGTCCGGGCCTTAGTCATAATTTATGAGTCATAAATTAAAACATACCTTTTTGAAAGGTTATTGCAATTTTCAGAAACTAGTAAATAAATTTACACCATTGAACTGCATCGAGAAAAAAATGAAGACTTCTGATGTTTTCAAGATTTCATTTTTTTTTTGTTTATAATATTCTAAAATTATAATTTTTTACCTGGTTATTTGGTTGCTCTTTTTTGATAAATTTATTTATTTTACAGTTTTGGCCAGGATTAAGGGTTGTAATAGATTTTTTTTTCTACCAAATATAAGAAAAACCACAAAGTCCAATCAAAGAAGAAATGTCATTATTATTTGACAACCACACAGTACAACCGAAACAGGAGAAAAATTTCACATAAAATGTTGGAAAAAAGATGCAAATCAATCAATTGTTGTTCAAAAAGGCCGCCATCAAGCTAAATACATTTGCAAAAAGGCAATTTTTACACCGCTTAATATTTTTCTAATCAGTCGTAGTAGTTTTTTGTGTTTTTACATGACAACCCTTTGTTGATTTTATAAATTTACTATTTTTACTGTTTATAAGTGGGTTTTATCGGATCACTATTCCAATGCAGAGCATGCAGACATTTTTTTGGTTATGGAGTTTGCGACGGCAATGGTAGAGTGGGAACATCGTAAAAGGTTCCCTGAACACCATGTGCTATATCATGGAGCTTTTTTCAAGGTGTTCAAATTTTTAGGGGAACATGGCAATTAAAGAACGACCCTTGGGAATGTGGTTAGGTTTTTTCGTAGTATCTTGCTCTTAGGGGTTATTATCAAGGCACATGTAATTTTTTAAGGCAAAAAACATTATACAGATGGTTCATAAAAAAATCCCCAAACAAGTGCGCTAAATCCTAACGCCATTAGATCGTGTACCAAGAAGAAATAGACACAGTAGATGAGCTGAGACGTATACATACGTTTACCTTTTAATGTTATAGCGGCTGTTGATGAGATCAGTGAGAACCTTTATATGATCTGTAGGGGAACCGAGGATTTAATGAAAAGGTCAAGAAAATGGCCTTTTTAAATATCACCTCCATTGAATTGAATTTATTTCTAATAATAATAATATTTCTTCTTTGAGTGGACTTTGTGGTTATTATGTTTAGTTCGAAAAAAATCAACTAGGGCCCTTAAAACTGGACAAATCTAAGAAATAAATGCATTTATCAAAAAAAGCATTTTTAGAAATTTATGATAACAAAAAATTGAAATCCTGAAAATATAAGAAATCTTTTTTTTCTCTATGCAGTTCAATGGTGCCAAGCAATTTTTTTTACCAAAATTGTAGCATTTATAATATAGTTTTAGCGACTGGGTGTGCGGGTAGGTAAGCGCGTTGATCGATTGGTTATATACAAACTTAACTTTATTATATACACACTTATATCCAAACTATATACAAACTTAGCGTGTAGTTGCCCGGAGCCGATGTATTCAAGACGAAGAATTAGGATTTAGTGATCGATGAGAGCTCTTCCTCCGTTGGTCGGAGTAGGGAGTAGGTATAAAATATTTAAAACGAGGCAAAAATCCAAAAAGTCTATTATATTTTTAGATTTAATTTATAAAGGTAAAGGAGAAGTAAAGGAGAAATAAACAAGTAATGCAAATAATGGAAAATTTTGCTGGGTTGAAAGAAACGGCCACGGGTACTAAAATATTTACAACATAATTACGGGTTTAGTCCCCACATAGTATTCGAAAATGGCACTAAGCTTTGAATAAAATGCATACAGGGTGAACTTTTTGACAAAACCTCGAGTGCCGAAAAAATTAAGTACGGTCCTGTTTTTGGATTTTTTGGAATATCGGTCTGATAGTGTGATTATGTCAAATAAAATTGAAATTTTATAATCAGAATTGAAAGTAATTACACATTTTATAGGTTGGTTTACATCATTCAGATAATGATACATTTTACACGGTAATGAAAAATCAAGTTTTATGTTCTTATTAATAATAATAATATTCTTTATTGTAAATAAATTAATGTTACATACAAATGGGGGACGGTTAGGTTTCTCTTTCTTCCACCGTCTTCGAAATTATAATAGTTAAAAATCACAAAATCACTATTTAACTATAGAATAAACATGTACAGCGTAAGTTAAACAAAAAGAAAAATATTACACAATTACCATATAAAATAAACAAGGACCTATTGTAGATTTAAATTAAAAGTTTTAGTAAAAATTAAAAAGCTTTTTTCACCTAACTTCGATTTTCGTGTTTTGTTGACTTGTCCCCGCATTATTACGCGCACTATGGAATTAGTCTGGTCAAATCGTCGTTTGAACTTTTTTCCATGAATTAATAGGGACTTATTTAAAAAGCATAAAACCAAATTTGCACCACCTTATTCTTTAGCCAATTCTTTTTTATAAAATTTCTTATAATTTTTCTCTTAAGTGTTTTTGTTTAAGTAAATAAGTAAAAAAAATAGTTTGTTAAACTAAAAGTTTTGTTTTTTTTTCACATTTTTGCAAATATTTCGCAAACTTCATTTTACGGTAAATTATTACGGTAAACGTTTTGTAGCCCCATTCATTTTTTATTATAAAAAATTGAGCTTGGTGCGACTAACTTAATAATTAATAGGGACTTATTTAAAAAGCATAAAACCAAATTTGCACCACCTTATTCTTTAGCCAATTCTTTTTTATAAAATTTCTTATAATTTTTCTCTTAAGTGTTTTTGTTTAAGTAAATAAGTAAAAAAAATAGTTTGTTAAACTAAAAGTTTTGTTTTTTTCCACATTTTTGCAAATATTTCGCAAACTTCATTTTACGGTAAATTATTACTGTAAACGTTTTGTAGCCCCATTCATTTTCTATTATAAAAAATTGAGCTTGGTACGACTAACTTAAGGCGACCAATACACGAGCGTTTGAACAAATTTTTTCTACTCCTATTACGGAATTTGACCCTTCTAATATCACTTTTATCTATGGAATGACATATATTCCGTAAAGTGTTACAGAATGAAATATTCTATCATCTGATGACAGAATAAACACTCGTGGCGACATCTCTGTTTTTAATATCTAACAAATTTTAGACCAATCCAACCTCACTTTCTTTCAATTAAATTATTTTTCTATGGTATTTTTTGGAAACGTAGAAAAAGTATAGTCTGAAACACGTTTGGAATTGCATATTCCGCTCTCGTGAAACCGTCAAACTCGCCTTCGGCTCGTGTGACAAACTCTTCACTCGAGCGGAATATGCTGAATTCCAAACTTGTTACAGAATATACTATTCCCAGCTTTGCAAACTACAAAACATTTCAAACCGGATTTTTGACAGCTGCGCTGTACACCAGCACGAAATAATGTCGACCAGTGATGATGGAACCGTGCCTACTGAGGTCGTCACAAGTTTTTAGCTTTACTCTTTTCCCAGCTATGCCTGAATCTGATAAAATGTTTGAAAAAACAATGATGTTCAGCCGTTAATTGTGTTTCTGGCAAATTAGCCAGACTAGATTTAATTTTCACCATTCGTGCACGCAATGATCTAGCATTTATTTAGTGCTTTCTTCCCCAAATATGGCAATGAAAATGTTTTTCCTATTGTCGTAACTTCTTGAAACCGTTACAGCTTTTGAAATAAAAAATATCTATATTATTTTTTATTGAAGCAGTTCTCGTGGACAAATCTTAAAAATGAAATCCGATCTCGCTAATTTAGCACCTACAGAATCGGCGCGCCGCGGCGGCTGAACACCATTCATTTGAACATTTCATCCGGTGCAGGCATGGTTGGCGAATGTTTTAGATCCAGAATAGGAAGGCAAGCTTAAGGCAATGATGGCCTCTGAGAAACGAAACCCTCATTACTTGTCGACATTAATTCGTGCTTGTGTACGAATCAATGCGGCGCAACGTGCGGCTGTCAAAAGGCCGGTATAAAATGTTTCTTGTAGGAAAATATGTTTAAACTTTAGATAGATTGCCATTGCCTCTGATAAAGAGATATGTTTGATCTAAAAACCATGCTTTCTCCAACAAGATACAGCGAATCTTCCACTCAAAAAATCAGTTATCGATCATAAACCTATTTAATATAAATATATTTTGACGTGGATTAGACCTACAGAAAATACCGCAATAAAAAAAACGAGCCTGAGACTATTTATCAAAAGTGATGAGAAAAAGCGTTCTCATGGGTATACGAGCGCGGCGAGGATTGGTCGTTAGTCGCATTGAGCTCCATTTTTTTTTTGAAATTGTAAGATATTAAAAGAGGTAAAAATGTTACACAATAATTTATCATAAAATATACCGTTTGCGAAATAATATTTGCAAAAAAGTAAAAAAAAACAAAAGATAAAACAGTTTTTTTTATTTTAACTGACTATTTTTACTCATTTGTTTAAACAAAAAATACTTTTGATTAAAATTATTACAAATGTAAAAAAAAATTCTTTTTTACTTTTTATTGTGCAATGGCCGAAATATTGGCTAAAAACTAAAAAAAAATTATGTTGGCATCATCAGGGCTTCTACAAGAAATTACATTAGATTTTTTTTTAAATAGTTATAAATATGTAAAAATAAAAGTACAAAGACTTACACGTCAATGTTAAAAATCCCAATATATACACATAAAAATTATACGATTTGGTAATTTATATAAATAAACACTTATTAAAATTTGGAAATTAAAATTACACGTTATTTTATAACCTAACTGTTTTAATATTTTAATATAAGAATAACGTGTAATTTTAATTTCCAAATTTTAATAAGTGTTTATTTATATAAATAACCAAATCGTATAATTTTAATGTGTATATATTGGGATTTTTAACATTGACGTGTAAGTCTTTCTACTTTTATTTTTACATATTTATAACTATTTAAAAAAAATCTAATGTAATTTCTTGTAGAAACCCTGATGATGCCTCAAAGGCGAAACTAGTCGGTTTTTAAAATAAATTAAACCACAGTGTGTGAAATTAATGATCTAGCTAGACAAAACCTTAATGACATAAAAAATTATAAATTTTCTCTGTAAACGGGTAATTTGGGTTCACTGAATCCAAATCTGACATCCAAAATGCAGAAATTAAATTCGTTCATTACGAAATGGCCGGCGCCTTGCAATAAAAAATAAACTTTCGGTTTCGTCGAAAATTGGTCAACTTTCGTTTTTCCAAAGAAACACCCTGTATATTTTTGTGTATTTGAAAGCTGGAGAAAATTTTGAATCTGATAGATGCACATTCGCTACCATTTTGCAATTGACCTTAAAGTTTTATTTTTTAATCCAGAAAGCTGCAATTTGAAGAATCAATTATTTTTACCATACAAATTTGCAATTAAATGCATAAATAGTAAATGTTGCAGATCAATTGTTTTTTTTTTTAATTAACTCAACTTTTTTAAATACCATACAAATGTTTTTCCCAATCAAAACTCACCAATGTCATAAAAAGTTGTTTAGTGTTTTACACTTATGGAAAACTTAAATTACAACAAAAATTAAGATCATTTTAAAAATCCCGCGATAGTGTAAGTATTGAAGTCAAAATTTTCTCCTGATTTGAAATATACAAAAATATGCAGAGTATTTTATTGAGAAAACGAAAGTTGGCATTATTTCCGGGGAAACCGGATACCGGGTGGTATCCATTGAAGGTTGAAATAATTATAAATTAACTCTTTATTATTACTCCCAAATTTCAACTCTATTCCAAAATTTACTAGTGGAGAAGAAGTGCGTCGGTTTTTGGTTACACCCTGTAGAACAGGCAAATTGGGGCAATAAATAAAGGCACATCAGTAATCTGTAGACGTTATAAAACAAAACAAATATTGAGAGTGCACCCGATATTGCTCGATTACCATACTTCTTGCTTAATAAATATTGTCCATATTTAATAACACCAAGTGAATTTCTATATCTATAGCCTGTTGCTGATTATTGATATTATAAATCCCTAATAATAAAAAATAAGTAATATATACCTAGATCCATAGCTGCACAGTTCAAAATTTGATTTAACTTGACACAATGTCAAAATCAAACCACCTTTTTGCAACGCATACACGGCTAAGTATGTTTATAAAAAATGATACGCCCGGAACTGGCGCCTGCATAGTGCTAAATACACTGTTGCAGTACGCTCTAAGTAATGGAAATCATAACAGGGAGAACTGAAGAAGCTTATTTAATAAAATTTGTCTTTATTTCAGGTTGTTTTTAAATTAGGTTTTGTCTAGCTAGATAATTAATTTAACACACTGTGCAGCAGATAAGTGCCTCTTATTCTATAAACAACATAACTTACCTACTACTGCTCCAATGGATTTAACAATTAAACATATAAAAAATGTATTTTTGCTAATATCTATGTAAGAAAAAATTGTCAAGTGTTGATAATTTGGTTTTAAGCTTTTCAAATGAGCCTCTATAGATTCATAAAAAAACAGACAGTGCCTCTGCACCAAGGTTTGACTGGACTAAATTAAATGTTTATAAAAATGAATTTCTTAAAATTAAAATTCTTATCCGATTTATTTGTTGTTTCGTCTTCGCGAAATATTTAATATTTGTTTAATTTTTATTATATTTATTTAAATATTATATCCAGCTTATTGCCCCCAACGCGCATGTTTACCGCAACTATTTTTAATTACCTATTTGACCGTGATTGAGGGCGTAAGTGTATTAAGAAATAAGAGTTCGAACCGCAAGCTTCCCCGCGAAAGACAGTGATCTACCACGCGACATTATACCCGCTTTATCCTGCTTTGTGCACCGCTTGAAACCAACGCTAACAGCCTAATTGCCAGAAACCAGACCATGGTCTGCAGGGCCCTGAGTGTCGTCATCAGCACCAGCAACAAGGTAGGACTTTATTAGTATTCTCACAGTGAGAATCTCACTGCCCACGTTTTATCTAGTAACATAATCCAGTCAACTAACACCACCATCCCCTATTTCTCAAATTCATACAGTCCACTGCCTACCATTTGTCTTTTTTATTAATTATAACAATCATAAATTAAAATATTTTAAGATATACTGCAATATAAAACAAAAATGTTAATTAAATAAAATTGTAATATTTTTTAACGTTTCTATAAACCAATAGAAACTTTCCATTTTAGTCATGTGTGTACGTTTAAGCCAATTAAAACATTATTACATTATCTACTTATAATATAAGTAGATAATGTAAGATAAAGTATTTTTTTTGACAGTTATGTTTCTATAATAATGTTTTGATGACTGAAATTGATTGTTTCTATTGATTTTTAAAAACGCCAAGAAATAATTGGTGAGTAGTAATATCACTAGAAAGTGAGAAAATAATTCGACAATTTTTGAAAAGTTCCTGCAGGAAATAGACCGTAGGGCTAGTTTTTAAAAATTTGTCGAATTATTAATTATTATTAATTAATCGATTCCTCCTGAATAACATTAAATTTTAAAAACTAACTCAAAAATAATTTTTGTATATATAAAATAACGCAATAGTGTGGGACATCCATACTTAAAATTTTTATTATATCCCGGAAACAGATTGCAAAAAATGCCAATGAATTTCTTTAGGTTTCCTATTGTGATTACCTGTATGAATATAATAAATCATAAATTATATTTCAGGGAGTGTTAAGTAAGTTGGGTTCAAGTTCTTGCATGAAATTTGTAAAGTATTGGTTTAGTGGAACAAGAACAAGAGAAGGTAAACAGTGGCCATTGTTTAGCAATACATTGTGCCGACTGCGCCATAACTCAAATATTGAATTTCATTTAAACGAAACAATGGCAAGTGGCAATTAGGCTCGAATTTAGTGTCAAAGCTGCCAGTTATATTAGTTAAGCAGTTGCACAAAACTCGTAACGGTCATAAATTAGCGCCCGTTTAAAATTTAGCAGATTCAAAACTTGCGTCGTTAAGTGAAGGAGTCCAGTTTCCGAGAGAAGAAGAGAAATTATAAGTAGAGGCAAAAATAAATGAGTAAGTGCATTGGACGTTTAGAGGGATTAAATACCCTTCCCACGTACTTCACCTTTCTATAGTGAAGAGCTGCAACTCCTTATCTGCAACAATCCCATGACTCTTTATGATCCGCTCTAATACCGCTTACGAACGATTGCTTTGGTTATTCTTTTTTACTAAGAAAAACTTTTTTATCTTAAAGTGTGTCAGAAAGATAATTGTTTAATTATATACGCCGCCCCACTTGAGATGGAAATGGTAGTAAATCGAATTTTATAAATATATAAAAGAAAAAGTGTTTTTATTTGTTACATTATTGCAAGCTGCAAACTGTTCCAGTCAACAATAGGTTGTAGAAGAAAATTAAAGGATCACAATTTTTGATTTTGTTTGCACTAGTTAGAAGGTAAACATACTAAAAGGTGAGCGGGATGTAGTGGAGATTATAACTTAAAAGCTAGTCCCAGCAATAAAACCAATTCATAAAAAATTCAAGCTGACAAAATTTGAAACAAGATTATTTTTATTTATTTCGCTATCTTACCTAGTTTTCGGTAAGAAGGCACATTTTTCCTAAGTGTTTTTTTTTAATCTTTATATTTTTGGCTAAGGATTATTCAGTTATCGTAAAAGGCAAAAAACGTTATCTCGAAAACCATGCAAGGATAGCGAAAAAATGATGAGAATTGACCTTGTACAAATTTTGTCAGCTTTGTATTAAATAGTTTTATCGCTAAGACCTATAGCAAAAAAACCGAAAAAACGGTACCTCATACGTGCCCCCCTGGACCCCGCTCAACTCCTAGGAGTGGGAACTTTTAGTATTTTTACTTCCTAACTAGTTCAAACTTTATTTCCTTCTACACCCCCATTTTGAGCATTCACTGAATGGGCTATTAACGTAGGGGAAAGTAAGAGAATATCGATCGTCGGATAAAATCAAACAGTTTCAAATCTCATAAACTTGTGGCCATACGAGCGAAATGGCCGAGAGATGGCTTCGTAATGTGCCTTTTTATATGGTTATTATGGTGCTATCACTAGTCCTGTGTGCATGTTGTCAGTTTTTTTATTAAAAATGAGCTACTCTTATTAAGGTTGGAACACTCTTATATTTTCTAAATGTATTGCATTTTACGTTCCTAGGATACAGCCGATATTTTCCCATAATTTTTAATCGATTACAAGAAAGCGGGAAAATGAAAAATTTTAGAAGGTTACAAGAAAAATTACAGGTAAAGATAAAAACGCCAGTTTAAAAAAAAATGAAATCTGCACTATTTGTCAACAATTTTGGATAGAATAATGTCGTTTGGTGGCGATGCCGTTCTTGTGCAAGTTGGGTCCATGATGACTTCACTAGCGCTGAAAAAGCGTCAATGGAATATTTGTTATTAAAAATTAAATTTATTTTAAAATATTACTGCTTGGTCGATTTTGCCCTTTACCATGGCCGATATTATCCTACGGGTCGAAATTATCAGATTTCCTATTTCTAAAAAGGTACCTTTACACAGTAAAACAATATTTGTTATTTTTAACCAAAAATTAACCAGATTTCATGTTAATCCGGTTTCACATAAGGGCCATTCCACGCGTAACGGATGGGACAGTTGCAAGTTTTTATTTACAAAATAACATTGTTTTATCATATTACTAATGTCAAATTTTTATAAATAGTTTTAATCAAAAGCTGTTTAACAAGGTTTTTATTTGGCAAAATTAGGTATCGTGGTTGACCGTTTAATTCCTAAAAAAATAATTTTTTTATTCAAAAACACTAATAGTACTGTTTTTGAATAAAAAAAATTAATTTTTAAGGAATTAAACATACGATAAACACGATACCATATATTTTGCCAAATAAAAACCTTCTTAAGCAGCTTTTGTTTAGAACTCTTTATAGAAATTTGACATTAGTAATATAATAGAACAATATTATTTTGTAAATAAAAACTTGCAACTGTCCCATCCGTTACGCGTGGAATGGCCGATAACTTTATGTTAAGTTTACAACTAACTGCAATCTACTTGAAAAAGGAAAACTTTGGTGGTAATTATAATTTGATGATTTCAGAATGGTGTGTTATTGAATTGTTTGTTTGTTATTTCTGTGTTCATTTATGTATGTATATTAATTTGTTTGGTTTAGAAATTTGGTTAATAAAGCAACATTTTTTATCAAAATTATATTCATTTAAGTTCCCAATTTCCAACAAATACATTTGTTACTGGGTTTACAAAAAGGTTTTTATGAATAAGGTCCTTTTTAAAAATTACAAAAATTAGGGTTGAATTATTAATAATGTCAATGTCAATTGACATAGAAATTTATTATTAAATCTACAAAATATCTGTAATAATTATATCTGTAATAATTACAAACTAATTATTAGTTAACAGATTACAGTTGGTTGCAAACTTAACATAAAGTTATGTGGACCTGGATTTACATAAAATCTGGTTATTATTTGGTTAAAATTAACAATTTTTTTTACTGTGTAAGTAGTTGATATTCCCCCACTTTCCCCTATCTTTTGAATATTCATTGACTGGACTATTTACGTACCTTAAAATATTGTTAGGTACATAATACATACATAATATTGACATTTTTTGTTTTTTTTCGTAATCATTATAACCGCCCTGCCTAACAACGGGTAAAACACAGTGTAAAACACTTTTATTGCAGATAATAGACACGGAAAATATCCATATATACCGGTATATCGCTGGAAAAAAGCATTTTTTGATATCAGGATGTCAGGATGTTTAAATTGTATATTTGTATATCGGTATCTCGGTATGTCGAATAAAGTATACAATATTAAAATTATGTTTGCAAACAAAAATTTGTTATATTTTTTATGATTTAAGCGTTGACTCAACAATTTAAGGTTATTTAAAATAAAAAAAACTTTAAATAATATAAAATATAACATTGTAAAAGAATTGATTTTGACAGACGTTTGCTAAAATGGCTGTGTTCCATAATTTACTGCCATTACTGTCAGTAATTTTACTGTCAGTAGCGGAAAAGGACCGTTCCCTAATTTATTCAGTACTGACGCACAGTGAAATTGGAACGCGCCTCAGTAGCAGCAGAAAGTGACAATGGCTACGCAAGGTTATGATTTGTGATTTACTGACAATTGACAAACTTTACTTTCGGCACAGCAGAGAACATAAATAAAAAATAAATAAAACAGTTATAAGAAATATAATGTTCGGTTTATGGCAGAGAAATATGGAAAATTTAATGTTATCGTCGTCCGCGTCGAAAAATGTATATAGGAATGGGAAATATAAAATTTCACTGACATTACAACAATAAGCCAAATACCAAAAATTACTCTTAAATTCGTCCGCTGAATCCAAATATATATCATTTTCTAGGTACTACCTATAGGTAGTACTATAGTAGGTAGTTTCATATTCTGAGTCCTCGTATGCGTACTCCCCGCCGACCTGCCTTCGTCACTGCTGCTTGTACTTTCAAGTAATATTTTATCAATAAATATTGAAATAATTAGTCCTACAGGTATTCACCAAATACCATTATATGATATAATTTATATCCTTCACTTTATTTGACAGCTATTTTTTGTTTGGAACATAGCCAATAATTGTTATTCATGACATATCGATATACATGTTATGTTCCGTAATTTACTGTCAGTACTGTCGGTACTGAAAACGCATTCCGAAATCCACTTTCAGTTACTGAGCTCAGTGGTAAATACTACCCTTTTATAAATGTACGGCAGATTAATTTTACTGAAACAACTGGGGACAGAGAGGTGCTGTGGCTCCAGTAAAACACATAACCAAACTTTTAAACAAAAAATAGCTGTCAAATAAAGTGAAGGATCATATAATGGTATTTGGTGAATACCTATAGGACTAATTATTTCAATATTTATTGATAAAATATTACTTGAAAGTACAAGCAGCAGTGGCGAAGGCAGGTCGGCGGGGAGTACGCATACGAAGACCCAGAATATGAAACTACCTACCATAGTAGTACCTAGAAAATGTTATATATTTGTATTCAGCGGACGAATTTAAGAGTAATTTTTGGTATTTGGCTTATTGTTGTGGTGTCAGTGAAAGTTTATATTTCCTATTCCTATATACATTTTTCGACGCGGACGACGATAACATTTAATTTTTCATATTTCTCTGCCATAAACCAAACATTATATTTCTTATAACTGTTATATTTATTTTTTATTTATGTTCTCTGCTGTGCCGAAAGTAAAGTTTGTCAATTGTCAGTAAATCACAAATCATAACCTTGCGTAACCATCGTCACTTTCTACTGCTACTGAGGCGCGTTCCAATTTCACTGTGCGTCAGTACTGAATAAATTACGGAACGGTCCTTTTCCGCTACTGACAGTAAAATTACTGACAGTAATGGCAGTAAATTACGGAACACAGCCACAAATGAACCAAATTATACCATCGTTATATACACTTCGCGTCAAATTTAACGCATCACTAAAAATTTGCCACAATTTTAAAGTTGATTTTCTCGCGAACCGTCAAACCGAATTTGGTAGATCTTCTTTGGTTATGATGCCTTTATTAAAATATTTTTTCAAATTTTCGTTTTGAGTATATACAGGGTGCAAGAGTAAGTTTTTTCCAGTAAATTTGAAACGCCCTGTGGGTTGTACCAGCTATAAAAGAATTTGTCTCTTATTATCAAACTATAGCCCCATATTCTCTTAACATTTTGTTTTTTTATTCACCGCGTTATCTTTATTTTTAAAATAAATATAAAAGAACTCCAGTTTAATAAAAAAAATGTAAAAGATCCATTGTAACAATAAAAATATGAACAAAATCAATAAAACCAATATTAAAGAATATAAATATCGCGTATTTCCGCCTCTACTTTTAATTACGGCTTCACATCGACGGCTCATACCTTGATCAATAACATTCCATATTTCCCGTAGCTTATTTGCTACGTCATCAAGGGAGGCAGGTAAGTGTCTGACACTTACTTAGTAAGTGATCATAATTTCTTCGTCGTCTACACATATTATCCCAAAAATGCTCAATGGCATTGAGATCTGGACTATTTGCAGGCCTTTCTAAAGTTTTAACATCCACCTCATGTAAGTACTCTTGCACTATATAAGCGGTGTGAGGTCTTGCGTTATCTTGCCTCAGTAAAAAATTATTACCGATGTACGGGACGAAAGGAACAACATGCTCAGATATAATGTCCTTGATATATCGTACACCATTCATGGTACCTCGACGAATAACGACGAGTTCTGTGCGAGCTGTCAATAAAATTCCTCTCTAAACCATTACAGAACCTCCATTAAATAGCGTGGTTTCACGAATGTTACACTGTGAAAATCTCTCATTTGGACTTCGGAGAACCCTTACTTGCCGATCAGAGCTGAATAAACAAAACCTGGACTCGTCTGTAAATAGTACACGCTGCCAATACTCAATATTCCAGCCAACACGTTGTCTGGCAAATTACAGTCTTGCTCTACGATGATTTACATTTAACTTCGGTCCTGTTGCTGGAATTCTATAGGTCAAATTCTGTTCCGCAAGACGTCTTCTTATGGTGGACACTTGTTAAAATTATGAGTAGCATTAAGAGATTCTATTTTTTCAATTTTACCGTGCACTATAGTTTGACAAAATTGTTAATTTTAATAACATTACCAAAAAAACGAATTTTAAAACAAATTTTTTACTTTGACATATGGGTTATGCCTACTACACAATAATGTGATTATTTTTAAAATCGGTGATTTAGTGAAATGTTTTGGTCCCACTTGACGTGGCTTGACTCACCTGTAAATTTATTGCTGTTCTATTGCTTAATCCTTGCTCGGCCAATGTAATAATTCTTACATGTTCATCACGATTCAAATTTCTCACATTCTCGCTTGCAAGCGCTTCATTACAATAACTTTATGCAGACAAGTTTAATGAAAATGACAGTTTCTGACATTTGCACACCATTATTTATTTTCCATGACCAACCTATGTTCTTTTATTTTACATTAAACTGGAGTTAACTAAATAATTATTAGTCTTTAACTGTATATCTCAATTAAAAAAAAGAGATAGCTACGTGAACCAAAAAACAAATTTTAAGAAAACATGGGGCTATAGTTTAATTATATGAGTCATATGCTGTTAAAGGTGGTACAACCCACAGGGCGTTTCAAAATGTAAATTTGAAAAAATATTTCAATAAACGCATTATTACCGAAGAATAAACCTACAATTTAATAAAAAAAATAACCAAATTCGGTTTGACGGTTCGCAAGAAAATCAACTTTTAAATTGTGGCCAATGTTTAGTGGCGCGTTAAATTTGACGCGAAGTGTATAAATTGTATAAAGTGTATAAATTTATATAATATTTATATTCATATAAAAATTTGCCAATATTTCAAAGTTGATTTTCTCTATTATCTTTCTATATTATATAAATCATTTTAAATATCAATTACCAATACAATTTACGTTGCTTAAATCTTAGACATCTCATCTTTGGAGATACATTTTTAACTAGTTTTTACCTTTAAGCATATTTATGTCTTTTTTCTTATTTTAAAAATTTAATATATTTTGTTAAAAGTAAATGATTTTACAAAAACGGTTATTACCAAAATATAAAAACTAAAAAAAGCTAATTTTATTCGAATAACCTGACAAATAGAGTAATATTACGAAAATATCAACCATTTTTTGCAGAATTATTAAAACATGTATATATATATATGTATTTGTGGTTTTTCGGTATATGCTCCGTGTTGTCGGTTCTTGGTTCTTAAAAGCACCGTATGTCTGAAAACGTTTCGGTACAATCTTATGTACCATCTTCAGGTCTTATCTGCTAGGCTGCTGCTGCTGCTCTGCTGCGAGTTAGACTCAGCAGAGCAGCAACAGCAGCCCAGCAGATAAGACCTGAAGATGGTACATAAGATTGTACCGAAACGTCGACAGACATACGGTGCTTTTAAGAACCAAAAACCGACAACACAGAGCAGATCCCGAAAAACCTCTAAAACATATAACGCCCGTGGAAGATGGAAGATTTAGAGATATATGTACATATTGGTTAAGGATTAAAACAAAAATGTTAAAAACAATTTATAAAGGTATTAAAAATATAAATTATAACTATGCTTATTTTTTAAAATATTTTTACAAACAAAACTTATACCTATTTTATCTAAATAGTGCTTGTTATTCTTTTTAAATCAAAAATAATAAATGGGGTTATAGGTAGGTAGGTACATTATATTTTTATTTGTACGTACCTATCTCAACAATTTAAAATAATTAAACCTATTTTTAATCAATATTGATAAACCTAGGTACTAGCTTAGTACTACTAGGTATACCTAGAATATATTTTGTATGAATTTATAATTATTAATGAATTAAATATTTAATGAATTAATAATCCATTATTATTCCATTTTAAGTTGATATTTTTAGATATGTGTTGTATAAGTAGAGATGCTTTTTTCTGTATGTTTTTAGGTACTGTTTCTAAAATATCGTCAACTGTTAAACCGTCATTTTTAATTGGATAGGTTTAGTATTGGTATACTAATTGGTTCTCTGGACATCTTTTTTAAATTGATTTTTCTAAAAAAGGCAAAAAAATGAGGTCAAAATTTTGACATTACCAAATTTTTTTTAACTTCATATTTTTTTCATTACAAGTTGATAATATGAACAACTTTCACCAAAAGTCCCAAGTTGGCTAAATTCGTCGTTTCGGAATTATAATTTTTTAACAAAAATGCCATTTTCTAGTAAATTCGTGGTTCATCGTAAAACTTCATAAAACTGAGGTAAGCTTTATAAAGTGTAGTTTAGATTTTTTTGACATATTTAACATATTTTTGTCACTTCTGGTTTAACCGGGAGTGCTCTTAAGTGAGTAAATTAAATTATTAAGGATTTTAGAGTAAAATTCTTAATATTTTTGCATGTGTTACTTTTAAAATTGGCGTAATGTTAGCTACCAAAGCAGGCCAGCTACCAAAACCGACCACGCATGCGCATTTGAAATGTCATTTTATTTCAAATTTAATAGGTTAAAATGGGTTATAAAGCAAGTTTAAGTATTGTTTTACATATTTTAAAGAGGAAAAAGCGTCCTAAGTGTAATTTTAATAGTTATAATTTAGGTAATAAACCACAACTAATCCTGAAAAACAGTAACAACAAATGTTTAACCTCCAAAACAGGCCAAGGGATTTTTCTACTTTTACAAGCATAAATAAGTAAGAAAAAAGTGTGATACCCCAAGTAAACGCATTGTGCGACATTTTTCAAGCAAATTTTAAGAAAGAAAATGTGTTTTAAGTGAAATTCAAGTCATATTTTTAATATCTTCGGTTCAGCTACCAAAACAGGCCAGGGGGCTTTTCTTCCATTTACAAGCATAAATAAGCAAGAAAAAAGTGTGATACCCCAAGTATAGGCATTGTTTGACATATTTCAAGCAAGAAAATGTGTTTAAAGTGAAATTTAAGAAATATCTCTAGTTCAGTTACCAAAACAGGCCAGGGGGCTTTTCTTCCATTTACAAGCATAAATAAACAAGAAAAAAGTGTGATACCTCAAGTAAATGCATTGTTTGACATTTTTCAAGTATATTTTAAGAAAGAAAAAGTAAAATTCAAGTAATATTTTTAATATCTTCAGTTCAGCTACCAAAACAGGCCAGGGGGCTTTTCTTTTATTTATAAGCATAAATATACAAGAAAAAAGTGTGATACCTCAAGTAAATGCATTGTTTGACATTTTTCAAGTATATTTTATTAACCCTTATGTGCACGGAAAGGTACAGGTGTACCTTTTTAATTTTTGTTATGCAGTAACTTATTTAATTTAATTTAAAAATGGTACATGTTTTATGACATCTTAAAATAAGGAAAGATAATGCCTATTATGTAAAATAAAAAGGATTTTTCTTTTTTGTATGATCGTGTATTGTGAAAGTTTTAATTTGCAGAGCGCTTTCGGCCTTAAGCCATCTTCAGTGCTTCAACTGATAAGTAAAACAGGGATTAGATTAAGTAACATTGAATTTTTTAAAAACTTACTTGTCAGTTGACAGGAGTATATGTCTATGTTCATTTTTATTTACAGCTACTCAAAATAGTACTATACATATAACCCACAGATATGCTTATATTATACAAAAATCTTCATGTTGTGTGTTTAAAATTACACTAGGTTAGGTGTTTTTGATGACAGATGGCTTAAGGCCGAAAGCGCTCTGCAAATTAAAACTTTCACAATACACGATCTAACAAAAAAGAAAAATCCTTTTTATTTCAAAGAATAACGTGTACTCAGTCACACCTCCTTTTATTATGTAAAAATTTTAACATTTACCTTACGTAGAAATTTTTTATTTTAATCCCAAACTTATTATCCCATTTAAGCACGGATAGGTACATTCGTACCTATATGTGTTTAAGTTGACAATTAATAGGGGGGGGGGAAATAAAATCAACAATAAATTCACAAATATATATATATATATATATATATATATATATACAAACAGGCGTTAAGGCACCAAATTCGGATATATATGGGCCAAGTGGCACCTATATAATCGTTGTGGCACCATTTCAAGGTGCCAGAACGTTTTATTTCATATATAAACTCTAATGTGTCATAGTATTATCCCTACAAAATTTCCAGATGGTGCCACTTGGACTATATATATAGAAAAGTACAATTTTAGTTGAACCATATAATCTACAGAGGGCGCTAACTACGTAAGTAAACTATACAACGTAGCGGCACCATGATAGAATATATACAATAGGACGTTGCGGCACCATGTATTTCTTGAGTCTAGATTCTAGACGTTTTCCGATATTTAAGATTTAATTTAATTTACTATTAAGTAGTATCTATTTGGCTCCTTAGTCTTGGTATTCTTTTTTTTAAATAAAATTTATTCAATTAATAAAATTTTTCAAAAACTATACATTTAGCTGTTATTGAAGCCGTGATCTGAAAACATGCCGAGACACGGGTATCATTTTTTAAGTCTATTTTCAAAATCTGTAATCTTGAGAAAATAATTTAAATTTTGTCGTACTACTAAAATAATAGAAAAATAATAACATATTTTTATAACATACAAAGATAACTAGCAATCTAAGCAATCTTACAATGTTGCCATAATTTTTAAGCGTCGCGTCACGTTTTTCGTCTTGCAGATAATACAATGGAAATAAGTTTTTTAATGTGTTGGGGCAATTATAGGCTGGGCCCCCACAAGGATTTTATTTTTATGTCATTTCATAGCTGGTTTGCCAGAACGGTTGCACCCAAAAATGGGTAAAATTGATAATTTTATAAAGACATATTAGTAAATGATAATTGAACGGGCAAGAGGATGATAATTTTTTTATAATAAAGGGCAAACAAAATTGTTATTGCAATACCAAATTTATTTTAATTTATAATCACAATATTGTTTTTTTTCTACTTTAATAAAAAAAAATTACTTTACCCCTTGAATAAGATCACATGTCTCAATATGCAGGCCCTGTATAATAATGTAAATTAAATTTAAAAAACTCGGTATGCCAAAATTATTATTGTCACAATTTATATTCGTGAAAAAACAGCAATCACATGAATTGTGTAAAAATGGATTTTTTGTTTTGGACACCCAAAAACGAACTTTATGTAAATATTGTAATTTAGTAGTAGTTTTATATATTTTACAAATTTATTTTAGAATAAATTTGAAATTTCTAAATTATCGTGTTAAAGGCAAAAAGTTTTGCAAAAGTGGTAAAAAGGGACACTTAGGTAAAGGAATTACAGGTTTTTCGAACTTTGCCTAAAAATCTGGCGTCCGGATGATTCCAGAAACGATGGTCCAGGTACACGAATCGAGTAAAGGGAAGCAAAAAACAGGCAGAAAGTATTTGGAAGTGTTAGCGAACGGATCGTTTCTTGTAAATTTTTGCTAAAACGAAATTTATTGCAAATTTCTATTTAAATTATTGTTACGACTGTTTGTGTATTCTCCAAGGTTAGTTTTTAATTTAGAATATTTAAAACGAAAAGTAAAATAAATGTGATGACAATAAGTATTTTATTCGAAACATCTATTTCGACAAAGGACTTCCTAAAGCGAGCAATATTTTAGTTTTACTTTTATAAACACTGACTTTCAAATAAAGGTATTATATATCTGTATAGTGTCAGAACGCATATATACTTAAAAAATATATAAGGTGCCATTAATTCACATTAAGCGCAAAAAATATTGGGTGCGGGAACGTCCATGTAGTTTTTGGTGTCACTTGGTACTTTTACGCGTATATATATATATATATATATATATATATATATATATAATTACAGTTCAGAAGTGAAACATACATTTTGTGATGGTTTGAGCATGTTCATCACATATTGGGATTTTGCAAACGCTGCAACATTTTTCTTTGCTTTTTATTTTTGTTACGGCAAATATAGCATGATCCCACTACTGGTTTAGGGCCTTTAGATTCTTGAGGTTTATTTTCCGTAGCAAATGATGACCCTGATGGTACCAGTGGATGCCCCATCATTGATTATAGTGAATTTTTGGTAGAAAATATGTTTACAACATTTGGGATTTGCGAGCGTTTTTCAATATTACCCATTGCGAGGCTGCGTCCTAAATCTTGATAAAAAGTTCTTTGGCTATGTGATAACGACATAATTCCCTTTGGCCCTCCATGTCTTCAAACACTTTATAAAACCGAATCAATACTAAAATATTTCAATGCGTTGAATTTAAACCAAAATAAACAATTCCACAAAACGGCCTACGCAGAACAAAACAATTTTTTTATATTAATTTTTTGTTATTTCAAAGCTTTTAATTCTTTGGAAAGATATACTAACCAAAACACAAAACATTAAACAATTCCAAAAACTTGCTTTCGCAAATCAAAAACATGTTTTCTAGTATAAGGTACAATTGTACCTATCTGTGCGGTATCAGTATATTTATTCTCTATGCACATAAGGGTTAAAGAAAATGTGTTTTAAGTGAAATTCAAGTAATACTTTTAATATCTTCGGTTCAGCTACCAAAACAGGCCAGGGGGCTTTTCTTCCATTTACAAGCAAAAATAAGCAAGAAAAAAGTGTGAAACCCCAAGTAAATGCATTGTTTGACATTTTTCAGCATACTTTAAGAAATAAAATGTGTTTTAAGTGAAATTCAAGTAATATTTTAGGTTATGTTCATCTACCAAAACAGGCCAGGGGACTTTTCTTCCATTTCCAAGCAAAAATAAGCAATAAAAGTGTGATACCTACCCCAAGTAAATGCATTGTTTGACATTTTTTAGGCATACTTTAAGTGAAATTAAAGTACTATTTTTAATATCTTCAGTTCAGCTACCAAAACAGGCCAGGGGGCTTTTCTTTCATTTCCAAGCAAAAATAAGCAAGAAAAAAGTGTGATACCCCAAGTAAATGCATTGTTTGACATTTTTTAAGCATACTTTAAGAAAGAAAATGTGTTTTAAGTGAAATTCAAGTAATATTTTTAATATCTTCGGTTCAGCTACCAAAGCAGGCCAGGGAGCTTTTCTTTCATTTACAAGCAAAAATAAGGAAGAAAAAAGTGTGATACCCCAAATAAATGCATTGTTTGACATTTTTTAAGCATACTTTAAGAAAGAAAATGTGTTTTAAGTGAAATTCAAGTAATATTTTTAATATCTTCAGTTCAGCTACCAAAACAGGCCAGGGGGCTTTTCTTCCATTTCCAAGCAAAAATAAGGAAGAAAAAAGTGTGATACCCCAAATAAATGCATTGTTTGACATTTTTTAAGCATACTTTAAAAAAGAAATGTGTTTTAAGTGAAATTCAAGTAATATTTTAGGTTATGTTCATCTACCAAAGCAGGCCAGGGGGCTTTTCTTCCATTTACAAGCATAAATAAGCAAGAAAAAAGTGTGATACCCCAAGTATAGGCATTGTTTGACATATTTAAAATTTTATTTGTAAATTCAATAACTACAGATTTTATTCGATTTTAAATTTTTATTATTTATTTTATTAAAATAAAAAAATATTTAAAATGGTAGGTATAAAACCTGTAATATTTGGATTTTTTAAATAAAATTTTAAATTTGTGTATACATTATAGTAGATTATAAATTGCACCACTTTAATTTGAATTATCTTAAATAGGGGGGCCTGGAGGCGGGTGAGGCGACAGGAAAAACTAACTTTTTTCGCAAACTTCAATTTAAATTTGGTGTGGGTCCATATCTAATAACTGAAATATTGGTATACCCAAAATCCACCAGCCGCCACTGACGACACAGTTATAGCAAAATAATTAATTATTTACATGTGCTATTATAGCATTGCTATGGCTACATGTCTTAGTTTCGATACCCTTATAAATATAAATAAAAAAAAAATATATAAAATATCATTTATCAATCAAAACAAAAGAGACATTGCAACTAAAATTTTTATATTATTATAAGTTGTCATGAGATGCACCGTTGGAGGCCTTTAGCGCTAACGGTGGATGTGGGTGGAGAGACCTCTCTTTTGTTTAATAATAATAGTTGAGTTTGTAACCTCAAGTCAGGGTTGCTCAATGAGCGGAATTTACCCAATCGGATTTTAAAAATCTCCAGAATTTTTTTTATTAATTATTATGATGCATAATTGAATTATTGAATATATGTTTTTCAAATCTCTAAAATCCTCAAAAATAGTTTGTGTTACGAACAAAATTCCCAAATTTAAAAAAAAAATAAAAACATCTCTTATTACATAATAATATATATTAAATATACGTAAGTTTAATTACCTAATACGTTTTCTTCTAAAAATACTTCTTATAAAAAATACATATCTTTGGGTTATGGAACTAGTTTTTAATGTTATAATAATAATACTCTTTATTCAAAAAAGCCTCTTGGGCAACAAACACGTCAATACAAAGAAATATAAATAGCTGTATAGTGAAACAATACAAGTACACAAAGTATTAACAATAACAAATTTGTTTTAAAATAGGCTTTCAACTAAATTTTTTTAAAATTTATAATCATAAAATTCTTCTGTGGAGTAAAAACACTGAATTTCAAGTTTAAATTTTTTATCATTTATCATTTAGTGTTTTTATATGATGTGGAATATGATTATAAATTTTTATTATTTCATTTTTCACACTTTTTTGAACTAATGACAAATTTGTTTTATTAGGAATTAAGACTTTTCGGCCATTTCAAGCGCGCGAATCGCACGAATTACAAAACTGTTTTTATAAAAAAATTGGCATCAAAATTGTCAAAAATATTTTTCTTTTATTAGGTTATACATTAAATAAAAAAAACGCAAGAAATATTTTATAAAAGTGGATATAATTATAATAATTTAAAGGTGTGGACGGGACAAAAAAAAGATTTATCTTGTCCCGTCCAGCCCTGTCAATTATTGAAATTATCTCTACTTTTATAAAATATTTCTTGCGATTTTTTTTATTTAATGTATAGCCTAATAATAGAAGAATATATTAGACAATTTTGATGCAAAAATAATATACCTATAATAAATTACCTACAATTTTATTTATAAAAACAGTTTTGTGATTTGTCCCGTCCATCCGCTTGAAATGGCCGTTTTTTATCTATTGATACTATAGGGGCAACATTTTGAACAGCTTTTGTAATTTTATACAGGGCTCTTTTCAGAGCCAGTCAGTGGCGGCTGGTGGATTTTGGGTATACCAATATTTCAGTCATTAGACATGGGACCCACACCAAATTTAAATTGAAGTTTGCGAAAAAAGTTAATTTTCCTGTCGCCTCACCCGCCTCCAGGCCCCCCTATTTAAGATAATTCAAATTAAAGTGGTGCAGGTTATAATTTACTATAATTTATACACAAATTTAAAATTTTATTTAAAAAATCCAAATATAACAGGTTTTATACCATTTTAAATATTTTTTTATTTTAATAAATTAAATAATAAAAATTTAAAATCGAATAAAATCTGTAATTATTGAATTTTCAAATAAAATTTTAAATTTGTCGATAAATTATAGTAGATAATAAATTGCACCACTTTAATTTGAGTTATCTTAAATAGGGGGGCCTCGAGGCGGGTGAGGCGACAGGAAAAACTAACTTTTTTCGCAAACTTCAATTTAAATTCTGTTTGCGCCAAACTTGTCTATTTAATGTCATTATAATTATTATAAATTTGGTGTGGGTCCCATCAAATATAATACATATTATCTTTGGGTCCCATGTCTAATAACTAAAATATTGGTATACTCAAAATCCACCAGCCGCCACTGGAGCCAGTTTGCTATTTATTGGTTGTAAGATTTAAAATGTAAATGGAAGCCCCCTGGCCTGTTTTGGTAGCTGAACCGAAGATATTAAAAATATGACTTGAATTTCACTTAAAACACATTTTCTTTCTTAAAATTTGCTTGAAAAATGTCGCACAATGCGTTTACTTGGGGTATCACACTTTTTTCTTACTTATTTATGCTTGTAAAAGTAGAAAAATCCCTTGGCCTGTTTTGGAGGTTAAACATTTGTTGTTACTGTTTTTCAAGATTAGTTGTGGTTTATTACCTAAATTATAACTATTAAAATTACACTTAGGACGCTTTTTCCTCTTTAAAATATGTAAAACAATGCTTAAACTTGCTTTATAACACATTTTAACCTATTAAATTTGAAATAAAATGACATTTCAAATGCGCATGCGTGGTCGGTTTTGGTAGCTGGCCTGCTTTGGTAGGCTACCAAAGCAGGCCAGCTACCAAAAGTATTGGCGTAATGTTAGCTACCAATGGTAGCTAACATTACGCCAATACTTTTAAAAGATGTAAAAAGTTAAATTTGGTTATAATAATAAAAATAAAGTATTTTATACCAAAAAGTAATGAATTGAATGCACAAGAAACTTATAAAAACGCGATTTAGAAGAAATGTAGAACACAAACAATTCCGAATTTTGGTCTATTAACACTGTTGTGGTGTTGCAAAATAATCCAATAGAAAGAACAGCATTTCATTCGAAGGATTGGCAGATTTTCTCACTTTTTACAAAGAGTCTTGCCCTACAATAATTAAGGGATTACAAAAGAAAATATGGCCAAAAAAGTATGTAAAAAATAAAGGGTCTTTCCACCTCAAATCAACCTTTTTGCTTGAATTTTTTTGTTCACCCGTGGGAAATTTTTGAAAAATGGACAGAAACATCGATTTTTCTCATTCACATTTTTTAAACATTCAATTTTCTTAGAAACTTTCTTGACCCATTACTGGTAATATTTATAAGAAAAAATTGAACCTACACCTCGCCAAAGTTTCCTGACTGCCTAAATCATATCTGATAATTTAACAAAAAATTTAAGCAAAAAGGTTGATTTGAGATGGAAAGACCTTTATGGTGCTAGTATTTGTATGGTTATTCGTTTGATACTACTTTGTATGTTTTTAAATCCAAGAACACGACTGATTATGGTAGTTTTATAAATGCTATTTATACTTCAATACATCAATTAGTAAATTAATTTGTATGTAAATTATTTACTAAATTTATTTTTGGTAATTATAAGTTAAAGTGAAAAAGTAAAAAGTTTCAATTTAGTTTAATTTACTTATTTTACTTATTTACAATTTTCAAAAAACGTTTAGGTGTACCTACGTACACGTAACATATTAACTTTATTATTTTTTATTTTATTTTTTATATTTATGTTGACTGCAGTTTATTTATTAAGGTTCGGTCTTATGTTAACCGCAATTAAAACAAAAGTTTTGCTACGCCCTCTAGTATTCTGTAGCTTAGATGAGTGGAAAACGATAGTTTATAAATAAACACAAAAATGCTACAAACTACTTAACCTCAACATACAATCCATCTCGAGAAAATTTGATCAGCTATCAATTGTACTATATGAAAATCAGCTTGACATTTTTGCCTTACTGGTTATCAAGTGACCAAATTCCAATGCTAAATATTGAAAACTACAATATAATAAGTTCTTACTCAAATCTTTATAAACATGGAGGAGTAATGATTCTACTGAAAAATAAGGATAAAGGAGTGAAAATTGGTGAAATTAAGGCAATAACTGTGGAAAAGGACAACACCCTACAAATGTAGGGCAGAACATATTTGAAAACTTAAGGTACACCCCCAGACTTCCCATGGACCTGCTAAGAAAGCTTAATTTGAACAATGAAAAGACATTTTACCTTTGTGATTGTTCTCTAGAGGAAACAAGGCGAAATTTTAAACAAATCAAGGAAAAAAATCCTATAATAGGGTGGAGCGAAAAACATCCAATTTTTTTTCTTTAAATTAAAATAGCATTAGTGTGAAAACGTTGCGTATTGTAATCTCGATTACAGATGTGAAAGCTTTTTTGAAATTAAAAAATATTAAGAGGGTCCGCAGGGCAATCACATTTGTAAATATTCGCGTTTTTATTATACCTATATATAATATTAAATTTTCAAAAAATTATTAATTATTTTAATTTGAATATACATTACCTTGCAAAAGTCTTATTTTAGTATACAGATAAAAACCAATTTGTTTTTTTTTGCTCTTAAAAAAGATATAGTTTTTTAAAACTTTTTGACTATTCTTGTTTCTCATGCGCACTCTGAAGATGATCGAAAATTTAGTAATTCTTTATTTTAAACGTATACTAATGCGCACCTTTTGGCGCGTAATGTGTAATCCAACTAAAAAATATATTTTTCGTACTAGTGCTACTTACAGCAAATACATTTATTTGTGAAACAATGCACCTAGGTCCCTGAGTATGGTTGCTTGATTCATTACCACATAACATTCTCCTGGAAAAATTATTTTTTATGGCTTAAGAGGTCCAATGTTTACCTTACTTAAGTCATACCTGAATGAAAGATGTCAGCAGAGCTGGGAAAGTTACTTCTGAAAAGTATCTAGTTACTTTTCTAAGATACTTTAAACAAAATAACTAGATACTTTGAGTTAAAAGTATCTTTAGTTACAAGATACTTTAAAAAGTATATAACATACTTTTGAGTAACTAAGATACTTTTAAGTAAGTAAGATACTTTTAAGTTAATAAGTTACTTTTTAGTATGAATAAAAACTATAAAATTATGAAAATTCAACAAGTTGTAGGTTAGGTTCTTACTTTGAATCATTCTGGAATTCCCCCAATTTTCTCTAAGAAAGTCAGTGGATTTTTTTAGGGGTTTTATATTTTTAGGGATTTTTTTACTATTGCTATTTATTTTTTTATCAATTATCATTAAGAGAAATAAAAGTGTAAAAATATAGAACCTGGGATAACCCAATTTCGTTAATAATATTTATTTGTTAACCTCATATACTTACCACCAAGTATATGGTTAACCTAGTGACTGGCGACATCTGGTACAGTTCCTTGTTATTACAAATGCGGTGAATCTTGCACAACGTTTAATCAATCCACCACAATGTTAAATTTATTTAATGTAAACATGTATAATTTAAAAAAATCAGAATCAGAAGACGAAATTATATTTGACGTAATAAACAATATATGAATAAAAAATATTACAGTACAGAATATTATTTGATGTCTCTGACACTGAGATACCACAGTTATTGTTTCATGAATACTAAGAGAGAGGTAAAACCTTCTCTAAAATATAAAGAGTATGATGATGTACCATCAATGATGGTACATCATATAAATTGGCTAAAGAAAATTTTATACCGCAACTAGCCAAAAAAGTGTATCAGAAAAAGGCTGACGAAAACACTACAAAAATTCTTTTTTTCTTTCTTTTGGCATTTTTTTTATTTTAATATTGGTTATGTATACTATTTTCTTCTTCTTCTTTCTTATAGACTATATTTCCGTCGAACAATTCTCGTAATTTTTTTTTAACCAAAGTGAAAGTTACGACTTGACGTTCAACCGACGTAAATATACGTCGAACAATGACTTTGGATACAAAGTTATTATCCAAACGCGATTTTCACTTAAAGCGACGTCGAACATAGTGCAAGTTTAGTCGGAAGTCAGAAATTTTTTTATTGGGTTGTGATGACACCTCCTTTTTAATCAAAGAAAAACAACAAAATCTTTTAACGGAAGCAGAAGACTGTTTTGTGACAAACAGATTAAAAATTGACACTGAAAAAAAATACTCAACTTTGGGGTAACTTAGTAGGTTAAATTGGGCAACCCATGTTAAAAAACCACCAACAAACTTTCAAAACAACTATATGGTCTGCGAAGGCTTAAAAACATTTCACCCGCACATGTTTTAAAAACGGCTTACTTTTCAAGCTTCTACAGCCTTTTTAGCTATGGTATATTAATTTTGGGTACAGCAAGTAGCACTGAGCGTATCTCAAAAAAAGACTGTACGGTTAATGTCCCAGCAAACAGAGCTGTAACCAACTCGTGTTATTCACGTCGCATTTTGGTTGTTATTTAACGAGTTTTAAAGTAACGGAATATTGACGTGAAATAAACGTTTTGAAAAAACGAATGTTTTTTTAACAAAAATGAAATTTCTATATTTGTTAAAAATATTACATAAACATAAAAAAAAACTTCCCATACAGTTCTTTCAGTCGAAATCAAGAAGGTACTTACCACAGGAATTCTGAGAAGTTTTAAAAATACGTTTGATACACGTAAAATTTAGACGAAATATGTACCTAAGTACCCAGCAAACAGAAAATGACGAACGACGTTTAAGACGTAAAAATAAACGTCAAAATAAAACGTAACAATTACGTATATTTCTCGCCATTATCTGACCACTTATTTCATACCAGAATCAGACGAATATAAGACGTCATCAAAATGTTTCAAAATTCGCCAATATGTAGGCAACCCATGCATACCTCTCGCCTCTGTAGCACAATAGATAGTCCTATAAAGGTGGAATGCCTTAAGCTGCTAAGTAAGAATTTCTTACTAAGGCAAAATTACTGACCATACCGCTTCTGCTTGTAAGTTTTGAAGGGACACAGCTGGTGATGTGGCCCACTCTGCCAAAAATAAGCAGTGGGTCCCACTACTTACTTTTTTATAAAATTTAAGGTTAAACAGCACTATTTTTAAGAAATTATTCAACAACCAAAACACGTCAATTTTGTACCTTAAAGACGTCTAAAATAGATGTAAAGACGTATTAAAGATGTCTTTAAGAATCGTCTTAACCACGTTAAAAGGGACGTCTAACTAACACGTTTTAATTACGTCCACAAAATATGTCATAAAAATGTGACATTCCAACGTTGATAACTCGTATTATATACGTAAAAAAAACACGTCTTTTGGTTGAAATATTACCAAAATTTCACGTGTTTTTCACGCTTTTCTGTTTGCTGGGGTATAATCTTGGACCAAGAGATTCATGCAGACCTGTTTTCAAAGAACACAAAATTCTCACTTTAACGTCGATATATATGCATATATGCATATAAGCCCTAAAACACGTACATAATAACCAACCGAGTTTCCCTAAAAACGGAGAGCATGGTTTAAGCACAAGGAACAAGTCGGAGCTGAGAATTCATTACCACTGCAAATCCTTTACTCAACAATTTGTGGATTATTTGGGCTCAAAACTTTACAATAAGTTACCTGCAAAAATAAAGTCATTAAAACAGAAACTTTACGTTAAACATGTGAAAGATATACTTACTCAAGAAGCCTTCTATACCCTGGAAGAGTTTTTAGGTTATAATTTTACGTGATAGGTTCAAATTATGTTTTATACACTTAAGGTAGTTGTCGTGCTATAAGCATACCATCAGAAAATTTTGAATTTTTGTATACTTATTAAGGATATGACAATACATATATCCTTAAAATTTGAAGTCGATTGACCGTCTATAACCCGAGATAAATTCAATTAAAAATTGGATAATTAACATGGATTGTATAGGCTTTCTGTAGTTCTGTACCAGTTTCTTAGTTATACAGAAAAAACTAACTGTCAGAAGCTTTCAAAAAACTAACAGTGTTTTAATGTATTTTTGCTGAGTTTAAAAAAAAATAATTAAAAATTTTTGACCGTCCAATTGTTTATAAATAACCGTTTAAAGTTCAACAATTTGTAAAAAGTATACATCACTAGTGTCAGATAAAAACAACTTGGCAAGGCTGCACGCGAGTATAGATATTATTTCCGCAGTAAATTCAAATGGACTGAGTCAGTCCAATTTATCTATTGGTTGAGCATAAGCGACGTTGCCGGATTAAAACTTATGAAAATATTTGAAAGTATTACGTAAAAATAACGTCTCCAGGGTACAGTCTTGCGAACAAATTATGAATCACTTAGCTACAAGCTCGTATACTTTTACGGTGCGTATAATCTAAAAATTTTTGACAATATTGTACCACGACAACTACCTTAATGTTTAACTTTATACTTACTTTTATATGAGCTATATTATTTGTTTTGTTCTAACTGTGATCCAATGTTTAATATTTTACTTTCCTTTTATACTATTTATAAAAACCTTTACACTACTATTAATATACCAGTGGCGGCTGGTGGATTTTATGTATACCAATATCTCAGTTATTAGACATGGGACTATGAGGCGCCGTTTGTGTCAAAATTAAAAGTGCTAAATAAACTTATTTTGTTTTATAAATAATTAATTATATGCTTTATAAAATTATTATTATTTTTGATTCGCAATTTTATAAAAAAAATTATTTTATAAAAAATTTATTTTATAAAAAAAAATTATATTATAAAGAAATAATTTTATAAAAAAAAAATATTTTATAAAAAAAAATTATTTTATGAAAAAATAATTTTATAAAAAAATAATTTTATAAAAAAAATTATTTTATAAAAGACGACGGGCGCATTTATAAATTAATTTTTACTGCAGCCATCTCTATTTGATTGTAGACACTCGAGTAAACCCGAGTGAACCCGAACGCCCCTCCCCAGATACAATTTTATGACGGACTGGGCTTTTGTTTGACGCAATTTGGGGAAACGATTGAAAATAATAATTTATAATTTTTATTAATTAAATTTTTTATCTACATTTATTTTGATTTTTAGTTTTTAACAAAAATTCTTTATGTTTAAACGTTTTTTAAAAGAAAGCACTTTTAGTTAAATGCAAAACAAATAATGATTTAGACCTTTAACTAATAATTAACTGTGATTACGTTACATTTTTAACTTAACCTTTAATTCGACACCTGAGTCCCCGGGACTCGCATACGAATTTTGTTGGCGCCTAAAGCCTAAGATTGCCTTCCTCCTTTCTCCCTTCCTCCCGAAAAAGATGAACAATACGAACACCGTAGTGCCGTTTATAGATTTTAACAGTTAATTATTAGTTAAAGGTCTAAATCATTATTTGTTTTGCATTTAACTAAAAGTGCTTTCTTATAAAAAAATGTTTAAACATAAAGAATTCTTGTTAAAAACTAAAAATCAAAATAAATGTAGATAAAAAAATTAATTAATTAATTAATAAAAATAATAAATTATTATTTTCAATCGTTTCCCCAAATTGCGTCAAACAAAAGCCCAGTCCGTCATAAAATTGTATCTGGGGAGGGGCGTTCGGGTTCACTCGGGTTTACTCGAGTGTCTACAAACAAATAGAGATGGCTGCAGTAAAAATTAATTTATAAATGCGCCCGTCGTCTATTATAAAATAATTTTTTTTTATAAAATAATTTTTTTATAAAATAATTTTTTTTTATAAAATAATTTCTTTATAAAATAATTATCTTTTATAATTTTTTTTTTTAAATAATTTTTTTATAAAATATTTTTTTTTATAAAATTATTTCTTTATAAAATAATTTTTTTATAAAATTATTTTTTTATAAAATTATTTTTTTATAAAATATTTTTTTTTATAAAATTATTTTTAAAAAAATAATTTTCTGCGAATCAAAAACAATAATAATTTTATAAAGCATATAATTAATTATTTATAAAACAAAATAAGTTTATTTAGCACTTTTAATTTTGACACAAACGGCGCCTCATATGGGACCCACAACAAATTTATAATAGTTTATAATGACATTAAATAAACAAGTTTGGCGCAAACAGAATTTAAATTGAAGTTTGCGCCTTCAGGCCCCCCTATTTGAGATAATTCAAATTAAAGTGGTGCAATTTATTATCTACTATAATTTATCGACAAATTTAAAATTTTATTTAAAAAATCCAAATATTACAGATTTTATTCGATTTTAAATTTTTATTATTTATTTTATTAAAATAAAAAAATATTTTAAATGGTATAAAACCTGTAAAATTTGTATTTTTTAAATAAAATTTTAAATTTGTAGATAACTTATTTTATAAACTAACTCTGGACACTCGTTCATAAATACTCGCTCGCAAGCTTCATTCGGGCATAATTAAAACTTTTGACTAAAATGCCTTTTATCAAACTTGTTAGTAACAAGTTGTTACTATTAAAACAAGTCACATTTTTGTTCTCTTTTTAAACAATACACGGATACACCGATCAAGTAAAATTTTGACATTTCGATGAAGATTTTATGGACATATGGGGGAGTGTTTAAAGAAAAATCATTACATGCGACTTGCAATGGAACGCTTAGAAATGTTACAAAACGCTACAAAACAAATCGCTGCAAGGGTCGCCGAATCGTGACTTTTATTATTTTATTATTATTAGCAACCAGTATCCAAACATTGGTTTTTTAAGTATTAAAAGGAATATTAATTTTTGCTCATTTAATTCATTCTATAAAATTGTTTACTTTGAAAAAAAATTACTTTATTTATACAAATATTAAAAAGCTAAATGTACAGGGTTTTAATTCATTTTGCGAATTAACTGCCACAAGAAATTAATTTATTTTAATATGATTAATTAATAAAAATATTTCTCAGCTGTCTATTATCGTAAGTAGAGATTTCAATGTTAACTTTGCTAGAGAAAGCACAACCGTTAAAAATGATTAACGATCATAAAATGTCCTCCACGAAATCTGAAAGTACAGTCCAGTAAATGTTAGATATTCAGACAGGTTAGCAGCAAAAATCATTTATTTTTTACTTTTGTTATTATAAGCCAGAATAATAATAAATTCAAATTAACCTTTACCTGATGAAACTCCGTCACTAATGTATAAAAAACAAAACACTCTTCTTAGGTTTCACGACTTTATTAGAATTTTGAAAATTGTTTCGCTAACAAAAATGATTAATTTTTGAAAAAGCTACTGTTTTAGCGAAACATTTGTCAAAATTAAAATATAGACGTGAAACGAAAACAACAGTGCTTTGTTTTTATACATTTATACATTAAATACTCAATATATGGTGTATTTTTTAACCCCTTTCCTGGCATAATTGTGAACAATTCGGAGAAGTTTAACTTCTATAGCGCGTTAACTTTTTTTTTTGAAAATTTGTATAAAACTTTTTTTAGTTTTTTTATATACGTATCATCTTAGTAAAGTTTGGCAAAGCATTTTAGTTACACACTGTATGTTTAAATATATTTTGTTTTCCAAGAAATAATAAGTATCATTTATTTTACCGCCATAAAGGCTTCTCCCTTGCTTGCACGATTTTAAAAAGCTCTTGCTCGCACAGGAAAATCCAATTTTTAAGACTCGTAATGAATTGCAAATATTTCCATTAAAAGGCTTAATAATGTTGTATATATTTTAAAGATTAAATTACCTGCATTATGTTAAATATTTATTGACAAATATAAAATAAAACATTATAAAACATTTCCAAAACTAGATTTTTTAATCCATACCTTACTCTCTAAAAATGAATTAGTCAAAATTGACTAATTTAATAGTTATTAGTGGCTGCTTTTTCACTTGTACCATGGTTAACCATGGAATTACATGGTATCCCAAAATTTAACAGCCAATTCTTATGTAGAATTGTCACCTGAATCCGAAAATACCGTCAAAAACTATGAAAGTGGAGCAGTTTTTGAGATATAGTCAATTCCATATTAAATAGAAAATTGACTATATCTCAAAAACTGTTCTACTTTTTTAACTTTTGACGGTATTTTCAGATTAAGGGGACAATTTTACATAAAAATTGGCTTTTGAATTTTGGGATACCATGGTATTCCATGGTTAACCATGGTACAAGTGAAAAAGCAGCCACTAATAACTATTAAATTAGTCATTTTTGACTAATTCATTTTTAGAGAGTAAATATATATAGATTAAATACCAATTCCTGGTCATAGTATGCGTATGACATTTGTGTTGTAAGTTACAACTTGTAACATTTCTGATTCTAGGTAAACATGCGTACATATATTTATTTGGTACCAAACCAAAAAAATAAAATAATAAAATGAAATCCAGTATTGCACATATTTCAAATTCCTTATTTGCTTTAAACACAAACCACTTTATCTCGAAGAAAAAACAAAAAAATCGAGTTTTACCTATTTTTTATAAATTGATTTGTAATGTTATGTCGTCAACGTTGTTCAATTATTAAATTCTCTTTTAACCTGAAATTCTCCTTCTTAAAATAAAGTTCTATTAAAAATTTGTCGTGAAATTGCTTTTCCTTCGGATACCCTTTGAAATTAATACTTGTGAACTAGACAAGAAAATACAAGAAATCAGCATAATGTGATTTGGGAATAAATTCAAAGTTAAAACATGACAAAAAATTTTGAAAAGATTTGTTGAAATAACACTGCGCAATGAAACGTTATTTTGTTTAGTTGAGTACGATTTTTACCTAATTTATTTTAAAATACATATATATTTTAATTTTTAACTTAATTTCTCAGTAAATCCCTTCAGGGTTTTCTATAGTTAATCTTTGTTTTGCAGAGTGGTATTTTGGAGCGAATACGGTATAGATTTGACTATTGAAATTAGCACCAATATTAAATACCCATGTTATATGCTCTCATTATTTAAGTTTTTTTTTTTAAATTGACCCAATATATGATTTTTTCTTTTTTCTTACGCTTTAAGTACTTAAAACTATCCGATTTTTTAAATTTTCATTGTAGGTTAAAGTTTTTTAAACAAAATTTATTTTCAATCTTTTTTTAATTAAACTTTATAATAGTCAACACGCACTACTAGTAAACTGATTGATTATCGCCTAGGCTGTAATAACTATTTATACCAATCGAGTATAGTTTTTTTACCCCCCAGTCTGTAAAAAACCGGTTCTACCAATTAAAAAATTTGACTATTGTCAGATCTAATCTAACCTAACTTTCTATTTTTAATAAAGTGTCATTTTGTGCTTCGCTCAACTTTGATCTCAGCACAAAAAAATCAATTTTCATCCCTATGCAATTATAAATAACTATTAATTATCAATTTTTGTCAACGTGCAACTCGCATATATGCTAAAAACTGAAAAGAATCATATATATCCAACATCCAACTAACAGGCTGCTGTAAGCAATAGGTAGGTATACCATATGGTATCAAAATTCCATAGATATTCCAAAGCTTGCAAATTGCAAATTTGCAAATATATATATATATATATAGATATATCTACTTATAAAACTACTTATAAAACTTGCGATTTGGAACAATTTTCCTATAACTTAGACACTCGTTAGACATGTTGCAATTTTTATCTGATCAATTCACAATGTTTTACAATACAACTTTTGTGAATTTTATCAAATTTTAAAGACCATTTTTACCCTAGAATTACTTAAATTTCATAAAATGATAAAATTGCCCGAAAAAAACATGTTCTTATTGTTTTTGGCATAGTTTACATAACGTTTCAGATTAACCTGTGTGTTAGGTGTCCAAAGACCTGATACAAATTTTCACAGAATTTTTGTTAAATAATATTGTTAAGTTTTTGCATATTAGCAAAAATAGTTTTTTGCAAGACCCAAGCAAATAAAATGGATGCCATTTTTGAAATAAGCACTCCCAAAATACCCCAGAAAACATACTCTGCGTTATTAATTTAATGTCTAGATACAAAATTCGGAGATTTAGGCAAATATATTTGTTATAGACGAATATTTATAATTATTATGAGATTATAAACTTTGTTGCTCCATTTGCTGCATTCAGGATTTTATTTTCTTCTTAAGAATCACTTATTTTTACATTGTTATGTCATAAATTTATTACCTATATAAATTGTTATTTTTACAATTCTGTTTTTAGTTAATACACAAAAAATATAATTCTGCTAATGTTGTTTACTCGGCCGATATACATTAATGTTTAAGAAATATCGCAAGATTCACAATTATGGTGGAATATGTATATGGGTAGGATTATTTAGAAATCGGTAGATCTACCGAAATCTCGGTAAAGAGGGCCACCCTAGGGTGGCCCTCTCTACCAGCTGTTTCTGGGGTAAAATGGTAAAATTAATTTAAGAAAAAACTACAATATAAAAGAATATTTTTTCCAGAATACAATAAAGTAATACAACTCTTTTTAAATTAATTTACGGAAAATAAATCTGTACTACAACAAATTATTATTTGTTTATTTTTAATATTGCTCGATTAATAGTATATTATTCAACACCCATTTAATTTCTTAACTTTAACCGATGGGCAAAATTTTACGTCTCATTTTGCCCACGGGCTTGACAGCTTTCAGATGTCTAAAAAATTGTCAAATAATGGGGAGAGCTTGAAGTGGAATCTCATATTTTGACCAATAGTCGTACAAGTACCGCAATTTTCCAATTTTAAACTAAAGCTAACTTTAGCCCATGGGCGAAATTTTTGCCAAAAAATGTTTGTTGTATATGTCTATGTCTAAGTCACATGATCATTGAAATATAATTTTATCAAATACACAAAAATATTGCTAAATAATTCTTATACTAAAAAAAATCACAACATTTTGAAATTTGACCCATTATTTAATGATCAACAGTTACTTGACCTATTATAAATGCAAGAAGTTTTTTATTCAACACCTATTTAATTTCTTGACTTTAACCATATGACTTATATGATCAACAGTTACTTTCTCTATTATAAATGCAAGAAGTTTTTTATTCAACACCTATTTAATTTCTTGACTTTAACTGGCGGCTTGTTTCGACCTGTTGGGTCTTAGCAGTGTCAGTCAGTCGGTGTCGGGAGACACGCATCAAGCTCGGCACTGTTCACTAAATAAAGAAATAAGGACAGCGGCGAGATGTGTCGGCAGAGTCAGTCTGGAGACATCTACCGTCTAAAGACGTGGCCTCGCTGTGCGCTGCGCGCTTTGCAATATTGGTTGCCTACTACTGGCGTAAAGTGGAAAATTGTTTCTAAAATATTGCCGCATAGCTGGTCAAAGCTAGTTTGACTCTTTTGGGCCTCGTACGGTTTGATAAAACCTAACGCTGTGTGTGCTTAAGTGATTGCACGCCGCACCGCGAGGCCACGTCTTTAGACGGTAGATGTCTCCAGACTGATACATCTCGCCGCTGTCCTGGTAACTTATTTCTTTATAAGTGAACAGTGCCGAGCTTGATGTGTCTCTCCCGTCACTGACTGCCTGACACTGATGAGACCCAACAGGTCGAAACAGGCTGTCTGTCAGTGTTGATGAGTATGGTGCATTAGTCATTGGATCATACCATTAGGGAGACGCGCTTCGAGCCCGGCTCGGTGGCGAGATGGAAGGCAGTCTTTGCAATACCGGTTGCCTACTACTGGCGTAAAGTAGAAAACCTATTGTTTTTTATATATATATATATATATATATATATTAGGGTGGCCCAAAAAAAAAGAATATTTTTTTTGTCTCTAGTAAAAATATGTTAGTTTATCATGCTGTAAGAGCCCTGTTAAAATATCAGCTCAATTAAAATTTTTTTAGGGGTCGCTCAAGATTTTTTTAAATTTTCAAAATCGTCAAAAATTGAATGTTTTTCAACCAAAATAATAAAAATTCTGTAAATTTCAAATCAATATTTTGATTTCGCTAAAAGTTCGTTGATATTTATATTCAGAGGTCGCTTGATAACATTCAAAATACTCTACTTTGAAAGTTAAAAAAATCTTGAGCGACCTTTAAAAATCAAAATATCGATTTGAAATTTTCAGAATCATTATTATTTTTAAATTAAAAAATAATATCGAAACGGGAGTTATAAATTTTTGAAAATGGGTCTCCAAGCCAAAAACCTTGTTTTTCTCAAATTTTTGATCACTTGTATTATCGAAAATATGCGAAAGAAAAAAATCCTCGGACACGTGTCTCTTATTTTTCGATATAGAATCCCTAAAAAAAGTTTCAGCCAAATTGGAGATGTGTCGGTAAATTTTTATCAAAATCCGTACGGTTTGTAAAAAAATTACCCATATTTAAAAATATTGTTTGAATTTGTTTGATGTTTAAAAGTTTAATGATATTTTGCGGTTTTGTGAATTCCGAACATTTTTTTTAATAAAATAATAATAATAAATAAATTCTGACATAGAGAAAATGATAAAAGAAAACCAATATCCGCTTAAAATTAATTTAAATAAACTATAAAACAGCTTAAAATAAAGTTTTTATATTTTCTTTCAAAAGAAGTAAATCAACACTATTATATCGCGCGTTTCCATAATGGAAAAATTTCCAGATTACTTAACGTTCGGCTAATATCGAAGTTCATTTATAGATTTTCACAGTTATTTTCCAAGGCTTGACCTAAATCTACCACCAGACAAAAACTTAGGCTTATAAATTTCAAGGATTATTTTCTTTGCCGCTTGGCGGTTTTTATTACCGCTATAGATGTATGAGATCCAGGAAAATCCTTAACCAAGATTTTTTGGGTAATATCTTTTTGTTTATATAGATCATTTTTGTCCTATAAAGTTTACAAAATGGTACAGGCTTATTTAAGTAATGCCCATTAATCGATCTTTAGTTTATAATAAAGAGTATAATTGAGTCAATTATAATAATAAAAATGTATGTTATATTTTTTTTTAAATAGGTTTAAAGTCATTTTAAAAAACATAAATTTTTATAAAATGTAGTTTTGGTAGTAGTCTTTTGATTATGACGTTAGATTGTTTTGTGCGTTTTTTATAATTAAGCCGGTTAGTCGATTTTAGTATATCTATATATAGATAATAGGTGTTTTCGCGGTGCTAATCCCGAACTAGTTCGGATATCCTAGGCATGCGCATTTTAATATTTGTCATGCGCACTTTACATTTTGAACCCCAAATTTTAAAAAGCGTATGCCTACGATGTCCGGAATTAGTTCGGGATTAGCTCCGCGAAAATAGCTAATAATATATATATATATATATATGGGATATTCTTATAATAGGAGCAATCTTGAGTATAAGAAATTAAAAAAAAAAACAGTTACAGAAAATTTTGAAAAACTACTGTTTTATAAGAAATGAATAAAGTTTAAGAAATGATGAGTCTGTTGAGCTCAATTTTTAATTTTGGGGCTTTTTCATAAATCCATATCCACGCCAATGACTAAGAGGCACGCTAATGACAGTTTTCATTGAATAATGATACAATAGTTATTTATGTCATTAGGTTAAGAAGTAAGGCTTTTTGTGCTAAGCTCAAAGTTTGAAGGCCGACGCGTAGCGGAGGCCTACAATTGAGCGAAGCACAAAAAGACACTTCTTGGCCGAATGGCATACAACATTTTATCTTCAAAGCATTTTATATAGGTCAATTTAATTCAACATGAAAGCGGCCTAACCTCACTTTTTTATAATCTCATTTATTTATTAGCTAAAGATTACATTAAATGTACAATAATTATTATTCCTTTTAGAAGCAGTAATAGTTTGACAATACCTAGCCACATGATGTAAGTAGAATGGATTTTTGTAAGAAAATGGTTTACTTACCCTCTTGCTATTACATTGAATTCAATTAAGTAATTGTTTAATAAATAGGTATCTAATTTCAATTTGTTTGCATTTTTATTAAAAAAATAGGTAGTTTGGAATGTTTACGCTGTGTTTAACATTTAATTTCACTGAAAACTTAAAGCAAATTAAAACTTAAAGATAATTTAAATCGTAGAAAAAGAAAACACAACTGTGAAATCTACAGAAACGTCAAATTGCAATGTCCTAACCTCACTTTTTGTTTTATTATTCATATTTAATTTTACAATAATTTAATGAAAAATAATAAACATTAACAGTAAAACAAACAAATTAGTGCTTATTATAAATAAATTAAACCAGTTTAGTACGTTAATTTCTTAGAAAAGGATTAATTTGTCAAAACAATACCCCTATCGAGAAAAAATCGAACTAAATACTTGCCTCATAAAAATTTTTATCGGCCTAGGCCATAACAAGTTATTTCTTTATCGAATGTTGACAACAATAAAGTTTAAATTATAGACCGCGTGGAGATAAAATATATTTTTAATATTTATTTATAAGTAAACATTGGTTCCAAAAAAATTAATGAATTAAGCTTGGTACTTTAAAAAATCTATTTGAAATTGGCTGTGGTGGCAAATCAAGTTTACATAATACACCAGCTTCTGTAAAGATTTGTCGATCAGTTGATCCAGGCCAATAAAAAATTTTTATTATATATATATATTTAATATTTACCACTTCTTGCCATAAAGGTAATAGTTATGTTTTCTCCATTTATATCCTCAATTATTCCTAAAAATAATTTACCTCAGTGCTCGATATTAATAAAAAAAAAGGAGACATACCTGGATACCATGTCTCTGTAAATTGAAGCTACCCATTGTAAATGTAATGCTACTTGCCGGTTTATGTAGATATTAAACCTGCAGAACAGGAGATGGCACTAAAACCCGGTTTTTCAAAAGTGGACTTACGTCTTTTGCGAATTAGGGTAACGATATTAAATTTTATCCGAAATCGCATTTAATAATTATAAATTATTTACCTTTTTAAACAGTAGACACCTTCTGCATTAAAATTTGAATCGAATGTCATTTGATTGTAGTGTCCATGGTATACTGTTTGTTGCGATGGTTATGACAAAGATAATATATTATCTTATATTATATTATATATTATTATATTATATTATTATATTATTATATTATTATATTATTATATTATTATATTATTATAATATTATATTATTATATTATATATTATCTTTGGGTTATGCAGTGGCGGCTGGTGGATTTTGGGCACACCCATATCTCAGTTATTAGACATGGGACCCACATCAAATTTATATGAGTTTATAATGACATTATATAGACAAGTTCTGCGCAAGCAGAATTTAAATTAAAGTTTGCGAAAAAAAGTTAGTTTTTAAGTGCAACCCCCAGCCTCCTGCCCCTCCAAATTAGGATAATTCAAATTAAAGTGGTACAATATTTAATTCAATGAAGTTTATCGACAAATTTCAAATTTTATTACTTATAATTTTTATTATTTCTTTTACTAAATTTAAAAAAAATTGAAATGGTATAAAATCTGTATTACTTGAATTTTTTTAATAAAATTTCAAATTTATCGATAAACTTCAGTGAATTAAATATTGTACCACTTTAATTTGAATTATCCTAATTTGGAGGGGCAGGAGGCTGGGGGTTGCACTTAAAAACTAACTTTTTTTCGCAAACTTTAATTTAAATTTTGCTTGCGCAGAACTTGTCTATATATATGTATATATATATATATGGGTCCCATGTCTAATAACTGAGATATGGGTGTGCCAAAATCCACCAGCCGCCACTGGGGTTATGATATATTTGCCCGCCGCGGCGATTTTTTAATTTAATTAATAAAATAAAATTAACTCTTTTTTTTAACATTTTATGAAAGGTTCCAATTGATCTCCGCGAAGGTGCTTTTTTAAAATATTATTTAGTTGCTGCTAAGGAGCAGTAATGGTTTGCATACAATGCTCGTATTAAATCGATACTAAAGTTCTACTTTACTGCCGATTTTAGATAAAAATATCTTATTATCATTATTCGTACAAAATATCATTGGCGTCATTAGCGTGGACAAAAAAGTCCACGTCAATGATGCAAGTAAATATCCACGCCAATGACTAAATTAAGGTTAAGGTTCTTTGGACAGCAAATGGATTAATGAATTTAATTTAAATTATGCATACCTTTTGTAGTTGTCACTGCTCATTAATTATTGTCAATATTTTTCTAATAGCTTTTAGATAAACAAAATTGTCACTAGCACTCCAATGATGCACATTAAACATACGCCCATGAAACACATAACAAATTCACACTTCATAGTTCACTGTGCAACTGTTCGCGTTTGGCGCCAAATCAAGTAAATAGCGTATACCAAAATGTTTATAATAACGGTCGCTAACTGGAAAATTTAAAGTAGGCGGGAATTTTAAATACGTATCATTATAATCCACGCTAATGATGTCAAACTCAGGGACACATTTAAGAAATGTTTTTTTTTCAATTCAATTTTATTTTTTTGTCTCAATCCCGCTTAACATATCTTAAAAGGTGTTGTCTAAAATATACTATTGCTAGAGTATTTATGGACAGTTTCTTAATTTGCAAAAAAAAAATATTCTGGTGAAAGGATATCCAGGGACATCCACGCTAATGACAATTTATGTAATTAAAGGGAAAATGTATCGAATTGGTTTTATTTTATTATTAAGTTAATAGGTGTATGAATAGGGTCAATAAACCCCTAAATAAATATAAAATAAAAAATGGTGAACATGCACTTGACTGAGCATGGCAAGTCAGGGACATAAAATTTCCCCTATTGCAAGAATGACCCATATACCATAAAGTTTTGCCCCGCGCTCCTTAAAACCTATATATATATATATATATATATATATATATATTTACTTCCAGCATACAAAGTGAGCCACTTTCGAAGGTAATTTACTATTAAAGTGAGGTCCATGGCAAAGTGAGTACCGTATATGGTCCTCACTTTGTCAAAGCAATAATTTTATGCCTGAACGCTTCTGTGTTACATAAAATGTTGTTTCAGTAAGACATAAAAAAAGCCTCACTTTGCATTTTAGTTTCTTAAACCGCTACTAGGTGGCGCTGCTACCGCAACTTGGTGGCGCTTCTTGTTGAGTATATTTTCAAGACGTATATTTTTAGGTGCTTATAAGCAACTTTCTACGCATTAAGTGAGGACCATAAAATTGACAACTGTAAACGGTCCTCACTAAATGCTAGGAATGGTTTGTTGACTATAATTTTAATTTGTCTTTTGTCTGGTTTGATCTGTGCCAGGGTATTGATTCTTTAAGTAATCTGGCGGAAAACTGCTTTAACCTTTAACCGCTACTAAGTGGTTTGTTAGAGACCACTAGATATGTTTTTCCAAATATTATATTATTATTATAGATATAAAGTAATTGGCTAGACCAAAACATAGCGATTAGGTTATATTAGCTTCCCTTGTAATAGTGTCCACAAGTGGATTTTAACCAACTTATACTTAACCGATTGAGCTGAAATTTTGCACATACTTTAGGTGCTGAAGACAGTACAATTTAGTATAGGATTACCTTTCTCTTTACAACCCCCTTGATTTGGGTATCAAATGAAAGGTTTTGAAGATAAGGCGTTATACTAAATCCAATATGTCATCCGCTCCAAGATGGCGATTTATCTATTATTCACAACTTGATATGGGTATCAAATAAAAGGGCTTGACTAGTAGAAAACAATAGGGTGAGTGACGTCGAATCAAATCCAATATGGAGACCACCCCAAGGTGACAGAATAGGTACCTATTTCTTTACAACCTCCTTAAAATAAGTATCAAATGAAAGGGTTTGACAAAAAAAAACATAAATTAAATAAAGTTATACTAAATCCAAGATGGAAGATTGCCTTTATCTTCACAACCTTCCTGACATGGGTATTAATTGAAAGGGTTTGACGAATAAAAAACAATAAAGTAAGTGACGTCGTACTAAATCCAATATGGAGGCCGCCCCATGGGTGCAGAATACCTATTTCTTTAGAACCTCCTTGACATGGGTATCAAATGAAAGGGTTTGAAAAAAAAAATGATAAATTAAGTTAAGTCATACTAAATACAATATGGCGGCACCTTGCAATACTGACGCGTTGACCGAAAGATTTTTTTTTATTTTTAAGAATTAATTGAAAGTGAAGACGATGAAGCAGTTTATATATGTCAGTTAGGCAATGCATAATATGCATTCATTAATTTTGAGGCAAAATATAATTTCGATATAGCTACAAACTCTTTTTGGTATAGTCATTGAAGTGATAGGTAAGTTTATACAGGGTGTTTAAAAAACATGCGCTAATGCTCGGCTGGAGATTCGTCATCGAAAAATAGGAAAAAAAGTTATATGACCTTAATAAACATAGTTTCGGAAATGTTTAGTTTTCAAAATATCTTAAATATCGTTTTCCCGATTTTGTTGAAATTTGGCAACGTTATTTATACTAGCTAAACTTTTTTTGCTATTTTTATATATTTTTTTATGATCAAGCCACTAAAAAACTTTTTGGTCTCCCAAGTTGTTTATTACCTCGTTTTTGACAGAAAAAAATAAAACAATATTATTGCATGAAAATTAACAAAACCCATATTTTGCACCTTTTTTAAGCTAAACAAAAAATACTTCCTATTATTTTTTAATTAATCAAGGGGTTTGAAGAAAATTAACAAAAGCAATAAATAACGTTGCCAACTTTCAAAAAAACCTGGCAAACGATATTTAAGATATTTTAAAAAAGTTTTGAAAAAAATGTGTGTAATGTAAGTATCTTTAAAACTAAGCATTTCTGGCACTACGTTTGTATGAACTTTTTTCTTATTTTTGGATGACAAATCTCCAGCCAAGCATTGGCGTAAGTTTTTTGAAACCTTGTCCATCGGAACAAAATATTTTTAATTAAATTACATTATTTTGAAGTTTTTAGTGCTTAAAAGCGTGTTTTTTTGTATAAAAGAGCCGGTTTGTGTTTTTTAGTTTATTTGAACACTTTATTAATTCTTTATTAAGACAAAATCAAATGTATATATACCGTATGGGCCTATAGGCCTTACAAAAAATCAAAAACAAATGCAACACTAATAAAAAAATCAAATGTTAAAAAAACTGAATAAAATAGTGTAGAACTATATTAATGTTCATAATTAATAATTAATTATTATTAACCCAGATAGCACAAAGAAGTACTAAAAACGTCCTGAGTATATCTTGTATCAGACATTAGTAAGTTCCGAGTACGTCCGAATCAGGTCCTGAACCTTTCCCAGGACGTTCCAGGGACATCCGATGTTACCAAATCGTCGGTCCCCAGAACGTCCTAAGAAAGACATCCTCTGGCCATCCTGAAATGCTTTATTGGGGACTAATGGACAAGCTTTACAGAATTGAAGAGTGGTATTCCCAAAGGCCCAGACAGCAATATGACGTCTTAATTAAGACTTATTTTATTAATCTGTTAAATGGATTTTATTAAAATCATTTTAATAATTTGTTCGTATTCGCTTATTTTAGGAATTGCGATTACTTCGTCCCACTTTTGTTTAAATTTAAGCGTGCTCTTCACCGGCACCGATAGACGGCCTGTTACCCTCTTTTGGAGCTCGTCAGTATCGGGTAGCCGTTTACCTAGGTCTAAGACCGTTTGGTATGAAGCACGTTCTAAATTCTACTTCGCCGCTTCTTATATCAAACACAAGCAGTTACAGCGGTGAGAAGAAAGAATCGCATTAAAATGTCATAAATGTGACGTCTCCATGATGACGTCTTAAAAAGTTAATAATATGTACAAAAAAACTCATACAGCTATATTGTGGCTGTGTGAATAAAACTTTTCCGTCAATGTCAAGCTGACATCGAGCTTTGTCACATCCATTATGACTTTTTTAACATTTTTAACCAAACAATGCATACGAACTCTGGCAAGCCATTGAAGTCATTTGGAACGAGATAAAGCAAGACGGCGACTTCCATGCTTTGCCGTTTGCGGGCAGTAATTGACAAAAACAGAGGGATGACGAAATATTAATTTTTTTTTCAAACTTCAACCTAACTTTGTATTTAATTTTAGACCTTTCAAATGTGACGTATCATGTTAAAAGCCATAATTACTCCAACGAAATGATGAAAATCAGGAACACTAGATTTTTAAGCTGTATGAGTTTTTTTTGTTAGCGATAGTACGTCCTTGGGACGTACCCAGTATATCCGCTATAATTTTCCCAAATAAGTAAGAGACTGGACGTACCCAAAACTTCCGATATAGGTCTAGGACGTTCGGACCTATGTGGGACCCGAAATGGACGTCCTGGGTACCTCTTGTGCTATCTGGGAAACTAGCTATAGTTGGCTAACATGAAGATTATCGCGCCGCGACCGCAACTAATATTATTTAATTATTAAATTTCCGCCCAGTTTAGTGCTAGTTGTAAATTTTGAAAATTTTATCCAAATGGAATTTACTATAAAACAAGTGGTGACTCGGATATCCGGAAACCAAAATATTCTGAAGGCCTGTTAGGTCAAAAATTTTATCGAAATCGGATTTAGACACCTCAATTTACAATAAAACAAGTGGTATCCGTAAACCAATATTTTTTCAAGATCCTTTAGGTTAAACGTTTTTTTAAATATATTTATATATTTAGACATTGATTTACTCGGGCATTCAGAAACCAAAATTTAAAGTCAAACATTTTGTGTAAATCGGATTCAGAGACCTCGATTTACTGTAAAAACTAGGAAACTTTTTTTGTAATATAAAAAAAAGAATTAAAATAACCTATACAGTTAATTCTTACATTACAAATATTGTGTATTCCAATACATTGTGTTTAATGTTTTTTCTGAAATATCTCAAAAATAAACAGAACGATTTAAAAAAAATACCGATTTATAGGGATTTTAAAAACCTTTAAAAAATGTATTACTCCTATATCTGCTGGGTGCAGGGTGTAAGGTTGGGTAACCAAATTTTTGAGCATTTATTACAATATTTTTTTCTATTATGTCTCCTAAGAATGTTTTTTCTAAAATATATTAAAAACGAACAGACTGATTTAAAACACCGTACGACTTCAAAGATCTTTAAAATGATGTATTACTCAATACCTATTCAAATTCTTAAGGGCGCAGAGGGTAAGGGTGGGAAACCAATTTTTGTCATGCAAAATTGTACCCCTGGATATTAAACTTTACATGTCTCGGCTTTTTTCATAAACCTTTCAGTTTAAGAGAAATTTAGTGTGGGAAGTTTTAAAATTAATACCCTGTATAATAAATAACAAAATATTTAATAAATATTAATAAGTCTAATCATATGTTAACCCGTAAAGCTGGAGGGCCCTTTAAGCCCGCGGTCCGTTCCTACCCCTAACCCGCTCATGCCATTCAGTTGGCTTTTGGGACTTTTTAGAAAGTAAGGGTGGAACTAAAAGAGCACTTTTGTATATAACTTTTGTATATTTGTCCAAGGATGTAATTTCTTTGTGGTATTGCCAACTGTTACACAGTTTTACAAAAGTACGATGGACCTCATAAAATGGGTGGCATAAAAAATTATAAACGGTCCTCACTTGAATAGACAGATATACGGTCCTCACTTTGTTCTGATATACTCGAAAATATTTAAATGAACATTTTACGTGTATATTCTTTACCCACCTGTTACTAATTTAATATTAAGCGTAACTTAATATTAATTGTGTTTCTATTTTGACTCCTTCTACCGGTCCTCATAATATACGTGCTAAGACAAGTCCTCACTTTGTATGCTGGCCAAATATATATATATATATATATATATATATATATATATATATATATATATATTATATTTGTTTGCGATTTTGCAAGCGATTTTAGCCAAGTAAGTAAATATGTTTACTAATAACTTATTAGTAATAAGATGTATGTATCTTGCTATAGTATACCCTATAGGGTATAAATGGTGAACAATACTCCATTCGCTGTGGAATAAATTTAATATAACAAATATAATATATATATATATATATATATATACCATAAAGTTTTGCCCCGCGCTCCGTAAAACCTCTGTGCGGTAATAATGAACTCATTATTACCGTTGTTAGGAATTAGTGATTGACCGATTTCATTATTCACTGTGATTTGAACCAATTGGGTTTTAAATTTGAAGATGTAAACTAAGGGCGACTGACAGTCGCCGACTGTAATGATCTTTAAAATTAGGAGAAAGTGAGGTTAGAATTCGCTAAAAGATGTTTTAATAATTACTAATTTGGAGTGAAAAAAGCATATTACCTATTACACTCGAGATACCTAATGGTCATTATTCACTTGAGAAAAATAGCCTGCATTATCTTTCGTATAAAAAAATTATATTTAATAATACAAGTACTATTATTATTGCATTTTTTATTTTAAACAATATTGTTTTATAAAACGAGTACGAAAATTAATATTAGTTTTAAAATATCGTTGTGTTTAAATAGTGAATTTTTGCATATGGAGATCGCTTATAACCTTTCATAAAAATACAATAAAAAAAGTTAAAAAAACTAATATTTTTTATTTAATTAATTTTTTTGATTAAAAAACGTACAAAATTTTTAAAGTCGAATAATTTTTGGAAAATCTACTATATATCTACTGCCTGGGGAAGTATAAATGAACATCTTTTCCAAAAATTATCCAAATTTGAAAATTTTGTAGATTCTACAGGTCTATATTATAATTATTTTCCATAGAGAATTTATAAACTAATTTTACATTAAATTTACATTTTAAAATTTATCTTAGTAGGTAATTTAAACCCATACATAATGTATAACAATTATTGTTACTGTACAATAATTGTTATACATGTATTATAATGCATTATTTATGGGTTTTGCTACATAGCGAACTAATAATAAAAAGTACCATTTAATTTTGATGCGTGTAACAATTTAAAATGATTACGATTTAGGAAAACCGCGTGAAAAAAAAACAAAAACAGAATCAGCAGACGGAAATTAAAGTACTTCCAATTCTTTAACGCCTCTCAAAATGCGAGATGAAAGAATTTGAACAGGATAAAAAAAGGACCACAATGCATTTAAACGTTATCTAAGTATTAAAAGATAAGTAAGTCCCCGCGAATTTATATGGAAATCCAATTACCTACAAAAGTAAAATTGTGGGTTTTATTTGATTGAAAATGATCTTAAGGTCGGAGTTCTGAAGTTAATTTATTTTACCCTATTATTTTTATGATGTTTTAGAAAATAATTTTACCGTTGAATCAAGGCTTTCACTTTTTTAATCTAAATATTTTTTTGTTGTGTAACAAATAATTTCCGTTGCCTGCAGTTTCTATCAGAAAAGTTTGCTCAGCTATATATATATATATATATATATATATATATATTTATAAATATTTATAGGTATATTCATTTAGTAAAAGCTATTTACAGCGAATATAAAAAATAACAACAATCAATAAAAATGCAGAGCAGCATCAGCCGCCCAGCAAATAATACCTGGAGATGGTACATGAGGTTGTACCGAAACGTCGTCAGACATACGGTTCTTTTAAGAACCAAAAACTGACAACACGGAGCAGATCCCGGAAAACCATCAATACATATAACGCCTCTGGAAACCTAAAGCAGAACATACATTGACAAACTATTACTTACTCTACTCAAAAAATATATTTTTTAGATCTTTTTTTCATAATATTATCTACAAGTATATGGGTTTCAAAATTTAAATTTTTGTGTACGATAACACCTAAATATTTAAAGATATTTAATGTTTCAAGATCAGAACCATGAATAAAAGGTTTTATTTACATAATTAATATTTTTATTAAAACGTTGTTCCAGCTCTTTTATGTTACCTTTATTAATTGGACATCAAATGGCAAATTTTCGATGGCACCTATAAATTCGTTATCTATGTATTTAATAAATACTATTATCGTCTGTTAGGTTGTTACCTGAAATATAACAAACGTCTAGCTCTTCATTTTTATCAAGTTTGAAGTCTTCTAAAGCTGCCTCCAATTCGTCAAAGGTTTTTTGAAATGACTAGGCTCTTTTATATTACTCTTTAAAAAAAATCTTACTTTGCATAAAATCTTCAAAACAGAATAGAACTTGTCCAAACTCCGAATTTAAACACACATTGCGTTTTCTATTTATAAAACTCGTGCAGAACTGGTGCATTTTCTGTGTTTCATTTATAAAACTGTTTGTGTTTTTCGTGTGCTATTGAACTGTCAGTGCCCTCGGTGCAATTATTTTAACCCGAGCCCCGAGAGCTGGTGTTAGTTTAGTGCAAAACAACAATGGCCGCTGAAGATAAAAAAGGTTATTTAAACCTATATTGTTTATCTTCCACCAACAGCAGTAATGAAGAAGAAATTACAGCACTGGAATTCACCAGGAATATAATTTCTAAAGTATTTTTTTTATTTATGATGATTTGTCACAAATATATATATGGTAGACTTAAAAAGGTGATATTTTGCGAGCAGTCACTTACTACCAAAACACATATTCACACATAATTACAATTGTTTGAGTGAACGCAGTGTCGTAGAAACAGGGTTTGCTTAAGCTTATTGTCCCATATAAACTTTGAGGTTAGGTTTTTATACCATTTGATGCAATTTTTTGATTACTCAGTTCGGCTACTATTAAAAAGGTATACCTCATAAACTTCGATAAAATAAACCGTTTCCGAGATATTCGAGATTACAATAATTGTTATATCGGGCTAAAAGGTATATGATAACAAATTTTTTAATTGAAAAAGCTACAATTTTTTTTAATGTGACGGTCAGTGGAAAAAGTCCCGAGGCTCATGGAATGCCCTTTTTAGATTTTTCAATTAAAAAATAAAATTTATTATCATAGTCCTTTTAAATAATGCGATATAACAATTATTGTAATCTCGAATATCTCGGAAACGGTTTATTTTATCGAAGTTTGAGAGGTACACTTTTTTAATGGTAGCCAAACTGTGTAATCGAAAAATTGCATCAAATGTTATAAAAACCTAACCTCAAAGTTTGTATGGGACAATAAGCTTAAAGCAACCCCCGTTTCTACGACACTGTGTTCACTCAAACAATTGTAATTATGTGTGAATATGTGTTTTGGTAGTAAGTGACTGTTTGCAAAATATCACCTTTCCAAGACTACCATAGTAGAGGTCATATTAAAAAAACTGATATGATAAGTAACCCTTTATCACCCTTTATCTTGGAAACATAAGTAATTAGGAAAAATATTTATTTAGATTTTCGTCTTATTTTGACTTGCTTAATCTTTTCCTAAATTTATGCCAATAAGTTTAGGGACACCTGTATATATATATATATATTAGGGTGGTCCTTAATAAGGTTATTTTCAAATTTCTTTGCTCCCAGGGGCTCAAATACTTCCAAATTGATAAAAAAAAATTCCCTGAAAATTTGAGCTCTTAATATTAACTCTAAGATAGTGCGCATTCCAATCTAAGTTTCCTATGGAAATAACATAGGAAAAATTACTTTTGTTGTTTATAATTTTATATTTTATATCTTGGGGACGCATGAATTAAAAATATACATATTTTTATAGAGAATTTAACGCTCTACAAAAAAGGTCTCTAATAATTTTTCCATTAGTCTATTGGTTTAAAAGTTATTCAACGCCAAAGTTTAATTTTCATATTATTATTAATAATATTATTATCAAGGCTTTTTTATGAGGCGCCGTTTGTGTCAAAATTAAAAGTGCTAAATAAACTTATTTTGTTTTATAAATAATTAATTATATGCTTTACTAAATAATTTTTTTATAAAATTATTTAAAAAAATTTTTTTTTTTCTAAAAAATTTTAAAAAATAATTTTTTTTAAAAATAATTTTTTTTTAAAATAATTTTTTTTAAAAATAATTTTTTTATAAAATAATTTTTTTTTATAAAATAATTCTTTTTTATAAAATTATTTTTTTTGATTTGTAGTTTTGTTTTAAGAGAATTGATTTATTTATTTTAATTTGTTTTCAAGAGAATTATTTTATTTATTTATTTTAGTTTTTAACAAGTGCTTTCTTATAAAAACCGTTTAAACATAAAGAATTCTTGTTAAAAACTAAAAATCAAAATAAATGTAGATAAAAAAATTAATGAATTAATGAATAAAAATAATAAATTATTATTTTCAATCGTTTCCCCAAATTGCGTCAAACAAAAGCCCGTGGGCTTTTGTTTGACGCAGTCCGTCATAAAATTGTATCTGGGGAGGGGTGTTCGGGTTTACTCGGGTTTACTCGAGTGTCTACAAACAAATAGAGATGGCTGCAGTAAAAATTAATTTATAAATGCGCCCGTCGCGACGCGTCGTCTTTTATTAAATAATTTTTAATTCGAATTGAAAATTATTTTATAAAAAAATTATTTTATAAAATTTTTTACAAAAAAAAAATATAAAAAAATTATTTTATAAAAAATTAAAAAAAAAAAATTTTTATAAAAAAAATAATTTTATAAAAAAATTATTTGGTAAAGCATATAATTAATTATTTATAAAACAAAATAAGTTTATTTAGCACTTTTAATTTTGACACAAACGGCGCCTCATAAAAAAGCCTTGATAATATTAATAATAATATCAAAATTAAACTTTGACGTTGAATAACTTTTAAACAAATAGACTAATGGAAAAATTATAAGAGACCTTTTTTGTAGAGCGTTAAATTCTATATAAAAATATGTATGATTTATAATTTTTAATTTATTCGTTCCCAAGTTATAAAATTATAAACAACAAAAGTAATTTTTCCTATGTTATTTCCATAGGAAACTTAGATTGGAATGCGCACTATCTAAGAGTTAATATTAAGAGCTCAAATTTTCAGGGAATTTTTTTTTATTAATTTGGAAGCATTTAAGCCCCTGGGAGCAAAGAAATTTGAAAATAACCTTATTAAGGACCACCCTAATATATATATATATAATTATAAATAATAACAACTAATTAATTTATTTTATTAATTTATTCATTTAATAAAGATTTCCGCCAAAACCGTTTGTGTACGTATGCAACCGTATGTTAAAAAAACTAAAAGCAAACTGAATGCGAAAAAAGTGCAGCATAAGATTTAGGAATCAAGAACGCTATTAGGTTATAATCTCAAAAGTTCGTTACGAATAAGTTGTCAATACTTTTTGTACCACTGCGCAATAACATAAAGGCCCCACGCGGCCATATATTATTATTAGTTAGTTTACCTGTAAACTACAGAAACAATTTTGTATTTACATTTATAAGTATCTTTTGTCCCTATATGGCGTTTTCGGAACGTTACATTTTAAAGCCACTTATAATAATAATAATAATAATAATAATATAATAAAAATTTAAGTCTTTTTTATAGCTTATTTTAGGAATAATAAATGTATGTGTACTCTATTTTTTTTTAATATCATATAAAATAAAAAAAATAAAGCATAAAGTTCCTACGGGTAAATGTTTTAAGTTCCAAGTTTTAGACCAGCAAATTTGACTGTTTTAAGTATTGTTTCTAAACAAACTTAATTGGAATTTGTGTGACTAAAAACATATAATAAGATCATACCAGTTAAAATTTACTAAAAATTTAAAAAGAAACTATTTAGAAAGAATAATTTTCCATGTTTTGAGTTAACGTAATCTAGGTATATGGTCATACATGCCTACGAATGGGCTTTTAACATAATTATTAAAATCCCCCTTATAACAATTTTCCATTTTTACATTAGTCTATGAAAAAATCGTTATATCTAACTAACAACTGAATGAATGCTCTAAAAATGAATGAATGAATTAAATTAATGAATGCTCTAAAAAACGAATTTTTTTTTTTTTTTCATAAACTTACTCATTCAAAAGATATCTTAGGTCAAAATTTAAAAAGTTTTGAAAAATATTTTTTTTCCAAATATAATCGCTGCCAAAGTTCAATTTTTTTTTTATGATTTCCGTAAAAAATAGTAATTTTACGATTTTTTAAATATCTTTATAAATTTCTTATTAATTAAAATAACCTTTTAACTATTTTTCCTTTTTATCTGGAACTTTACTTTAAAATATTAATTTTTAAGAAGTATTTCAATATCCGGGTCTCTTGGATGAGAGTCATGTTTTAACGTTTATTTGTCATATAAATAATTGCATTACAACATTTATAACAATGAATTATTCAGGAAAAAAGTTAAAAAAAATGTCATATTAAGAGCTAGGTATCCTAATCATTGAACCATAGGGAATATACTTTATATAATTAATTATTAACAAACATATTATTAATCCGCGCGCGCTTGTCTTTGAAAAGATTATATTAATCGAAAAAAAAGACAACTTTTTGTAGATCAGTTAATTTCCACCAAAAATTTGTACTTCTAATTTAAATTCAAAATCCTAACTATTCTGCAAGTTATAAAATTTCCAAAACTTTTTAAACTTTGACCTAAGATATCTTTTGAATGAATAGGTTTACGAAAGTACCTTTTTGTAGAGCTTTTAGAACAATTTTATGAAACTTAAAACTTATATAATAAAACGTAGAGCTTTTAGACCAATTTTATGAACCTTAAAATAACAAGATAGATGATAACACTGACAAAAATATGTTGAAAAATTACACAAAACACAATGCGCCACCTTTTAATGTTTTTTTAACATTTGTATAACTTATTTATTCTTCTGTATGCAAAATATTTTAAAATAGTTATTTGAAATAAACTATTTATTTTTTTAATAAACAATACATGTATTTTTAAGAAAATTATTCTAGGTTTATTTTAAATTTTAAACCTTGATAAAAAAATAAATTTAATTTTTTTTTAAATTAACCAGATCCGAACCACGTTTTTAAAAATAACAAGTGGTTTATTTTATAACTTAAACGCCGACGGTGGACTAGGGTCAGTGCTGCTGACTACAAGCCGAGAGGTCGTGGGTTCAAGTCCCACATTGGTGTGGTTGTTTATTTGTGTTTGTCCTATTGCTTTTAGAACAATTTTATGAAACTTAAAACTTATATAATAAAACGTAGAGCTTTTAGACCAATTTTATGAACCTTAAAATAACAAGATAGATGATAACACTGACAAAAATATGTTGAAAAATTACACAAAACACAATGCGCCACCTTTTAATGTTTTTTTAACATTTGTATAACTTATTTATTCTTCTGTATGCAAAATATTTTAAAATAGTTATTTGAAATAAACTATTTATTTTTTTAATAAACAATACATGTATTTTTAAGAAAATTATTCTAGGTTTATTTTAAATTTTAAACCTTGATAAAAAAATAAATTTAATTTTTTTTTAAATTAACCAGATCCGAACCACGTTTTTAAAAATAACAAGTGGTTTATTTTATAACTTAAACGCCGACGGTGGACTAGGGTCAGTGCTGCTGACTACAAGCCGAGAGGTCGTGGGTTCAAGTCCCACATTGGTGTGGTTGTTTATTTGTGTTTGTCCTATTGTGTATTAGTCCTTCGGAGGGGACTTTTAGCCCGCTGTTCATTCCTAACCCCTAAAGCTTAATTTTCATATATCCGTTTGTCCGTTATCCGTTTGTCCGTTTTTCAATAAAATCGTCCGATAAGAAATGTTCTAATTTTCATGCATCCGTTTTTTAATGACGTTTAAGGGATTGATTTGGTGACAAATACAAATTAAGTTTCAGTATATTCACTTTACTAAATTTACCTAATGCTTATAAGCATAGTTACAATTATGTCAACAATTGTAACAATTATGTCAACAATTGTAACTTAAACAGTTAGCTGTCTAATAAATTTAAAGGTAGGTAAATATACCATATAAAAAGAATATACTAGCCTTAATGTAACATTACTTTAAAATGTATAGTTTTAAAAAAGCAGGTCCTTTTAGTTTTAGTTTTAATATTTTTTTTGTTTGTCTTTTCTTTTTTTCTTATTAAATAAAAACATAACAGTAAAACATTATTCACATAACGAACGTAATATTTCTGTTTTACAATCTTATTGAAAAAATATAAAAAGATTTGAAAATAAATTTTCGTAAGGTTGTCCTGGAGTGAGTGTCGAATGATCAGAATTCAAAAAAAATTTACAAATAAATTCTTTATGATGCTTCATATCTTCCTGTTTAATTTAATAAAAATTCTTGTCGATGGGAGCCGAGTAAATACATTTCAAAGTTGAGTAAAAATACACGGGTTCTTATGGCAGCAAGTGGATTGTTAATCTTTTCTCCTCCGAAATAATTATTGCTAATGATAGGATTGCAATGAAAAATGAGTATATCGTGGAGCGTAATTTCAAAACATGATACGCGAAGTTTCATAATGATCATGTCGGTAGGAAAAAAGTTCTATTGGATTAAATCGAAATTTGACGCATTCATGACGAGATTCATGGCAACGTCGCTGACGTCAGATAGAAACGCTGTCTCCCGGTGCTACATAGGTGTGAGTGAGAACGTATTTAGCAAGGGTAAGGGTGAAAGAGACAGCGAATACGACGTTGCCAAGCGTTGCGACTGTTATTGGCGAAATTTTTAAAAGCGATGTTATAGATTTTTATTCATTCACATAGACTATAACAACGCCTCATGAACTTACAATGCAATTACGTTGAAAAATATTAAAAAAATCGCCTAAAAATGGAATTTATACCCATATGAATAATGGTGGCAAGTAGTTGGCAACGGATTGTACCACGATCGAAACACTAAAACTCATGCCCGGACAACCTTAAAACGTTACGCGTCAAAAACAGATGTGTAGTGACGGATGAGTTAAAATTATTTTATCTACGCCAGTGAGATAAGAACTTCTTATCCCACTCATTTTGAGTGAGATAAGAAGTTCATTAACGCACGCGTTTTTCTCTGCTTTTAGCCAATCAAATGAAAAAAGTCAAAATGTCAAAATAACCCTAAATTAAGTCTTAGACAAAAATAATTACCGTTTATTTTTTCATTTAGAGGCGTAGATAAAAATTTGTACAATATACGTGTGATAACGCTTTATTAACGTACTTTTGCATGCAAATTTCGCATGCGTACGTTAATAAAGCTCTTATCCACTTATATCGTAAATAACTATTAACTTTCTCTGCCAGATGTACGAAGTTGAAACTTGACGGACCGATAAAATTTCAAAATTTTCGAATTATAATTGGACCAATAAGAGCGCTCCCGGATAAACGCAATAACGGATACATGAAAATTAAGCTTAACCCGCTCAAGCCATTCAGTGGGCTTCTAGGACTTCTTAGGAAGTAAGGGTGAAACCCGAAAAACTAACTTTTTTTCGCAAACTTCAATTAAAATTCTGTTTGTGCCGAACTTGTCTATTTAAAGTCATTATAAACTAAACTGCGCACCACTCAATGTGTCGCGACCAAAAAGTTCGTCCTTTTTCAAAAAGACATAACTTTTTTGTTTCTTAAACGATTTTACGGTTCTTCAAGTAAATTTCGTACAGAGTGATATGTAAAACGGTGAAAATTTTCAATAACTTCATCCAAGCCCCGTTTGAAAAAAAAAATATTTGTTCTCGTTTTTACTTTGAAATAATGAAGTATTATGTCTTAACCTTAAAAACGTTTTCAAATTTTTCGAATTGGAATCTTAGCAACGAAAATATGATTTTTTTTCCAAAAGAGTAGGTACATTTAAGAGTTTCTGGTAGGCAATACACTCAGTATTTTTAAGAACAAGAAGATAAAATGGTGAAAGATTGTTCCTTGAATAATTTTAAACAAGCGACAAGCAACAAACTTCCATTATTTTCAGAGGGGCCTAAGCGAAGACATTTTGGTGAAAATTTGCGAAAACTAGACCTGAACCTATATTTACGTTCGTGACATGTTTTCTTTATAATTTTGACCTCCTGATTGTGATTCAGGTGTCAAATTTAACCGAAATCACCAAGAATTAAAATTCGAAAACAATTCCCGGCTTGTCTTAATAAAATCCGGTCGCTGGCGTGTTTCTTGCATATTTATGATGCCATTTGGGGCGAAATTACTGCAATTTTTTTGAGTGGTTAGGATAATGTTACATTTAACTTACATTTACATTGAGCACTAGTGATAACTTATCACTGAAGTACCTACCTACCTAATTGGTAATAAAGTTAAATAAAAATATTTTTGTTCATTTTGGAAAATTTTATGCGATATAATCATAATCAAAACTACAACATTCAACAGAAAAATGTAACAAACAATAACAATAATAACTTTCGTTGGCCCTCCCCTAACCCGTAATAATTCGTTAACCCACCTGGGCCTCGACCAAGTTCCTTATAAATTCCTGGGGTATCCCATTCCTCCTGAATAGCATTTACCAATTCATCCAAATTTTTCATGCCTTCCCTCTTTTTCATCTTTAGTTTCATCCTGCTCCACACATGCTCAATATGATTCATATCCGGAGACAAAGGTCTCAATTAATTCTCTCAATATGGTGGTCCCTAAAATACTCATTTACGATATAGGCGCGGTGCGGACTGGCATTGTCGTTCACCAACACCAATTATTGCCAACATTTTGAGCATAAGGGACCACGATATCACTAACAAGCAAATCTCTATATCTCTCAGCATTCACTTTTTCCATTCATCGCTATTCCACCCCAAACAGTCACTCCTCCACCTCCAAAAGCCACCCTTGCCTCCCGTTTCGTGCAATCTTATGCGAACCGTTGCAACGGTTGCAACGCGGTGATTTGGAGATGTTAATGGGTCCCAAGTCTAATAACTGATATATTGGTACATCCAAAGTCCACCAGCCGCCATTGCTTTTCTGTGGTGGGAACCCCCCCATTATAGACATTATAAATATTTTTGGTTTTTAGGTTACGTTAACATATTTTATTATTGCTTCTATTGAAAATGTAATGCTTTTAATTTTTAATTATACTTTAACTAAAGCTTATACAATTAGATATTTGATGTCTTGGTGTAAAGATCTAGTAGTTTTATTGGTTGCCTTTATAAGTTTTATTGTTTGTTTTTTTTTACCTTTTCATACACATTTTTAATCTATTCCTTTGGCTTCTTCACCAAAATATGTCAGTTTGTGACATAAAATTAAAAGACTTAAAAAATTAACACTTTTTACGGCCCTGAAAAAACTTTTTTACCTTGCTCTGACAACCGTTAAAAACTAAAAACTAACTTATAAATTACTTAACCCCCAGTGAAATTTTAAAAACTCTAACTAATATAAAATGCATCAATACAATCGCCTTAAACGCTAATATTACGAAATGTTGGAAAACTTTTTACCTACTGGTTGATCATTTTAAAACTCTAGAGAATTTATTATCAGTTACAACTTCTGAATAAGTAATCAAGATTGGCAGTTGTAAACTGCTATTTCTTCTAAATATTTATTTTTAAATTCCATTTTGTACATAATTTTTTTGAATGTTTGGTGTCATTTAATTTATAGGTTTATTGTTGCAAAACAAATTATATCAGTTTGTAATAAATCTTTCTTTGTTTTCATTTCTAAAAATCTTTTTAGTAAATTCGACCCATTTTATTATAATTCACAAAAAATTTGTTTATACATTATGCATTATAATCAGGGCACTTACTTTCACTCTTTTATTTAAAGTTCTTGTAATATTTCGTGGAACGAACCCTTATTATAAACTTTACTTTACAAGTGAATTTTACAAGAAAATATTGCAACAATGAGTAGTAAGTAAAAGAAGTTATAGACAATTGAGGCCCTTGTTACAAAAATAGCCATAGTTGTTATTTACGTAAATTTGAATTTTAAATTATTATTTTAAGGCAGTACTCATTAATTTAACAAGATATTTTTATAACAAATCATTAGGTTTAAACAGCATAAGCATATCTTTTCAAGTTTTTAAGATATGATTTTAAAATTAAAAAGACATTTTTGGACAATGGCTTTTTTTGTTAGAAGCGTCTAAATTGTATGTATGAAAGAGGGTAAATAAAGCAAGATAATAATCTAACCATACTTGTAAAAAACGTATGTGGTCTTCCTAAAAATTCAAACATAACCTTTTTACTTGTTATAAAACTATTAAAGGCATATTTTAGTATTTAAGTTGATAAAATTATGTTTTAAATTTAAAATACGCTCTTCTGATATGTACTGCGATTTTCGAAACTGAAAACAGATGTTGGAAATACACTTTCTTTTAGGTAGGGACTATGCTTCACACCAACGCTTATTTCGTTTTTTGTAAAAATAATACAATACATGTATTTTTTTGTACAAACGTCTTAATTTAAAACAATTCATTCATATTCATATGTTAAGGTGGGACTTTTGGGTGTAAAGTATAGTAAACCATTATTAACCTATAATCAAAGGTACTTTATAATACAATCAAAACATTATATCCTTCAGTTCAGTATGATCGACTCTACCCTACATATACATATATTTTTTCATTACCAAGTTTATTTTAACAATAAATAAATATCCATTTGGTACTTTTGATGGAAAGCAAAAAAACAATTTAGTTTTTTATAGCAATGTTTTATTTTTTTAAAGAAACCACCTTTTGTTTTCCAATATCTAAAAGGTTTTTAGTAAAAACACATCGGCCGCTTTATTTTATTTAAGATAAACGTTTTTAGCGATATTTTATTGTTTTTCTTATGTTAAAAAGAAAGTGTTCTGCAGTAGGTATTTTATTTAGAAAAAGGAAAAACTTGTTGGCCGGTTTAATTCTTAAAAAAAAAACAACGGCTCAGATGATATAGAGTGAATTCGACGAAGAAAAACAGACAGTAGGTAGGTAACGATGTGAAAAGAATTGCATTAGTGCCCGAACGCGACCAAAGAAACAATAACATTTGAACACAGCACAGCGTATGTGACGATCGTTAAAGTGATAAACATAATAAAATGTGTATCGGGGAAAATTCTCCACCAGCAAATACCGCGAGCGTCGTACGTATTTCCTTAGTTTTCATATTCCCGAAACTTTTATTTCAATGGCTTTACTAGAAATACAAGCCATTTTCATCCATCTTTATTGTGTTTCAAGCACTCCATTAGATTAAATTTTGTGGATTCAAATACGATTTAATGCCACGTTTAGTTTAAGGCTTTTATTACTAAATTTTATAGACGCATATAAAATGGTACTTTATTTTGTATTCAAAATACCTGTTCTTCGCATTTTACTTTTGTATACTTAAATTGTTTGCCAAAGGCCCTTTTTTATGTGTCATAAGGAATCATAAGTTTTTAAGCTAATGAAACAACAATTTTCATGGAATATGTAATTTTATGGCTTTGCTGAGAGTGGGCAAAATAGGTAATGAATTGCCTGATTGTTCATTTTAGGTTAAAGTTAAGAAATACACAATTAGGGAATTTATTTTTTACCCATTCTTGTTTCTGATTTTTATAAATAATTTATATATACATATATATATATATAAATATAAATATTTATATATAATATAATAATAATATAATATAATATATTTATATATAATTTATATACAGGGTGTTATGTAATTATTGTTATATATTAAAATGGGTTGTTCCTTAGGGTCCATAAAGAAGCACCTGAAACTTTTTTTTTCTAAATTCCAAAGTCTAAAAATAATTTATAATAACCTTTATCCTACCAAAAAGTACGCCACTGATCGACTAGGAACTTTAGGTTAATCTGGTGGATTTATTGTGTTATGGTTGGTAACAACAGTATTTCCAAAATCTCTTAAAAAAGTTGACAAACATTGTTTAAATTTAGCTTAATTACAAAAATGACAAAATTAACAATGCAAATTGTCAATTTGGTGTTTTTATTAATTGTTGGTTATTTCATTTTTGTACTGAAGGTAAATTCAAACAAAATCTGCCAACTTTTATGACAGAATCTAGTGCATTTCTTTTAAATTTTAGGTTATGTTTTCAAATTGTAAATATCTTAACTAAGGGAAGTGCTTTTGGATTTATTTACACAAATTAAATGTTTAAAGTTTAACCTGTGAACTGGTCCAAATTTCATCTGAGTAAACAGAGAAAAAAACTGATGAAAAAATTAATTTTGTGGTTATGTATTTCAAATTTCAAAGGTACTAAATTTTCTAATCATTGCTTAAGCTAATAGCTGGATCAGTAAATAAATACAGAAGGGTATTATAGCTTTAAGGGCATAAAACTTTTGTATTTATTGAGTTTTTATTTATTTTTTGCAAGAAAAATTTTTAGTAACAATTTTTTACATCTGGCAACGCATAGCTACTTTGTTGGTTGGTATCTATGTACTTACAAAATACAGGTGTGCAGAGATAAACAAGTGTGTAACCAGTGGCGTATCACAAAAAATATAAAAAACTTCTAATGCATATTTTTTCTTTATCTTTGGAAAAATGTTTTTTTAAATATTTTTCCTTTATTCCTTATGTCAAAAGGTATTCAGTATTTTAATATATAACATTAATTACATAACACCCTGTATATATATTGTAGCGAGTACCGCTCTGGATATCGGAGTGATGACTCATCGCCGGTTAGTCATCGCCGATGAGTCATCGCCGGTGACTCAGCGCTCGAACAATCGAGAGTGTGGAGCTCGCTGGAATGTTCCAGAAGACCTTGGCGCTGAATATATAAGAAACGGAGCAGCACACGGCAGTCAGTTATGATTTGGTACTCGCGGCGAAATAAATAAATATAAGTGCAAATAAATAGACTCTTGAACAATAGTGATATATAAATAAATAGTAGTTAAGTGTTTAGTTAGTTTTATAGTGTTTTAAGTGTAGTTAAGTTATTAAATAAATAGTTTAGTTCGTTAATTAACCAGTGCGTGTTTTAATTCACACTACGAACAGTTAAAAACGTTACAATTGGTGTCAGAAGTGGGATTAGTGTGAAATTTCGCGAAAATGGTTTCGTTAATGGACTTAAAAGTGGCGGACCTTAAGCGGGAGCTAGAAGAAAGAGAATGTGATACAACTGGAAAAAAGAATGTGTTGCAGCAGCGGCTTCGAGAAGCGTTGGAACAGGAAGGTGAAAATCCAGATACGTATTTATTTGAAGGTTCGTGTGATATGCATTTATTGTTGCAAAATTTAAAGGATGATTTGCAACAGAAAATGGTGGAAAATTCTAGCGATGTACAACAGAGAATTTTGGAAAATTCTAACGAGTTGCAACAGAAAATGCTAGAAAATTCTAAGGATTTGCAACAGAAAATGTTAGAAAATTCTGGCGATGTACAACAGAGAATTCTGGAAAATTCTAATGAGTTACAACAGAAAATGTTGGAAAATTCTAACGAGTTACAACAGAAAATGGTAGAAAATTCTAGCGATTTAAAAATCGATTTACAACAGAAGATTCTGGAAAATTCCAACGATTTACAACAGAGAATTCTGGAAAATTCTAACGAGTTGCAAAAGAAAATGCTGGAAAATTCTAACGAGTTACAACAGAAAATGTTAGAAAATGTCAACGATTTAAAGGACGATTTGCAACAGAAAATGCTGGAAAATTCTAGCGAACTACAGCAGAAAATTCTGGAAAATTCAAAAAATTTAAAGGAATGTTTGGAACAGAAGATTCTAGATAATGTTAAGGAATTAAAAGAGGACGTAAGGATGGAATTAAATAACGTAAGGATGGAATTGAATGACGTAAGGATGGAATTGGATGATAAATTGGAAGTCAAAATTAAAGAAATAAATAGTAAACTGACAGCTGTAAATCTACCCATGATGCTGGCGGAACCAGGAACAATGCCAGAGGGAAGCCGAGTACGGATGAAACCACCTCAGTTCGATGGAAAAACTTCTTGGACCAACTACATACGTCAGTTTGAGGCAGCAGCAAAAGCAAATGGCTGGCTACCAGAAGAAAAAGCTACAGCGTTGACTCTGGCTTTACGCGGAGATGCAACGGACATCTTGCAGACGCTTTCTCCAAACGAACAAGAAGATTACGAAGCGTTAGTGAAACATCTGGAACTTCGATATGGCCAGACACATCTGGAACATGTCTACCATTCCCAACTTAAGAACCGCTGCCAGAAATCAAACGAGACTTTGCAAGAATTCGAGGCTGATATTGCACGCTTGGTCCGGCTAGCATATCCAGCTACTCCAACGACCGTTATGGAACGATTAGCGGTTCAAGCCTTTTTGGATGGACTTCGAGACAACGAAACAAGACAGGCTCTAACACTGGCTCGTCCGAGCCAACTGGTTGATGCATTGGCTCGAGCTTTGGAATTCGAGGCGGCAAAGCAGAGCTGCAGGAGCCAGCCTAGAATAAGGAGAGTCGATGAAGAGAAAGAGGAGGAACCCAGAATAATTGAAGCAATCAGGCGAGTTTTTAAAGAAAATCTACCAGAGAAGAAGGAAATCCGGTGTTGGAGATGTGGAAAGCTAGGACATATACGAAGTCGTTGCAGAGAAAGCCAGGTGGCGCCGACTTCGTCTCAGTCGGAAAACTAGATAGGGTCGAGGAAAAGGGGCCACCGTCGACCTGTAACCAGCATGCCCCAGAAGATATCGAACGTGTTGCATCTCTTCTACACCAGTCCAGCAGTGTTTTTGTGGATGGTTTAATTAATGGAAAATTACATGTGCTGCTGCTGGATACAGGTGCGACGAAGACAATTATTAGGCCAGATATTGTCGAAATGTCCAAGATCAAATCTACCAATAGGCGACTACGTACTGCAACAGGAGATACTGCTACTGTTCATGGAGAAGTGGACATCACGATGGTCATAGGAAACACGAAATTTAAACATCGAGCATTAGTAGCAGATATTGAAGATGAAGTTATTGTAGGCATGGACATTATGAACTCTATAGGATTTGAATTAAACTTTCAACAAGGAATATTGAGAGTAAATGGAGAGGAAGTCGTGTTGCATCGATCTAAAGAGAAGAATATTCGTGTGATGCTAACAGAAGATGCTTTGATACCGGAACACAGCGAGATGATATTGAAGGCTTTCTTGGATTGTAAATCAGAAGATGGAAGTATAATGCTTCTGGAGCCGAAAATTGATGACAAAGAGGTCGGTCGAGGAGTTGTAGTAGGGAAGACTTTAATACGTGTCGGAAAAGAAGTGCCTGTAAGAGTATTGAATGTTAATGGTTACTCTGTGAACTTGAAAAAAGGAATCGTTTTGGGGAACTGTTCCTCAGTTTCCTCAATTATTAGAAGCATTCGTGAGTCTGGAGTTCCGGCCAAGAAAATTAGCAATGAATTGACGACGCTGCTTTCGACTTCTTCAAAGGACTTAAAACCAAATGAGAGAATAAAGCTGAGAGAGCTGATACACAACTATCAGGACGTCTTTGATGATGGACAAGAAAAGAAGGGTAGGACAAGAATTGTCCAGCATAAAATTAACACCGGTGATGCACAGCCCATTCGACAGTCGGCAAGAAGGCTACCACTTGCCAAGCGAGAGGAAGCTGATAAAATTGTGCAAGAAATGGAGAAGGAAGGGGTGATCGAACCATCCAACAGCCCATGGTCTTCCCCAGTGGTGTTAGTTAAGAAAAAGGATGGATCAACTCGATTTTGCGTCGATTTTCGTCAGCTGAACAACGTGACGAAGAAGGACAGCTACCCTCTACCTAGGATCGATGACACCCTGGATACATTGGCTGGATCCCAAATATTTTCGACTCTGGATTTGAAAAGCGGTTACTGGCAGGTTGAAATGGCACCAGAAGATAGAGAAAAGACGGCGTTTACCGTGGGTGCTGGACTGTGGCAGTTTACTGTCATGCCGTTTGGACTATGTAATGCCCCTGCAACTTTTGAAAGGCTCATGGAAATGGTTTTAAAGGGACTATCCTGGAAGACATGCTTGGTGTACCTTGACGACATCATTGTGGTTGGGAAATCATTTGAGGACCATATGAAGAACCTGAAGGAAGTCTTTCAGCGCTTAAGAAGTTCCGGCCTGAAGCTAAGCCCGAAGAAATGTCACTTGTTCCAGAGGGAAGTGCAGTATTTGGGCCATGTTGTTTCGAGTCAAGGAGTGGCAGTGGACAAACAGAAGGTGAAGACGGTGCGGGAATGGCCAGTACCGAAAAACAAACATGACTTAAGAAGCTTTCTTGGATTATGCACCTACTACCGGCGGTACGTACCTGGATTCGCAAAGGTTGCTAAGCCTTTGACACGTTTAACAGAGGGAGAAAGACGATTCCAATGGGACGAAGAATGCCAAGAAGCCTTTAAGAACCTGAAAAACGCGTTGACCAGCTCACCAGTCTTAAGTTATCCTCTTCCGGATGGTGAATTTATTTTGGACACGGACGCAAGTAATGTGGGCCTGGGAGCTGTTTTGTCGCAGATTCAAGCGGGAAAGGAGAAAGTTATTGGATACTTCAGTAAAACTTTATCCAAACCAGAACGAAATTACTGTGTTACTCGACGCGAGCTGTTGGCAGTGGTAAAGGCAGTCGAACACTTTTACAAGTACCTGTATGGAAGAAAATTCTTGCTAAGAACGGATCATGCTGCCCTAAAATGGCTTTTGCAATTCAAGAATCCTGAAGGACAGGTAGCAAGATGGATTGAGAGACTACAGGAGTTCGACTTTGACACAGAACATCGGGCTGGGACCATCCATAGAAATGCTGACGCCTTGTCAAGAAGACCGTGCCCGGAAGACTGTAAACATTGTCTCAGGGCTGAAGAAAAGGATGTGTTTGTTCGCAGAACTACAATCGTGGATGATCATTGGCAATCCGCTGAGGTTCAACAAGACCAGGAAAGGGATCCGGATTTGAAGCTTATCATCGATTGGAAGAAGAACGACCGTAAACCAACGTGGCAGGAAGTCGCCCAATATTCGCCGAATGTAAAATCGTACTGGGCCCAATGGAATTCCATCATCTTAAGTGACGGGCTTCTAAAGCGCGTTCTGGAGTTGCCAGAAGGGGGGGAAGACCGGAAGCAGATAATAATCCCCAGAAATAGGATACCAGAAGTGCTGCAGGAAATCCATGATGGAACTACTGGAGGACATCTTGGGGTGACCAGGACGCTCGGAAGACTTAGGGAACGGTTTTATTGGGTCAACAGCCAACGAGATGTGAAGGAATGGTGCAAGAAGTGCGCCGTTTGCGCGGCAAGCAATGGACCCCAGAAGCGCCCAAAAGCCCCAATGCGACAGTACAATGTGGGCAGCCCATTTGAAAGAATTGCAATCGATGTGGCGGGTCCATTTCCGGAAACAGAATCTGGAAATAAATACATCATCGTTGTAATGGACTACTTCAGCAAGTGGGCGGAAGCGTACGCCTTGCCAAACCAGGAAGCTGCCACAGTGGCCGATGCCCTTATTAAGGAGTGGATTTGTCGTTTTGGTGTGCCAATGGAGATGCATTCAGACCAAGGCAGGAACTTTGAATCTATACTGTTCCAGAATGTCTGTAAAATTCTTAACATTCGGAAGACGAGGACGACTGCATTACATCCGCAGTCTGATGGAATGGTAGAACGAATGAATCGAACGATAAACCGGTACCTGTCCAAGGTAGTCTCTGATCACCAAAGAGACTGGGACCGCTTCCTTCATCTGTTCCTGTTGGCGTACCGTTCTTCTATCCACGATACAACCGGCCAGACACCCGCTAGCATTGTTATGGGGCGTGAACTTCGTCTACCTTGTGACCTGAGGTTTGGTTGCCTACCAGGGGATGATATTGCTGGAGAAGATTACGTCAACAATTTACGTAGGAAAATGAGCGACATTCACAGCCGAGTTCGTTTAAACATCCAGAGCGCCAGTGATAGAATGAAAGAGGCATACGACATCAAGGCGGAAAATGGAGGATTTCAACCTGGAGACCTAGTTTGGTTATACAACCCTCAGCGCCGTCGTGGTTATTCACCGAAGCTGCAGACTTCTTGGGAAGGACCATACGAAGTCATGGATCGCATAAATGACATCATCTACAGGATCAGGAAACAACCAAGAGGAAAGCCGAAAGTGATCCATTTCAACCGATTGGCCCCTTACGCTGGAAACAATGCTCAAATAGACGATACTAGAGTAAGGAGAGTTAATCCGCCGGAAGACGACTTGCCTTTTGAAGACTTCATGTATTTATATTCGAGCGGTAAAAAAGCTCGGTATGGTGTCACTCGAGAAGAGCAAAAAGATCTGTTCACGGTTTCGGCCGATTACTCCCTGGCTCACTGTGTTGCGGAAGACCTTAGGATGTCCAGGGGAATAGCAGTTGTCTTTAAAAACAAGTTTGGACAGGTGGACGAGCTACGAAGGCAGAGTCCCAAAGTTGGAGAGGTGCTTGAAATGGTGGATAATGAGCAGATAGGTAACCGAAGTATCTTCTATCTGGTAACGAAGCAACTCTCCAATCAGAAGCCAAATTACCGTGACATATGGAATGCCTTAAATAAATTGAGGGATATCCTTTTGTCCAAGGACATCATGAACCTGGCTATACCGAAGATTGCTTGTGGACTTGACGGCTTAGACTGGAGAATAATTAGAAGTATGGTGAAAGTTATCTTCAGATTTAGTGGCATACACATTCTTGTCTGTTGCCACAACCCTAAAAGAACATCCGGAAGGAAGACCGTAGACTGCTACTTCTATAGGACGTCACAATGCAAGTTTGGATCTCTATGCAAATATCGCCATGGAACTGAGGACCATTTTCGGGACGAAAATGTTTTAAGACGGGGGCAATGTAGCGAGTACCGCTCTGGATATCGGAGTGATGACTCATCGCCGGTTAGTCATCGCCGATGAGTCATCGCCGGTGACTCAGCGCTCGAACAATCGAGAGTGTGGAGCTCGCTGGAATGTTCCAGAAGACCTTGGCGCTGAATATATAAGAAACGGAGCAGCACACGGCAGTCAGTTATGATTTGGTACTCGCGGCGAAATAAATAAATATAAGTGCAAATAAATAGACTCTTGAACAATAGTGATATATAAATAAATAGTAGTTAAGTGTTTAGTTAGTTTTATAGTGTTTTAAGTGTAGTTAAGTTATTAAATAAATAGTTTAGTTCGTTAATTAACCAGTGCGTGTTTTAATTCACACTACGAACAGTTAAAAACGTTACAATATATATATATATATATATCTATCCGATCCACGTTTTCAGTCCCGGTACACCATACAGGCTACCTAAGACCCACTTGATCCAGGTAATTTAGGCGAGTATATAAACCGTAAATAAGCTTTTAAAGAATATAACTCAATAAGCATGCTTCAAGGGGAAACATTTTCTTTTTACAAAAAAAGTTGCAAACTGAATAACACTTTTTAAACCCGCATCATTTTACCGACTTCTCGCGCCCGTTTATACTGCATAACCATATTCAACCAACGTCCCGAGACCCAGCGATGTTGCCAAATGGTAGGGACTCGTGGCGTAGGTCGAAAGTACGTAAAAAGAATATACTAATCCGTGATTCTCTTCAATGCCTGTAAATCGGGAAGATAGCAGAATTGGCGAAATTGTTTGTGTGGTGTGAAAATATCGGCAGGAAGCAAATTAATTGCTCAAATGGCAATACTAGGGAAAAATCAAAATACAGGTTAGGAGGCATGTTTGGTTAGGTTAGTTTTTTTATTTACTATTATTTCTTTTAAAGCAAAGTTAATTTTTAGGTATTCCCATCAGTGGTGTAGCTAGCCTCAAGAGGGCCTTGTATCAAAAATCTGGTAGGGGCCCTTACCTATACCGGAAAAGGTGCTGACAAAAAAAATTTTAGGGTATCATTTTTATAATTCAATAAATAATATATGTGGGTAAATCTCATGAAATGTCCCCCGATGAGTTTGACCTACACTTTTATTGTGTTTTGATCTTTCATAATTAAGTAGATATTACAGCTCAGGTTCCAGATTTTTAACCGCAATTAATTATTTTTTACAATGTTTTAAAAGTCTAAAACATATCCTCCGTGACTGTTACTCTTTCTAGGTTAACCTATATGTTTTCAAATATCTAAGGTAGTAAAAGCATACTAAAAATATCAGTTCACTAAGTAAATTAAACTCATCCAAAGCAATCGAATCGAATATAAAATATCATTAAAAATTAAAAGAAATAATTTTTATAACCATTTATGTAGGTGTTACAAAAATTGATTCTATCCTCCGTGAATCTGTTTTTGTTTTAAATTTTATGCAACGGATGGCGCTTTAATCATTTTAAATAAGCAAAAACCTCTATTTACAACATTATAGATGCATGTGATTCCTGAAGGTCAGTTAGAATTTATATGCAGATGTGAGTGTTGCTGTTTAATATTTAAGTATGTACAATTGTATTTTAAAAAAATATTAAGGTGTCAAAAGATACAAACTTATTTTAAATATACAAAGGTTAAAAAAAACATACGAAATCCTAACCTCCGTGAAGATATCTTCCGTGAAGCTCTAATATTCAAAATGTTTGATTTCTTAAAATTCTTGCATTAGTGCAGAACCACTTATGTTTTGTTATTACTAGACCTGGTGGCTTCCCAAAAACCCCATTCTAGACTAACAGTGAAACAACCAAAAATAAAAAATAATAATTTTCACTTGGGGGACATCTCAATATATTCACCCATGTATTCATAGCTTTTTATGTACAGGCAAATTTTAAAATTTGATCTGGTTTTAGACATTTACCGTTCTTCAAGATCTTTTAAAAGGTTTTATTTTAAAATAAAGGAAAGTCACTTGAAACAATTGTAACGCTAATAATTATTTTTAATTTGCTATTAATTTAACCTATGATAATAACACCCTGCGCCGTAGACAACGCATAGCGTAAAGGTGCGGGCAGAAACATTTTGTATGAGTTAACGGCCTCGTTGGAACAGGGGGGTATTCAGGAAAATTTTAATTTAATAAATCGAAGAATAAACAATTTAATAAAAATATTATTTATTTATTTAATTTGATGCCTCAATTTTTTAACATGTGGGTAATATATTTTTTGCTTACGCATGTCGAAGCCAATCGGGGGCCCCGTATCATTGATACGGCTGATACCGCGGAAGCTACGCCCCTGATCCCCATTCAAAGAAACGCAGAAAATCCTGTAGACGAATATAGAAAATTTAAGTATTTCCTTTAAAAAATTTAACTTTATTTATTTTTCGTACTTCATCAAATTATTTTTTCTTCTTCCCTTAAAATTTTGGCGTATTAGTTTTTAAAATCGGTTGGTTTGCACAAATTATTACTTTAATTAATTGTGGTTTAAAAGTACGTGATTTTATAAAATGATTCTTGTGAGTATGCAATATGTATAATGGTGTATAATTAATAAATTAAAAAATTATGTTTTTTTCAAATAACGTACCAACCCATTTTAAAACTAATAGGGGTATCGTATAATTTTAAGGGCATTTTAAATCCCTTTATTTTGACGTAATAGTTTTTAATCAGTTTGTTTGTTTTCAAGATATTACAGAAAATTTTTCTTTTTTAATTTATTTTTGTCTTAAATATCTCAGGAACAAACTATCCGATTTTAAAAACTAATACGCCAAAATGTAGATATTTAAAATGCCTTTAAAATGACGTATCACTCATTTTTAATTTAAAGTGAAGAAGAAAACCGGGGTGGAAACTTTTTGGTTAATTTAATTTGGAAAATATCAAAAAAATTTCATTTTCACTAATCAGCATTCAAATTGGAGTATTTTAGTATTTTTATTTAGTAGTTTTGAGATACAGGGTATTAAAATTATACAGTAACCGTACAATATTAAAAAAATATAAATTTTAAAATAAGTTTAAAATTTGGTATGCTGTAGGTAATATCTAAAGCAAACAATGTTTTTATTTAATTTTAATTATTATACCGGGTGATTTTCTTTATACGCTGCTGGTTAAATTTAATAATAAAATAAGATAACATAAGAAGGTAGGTTCTAAAAACACATGTAAATATTCAATTAATCAAATTTGGCAATATGTATTGATTATAATACAACAATAAGAAAGCTAATGATAATAATAATAATAATAATGATAATAATGCTAATAATGATAATAATCATACTAAATATGATATCTGAAGCTTACTTATCTCCGTTCAGGAGGGAAAGTGTGATTTTGGACCAAATGGTAAAGAGCATATCGGGACTGTATCAGAGCTGTGAAATACTTATTCATTATTTATATGCCAAACGGCGTTGCCAAATTTAGGGTTTGAAGACGTAGTTTAACTATGCCGAATATATACAGCTAGCTGAGCCCGACCGAGGCGCCCTCGAACTGGCTGAACCGTGAACTAAATCTGTATATATCATCATGTTTCACCGCCTTTTCAAGCCCACCTAAAAATTTACCCCCTGCACCCACCAACCCCCCTGATTTCCATACTATGATTAACTTTTTCAGTCCCGAAGCCGGGTCTGAAAACGTCAATTTTGGACTGTATAGGCGGCGAAGTATGACGATTTGGGTCTGTATGTGCGGTCAAACAAATCTATATATATATATATATATATATATATATATATATATATATATATATATATATCTATCCGGTCCACGTTTTCAGTCCCGGTACACTATACAGGCTACCTAAGACCCACTTGATCCAGGTAATTTAGGCGAGTATATAAACCGTAAATAAGCTTTTAAAGAATATAACTCAATAAGCATGCTTCAAGGGGAAACATTTTCTTTTTACAAAAAAAGTTGCAAACTGAATAACACTTTTTAAACCCGCATCATTTTACCGACTTCTCGCGCCCGTTTATACTGCATAACCATATTCAACCAACGTCCCGAGACCCAGCGATGTTGCCAAATGGTAGGGACTCGTGGCGTAGGTCGAAAGAACGTAAAAATAATATACTAATCCGGGATTCTCCTCATTGCCTGTAAATAGGGAAGATAGCAGAATTGGCGAAATTGTTTGTGTGGTGTGAAAATATCGGCAGGAAGCAAATTAATTGCTCAAATGGCAATACTAGGGAAAAATCAAAATACAGATAAGGAGGCAAGTTTGGTTAGGTTAGGTTTTTTATTTACTATTATTTTTTTTAAAGCAAAGTTAATTTTTAGGTATCCCCATCAGTGGCGTAGCTAACCTCAAGGGGGCCTCGTATCAAAAATCTGGTAGGGGCCCTTATACCGGAAAATGTGCCACCAAAAAAAATTTTAGGGTATCATTTTTTTTCATTTACCAATTTTTATTATTCAATAAATAATATATGTGGGTAAATCTCACGAAATGTCCCCCGATGAGTTTGACCTACACTTTTATTGTGTTTTGATCTTTCATAATTAAGTAGATATTACAGCTCAGGTTCCAGATTTTTAACCGCAGTTAATTATTTTTTACAATGTTTTAAAAGTCTAAAACATATCCTCCGTGACTGTTACTCTTTCTAGGTTAACCTATATGTTTTCAAATATCTGAGGTAGTAAAAGCATACTAAAAATATCAGTTCACTAAGTAAATTAAACACATCCAAAGCAATCGAATCGAATATAAAATAACATTAAAAATTAGAAGAAATAATTTGTATAACCATTTATGTAGGTGTTACAAAAATTGATTCCATCCTCCGTGAATCTGTTTTTGTTTTAAATTTTTTGCAACAGATGGCGCTTTAATAATTTTAAATAAGCAAAAACCTCTATTTACGACATTATAGATGCATGTGATTCCTGAGGTCAGTTAGAATTTATATGCAGATGAGAGTGTTGCTGTTTAATAATTCAAAATTTTAAGTTTATTAATTTGCTATTTAAAAACCTATCCACCGTGAAGTGTAATATCTCAGTAAGTAGATTTTTTTATAAATATTTTATGTAAGTAGGTACAATTGTATTTTAAAAAAATATTAAGGTGTCAAAAGATACAATAACTTATTTTAAATATAGATTGTATATATATTATACAAAGGTAAAAAAACATACGAAATCCTAACCTCCGTGAAGATATCTTCCGTGAAGCTCTAATATTCAAAATGTATGATTTCTTAAAATTCTTGCATTAGTGCAGAACCACTTATGTTTTGTTATTACTAGACCTGGTGGCTTGCCAAAAACCCCATTCTAGACTAACAGTGAAACAACCAAAAATAAAAAATAATCATTTTTACTTGGGGGACATCTCAATATATTCACCCATGTATACATAGATTTTTATGTACAGGCAAATTTTAAAATTTGATCTGGTATTAGACATTTACCGTTCTTCAACATCTTTTAAAAGGTTTCTATTTTAAAATAAAGGAAAGTCATTTGAAACAATGGTAACGCTAATAATTATTTCTAATTTGCTATTAATTTAACCTATGATAATAACACCCTGCGCCGTAGACAACGCATAGCGGAAAGGTGCGGGCAGAAACATTTTGTATGAGTTAACGGCCTCGTTGGAACAGGAGGGTATTCAGGAAAATTTTAATTTAATAAATCGAAGAATAAACAATTTAATAAAAATATTATTTATTTATTTAATTTGATGCCTCAATTTTTTTAACATGTGGGTAATATATTTTTTGTTTACGCATGTCGAAGCCAATCGGGGGCCCCCCTATCCAGGGTCCCCATATCATTGATACGGCTGATACCGCGGAAGCTCCGCCCCTGATCCCCATCCAAAGAAACGCAGAAAATTCTGTAGTCGAATATAGTTTCGACAGCAAAGAAAATTTAAGTATTTTTAATTTAACTTTATTTATTTTGCGTATTTCATCAAATTATTTTTTCTTCTTCCATTAAAATTTTGGCATATTAGTTTTTAAAATCGGTTGGTTTGCACAAATTATTACTTTAATTAAGTGTGGTTTAAAAGTACGTGATTTTATAAAATGATTCTTGTGAATATATAATGGTGTATAATTAATAAATTAAAAAAATAAGTTTTTCTCATTTTAAAACTAATACGGGTATCAAATAATTTTAAGGGCATTTTAAATCCCTTTATTTTGACGTAATAGTTTTTAATCGGTTTGTTTGTTTTCAAGATATTACAGAAAATTTCTTTTTTAATTTATGTTTGTCTTAAATATCTCAGGAACAAACTAACCGATTTTAAAAACTAATACGTCAAAATGTAGAGATTTAAAATGCCTTTAAAATGACCTATCACCATTTTTAATTTAAAGTGAAGAAGAAAACCGGGGTGGAAACTTTTTGGTTAATTAATTAATTTGGAAAATATGAAAAGTTTAATTTTCACTAATCAGCATTAAAATTGAAGTATTTTAGTATTTTTAATTAGTAGTTCTGAGATACAGGGTATTAAAATTATACAGTAACCGCGGTTAATATTAAATATTAAAAAAATATAAATTTTAAAATACAAGTTTAAAATTTGGTATGCTGTAGGTAATATCTAAAGCAAATAATTTTTTTATTTAATTTTAATTATTATACCGGGTTATTTTCTTTATACGCTGCTGGTTAAATTTAATAATAAAATAATAAAATAAGATAAGATAAGAAGGTAGGTTCTAAAAACACATGTAAAAATTCAATTAATCAAATTTGGCAATATGTATTGATTATAATACAACAATAAGAAAGCTAATGATAATAATATCCATAATAATGCTAATAATGATAATAATAATAATAATAATAAATAAATAAACGGAAATTAAAATTGATATTAAAAATACTTACCATTAAAATTATCAACTACATGTTCCACAGACAGTGTAAGGTTCTTTATAATCTTGAGATATTTCGCAAATCTTTTTATTAACTTAATATTTATATTTTGTATAATTCAATAAATATTACTATACGTAAATCACATCCATACAACCATATTAAAAATTACCTACTAATATTTTTACAGTAATATTTACCAAAAATGTATACTAAAAAAATAATATATTGGTTAAATATATAACATTTCAATTTTACTGACGAATATTTAAAAGTATAACCCTCAAAATTTGATAAAGTAGATTTTACTTTTTTCTTAATATCTGAAGCTTACTTATCTCCGTTCAGGAGGGAAAGTGTGATTTTGGACCAAATGGTAAAGAGCATATCGGGACTGTATCAGAGCTGTGAAATACATATTCATTATTCAAACGGCGTTGCCAAATTTAGGGTTTGAAGACGTAGTTTAACTATGCCAAATATATACAGCTAGCTGAGCCCGACCGAGGCGCCCTCGAACTGGCTGAACCGTGAACTAAATCTGTATATTTCATCATGTTTCACCGCCTTTTCAAGCCCACCTAAAAATTTACCCCCTGCACCCACCAACCCCCCTGATTTCCATACTATGATTAACTTTTTCAGTCCCGAAGCCGGGTCTGAAAACGTCAATTTTGGTCTGTATAGGCGGCGAAGTATGACGATTTGGGTCTGTATGTGCGGTCAAACAAATCTATATATATATATATATATATATATATATATATATTTATATATATAATATATTAATAATAAATAATATAAAATTAAATTGTATAAGGCTTTTATATGCTGATGGTCTTAAGTTATTCTCCTGGATCAATAAAGAGGATTACTGCGCCATACTCCAAAATTACCTTAATGTTTTATGTCAATGGTTTGCAATACACACAGTGGCGGATTGCCGTATAGGCTATATAGGATACAGGGCCCCGCAAGTTATGGGGGCCCCATTTTTTACCCTAGCTGTCTATATCTGTTTAAATTAAAAATTGAATTAAATATTTTAAGGAAATAATTTCATTATGAAAGTAAAATATGAAACCGTTTATATAAACATAACATATAAAAAACTTGACGTATTGGGAATATATCTTGAACACAGACATGCCCATGCCCCGGATACAAACCTCTCTTATATAGAACATTTTATTTAAATAGTAAAACTATAATATGATTAATAAAAAATTATTAAAATATTAATTTTGCAGTTTTTGTACATTTTTTCATCATTAAACTTTGCTGCACAATATGGGCGTTTAATATTTAAAATGAAATCCGATACACGAGTCAATCCAAATGAAAACACCAAAAATGAATTTAAAAGTGCGCTGCATGATTTTTTATTGTAATGAAAAAATTTAAGGATGATAGGTGTCAAATATGAAAATCTGTTGCCGTTTTAATTTTTTGTTGCTTTACTTTTATTTGGCACCCCTTAGAAGTCTGAAATAGTGTCAATTTCTTACTCTCTTATAGTGGGCCAGAACTTTTTTTCTGTGACAAATATTGAAATAATTTTAATTTTGTTATACTGTCCAGTAAGTGTGTTTTCGATATAAATTATTTTTATCCAATTAGTTAATCTCATAAAAGAATGGTAAACCACTAAAGATTCATGATAATTTGCCAATTTTTGTGATTTTTGTCTGGCTCCTGTGCCTATTCTACTGAATTTAGAAGATTCATTTTTTTCAGGTATAAAGTACTTATACAATAGATAACGTAACTATTATTTTAAGTTTCTAGACTATCAATTTCTTTATTAAAAAAATTAAAAAATAAAATAAAACGGCATCGGATTTTCATATTTGACACCTAAAAGATCATCCTCAAATTTTTTCATCAAAATAAAAAATCACGCATCGCACCCCATTTGGTGTTTTTATTTGGAATGACTCACACATAATATGTGTTTCTTCTATAGTGTTGGGATTAAGACGCGAGTCAGTGTCAATGCTGTAAATAAGAATATTATAATCTTCTTAGCTGTAAGTTACAACCTGCCACCAAGAAAACTTAAATGATTTAAAAAAAATATCGAGTCAAAAATATTTAAGCACTAGTCAAAAGCGTAAAATAACAGAAAATAGAAAAACTGAAATTAGAAAATGTAGGAAATTAACGGATTTATTTCGGCAAAATAATGCATCAAGTGAGTCGCACAATGTAAATGTAGCAAAACCAAATCAAGTAAATGAAAAAGATGAAACTGTTGAAAATAATAGTGGAAACTCAAGTAGAAATAAACATATAGTGATCAGTATCAGGTAAAAAAACGTCAAGAGATAAATCTAAAGAAGATGCAGATTTGGAGGCAGTAAATCACATTGAAAATTATAACAATAGCGATTAAGGACTTTGTCCTGAATTATTAACGCTACGGGGTGCGCGGTAGCAGGTAAATTAAGTAACCGAATTATTCCCGGGTTCGTACCCTCTTCATGGAACTCGTTTATATGAATGTTATTGTAATTTTTATATTGATACTTTTGGCAGCATAGATCGTGCAAATACAAAGTTACCTTTGCATCATTTATCTAATGTATTATGAATTCGTAGCGTTTGCTTGTAGTACATCTTATTTGCTGGAGTATTTGGACTAAGTTCACACTAAGTACACTTTGCATTTTCATTATAAAGACAAGTTTTTTTGCACTAGCACTTGCCTCAGCTTCATTCTTGGCCTCTTTAGCTTCTCTTCATATTTACAAAAAGTATATTTATAAAAAATGCATCATCTACATGTGCCTAACTTATGACCACCGCATACGTCACACTGATCTTTTCTAGGCTGGTGGATTGCAATATTTTCACTTTGTAAAATACTAGTAACAATTTGTCTCTAGGGATCTTGGTTTTTTTTCTTGACACCAATCTTTATGAACAGATGGATCTGAACGTCGATTCTACGTAGGTTTTTTTTGAAAGGAGGACGTACAGTAATGGCTTGGAACTTTAGGTAATGGACTTAGCCATTCTCTAATTTTCTCATGCACAATATTGTCTTTTTTTATTTTGTTAGCTGGAGTTTATCTATTGGATCAGGGTCACCTTATTTCATCTATTGAACGTATCACGTCAGGGATCCAATGTTTTTAAAAAAAAATAATCGACACACCCTAATTTTTTTCACATCGGTTTGATGGTAGATACATTTTATGTCCTTTAATTTATAAAATTTGTCCTTATATAGAGTTGCTGGATTTTATATTAGCCCCCTGATATTATAATATAGCAAACAAACCGAAAAATAAATAATTCAATAAATTTTAAAGAATTTACTGGTGGAAAAGAAGATTTTATAAACCTAGACTACAAACTTTTACACGAATTTCTAATTTCAAACTGTACAAAAGTTTAACTTTAATAGATAAAATGTGTTTTATCTAATTATATTTTTTTGTGTAATAGTCTTATTTTTAATTGTAAAGTAAAACCCTTTTGATTTGATTAAAAATAAATCATGAGGAAAGTTGTTCAGCCTATTAAGTAAATAGTACAACTTGTACACATAAGAATGTCAAACCCTAAACCACAAATCCCCCAAAGAGTTTGTCCCATTTGCATGCAACAAAAGGGGAAACTAAATGTTTTTTTTTAACCAATGAATTCGAATCTTTTTTCTATTCGATTTCAAATAAATAAACGTTATTAGCACGTTAAAAGAGGTGAACGAAAAACAAGAAAGTTTTTGAATAAAATTATTTTTCATTCTTGCAAGTTAGTTCAAAGTTTGTGTTTAATGGAGTCTGCTAAAAGTATAAATTTTCTTTTGTAACTACCCATTGATTTTTTATTATTGTCATTACCTTGCAAACCAGACAACATTAATATAAATTCATAAAGTCTTATTTAAACTCTTTATCCAATTTTGCAAGATATAAATTTGTATAAAGTTTTTAAACTTAAAAGTCAATACTACTCAGGTAAGTAATTCTAATTATTTTAACTTTTCCATAAATAAAACAATCTTTAAAGTAGATAAAGTATGCAACTAGTTTAAACTTTAATAAACACTAGCCCGCAAGCTTTGCTCTTGTCTAATTAAAACTCGTGACTAAAATGCCATTTATCTAACTTAATCACCCCTCATTTTTTGTAAATCGAATATTCATTCCTATGACTGAAAATTTGCCGGAAATAGTGGCCACGCACGTGCGACTCCTTAGCTAATTATAAATTTAGCGCCAACTACTTTCAGTGCGATTTAAACGTTTTACGTCGCGACGATTTATTTCGTTTAAAAAACTTTAAAATGAAGTATGCGTTTTATAAACCATTTAAGATCACTCATTTATTAAAAACTCGCTCCGCAAGATCCGCTCAGGTATAATTAAACTCGTGTATTAAATTACGTTTATAAAACTGGTATTATTTATTATTTTCCTATTTTCATGATTAATGTTCCACATTAAATATAAAAATAATAAAAAAGTTTGACCCAAAAAATATAATTTATGTTAAAACTTCTCTGTAGTCGTTTTCATGAAATATATAAATTTATTTAAATCAAGCTAACAACCAAGAAATGCTTTAAAAAGTCAAAGTTAATGACTTTTTTAAACTTCATTCATGTTGTTTATGGATTTAAAACTTGCGGAAATTTTAATTATAGAACCTTATAATAATTATTATAATTATTATAACTTTATAAGTTGAATAAATAAGAAAGTAGAGAGTTCATCGAACAAAAAGCACACCGACTTTTTAAAAAAAGCTGATATTTTGACGCGAGAATTTTCGATTGAAAATTAGGGTGCTTTTTTGATATTAAGTCAAAATAAGGCGAAATAATAAATATTTCAAATCAAATATATTACAGTGTATTTGGGACATAAAAAGGTAAGTTTTCACCAAATTTCGTGGAAAAAATTTTTTTTTTTTAAAAGATAAAAATAAAAAACCAAAAACTTGGTTTTTTGAATTTTTCACATACATTTTGAGGTTATGTGAAATAATTGTATATACAAAAGTTGTAGATCTTTTTATTACCTACAACTTTGACATTTAACTTTTTTCCATAGGATTTGTAGTTTTGCCGGAAATCGAGATAAACCATTTTTTACCCTTAAAACCCCCCCTCCCACTTCCCGAACTCAGATCGCCCGTAATTTATTTTTCCTTTAATTTTTATTATATTCCCCTCCTTTTCCAATGGGTTTCATCCTACTGTTATTTTTTTTCTCTTTTTACCATTTTTAAAGGCTTCTGCACTGGTCTAACTTTATAAGTTGAATATATGTATATTCGGATCACATAGTTCTTTAGTTTGTTTAAATAAAATATATATTAAGCCAATAGGGGGAGAAATATGAGATTCCTAGAGCGTAGAGGTAACACTCTTGTGGAATCCATCTTTTGACCGCAAGCAATTTAAAGCCAATTTTATTTGATATTATATGTGAAGCTAACTTCAAATCGGGCCCCGTGTTAAAAATAAAATTAAATTAAAAATGTAATGATGCTGGTGGGATGAAGTGCCACTCGGTCCCACGTGTAGTCATTACATTTTGGAAATCGTCTTCTTGCAGCATGTTCTTACTGAAGATATCGCTGTACCTACAAAGTTGGTTCCGTTGTCGCTGTACATGTGTGCAACTTTGCCACGTCTTGAAGAGAATCTTTGAAATGCGGATAGGAAAGCTTCAGTTGTCATATCACTGACCACACTGAATACAGCGATGTATCCTTTGTAGGATTTGTATCACTGACCACTTCCAGATGTATTGCCTTTGTAGCTTAGCATATGAATACAGCGATGTATCCTTTGTAGGATTTGTATCCGCGACCTATGCTGGGTCGAAAAGTATGTGAGAACGGTGGTGAGGGTGTGATTCTTGGACTCGGCAGATCGCCCATAAGTTGTTTTGCTGTTTGTGCTTTATGTCTAATGCAGATTGGATATTTGTGAATCAGAAAACGTATATTGTTCTTTCCATTTATGATCCAGTACTTTTGACGTATGTATGACAATGTGTTTCCTTTGTGTAGGGTTTCTTCGTGTGCATCTCTGTTAATTAGTGTGGTGAGATGACTGTCGTACGGTAATATGATGGGATGTTTTTGATCAAATGGAAGTAGACAATTTCTTAGTCGCCCTCCAACTCTAATGATACCATTTCCGCCTAAAAATGAACTTAAGTTGGAGATACAGCTGCTTTTGTTAACGCTTGTTTTGTTTTTAAGCGCTCGTAGATCATCTGTCATTGCTTTTTCTTGTACCAGTTTAATAGTTTGATTTATTGTTGTTTCCATTTCTTTGGTAGTAAGTGTTCCCTTTCTTTTTTCTTTTGTTTTCTGGGATATCTGGATGAATCGGTGAGCATACGATAGAGTTCGGATCATGTGTTTGAGAGATGAGAAGCGATCTATTATGGTAGTATCAGTTTCCTTCTCTACGGTTACTTTTAGGCATGTCATTTGCTCTATATAAGTTTCTGGAATTTTATTCTTTGGTCATTTTTCTGCGGAATTTAGCCAGCCTGGTCCATTCCACCATAGTGCTGAATCCTTAATTTTTGCCGGTTTTAGACCTCTCGAGATTTTATCTGCAGGATTTTCTTCTCTTCTTACGTGTTGCCAGTATTCTGGCGGTAATAATTTTTGTATTTCGCATGTTCTATTGGCAACAAAGGTCTTCCATCTTGTCGGATCGCATTTTTTCCAAGCGAGTGTAATCATGGAGTCTCTCCAGGCAAATTTTCTTATTTCAGTGATGCCTAGAGCAGCTACCGTTTTTTTCATTAGTTTAGCTAGTAATACTGCAGCACATAATTCTAGCCGTGGCATTGACTGTTTGCTTCTTAAAGTTGCTATTTTTGATTTCGCGACTAGGAGCGTCACCTGACTTTTCCCAAATTTGTTATTTGTTCTTGTATATACAACTCCTCCATATGCCACTTCTGATGCGTCACAAAAGCCGTGGAGTTGAATTTGATCCTTGTTTGTTGGGGAGTAGTGAATCCATCGGAAAATATGAATATCTTCGACACTTTTCACTTGTTTATAGAAGTTATCCCATTTATCTTTTATATTTGGAGATACTTGTTGATCCCATTCAAGATTGTTAATCCATAGTTCTTGAATAAGTAGTTTTGCTTTTACTACAACTGGAGATATCCATCCCAAGGGGTCATATAATTTTGCCACCTAGGAGAGTATAGTTCTTTTTGTTATTTTGGTTTGTTCCGTTATTTCTACTTTAAATCGGAATGTATCATCAGTAGGGTCCCAGTGTACTCCAAACCCTTTCTTCAAATTATCTTTATTATTTTTGAGCTTTTTTGTTCTTAAATATCATTTGGTAGACGTGATACTAACTCTGTTTTGTGGCTTGACCATTTTCTAAGATTAAATCCTCCAGATTGAAGCAAGGTAATGAATCATTACTAATGATTTCGTCTTGAAGGTGTTTGGCTGCTTGAATTGAATCGCATCCGGTCATTAGATCATCTACATTGAAGTCTCGAAAAGCCTCGGTTGATGCTTTCTGAAACGTTGATGCTTCGTCAATTTCCAACCTTTGCAGTGTTTTTATTGCTAGGTACAGCGCGGCTGCTGTTCCGTATGTCACGGTCGTTAAAGCATACTCTTTGATTGGTTGGTTTGTATCGAATCTCCATAATATTCGATAATAGTTTTGATCACCTTCAGATAAATGTATTTGTCGATACATTTTCTCGACGTCATGCGTCAGCGGTAAATACTACCTTGTGTTTTCTCCATCGTAGTAATATATCAGTTAGTTCTTCTTGAAGTCTTGTTAAGCTTCTACTTTTCGAGCTGCATTAAACGGTTGGTTTCGAATCACCTAGGTTTGGTGGATGTTCTGTCTTGACTGTTTAAGTCCATCTTTGTTTCGTTTGATAGTCTTGTTGTATCGTGCTTCGCAATCTATGTCATTCTGAGACAATGGGCGGATCTGTGGGTAAGTGCAGGGAAGAAAGCCCTGGTCTTGCTTACTTACTTACTTACTCTTAAATTGCAAAAGGTTGATACACTAATAAGAAAATTAACAAAGAAGATAGATAGATAGATATAAAGTCGGTAGTCGGTGCTCGGCAGGAGGGGTTGAATAACCACGAAGGCAGAGGGCACTTACGGCAGGTCGCGGCCGTCAACACTTCGGTACTGAAGACAGGATTCAGTATCTCACGGGGGGCAAGCAAATCTAAAGCGGTTACCACCCAGTAAACACATACACGTTTTTTAAACGTATTTAAAACGTGTGAAAGGTCAATAAAACGTTTTACGTGGAAAAAGCAACGGTTTGATATTGGTATAAATTTACACCAATTAATTTAAACGTTAAAACAACGTTAATTTAAATATGCTTTTTAATAGTGCCTAACTTTTACGTTACAATAACGTTGTATTTAGGTGTTCAGTCAACCATATATTTAAAGGTTTAATTTAAACCTTAAAACAACGTTAATTTAAATATGCTTTTTAATAGTGGCTAACTTTTACGTTACAATAACGTTGTATTGAGGTGTTCAGTCAACCATATATTTAAATGTTTAATTTAAACGTTAAAACAACGTTAATTTAAATATGCTTTTAATAGTGACTAACTTTTACGTTACAATAACGTTGTATTAAGGTGTTCAGTCAACCATATATTTAAATGTTTAATTTAAACGTTAAAACAACGTTAATTTAAATGTGCTTTTTAATAGTGGCAAACTTTTACGTTACAATAATGTATTAAGGTTTTCAGTCAACCATACATTTAAATGTTTAAATTACGTTTCAACCCACAATTTTTTTTCACAAATATTAAGAGTTTTAATGAGAAAATAACGTTTGAAGTAATTATTTTATGAACTGTGCAGGCAGCTCTTTCTTTTAACATTTATACTATGTTATATTCAACACGCTACATCAAACACTTTTAAAATTACTTTTTATATATTTATTTTGTGAAATTTTTGCTTAGTTTACACATGTAGACAATATGACTTCTTATTTAAATTCTGAAGGTATAAAATCTAAGAATTTTGTTCGTTAAAAAAATGAATTATGAATGAATGTTAAATGAATAATTTAACTTTGTCACTTTTTCAAAAGTATATTTTTATAACGTTAATAAAACGGTTTTTGTCAAATACAAATATACTTTTATCCACATCGCTTTTCTCTAAAATGGGATAACTTGTTTAAAAATAATTTATAAGATTTAATATTTAAACTAATGACGTAAACGTACTTAATACGTTTAAACAAACGTATTTAATACGTTTAAACAAAGGTACTTAAACGTACTTAATACGTTTAAACAAACGTACTTAATACGTTTAAATAAACGTACTTAATACGTTTATACATACCCATATAAAACGCATAACTGAAGAACCCAATCTGATTGGCCGAATACACATCATGTGATTGGGCCTGCCAATGGCAGGCTGCCATGCCATAGCTGCTCGCTATGTCAGTTTTCAATTTGATTTTGCTATCAAAAGGTGCATTTTTTACGTGTTTTTTGCTCGTAAGATTCGTCCTGGTTTTGGTAAGTACTTTAATGTAATTGTTTTAAAACATACACACTGTTCTTATTATAATTTGTTAACATTAAACTTATTTAGATTTAACACAATACTCATAAATGTACTGTAAAGATTTTAAAATTGCGGAGAGTCCATTATTTCCAAATTTAGTGGCGGATTCAGATAAGTCATATTGTCTATATGTGTAAACTAAGCAAACATTTCACAAAATAAATATATAAAAAGTAATTTTAAAAGTGTTCGATGGAGCGTGTTGAATATAACATAGTATAAATGTTAAAAGAAAGAGCTGCCTGCACAGTTCATAAAATAATTACTTTAAACGTTATTTTCTCATTAAAACTCTTAATATTTGTGAAAAAAAATTGTGGGTTGAAACGTAATTTAAACATTTAAATGTATGGTTGACTGAACACCTTAATACGTTATTGTAACGTAAAAGTTAGTCACTATTAAAAAGCAAATTTAAATTAACGTTCTTTTAACGCTTAAATTAAACATTTAAATATATGGTTGACTGAACACCTTAATACAACGTTATTGTAACGTAAAAGTTAGTCACTTTTAAAAGCATATTTAAATTAACGTTGTTTTAACGTTTAAATTAAACATTTAAATATATGGTTGACTGAACACCTCAATACAACGTTATTGTAACGTAAAAGTTAGCCACTATTAAAAAGCATATTTAAATAAACGTTGTTTTAACTTTTAAATTAGACATTTAAATATATGGTTGATTGAACACCTTAACACAACGTTATTGTAACGTAAAAGTGAGGCACTATTAAAAAGCATATTTAAATTAACGTTGTTTTAACGTTTAAATTAATTTGTGTAAATTTATACCAATATCAAACCGTTGCTTTTTCTACGTAAAACGTTTTTTTGACCTTTCACACGTTTTAAATACGTTTAAAAAACGTGTATGTGTTTACTGGGGTAGATCTTACTGCCGGCATGAAAATGCGGATCAAACAAACACAGGTAATGCTGTGCAGTGTGGGATACGTAGGAGAACGGAAAGGTGGTAAAATAACCCTGGGAGATTAGTGTAAGGTGATATCGATGGGGCCTGCCATACGTCCCCATACTCATACTCATACTCATTAGCTACAGCTGAAATTTTCATTGTATAATATTTTATAAAATCGTATAAAATTTTGTAAAATTTCACAGAAATAAAAAGATTATGTAAAAAAAGTAATCGTTCTAAATTTGAATAAAACTAGTACCAGATTCTTTTGATGTAATAAATCTTTTTTAATTTATCGGAATCTCTTGTCAATAATTTTCACTTATCTATTTTCAATAATTTTTACTTTTTCAATAATTATTATAATACAAGAAAATCACATATTTTCAAAATTAACAATTTATTTTCATAAGTTCAATTTTAACCTTAAATAACTTTTAAACCAGTGAATTTATCGAAAAATTATAATAAAGGTTTTTTGTACAGCGTTCCCATGTTATTTAAATGGAAAATATATATAAATATATGTATTCTTTGTGGCACGGTTTAATATAAATATTTTTTTATAAAAATTTTTAGGTCATAAACTAAAAATATAGAGGGCGCTGCGAAAAAAAATCCAAGTTGGTAAATAAAATATATATGTATATGTATATATGTACATATATATATATATATATACAGGGTGTTTATGGAGAACGGCAAAAGATTTCGAATTGAAATTTTTATAGCAATTATAATATCATTTAAACTATTTTTATAAATTATTTTGAACAAAATACCTCTTCCGGTTTTAACGGAAGCGACATCAACTTTGTTATTTTAAATGGATCATCACAATTTTTTTTACATTTCTAAATTCCTACCATAATTCCTTGTAAAATGGCTATACCATGTCCTTTACCTAAACTTAATAGTTTTTGAGTTATTAATTTTTTTTGTAAAATTCGGTCAGTTTCACCCTCAACAAAAAGAGCTTATAACTTTTTTATTATTAGGTTTGCTGATATTTGGTTGGATTTATTGGAATCCTGAAGAATTCTTTTAAAGATTTCATGTAATTTATTTTAATATTTTTAAAAAGATACTTGATAAAAAACAATGTGAATGTAGCTAACTTAAAACAGCAATAACTTTTTTATTTTCAATGGAACGCCCTGTATATTTTTACATAATTAAATATGAAATTATAATACCTTTTCATTGGTATAACTATTTCCTTTACCTAAAGTTAAGAATAACAAAGATATTTTACAATTCCTACTATTTATTATGTATTTTAAATTTTTAAATATTAGTTTTAAATTAATAAACAAGACAAGTGGAATATACGAATGAGTTTCAAAAATCATATGACAAAAAATAATATTAAAAAGAACAATATTTTTTTCGGTCTTTGTAAATAATAGCACTCTCTAAAAATGAATTAGTCAAAAATGACTAATTTAATAGTTATTAGTGGCTGCTTTTTCACTTGTACCATGGTTAACCATGGTATCCCAAAATTTAACAGTCAATTCTTACATAATTATGTAAAATTGTCCCCTGAATCCAAAAGTTAAAAAAGTAGAACAGTTTTTGAGATATAGAACCTTCATTAAAAGATATATTATTATTTACTAATAAGGTTAGAAATACATTAATTAAATAAAAGTAATGTTTTAAATTAACAAAAATTGTTAATAAAATAGTTAAAATGGAGGAAAATCACTATTCAAATGAAGTTTTTATGAACTTGTTTATTCTTCATTGACAATATGACAAACTTATTGATAGAAAATGCAGAAACTTTTTGTATGTTGTACCTTTAATTTGGTTATCCATTAAGCATACATATTTTCAACTTCTTTTGAGTAGTTATTTTCCTTTATTTTAATAATAATAAATATCGGGAAAGTTTTGAAATTCATACTAAATTAATACACATAAGCAACATTTTTTTAGTTTTTCTTCATATTATTAGGTTAATTGTAAAATATCTTTTTTAATATTAACTTTAGGTATAGGGAATAGTTATATCAATGAAAAGGTATTATAATTTCATATTTAATTATGTAAAAATATACAGGGCGTTCCATTGAGAATAAAAAAGTTATTGCTGTTTTAAGTTAGCTACATTCACATTGTTTTTTTACAAGTATCTTTTTAGAAATATTACAATAATTTACATGGAATCTTTAAAACAGTGCTTTAGGATTTCAATAAATCCAACCGAATATCAACAAACATTATATTAAAAAAGTTATAAGCTTTTTTTGTTGAGGGTGAAACTGACCAAAATTTAACAAGAAAAATTAATAACTCAAAAAGTATTAAGTTTAGGTATAGGACATGATATAGCCATTTTATAAGGAATGATAGTAAGATTTTGAAATTGTAAAAAAAAATATGGTGATCCATTTAAAATAACAAAGTTGATATCGCTTCCGTTAAAACCGGAAATTTGTTTAAAATAATTTAGAAAAATAGTTTAAATGATATTATAATTGCTATAAAAATTTCAATTCGATATCTTTTGCCGTTCTCCATAAACGTCTAACCTACCATCGACCGTGATACACCCTATATATATATATATACAGGGTGTTTCTTTTAACTTGAGACAGCTCAATATCTCGAGAAATATGCATTTCACGGAAAAATGTCTTAAATAAAAGGTTAATGTGACCAAAGGGGACATTATTTGGTGCTACCGCTAGCCACCCCCTACCACTCCTTAAGTGTGAAACGGGGGGTAACTTTGGAAAGTCAAAAGGGATGACCCCATTTTTTTCACAGATTTTGGTAGTACATAAAAAAATGAATAACTTTTATTTGAAAGTTTTTTTCAATTTATCAACAGATGACGCTGTAATTCAAAATTTAAGAAAAAGGGGGTTCCTTGTAAAATGTATTATTTGAAACGTTTGAAAAACAAAAATTAATATTAAATCAACAATAGTCGGCTCTGAAAAAAATTATAACATATGTTCAAAATTTCGTCCTTCCATTTCGACACCAAGTGGAGCACCAGCGTCCCTGGTCGGTAAACGTTTGGTGCGGTACCTTAAGCGAACGATTAATCGGACCCTTCTTTATTGACGGTGCATTAAATGGCGAAAAGTACCGGAATTTACCGGTGTTGTTGAGTTTGGGTTGGTTTGGCTGCAGTAAAAGAGTCTCGATTTTATTATTAGTAAATTTTATTACATTTGCATAATCAAATCAAATGACATAATCAAATAATAATCAAATCAAATGACACGACACCTAAAAAGTTAAATTAAATAAAATAATGCGTGAGAATAAAATTAAAATTATTTTGACTTTAGCGTGAGAATAAAAATTAAATTGCGTTCACGCTAGCGTGAGACTAGACACAGCGTTCAAATAATACATTTTACAAGGAAACTCATTTTTCTTAAATTTTGAATTACAGCGTCATCTGTTGATAAATTGAAAAAAGTTTTAAATAAAAGTTATTTATTTTTTTACGTACTACCAAACTCTGTGAAAAAAATCGGGTCATTCCATTTGACTTTCCAAAGTTACCCCCCGTTTCACCCTTAAGGAGGGGTAGGGGGTGGCTAGCGGTAGCACCAAATAATGTCCCCTTTAGTCACATTAACCTTTTATTTAAGACATTTTTCCGTGAAATGCGTATTTCTCGAGATATTGAGCTGTCTCAAGTTAAAAGAAACACCCTGTATATTAGGGTGGGTCGTTTTTTAGTATTTTTTATAAAATTAGAACGACTGTGGTTGGAAAAGTTGTAGGTTGGGCTTTTATTTTAAAAAATATATTTTTTTCAATTTACAAAATTAATTTAGACCCCCCGCCGGGCCTCCAAAAATAAAAAGTTATAAATATTAAAAAAATTATAGGCCTGCGTTGGGGAATGTTTTATTTGGGTCTCTTGAGTCCTCAAATTTTTTTTTTTCAAATTTAAAGTACATTTAGGCCCCCCGCCACACAACCAAAAATGTAAATAATTTGTTTAAAATTAACAAAATTGTTACAAGGCAGCTCTTCGCTTATTTTGAGCAATACTTAAACTCAAAATATCCCAGAACTCACCACGGGGAGGTGGCTGCCATCGAGTTCCACCCCTGCCCGCCCAACCACCCTTCCATGTGGGCATTTTAGATTATTCTGTGCTCTTTCTGGACTCTATTGTTGTACGTATCCAACCATCCCTATTTTTCTCATCACAGACAGCCAAAGACGCTTCTGTTACTAACTTAACCCCTCTCTCAACCGCCTGTGTGTGGCAGGGTAGTTTCCACAGATCTTCTTTAGGAAAATTGCCGGTCTTAATAAAATCCTCAATAGTTTGATCAGATAGGTATTTGGTAAGTGGAGGCTCTGTAATAGTGCACTCTTGCCAGTTTATTAAACCAATATAACACTCAGAATCAAAGTTAAATGAAGGAATTTGAAATTTTCTAACTGTATCGTTTGACTTTTTATTGTTGTTAGCCGTTAATCTTAATTTCATAATTTTCCTAAATCCCAGTTCTCTTATATGTCGGCGTGGGTCAAATATCATGGAAATTAAAATATTTTCTGGATGCCCATAAAAGCCGTTCCTTTGAATAAATGGATCAATTACAGATTTTAACTCGTCGCCTAAATATCTTGAGAACTGAATCAGCTTCCACAAGTGTTGGGCCCCATTTGTGCATAAAGGTGAATATTTTACTAAAAACCAAACCTTTGCATACACTTTCAAAATGTACTCTGTTAGAATATTAAGATTGGTGGGTGGAGTCACCGTTCCAATATAAGCCCGTAAAATCCGATTAGCAGTAGTGAGCCATCTCGCATGAGACATTTTACCCGGTGCTTTATTTGCTAAACTAATTGGACAGTTTCCTGTAGATATAGCTGACATATTAGGTATAAATATTTTTGGTCAGTGCTGAGTTCTGCTAAGTTTACATTAGGTAATTCTGTCACGATTTTTTTGTAATGAACGACCGGTAACTTCTCACATATTTCAAGGAGTTTTCCAATGGGGCCTGAAAATGAAGCAGGACCTTTAGTATCGCCATCTAGATGTCGAAGCAAATGACGGAGTGGCAGCTCATTTGCGTGCAGTTTGCATATCAGCAACTGCACAGGTCGTTTGAGATGTGATTCCAATAAATGAATAACCCCACCGTGGGGTCCAGTATTCACTACTGTCCCATCACAGCCAATAGCAACAAGCTCGGATGTAGAGATACTAGATTTGTCAATATAACTAAGAATACTTGATGCAAGTTATTTAGCCGTCCCGTTTTCAGGTGTCACATGTCCCAAATAATTGCTACCAGGCTCCTGGATTAAAACTACATGCTCTTCAACAACAGTTTTTCTAGATGATGTGCTTTCTTGCTTTTTTATGTGGAAGGTGCGGTCTTTGCGTCCATCAAAATAAAGGGCTTGTAAAATTTTGCCGTCCTCTGCACTTTTTTTTTGTAAGTCGAGCCGAGCTCTTTTTCTTTGGCGATCCAATTTACACTTATCGATTATGTAAGATGTGTCACTTTTTGTGATTAAACCAACATCCTCAAGGACTGCACTGGCTATCATTGCACCTTTGCGACTCGATATTCCTGCTCGATCTATTGTTTTTGCAAGTGACGGTAGGGCAAGTGATATGTCTTTTGCGCTGGTAGAGGATCGGAATCGGTATCCTGCTACGATGATGAGTCTGAAAAAACTTCGTTAGGTTGAGTTTTTGCCTCGGACTTCAAACCACTGCAGCTAGCTGTTTCTCCTTTTCTTTCTAGCCTTTGCTTTAAAACTCTAGTGCTTTTGGCATCCACTTTTCCCATAAACATTATCCTTGTGGTTATCTGATCTTTTAAAAATTCATGTTCTAATTTAGGGACCTTCTTTAACTTGACACAAGCACACTATGAAAGTTCTTTGCATTTGCATGTCGAAATATCGAAAAGATTTTTATTCGATTCATTTTGGAAACATTGTAATTTATTTCGGGCTTAACTACTTGTTTTCTTTAGAGATTTTTTAAGATCCATGAATTGTTTGTGATATTTTTTAAGTAGTGCAACACATTGCTGGTTTGATATAGTAGGCAAACTGGCTTTCCACCAAATTGTTTGTACCTTGTCAACTACCAGTTTGGAAATCTCAGCAACAGTTTTATTTTTAGTACACCACTAAGTGGACACACCGTCCACTTAAATTATTTTGTACAAATAAAAAATACCGCATTACATCTCCATAACACGGCAGTACCGTTTCACTTAAGTCACGAGGTTCACCAAATACGGCATCGCGAAACGACTGCCGAGTAGAAACCTTACGCTTTACGCCCGCCGCCATATTTATAATTGAAAATAAAAATATATTTTATTTTATAATATTAAATATTTAATTTATACAAAAAGGTGATTCAAATACAATAATAGTAAAACTATAATAAAAAATACATACGTCTAAATATTATAAATAAATCGGGCGGGGGCTGTTAATGCATTCCAATTATAAAAATATATTATTTTGCATTTATAAACAACAATTACGAAAACATTTTTAGTACAGGCAAATTTGATTTTGAATTTTTTTATTTTATAATTTTTGAAGGGCCGGCGGGGGGGTTAAATTTTAAATTAAAAAAAAATAAAAATACCTACATTTTTTTTAGTCCCATACACAACTTTTTCTGACACAGGCGTTTTAAAATTCAAAAATCGACCCACCCTACTGTATATATATATATATATATATATATTAGTGGTTTTTCGGGATTCACGGGAGTCCACGTCTAACTCGCAGCAGAGCAGAAACAGCAGCCCAACAGATAAGATCTGAAGATGGTACATGAGATTGTACGTCAGATAAACAGTTCTTTTAAGAACCAAAAACCGAAAACACGGAGCAGATCCCGAAAAACCACTAATATATATCAAAAAACCAAGTTGGTAAATAACGGACCCCCAATATATATATATATATTAGACTGGTTCAAAAAAATCGAATTGAAATTGAAATATCTTCCTAGTAGTGAAAAAAGAAGCCTGTGAAAATTGTAGCTCTTAATATTAATATTTAGAGGTCGCTGATCGTGAATTTCTATTTTACGTTTAAATAACACAGGAATTCTTTTTTCTTAACTTTGAAATTTTATAACTCGCTTTTGAGTGAACATATTGAAATAAGCGACACATATTTTTAAAGAAAATTGAACGCTCTACAAAAAATGTTTCTTATAATTTTTTCATAAATTTACTTCTTTTATAGTTATTCAAGGTTGAAATTATACATATAATAAATTAAACGTTTTTTTTTTTCAATTGGTGGCATAATAATAAACCTTATCACTCATTATTGTACAGGATGGTCCAGTTTGTAATACATTAATTTTAATAGGTGATAAAGCATCAAAAATAAGGTAGACTTTCATAAAAAACATTTCTTAAAAAAAAATAGTTTTCTCTTCATAACTTTTAAACCACAAAATTAATTTGGCACACAATGTAATATATATATATATATATATATATATATATATATATATATATATATCTTAAAAAAAAATAGTTTTCTCTTCATAACTTTTAAACCACAAAATTAATTTGGCACACAATGTAATATAGTCAGTGCCTTAATAATGATGTAGATAATCAGTGCCGCAGTTACTTGGGGGGCTGCTCCCCTTTTCACCTCAGTCTTTGACGCCACTGGAAATTTTAAAATAATAAATAAATGTTTAGGTCAAGTTTTTGATTTGGGGCTTGGTTTCTAAAATATTTGCTCAAAAATGTTTCCTCGCAAAATTACATTTTTAGATTGTTTTTTTAATTTAGAGAAAAAAAACTACTGTGCTAAAATTTTAATTTAGGCCTTCGTTTTTGAAATATTTGGGAACACACTCCAAAAAAACTGCGGTAAAAGTATTCTTGGATAAATAAATTAATTATTTAAAAAATGAAGCACTAAATCAAAATTTTACATGAGTAGTTTTTTTCTCTAAATTAAACAGATAATCTAAAAATGTGTTTATTATTAAAAAAAATTCCAGTGGCGCCTAAGGTGAAAAGAGGAGCAGCCCCCCAAGTAACTGCCCAACTGATGTTTTTTTAAATAATTATCCACATCATTACTAAGACATTGACTATATTGTGTACAAAATTTGATAAAAATTGATTAAGTGGTTTAGAAGTTATGATGGGGAAACGAGTTTTTTTTATAAACTTTGACGGAAAGCTCTCTGCGAGGAAACATTTTTGAGCAAATATTTCAGAAACAAAGACCCAAATCAAAATTTTACAGGAGTAAATTATTTCTCTAAATTAAAAACTTGACCTACAAATTTATTTAATATTTTAAAATTTTTAGTGGCGTCAAAGACTGAGGTGAAAAGGGGAGAAGTCCCCCCACATTATTATTAAGACACTGACTATATTACATTTTGTGCCAAATCTGATGAAAATTAATGTTGTGGTTTAAAAGTTATAAAGAGAAAACTAGTTTTTTTGTAATCTTTGACGACCTGTATTTTCCTTAGGAAACATTTTTGAGAAATGTTAATTAATGAAAGTCTACCTTAAAATTAATGTATCACAAACTGGACCGCACTGTATAATCTTTTTTGAAAATTTTATATAAATTTTGTTTCTTTAAAAAAAATTATCCAATATGTCCACTCAAAAAAAAGTTATAAAATTAAAAGTTAAAAAAAAATGCCTGTTATTTAAACGTTACATTTATTATATGTCTAATTTCAACCTTGAATAACTATTAAAGGAGTGAATTTACGAAAAAATTATAGGAGACATTTTTTGTAGAACGTTCAATTTTCTTCAAAAATATATAGTTCATTCCAATATGTTCACTCAAAAACGAGTTCTAAAATTTTCAAGTTAAGAAAAAAGAATTCCTGTGTTATTTAAACGTAAAATAGAAATTCACCATGAGCGACCTCTAAACATTAATATTAAGAGCTACAATTTTCACAGGCTTCTTTTTTTACTACTAGGAAGATATTTCAATGCGGGCTTTGAAGAAGAAAAAATATTTGATTTTTTTGAACCAGTCTAATATATATAAATATATTGGGGGTCCGTTATTTACCAACTTGGTTTTTTGTTCGCAGCGCCCCCTAAATTTTTAGTTTATGACCTAAAAAAATATTCATATTAAACCGTGCCACAAAGACGATACATTTTCCATTTAAATAACATGGGATTTCGGCAAGTTTTACATCCCAAAAAACCACTAATACATATAACGCCCGTGGAAACCTAAAGCAGAACATATATATATTATATATTAAGGAGATTCTTCCAAATGAATAATGCACTTCCCTGCTTGTATAATTTTTTTTTTATTTTCAAAACCCACTAGTTTCGACTATTATAGTCATCCTCAGGGTTTCTACAGAAATATAGTTTTAAAAAAACAGAATTATGATTAAAATCTAAAAATTATACTTACACGTCATTTAAATAAAATATACATATTAAAATTAAACATTTGTGTGTATATAGTTAACAAATATCAAATTTATTTCAGACTAAACAAATAAATTATAAATAAATAAATAAAAACACGATTAGAAATATTAGGGTTATGTTGGGATATCTGTTGTTAGTGTAGTGCGGTGTTGTATTTCCTTTAAATGTTTATATGTACTTTTAACGTAAGGTCAAAGTACATATAAACATTTAAAGGAAATACAACACCGCACTACACTAACAACAGATACCTATCCCAACATAACCCTAATATTTCTAATCGTGTTTTTATTTATTTATTTATAATTTATTTGTTTAGTCTGAAATGAATTTGATATTTGTTAACTATATACACACAAATTCTTCCAAATGAATAATGCACTTCCCTGCTTGTATAATTTTTTTTTATTTTCAAAACCGACTAGTTTCGACTATTATAGTCATCCTCAGGGTTTCTACAGAAATATAGTTTAAAAAAAAACAGAATTATGATTAAAATCTAAAAATTATACTTACACGTCATTTAAATAAAATATACATATTAAAATTAAACATTTGTGTGTATATAGTTAACAAATATCAAATTTATTTCAGACTAAACAAATAAATTATAAATAAATAAATAAAAACACGATTAGAAATATTAGGGTTATGTTGGGATATCTGTTGTTAGTGTAGTGCGGTGTTGTATTTCCTTTAAATGTTTATATGTACTTTTAACGTAAGGTCAAAGTACATATAAACATTTAAAGGAAATACAACACCGCACTACACTAACAACAGATATCCCAACATAACCCTAATATTTCTAATCGTGTTTTTATTTATTTATTTATAATTTATTTGTTTAGTCTGAAATGAATTTGATATTTGTTAACTATATACACACAAATGTTTAATTTTAATATGTATATTTTATTTAAATGACGTGTAAGTATAATTTTTAGATTTTAATCATAATTCTGTTTTTTAAAAACTATATTTCTGTAGAAACCCTGAGGATGACTATAATAGTCGAAACTAGTCGGTTTTGAAAATAAAAAAAAAATTATACAAGCAGGGAAGTGCATTATTCATTTGGAAGAATCTCCTTAATATATAAACATACCACTGCTAAAATGGATTACATAATAAAACAAATATATATATTATATATGTGTGTGAAAAGGCCAATCACCTCGCTCACTATGCTTTTATTTCGAATGTGCTTCGCACCAGGCACCGACAGACAGCCTGTTTCGGACTTTTGGTCCTCATCAGTGTCGGGTAGCCATGTGGTCCGAAGTACACTCGAAACCAAATGCACCCGCCGTTCTTATAGCTGGACTACCACATAATAGCGGTGACAACACAACGAACGAGAGTTTTCAGCGACATCTACCGTTCAGTGGACGTAGCCATCTATGCCCATAGCTGTAGTAAAGATGGCGTCGAATGGAAGTTCGGATCTTGAAGCTACAGACGAAATTGTATATAAACACTGTAAAAGGGCGATTATTCGCGATAAACTGTAAAACCTTTTATGATCCAGGATGTGTAAAGTTAGCTGTAAAAACTGAGTGTAATCACAAGTTTGAAAAGGAAGAAGTCGTCGAAGTGCATATGAAGTCGAAATATGCTATCAAAAAATCCTAATTAAAGAAATAATGAGGAAAAATGGTGTATTAACACAATAACAGACTGCTAATTAAAAAAATTGCTAAACTTAAAGGGCAATTAAAATTAAATGCAAGTATGGAAAATTATTTATTACAATGTCATGTGCCTCGAAAAAACTTAAATTTTCTAATTAAAATAACTTGTGGCCATACTTCAGGGTTTTCCATTAGCTCCTTGATTTTAAAACTAAAGCCCACCTTGAAAGAACAAAGCATGATAATAAACAATCCAACAAGACTTTCTTAAAAGTAATGCACCTTAATGTATGCTTTATAAAAAACAAAATAAATAAATTTGTTAATTGAATATGATGCTTATGTAATAAATCCACCAGTATCTGATCATGCTGCAGCCTGTTTCCAACTGGAAATGACAAACCAAATAAAAACCGAGTGGCATAGACCCTTCACTGAAAGCGGCATTATATCAACCTGGAAAAAGAGTCCTGGTCTTTTATAAATGAAAATTTGCCAATCAATAGTAAAATAAACTTTCTTTTTAATATTCTGGTCCCGCATATAAACATCTTTTCCTCTTAAAAAAGGAAAGATAAAAAATAATGTTAAGAAAATGGACTGGTTTACTCCGGAACTAAATCTATTGCTTAAAAATTTAAGATATCTACAAGAATTTTTTGAAAATTGCCCATTGCAGGAACTTAATAAATCACTTAAATATATCAGGTCGAAATATAAAAATAAAATAAAATTTGTTAAACAAGAATTAAATTCTAAATATCTTCAGAATTCAAGTAACAAAACCAAGGCCGCGTGGGATATCTTAAATACAAATAAAAGAAAAACAAAAGTAAACACAGACTGCAGCATATCATCTTATAAATTGAATACATAATTTGTTAATATTGCAAATGACCTACTATTATCCCAATCCTCATCTGCTGTATTTTCTCTGAAGTATCTAAGACGCTTACCGAGGGATGTTGTGTCCGACGGGTTCTCTTTCAAAGATTTTTCATTTAATGAGGTAAGAGATGCGATAAATAACATTAAAAACAAATCCAGCCGCAATATTTATAACATCAATATAATTTTAATTAAAATAGTAAAAAAATTACTCATAATACCAATTACTAAACTTTTTAACGAATGCATAATAAATAAATAAAATCCGGGTATTGTCAAAAAATTAGCAAAGTTCCTATATATTATAAATTATGTTGGAAATTACAGGCGCATCTCTACTATATCAAAAATATTTGAGTATTTGCTAAAATCGCAACTCAAAGTATTATGAGCAAAATAATTTATTAATTAAAAACCAATATGGTTTTAGGAAAGGTAGATCCACAAATTCTGCGTGTATGAAACTAGTGGAGTCCATAACCGAGAGTTTTAAGGGGAAGCAATACACTGGTTCCGTGTTTTACGATCTCAGCAAGGCCTTCGATTGGGTAGACCAGGAAAACCTTGTATAAAAACTAAAATTTTATGGGGTTGATGAGATGAGCCTGGAATTGCTAGCAAGCTACTTGTCCAAGAGAGCGAGTCGGGCATGGCGTTCCTCAGGGCCCCATATTGGGACCTATCTTGTCCATAGTGTATGTTAACGATATTCGGTTGATAGAAGCAGTAGTTGCAGACGATACCACAATATCATGCAAAAGTCGAAGTATTGATGAGACAAAATTGCCAATGGAGAGTAATGTAAAGTGTATATCTGTATTAGATGATATTCTACTAAATTTTCTCGTATTGAATTCTCTTATTTTTTTGTAATCCTTATTTCGTGCTTTATGGGCTTTTTCTTATAGTCGTCCGGCAAGGAAAAGTTACTTATAATATCCGATCCATAAATAAGAATTCTATGCACAGAAGCCGGCATATAATACCAAGAATATAAGGATACATAAAATATAGCAGTTTTCGAAGAGTACTCCTTAAATATACAGTGTCAATATTTTCACCACATTCCAACACTTGTAAAATTAAATTATGAATAACCTTTTAGGGCATCTTGGAAAAATCTTCTGGCAGTATTCCCATCATTGGAATTTCCAGTTCCTTGTTTTGGGATATCTATTAACAATCCCAGTTCTTGGCAAAATTCATTAAGTATACATCTTTTTTAATTTTGTTTCAGTTCTTTGACATTTTTACTCCTTGCTGACCAAGACTTAAATGACATTATTATATGCAATATGAAGTATACACTCCATAAAGCGGATCCAAGCGTGTAAACTTGATAATCCATACTTAAAGGAATCTTTCCTCACATATTTGTATTTAATTATGCCAATGCATTCGCCATTTTTGAAAACTACAGCGTTTTAAATTTTGTATAGCGGATTGTTGGAGCCTCATAGAGTTACCGCGAGACGAGACGAGACGAGATAAGGCCTTGTCTCGTCTCGTCTCGAAATTTCGAGATAACATTTTTCGAGACGAGACGAGACAAGTTCGAGACGAGACGAGACAAGGCCTTATCTCGTCTCGTCTCGTTTTGTCTCGTTTGTCTCGAATTGTTTTGGTTTTTTGTGTTTATCTCAATTTAATTTTGAATTATCGGATAAATTCAATAAAAAATGTCTTACTCAAAAAACAAAAAATATATAAGCTCTTAAAAGTGGGATAAACTAAAATGATAACGCAGTTATTCGCCTCACTCTTAATAGATCCACGTCACAAATTGGAAACCTTTTCAATGACTTTCTGTGGTGCAGAAATGAAAAATAAATCATACCAAAAATTTGAAACAATTTATTGTAAAAATACGCACCGACTAGGCCAATTCCACCTATACAAGAAACTGAAGAAAAATCTGGCTCAGATGAAGACATGGATATTGAATTTTTATTCAAAAAGGCTACTCCTCAATCCGAAACTGAAGCGTTTTGGAAACAAGAACTAAACGCATACTTTTATTCAGAGAGAGTATCAAAAGGGGAAATATTGTTGGAATGGTGGAAAAGAAATGAAGTAAATTATCCACACATTTCAAAGATGTTCCTTCAGAACGCCTTTTTTCAGCTGGATTAGTAGTCACTGAACTTCGGAATCGACCTAATGCTGAGTCGGCTCGTTCATTATTATGTCTTAATTCATGGTACACTTGTAGGTACGTTAAAAGATAAGCTAAACTTTGATTAGTGAAACTTACCTATTCATATACTTACCCCATGCTGTAATACCAAAATATTTTTTAATGATTTAGGATTTTTTTTAGTTACCTATTAGCGCTTGAGAAGGCACGACGCGTGTGTGAAAGCTCTTAAAACGTAAAAGTTTAAAGATTAAAAACAACAATAATTTTTAAAAATTGCAAACTAATAAAGTGAAACAAACAATTTTCATAGAGTGCAAACTAAAATGGTGTAACGGTCATTGAGGAGTGAAGTGTTAAGTGATATGAATGAGTTAAGTGCCACCTGTCATTGGACGCTTTTCACTGGACAAACAAAGGAGGTCAAACAAGAGGGGAGGTGGCCATCCGCAAAAAAATTGATAAGTTACCTTAAGAATATGCATGACCTAATACAAAATCTGCAATTTAAATACGGCATATATCTTTAGGGCAATAAATCTGTTAACAACAAATGCCTAATGCAATCCCAAACGAAACCGAAAATAAACACTAGACTCACAGAATAAACTAACACATTAATCACTATAACTCTAACACAGTAAAAAAAAACCTAATAACCAAACTAGATTTGTAAACATTAGATAACAGAATAATTGCGCTTGTCATTTGTTTAACTAATAAATAAATGCAATACTTAATTTTGGAATTTAAGAAAAAAAGACAAAACTCTACCACAAAACGTGCTTGGGACAAAATTTATTAAAAACAACTGACACACTTTACCAAGTGCAGGAACTATCTGACCAGGATACGGACAATGACAATAACGAACAAGACAAAGACCTCGACTAGGAAACTACACCCCTGCAGCGAAATAACAACTCCCCAACTCCAAATAGTAATTCCAAATGTTTGGAGTAATACTAATCGACTGGTCTAAGGGGATTCCGCGTCGTACTTAGTTTTAAGTCGGCGTAATTGTCCCCCAAAAACCAACACCCTCCCGTCCCTCCTATACCCTACTGGGCGTATAGCATCGGCTCGGCGAACCCGAGAATGGCTATTAAAACTATTCGCATCTCGCTCTCGAGCCCCAAATAGGGGACAGTACGAAACGCAATGAACATTCGCACCCAGCAAACACGGGTGAAGCCGTGCAGTTGCTGGGGGCGAACAAAAATCGGCGTAAGTAAACATAGGCCTGTACGGGGTCCGAGAGTGATGATGAAATGGGGCTGGTTATACGTCTCTTATACTCATATAATACTCATACTTACCTATTTCCCTGTAATGTGATATTCGTAGTAACAATGTTAATGATATATTTAATATTTATTTTCAGTTTAGAGTTTATTGATTTATTTTGTTGATATTTGGTTTCTTTTTTACTGTTTATTCTCTATAAGTTATGTATGTATGTCCTCGAAAACACCATGCAGTTTTTGAATAAAGGTTTTATATTTTATTACAAGTTTTATTTTAACAATTTATTTGCACGAATTACCAGCTCATACCCTATAATGCTGTTTTTTGCTAATTCTGAAGTTAAAAACAATTATTAAAACTTAAATGCTGTTATTATCATTCGTTTAAAGCGTATTAAGTCATTAAAATATTTCGAATATGTCTCGAATATGTCTCGTCTCGTCTCGTCTCGCCTTGTCTCGAAGGATGTTATCTCGTCTCGTCTCGTCTCGAAGTTCGAGACAAAATGCTCTCGAGACGAGACAAAATGGCTTCGAGACGAGACGTCTCGCGGCACCTCTAGAGCCTCAAGAAAATTTTTTTTTTTTTTACTTACTTACATTATGTTTTGTTTTTATATAAATCTAAAACGACATTTAATTAAATTTGAAGCCAAAGAAAGCTTAACTATTTAAAAACTTTAATTGCAATTGAATTAGGTATAAAAATATTTAAATTGTTTTATTAGCAGCCTAGTTTTATATTTAAAATATAAGCATTAAAATAAAAACATTTTTATTTAACAAACTACCTTATTTTTTTATGGTGAAATTCTGAAATATTACTTTTTCGTACCAACTTTAGTGTGCCTGTGTAATATTGGAATATATTTTACTCTATAAATATACTATTACACGATTAAACGATATTTTAGTATGCATAAGGACATAAAAAGCAATGATAATTATAATAGCTGAAAAAGTATGCGATTAAAAATGACGTATTTATAAAGCTGAATAAGCACGCACTGGCAATAATTCCTTTATTTGTTTAACTAAAAATTTAACTGTCGGTGGTTAATTCATTGTGAAACAGGTGTAGCAACAGCGCTTTTGGAAAATTTTCACATCCGATGAATAATAATTATTTGTATTATTTGCCGAATTAATCACACCGCATTGTTTGTAAATTTCTCCACCACGTATTTGCACCACAACGAAGTTATTAAAAATATTTTAATTGCTATGGGCTTGTGCCTTTTCGTTAAATTAACATAATTTCAAGTTTGTAATTATGAAAACATTAAACATTTGCGTTAATGTTTTCTTATTTTTTTGAAAAAACACCGGCAAAAAACAGGCCACCAGAATGTTGATTTCCTTGCAAACCGCTTATTTGATTTTGATGATTTTTTTAATTCTGATTTTGAAATGTACTTCGGATAAAGTGTTTGTATGATATCCTCGCAAACCACTTATCTGTTTTTGATGATTTTTTTAAAATGTTGGTTGACTCTACAGTAACGATGCTGTAATAAACTTTTTTTTTATTCGGATTTTAATTTGAGGATATGCACCCTGCAAAATTAAGACGAAATTTTCCACCAAACCCTGTGGGATCCTAGAAATCTATGTGTGAGATGCATAATATGCATTGCATATGTAATAACAACGGATGTCAATTGAAATTTTACTGTAGCCCTATCCTTTCTGAACCTTTTGGTTTTTTAATCTCTGTTATTAACCAAGATACACTGTTAGTATAAAGTGGTGTGGGGCTGGCTAAAAAGCCCTAAAAGTCAACAAGGCTACAAATTTAATTAAATGTCGTTTTAGATTTATATAAAAACAAAAATGGCAAATGCATTGTGATTAATTTTTATTTTAATATAAAAAAGCTCTTTAATTTTATTCTAATATTATTTAATTTGATTGGTAAAATTTTACAATACAATTTAAATTTTCTTAAATAAATCCGTTAAATTGCAATTTTATTTTTATATAGAAATCTGACGTTGATTGAGATTTATCTCACATAGATTTTGTCACATAAAATGGAGAATTAGCAAAGATAAATATGAATAATAAATAAATTAAAATGTTGCGCAAAAAAACGATTTTTTTAAGTCGGAAATTAAAGCCTCATTCTCACCCTGCGATGCATTGCGATTAAAGGCACAACATAAAATTACAATAATTAGCCAATGTAAGATGTATTTTAATTTTAATTATAATTTTGTAAAATAAAAAATAATAATAAATGATTTAATTTATATTATTTACTATCTGTTATCCGCCACTCCGTTCGCATAAAATTAGTATTTTTATTAGCTCTGATAAAGGGTCAGTCAAAGATCAAGGATCAAAGATTAAAGTTCAAAAAATAAAATGTTTAGGATTGCATGACAAAACACAATAGCATTTGTGTATTAAGAGCGCAAAGTGATATATTGTGGCTCTGAGCGAGAAGTATCTCGCGAGAGTGGCAAGTCACTTTGCGCTCAAATTACACACAGGATTTTTTCTGACGAAAACATTAAGGGGTAACAAAAGATAATGATTAAAATTATTCATAATAAATAACTTTTTCCTGAGACTGCTGTCATAATTTTGGGGGAAATTGACTTTTTCACAGTTGTCAAGTTAATTGGTGGCATTTATTTCTCGTCGTATACATCGTACATACAGCGCCGTAGCAACAACCCAACGGGCCCGGGTTCCAGGCTATACCCACGGGCCCTTTATGTTATATTTGGGAGGAACATAAGAACCGTTATACCCCCTTAAATCTACGGCTTTAATAGTGAAGAAAAAATAAAAGACTATATATTGTCTATAAACTTTTAGTATATAAAATATATATATACACAGGAAAAATAAACCAAAACTAATAAAACTATTTATTAGGGTGAGCCAAAAAAACTAACCTATCGGATTTATGGGTTAAAATGAACCTACATACCGAGCAAAAAATTTCCCTGCAAGGCAAAATTTTTTGCTCAATTTTAAAAGGTGTCGGTGAGCATTTTAAGTTTTCCATTGAAATAACACGTAAAAAAATCTTTTCTCATTAAAAAGACTATAACTTTTGAACCGTTTGCAGTTTTAGTGAATTTTTACACTTTTCAAAGCTTTCAAACATACGAATTTTTGAATTAAAAAAAATAATCCTAGTATAGATTCTTTGGGAAATTTTATGCTCTACAAGAATCCGCGACGTAAAAATTTTTATCTCAAACGGTTCAAAAGTTATAGTCTTTTTAATGAAAAAAATACTCAGAATGCTCACCGACACCTTTTAAAATTGAGCAAAAAAATTTGCCTTGCAGGGAAATTTTTTGCTCGGTATGTAGGTTCATTTTAACCCATAAATCCGATAGGTTAGTTTTTTTGGCTAACCCTACTATTTATAATAATATATAATAAACAAAATATAAGGGCATAAAAAATAAAAGTGTGTCCATTAAAAAGCTACTTTCCTAGATTTAGCAGCGGAAAATTTTGTAATAATTCCTTGAAAATCTATGGAGCGGGCAACTGTATTTTTAATGAAGATCATTGCCAAAGACGATAATCGATATAGACTCATGGAGTTCCTTAAATACGTTTTTATTAACTTAAGTTTTGAGAACGATCGTTCTGCCGATGCAACCGTCACAGGAATTGTAAGGTATAGAAAACATAGTGGTTAGCAAATTCTTTACTGACTTAATATTTTTTAGTTCGTCAGAAAAAACATTTTTGAAAAACTATTAATTGATAGGGAAGTCTAAAATATCATCTTCATATATTTTACGAATGTTTTCCGCCATTTGGTATACTTCTGTATCAGTAGAATTTAACAGAACTTCTGTTTCCAAAATACTGAAGTTGGTGGCTATTTGATGTAAACTAATTGTTTTACTTTGTAACTGTCTGATATAATATCTAGGGTCTTAAAAAAAACTTCAACTCTAAAAGTATCTTCAGCAGTTTAAAAAACAAAGTAATTTGCAACTTCATCAAAAAAACGTTTGCGAATACGTTTTTGGCAAAATTCTGGAATTATACCCCATTTGCTTGATGTAATATTGGCCTCTTTTTTATATCTAAAAATTCATTCCGAAGTTTGCTTATGTCATTTAACACATTTTTTAAAAGTTTACTAGATTTTTGGATATCTTGCTGCTGATTTTGTAAGAGTTTTGATACTGTGTCTATGCGATTTAAAACGTTAGATTGTAAAATAATCAAAAACACTGTTTCAAAGTCCTCCAATGTACTTTTAAATCCTTTTGAGTCGTCTATTTCAGCCTTATTATTAGATGTTAAAATAATTTTTGACAGGGCCTTAAGAACATCAAGATACCTAAAACGTAGGGCTTTATTGCATCATTGCGTGAAGACCAACGGGTTGTTGATAGTTTTTTAAGTTTTAATTTTGACTCGCTTTTACATGATTCAAGCAAAAATTATAATTATTATTATTATTATTGGTGATCTTTTACTATTTACTAAGCCTTAAGCCATTATTATAAATAAATGCCCTGTGAATGTTGAAATATATTTTAAAAAATTAATCCAAATATTTGAAAAAAAAAAAATTATTCCAATCGCTGGCCGCGGGCCCCTTGAGCTAGCGGGCCTGGTTCCACCGAACCCACGGAACCATTGTAGCTACGGCGCTGCGTACATACGTCGTACATAAGATTGCACAATATACATATATTAAGTTAAGCGACAAGATTTGTAACTTCTTACTATGACGTCCTTAAATAAGTACTATGTATTTATCTTAATGTCAACGTAATTTCAGTTACAAACTTTATCTATTAAATCCACAAATGAACTTAAGTTTTACAAAATAAATATAATATATATTATATATAATATATATATATAATTTGTATTTATACTTATAAATTAAGATGTTTAAATAATTTAGAGCTGGATTTATTTTATGATAAAAACTATTGAGTAGACTCCTAAGCTATAATAATTTTCAGAATAAAATTAAAAAGTTTCTTATTCATTTTTGTTTTAACTTCACTAAGGAGTATACCTTATGACGCTTAAAAACAAAGAATATCTCAACCATTTAAATTTATGTATGTATATAGCAAATTGATATTAACCCTGTATATTGACTAAATGTATAAGTGTAATGTATGTTTATCTATTTATTATCTGACGTACTACTGTGGTCAATAAATTCCTATTCCATTCTATTGTCCAATATAATGAATAACTTTTGGCGTATTGGTTTAGGCCAACAAACACTGAAAGGAACTTCTAAAAGTTGGGAAAAACTTTGATATTATGGAAACGAGCGCTTGTGTTTTGTTTGTGAAATATTACTAAAAAATAATATACACTCACCGGCAAAAAAACCCCGCCAGAATTTTAATGGTGATTTCCTCGCTAACCGCTAATCTGATTTTGATGATTTTTTTAAATTGTAGGTTCACTCGTTAGTTAATTTCTCGTATTGTGGAATTAATTAAAAATGGTAAAAGTCAACATTATGTGTCTAATACGAACACTTTATCCGAGGGGTATTTTCGTAAGTAATATCATAAGGGCATATAATTTTTCCGAAAAGAATCGAAAAAACACGTTGCCAAGTAATATTTTAACAAAAAGCATGAGTGCTGGTGGCAACAAAAATCCGAGTCGAAGAGGAGGATTTTTGCACCTGCACGAATGCATTTTGTTCAAAAATATTACTTAGCATTGTGTTTTTTCCGATTTTTTTCACAGGAAAAATTAGATGCCCGAATGGTATTTGACAAGACTATTTCATGAGTAACAGTTAACAATTAAAATATAAATTGCAATTTTTGGTGACAACAGCTGTCAAGTTTTGCCGCGGGTAAACTCGAAAAAACTGCTGACAGGTGCTGTCACACAGTTTTTCCACCTAGAAACCATTTGTAATTCAAAATTGCGCGTTTGTGATTGGTGGATATTAAGACGAGGGAAATAGTCGTAAGTAATATCATAAAAAATCGAAAAAACACGTTGCTAAGTAATATTTTAACAAGAAGCATGAGTGCTGGTGGCAACAAAAATCCGAGTCGAAGGCGAGCATTTTTGCACCTGCATTTCATGAGTAACAGTTAACAATTAAAATATAAATTCCAATTTTTTGTGACAACAGCTGTCAAGTTTTGCCGCGGGTAAACTCGAAAAAACTGCTGACAGGTGCTGTCATACAGTTTTTTCACCTAGAAACCATTTGTAATTCAAAATTGCGCGTTTACGATTGGTGGAAATTAAGACGAGGGAAATAGTCGTTAATAACGTGAATAAAAAACAAAATGTTAAGAAAAAATAGCACTACAGTATGATTTCAATAATTGAATTTCAATTATTGACATCCGCTGTTATTGTTGAAGCACGCCACAGGGTTTCAATAAAAAATGTCTTCTCACTTTTGCACCATGTAGGTATATGCTCAAATTAATATCTGAGCAACTTCGTTACTGAAGAGTCAATTAAAAATTCAAAAAAAAAATCATCAAAATCAGATAAGCGGTTCGCGAGGAAATCACATGAAAACTTTAAGGCTTTAAAAGTGTATCTTCGTTGATAACAGAGATAAGAAAGTGAAGAAAAAACAAAATGTTCACAAAATATAGGACTATAGTATGATTTAAACAGGGTATCACACATTTTATGCCAAAAATGTGTTCTTATAAGAAAGTATACTTTTGCACCCTGTATATGCTAAAATAAAAATAAAAATGTATACCATGGCATCGCGATGCATCGTTACGGAACTGTCAACCTACATTTATAATCAGATGAGCGGTTTGTGAGAAAATCAACATTAAAATGGTTGCCAACTTCCGGTGCCGGTTTTTTTTGCCGGTTAGTGTATTTAGCATACGTGTGCTGTTTGGCAACTATTCCTTGACTGGGAAGAAGTAATTATAAAACTAATTAAAAAATACAAAAACGCTATAAATGCGTCTTCCACGCATGTGGTAATTTCGAATTGCCAACGTGTATAAACTTCAAATTACTAGAAAAATAATGAAAAAAGTGTGACGGACAAAAACAACAACAAAAACAAAGAGTAGGTATGAATAATTAGATTTAAGGTTAAGATTTGTTTTTATTAAACGTGCATAAATCAAAAGTTTAATAGAAATAATTAATATCAATTTTAAACTTACCAATAAATATACATAATTAAATAATTAATTAACTTAACAAAATTAAACGATAACCGATAACCGATCTATCTTTCTATAGAAATAACATACTGCATATATGCTATTATAAATGACATAAAATGTCATAATCATTTCCACTTTTAATAATGAATATCACATAATAAGTTTCTTAATTAATATATTGTAAACTATTTTAATAAAACTTATCGTTAATAATGCATTCTAAGAAAAAAACATAAATTGTAATTTTAATTACGACAAGTTACTAAAAAATAAAATATCAATACTTAATATTAAAGATTTTAACAATCAATACCCAATGAAATATTCATAGTTGGTCAAATGTTTATGAATACTTCGTTATTATACATATTTACAGTCCTTATAATATTACAAAATGGTTTTACATAAAGTAATCAGTGCTTAAGTTTTAAGTGAATTCTTTCAAAGTACTAAAAATAAGTACCTACTAATTTAAATTTAAAAATTAATTTTTGCCGTGGATTTATTTCGGCCTATTTTGTTTGTTTTAATTATTAGAAAATTTCCTTTTTATACCACTATCTTTGTTTGATATTAGTATTTTTAGATCATAAAATTATGAAAATAAAAATATTTGTGTTACAAAAAAAATAGAATATAGGTAACAGATGTTTGACTAAAACCCAAATAGCATAAAATCTGCAGTTAAGAATATACCTACTTGATACGCCCATTCATTTGTACAAACATAACCATTTATACCATTTGTATACCTATAGGTATACCCATTTATACCATTTGTATACCTATAGGTATATGTAGGTATATGTATACATATTGCAAATGTTTAATAGTAATTAAACTTAATAAACAAACCTACACATGAGATTATTTCTTGTTTTGCGCAAAATGTACTGCAGTTTTGGATTGTCTGCGGAAGGGTTAAAAGATTATTTTCGTTGGCGTTTGCGGGTAAGAAACCCCTATTTCAAACTACATTTAATTTATCTCTGCATCTTCTTGAATGTTTTAATTTTGTTATATTTTTTCAGCAAATATTGTTTTTAATCAATTGTTTGTTTGACTTACAAATTATTTGATTACTTGGTTTTAATTTAAAAAGTATTTGTTTAACTCCTTTATATTTACATTGCTTTTAAAAAGTTACCTGAAATAAAGGAAACTATCATGACTTCCAATGCAAAATTAAGAACAGTGACAAGTTCTTTTTTAATAGATTAAATTTGTTTGTTTGTTTGTTTGTTTGTTTTTAAGAGTTTGTGTCAATAAATTAAAACTTCATAACTTTCTTATTTTTAACCAAATTTAGTTTTTTATATATGATAAAAATTTCAGTGGGTCCCTTGTTGACTAAATAAAACTGGTAATTATTGCCTATATAGAGAGTTGACGCAACCATGCAGCTTAGATATTTTTCCGCATTTCTTATTGTTTAAAAATATTTTTAATTAATTTAATTAATACATGTATTTTTATTTTAAGGGTTTTCTCTTAAAAAGAATTAGTCAAAATTAACTAATTATAAGTCATATTTGACTAATTATCATAGCGAAAAAGCAGTCACTAATAATTAGTCAAATTCTACTGAATGAAATAGTTAAATTAGAAAATTTAAATTTAAAAAAGTTCTGAGTTTGAACTCGGGTCTGTCGGTTGTCAAGCTTGTCAAGCCTATGTCATAACCAAGGAGCCATCAGTCACTTTCATAAAAATCAATTTTATTTGTATAAAAATATTGCTCATAATATTTTAAAGTTGAATATACTTTTTGTGTTGCTGTTTTGAGCTAAACTTTTTTACATCTTTGTTTGTTTTTATGGGCCTTTTAACCATGTAGCCTATATGCATTTAACTCAAACAATAATTTGTTGTTGGCTGCATACGATTAAAGAAATTAGTCAAACTTTAACCACCTAAGTAGTAAAAAATAACTATTTAAAAGTAAAAACGACTATTTTATTAGTAAAAAATGCTGGTACTAATTTAAATAGGAGAATTTTGACTTTTCATTTTAAGAAAGTTGGTTCTCTGTTGCATAAGACCATTCAATTTATGTATCAAACAAAGCACGGATAGAATTTTGAAAGTCTTTGTCTGTAACTTTAAAAATGTATCTTATTTGATTATTTCTGATTCAGCTGTATCAGTTCGAGAACGCCGTGGCTGTATTGATCACATCTTGATAAATATTGAAAATTTTTTGTAAAGTTTCTAACGCAGTTAACTGCTTAATTAAGACTAAATTTTTAACCATTGTCAATATCAAACATTTCTCAATAGCTAACATACACAATCTACATATGTAGTAGGGTGTCCGTTATTTACCAAGTTGGTTTTTTTTCTAAAAGTATTGTACCATCCTAATAACAAATAAAAAATTTAAAACATGTGCTCCTGATCAAACATGCCGATTTTTTTTTTGAATTTTTTCAAGCCAATGCAACATTGCAATTGCTCATGCTAAAACAATAGAAAAAACACAATTTTTTTATTTTTTTTAAGTTAACGTTCACTTAAATAACTTGTGCATGTTGTTAAAAATTTTAAAATTACAATAATTAATTTCTCGGTAATTAGTTATCATAGAACCTTCGAAATTAAGATTTAATGTAATCCTAGCCTATATATCATCTACACAACATTTGAAAAAAATCTGAGTCGGTGTGGTGAACAACACTGTTTGATCTGACGTGGACTGACCCTGTAGCAACTAAGGTTATACTGGTTGGCGCCTATTTTACCATAACTATGGGTACCGCTAACCGCTTTTTTTTTTTTTTGATTAATCAGTTTGGAGCTTTTATGACACCAAATGTAGGATAATAAATCCTAATAAAACATACCTATTTTATTTATTTTTCGGGTGATGAAAAAGTAAAAGTAAAAGCGTAAAAGCTATTTGTAAAGATAATAAGGAAATTAAGGTAATTATTCCATGCATGCAAAAATTGGAAAACGAAGATAATTTTGTTCGTTTCAGGAAACAGGTTCATGACATTTTTTGTGATTCCAGTCCGTCTGCAGTTTCTATAACCTCGTCCGATTAACTTTTTCGTTGTACTTAAAAATACGAGGTGTGTTCAAAAAGTAACGGGAATTTAAGTTTATCTTGGCTTGTCCAATTTATGCCATTTTATGTTGTTTTTTTTAGTAAATTTATTTAAATTCTATATGCAAATTTGCAGCGATATGTTCAGATTTGTTTTAAAATTTGTTTCTTCGTTTACTTAAGGCCAAAACATATAAAAAAAATCGATTTTAAATTGCGTTTTAAAGTCTTAAAAATCCTAAATAGTTTGAAAGAAAAACGTGTTTTCAATAAATAGTAATGCCAAGTATACGGTTATAGTGAATTCCTTTAGTGCTGTGGTAGTGCGTGCTACTACATATTAGAGTGTCCGTTATTTACCAAGTTGATTTTTTTTCTTGCGACGCCCCCTAAATTTTTAGTCTATCATCTAAAAAAAAATTTCAGACCAAAATAAACTCTTAATATTCATAATAAACCTTGCCCCAAAGACGATACATTTCCCATTCAAATTACATGGTATTTTGACACTTTTTTCAATTAATTCTTTTTTTCCCAGGCAAGATTGGAACGCGAAATAATTTGAGTTGGAATTACTGCTTCACTCCAAATTCCTGTCACTTTACGTATAACGATTGAACAGCTGTCATCAATAGATTTATTGCGATTTCTTGAGTGATGGTACAGTAGTTGCAGAACTTCTTTATTTGTTGGTAACTTTTTGCCAGTTATTGAACTTATTGTTTTTCCAATCAAAAATATATTTTGTCTTAGATCCATTGAACCTAAATTTTTATAGGTTAGAACTATTTGTGAAATTTTAATTCCAATGAGATTTTCAATATAAATTTAATTTTAAAGTTTTTATTTACCTATATGTTAAAAATTGCACTAATTCTAAATTTTGTTTTTTGTGTATAATAAACAAGTTTTTATAATATAAATAACTACTTTTAATGTACGACACAACATTCACAACAATATGCAGAGATATTTGTATACAATCATATAACAAATATACAATACTAAAAGGACTTAAAGCGCCGTCAAGGTACTAAATGCGCTTTAGCGCGCTTGCGTCAATAAAAATTCCGTGTGTTGGCGGGAATGCTTGTAAGAGTAATTTTGAGTCACTTACTGTATTGAAGGAAATTTTCATAAAAGTATACAAAACTTGAAATTCAATAAAAATTAGTTGACTGTGTCACACAGTCTGTGTGTTATAAATAAAGTCTCAAAAATGATTAAAACTAGAACCAGCTACCTGTTATGCAGTTTATTATTTTCCAGGTTTAAAAATTGTATACCCTAATACCACCAGAATTATCTATTTTCAGAAATATACTAATAACTTTCATCGAAATAATAATAACTTTGCCGTAAAAGTAAAAAAAAATCAGAAAATGTTTTGAGTTTAACTTTCACCTCGAATAACTTTTTAACTAGTGATCGAAAAATTATAAGAGACTTTTTTGTAGAGCGTTCAATTTACTATAAGAATATATATGTCTCATTGCTGTAAGTCATCTTGCCTGGGAAAAAAAGAATTAATTGAAAAAAGTGTCAAAATACCATGTAATTTGAATGGGAAATGTATCGTCTTTGGGGCAAGGTTTATTATGAATATTAAGAGTTTATTTTGGTCTGAAATTTTTTTTTAGATGATAGACTAAAAATTTAGGGGGCGTCGCAAGAAAAAAAATCAACTTGGTAAATAACGGACACTCTAATATGTAGTAGCACGCACTACCACAGCACTAAAGGAATTCACTATAACCGTATACTTGGCATTACTATTTATTGAAAACACGTTTTTCTTTCAAACTATTTAGGATTTTTAAGACTTTAAAACGCAATTTAAAATCGATTTTTTTTATATGTTTTGGCCTTAAGTAAACGAAGAAACAAATTTTAAAACAAATCTGAACATATCGCTGCAAATTTGCATATAGAATTTAAATAAATTTACTAAAAAAAACAACATAAAATGGCATAAATTGGACAAGCCAAGATAAACTTAAATTCCCGTTACTTTTTGAACACACCTCGTATTTTTAAGTACAACGAAAAAGTTAATCGGACGAGGTTATAGAAACTGCAGACGGACTGGAATCACAAAAAATGTCATGAACCTGTTTCCTGAAACGAACAAAATTATCTTCGTTTTCCAATTTTTGCATGCATGGAATAATTACCTTAATTTCCTTATTATCTTTACAAATAGCTTTTACGCTTTTACTTTTACTTTTTCATCACCCGAAAAATAAATAAAATAGGTATGTTTTATTAGGATTTATTATCCTACATTTGGTGTCATAAAAGCTCCAAACTGATTAATCAAAAAAAAAAAAAAAGCGGTTAGCGGTACCCATAGTTATGGTAAAATAGGCGCCAACCAGTATAACCTTAGTTGCTACAGGGTCAGTCCACGTCAGATCAAACAGTGTTGTTCACCACACCGACTCAGATTTTTTTCAAATGTTGTGTAGATGATATATAGGCTAGGATTACATTAAATCTTAATTTCGAAGGTTCTATGATAACTAATTACCGAGAAATTAATTATTGTAATTTTAAAATTTTTAACAACATGCACAAGTTATTTAAGTGAACGTTAACTTAAAAAAAATAAAAAAATTGTGTTTTTTCTATTGTTTTAGCATGAGCAATTGCAATGTTGCATTGGCTTGAAAAAATTCAAAAAAAAAATCGGCATGTTTGATCAGGAGCACATGTTTTAAATTTTTTATTTGTTATTAGGATGGTACAATACTTTTAGAAAAAAAATCATATTGCCTTTCTACCTAGAACAAAATTAATTAAAAACTTTCATGGGAGTAAAACCAGGCGTTTTTTTTCATATCCAATAACTTTATTATACATTCAGTTTAACCCAAATCATAAAAAAATACATTAATGAAAACATTTTTCTATTTATAAGAAACCATAATATATTATAAAACAACTAATATTAAACAAAATAGAAATATAACACAACTAAAGGAAAAAGTTATTTTGCAGCTGATTTGAACCTAATAATAATAAAAGAGTAATACTTTTACTCATATCGCTATCAAGAACATATTGTCGTCCAGTGCTACCTTTCACTAAAGGCGCTGGTATCACACACAACACGTGCTCAAAAGGAAGCAACTATCTTCTCTAGATGGCCAGGATAACACATTAGTGTCTGTATGTCTCTGCATAAAATTTATAAGCAAGTCTGTTTCATCAAAATGTCTTTCTTTAATACAGCCAATGAACCAGTTGTCATCGTATACTGCAGCTACAAAAACTCCTGGTTGCAATTCGTCGATATTTATATTCTTTACATGTTTTTTTCTGACAGTTAGACTTACTTTAAATCCTGAATTTGCATCATCTGACGACAATCGATACAGAATCAATTCAGAATTATTTATTGGAACAAACCTTTGATAACTGTGAGTTCCAGGCACTGTTTTCGCGGTCTGAAAACGAGCTTCCAAGCTTTTGGCGTTTGCTGAACATCAGCATGGGACACAAAGAAAAACTTTATGTTATGTATGTTAAAATTAAATCAAGAGAAGTAAGAATGTGGTTGTCCAGTGTGGCCTGCAAACTTGCACAAGTCTTTTTACTGTGCCGCTAATTCCATCACATGGACTTTTTCCATGTGAAGTGGCAAAGAAGTTTCATTCAGCACGGACGTTGAAATATTTTTTATGTAGTTTTTATAGTTTTAATATTGTGCACTTGAACCGTCACTAAAGTAATTAATGTATTGTAAATCTGGTAATACTTCTTTAATATGTTGTATAATTACTTTAAGAAAGTAATGAACTGTGGAAGTAATGTGTTCACGTTCATCACTAATAAGTTATTAGTAATAACACACATACTAAAGCATTTTAAATCTGTCTGTTTTTTACTCCTAAAGTAAATGACGAATGGGTGAAGTGTGGCTTATGTCGTATCCCAATGGAAACCTTGAATGGCATCTTGGCAAACAAGTTAATAATTTTCTGCAAAGTCTAGTAAAACGATTAATTCTGTTTCAGCTGGAATATTTTCTTTAAGATTTCTTAAGTAGGATGCTTGGGATTTTGCAGTAAAATGATCTGTTGTTACTTGATCTGCTGCCTTAGAAATTCTTTCACAAAATCTTCCATAGTTGATGTGATATTCACTAGTTTTGATTGTCCATTGTGGACCCACTGCTTATAGGCAATATTGTCATCAGTTTCCAAATCATCAAAGCTTCAGACCCTGGACAATTCGTATATCTGTGGAGCATACAATTTTTTGAGTCCACAGAACATACGTACTATAGTGGAGAGGATATTTTTGTATTCAATTTTTTTGGGTAATGCTGCTGTCAGTAGCTTCAAGTTTTGGTAAGTCTCACAAACACATACTGAATGAACTCCACGGGCAGTGACTGTAACGCACCAAGGTGGTCGTAAAGAAGAGAATTTTGACCAAACGATTTTTAGCTGCGGATATCTTTTTTGAAAAGCCAAATGCAGTTCCTTTAAATTTACAAAAAGCAGTCGCTTTTGCATGTGAGTTCTTTTATCAGTTTCCGAATCTCTGACTGACACAAATTCTTTCTTTCCAGGACACATTCTGAAAATTTCATCATCTTCATAGAATTGCCTAACTTTTTCAGATACCTCATTGGAAATTTGTTTTCATTTTAGCTTTTCTGGTTCTGACAAAATAGCGTAAAGTTTTCTAGCCTTATTGACCATGTATGTTGAGACACCAAATTCATTATCGGTCTTCTGAATGCTCCAGCTACTCGGTACAAGAGTTAGTAATTTAAGAACTTTTTGTCCACAAAACATTTTACATTTTTCTTTTAAGAGTGAACTCGGGTAGTTTAAATCTTCACAGCTACACTGGTTTGAGCCAGAGTCTCTAGAGGAACATTTAGCGATGTTGAAAATTTCTCCTGCAATAAAGAAATTTCCTCTGCTGATTTTCTTTTTGCATAACTTAGTCGTTGTTTTTTATTTACACCATGCAACTTGACAGGTATGCATCCAAGATTTGTGATACTTTGATTCAAAGCTTCAGTGCCATCTGTATCAAAAAATGCCTGTGGTCTCATTGTTCAATGCTTCAGTTTCTGCCTTCCGAGTTCGACACTGAGGACATAACTTTTGCCCTGGTTTAAGATTAGTGTGTTTTTTTGCAAATTCTAATGACACAGACCTCAAACTTTACTTAATGCCTCTAGTATGTGACTGAAATGGATCACAACAGTATCTTTGAAGTTGCTCATATGTCGAAAGCAACATTTTTTCATGGTGAATACAAATGGTTGTATTATAATACATAATATATATATATATATATTATATTATTATATATATATATAATATATTATCAAGTATTTATATTTACGATATTTGAACAAGTAATTATTGTAAATATAATAAAATATTAATTATAATACACCGGCGGCGAGCCGTACAATAATGAAAATGTCATTATTATTTTACAGCGGAGCTGAAATGAATAAAATGTTAATCTGTCATTTGAACCTTATCTAAAAAAAATTCAATCCTTTGTAAAGGAGGGTTGTCAAAGATTTCTTGGCCTTGAAATAAAAGTTAAACTTAAGTTTTATGTCACATGAAAGTACAATTTTTTTTTCTCAGCTAAGCCAAGATAAGTAGTGGTATACCATCTTAACAACACATAAAAATTTAAAACATGTGATCCAGATCAAACATGCCGAAAAAAATTGATATTTTTTTTAACAAATGCAACATTGCAATTTATCATGCAAAAACAATAGAAAATACACAAATTCTGAATAATTTTTTAAAATCATCTCTAAAAGTTACCTCCAGAAACAAACTGTCACTTAAATAACTTGGGCGAGGAGTTATTTAAGAAAATAAAAAAAACATAAATCACATCTGAAAATTTTAAAATTTCAATAATTAATTTATCGGTAATTAATTATCAAAGAACCTTCAAAAGTGAGATTTGTGGTTACCTAGCCTAAGTATCATCTGCACAAAATTTAAGGAAAAATCTGAGTCGGTGTGGTGAACTTTTCTTATTATTGGGGTAATGAGTTATTGTTACGAATTGACATTACAGCAAAGTGATCCTTTTACCACTACACACTGTTGAAACATACGACTACATAGTATATAGTATATTATTTTAGCTACTTTAGAGAATAGTTTTTAAAACAGGATATGATAGTAAAGTAAATATTATTGATTGCACTTACCAACAGTATTGTAAGGTAGTAAATAAATGGCAATTGTATTTAAAAACATTCTTTACTAAAATAAAATTATTTATATGAATTTCCATAAAAATAAAAGTTATATAAGAACTACAAAAATGATAAAAGGCTTTGTGTCAAAAATTTACAAAAAAAAAATTGGAATTTGAGGGTGTCATTGTGTACTGAAACCGGCGTTTGTATCATAAGGCCTGAAAGTTGGTACATAATTACATATAAGTTATATGCATTAGGTACATAGTAAAAAAAGCTTCACACAGGCTTCACTAGAGAACACTAGTTATAGCTTGAGCAGGTCCATTTATTAGAGTTCAAATGTGCACCTTAAATTTAGTGTGAATTTTAACAACTCTAGAGGTTGTAGGTACTCTTGTAGTGTAACACATTTAACACAGTTCGTGCTACTTCATCACTATTTGATTGAAAATTACCCCCTTACCGTGTTCGGTAGCTCTCTAAAAGTGTTCACTTTGACACTCATTTATTTGCATTTATTTCACTTTTAGTGTGAATGCTATTCCTACTAGTGTTGGAAATTTAATATATCTAGTGTTTATCCTAACACTTATAGATTTAAAAATTGTACACCAATATTGTGTAAGATTGGTGTCTGCAGTGTGCCCTTAAAGTTACATACATAAAATTCATTTAATGTCGATAAAAATGGTATAATATAAATTATATTATGGTAATGGGCTCTTGGGCCGTTTAATAAACAAAGATGCATGCTATATGAAACGTACGAATAAGTGAGATAAACGTATAAATAAGAGAGACAAACAACCATTTTTGAACGAATCGGATAACAAAATACTTATTTTCCCTCTGCCATAAGCGTGCAGTACAAGATTTTAAAACGATTAAATCAAAACAATTAAATGTCCGCCAATGTTTTACTTTCCTCCTCTAACTGCTTTACAATCCCACCAAAATACATACACCTTAAGATAGGATGGTGCGCATCTTGGGCGGGGCTTAAATATGTCACTTGATGAGTGTTTTTAAATCTTTAACGTGCTTTTTAATTATCTGCTGCTAAAATTCTTGTTTTTGCGATGCTGTTGGATGTTAACTTGCTCTATTTTTTGTTTAACTTGTTGTTTTTGCTTTCGGTAAGGTTCGAATTACTTTTCAGTGTTCAAATTATTGTTATTGCGTTGTGTTAACCTGTTTTGTTTGTTTATTATTGTTTTTGTGTTGCGTTAACTTGTTTTGTTTGTGTTTTAGTTTGTGTCGTACCATTTGAATTTATTAAAATGCGGTGTAGCATATTTGGATGCAATTCAGACAACCAGTCCAAGAAAAACCCTTTAAATAAAAACATTAAATTATACGATTCCCGAAAAACTTTGATTTGTGGAAACAGTGGTTAAATGCCACAAAAAGAATAGGAAATATTAACGTTAAGACCGCTTCTGTTTCCTATAAACATTTTCTGGACAGTGGCTATAAGTTTAATTTAAAACACCAAGGCTTAAACTACAGCCCTAAATGTTATCAAGGACTAAAAGCATCTATTATCCATATTATAACAATTTCTTCAATATTAAGTTGTGTCCAGATATTTCTCTATTTTTTTTGATAATATTACTTTTATTCGTGTATATGCGCGGCATGAACCAAAACTCGTACACGGGAGCATCCAGCCATGGCGCGGCGCGGTCTGGCCTGCCCCACCACTATAGTGGTTGTCACTCCACCACTCCCACGTCTCATAATGCATTTGTCTTTATTCATTAAACGGCCTAAGAGCACATTACCATCCCTGTATAATATTAGTACATTAACTATGGTTTCGCGTAAAAATCGAACAAATTTTGGACATTTGTTTGCAAGTGATGCCAGAATTGAATATATTTTTGTTACCTTGTTTGTACATCTAAATGGTACTTTTTTTTCAAAAAAAAAATTTCATCCATTGACCCCTGTGGTTTTCAGGCCTTAAGTCACTCTACTGTGTTAAAAATAGATAAATTTCGATATTTTGTAATAACATTTTTATTTTAAAACGTATCGATTTGAAATTAAGATAAAATGTAGACCTTATTGGTGGCAATAAATCCACGTATTATTTTTTTTAGATTTTAATATACAGGGGGCACGGTGGAAAATTTAATTTAAAATTTTACCCTTTTTTAAGGGTTAAAAAGTCGAAGAAGCAACGTTGTTTTATAATTTTGAGTATATCACGTTAAAGTACTAATAACACTGTGCGACAAATTTTGACCTTACAATTTGAACTGGGATGAAATGTGGAAAAATCGAATCTATGCAACCCTTAAAACTAATCATTAAAGGAGTTTTGCTAGTTTAGCTCGAATAATGGAAATATACAGGGTGTTTCTTTTAACTTGAGACAGCTCAATATCTCGAGAAATACGCATTTCACGGAAAAATGTCTTAAATAAAAGGTTAATGTGACCAAAGGGGACATTATTTGGTGCTACCGCTAGCCACCCCCCTACCCCTCCTTAAGGGTGAAACTTTGGAAAATCAAATGGAATGACCCGATTTTCACAGAGTTTGGTAGTACATAAAAAAATATAATAACTTTTATTTGAAAGTTTTTTTCAATTTATCAACAGATGGCGCTGTAATTCAAAATTTAAGAAAAAGGGGTTTCCTTGTAAAATGTATTATTTGAAACGTTTGAAAAACAAAAATTAACATTAAATCAACAATAGTCGGCTCTGAAAACAATTTATAACAAATGTTCGAAATGTCGTCCTTCCATTTCAACACATTTTTGAATGCGGGTAATGAATTCTGGCACACAACGCGCTAACATGTCGGGCGGTATCGCATTCCATTTGACTTTCCAAAGTTACCCCCCGTTTCACCCTTAAGGAGGGGTAGGGTGTGGCTAGCGGTAGCACCAAATAATGTCCCCTTTAGTCACATTAACCTTTTATTTAAGACATTTTTCCGTGAAATGCGTATTTCTCGAGATATTGAGCTGTCTTAAGTTAAAAGAAACACCCTGTATATCTCCATTATTCGAGCTAAACTGGTAAAACCCCTTAAAGGATTTGTTTTGGGGGTTGCCTAGATTCGATTTTTTCAGATTTGATCCCAGTTCATTTTTTGTGTTGCACAGTGTAATTAACTATTATTTGATATATAAACTTCTAAATGCAAATTATGTTTCTACGAGAGACACCATTTTTAAGTTAAGCCTTCAAAGAGCGTAATACTAACGTGTTTTACAAATTATAAATTCTTTTAACTAGTTTTATAAGATAATGTATTATATATTACATACAATATTTTATATATAACATACAATCTTACATATTTATTTAAACAAATCGCCATAGATGGAGCTAAAATTAGTTTTATTTATAAATTTAAAATTTTTTTAAGTTTACTAATAAATTAGAATAAAGACTTTTTATGTTGCAATCGGCTATTTAGATATACCTATATTTTTATTCATTTGTTTTTCGATTTTTTGTAATTAGTTATTTTGCATTTTTTTATATTTAATATAATGCTATACAGGGTGTTTCTGGAGAAACGCAAACGGTATGGATTTGAAATTTTAATAGAATATACAATTTGATTTAGACTATACATATAGTCAATAGTTTTCAAGATATTAATTTTTTTCGTTAAAATGCACGTTAATCAAAATAGCCTCTAATTTGTTTGTTATTATGTTTGTTGACATGGGGTTGGAATTTTTGGAATATTATAACATTGTTTAGATTTTTAAAGGTTTTTCAACAAATACCTTGAGAAAAACCACTTGAAATTAGGCAAACTTCAAACAATAACAACGTTTTTATTATAAATGTAAAACCCTGTATGTTTTAACATAATCAAATAGAACATTAAAGAATCTTTCGATTTGTTTTATAGTAACTCTTTCCTAAAGTTAAAATTTCAGAGACATTTAACAATTTCTAATATTTTCAATACTATTTTGTATCAATAAACCTCTGAAATTCTACATGTGGTTTAATGTAACAGTATCCATGGTTACCACCAAATCTGTCATTGTTTAAAATTAATTAAAATATTTGATTGAAAAAATAATAACTCAAAAAATATTGACTTTAGGTATAGGATATGGTATAGCCATTTTACTCAGAATTTTATGTAGAATTAAATAATGTAAAAATAGATGAGGTATTTCGGTAAAACAGGAAGTATTATTTTGTTTAAAATAATTTAGGAAAAGAGTCTAAAGCGAATACTTTACGCTATTAAAATTTTAAATCGATGTCTTTCGCGATTCCCTAGAAACTTCCAACGGACTAAGTACGTTAAACACCCTGTATATTAAACGTCATTTATGTGTTATGCTTTACTTAATTATTAATAAAAGATAAAACAATATTTGTATAAAAATGACAAAATGTACTAAACTAAGCATTTATGAATACTGCTACTGCTAATTCAAAACTGATCCTGGCCACAGAAACATCATTTGCATAAAAAAGTTAATATATCAAATAATAGTCAAATATCAATACTTTCACGTGCTATACTCCAATTTATAAAACAAAGTTGCTTCTTCGATTATTTACCCTTTAAAAATTGTTAAATTTTAAACTAAATTATTACCAGCTCCCCCTGTACGTTATAATCTAAACAAAATTTTTTCATGGATTGTCATTAGTAAGATCTACATTTTGTCCAAATTTCAAATCGATACGTTTTGAAATAAAAAAGTTATTTAAAAAAAATGAAATTTCTTCATTTTTAACACAGCGAAGAAAAAAATTAAAATAAAAACAAAGTTGTCAATGGACGAGATTTTTTTTTTGAAAAAAGTACTGCATTAAGATGTAGAAATAAGGTAAAAAAGTTTCAATCGATTTCTTGAACCCTTGCAAATCGACCGTTCGATCCTTTCGCGAAACCGTAGTTAAAGACCAAGCAGAGAAATCACTTATTATCGCTGAGCATAAATTTCACTGCAGAGGCGTCAGCTTAGGCAGAAGAGGCAATTATTAAGCTTTTACTGACGCGTTTTATATACTATTTTTTTCAAGCATTGCATTTTTTAATTTTTTAAATTCTTTACATCATTTTTAGGTTCAACTGACGATGACATTTTAGCTTTATTTCGGTAGGAAGTTTAATAATAATTTGAATTTTGAAGTAGTATTAATATTCATGAACTCTTTTTATATAGACTGAAGTGTTATAATATAAAAATTATTGTACGCTTGAAAAAAATATATAATAGAGGTTTTCAATAATTTGGCTTTTATTATTTTTTTATATATTCATTTGTTTTTAATTATATGAATTACTTTTGGGTAGCGCTGCTGGGGTGTTTAAATAATATTTATATAAAACAAATAGAATTTATATGTATATAAAAATACAGTCCATTATAAGTTTTAAGCTACAAAATATAAAACTAATCTTTGTCAATTTCTTAAAATATAAATACGTTCAAAACACCAAATAATATTTTTGCACAAAGTACCAATTTACACTGTTAGATTGGTGTAAATTGTATGACTCTTTGTAAAGCATGCTTAAAATCTCGTAGTTTTATGCAGGTAACTAATTCTTTTGAGCTATTGTAAGAACTGTACTTGAAATTTGTCTGTACTATTATACAAAACGCGACTTTCACGCGATTTTCAACCTTATGAACCAAAACAAAATGTTATTTTTGATATTATAAACCATGATGAGTAATAATACTTTGAAATTGACTTACCTTTAGTTAATAATTATAAACCACAACTAAACAGCTGGGTCCATTCTTTCAACACAAATTCTGAGAAAACAATGAACGAAACATGTTTTGCGTTTTTGTCAACTGAAAACCCCCTGATTGCATATTTACACTAATGTGCACTGCTAGAGCTAGTGTTAAAGGAATATTTAATTGTAAAGTTAGATTGATGTGGAACACTACTATCATTCCATCGCACTTGGACGAAAAATATATTTTAGGATTGAAAACAGTGTGATGTTTTACACTAACTTTTTCACTATATACCTGGGAGAACACCAAAATATTAGGTATTACTTTAAAACAGCGATCGAGAAAGAGTTATAGGTATACCTATAGGTACGTAACCCCCAAAAATCAATATAAGTTAAAATGCGTTTTACGATACGTACCACAAGATAAAAACAATATAATATTACAAAACTACGGACTATGCAAAGCCGTAAACATAAAACCACCAAATGGCAGAATTTTTCGTGGCCCCTTTATTCGTACCTAAATGTTATTAATTGGGACATCACTTAAATTAATATTGATCACAGTAGTGGTAAACGTATATAAAATTACTATTTATAGTGGTAAGCTATATATTACGAACCAGTTCTAATGTTAAAATTTTCCATGACGCAGAGTTGTACAATTTTTAACAATTTTGTTACAATTCGTGCCACTTATAGTAGTGAATTGAATTTACAGAATATACCATTCCGTAGTGGTATGTATCACTTATTTAATATTAATCCTAGTAGCATTATCCTTGTTATAGTTAGTCAAAGTCACTTTACTAATACAAAAGTATAATAAAAGTGAGATAATTTTTTTCACTGTAGGTTTTAAATGATCTACATATCACCTCAAAATGTAGTTCAGTACATACATACAAATAGATAAGGGTACCAATTAATTTGACATAAATATATACATTTTTATTATATAATGTATTTTGGTTAAAATACTAGGTGTACAATGTACATTGTACATACATATTAAGTTAAATTGATATTTGATATTTGATTATAATTTAAGTATACACTAAATTTTAAGAATGGTAGGTATACACTTTGATACGAATATTTATACCATTTTACTATAAGTTTAATTTTAAGGTTTTTAAATAGATAACTGGACAAAACAAATTTGTATAAATAGTAATTATTGGGCATTTTTAATTTAGCTACAAAATCGTTACTACTAAAAATTTTTAAATTTAGTATAGGGTCGTTTTGAGGGGTGGTGAATCCATGTAAAAATATAGTGTTTTTGCTCCAAAAATACAGTTTATAAATATCTACAGTTTAAAACAAGTCCGGTTAAAATAAATAAAGATTGTACAGGGGTAGGTCGCAAACAAATGGGTCACACTGTATATGGGCCATTCCACGCTTAACGGATAGGACAGTTGCCGTGTTTTTATTTACAAAATAATATTGTTCTATTATAATTATAATTATAATTATATTTATAATTATATTACCAATGTCAAATTTTTATAAATAGTTCTAAACAAAAGCTGTTTAACAAGGTTTTTATTTGGCAAAATTAGGTATCGTGATTGACTGTTTAATTCCTTAAAAATTAATAATTTAAAGCGTAACGGGCGGGACTATTACAAAGTCACGATACCTAATTTTGCCAAATAAAAACCTTGTTAAACAGCTTTAGTTTAGAACTATTTATAAAAATTTGACATTGGTAATATAATAGAACAATATTATTTTGTAAATAAAAACACGGCAACTGTCCTATCCGTTACGCGTGGAATGGCTCATATGCTAATTTTTTTTAACTATTCGGCATTTTAAAAATATTACGGTATTTATTTTCCATTGACGTCTTTGGCTGCAAAATCTCTTTATTATGTTAAATACATCTTATTATTGTAAATTTAAGAAAATATGCTTCTAAAAATGGATTGTTGAAAGCATCACGAAATGCACGTAAAGTTTACACAAAGTTTAAATTTAACATAAAGATGCGATGAGGTTTTTTATTTGAATGTATTCCCGCATAAAAATACATCAGGTGGTAAAAAATTTATTGGTATTGAAAATGTAAGATACTTTTTATTTTATTTATGAAACGAGTTTTCTGGATTTAGATAAAAGTTTAGAAATTTAAAAAGAGTAAAACCAGTTTTACCGATTTTTTTTTTGTAAAAATTTGCACTCTAAAATTTATTATAAGTGTTATTTTAATATAATACGTAGTACCTATAGGTATAAGTGTTATTTTTTATTAATTAATTTATTTTAATATAATGGGATAATTTTTTACAATTTTTTTAATACTAAATAAAGGATATATTAAGGAGATTCTTTTAAATTAATAAGGCACTTCCCTGCTTGTAACTTATTAATTTTTAAGATTTTTCTGGAGTGAGTCTCGAATGATCAGAATTTGATAAAAATTTATAAATAAATTCTTTATGATGCTTCACATCATCCTGTTTATTTTAATAAATATTCTTGTAGTTGGGAGCCGAGTAAATACATTTCAAAGTTGAGTAAAAATACACAGGTTCTTATGGCAGCACGTGGATTGCTACTTTTTTCTCCTCTGAAATAATTATTGGTAATGATAGGATTGCAATGAAAAATGAGTATATCGTGGAGCTTAATTTCAAAAAATGATGCGCGAAGTTTCATAATGATCATGTCGGTAGGAAAAAAGTTCTATTGGATTAAATCGGTGAATTCACGTAATTTCACGCTTGCACTGAAGATTCGTTCCAACGTCGCTGATGTCAGATAGGAACGATATCGCCCGGTGCTACATAGGTGTGAGTGAGAACGTATGTAGCAAGCGTAAGGGTGAAAGAGACAGCGATTACGACGTTGCCAAGCGTTGCGACTGTTAATGGCGAAATTTTTAAAAGCGATGTTATAGATTTTTAATCATTCACATACACTATAACAACGCCTCATGAACTGACAATGCAATTACGTTGCAAAATAATAAAAATGGAATTTATACATATGAATTTTGGTTGCAATTAGTTGGCAACGGATTTTAAATCTAATGCTGACACAGTTCTACCACGATCGAAACACTAAAACTCATGCCCGGACAACCTTAATATATAAATATACCACTGCTACTATAGATTACATAATAAAACAAATACTAAATAAAGGAATTACAAAAAATAAATTTATTAGCAATATACCGGTTATCCTCAAAATGGCGCAATTCAAACATTTGACTCTTTATTTTTGATTCTTTAATAGAACATTATTTTATATACTAAAATAAAAAATTATATAAAATTAAGACATTAAAATAAAAATTACTGTTTTACTGTGTTTCAAAAAACATAATTTTTTTTAAGCTGGATATTTTTTAGTTTTATTCTGCGTTTAATGCCACAAATTCCATGGTGGGCCAAATTTTCTTTTAATTTTTACTGTATGCAGAGGGGTCTTGTAAATGCTGATGGTTGATGAAAAGGGGGGATGACGTCATCACTTTTCTATTATGTTAAAAATAAGAAATCTAGATTTTTCAATTGCAAAAATAATAGACAGTTGGGCCACGATGGGATTGCGACATTAAACACAAAACTTGCCACGAGGCGCCACCGCCTAACATCGATTCTTTTCGTTTTTTAACCGTAAATTTGTTTTAACAAATGATATTTTTTATTAAGTCAGCCATTTTGGATGTTGAAAAAATAATATCTATAGATATTATTTTTTCAAAATCCCAAAATTATAATTAATAATCATATATTAGATGGATATTTTCAAAATTAACCTTGATAAAATTTAATGATATTTTTCATTATAAGTCGGGAATTTTGGATTTTGAAAACAAAATCGAATTAATAATCAGTTTATTAATGGGTGAGTTTTGAACTTCCATCGTCTTTATGTAATTGTTTGTTTACGACGTTTCAATTAGAAATAATTTCTAATCGTCTTCAGGTAATGATTAACAAATGACGTTGCTGTGAGTATATAATATATATATTATACACTTCTCCAAGAAATTAATGCACCACTTAATTAAATCAGTTTTATTTATATAAAAAAAATAATTAAAAAATAAGCTCTTAACTCTATTATTCCGCATTTTATTACTAATTATTACAATGGGTCAAACATAACTTAGGCTTCCAAACCTGAATAAAAAATAAATAGAAAATTCAAAAAAAAACATTACATTAAAACAATAAAAAAATTTACAAAAAAGGTATCAAAAACCTGGCATCGTCGGCCCATACTTAAAATAAGCTGTCTAATTTCATTTTGGTGCAATTCTTCACAGATTTGAATTAGCCTCTCCCCCAACTCTTCCAGGTTATTAAATTGGATTTGTTCCGCTCTTAATCGCCTATTAAGGATATCCCACAAGTTTTCAATAGGATTTAGGTTCGGACTACGGGCTGGCCATGCCATCACATTAATTTCGACCTCTTCCAGATAATTTCTGACAACCTGTGCAACATGCGGCCTAGCGTTATTTTGCATTAACAGGAAATTTTCACCAAAATATGGGGCAAAAGGTACTACATGTTGTTCTAAGATCTCTTCTAAATACCTTTCAGCTGTCAGACTTGCATTATTTATGACCACTAGGTCCGTACGTGCCGTCAAAGAAATACCCCCTCAAACCATAATGGATCCTCCTCCAAATTATGTGGTGTTTGAGAAGTTGCATTGGGCATAACGTTAGTTGGGCCGTCGAAATACACGAATACGTCTGTAAAGAGTACACATTCACAGTCAACCTCTAGTCTTTCTCTTCGGTGGTTTACGGTTAATGCAGGACCTCGGGCAGCAATTCTAGGCCTTAAATTAGATTCTCTGAGGAGTACTCTAACAGTTTTAGCGCTAATTTGCAGACCGTGAACCTCGCAAAGTTAAATTTGTAGGCTATGACATGTCACAAAACGCTGTCAAAGAGCCAAAATTCTTAAAAACCGATCCTGATTTGGTGTAGTAACTCAATTTCGTCCTTGTTCCACTCTGCGGGCATAATCTCCTGTCTCTAAGAATCTTTGTAGTACTCGTGAGATGGTTGTAATGGTGGTAACCCCAGCCTTCTACCCCTAATAGTACCGCTTGGGCACATGCATCGCGAGTCAAATTTCGATTTTGGCGCTCCATAATAAACAAAATTAATGAACTTAAATAAAGAAGAATCACAAAGAAACACGCTTTTTGTGTTTGGGTTTTGTGTTCTTTAAGTCTTGACTCTAAGGGCCTCTTGGTTTCCCCTATGTAAACCATTCCAAATAGGGGAAACCAAGAGGCCATGAATAAATGGCCTATAAAAACAAACAAAGATGCAAAAAGTTTAGCTCAAAACAGCAACACAAATAATATATTTAACTTTAAAATATTATGAACAATATTTATTGACAGATAAAATTGATTTTTATAAGAGTGACTGATAGCCACATTCGTTATGACAACAGCTTGACAAGCGACAGAGTTCAATTCCCGGCTGAGTCAAAACTTTATTAAATTTAAATCTACTAATTTAAATATTTCATGCAGTAGAATTAGACTAATTACACTGTAGGGAGGTGAAAATATCACAGCTAAACGCTCGGACACGTAAACTTAATTTTTGGTCGTAGATTACAAATCCGTGCTTGGTTTAGCTGTATCAGGTCAAAATTCAAATATATTGGAAACACTATATAAATTTAAAAACTCTGTATACATTTTTTTTTTAAATTCAATTTGGCTGGACCCACACATCAGTTCCAAATTAAAAAAAAAACAAATTCTTGCAAAATTTTAAGTTAATTGATCAAAAGGAACACGTATCCCTAAGGGTTTTTCTTAGATAATTTAGTAAATCCAAATTTTTTTTTGCTGAATTTTTTTTATTAAGCATAATTAGGGATATTATATAGAAATGCTGTTTTTTATATCTTCTTATATTGTAATTTTCGTTATACCTATAAGTATAATCCGACGGGATTATGTTTAAATAAATTTAGTTTAGGTCAAAAATATAAATGGATGTAGTTAATTTTAGAAAACGACGGGTATTTCTTAAATAAAAACGTGAAATTTTAAGATAAGCGTTGGTAAGCTGATGTAAGTACAAGTATTAAGTGCAAAGAATCCAGTAAATTTTGTCAGCCAATCTGATAATATTAAATTGGATCATTTTAGTTTAATACAGCATTAAGACGCTTAATTCGTTCGAAATTCCACCACTGTCGGGATCTTAAATTCAGAAAAGCAATTCAGACTATAAAACATGTTCTTTAGTGCTGCGAAATGACAAATTGCACATCAGACAAACTGAGATTAATTCTGTTATTTCTTACAAGAACCTACATAAAGATAAGCTTTCTTTCTTTTATAAAAGCCTTGTGAAAATGATATAAGAATAAATTAAAATGTGTTTTTATTTTCTTTTTTTGTAAAAATAATTGTATTATTTGTTCTTTCAAACCTCTAAATTATATGAATATTTATATGTCTAAGCACGTCTGTATAAACAAAATTACCTTAAACCAAGCCATCGGTTGCTAGATTTATCACGTAATTAATTCCTAACAATCTACACATCAAATCTGCTTTATCCCTTGGGTTAAGACATATTATAATATATAAAATATATTTTGATATTCGTAGATATATCACGAAATTTAGTAATTAAAATATATTTGGTTAAAACTGTGGTTTAAATTTGTAAGTTTTTAAGATAAGTATACGGTGAGTTTTCTAAACTCTCTGATAAAATAAAGGGGGTAAATTTAGTGGCTGTTTAGTGTCAGTTAAAATAAAAAGGCTAATAAAGTATAAGTAGGTACATTTTTTGGATGCATTTTTATAAACTATTTCAAGTGTAAATGAATATAAGAAAGACGAAGAAAAAAACAATAAATAGTTGAATTATTCCAAATATCTACTGATTAATCATCTTTTGCTCTTGTAGTTATTTTCCAGTGCATCAGAGACCCCCATCGACAATTTACTATCTACTCTCTTAAAATGAATTATTCAAAAATGCCTAATTGTGATACTATCACAATGTGATAGCCGCCACTAATAGCTGTAGTCCACATCAATTTGTATCCAGACATTTAACAGTCAATTCCTATGTAAAATTATACGCTGAGTTCAATAATTACATCAAGAGTTATAAAAGTATAGCAGTTTTTGAGATGTAGTCAATTCCAATTTTACAACTTTACATAGAAATTCACTGCTAAATTTAAGATACAAATTGCTAGTGACTAGAATTATTACTGGCTGCTTTTTCGCTATGACAATTAGTCATTTTGACTATTTCATTTTAAGAAAATAAACCAGACTCAATTTCCAGTATAAAAAACATTCTGATTGTTTGATCCACGCTCGAAGTTGCGCTGTTTTTTACCTTGCTATTTTGAAGTCTCTCTGTAATCCATATTTACAGCCCTTGCTGGCTCCAAATGAGCTGAAATTTGGCATACCTATGTAACTTCGATAAAAATATGGTACCGTGGTAATATGGTAATAATATGGTACCATGGTAATGTGTAATGTGGTACCATGGTAGTATTGGATCTGCAATCAATTGGAAACTGCGCTGATCAACTACAGCTCGTTTTAGAGGACAATCCAGAGTGTATATGCTTCTGTGCCAGTGAGCATTGGAAGTCTGAGGAGCAGCTCAAATCTTACAACTTTAGAGATTACAAAATGATCACAAATTTCTGTGGAAATAGTGGCTCACATGGAGGCACTGTAATATATTGCAGAGATGGCTTCAAATTAAAATTAAAAAAAGACCTACAAACTGAAGCTGAGCAAAAAACATTTGAATGCTCAGCTGCAGAAGTGTGCGTCAAAAACATTCGATTCATATTAATATGCATCTACAGAACACCAGATTCTGATACAGAGGTTTTCTTCAAGAAGGTCCATAGCTTGTTAATAAGGGTAGAGAAGGAAAACCTTGACATATATGTAGCTGGGGACTTTAACATATGCATATAGCAAGAAAACACAGTAAGTAGACAATTTTTAAACCTAATGAATTCTTTTGGGTTAGAGCCCACTATAGAGGAATATACAGGTGTAACAGCAACATCCAAAAGCTGCATTGACAATATATTCACCAATAGGACTGAATTTAAGCCACATCTCGGATCATAGAGCTCAAAGGTTAGTGTTTCACACAACAGCGAATAAGGAGTACCCCAACTTCAAAAGAATTTTTAGTCTCCAGGCAAAAAAAGCATTCAGAATGAAACTTCAGCAGCAGGATTGGGTCAGCGTATACATGTGTAGTGACAGTGACGTGGAAGGGCAATGGTGTCAATTTGTGAACGTGTTTGTGCCTCTGTTCAATGAATGCTTTCCAAAAGTGCGGGTCATAAAAAGAAAGAAAAAAATCCACAAACAAACAAAAGACATTCAACAATGTAAACCTAATCTTAATATTCTATATACCATGAAAATTTGTGATAGTACCTTTAATCAAGCTTATCAAGGGGCCAAAAAACAATATGATAAATTATTAAGAAGTGCTAGATATTCGGAATATTCAAACAAAATTCTAGAATCTGATAATAAACCAAAGACCATATGGTATATTGTAAAGGAAATCAAGGGTAACAAAACAAACCGTGATTTGCATATTCCAGGTGATCCTTTAGAAGTAGCAAATCATATTAATTTCTTTGTAAATATTAGTGTTGGGATCACTCGAGTGAAAAATAACCTATTACCCGGTTATTGAAATAACCTAAATTATTCGGTTATGAGTTTTGGATCCAAGTGATGAATAACCGGTTATTTGCGCAATGCATATACCTATAACCTAAGTTATAGGTATATGCGCAATGTATATATTTTAAAATAACCTGGTTGGCAAAAGTCTGAAACGCCTTGGTAAATAAAGTTATCTGTAATATACAGGTTATATTTTTAGGAATCTGCTCATTTGACAGTTTAAGTTTGTTTAAAATTTGAATTTATAGAAATTTGTTAACAAAAATTAGCAATAAATTTAAATTACTACGTGGAAAAACTAAAAATGTAAACACTTTAATAATATAAATTTAATAATAATTTTTGCCTACTAAAATTATGTTGAAAAACTACCAAAAAAGTAGATTTCTAGAAAAATGGTAATACTGCTTGAACATACAACCCTTTTTTAAGGAATCGGGTAAACCGAAAGATGTGTCATATGTAGAGATTTTTAATATTATAACAAAGCTTAAAAATAAAACTACACTGTTTAAAATATCTGTGGTGTAAAAAGTAATCTTAAAATGGTGTCAAAATCCAACACCAAGTGGTGTTAATATAACACCATGAAGTATGGTTGAAAATGTGTACCGATCGCGGCAAAGGCGTTGTGGATCACGTGATTTTCTTAAATCTCGCCTCTGTTGACTTACATGAAGAATATATAAACTCAGGTGGTCCTTTGCTTTGGTGTGACACTACAAGTTGTTCGATATTAAAGAGACCTTAAATAGGTGGAAACAGCTGTAAATACTTGAAGTATTTTAAGTTAGTGGAACGCACTAAAAACATTATCTCTAGCTAGTTGAAGGTTCCATTTTCTGGAATAATACCACTGGTAATATACTAGTAATGTGTCAAGGAACTTTTTGTTTCTTTTTTTTCCTTTTTTCTGTGTAGTATGATTTAATTTGACCACAAACACATAATATTTAACACTGAAAAGGAGTTCAATTTACACCAGGTAAAATTTATTTTAATACTGTGTGAAAGTTAAATTAACACCATTTTAGTATTTGAATTTACACCGGCCAACGAACCATATTTAACACCATTTTGGTTTGTATCGATATAGACCATGTATGGTGTTAATTTGGTGTTAAAATGGTCATAAAATTTTGAACAGTGTACAATCATTATGGCCCATCAGTTTTTAGAGCACAAAGTTGAAATAATTTCGTTATCTCCTACTAAACGGACAATTATTGTCTGTTTAGTAGGAGATAACGATCGTTCAGCGAGAGAAGCAGATAATTTAATAATAGGCAACCTGAAAGGCTCTTGTAGAAATGTTTTTAAACAACAAAAAATTTTAACTGTGATTGGTCTTTATGTTTTTGAATTGTTAGTATTTATGTTTAGAAATAGGCATTTATTCTCTAATTTGTACATGTCTTCGCAACGTACCCAAAATCTAATATTTCCACGCCACCGTTTGATCATTTGCCAAAATGCCTTCAGATTGAAACAAAATTGTCAATATTTAAAAAAGCTTAAAGATTTGTTAATAAATATCGAACCATATAGTTTAGAAGAATTTCAAAATAGATCAATAAATAATTGATACAATTGTTAGTTTATCAATGCATTTATCCTTTGCTTTTAACATTTTTTTCCATAATTGTATATGTGTGTAAACTGTAAACAATTATTTGAAAATATATTATTATTATTATTATTATTATTATTATTATTATTATGGTACCATGGTTCGTAAGTAGTTCGCTTATTAGAATATACTTTAAAAAAGCGATTTCTAAATTTTAAGGACACGGAACGCTCAATAAATCTGTTTTATTTTAAGGAACATCGCGCGTGGATTGGTGGTCGAAATTGAGTCTATAGACTATATTTAAAACTATTGTTTAAATAACAAACTGTCTATGGGGGTCTTAGATGCACTGGGAAAGAGCTACACGCGGAGAAACCGAGCAAAAGGATTTGGAGGCTAATAACTTGTTTTCCGTACATCGGAGGGTTAAATTAATTTAGACTTAATTAAAAGGCAAACCGTAATAAATGTAAGGATTATTGCTGTACGATAAATAAAACGCAAAATATGAACAATTAAAAAAAACGAATCCAAGACGGTGAGAGAAATCGTAATTTGAACATTGTGCAAATTTGTTGAAGTCTCCATCGAAGCCCCTTTTAAATATAAAACAAGAAAAATGTACCCTTAATTGTTGGCTCAATTACTAAATGCACTAGACTACAAAACAAGCTTAGAGCTATACTATACTATCTCCATGTTAATGTTATAAACAATAAAAATGGACGCCTTTCTGCAGAAAGGAACCAACCCACAAAACCAAAAAAATCGAGATATTTAGCCTATGAACTAATTAAGTATGTATAATTTATCTGCAAAATAGGTCATAGCCAAAATGCAAGTGTAGTGAAATCTATTAATCATTGAACCAACCAACATTCAATAATAGTGTGGATTACTAATCCAGAATTAGAATCTGTAGAATATCTGCAAGTGGGTTGGATCTTTTTTGTAAAAAGCAGGCTGGTAGACCCACTACCAAAGTCTTTAAAGATTTCCTGCTTCTGCAAAATATAAAGTCTTGATGCATTTTTTTGGTAGCTTACAAGATGAGGTGGGGTTGGAAGATGATGTGGACGAATTTCAAATAGAATCAAAATTAATTCATATTACCATTATAATAGTAATATCAGTTGTATTTTGTTTGGAAATAAATAATTGTCGCTTTTCTTTAAATACATACATACATCAGATAGTAGTTTTCATAAATTGCAGAAAGGAACCAACCAACAAAAGCCCATTTTTTTCGTCACCCTTACACATAACATCACAAAATCCACCTGATGAAATTATTAAATTATATCCCTTAAACCTCCGTAAGTCCAAAATCGGCATAAAATTAACAGGTAATTTTAAAATTATTAAAATCTTTGATAGCTTTTTTCTCAGTTTCATCATAATGTGGGTTGGTCCCATTCTGCAGAAAGCCGTCCAAATGATCTTTGGTCCTTTATAAATATATTACTTAAATTTGAGCAGTATAGCAGTATACAGTGTGTCCGCGGATGGGGTCCCCAAAGGGGAAATAATCTTTATTATTTATTTTACGACCAAAATTCATTCTTTATAAAAAGTTTTGATTGTTGAGAAAATGAATTCACGATAAAAAAATTTAAGATCAGATGTACAGGGTTCATAAATTAGGAAAATATGAAAATTCTTCAAGAGAGAAGTACCATTATTTATTATTTTTAACAAAAATTTTATAAAACAAAGTTGTTTATAAACAAGCATAAATACTAAATACAAATTTCAAAATAAAAATACGAATATTTTAAAATTATTCTACATACCTACCTCCCACCTCGACACACTTTTCCGCTAACTTAATAAATTTACCGTACACGTTACGAAGGATTTGCGGCACATTCAATTCATGAATTGCTTCTGCTATGCGCTCTTTTAATATTTCATGTGGAAGAATATTTGAGTAAACCTTTTGTTTTAAGGCACCCCACAAAAAGAAGTCTAATAATGTAAGGTCAGGCGACCTAGCTGGATAATGAGTTGGGCCAAACCTCCCTATCCACCTTGCGCCAAAATGATTATTTAAGCATTGTCTGACCAAGGCTGTGCAATGAGCAGGACAACCGTCTTGTTGCCAAAACATATTATTACGTACTTCTGGCTCTAAAGTATTAAAAAATGGTAAGACAAACTTTTCGAAAATGTTCAAATACACGTGTTGGTTTAAATTTTTATTTATGAAACATGGGCCAATAATCCGATCCAAAAAAATTCCACACCATACATTAACTTTTTTGTAACGTTGACTTCATTTGTTTATTACATAATTAGGATTCTTGTAAGTCCAATGACAACTATTTTGTGAAGAAACGTGCAAAATGTAAATTCATCGGTAAAAAAAATTAATCTATGAAATCTTCGGTTTTCAAGGAACTTTTCATCTATCCATAAACAAAACTCCAATCGTCTCTCTTCATCTCCAGGTTCAAGTGTATGTCGCACTTTGCCTTAAACGGCTTAATTTTGTTTTCCTTAAAAATTGTGTGCAGTTCACTTTTGCATAAACCCACTGTTTGTGCACGCTTCCTTAAAGATAATTTCGGATTTTCTAAAACTGACCCTATTGCTAATAATGTAGCTGCGTCATTTTCGTCGTATTTTTTCGTTGATTTTTTTAAATTTATCACCTACCCAGTTTCATTAAATTTTTTTAATAATTTTCGCAATCCTCTTTTTGACACAGGCGTATTAGGAAATTGTTCATGAAAAACATCTATAGCTTATTGATACGACACATTTCCAATACCGTAACATTGTATTTAATAAATTCGCTCTTCTTTGGTTAACATTTTCGAAATGACTTTACGAAAACAGAATACTGACATATTAATATAAATAAAATTCTGACATAAATATGAACGTATACAAAATCTTGTTTTTTTTATAAAATGCAAATAATCAATTAATAATTTTGAAATTTGTATTTATTCTTTGTTTTATAAATTTTTTGTTAAAAATAATAAAAAAAAGTAATTTTCATATTTTGTTTAATTTTATTTTAGTTTATAAACAACTTTGTTTAGTTTTAAAATATTCGAATTTTTATTTTAAAATTTGTATTTAGTATTTATGCTAGTTCATAAACAACTTTGTTTTATAAATTTTTTGTTAAAAATAATAAATAATGGTACTTCTTTCATATTTTACAAATTTAGGAACACCCTGTACATCTGATCTTAAATTTTTTTATCGTGAATTCATTTTCTCAACAAGCAGAACTTTTTATAAAGAATGACTTTTGGTCGTAAAATAAATAATAAAGATTATTTCCCCCTTGGGGACCCCATCCGCGGACACATTGTATAATTATTGCTTATAAGTAATAATTAACTGGTTGTGATGGAGTATTTTATTTATGGATAATATTAAAAAAAGATATATATTTATAACTTATGAGAAATCTTACCTAAAAAGGTGTTCAAATAAATAACTAAAAATTTATCTCTTTTTGCATATTCATATGTGTCCTTTAAATATGCAGCCCTTACAAGTCGCAGCAAAAATATTTAATCTAAAGCCAACACTTGAAAGAAATATGAAAACTAAAGTATGTTCTGCTATAGATATATGCACGAAGTTTATTAAAATGCGACAAAATATTTATTTGAACATCCTAAATGAAAATTATATTTGAGTCCGTTAAAGTTAAAACTTTTTATCATAAGTCTAAAAATAAATGTTTCCCAACAATATGGTATTTTTGAGCCCAAATTTTTTTTAAAAATAAAATAATTGCCTGAAAACGTATTTTATTAGTAGCCGTAACACTAACATATTTTCAAGGGAAAAAGTCCTCTTTAACGTTGTTTAAGAGACCAAATTTAGAACAGCGTCTGTCCAACATCCAGTATGTAATAAGAGTGAAATTTCGTGTGCAAAAAATAAATGTTTAAAAATAAAATAATTGCCTGAAAACGAATTTTATTAGTAGCCGTAACACTAACATATTTTCGAGGGAAAAAGTCCTCTTTAACGTTGTTTAAGAGACCAAATTTAGAAAAGCGTCTGTCCAACATCCAGTATGTAACAAGCGTGAAATTTCGAGAAATGACTCAAATGTATTTTTACGAATTGAATTGAATTTACACTTCAGAAAACGTTTGGAATATAAAATGAACGACTGTTCCTTTTGTCATATCTAGTCAAGAGCCTTCCATTATATGTAAATATTTCAAAGGAAACGAATTTTTACTTTAATAGTAAGGTTCTAGTTTTATCCATTGTATCCTACTACTAAACGAATAAATTTCGATTACTAACCGATTATTTGCAATTGAGCTTTATTTTATTTTATGCTAAGGCTGAGAATGTTAAAGAAGTTATAATTAAAGTCTCAGTTGTTCTCATATTTTTAAATGTGTGTTTTTCTTTTAATTGATATATATAGTAAATTTAAAAGAAAACGACGTACACGTCATCGATGACGTCATAATTTTGCGCACTGGTACCAATACTAAATGTATAAAACGAAGTCTGTAATTGAATATTTTAATGCATTTTAACCAACTAAAGTTGGCAGCAATTGCAATGTTGTCATGTTTAGATTAAAATTTTGCTTAATAAAATGACGCATAGAAAAATAAATTGACGTTTTACAATTTCGAAGCTGTCAGTTGTGTTTTTGAATATTTCGTTTAATTCGTGTATAATTTCGTTTATTTTGTTTGTTGTTTGTGTTATTTTATATCGTTTAAATTTTCATTGCCGTTTTTGTGTTTGTTATAAATCGTTTTTTTGTTTTTCCTATATTTAAAATGCCGAAGCATTTAAATAGTCTGAGTCAAGAGTTGGTATCATCCTTAATACGCTATTTTGAAGCAGAACGGGATAATAATGGACCTTTCTTACCTTTAACAGCTGTTAGAGAGGTAAATAGCATGATTATTAATTATATTTTAGAATATTTAATAAAATATATGTTGAATACATACAATAATAATATAAATACCTACAAGACTGACTTTAGATGGCAAAATTTATTTAAAAATGGCAGCTATGATGCACCGCCAAAAGTATGTTTTCAGCCATTTTTAAAGAAATTTTGCCATCTATATAATTCATATATGTTATAAAACTCGTTTTGACATTTTGGCATTCTAAGGTCCCAAATCTAGAAACCCTATGGTACGTATTATTCATGTAAACGCCATCTATCGCCCTGTATATATAAGTGAAAGTGGTAGTGCAACTATAGTTGCACTACCACTTTTACTTGATGTAATGATTTTAGCATCACATTGACAACCGTGCCGGATCAGCTGATTGATGACGTGTACGTCGTTTACTTTTAAATTTACTATATATATATATATATATTAGGGTGTGCCAAAAAAACTCGATATTTTTTTTTTCTTGCTCTTCACCCAAAATATCGTAGAATATGTCTGAACAAATATTCTGTTAAAAGCGGAGCTCATAATTTCAATTTTAAGAGGTCCCTCATCGAATCTGAAGTTTTGCCGCTTAAATAACACAGAAAACTGACTTTTTTACCTTATTTATTCTTGCAACCTAGGAAGATTTTTTTTTTCGTAAAATCCATGACTAATTCTTACAAAGCATTAAATTTGGACAAAAAAATCTTATTAAGCCGAATTTCTATTTTCATTATTTAGTTTTTTTACATAGCTTTAAATTTAAAGATAATAATACAAAATTGATGACTTTATACGCCTGTAACTTTTAGAATATTGACGATATAAAAAATTCGCCTAAAACTTTTTTGTGGTCCATCAGACAAGCTAAAAAATTACCATTTGACTTTTTCGTCTAACTCCAATAGTTTAGCTGAAAAGGGCAAAAAACGTAAAATTTTAAATTTAAAGCTCTGTAAAAAATTAAATAATGAAAATAGAAATTCGGCTTAATAAGATTTTTTCGTCCAAGTTTAATGCTTTGTAAGATTTGGTCATGGATTTTATAAAAAAAAAATTTCTTCCTAGGTTGCAAGAATAAATAAGGTAAAAAGGTCAGTTTTCTGTGGTATTTAAGCGGCAAAACTTCAGATTCGATGAGGGACCTCTTAAAATTGAAATTATGAGCTCCGCTTTTAACAGAATATTTGTTCGGACATATTCTACGATATTTTGGGTGGAGAGCAAGAAAAAAACTATTTCGAGTTTTTTTGGCACACCCCTAATATATATATATATATATATATATATATATATATATATTAGGGTGTTTCAAAAAAATTAAAGATTATTTTTTTTCCAATGGTGTTAAAAAATTAATAGTACATTAAAAAACAAAAATGTTGGCGCGTATCTGAGCCCTTAAATTAAAAGGTCAGTACAATGTTCATATAAACTTTTCAAATATTGGCGTTGAGAAACTTGTAAGGGTCCTGTGGTACATTATCGTTTAAATTTAAATTTGGCGCTATTTTAACCAAGGAAAATTTTAAAAAATCCACTAAAAATATTTTTATAGTTTTAAGTTATTTTATGTTTTAAAAAACCGATTGAGTTTCAAAATTTCACTTCTTTGTATCTGAAGGAAGAAATATTAGGGATACTTGTTTATGTTACACATTCTTGCTTAAGTGGCATAGAGTTTAAAAGCTATATTAGGAAATATAATACACACAGAGAGTTTTTGCTCACCCTTCGAGATACTCCTGTTAAACAGTTTGTGAAATATATTTTAATATAACTATTGTGATTGTTACCGATTTTCTGCTGTAATTAGGTATGTACACTTTTATAAATTGTAATAATTGCTAGTAATGATAAACAACTCCTCGTTTTAGGTTTTTTTAATACATTTTTGCTTATAATTTTGAACAATATTATTTAATTTGCATCTTGGTCTATGACGTTTATCATTGCTAGTTTATTGGGTCCTAATCATTTTAATATGTGTAAATAACGAGTGATTTTTGGTAATAATTTTTATTTTAACCCTATTTCATTATTTTGGTTTAATATCTTGTCGCGTTCATCATATACACTGAATTACATTTACATTTGCCTTAAATTTTAACATTTGGTTTTGTCTTTATTTTGAGTTACACTGACCTTTGTATAAATAACGTTGTTTCGTTGTTTCCTTTTGTATAACTTTGTATAACTTTCTATTTAACTGAAATGTATTTTATTGTTTATGAAACTCAGTGTATCATCTCGGTATTAAGGTATTTATTTATTTTAACTCTTTGCATTTGTACTCAGGCTAAAGCTTTTAACAATTATATTACTATTATAAAATTGGTATTATTTGGGTTAGGTTTATTGTTATTATTATTATTATTATTATTATTATTATTATTATTATTATTGCTATTATTATTATTATTAAATTTTATATTACCATTAGGTCATATCATGGTAAGGTAATAGTATCGTTTAGCCTTTTGATAGATTCTGGATAGAGACTTTGATTTAAACTGCTTATCTTAGCGCTTTATTTGGAATATTTGATAATGACTTTAACGTTACTATATATGATAAAAATCTCTTTATGTTATTATCCAGCGCGATACGTTCTGGTGGTTAGAGTTTTGGCCATGTTCAGGTGTTTCTTGTTATGACTCTCTCCTATTTATTATTTTATTGTATTTTATTTATATTTTATACCATTTTATTTTATTGCATATTGTTTATTTTATTTGTGTCTGTATTTGTACTTGTGTTTTCGTTTGGAGAGTACCCATACATGAATGTTTGAACATGGGTAATATATTAGCATTATTTCAGAAGGATTTATCCTTAGAAGAAAAATGGTGTTTTTATGTTATTACCTATATAAACTCTGTGTGCAGAATTGTTTGTATATTTTTGCAATACTTTTGTCTTGTTCTGGACATTAATTTTGTAAGAATATTTAAACATATTGTGATATAGCGACATTTTAGTGAGATAGGACCACCATAGCTGTCGTTATATCACTTCGCAGAGTATGCAATTGTTCCATAGTGTGGTTATTGGCTACGGTTAAATATCTGCACTTGGTTAAAGCATATGAATTCTCTCTATCAGAAATATGTCGTTGCTGTAGTTTATTTATATAAAATCGTATCCTTGTTCAATAGTTCGAAGATGCGTGGTAAGGTAAACAAATATTACAACACCGTCATAAAATGACGATCTCTATTATAACTATTTTACCTGAATACAAAATGTTTTGAATATTGATAAAAACACCCAAATTATATTTTATTCACTTATTATTTATACTGTATTCTTGTGATTGTGACCCATATGACTATGTTTTTGTTAAGTATTTTATTTTTATTTGGACTGTGTAAGTCGCCAGGGTTTTTATGGTCCCTTTTCCCTGTGCTTTGACTCAACGGGCCACCCCTTTGTCTTTGCTTAAATTAAATCAGGGGTTTAAAATTAAATACTTGTGTTTCATTAAACCTGACCAATTTCAAAATATCGTTATTACCAATGTAAGTAAATACACAACGTAGAGTCGTAAATTTTATAAAGTAAGTTAATTATCTAGACGATTACGAATATGCCAAAATAAGTATTTCAGTATACTTAAAGAATCGGGTTACGAAAATACATAGTGTACCTTACAAACTACTTAATATTTTTGTATTTTTGTATTGAGATAATAAAATAATGTTCATATTTAGTATTATTTTACAAGAAAGGCACTTCATTTTAACGATTGTATGACATTTGACAACTGTCAACTAACTTAAAACTAACTTCAGCCCGTGACTAAAGCGCCGTAAAGCCACAACTTGTCAATGTGTATTTAAAAGGTCACTTAGTGTCATGGAAACATGTACGATAAAGGGCGTTTTAAAGGTGGGAGTAGAAAAAATACTTTATTTCAACTCCTCTGCCAACATTTCTATGCTTTTTATTTTGTTTAATACAAATAAAGTATATACAAAAGTGCTCTTTTAGTTCCACCCTTACTTCCTAAGAAGTCCCAAAAGCCAATTGAATGGATTGTGGGGGTTAGGGGTAGGAACGGACCGAGGGCTTAAAGTCCCCTCCGAAGGACTAATATAATATAATATCCTCAATCATAGGTACTCAATGAATAAAAATCAGCAAAAAACATTTTGAATTTCCTAAATTATCTAAAAAACAACTCCAGGGACAGTGTTCCTTTTAATTAATTAAAGTCAAATTTACCAAAAAATTGTTTTTTTTTATTTGGAACTGATGTGGAGGTCCAAATTGAATTTTTTAATTTATACAGGGTGTTTCGTAATGGCATGCTCCAAAACTTCAAAACCAAGCACGGATTTGTAATCTAATACCAAAAAATAAAATTACGTGTCCGAGCGTTTAGCTGTGATATTTTCACCTCTTTGCAGTGTAATTGCAGTGTAATGTGCAAATGTATTTAGATTTTAGACATTTGTTTACAAATAATTTCCGGTTAAGACAAGCATGCTTGTATACAAACAACTAATATAAAAAATATACGAGGTTAAAGTTTATTTTCCTTTCATAAATATAATATATATATATATATATATATATATATATATATATATATATATATATATATATATATATATATATATATATATATATATATATATATATATATATATTATATACAAGGTGTCCCTAAACTTAGTGGCATAAATTTAGGAGCAGATTAAGCAAGTCAAAATAAGACGAAAATCTAAATAAATATTTTTCCTAATTACGTATGTTTAAAAGATACAGGGTGATAAAGTGTTAAGCTACATTCGTAATGAATTCGCTGGCCGAGTGGCAATTTGACTTGCAAGCTAAGCAAATGTGTAACAGTGTGATCGTTCACAATGAAATTCGACGTTAAAGTGGAAGTTGAAGTGGGCAAAATTTCTTGCAAGCTGCAAACTTCGACTTCAACTTCGACTTTCGTGCCGGCTATGCGACATGCGCATTGCCTTTGTTATGAAGGTTTGACATTTTCAATGGCGTTGAGTTTCGTGTGTGTAGTGTTTTTATTGTGATTAAATACATTTTTCTTGCTTTATTTAAATAAACTAAAGTGATTTGGTGATAACAAAATGAATAATCTTTATTCGACTTGTGATAATGCAATTAAATTAAAAAGAGAACTGAAAATTGTACTAGGTAAATAAACAACAGTGTAGTGTTGAACCCATTGTAAATGTATCTATGTAACTTAATGTATACTTTCTTTACAATAGGTTTATTATAATTATTAATAGGTATTTATTATAAAGAGAACATTAGTGTTTTGTAGTTTGAAACACATTGTAATAAGAATTTATCACTAAATAAACTATTACTGAACATAAGTAAACTATTTGATTGATTGTTGTCCGTTTTTGTGTAAAAAATAGCACCAAACAAAAACAAAATAATGCAAATTCTAACCTTACAAAGAACATGACAGTTACCAACGCCCATGCGTTAAATTCGACTGTAAAGTTCAAAGAACTTTGTGTAAAGTTATTGTGAATGGTAAATTTCGTGCCGACTTGCGTGCCAAAGTGTCACTCGGCCAGCGAATTCATTACGAATGTAGCTTTACTTATCATATCAGTTTTTTAATATAACTTCTACTATGGTAGACCTGGAAAGGTGATATTTTGCGAACAGTCACTTACTACCAAAACACATATTCACACATAATTACAATTGTTTGAGTGAACACAGTGTCGTAGAAACGGGGGTTGCTTTAAGCTTATTGTCCCATACAAACTTTGAGGTTAGGTTTTTGTAACTTTTGATGCAATTTTTCGATTAAACAGTTCGGCTACCATTAAAAAGGTGTACCTCTCAAACTTCGATAAAATAAACCGTTTCCGAGATATTCGAGATTACAATAATTGTTATATCGCATTATTTATAAGGATTAAAAGGTATATGATAACAAATTTTATTTTTTTATTGAAAGAACTTAAAAGAGCATTCCATGAGCCTCAGGACTTTTTGCCCTGACTGACAAATTAAAAAAAAATTTAGTTTTTTCAATTAAAATTTTTTTCCATATACCTTTTAGTCCTTTAATGCGATATAACAATTATTGTAATCTCGAATATCTCGGAAACGGTTTATTTTATCGAAGTTTGAGAGGTACACCTTTTTGATAGTAGCCGAACTGAGTAATCGAAAAATTGCATCAAATGGTATAAAAACATAACCTAAAAGTTTGTATGGGACAATAAGCTTAAGCAACCCCTGTTTCTACGACACTGTGTTCACTCGAACAATTGTAATTATGTGTAAATATGTGTTTTGGTAGTAAGTGACTGTTCGCAAAATATCACCCTTTCCAAGTCTACCATAGTAGAAGTTATATTAAAAAACTTATATGATAAGTAACACTTTATCACCCTGTATCTTTTAAACCTATGTAATTAGGAAAAATATTTATTTAGATTTTCGTCTTATTTTGACTTGCTTAATCTGCTCCTAAATTTATGCCACTAAGTTTAGGGACACCTTGTATATATATATATATATATATATATATATATATATATATATATATATTTATATATATATATATATATATATATTATATATATATATATATATATATATATATATATATATATATATATATATATATATATATATATATATATATATATATATATTATATAATATATTATATAACCTATAGGTTTAGTTAAGTTTTGGAAAGGTGAAAGTTCTACTTTAATCGCAATATCATAATTAAATTTTTGAATTTTTGAATTTTTCAAGTTATTCATGGTTTAAAATAAATCTTAGTGAGTGTTAAATCTGTTAAAGATTTTAGTTTTAGGCAAACAAAGTGTAACAATCAATGTTTTTTGAGGCAAAAAGTATAGGCACACAAAGGGGATTATCGAAAAGTGTGAATATGCACGTGTTCGTGTGTTCCCAATTCAGCATTGCTATGGCTTTATTCTTGGCGTTCCACAATGGGAAATGGGGAAACCTCAAGCAAGATCCTACTGTTTTATGACTAAAAATCCCCGCATATGACGCGTGACCGCTGCGAGGACCTTTTCACGCATGTCCTGCCTACCAACTAGTTTACTAACGTGGAAAACAGCAAAGGAAAATAATATTTTATTCAAGTCGGGCATTTTATTATTAAAAGAATGAAAATGCGATTTTCAAGTAAAGAACCAACGTATTTTGAATGTAGAAAGCACTTGCATAATATGTTACTGTCGAACACATGGCTCACATCCTAAAACGATTTCCTTTTATTAAATTTATATTAATTTGTTATATAAAATTGATATGAATTAATGTATAATATATATTATATAAGCTTGGTACATTGTTATTATATTATAACAATAATTTCGCATCGTGAACGTTTCTTCAGGATATTATATTTTATTTGTAGAAAATTCTTTCAACTAAAGGATCACAACAAAAAAGTTTATTTCAACAAACCCTGGAAATTTGGAACAATTTAAAAAAAAAATCTGCTAATTTGACTATTTCATTAAGTAGAATTTGAATAATTACACTGTGATACAAAATTAAGGTTTGCGAAAGGGAATGGAATAAAACCAATAGCAAATGAAAGTTAATACTTTCCACAAGAAAACCCTATCAGGGTTTTTTATATCACGTCTCAGTTTTTTTTTTTGTACGCATTTAAAGATGGTAAATTTTTTGACACCCTATAGGAAAAACATAAGTAAAACTATGTTAATTATTCAAAATAATTTTGTCAATTTGATCGAGGAATCCAATTGTGATGTTAATTTTTACCAAAGACCCTCAGAAGAGGACGCTATCAAAAAATTGTTACTAATTTTTAGAAGAAATCCATTTTTGTCATCCGTTTGTTGTAAAATATACCCTAGGTGATATTCGAAAGCAATTTTTAATATTTTGGATTTATTAGTATAGAAAACTTGTTTTTTTAAGAAAAAATAGCATTTTTACTTAACACTAAACATTATTAAATTCGCTATTTTATTTTTATTTAAAAACTATCACTGCTGTAACCGGCAGTAACACGAGTTTAAGTACCAGAAGTTCCAGCTGTTCATCCAAAAATTGATAAAAATGCAAAATATAATTAATATAATCAAAAAATACCATGTTTTAGTATAAAAATAAAAAAAATACCTGAATTATACCACAACATTGGAACACCAAATTTCATTGACTTCTTTTTCTTTTGTGATCATTTAATTAAATTGTTATTACAAGTTCTGCAAACTTTTCAACATATTCAATTATATGTATACTACGAAGGCGTATAGAAGGGACAATTACACTAAATTCATTTTTATTATTTATTTCTGCGTTACCTAACACAGAATTAAATCCGCCATATTTAATTTTGCGTTAGCTAACACAGAATTAAATCCGCCATATTTAATTCTGCGTTAACTAACACAGAATTAAATCCGCCATATTTAATTCTGCGTTAGCTAACACAGAATTAAATCCGACATATTTAATTCTGCGTTAGCTAACACAGAATTAAATGCAATTAATTCCGTGTTAGCTAACCCAGAATTAAATATGGGGGATTTAATTCTGTGTTAGCTAACGCAGAATTAAATATGGCGGATTTAATTATGTGTTAGCTAACGCAGAATTAAATAATAAAAATGAATTTAGTGTAATTGTCCCTTCTACCCCTTCGTAGCATACCGTAATATTGTAGGTACAATTTAAACATTTTTATATTTCGGAACTAAGTTTTCTTTTATATTATATTGTCCTTTAAATAAAAAAAATAATTTAATTAAATATATTAATTAAGAAAAACGTTTTATGTTGCTGTCACTGATTTACTATATAGTACATAATATTATGTGTTTTTAAGTAAACAAATCAATTTTACCTTTAAACAACCTCGTTTTTGCTATAAAAACTGCAATTTTTTGTAGTAATTATATTTTTTCAAAAGGGCGAATACGCCGAAATACTTTTCTTTTGTTTTTATCAAAACAAGAAAATGGCATATTCGCCCTTTTGCAAAAATACCATCGATATATTACAATATATTACCACAAAAAAATGTAGTTTTTGTATACAAGTATTGTGTTTTGATTAAAGCATTAAAGAGAATATTTTTTTTTTATTATAATGCCCAATTTTCTAGTAAAAATGCTCTTTACTTGGAATGGATTCCTCGACTATATGGCTGAATAATTAAAAAAAATTAAAATTGTTTTACTTATTTTTTTCCTATTATAGGGTGTCCAAAAATCTACCAACTTTAAAGGCCTATAATAAAAAACTGAGTCGTGATCTAAAAAAACCTAATAGGGTTTTTTTTGTAGAAGCTACTACCTTTCATTTGCTTTTGGTTTCATCCCATTCCCTTTTGCACTGTTGCACTGTGTGCACGGAATAAGCTGAATTTTTGTGAAAACCTTTATTTTAGCATTACAAATGTTGTCTCAAAAGTCACATATGCCAACGTGTGAGCGGCCTTAGATATTCAAGGTCAAAGGTCGCAAAAATCAGTTTTTTGAGAATATCTCGTTTTCTCTGCCTCCTATCGTATTTATAAATAAAATTCTCTACAAATTTTTTTATACGTCGAATCGTTTTTGAGATAGAGGGCGCAGAGTGTGGAGCGCTCAGCCATACGTACCTTTAGCGCAAGGTAAATCGTGAATCCCAATCTATTATACCGTTTTTTTAAATTAATTATATAATAAATATTACTAAAATAAAAATTTAATACCTTATACTTATATTTATATTTCTTTTAAATCAAATATATTTTATCTTCATATGGGGCAAAACACCTCAAGTGTTCCCACCTAAAAATTATGTTTTCTCCGATTTTAACAAAACTTTGCCAAATCATTGTCCTATTGCACTACCTTAATTTTCCAAATGGGGGGCAAAAAGGATTAGCGGGTTGCAGAGATACAGGGGCCTAAATTTTTTTTTTCTCGTGCGTAAAAGACGTCGAAATATTCATGTATATAATATTTTTTTTTTAAATTGATAATCAACATAACGCTTTACGATAAAAATGGTCTCGAAAGCGAGAAAAAATTTTTTGGTTATAAAAAACGATTTTAAAAATATATTTGTTTTTTTCTCGAAATGCGAAACATTGGATTTTAAAAAAATTAATATCAAAAGAAAACTTTTTCAATTCCCTAAATTTTTATGTAATTTGAAGATGGGATCCCAAGAATAAGTCGAAAAAAATAAGGGTTGAAGCGCGTAGGGACAGTGCGGAGAGCATACTATACTATACTATACTACTATAGTATACCTATTGCAGCGGTGCTCGGTCTGCTACTTAGTGGATTAATTGGAGAGGGTCAATACAACTTTTAAAATTATTTTTATATAGAAATAAATATATTTTTCGATGGGTTTAAGTCAAAACAGCACAAGCGCCAAATTTTTATTTTTTTTAGAAGAAGGTCGATAGAGAATTTAATTCTCTATCGACCTGCAGGTACATATGTACTTCTAACAAATTTAAAATTTTTGGCGCTTGTGTCGTTTTGCCTTAAACTCATCGATTTTATTGCAATAGTTCAAATTAATAGCAATTAAAACCCATGTTTTGGTTTTTGTAGTCGAAAAAGAAAAATGAGTATTACTTAAAGTAATAAGTTGCTCTTACTCTGAATAAATTACACGTGCACGTAAATGTACATAAGTTCTACTATTTAATGCAATTGCAAGTGTCTCACAATAATAATAAACATTTTTCATGTAAACTTTTTATTGAACATTTTTGGGAAAAATATCATATTCGTTAGCAAACGATATTTTTTATAAGTACAAAATTCCATTTCCGTTAGGAACAAATGAGTGATATTTCCGTGTCCCAGGAATTGATTTTGCAGAATCAAATCGCTTTTTAAGAATTTCTGCTGTTTTCATATGATTTCTTTCAGGACTGAAAAATAATTTTGTTTCTGGCAAACTTTTTTTAGCCCATTCATACAAATCTTTGGCATCAGAATTGGACCCAACCCAACGCAACCCTTATTTTTTTCGACTTATCTTATCTTCATATTACATCAAAATTTAGGGAATTGAAAATGCTTCTTTTGGTATTAATTTTAAAAAAATCCAATGGGTCGCATTTCGAGAAAAAAACAAATATATTTTTAAAACCGTTTTTTATAACCAAAAATTTTTTTCTCGCTTTCGAGACCATTTTTATCGTAAAGCGTGGAAAAAATGCTATACGATATGTTGATTATCAATTTAAAAAAAATTATTATACAAGGTGTCCCTAAACTTAGTGGCATAAATTTGGGAGCAGATTAAGCAAATCAAAATAAGACGAAAATCTAAATAAATATTTTTCCTAATTAGGTTTGTTTAAAAGATACAGGGTGATAAAGTTTACTTATCATATCAGTTTTTTTAATATAACTTCCACTATGGTAGACGTGGAAAGGTGATATTTTGAGAACAGTCACTTACTACCAAAATACATATTCACACATAATAACAATTGTTCGAGTGAACGCAGTGTCGTAGAAACAGGGGTTGCTTAAGCTTATTGTCCCATACAAACTTTGAGGTTAGGTTTTTATACCATTTGATGCATTTTTTCGATTACTCAGTTCGTCTACTATTAAAAAGGTATACCTCTCAAACTTCGATAAAATAAACCGTTTCCGAGATATCCGAGATTACAATAATTGTTATATTGCATTAAAGGACTAAAAGGTATATGATAACAAATTTTTTAATTGAAAAAACTACAATTTTTTTAATGTGACGGTCAGGGCAAAAAGTCTAGAGGCTCATGGAATGCCGTTTTTTAGTTTTTTCAATAAAAAAATAAAATTTGTTATCATATACCTCCCAGTAAATACATACACGTTTTTTAAACGTATTTAAAACGTGTGAAAGGTCAATAAAACGTTTTACGTGGAAAAAGCAACGGTTTGATATTGGTATAAATTTACACCAATTAATTTAAACGTTAAAACAACGTTAATATAAATATGCTTTTTAATAGTGCCTAACTTTTACGTTACAATAACGTTGTATTAAGGTGTTCAGTCAACCATATATTTAAAGGTTTAATTTAAACGTTAAAACAACGTTTATTACAATATGCATTATAATAGTGGCTAACTTTTACGTTACAATAACGTTGTATTGAGGTGTTCAGTCAACCATATATTTAAATGTTTAATTTAAACTTTAAAACAACGTTAATTTAAATATGCTTTTAATAGTGACTAACTTTTACGTTACAATAACGTTGTATTAAGGTGTTCAGTTAACCATATATTTAAATGTTTAATTTAAACGTTAAAACAACATTAATTTAAATGTGCTTTTTAATAGTGGCTAACTTTTACGTTACAATAACGTATTAAGGTGTTGAGTCAACCATACATTTCAATGTTTAAATTACGTTTCAACCCACAATTTTTTTTCACAAATATTAAGAGTTTTAATGAGAAAATAACGTTTGAAGTAATTATTTTATGAACTGTGTAGGCAGCTCTTTCTTTTAACATTTATACTATGTTATATTCAACACGCTCCATCAAACACTTTTAAAATTACTTTTTATATATTTATTTTGTGAAATTTTTGCTTAGTTTACACATGTAGACAATATGACTTCTTATTTAAATTCTGAAGGTATAAAATCTAAGAATTTTGTTTGTTAAAAAAATGAATTATGAATGAATGTTAAATGAATAATTTAACTTTTTCACTTTTACAAAAGTATATTTTTATAACTTTAATAAAACGGTTTTTGTCAAATACAAATATACCTACTTTCATCCATATCGTTTTTCTCTAAATTGGGATAACTTGTTTAAAAATAATTTATAACGTTTAATATTTAATAAACTGATGCAACATGTATACATACATAAACAATATACATAGGTATACATATACGACATATAAACAACATTAAATGAAATTTAGAAATTTAGTTTACACATGTAGACAATATGACTTCTTATTTAAATTCTGAAGGTATAAAATCTAAGAATTTTGTTTGTTAAAAAAATGAATTATGAATGAATGTTAAATGAATAATTTAACTTTTTCACTTTTACAAAAGTATATTTTTATAACTTTAATAAAACGGTTTTTGTCAAATACAAATATACCTACTTTCATCCATATCGTTTTTCTCTAAATTGGGATAACTTGTTTAAAAATAATTTATAACGTTTAATATTTAATAAACTGATGCAACATGTATACATACATAAACAATATACATAGGTATACATATACGACATATAAACAACATTAAATGAAATTTAGAAATTTTCTAATTACATTCTAAAGAATAGCATAAGTTATTCTATAGTCAATGGTCATACAGTAAGCTTTAGGCAGAACACTATACACATACACAAATGTTGCTTTAAGAAGTGCATTATTTTATTAACATTCTTTAAACTAGACAGTTACTGTAATAGTTAAAAATAACGTACTTAATACGTTTAAACAAACGAACTTAATACGTTGAAACAAACGTATTTAATACGTTTAAACAAACGTACTTAATACGTTTAAATAATTGTACTTAATACGTTTAAATAAACGTATTTAATACGTTTATACATAACCATATAAAACGCATAACTGGAGAAAGCAAACTGATTGGCCGAATACACATCATGTGATTGGCGCTGCCAATGGCAGGCTGCCATGCCATAGCTGCTCGCTACGTCAGTTTTCAATTTGATTTTGCTATCAAAAGGTGCATTTTTTTACGTGTTTTCTGCTCGTAAGATTCGTCCTGCTTTTGGTAAGTACTTTAATGTAATTGTTTTAAAACATAAGTACCTACACACTGTTAATATCACGCAGATTCATTGCTTTATTTCCTAATTTTCGGGGGAGTGTGATTTTGTTCTTATTATAATTTGTGCAGCGTCCTAGAATAATATGAGAGTTAATATGTTAATTTTAAAGACGTTTTCTACGTGTTTTCAATGTTTATTAAGTATAGTGGGGTAGGTAAATATTAACTCACACAAATTAACATTAAGTTAACATTAAACTGATTTAGGTTAAACTCAATAGTCATAAATGTACAGATGTTAAAATTGTGGAAAGAGTCCATTCTTTCCAAATTTAGGGGCGGTTGTGTATTTTTACCGTAAATTGGAATTAGGCGTGATTTTATTTTACTATAGAATTCTCTAGTAAAATCACATTTAAGTCGGCTCGATAAGATACATTTGCTTTGGTTATAGATCTATTCAACAAGACCTGGTGTACGTATTGTAAATTAGTATTTTGAGAACACTCTTATTATACCGGGTGCGCTAAAAATACCGTTTTTTTAAATCAAATTTCAGCCCCGCGATATAATAATAATATAATAATAGAATAATTCTACAATACAAATTTTTGAATTTAATCTGTTGAACAACAAAGCCAGCTGAAAACAAGCTTTTTAAGCCATTTTTTTAATCTTATAGGGTTTTTCGAAAAATTAGTCTATTTTTCATCGTTTAACAAATTTCTTTTTTGTGTTTTAGAAGCAGCTAAATTTTCCAGCAAACGATAAAAATGATTCACCTGAAGACGAGTGGAGATACCTTCAAAACCTTTCCTTCATTTAAAAAAATCATTGTCTACAACCTGTATTCATGTTGCTGTTAACGTTAAACGAACGTTTAATAAATACGTTGTAAAAACAAGTATTTGTGGAGTTTTATTTATTATAGAACTAACGTTAGAAAGGACATTAATATGAATTTAAATATAACGTATAGATAAACGTTATAAAAGAGGCAAAAACAATCATTAATTTACGTTATTAATAGACGTATATTAAACGTTCTAAATGTAACATTTTGAAACGTGTAATGATCGTTTTCTTAACGCCAAAATTAAACGTTTATTTATTAGTATTGTTAAACGTTATAATCTGCGACATTTTAAAGTTGATTGTACGTTATAAATATACGTAAAAACAAAATGGTGTTACGGTTTAAAAAAACGTTTAATTAACGTATGTGTGTTTACTGGGCTTTTAATCCTTTTAAATAATGCGATATAACAATTATTCTAATCTCGAATATCTCGGAAACGGTTTATTTTATCGAAGTTTGAGAGGTACACCTTTTTAATGGTAGACGAACTGTGTAATCGAAAAATTGTATCAAATGTTATAAAAACCTAACCTTAAAGTTTGTATGGGACAATAAGCTTAAAGCAACCCCCGTTTCTACGACACTGTGTTCACTCAAACAATTGAAATTATGTGTGAATATGTGTTTTGGTAGTAAGTGACTGTTCGCAAAATATCACCTTTCCAAGACTACCAGAGTAGAAGTTATATTAAAAAAACTGATATGATAGGTAACACTTTAACACCTCTTGGAAACATAAGTAATTAGGAAAAATATTTATTTAGGTTTTCGTCTTATTTTGACTTGCTTAATCTGCTCCTAAATTTATGCCACTAAGTTTAGGGACACCTATATATACATGAATATTTCGACGTCTTTTAAGCTCACGAGAAAAAAAATAAATTTTCAGGCCCCTGTATCTCTGCAACCCGCTAATCCTTTTTGCCCCTCATTTGGAAAATTAAGGTAGTCCAATAGGACAATGATTTGGCAAAGTTTTGTTAAAATCGGAGACAACATCATTTTTAGGTGGGAACACTTGAGGTGTTTTGCCCCATATATGATATATATATATATATATATATATATATATATATATATAAATATATATATATATCTTATATTTTAATTTAATTTTAATGATGGATAATTGGATCGGAGTAGGAAAAAATGTTTTTATTTATATCAATATTATTATTATTATTAATCTTTATCTTCTTTATCCTCGTCTTCTTCAGGTTGGCCAGCAATTTCAGACTCATTCTCATCATCTCTCTCCTCGTTATCATTGACATTAATTGTCATATCTTCAAAAAATTACTTATAACGCGTTTGTACTTTGCAGATTTTTTTGCCTTTGTTGCCTCATCTACGACTTCGCCACAAAATAGGCACAATATTTTAAAATCAAACACATCATTCCCTTTTTTACGAGGTACCTACAGTTGATGACGTTGAAGGTCCAGTCTCTTCAAGGCGACGTTTTGCTGCTGCAATTTTACTATAGTATGCTATAGCGTTCAATTTTCGACACTCAATATGAACTTTTACAGAAGTCAAAGTATTTAGGTAGTTTATGTTTATTTCTCTCAATAATTGCTTCTTTTAAAGTCTTTATACCGCGCACAAAAGTCACAGAATCACCTTCATAAAGTAACTAGCTCACTATACCAGGTAACAGGTCTGTTATTTTAAAAGCAATATCTGGATCCAAGAGATGACCAGAGACATATTCAAGGCAAATTCATTTAATGTATTTTCTTCTTAAAATGCATTTATCATTAATTAGAATAACATTAGAATATATTTAGAATGATTCACTTCATTATTTGTATGTCAAAATAAGTACCCAGGCAACACAGTGACGTGAATATCACGTTTAATTTACGTCTACGGTGACGTCGAAGTCACCAACTTAGACACGTCTTATCGTCGTAAAATTGACGACAATATGTCACAGCGATTTCACGTGTAAAATCACGTAATATTACGTAATTATTTACGTAATTTGACGTGAATAATCACGTAATATTTCTTGAATAATATATGATTAGGTCATACACTGATAAAAATAATTACCGATACTGATATCAGATATTTCAATGCGAAATGTGATTTTGTCAAAATTAAAAAAACAAAAAAAATTTAGTTGTACTTTTAAATTTTAAGAAATAAATAGGTAAACCCTACTATATATAGTATATATATATATATATATATAGTAGTATATACTACTATAGTAGATATATATTTAGTAAATAATTAATAATCAAAATAAATGTATGTAAAAAAGTATCAATATCAAAAAAAAAATTGTTAGTTAATCTTTGCAGAAACACATACATGTATGCCAGACATATGTATATGTCTGGCATATATCTGTCATTAAAATATCGGATATAAGAATAAATAATTATTTTTACTAGTGCATAAAGGGCTTTTGGTTTAATAATTAATAAAACATGTTTTAAGTTGCTCAAAACATTTATTATAAAATCAAACACATTAAATTTTAAGACAGATGACTAAGGTCAATATTTTAGGAGCTTAAGCCGGGTCTACAATTGTCGCAGGTCGCAGATCGCAGAACTTAAGCTTGTGCAAAGCACCCAGCTGACAAAAGAAACTTCTTCCATCGCCACGTCGCGGGGTGCTTTGCGCAAGCTTATGTTCTGCGATCGGACCCCTGCGACAATTGTAGACTCGGCTTTATGTATGTACTTCATTTAGGCGTTATGATTTCGTTACGGAATATACTGAGTAATTAAAACATTAAAAAACAAACAAAAATTGACCTACCTGACACAGCCAAAGTATTATCAGTATAAATGGTTTGTTCTATGCACAATCCACATGTTGTGTGGATTGTGGTTCTATGTATAAATGCCACAGATTATAAAAATTGGACGCTTGAATCCATAGATAAGGGATTGGTTGGGTGGGCGGGGGGTTAGTCAACCATATTGTTTTTTAGGAATAAACCACAATCCACACATTGTGTGGATTGTGGAATAAACGTTCCCTCGCTTTGTAAGTAGTGCCAACTTACCCAAGGCCAAAGAGAAACAGGGTTGCCAGGTGTAAAAATTAATATTATCGAAGAGGGTTGAAAAAATGATCAAATTTTCAGAAAATTATATAAAATTATCTAAACAAAAATTGTATAAAAACAAGCAAAACTACGCGGCGGATTAAATTATGTTACAATTATCGATTATTATTTAAATTTTACTATTTTAAAAAAGAAAATTATAAACCATCTGGCAACACTGTAGATAAATAATTTTAATAAAATTAAAATTGTGATTGTCAACTGCAGTAATTACAGTAATGTTAACATGTTAATTTCTTATTTTGTGATAAAATGATAAAGGATTTAAAAATCGCGAATTTGTTTTAAAAAATCCATTGATCAATAATTATTAATCTATCTTAATTAGTTTAAAACCAAATAATGTTTAAAATTATTTTAATAAAATATTGCACGTTGATTCTCCGTCGAAATAACGTAAATTAAATAAAAATAATAATTTTTGTTTTTAAAAATATTCCAAAACTTTTTGTCGGCCTATTAAAACGGGCCAACTGTTTCTTATTAATTATCAGTATATTTTCATATTTTCTTAAAAATTTCTTTATCTGTTCACGTGATAATGACGTCATTTATTGGTTATCATCGACCTAAGTTAATAATTGGTCGTGTTTTGGTGAATTTTGAGACGTCGAAAAATGGTTGAAATGTAACTTCGACCCAATTCGTCGACGATTCTACGTGATTTCTACGACCCTGTGTTGCCTGGGTAATATTTAATGACTATTTGTTTTAAAAAAATATAAATATAAAAATAAATATAAGTTAACAAATTGTTATTAAATATAAGGTAAAAAATTGTTATTTAAGTAATATTTAATAAATAATTAATTAAAAAAAAACGGTAATAGATTGGGATTCATGATTTACCTTGCGCTAAAGGTACGTATGGCTGAGCGCTCCACACTCTGCGCCCTCTATCTCAAAAAAGATTAGACGTATAAAAAAATGTTTTAAACAAAATTTGTAGAGAATTTTATTCTCTACAACTTGTATAATAAATGCAAATACGATAGGAGGCAGAGAAAAGGAGATATTCTCAAAAAATTGATTTTTGCGACCTTTGACCTTGAATATCTAAGGCCGCTCACACGTTGGCATATGTGACTTTTGAGACAACATTTGCAATGCTAAAATAAAGGTTTGTACAAAAATTCAGCTTATTCCGGTGAAATGCCTAGATGACTGGACTATAATCTATCTTAATTAGTTTAAAACCAAATAATGTTTAAAGTTATTTTAATAAAATATTGCATGTTGATTCTCCGTCGAAATAACGTAAATTAAATAAAAATAATAATTTTTGTTTTTAAAAATATTCCAAACCGTTTTGTCGGCCCATTAAAACGGGCCAACTGTTTCTTATTAATTATCACTATATTTTCATATTTTCTTAAAAATGTCGTCATCTGTTCACGTGATAATGACGTCATTTATAGGTTATCATCGACCTAAGTTAATAATTGGTCGTGTTTTGGTGAATTTTGAGACGTCGAAAAATGGTTGAAATGTAACTTCGACCAAATTCGACCCAATTCGTCGACGATTCTACGTGATTTCTACGACACTGTGTTGCCTGGGTGGTTGCCCATAGCAGCGTACAAAAAAGTACGCTCACGGGCGGACAAACAAGTGAAATTTTATAAATTAAAAAAAAAAAAAGTAAAAATTCATTGAATTAGAGATATATAAACAAAGGACATACTTTGAAACTTTATTAAGGTTACACCGAAAAAATTTAATGCAACTTTTGAGTTATTTACTCACCATTTTGTTCAGAGTTTAATAAATTTGGCAAAAAATTTCCCTTGACTTCTTACTGTTGCTTCTGTTATATCTACTGCGACAGAATTTTGCTCATCAAAATCTGCATTCAGTTTCAGTGAAGAAGAATCTGACATCAAGATGTTTTTTGCAGTTTCTTTTTTATTAGAGTTCTCTATCTCTATCTCTATCTTCTCCTTCGGCCATCAAAATCTGCATTCAGGTTCAGTGAAGAAGAATCTGACATCAATATTTTTTTTGCAGTTTCTTATTTATTAGAGTTCTCTATGTATCCTTCGGCCACACTGCTTGACTACCAGCCTCCATGTCGCTTTAAACAAGCGATATCAGCTCCCCCATCTACAAGCAAACTAGTTCTTCTTAAAGCATGGCCTGTGTATTTTTTTAAATTCGGTAGGTTTAAAAAAGTTGACTTTTTTCTTGGGGACGTTACTAATTGTATGAATTCCCATGACCATGCGATAACATTTTCCATTTTGAAATTTTTAAAAAAATCGTCGGCTTTCAAAAGCATGTGGACGTAAAGAAGTATATTTTCTATACAGGTTTACGTACTTTTCTCCATTAATAAATATTGTAAAAGATCATGGCTTTTTAGTTTTATTAACAGGAATTTTTATATGAATAACAGATCCTAAATCTTCTATATTGTCTATGCTCATATTCACCATTTCTTCGCACCTACATGCTCCTGAGTCAGGAGTCCTGACACGCCTATTATTAAAACTATCTGAAAGTGGCATATATTTTAAAACATAAATTTAATTATGCAGGTATATTATAACAAACCTTAAATCCTAGATATTGCTCATTAGGTGTTTAAAAAACTGTTCATTTGTGAACACATTTGACTTTTTGGGGGTATAGCCATTATTCTGATTTTTCAAATAAGCAAGTAGCTTCATAGATTTGCTAATATCTAATCCATGTTTGATATTCAGCAAAGATTTAATCATGGAATATTAGGACCACATTGTGGAACTCTTCATTTTTAGTTTGGTTGCTAGTTCACAAAAATAAGCTAGTAGCACATTTTCCGAATAATTTGTAATGTTTTTCTCATTGCACCATGTGATAAATCTTTCATAAGCACACAGAAAAAACGCTAGCATAGCATGAATGGGTGAGCCATTAAACCAATGGGATCTTGTAATCCGTATTCCTGAATAACAGTTCCTATAATACCAATAGGTAGTTAGCACTTGATTTATAATCGTTTACTGTTTTTAAATTAATAACAAAAGTTATCGCTCCTAAATCTATTGATATTCATTTTGATATTTATTTGTTAGAATGTTAGAATAATATTGCATTAAATACTAATTTGATTTATTTAATAACGTTACTATTTTATGTATACTAGGGTGGGCCAAAAAAAACTTTTAATTTTAGCTACCATGAAAATATCGTCCAAGATGTCGAAAAAAAAATTCTGATAAAGTTTCAGCTCTTAATATTAATATTAAGAGGTGGCTCATCGCGGTTTTTTATTTTCCATTTAAATAACACGGGAAAAATACATTTTTTTGTTTGGAATTTTATTGCGTTTTAACGAATCAGTGAGTTGTAGAAATCAATACATATTCTTGTAGGGAATTGAACGATCTACAAAAAAGATCTCATATGATTTTTTGCATAGTCGACTCTTTTAAAAGTTATTTGAGGTTAAAGTTCAACTTCAAATAGTAAATGATGACTTTTATAGTTTTTCATACTCTATCACGAAATATTGTCTCAAAAACATGAAATATCATATTTTTCGTGAAGTTTATCGAGTGTTCTTCGGTAAAACAATACAATTTTTACGAAACATCAATAACCGTGAAAAAAACTATATTTAATTTTTTTTTAATTCGAAATTTTGTCTTTACCTGAGACAAAAAAATTAATCATATATTATATCACGAGAACTATAAATTTAATCGGTTAAACTAGGCTCAGTAGTTTTTTGTTTGGTTTTTCTTGAAAAATGTTGAATGCAAAATAATTTAATAAAATCACGAGACGGTGTAGCGGTCGAGGGGTTTTATTTTTAATTATTTTGCATGAAACTATTTTCCAAAAAGAAAAATCAAATAAAAAACTTACTGAGCATAGTTTGACAGATTAAATTTATAGGTTAAGTGATATACGTCTAGATTATTTCCATTAATATAATGTATGTAATAAGTAATAATTGATATTTCGTAAACTAGATAACTTATTTTTTAAACTAGATAACTTATTTTTTAATGTTTGTTAAAACTTGTAAATAACACCATAAAATCGTAAACAAAAATCCAATATGGAGGCTAAAATTTAATCGCTGTTTAATAGTTCTAGTAATTTAATCGCTTATTTAAACGAAATTTATTCGAAAATTCAAGGCTTTTGATTGGTTCATATTATAATGAGGGAAATAATCATTAAAAAATAATAAATATTCTATTTATAAAGTGTATACACTTGACTATTAGGTAATGTAGAGTAATAAAAGTCATGTTTCAATAATTTTTCAATTAAAATAAAAAATGTTTAAATTTAATCGTCGTAGCTGCTTCAGCAATGTTAACAACATCGGGCGGCGCGCCTCGGCGTACCGTTAAGTTCAAAATCAGACCTAATGTAATTTATAAGAAAATTTGTTTAATATATTTTTTCTCACCTTTAAAACGCCCTTTATCGTACATGTTTTAAGTTAGTTGACAGTTATCAAATGTCATGCAATCGTTTAAATAAAGTGCCTTTCTTGTAAAATAATACTAAATGTGAAAATTATTTTATTATCTCAATACAAAAATACAAAAGTATTAAATAGTTTCTCAACGCCAATATTTGAAAAGTTTATATGAACATTGTACTGAGTCAGGCGAAATTAAAAGGTCAGTACTACTGACCTTTTAATTTCGCCTGCAGTAAACTATAACTTAAATTCGAGCACGGACTTCACTGTAAAATCCTCATAAAACATTTTCTTTACTTTCACTGTGAAAAACTGTCAATTTTCAAGAAATACATTTCGATTTATGACCTTTATAATCTGTGTTTATAAAATTTAAAAATGTGACATTTGACGGTGACACACAGATTCCCCTATTGTTTCATAGATGGCGCTCTATACACATTTCTGATTTAAATCATTTTAAGATAATAATAAGTATTTGTCGTAGAAAAAGTAGTATGCACCTCGTTTATACTATACACTTATTAATTTAAGCACTCGCACGTGCCTAAATTAAATTCGTGTATAAAATGGCATTTATCAAACTTGATACATAATATACTATATACAAGTCTAGCTCATCTACTCACAAAAAATGCACAGCAAGAACAGATGCACAGTCCCTTTGTTAGTGCTCTGAATGTTTTGGTTTAAATGTCATAATTTTTTTGAAATGTCATATTTTTTTTGCCTTGACAACCTTTAAGCCACAGAATTACATTTTTTCTTTTTTAAAAATATTCATTTTAAAACCGTTTGCGGAAAAAATAGCTTGTTTTATTTGGTGTAAAAGCACTTTTTGTGGCTCGCTAAAAATTTGCAAACATTCAGTCTCGACTCAAAAAGTCATGCTTTTACTCCTAATAAAACAATATACTAAGTATTATTTATTTTATAAATTTTGTTATATATGAATACTTTTTTAAGACTTGTCACAAACATTTTTTTGTAAAGCTGACCAATAAATTATTATTATTATTATTATTATTATTATTATTATTATTATTATTATTATTATTATTATTATCATACTTATACAGCTACATTGTTTTTTATATAGTTTCTTAATGTTTCAGGTTTATTTGGTGGGTCACATGGCCCCAGGTTCCGACGAACGTAACCGCGGCGCTTTCCCGCCAGCCCACGCCACATTCACGGAACAGAACAACAAAAGGTTCATTAAAATGGTGCGAAAGTATGCCTCGATCATTGTGGGACAATTTTTCGGCCATTTACATTCAGACACGTTCCGAGTGATATATGGGGAGAACGGTAAGTGGTGTTGTGCGTCTTTCTTTCTGTCGCAAATTTCCTAATAAAAAATGTAGCTGGTCAGCCCTTACAATCAATTTTAATGCTACTTTACAAGGACAAAAGCAGGCACGGCCTAAAAATTCATTGTATTTAATTTTATTACCCACGTAACCAAGTCGGTAAAGTGATTTTTTATCGAACAAGTCTAAGATTATAAGCAAAGCGAGCGAGACCAGTAACAGACAAGTTCGATAAAGACAATTTACTGACGATGTGCATGCAAAATTGTAAACTGTTGTAATTGAACCTAACTGTAAAAATTTATAATTAAAAAAAATGGCGATGTAACCAATCACCACTCATCATTGTTTGTTATATTAAAGGTCAAAGTACACCCTGACGCATTATAAAAATTGGATCCTGAGTTCGAAGGACTTGAATCGAATTTCCTTAGTAACACTTATGTTGTCAGTTTGACATTCGCCTACATAGGCCTCTGCAATCGTATCGCTTTACCACCCTCCGTGGCGTTTTAAATTTTCCTTACTGCCGCCTGCGTTGGCAAAAAAATAGCGGACGTTCGAAGAAAGCAGTAATGGTTCTAGTAAATGCAGATAGTTCGCAATTTTACTTGGAATATTTCCAAAAGTATATACTGGCTGAACTGTGTATTTCTATAAGTTAGGAAAAATCGGTTGTCGGGCGTCTGCTTAGGACGCAGAGCTAAATATTTGTTAAATAATTCTATGGATTTTACTTTCCCTTCAAATTCTGAAGTGATCACAAATAATCGAGGTCTGTTGGTCTTTGTTTTAGTTTATGAAAACTGAATTGTTTCTTTGTACTCTATGTCACTTACTTTTAGATTCAAAATTTGTTCATTACGCAACGTCCAAGCAATGCCAAACACAACACAAATCTAAAAAAATTACCACATTCTCATCAAAGGCTTTTAAAAGTTTGTATAAACTACCTTTATCATTAAGTAGCTTCCATCTGGTGCATCTAGTAAAAATTTAAGTATTTCTTCTTGTGAAAGTCTTGGACTTTTTTGAGATATGACTTCTTTGTTTTAAAAGCTTCTTATATTTGCTAATTTTTACGTCTTTTTTCACTCAGAAAAATATCATGTCATGAAAAGCATACGAAATTATATTAATTTAAATAATCGGGTACATTTGATTCAATAGTACAATTTGTAGTTTTATATTCATTTACCAACAGTTTTACAAAGTTTTTAAACAATTTTAAAGTGTACCCTCTTTAAAATATATATACAAAAAGAAATCTATTTATTTCATTGCCTTTCTCAACGTTGTTTCAAAAAGATATGTATTATACAATTGTTATACAACTATTAATTTAATGAGACACACCAATGACGCTAAAACATATTTGAATCCCTTTGAATTATTATCGTTTTGAATTATTCTACAACATTTTTTCTCTCAGTGTTGGTAAAAGAGTTGTTTCACCATGGAATAATATGACCACATCGAAGATGGAGAATACTCTTTCGGTAAATCGGAAAAATACACCAGAAAAACGTTTGCACTATATTTTGTAATTCCGTGTTTTTTGCACCAGCCCATAAAGATATCATACTGGCAATTGAATTTTTCGGCTGATTTTGAAAGACGACTTCTGAATTTCATGCGGCGTGCACTTCTTTCATTATTTTCAGTAAATAATTCAGGACAAAACTTTTACTGTTGGGCAATTCCATGATTACTAACGGGACAAAAAGAAACAAGACAAAATGTTTCATGAATATTTTTGAAGATATGTTTTTCCTAAAACAATACTTTTATTATAGTAATTGTTAGGTACTTAATTTTCGTGCTGAGAACTATCATAAAATTATTATTAATAACACATGCAGCCGTGACGGCGACAAACGATTTTTATTTATTGTCATACATTCATAGCAAATGTTGATAAATTAGCGGCAGGTAAAGTATTTTATTTGATTGATTAAATTTAATTAATTTTAAATAATAATCTATACATCTTTATATTAATCTACACATGTATTTAAATAAAATTAAAGCACTTATTTGTTTGTCCGGGCTAATCTCCGAAGCAGCTGCTTCGATGTTGACGGGACCTCCGCTTGTGGCATGTAAATGACTTTTCAAAGAGCAACATAGGCTACATTTCTCTTACTTTTAACTCTACTTTGGGCACCCTGTATTAAGGTTTTTTCAATTAAGACCAGTTTAATGTTTATATTTTTAAAATTACTTTTTGTAACTTGTTGGATTAATTAGAAAAATTGTAGTTTAGCACATATATTTTAATAAATAAACAAAGATTTCAAATTTGTGTGCGCAACTAATGTAAAAGACTTTTGCGGTTCTGTGGACAAAAAACTTTTAATGGCAGAAATTTTGAAATTTGTTAATAATAATAATAATCAAGTTTTGATTATTTAAAGTTTTAATTTTTTGACACACACTGTCATAAAATAGATCTGTTTAATATGCTTACTTTATGCAGATGCGTTATTTGTTTTGTTTCCGTAATAACTGTTTTTTTCTACTCCCACCTTTAAAACGCCCTTTATCGTACATGTTTCCATGACACTAAGTGACCTTTTAAATACACATTGACAAGTTGTGGCTTTACGGCGCCTCAGTCACGGGCTGAAGTTAGCAACAGGTTTTTAGTCACGGGCTGAAGTTAGTTTTAAGTTAGTTGACAGTTGTGAAATGTCTCACAATCGTTAAAATAAAGTGCCTTTCTTGTAAAATAATACTAAATGTGAAAATTATTTTATTATCTCAATACAAAAATATTAAATAGTTTCTCAACGCCAATATTTGAAACGTTTATATGAACATTGTACTGACCTTTTAATTTCGCCGGCAGTAAACTATAACTTAAATTCGGGCACGGACTCTACTGTAAAGTCCTCATAAAACATTTCTTTTACTTTTACTGTGAAAAACTGTCAATTTTCAATATACATTTCGATTTATAACCTTTATAATTGTGTTTATAAAATGTAAAAATGTGACATTTGGCAGTTTCCCCTGTTGTTTCATAGATGGCGCTCTATACAAATTTTTGATTTAAATCATTTTAAGATAATAATAAGTATTTGTCGTAGAAAAAGTATAGTATGCACCTCGTTTATAAACTTTTCTATACACTCATTAATTTAAGAACTCGCTCGCAAGCTCGCTCGTGCCTAAATTAAATTCGTCTATAAAATGGCGTTTATCAAACTTGATACATAATATACTATTAGATATGTGATATTTCGGCTTTATAAAATGCGTTGCTTGTTGTTTCAAGCATTTTGCTTAATAACTAAAAATGTCTAAATTTTTGTACTTAATATGTTTTTTTTCCTTTAAATATATTTATTTTAATTTGTTCATATTATAAACAAATTAAAAAAATATGCCGAAAAAATATTTTTCTACTCTTATTACGGATAATGGATAATGACCGCTATAAATATATATACTTTTAAAATGAATTATTCTATCATCGGATAACGAAATAAACACGTTGTTTTATTATCTAACAACTTTGTTGTTTTATTGTCTAACAACTTTTAGACCGATCCAACCCAACCTTATTTTTGTACAATTAAATTATTTTGTCAACTTCGATTACGAAATATTACCGTTTCAATATAATTTTTTAATGTGGAATGACATATATTCCTAAAAGTGTTAATGTTAATATCTAACAACTTTTAGCCCAATTCAACCTCACATTCTCTCAATTAAATTATTTTTATGGTATTTTTATAACTTTTCACTCAAGCGGAATATGCTGTATTCCAAACTTGTTACAGAATATACCATTCTATGATATTTTTGGAAACGTAGAAAAAGTATAGTCTGAAACACATTTGGAATTGCATATTCCGCTCTCGTAAAATCGCCTTCGGCTCCTAACAAACTTTTTCACTCTAGCGGAATATGACTTATTCCAAACTTGTTACAGAATATACTATTTTTTTATGAATATAAGAAAAGCTTCGGCAAATTAAAAAAATAATAATAAAATAACAACGTTGTTTATTTTTAGATATATATATCTAAAAATAAACAACGTTGTTATTTTATTATTATTTTTATTATAATAATGCATTTATTTATTTTTTACAAAAATTATCCAATAACTGGATTTGTCTGTTGGAAATTATTATTATTATTATTATTAGCATAATAATTATTATTATAAGTATATAGAAATTTTTATTTTTATTTCAAACCGCAAATAGTACATTATCTCACAGGCGGAGAAATGTCTTATTAAAAGCGGAGCTGAGGCCTTAGCCGAGGCTACAGGTCTGAGCGAGGCAGTTATGCTTTCCCCGCATTTAATAATTCTGTACTTACTTACATTAAAACTATCGAGTTTGAGACATTTTATCAGGTTTGGCATGTTATATTATTGGTTATGTACATGAATTTATTACAGTTACGAGCTAAACGCGATAGATGGAACCACTCTTCCTGTACAATTTCAATGTATTTTCATTATTGTACAGCGGCGTATAATAATTTGACTTTTGAGCTTCGTACAAATATGAAGTCTTTCTATATAGGCTTATGAGGCTTATGTTTTAATATGAATATTATTATTATGTTTTTATTCATAAGCATTTAGTGGCCCGACTTTCGATACTCGTAAGAAAAGTGACAGTAACGGAGTTGTTGATGGGGAGTAGGCGGATGAAATATTGATAGAATAGCCGTGAGCACGTTGGTACATTTGGCGTTTTCAACTTAAAAAATATATAATCTTCCAAGCATTTTTTTTAATAGTAATAATATTAGCTTTAATTTGCAAGAAAAATTAAAATTGCGTATGTAGCCGTTGTGAAGATAAACAATTAAATCTATTTTTTTATAAATTAATTTGCAACAGTAAGCTTAGTCTCTGTGTATCGCCTCTTGCGTTGAGGTTTTTTGGACATTTTTTTATTTCAATGGCTTCACGGATGGTACGTTTGGTTCTGTACTCGATGCTAGCCAAGACCCTTGTTTTTTTAAAGTCAATTTCCCAATATCGCCAGCAATAGCCAACTTATTCATGGAAGGCATAGAAGTACGAGTGATAGAAACGGCAACACTAAAATTAAAGTTAGAGAAGCGGAACTGAAGAAATTCCTGGACCATCTCAACAGAATTTCCAAAAAGATTAAGTTCATAATGAAAACCGAGAAAGAACCCCAATTACCTTTACTGGATGTCTTCATAATCAAGAAAAATAATGGCAAACTAGAGCAGAATTCCAGTCTCACCACCACCCGTCACAACTGCAGTCAGCCATTAAGACACGAGATCCGAAAGGCTGGCGGATGATGACCAAAACCATCATCAAAATGGCTCTTAGATCACGACGCCGGTTCCAAACGCCAAATCAAATATAGAGTTGGAGGCACAGGAAATTCCTTGTGAGAATTGTGACGGAAGCTACGTGAGACAGACCAATAGACGTATAAATGTTAGACTCGAAGAACATCGTAACGCAGTCTTGAAACAATAAAAAACATCTTCCTTAGCTGAACACGTCCGACAAACATCCCATGAAATTGACTTTGAAAAAACAAGGGTCTTGGCTAGCATCGAACACAGGACCAAGACACAAGAGACGATACACAGAGACTACCAACTGCACAAAAACCAGCTCTTATAACCACCAAAACGCCACGCAAATTAGCGAGATTAATGTTCTGCTTTAGGTTTTCACGGGCGTTATTATATAATATGTATTGATGGTTTTCCGGGATCTGCTCTGTGTTGTCGGTTTTTGGTTCTTAAAAGAACCGTATGTCTGACGACGTTTCGGTACAATCTCATGTAACCTCTTTAGGTCTTATCTGCTTGACTGCTGTTTTGGCATTGCTGCTTTAGGTATAAACTCGCAGCAGAGCAGCAACAGCAGCCCAGCACATAAGACCCAAAGATGGTACATAAGATTGTACTGAAACGTCGTCAGACATACGGTTCTTTTAAGAACCAAAAACCGATAACACGGAGCAGATCCCGGAAATCCATCAATATTTATATATAAGTATATATATATATATATATGTATACATGCATTTTGTATGAAGTGGCACCCACTCAACGTAAATGTGACCCCCTCGTATAAAAAACCAATTTTAAAACTTGACATAGTGGCACCACCAAAAATCATGATCAAGTAGCACCCTTCACGTATAAACTGGTTATAATTATATTCAAACAGGCACCCTCCACTGTTGCCATACTTAAGATTAGAATTTTGGTAAAAGATGTCAGGAATAATTACAATTATTATTTTTGTATTTGTCTTTTAACAATTTAAAAATCTCTTACCAACGCGGACGGCGGGAGCGGCGGCGGCGGTACGACAAAAATATTTTGTTTATTAATTATAATAATCATAATTATGAATTCACACCAATGTGGAAGCGAAAAACTTGACTTGTTTTATTTAATAAGTAGGTATCAAAATATTTTTACCAAAGCTAGTAAAATTATTTACATTCACGCACCAGGGTGACTGCCTGTCCTTTATAAATGCTGCAGATTTTTTTTTTCTTGTTTACAAGTACATGAGTATGAGTATGAGTATAAGAGACGTATAACCAGCCCCGTTTCCTCTTGACTCTCGAACCCCGTACAGGCCTATGTTTACTTACGCCTATTTTTGTTCTTCCCCAGCAACTGCACGGCTTCACCCGTGTTTGCTGGGTGCGAATGTCCATTGCGTTTCGTACTGTCCCCTATTTGGGGCTCGAGAGCGAGAGGCGAATAGTTTTAATAGCCATTCCCGGGTTCGCCGAGCCTATGCTATACGCTCAGTGGGGTATGGAGGAGGGACGGGAAGGTGTTGGTTTTTGGGGGACAATTACGCCGACTTAAAACTAAGTACGACGCGGAATTCCCCTAGACCAGTCGATTAGTATTACTCCAAACATTTGGGATTACTATTTGGAGTTCGGGAGTTGTTATTTCGCTGCAGGGGTGAAGTTTCCTAGTCGAGGTCTTCGTCTTGTTCGTTATTGTCATTGCCCGTGTCCTCAGTATTGATGCCAAAAACCATCAATAGATATTTCAGTCGCTGGGTGTAACTTGTAGCTTTTGGTGTTTTTTTTTTAATTGTTTATTGCCGCAGAAGTGCGAAATTTCTAACAATTTTTTTTATTATTAGTTATTGAGTTGCCCAAGCACGTTTTGTGGTAGAGTTTTGTCTTTTTTTCTTAAATTCCAAAATTAAGTAATGCATTTATTTATTAGTACAAATGACAAGCGCAATTATTCTGTTATCTAATGTTTACAAATCCAGTAGAGTTTGATTATTATGCTTTTTTTTAAACTATGTTATTTGTTGTTGACAGCTTTATTGGTCTACGCAGTGTGCCTTTCTTGAGTTTTAAAGATATCGTCGTGTTTAATTTAAATTGCAGATTATGTGTTAGGTCATGAATATGCTTAAGGATACTTATCAAATTTTTTGCGGATGGCCACCTCCCTTCTTGATTGACCTCCTTTGTTTGTCCAGTGTAAAGTGTCCAATGACAGGTGGCACTTAACTCATTCATCACTTAACACTTCATTTTTCATTGACCGTTGTACCATTTTAGTTTAGTTTATTTTGCACTCTATGAAAATTGTTTGTTTCACTATATTTGGTTTGCACATTTTTTTTTTATTGTTGGTTTTAGTCTTTAACCTTTTACGTTTCAAGAGCACTCGCTATCGCGTGGTCCCTTCTCAAGTGCTGGAAGCTGACTTTTTCGTGTTTACAAGTACATATATAAAAAATTAAATTAAAGATATATCCACTCTATTATTTTATTTTTATAATATATTATAATATTAATTTAAAGAATATTTTTAATTTAATTTTTTTTACAAATTGTTTTTGTGCTTGCAGACTTTTTTCAATGTTTCAAAATAAATCCTTGTGAGAAGCAAAATTTTCTTTTTTGTACCTACCTAATGATGATAGAAAAATTAATATTTTAATTATTTTTTCTACTTCCACCTTTAAAACGCCCCTTATCGTACATGTTTTCATGGCACTAAGTGACCTTTTAAATACACATTGACAAGTTTGTGGCCTTATGGCACTTTGGTCACGGGCTGAAGTTAGCAACAGGTTTTTAATCACGGGCTAAAGTTAGTTTTAAGTTGGTTGACAGTTGTCAAATGTCATACAATCGTTAAAATAAAGTGCCTTTCTTGTAAAATAATACTAAATGTGAAAATTTTATTATCTCAATACAAAAATACAAAATAGTTTCTTGACGCCAATATTTCAAAAGGTTAGGGGACATCCATTAATTACGTGAGATAAAAATAGGGGGAGGGGTCTAGCAAAATCTCACCAAATTTCATGTTAAGGAAGGGGGGGTCATTAAAAATCTCACGTGAACTTTTGGGTTTAAAGAATATGTATTATAATTGAAATTTGTCAAAAAAGAGTAATACATTTTTATTTTTTGGGTTTATCATGTTGTCCGTAAAGAAAGTTTAATGGCTAGAATCTCACGTGAGGGATAGGGGGTCTACCACATCTCACCAAATCTCACCAAGGGGAAGGGAGGGGTCCAAATTATCAGAAAAATGCCTCACGTAATTAATGGATGTCCCCTTATATGACCTTTTAATTTCGCCGTAGTAGTTTAGTTAACTAGATTTAGCTGATAAAGCGTTAAAAATTTTGCTTACAGTGCCCATAAATTATTCTGTTCTCTTTTACGGTAAAAAATTATTATTATTATTATTATATATTGATTTTAGTCTATTTTTAAGGGATAAATTTTGATTTACACAGAATAATTTGAGATTTAACGCCGGTAGATTCTTAAGTTAGAAATTCTAACGGGAATAAATACAACTGTAATTTTGCACCTTTACATTTTCAGTGTAAGAATTTTTAATACTTTAATACAGTGTAATAATATTTTGCAATTATAGTATTAAAAAAATCAAATGATAAAATATGTTCTTAAGATCATATTTTAAAGTTTTTTTTAATATTTTAAAGTATCAATAATTGTTAAGTTTAATTAAAATAATAACGGGCAATTTTAATGTTGAAAATTACGTCAAAAATGTTTATTGGGATGGTTACTTTATTTTCGTATAGATGTCGCTTTATACAAATATTTAATTTAAATTATTTTTTAGATAATATTAAAGTATAGTATGCAACTCGTTTATAAATTTTTCTAGGCACTCACTTAATTAAGCACTCCCTCGCAAGCTCGCTCGTTAGTTAGTTACAAAAAATACAATATAATAAGGTATTATACCTCATCGGAAGAATCTGATCCTTATAAAACAGATGGAAGCAAAGATCTAGCGAAAATAGTCGTGAATATGTATGTAATTTTATTTTAACTCTGCTACCATTATTTTATATTCATAAACAACTGCAGAAGGAGTAAACAAGCCCCTCTGCACAATTTGAAGAAAAAGTATGGACTTTTTTTAACAAAATTGAAAAAATCGATGATGAAGCAGTGGCGAAAAATTGCGAAAAAAAATTAAACAATTTTGGTTTTTGGTTAGAAGTAAAATATTTGTGATTATAATAATCATATACATTTTTTAAACCTGCATCTAAAAACATTTTTTTCTCATTTTTTATTAAATAAATTACTTTTTATTTTAAAAACTAAATTCAGAATCAATACCAAAAGAATCCCAGTAAGCACCAAACAGTCGGCCACCCTTCGGCATAGGCAGATGACCAGCGGTTCGACTTGCCCACACCCGGCCCTTTAGGGCCCGCGTTATTTTACCCCTGTTACCATTTGGCCACCTACTAACCAAACTTGGCCGAAATACGGCCTGCTGTGGCATAAGCGCAGTGCCGGTTTAACAGGGGTTTTTTGGGGACTATAGCACCGGGCGGTAAATATTTTTGGGGCGGTACCGCGTACCGCCCATAATTAACAAAAAATACTTAATCGTTAGAATTTAGAAAAAAAATTATTGCGACACAGCGTCGGCGGATACAACGGATACAAATGAGAAAAATGTTGTTAGAGTTAAAGCAGCTTCTCCATCAGAAAAACTTGATTTATTGGAAACGGAATAATTTGAACTTTTTGGATAGACGTTTTGCAAAGGGTTAATGAAACCAATAAAGCAGTCCAAAAACAAAATATGGATTTAAGCACAAATGCTCATCTTTTGTCATTTTTAGCTGAGAACTTTGATTTTTTACGTGATATCATTTTGATCATTACGAGGAAATTAACAGGAAACGAAAATTATGCTCAGAAGCGGATAATCATAAGAAAATTACAATTTGAAGAAAATAATTCAGAGGCAAGTTTAAGCAAAAAAGAAACAATGCGAACAATATGTTTTATTTTAATAATTGACAATCTATAATCCGAAATCATTTGTCGATATGATAGCTAGAAATCTGGCACAAACAAATTTGATTTTTTGTTTAATCTAAAAGCATAAATCTTCGTGGAGGATTTGGATGAGTTTTTTCCTCAAAAATGTGTCCAACTCAAGAAACTGATAACTTCCCTTTCGGAAATAAAAATAGAAACTCCATTGGAATTAGTATAAGTTTTATACGAAAATAAATTAATATCTTCTTTTCCGAATATTAATAATTGTCTGCGAATTTTTTTTTATAATGGTTTCAAATGCAAGTGGTGAACGATCTTTTTCTGCTCTAAAAAGGGTAAAGAACTACCTAAGAAATACAATTCCCCAAGAAAGATTTAACTCCTTAGCAATTCTGTCCATTTATCCTGCTAGATGAGATAAATGTAAAGTGTTATAAAACAATTTGCTACTATAAAGACTTGAAAACAACCTTTTAATTATTAGTATTAGGATTTCTCAATATTTATTTAAAACAAAGAATAATGTTTTATTTATTTATAACTTTTGATTAGTTTTTCTTAGTACTTAGTATTGTTTATATAAACCAAAGAATGTTTTATTTTTTAGTTAGTGCTTTTGATTAGTTTTTATAATTTGTTTATAAGGGCTCATTTTATATTTTATAGGATACTAAGTTTACTGTTAGATACCAGCCTAACCAACCTAATCTTCCACTTGACGTGAGAAAGTAAAACTTAAAAATTTAAAAATGTTTTTTAAAAAAGTAATATTTTAAAGCATTGGGAGTTGTGTTTTTGCCAGAACCGGGCGGAGAACTAACTTAAACCGGCACTGCATAAGCGATACATCTCACGGCTGCTTACACAGGCGAACTAACTATAAACAGGGATGGGCTAATATTTAGTTGGATATGTGAGTCTCTAATGGCACAAAAATTTACAAAAGTGTACAAAAGTGCCCTTTTAGTTCCATCCTTATTTCCTAAGAAGTCTCAGAAGCCAACTGAATGGCTTGAGCGGGTTAGGGGTAGGTACGGACCGCAAGTCCCCTTCGAAGGACTAATATACAATAGGACTAATATACAAGGTGTCCCTAAACTTAGTGGCATAAATATAGGAGCAGATTAAGCAAGTCAAAATAAGACGAAAATCTAAATAAATATTTTTCCTAATTACGTATGTTTAAAAGATACAGGGTGATAAAGTGTTACTTATCGTATCAGTTTTTTTAATATAACTTCTACTATGGTAGACTTGGACAGGTGATATTTTGCGAACAGTCACTTACTAGCAAAACACATATTCAAACATAATTTCAATTGTTGGAGTGAACACAGTGTCGTAGAAACAGGGGTTGCTTAAGCTTATTGTCCCATACAAACTTTGAGGTTAGGTTTTTATATCATTTGAAGCAATTTTTCGATTACTCAGTTCGGCTACTATTAAAAAGGTGTACCTCTCAAACTTCGATAAAATAAACCGTTTCCGAGATATTCGAGATTACAATAATTGTTATATCGCATTAAAGGACTATGATATGATAACAAATTTTTTAATTGAAAAAACTACAATTTTTTTTAATGTGACGGTCAGAAAAAAAGTCCCGAGGCTCATGGAATGCCCTTTTTATTTTTTTCAATTAAAAAATAAAATTTGTTATCATATACCTTTTAATCCTTTTAAATAATGCGATATAACAATTATTGCAATCTCGAATATCTCGGAAACGGTTTGTTTTATCGAAGTTTGAGAGGTACACCTTTTTAATGGAGGACGAACTGTGTAATCGAAAAATTGTATCAAATGTTATAAAAACCTAACCTCAAAGTTTGTATGGGACAATAAGCTTAAAGCAACCCCCGTTTCTACGACACTGTGTTCACTCAAACAATTGTAATTATGTGTGAATATGTGTTTTGGTAGTAAGTGACTGATCGCAAAATTTCACGTTTCCAAGACTACCATAATAGAAGTTATATTAAAAAAACTGATATGATAGGTAACACTTTATCACCCTGTATCTTGGAAACAAAGTAATTGGGAAAAAAATTTTATTTAGGTTTTCGTCTTATTTTGACTTGCTCAATCTTTTCCTAAATTTATGCCAATAAGTTTAGGGACACCTTGTATAATAGGACAAACAAAAATAAACAGCCATACCCCTGATGGGATTCGAACCCACGACCTCTCGGCTTGTAGTCAGCAGCACTAACCACTAGTCCACCTTCGGCGGTATATTCTATAGGTCAGTCCTGAAATCCTCTGAATGGCAAGTTACTCTTTTAGCACACTTGATTAGCTAGCCATTATTCGTTACTGAGTAGATCACCACTCTAAACAATTATTGTCCAGCTGTGCCATTAGATAGCCTCTATTCGTTACTGAGTAGATCACCACTCTAAACAATTATTGTCCAGCTGTAATGGCACAGCTGGACAATAATTGTTTAGAGTGGTGATCTACTCAGTAACGAATAATGGCTATATAATCAAGTGTGCTAAAAGAGTATTTTGCCATTCAGAGGATATCAGGACTGACCTATAGAATATATCCTGGACCTATGTAGGCTTTTTTGGGTAGCCAGGAAATAGTGGCCGGCATTCGGCCAACTATAATTAGCCGACATTTGGCCAGGCGGACATGCACGGTCTACATGCCGAATTTCATACGTGCTATTGGCCGAACGGGGCCAAACGGCAAAACGTATTTGAGTTCGTATTTAAAAAAATATTTTTAGGGACGTGCAATGAATATTAAATAATATACAGAAAAAATCCATTAATAAACGTTAACGCCCACTGAAATATTTTAAAGTTAATTAACAAGTTTTTGTAAAATTTAACGCAAAATTAATAGTTTAGGTATAAAATCGCCCTACCTGATCCCTAAAATTATTTATGCAAAGATATTCGTCAGTACCGCGAAAATTTTTCAAGAAAATCTTCTCGAGAAAAGTCAATGTCGGACGTTTTTTGTCGGCTCCTTGTAACCTCGGACCCGCTTATTATAAGCTTACAAAAATTAAAGGTGAAAGGTAATGAATCATTGCATCCTGCTGTCATTGAGCTCCTTGAACCTATTAAAGAAAGTGCAGCTGAAGAAATAGACATTGATGACTATGACTTTTAATGTAATAGTATAATTTTAATTTAATAAACATTGAAATTTTGTACGCAAGTGTATTTTATTTTTTTATTTCCCATTTGACAATTATTACAATAATACTAAATTAGTAACCTTACAACCGAATTACTGCCCTACTATGGAGAAAGGCAGTAACTGCAAAAAAAATGCAAAATGCGTTTTCTTGTGCTATGGTAAAGCTATGGACATTTTGTAAACGAATTCAACACAGAAATGGAGTCAAATATCTCATAAGTTAAAAAAATCAATGAAATACCTACTGCTTTTTATAAAAATGTAGTTTATGCTTATTTTCCACAAATTTCTTGTTTAGCAGTTACTGCCTTTCTCCATAGTAGGGCAGATTAGGCCGAACCTAATACTCACAATAAATTAATAATTTTAAAAAAATCCGCCATTTTGGCCCGCCATTTTAAATTTAATAATTTTGATAATAAATTCTTGATAAGCGACCCCAAAAACCTAAAAATTAACATTTTCAGGACAATTAACTAATTATTTTTCAAAAAAGTCCGCCATTTTTGGTCCGCCATTTTGAATTTAATAATTTTAATATTAAAGTCGTGATGAGCGACCCCAAAAACCTAAAAAATAACATTTTTTTGGAGAATTAACTAAATATTTTTTTAAAAAGTCCGCCATTTTTGGTGCGCCATTTTGAATTTAATAATTTTGATATCAAATTTGTGATAAGCGACCCCAGAAACCTAAAAATTAACATTTTCATGACGATTAACCAATTATTTGTCAAAAAAGTCCGCCATTTTTAGTCCGCCATTTTGAATTTAATAATTTTGATATCAATTTCGTAATCAGCGACCCCAATAACCCTAAAATACAAATTTTCACATTATTACATTCACTTTTCGAGTTTTGGCCAGAGAATAAGTCGATTAATCTTTTTGTATCATAAGTCGATATCACAGACTGTGGTCGATATCATTATATTAAATAAATTAAACCTTATATTATATTATATTAAATAAATTAAACCTTAAGTGAATTGATAATATACAACATCTACTGGGGTGGTGTGTACCCTATTACTCCACAAAGACATAATCATCAGTGATGATGATTCATCACCAGTTGATACTATTATATTGTGGTTTACTATATTACATATTTTGTATTACTATATTTATTATTACCATATTTATTATTATAACTGCTATATTTATTTTTATTACTGTTTATTTATAGCGCCATGTAATGGGATTAATAAGAATGAAGGTTTTTCCTGTATAAAATTGAATTGTTTCGACTGTTTATACAAAACAAGGTAATATATCACTATTATACATTTTATTTAATATTATACTTGTCTTAATATGATTTAAGAATCTGCATTTACTAAACCTTGTGAAATAAAACTCTCTAACCTATAAACCTTCTGAAATAAACATACTAACCTATAAATTTGGAAATAAACATAGTAAACTATAAATCTACCTGTTATACTTGTAAAAATAAACCCCTTAAAGTGACAAAAAGGTAACTAAAACAAATAATCTCAAAACGAACATTCATAAAACTTGTAAAAAACAATATAAATCAAATACAACGAATATAAAGCTGACAACCATTATTTGTGTGTTTTATTAGGTACTTATAATATAATTTCCTCTCGCTGGCATCCTTCCTATTTAGAAGCGAATTCGAATAATACAACGTAGGTACCATTTCCGACTAGACTCGACGATCACACCATTTTGGCCACATTTGACAAAATTGCAAACATGTTAAAGTTAGGTTCCAATTCGCGAGATTCTTAAAATCTCTCTGGGTTACTACTTTTTACTCGAGTGTTACCACCCCCTCGTGCCCATCACAAGCATAAGCATTATATTTAGGTCCATTATTAACTTAATCCCTCGGATGAAATGCTATTGGCCCACTAGTAGGGGGAAGTAAA